>OX465584.1:53338788-54723788 GCA_950022655.1 Alentia gelatinosa
ATGTGTGCAGTTTGACCCGCTGGAGGGGGTCACCTTCAGAGAAGTGTGGGCAGTTTCCAGTTATTGCACTTATTAATCGAGGGAAACTGGGTCATGGTGAAAGAACACCAAGAATTACGAAATAAGGATATATATAATTACTCCACAAGGCCTTGGCCGAGTTAGATAATTTCAGAGATACTTAGGTCCGGCGTCCACCTACTACGATATGGCTCCGATATGCTCTACGATGCACCGCCCGATAAAAAAATTTCATCACGTCGGAAGATCACCTAATATCGGGGCAGTTGACCACGTTCCTCCGATTAGACACCGATGAAAACCTCATACAATGCATTGTGGATTGGCATGTCTAGACATGTGTCTACGATTTTGCACCTTCCCGATATGTCTCCGATATTTGCTTTTTGTATCGGTGCCATATTGGTAGGTCTAAATTTCTATCGTAGTAGGTGGACGCCAGGCCTTACCGAGTAATTCAAGAATTCATTCAAATGGATAATATTCTTTAAAAAAAGATGGAATATATTTACACCCGATCGATTGGAAATCCATGTCCACCCTTATTGAGTCACTCCAACTTGTATATTTTCGTCATACTCGTCTGCAATCCGATTAGTCTATAGATTGATCTTATATAGACCGACTTGATTATGCTAGAACGATCTGACCATGCTGTAGAGGCTACAAAACTAGACGGGAATTTAGGTCTGTACAGAACGAGGTGTTTAGCCGAGTTACATGCTAACAGTTAGCTCCCGTAGAGTGTTGTAGCTTGTACAGGCATGGTATACATGTTGTTCTATATCCGAAATAGATAAAAATATTTGCTGTAATTTGTCCAAACAACTATGTTTTAGTCTACGCCTACGGAACAGGGTTCCATATTTTGAAGTACAGAACCCTGTTCCATACGACTCCTTCACGTTATAAGGTAAAACGGTGCGTATTTACGGTAAATTCGTCATGGGTATATAATACTATACGATACACTCGATAACGAAATTACCACCCTGGGCCCCGTTGAATAAAAAAATGAACGATGAAAAATATATCTTACAAGTCTCGTCGGTGGCAAACTGTAGTATAAAAAACTATCGTGGAGGTGGACGAGCATTGGACGAGAGGATAAAATGAACGATCGTGAGTGGTATTGAATAAAAAATCGTTCATTTTGAAAATATCGTTTATTTATCGTTCAAGACTCCTCGCGGACGACCACGTTTTCGGCATCGTAGCCGATGTCAAACTCGTTTTTCATGCACAAAATTCATTCCAAATTAAAAGATATTTTCAACAGAGACTTCTATTCATATGTGATACATGTATATACCAAATTTCATCATTTGTTAGCGATTGAATCGTTTTTTTTTAAATGTTTGACCTATCGCACAGATATACAGGCACTGCACTACTCGCCCTGCTGGTCTCAGACATACCACTGCATCGCTCGATAGTGTCGGAAGTGTTTCACACAAACAAGTTGATTATTAGCAAATGATTAAATTTGGTACACATGTATCTCATACGTAGGTTTCTCAGTTGAAATATATCTTAATTTGAATGAGATTAAGTGCATGGGAAAATAAAATTACTTAAAAATAAAGTTTGTCCCAGGTTGGATTAGAACTCTCAACCTTCAGGCAGAGAGACTAGCGCCTAACCTGATGGTCCACAGTTTTTGGTGCTATGATGCCAATAAATACATGGTACGATACCAGAGGGCATGGTACTGCAGTTTTACTGGTACCCGGTCCACAATTACACATGTTTTGTGGTCCCCGTAGATATAGGTCAATTATACGATAATTCAACGATATTAGGCACGGACGAGAGTGCTCACATGGACGAGCAGTTTTATGCTACACTGAAAATAAATTCTCGTTTATTTCTCGTCCATCCTTCAATATATCTTATTGTCCAGCCTCATGGACGATACTTTCATATACAACGGGGCCCTGGTTAACACATTAATGCATAGCATGACACATCAAGGTATGGTGGTTGACTGCCAATTGTAAATTTTTAAAAACAACAAAATAAACACGCCATCATCACCATCATTGTTGTTTTGCCTACGTTTGCTAAATGTGATATTATGACTTCATTCTGTACAAGATTTACGTTTATAGGTCCATTATTTCTTTGTTAAAACAAGTTTGAAAACCTCAGAAAAATGAGGCATTCTTAAAACTCGTCCTGAAAGGGTTAACGTAAACATCCGGGTACCTTTCACGAGCTTAGTCTGTACTTTTTGATTTCCAGCAACTTTCCTAGAACAACTCATAATGATGCACTGAAATTTGTGATCCATTTTAATAGAATAACAGTAATGGCCTCTGACGATGCAGGAACCCACAGGAGATACTATCTGCATCAAGGATGAATATCATTAACATTGCAGTTGATTCAGATGTCATATTGGATGCAGATCAAGAGCCTCTATGGATGCAGCTAATTCTATCAGAAAAAAGGACGTGGTCTAATGAACACTCAGATAATTATCTGGAGGACTTCAGCGTTGTATTTGTGCCAAATGGCGAATGGGATGCCCTCCGGACCTCCACGTCATCAGTTAAACATAACGTAAGGCTCTCTGGGAGTTGCTAATATGCCATGAAAAATGTTGTCCTTTTTAATGTGAAATAATCATTTTAATACAATAGACTGGAGTCAGATTACAAAGAACGTGCTTTAAAAACTATCTAGAGGCATTTTTTAAAGTAAAATTTGGCAAAAAACGCCTTTGGGTCAATTTTCTGGGTGTAGATTTCAAGATTTTAACTTATTTTAAGCCCTCTTTAAGTTTTGTCTAGTTTGACCTAACACAATAGGTAAAATAATCCCATTTTTATCAACTTGATTCATATAAAAAATGTACTGAAGAATGTGGTTTTCTTCCATTCTTTGTACAGTGACGTAAAATTGTTAAAACTTAGAGGTGTACTGTCTAGGTCATATATTTATATCCCGTACGCAATGTACGTACCCCGTATGCCATTAACGTGTTGTATAGCCATAAATATGACTTGGGTAGGAGCGGGCGGTACACATAGGACATACAGCCACAGGTATATTATGATAGAGAAACCAACCCCTTTCATTAGTTTCTTATTTATTACCTTATTGTTGCTGGAATATTTTCTATGGCATCAAGACACACGTACCTGCAAAGACAAAGAATTGTACATTAGTCAATGATTACCCTTAGGATATATTCCAGTGGTTGATATGCCATTTTTCCATTATTACTTGAATCACTATACAAGCAGACGTAAGACCTGTCAGTCTATTACAAAGCAAAGGGAGAAGGTTTTACTCTGGCCATGCTGCGTTCATCTACACCGTTGCCCAATTCTAATCCACTCTTAATTTAGATATATGTGTTATATGATATTTTGTGATTTTCATTATAAACGTTCAGGAAAATAACATGAGTTTTAATTTTCAAGGCAAATTGTCCGTAATGTCTCTAACCCGTTACAGGCGGAAGTCTTGCGTAGAACTATGAGAGTCGGGAGGGTATTCGGGACTGCTGCTACCCTATAACCTAGTTTCTATTGGCCGACGGTGTGGCACCGATCTACAGTCGAAGAAACCACCGATATAATTTTTTGGTATACCAGATCGGTTAATAGAAACTAGACTTGCAGACAATACTCACAGATAAATTTTGTCTAAATCATGTAACAAGGCCACCACCGACGGATTTTATCATAGAAAATCTATGTGTACCTGGAAGTTTCAGTAGAAGCAGTGTATCTAAGGCACCCTCACCGAAAATTTTTATACCGACATATAATCATTGGCGCCACTGACAGACTCTTTGAATTTTGTTTCTATTGGCCAGCGAAAACAGCGGAGATTTTTTAGTCACCCTGTCAAAAGGACAAAATCGGCCTGACAGATATTTTGAGGGAGACCTTAATGATAATATCTACTCATTGGAGGTTGCTCCCTCAACTGGTCTTTTTAATAACATATTTCTTCATTTATGATAATAAAAAAATGTCTAAATATTTCAGGTCTCTTCCCTCTAAGTCCACCCGCTACGATAGAATTTTAGACCTACCGATATGGCTCTGATACAAAAAGTCAATATCAGAGACATATCGGGAAGGTGCAAAATCGTAGACATGTCTAGATATGCCAATCCACCACGCATTGTATGGGTTTTTTATCGGTGTCTAATTGCAGGAACGTGGCCAACTGCCCCGATATTAGATGACCTTCCGACGCGATTTTGATTTTTTATCGGGAGGTGCATCGTAGACCATATCGAAGCCATATCGTAGTAGGTGGACGCCGCGCCTAATACTACCTGTTAGTTTTCGAGTCCATAACAAGTATACATTTCTGCTCTTTTAAATTGATAAATAATTCCTCTCTTGTTATTTCCATTCAGCTACGGCACCTCAGGGGATGTCGCCCGTAGAGATAGGTGAAGGAGACTGAGGATGATGTATGTCAACCCCATGATACATGATTCCTACTCACTACGGGACTACTTTCTGTTGCCCCAGAATACAGGGGAGAGGAATTATGTCAGAAGACAGTAAGGCGCGAACACCGAAGGTTAATTGCACAATAATTGAACTAATTGGGCTTTCACCCATTTACTGTTCGAATTTGTTGTGTTTTTATTGCGAAAACTCACCGTTTTTGGTTTATTTTCTTTTGCAGTGTACGCTGCACGGGGCGACGCTTCATCTCCCGTATAGTTAAGAATCGTGCTAAAATCATTTTTCACAATTATCCTAGGGAACCACTGTAGTGCCCTAGGCTCATAGGAACATCAATTCCCCTTCAATACTAGGTAAGTACCTCGGGTAATTATCTATAAAACCCAAATGGGTGTGACGTCATTAATCGTCAGGTACAACTCTCTCCCCACGAGACATTGAATCATCAGATCAGAACCCTCGGATTCATGATTGTTTTGTAAGGCCTGGCATCCACCTATTACGATAAAAATTTAGACCTACCGATATGGCACCGATACAAACAGCAAATATCGGAGACATATCGGGAAGGTGCAAAATCGTAGACATATGTCTAGACATGTCAATTCACCACGCATTGTATGGGTTTTTTATCAGCGTCTTATCGCAGAAACGTGGTCAACTGCCCCGATATTAGGTGACCTTCCGACGCGAATTTGATTTTGTATCGGGAGGTGCATCGTAGACCTTATCGGTGCCATATCGTAGTAGGTGGACGCCAGGCCTTAGACAGTCTCCTATAAAAAGAAGAACACCACAAGGACCACGGTAAGATCATTCTTTTAATCGCTCTTTCTTTTAAAAACTCACTCCAGCTCATGCCAGTGAAACACAATCAGAACATGTATTCTCCGATCAATCTTTTATTCGCTCTTTCTTTTAAAAACTCACCCTAACTCATACCAGAGAAACACAACCAGAACATGTATTCTCCGATCTCTGTTCCTTTTTCTGCAGCCCCCGGCGTTGGCGTTGGCCCGAAAATTAAGGCGATCCTCTTAACATCTAATTACTGTATACACAAGTGGGGGAATAGGTTTCCAGGTAAATGGCCTTTTCTACATTCTCCTCTAGTGGCCTGTGATTGGCTGGCAGTGGTGCGTGTAGCCAGAAGGAGGCTCACCAAGCAGAAATCTCCTCAAATTAAGCCAATCTCCAGGAGCAGCACGCTGCCAGGCAGGCGGCTCTCAGCAGCATCGGCTGGAGAGTGGTTAATGTTAGCACCAGCTTTGTATTTTCTGTTTTTTCCTCCCTTTTACTTGTTTCTCTACCCTTTTGTGCTATTCCAAGGAAAGCTTAAGATGAAGAAGCGACGCTTTAATTAGGAGGAGAGTGGATATTGATACCGTGCCATGAGAAGATTGCTAGCTTCGTCCGGAGATGGAAATCTTTAGAAGGCGAGATTATTCTATGCTTCCTGCGTATCTTCTAACAATGCTCTTATTAAAGGATCCTAATCCTGAGACAGGAATTAGCTCATCTCTCACTGCTTCTAAATAGATGGTGTTCGAAGCCTATGTCATACCAGATTCATAAGACCTGTAAACAAAGTATCAGAAATCATATGTATACTGATCTGAAGATAAACTAGAAAATATCAAAATAAGTAACAGATAAACATCCGCCGTTGACGGAATAGCGACGATACAAAAAGTAGGGGAAAATATACCAACGTTTGGTAAAGAATCGTAATTTCGTTCAGGGAAACGCTACTGACATGTCCCTGTTGGAAAACATTTTGAGCGCTATCAAACGCCGCGTTTATACAGAACAAAGAAATATACTACTGTCTCTAAAACATATCACATGGGGCCCACACGGGGCCCAGTGGACGATACGCATCCGTGAGCGTTTTCCGGCACCCGTGTTGACTCCTCCCCGCCTATACCTCAACGGACGCGGTCAGGGACCCCGTAATGTCAGCAAAATGTATTGTAATTCCGCCTATCTTCAGCCTATGAGACAGCGACAAACCGGTTCTTTCCGGTCACACCTTAAAAATTGCTTGATGTATCCGTCGGGTCGGTGAGAATCAGTGAAATGTCGCTGTACGCACTTCACAGACCCGATTATAATCGGGTCGACATTTCTAGCATGGAGGTAATGACCAACTCTGCCCGACCTTAAGATTTTCACTCTACGTACCTTCACCGACTGCTCCCGATTCTGAGTAGGCCGTTTAGATAGCGATGATATGTAACCCCCGTTCTATATACAAGTATAATATACCGATTTGTAGGTGATAGAAAAGCGATTATGGATCCGAAAACAGATATCTGATATCTTAAATAGAACAGAAGTTATCAATCTTTGCATTAATGCCCATTAAAGCCCAACACCCGGCCCATCATGTGCTGTGCCGATTTTGGATGATTTCCCCTGCAATCTACAGGGACGATTTCCAATCGGCCCTGTGAAAAGGGAATATGAACATGACAGCTACCTGTCAGACCAACATTAAATAACAAGAGGCAGCGCATTAGTGACAGGCACAATGCACACAGAATATCTAAGCCGGGCTCGCAGCGCTTCAGAAACACAACGACATGACTACAATAAGGCTACAACATAAATGTTCAAATCGTAGCCCTGTCAGAAGGCCATCTGTCACAGTGTGTTGGAACGTGTTTTGCGGAAATAAAAGGGTGACCAACGTACCGACACGCCATGACACAACAAAAATGACATGAAGGCGTATGTGTGTCGGAAGGGGGGAAAGTACATATCGCACATATAGTAGAGGATGCTTGCAACACACTCCGAGTGGGTCTAAGGGAGCGGGTTGGAGGGAGCGGGTCGGAGGGAGAAGGTCGGAGGGAGAGGGTCGGAGAGACCAGGTTTGTGGGACCAGGTTGGAGGGAGCGGGTCAGATGGAGCGGGTCGGATGGAGCAGGTTGGAGGGAGTGGGTCATTGAGAGCAGGTCAGAGGAAGCGGGTCGGAGGACACAGGTCAGAGGGATTGGGTCTGAGGGAGTGGGTCTGAGGGAGTGGGTTGGTGGGAGCGGGTCAGAGGGAGCGGGATGGTGGGAGCGGGTCGGAGGGAGCGGGTCAGGAGAGCGGGTCTGTGGGAGTGGGTCGGTGGGAGCGATTAGAGAGAGCGGGATGGTGGGAGTGGGTCAGAGGGAGCAGGTTAGAGGGAGCGGGATGGTGGGAGCGGGTCGGAGGGAGCGGGTCAGAGGGAGCGGGTCTGAGGGAGTGGGTCGGTGGGAGCGGGTTAGAGAGAGCGGGATGGTGGGAGCGGGTCAGAGGGAGCAGGTTAGAGGGAGCGGGTCGGAGGGAGCAGCTGGGAGGGAGCGGGTCAGAGGGAGCGGGTCTGAGGGAGTGGGTCGGTGGGAGCGGGTTAGAGGGAGCGGGATGGTGGGAGCGGGTGAGAGGGAGCAGGTTAGAGGGAGCGGGTGAGAGGGAGCAGCTGGGAGGGAGCGGGTCTGAGGGAGTGGGTCTGAGGGAGTGGGTCTGAGGGAGTGGGTCTGAGGGAGCGGGTCTGAGGGAGCAGGTCGGAGGGAGCGAGTCGGAGGGAGCGAGTCAGAGGGACCAGGTCGGAGGGACCAGGTCGGTGGGAGCGGGTTGGAGGGAGCGGGTTGGTGGGAGCGGGTTGGTGGGAGCGAGTCAGAGGGAGCGGGTCAGAGGGAGCGGGTCAGTGGGAGCAGGTCGGAGCGGGCGGCTTGGGGGCCACGACTCCTCTCTCCATGTGCCGTTACGCTGCGGTCATCTCCAAGTGTTTTACCCGCCAGTCAATTGCTCAAAAAATTTATTGTAAATGAATCCTATAAGAACACTGGAATTTTAGGTGCTCAAAAGGAGCTCCAGGCTAAATGGTAGGAGGAATCACTTGGGAAGAGAATGATATACTGTTAATGCACTACCCCCACTAAGAAGGCAGTAAACGGCATGTTTTGTAGCTAGAAGAGTTTTCTCCGTAAGTATTTCTGTCGGTTATTTTTTACTGCTTGAAAGTTCCGTATTGTTTCTTGGTTTTATTATTATGGACCATTGTTGACCGCGGGAACTGAGGGCAATTCGTGCGGTTGCCATGGTGATGGGGGCTTTGTCCCTATGTCGGGCATTCCCGTGGGGACAATCAGGGGGCCTGGAGCCGGAAAGGGACTGGGTGTAGAGCTGAGGGGCGGGATCGTGTTTTAGGATTAGCTCGGGGCCATTGTCTCCTGTTGTGGTTGTAAGATGGCGCTAGGGGAACAATAAAGGCAGCAAAGGTCGCGGTCTCTGCACATCCTGTACATGTCCATGTCGGCACTACTCCAATCTGTGCTGCCTACTCATCTTTAACATATACTGCCCTTCTTCCTGTGTACCATGTACTGCCAACTAATCTTTAACATATACTGCCCTCTCTCCCATACCATGTACTGCCAACTCATCTTTAACATATACTGCCCTCTTCCTGTGTACCATGTACTGCCAACTCATCTTTAACATATACTGCCCTCTGTCCTGTACCATGTACTGCCAACTCATCTTTAACATATACTGCCCTCTCTCCCATACCATGTACTGCCAACTCATCTTTAACATATACTGCCCTCTTCCTGTGTACCATGTACTGCCAACTCATCTTTAACATATACTGCCCTCTCTCCCATACCATGTACTGCCAACTCATCTTTAACATAAACTGCCCTCTCTCCCACACCATGTACTGCCAACTCATCTTTAATATATACTCCCCTCTCTCCCATAACATGTACTATCAACTCACCCTTAACATATACTGCCCTCTCTCCCATAACATGTACTGCCAACTTCTCTGTAACCTATACTGCCCACTCACACATGACATGTATGCCCAACTCCTCTTTAACATATACTGCTCACCCATCCATAACATTTACTGTCAACTCATCTTTAATGAATATTTCCTTCTCACCCGTAGCCTGTACTACCAACTCACCCTGAATATGTACTTCCCTCCCACCTTTAGAATATAATGTCCATCTTTGAAATATAATTCCCACTTGTCTGTAAAATATACTGCAAACCCTAAAGTATAATGCCAACTCACCTTTAACCTATGAATCCCCCCTCCCAACACACATAAACCTTCATACATCATTTGTAATGACTCACTTTGTCGTGGCGTGTATTGGCACCATGGTTACCTTATAAGCGGGCGTCCACCAACCACGACAAGGTTACGACAAGCCCCGACAAGAGAAGTGATCACGGTTCCGAAACAGCTCACGAGGCATACAGGGAACAAATGCATATCTTGAGGAACCAGTATTTCCTTAAAATATATAAAACACTAAAATTCAGGAGATGCTGAAGGTTATGAATAGTTTTCATTACCAGTATACATAGAACAACACTATATTTTTTTCCCTAAAAGTTCGGTTCCAATTCAAACTATGAAATCTGTGTTTCAAGTGACTGGTTCTATTAGGCTGACCGGGCTCCGGCTTTAATTTTCCAGAACACTGGATACGGTCAAAGACTCGGGTCTTGACCATCACGTTTTTTTTCAAAACTCTCCAAAGAGAAAAGTGAAAAAAAATAGAAAAGATTTTTTATAAGAAATCAAACTATGAAATCATTCATTTGATGGACCTTTTGTTTATCATTGTCCATCGTAGTCCATCATAGGCCACCTCGGGAAAACCTGATCCTTTACCTCAATTTCACGATTCCTTTTTTTATCGGGAACCTCTATGATGCGCTCCCAATGCCAAAAGCAGAGAGAGTTGTAGTAGGTGAACACCCCATCCCCCTGCACACTAGAGGACTGTTTCCACTGGCCAATTTCCTGTCGACGATCTACAGGCAGGAACCACCGACGGACTTTTGGCACTGCTGACCCAGAATTGGTCAATGGAAACGACCCAGGGACCTGTTTCACTAGTTTTGTGACATGTCTAGATCATAGATGGCGTCTAGATGGTGTGTCCGGTTTCATAAGAACTAGACATTAGACTTTGTTTTCTTTGTTCTTGCTTGCACTGTTGGTGCCGCTTTTCTTGTCTCTCTAACACTTTTGTCACAAAACTAGTGAAACAGGTCCATGACGTGTAGATTTGTCTAATTCTTATGTTTGGGGTCTGTCAATACCTGAGGGCAGCTACTTGTGTTGTCACGAAACTAGACAACCCCAATGTCTGTATGGTGTCACAGACATGTCATGAAACTAGTGAAACAGGTCCCAGCTCATGAAATGACTGCTTAGGTTATGCAATGTGGCACCACCCACCACTGAGTGAAAGCTAGGTCACTGGGTGAAATCTACTACCGCTCTATAGCCACGCACAGTAAAGGCCCGTTTCCATTGGCTGATTTCCCGTCACCGATCTACAGTCAGGAACCACTGACAGACTTTTGGCACTGTGGACTCAATATCAGTCAATGGAAACAACGAAGGTCTTGAAATACCCCACGACTTTTTCTGCTTGGATTATGCAATGTGGCACCACCCACCACTGAGTGAAAGCTAGGTCACTGAGTGAAATCAACTACCCTCAGCGATTTTTCTATACCGACGCACAGTCAGCGGCACCACCGCAGACCTTCTGTGTAACTCAAAAAGTCTAAGCAATCTTCGTCGGCCAATGAAAACGGGCCTTATGTGGCACCAACGACAGACTTTCTTGGTAACTCAGAAAATCTATACCCTTTTCGTCGGCCAATAGAAATAGGTCTTATGGAAGTCTGGCTGTACTGCAGGTTCTCACACAGATCCACATGTAGCCCTTCGCCCCACACGGCCAGCAACACAGCATCGCTACAAAACAGCTGCTGCAAGTGTATGCACCTGTCCTTCTAGTCCTGTCCAGATGCCCGTGGTCTAGACACACCTCCAACATGCTGACATAGCCCAAGCATCTGGGCACACTCTGTACACCTGGAACTCTGCCACCCATCAACTCTAACAGTACGGCCAACTAAGATCCTGCAAGATCTTCTAAAGCCCAATGCCCATCTACCGATTTCGGAACATTTTTACGTTTGTCGGCGACAAACGGAGGGTAATTTGTCTCAGCCGAGCCATCCTAACGGAGTCGGTAGATGTAGGACAGCTAGGCAAGGCTACCCAGCGATTAGTGAACACTCGGTTTCTTTGGTTTTTGCCCTCCCCCAGCGATTAGTGGACCATACACCGATTTTATCAGTGTGCGGATCAAGCGAGGGGTTACGTAATTTGCCTGCGACAAGGTGACCGACTCCTATACGATTTGGGAACTAATCGTTCAACCCTAAATCGGTAGATGGGCATCCGGCTTAAGAGAGGAACTTGTGTTTAGGAAAATGGATAAGGACGGATACTCACTTCTTGTGACATGGCACCGACAACGCTATGATTGGAAATCCCTGCATCATATAGCCTTGACAGAATGTTGAAAAATTCGGTTTCATAGAATGTCAAAGTACACGACGAAATTTTGTTTGTTTGTTTGGGTAGTTTAACGTCCAATTTGTTTAATTAGACTTACTTTGGATTTGACCGAATCTATGAGATGAATGTCGGTAGAAATCCCACCCCTACACATTTATCGAGGTGAGAGTTCTTTTACTTCCCACACCACATAGACATGGTATGAGAAGGATTAGCCTTTGACATAGCAGTAAATCTACAACTGGGGGTGAAGGAGAAAAGTGGCTGCAGTGGGACTCCAATCAACAAAGTCTGACAACCTTGGGATTACAAGTCCAGTGCTCTTTACCACTGAACCAACTGTCCACCTGCTCGCTTTTGTACACACGCATTACTGCATCAACGGAGTGTTGGAAAATCCTGTGTCAGAGTTTGCTGGAACATTTATCATAGTATGTTGGGAGCTCAGTGGATTCTCGGCCTTCGTCTGTTTCCATTGGCCGATTATTCTGCTTCGATCTGCAGTTGGGAACCACTTATGCTAGTTCACACTACGCAATACTCCTCGCTGCGGCTCGGTTTTTACTATGAGTCAACTAAGCAGATAATACGGCCACTCAGATCAAAATGGCTTGGAGTATTTTTCGTCCTTCTATGGGGATACCTGAAGGCAGTCTTTGTGCTTCTTTCATCTTTCGCCTATCCGTGGATATTCCTCCAGGCATCACATGCATTGATATGAGTAATCATATTAAGTGGGATTCATATAAGGGGACTAATGAATCCGAGACGGGCGTATTCATATCTTTTCCCCAGTCTCTGCTAATTATCCCGTGGTACAAAATCTCAGTGCAAGGCGTTGTGTTTTTGCCTTTCATAAACTCAAGGAAAAATGGTGAATTGTATTCACATGGAAGGACACAGCCTCAGTTGAGGAGTGTGAAAAACATGTGATCCTGCTAGCTTGCTTCCCAAAGTAGAATTCACAAGGTGGTCTTCATGTACATCACAGGGTTCAAAATATCATAAGATTCGGTTGCTTTTTATGGTTAAATGTCAACTATTACAGGGGGGAAATATGTCTAAGGGAAAGGAAACCATACAATTTGGACAAAGAAATTGTGTTCGGGTACAGAATCTCAGCAGGATTTGTCTCAGACAAACACTCTGTGAGTTAGGTGAATCCCACTTAATGGCTAAGCCGAGTACTTAGTCGGCGACTCTGCAATGTGTCTCACTGAAATGCCCCTATAATTCTAAAATGCGTTTAAAATCAGAGAGATGATTCTGTACCTCTCATGGGGTAATCGTTGCTGACAATCTGAGGAAATAATATTTATCTCAGAGAAATTGAAAAATACATTTCAGGCGAGCAGATTGTGTTCCAGTAGAAAATCTCAGCAGGACTTGTCTCAGATTAACATCCTGTGAGGCATTTAAATCCCATCGTGTGAATTCCGCTTTTGGGTGTTGCTAAGGTGGGATTCACACGTAGGGAGAAATGGACCTGAGACTGCTGTACTTCACACCTTTTCACCAATTATTTCGCCGATTATTTCCCGCATATACAAAGTTTCACAGATTTGGGTGTTCTACACTCTCAGGGAAACATGGCGGATTCAATTCACATGGGAAAACTTACCAGGTATATAGTCTCACCACTACACCCCTACACATTTTAAACATGTTTAAAGTCAAAATCTCATGAGGTTCTGTTCCTTGTGAGAGGTGATCTCATCTCGTGTTGTAGCCTGAAGAGCATGGTCAGGTCGTTCTATATAAGTAATCGGTCTGTCATCCTGCGGGCTGCTTAATACAGTCTGCTCGTTTCTGGTGCTGGTGCTGGAGTATATGATAACTCTAAAGATAACTCTTCATCACCTGATGAAGTGCATTAAACATGCACGAGTCTGCGTGACATATGCTGATACCAACATGTACACCAACTGTCATCCTGGCTAATGATGAGATCCTTCAAGAAATATTTTGTGAGTTTACCTCCATTACACAACTCTAAAGATAAACTAAATTCTGGGCGATATTTTCCATTTACTGTTGATTAATAAAGGAGAAGGTATTTGATAAATGAACGTATTTGTATACAACACCTAATAAGACTTTTAGGTTACTCTTATCGTAACAGAAATCTTATATTTATAACACATTATTTCATACAACACTATGGCCCCAAAGACAATTCTAAAGTACTTTTTTGTCGTTCGTAGATTATTCAAGGGCTCACTGAGTCGATGGGTACTAAAGAAGAAACCAACAAGTTTTGGTCAAAGTCGCCGTTCTTCACGAGTTTGATGCGGGGTGATATGAACGAGGCAACAGCCGAGTGAATATCACAAAGCATTCAAACGAGTTGGAGAATGACTTCTTTGACCAAAACGAGTTGCTTTCTGTATTTATCTCACCCCTGTACACACTAAAAGAATGGACAACACACAGGATATTAACCGTGGAGAACGAACTGCAATACTTGTAGGGGTATGGAGAACGAGTTCCCAATGTTAAGCCTATGGACATTTATTATCCACCTCATACAAAGTGTCCATAGTAAACACATAGGGAGTGTGTATGGACATTTATTATCCACCTAATACAAAGTGTCCATAGAAAACACATAGGGAGTGTGTATGGACATACCCGGTGCATACGGATATGTTTTATGCTCCGGGTGGCGCATACGGAGTTGACTATGCGCAATATCCTCGCATACGCTCGGATATTACTACGCGTCAACTCCTCGGAGCATACAGCCGCTTGTATCTGAAACCAGTCAATATTGTGTATTTATCTCACCCCTGTACACACTAAAAAGATAGACAACACACAGGATATTAACCGTGGAGAACGAACTACAATACTTGTAGGGGTATGGAGAACGAGTTCCCCATGTTAAGCCTATGGACATTTATTCCAGGGGTGAGATAAAGAGCAGTGCGTGAGTCGCAGCGCGTCCTGCGACCTGCTCCAGAATCAGGTCAATCAGGACAATTGCTCCTGGTGTACTAAGTGCCAATAAACACAGCAAAATAACCAGCCACTGAATGTCTGCATTGAGGCAGGAATGACATCCATTTCGGAGCTGATTCATGAAGTGTACCGTACCTAATGGACTGAGCGCCGAAGCACTATAAATGGAATGAGCCTATAGCCGTTGGATACCACACAACAGTGTAGGGTTGCGAAGCGGATGGTAGCCTCAGTAATGTAGACATTAATTGCCACCATTAAGCAACACCTTTCACGAATGATATTGCGTCTACGCGAAATGGAGCAGGTATTTGTGCCCAACAACACTTTCCTAGGCAAATTCAGTGAATTGGCTGAGGTCATATTCCCTGATAATTGCTTAGGCTGAGGTCATATCCCCTGATAATTGCTCATACGCAGAAAATAGATGAGATATGTAAACCAAGATTATGGCAATATAATATTGTATGAATACTGGTGAATGGATAGCATTTATTTAACAGTGATCAATCTACTTGTAATACTGGATTTGTTTCACATTTCAAGTGCTAGTACACAATTTACTATGCTATTTTTCTCTTTGTATGTGTGTTTCTCCCTTAACCACATCCTCTCGTAGAGATCTATTGTTTTATTATCTATAATTCTGTATTTTTCGAAGATAAAAGAATTGCCCCACGGCAACTTTTGTTTTTCATAGGCTTTAGGCAATAGGATTTTTTAATAATGTCACTGCTTAGTGACCAGTGAAAATGGCTTAGATTATATGTAGTATTAATAAAAGAACATCGAGATATGTAGCTACTCAAAATACACCACAAGCATCACCCTTTGATATCCCTTCACCACCTCCGAAAAGGACCACCTCCAGGTAACCCTCATCCTCACCATAAGCGCCACCCCTTCATAGTCCCTCACCACCCCCAAAAGGACTACTCCGTAATACCCCTCACACACATCCAGACTCCACTACCACAAGTACCACCCCATCATAGGGAGCCTAAGTGAACCCGCTGAAACCACAGATACCCGTTTACGAATCACCATTTCTGGTGGCCCGCAAGAACGAGGCTTAGTGCTAAACCTATGGGGGTTTGAGGCTAGACATTCGTTTTTGGTCTCTTTTGTTACTTTTGAAGTGTAGTTTACTACTATCGTCTCTGAATAACTCTGTTTCGAAACTACGATGACAGTTGTTAAGTTTATTAAAAATTTGGATCTAAAAGATTGGAGAATGACACATATAATCTCGAACCTACATAGTCAAAGTACTGAGTGCCTATACTATAATAATAATAATAATAATAATAATATTTTGTAACCGGCTATCTGTGGTTGCAACGGGTTCACTTTGGCTCCCTATAACCAATCCCCACCTTCCGAAAGGACCACCCCATTAAACCCCTCACCACCCCACCTGCCAACACCCCCTCATACCCCACCCCCTTACCACAAGGACCATCCCTTGACATCCCCTCCTCCTTCCCGCATTGTACTTTACGGCAGTGGTACCAGACTTAAATCCCTCCGTCTGGACCCCTGACCACTTCCCGTGCTCCTGACGCAGGCTTTGTCCGTACACTCTCCACTGGTGAGCGGCTCACTTTACTAATTCAGGCCTGTATTGCCGGCGGCGGGCAGGGCGCTGAGACCCCGGGAAGAGCGGGACTGCCTGCCCTGCCTGCCCTGTGTGTTATTACCCGGCCCCACAACCACTTGGTCTGTATTGATCTGCAGTGCATGGCTCCGGTCCAAGGGAGGGTGTTAACCCCACGTACTCACTTCACCCCTGATAACCCCAGCCCGCCCTGCCCACCCCCACACAAACACCCCTCCGTCGTTATCACCCCGAGCGCACCCCGCTGCGTAACCCCCCACACCACGACCCGTTGTCTTCCACACCCCCTCTGCAGCATCGTGTCGCATCTGGTGTTAACCTTTACAAACCCCAACTCGGCTTTCTTTACACTGGCCGCCAGAGCTACACTACATTAGCTCTGGTCGGGTTAAACCCGCGGCCACCCTCACTCAGTGGCGAGAACTGTTAGTTAGTCTCCTAACAGACCTTTTGTACTGCTTGGAGAGTGTAGTATTTCATCATCTCGAGGCCAATTTTCATATTTCCTTTCGTGTGCATTATTTTGCAGTGCTTATTATCCGTAAAAATTAAACATCATTTTGTAAGCAATAGAAAACCAGAAAGTTATATCCATCTATGAGTCCGCCATTTCCAAGTAATAACGTTTTACCAGACCTCATCTTTGTTTAGTACAACACTGCATTTTTTCCATTTTCTTTTTTTTTCGTTCAGATGACTCTGAAATTAATAGAGGGTCATAATTTTTATAGTCTTGATACAATCATCTAACCATTAATATAGAAGAACCAGGAGATAAGACAAAAAAGGAATCACAGAAAAGGGAAAAACAAAATGTTTTCGTGTTAAATACAATGAACATAAAGCTAGGTTTCATTATCAATTTGTCAAGCTATGCATTCTTATGTTGTAGCTCGCTGTAGACAGGGGTTGGTTGCCAAACTCGGCTTTCTTCTGCAGTTACTGTGTAGTCCGGACTGACATCGCCAGAGGGCATTGTCAATGTAGGTCAAGCTTTGCACGTGAGTGGTTCCGGTTCTGACCGGTCGATATTAGAGGTAAGTGCGCATGCGTCTTCAAGGTGCGCACGCAGATTGCTCTGTGCCTGTCTGTGCGTGTGTGTGTGTGTGTGTGTGTGTGCGTTACGTAGTAGTGAAATCACAGGATCGTAGTAAGCAGATAGTATGCAGCGAGGGGCAAAGGGCAGTGTTTTATCATAAATAAAAGTCCTTCACGGAATATAGTGCACTTTTGTGTGGCTAGAATATCTCCCATGAAACTGTCATGTACACGTACAGTAAAACCCCACTTAAGGGGCCACCCGCCGTTCCGAGCAAAGTTCCCCCTTAAGCGTGGTTGTTCCCTTAAACGGGGTTAAAATAAACTAAATAAAGATTAAGCTGGGTGTCCTCTTAAGCGAGGTGTCCCGTAAGCAGGGGTTTTAATGTATTTCCCCTGGCAGAGAGCCTAGACTGCTATTTTATTATATACACCAGTGTGCGAATGTCTATATCAAATACTGACCGCTGCTATGGGTGCAGTAATGATGATGTTCGCGCGCTATGACTGTGACTTAGACTATGACTTAACATGTCATTAGAATGGCGTTTTTTTTCATCGATTTGTAGCATATAATGATTAAGAAACGTCCTTACTTTGGACGAAATGGTATTCATTCTCAGTCAGTCGTCAATTTTATACTGGCTTCTGCCTACTGCGTCAGGCAGTATGAAATCGAAGCATTGAAACAGAGCCATGCACTGTCAGAAGTCTTGGCAGATAGAAATTTTAATCTGTAGATTCATATTACATGACTATGCTGCGTGCAGGAAAATCGAGAGCTGTAGGCTAGAGAGAATTGTACCTGAGACAGGTGTACTTCACACCTTTCTCCTAGTCTCAGACAATTATCCTTTTGTACACAAACTCTCATGGCAAATTACTTTTACCTTTCTCAATGAAAAATGGTGAATTTGATTCACATGGAAGGACATACCTGTTACATAATCTCAGACATATTCCCAGTGAACACTCACCCTTGGACTCAAGTTCCCTTGAGGTGAGGGGTGTAAAAGAACTTGTGATCCTGCTTGCTGGCCTACTCTTGGTCGGTTACTTAGTCTGCAACTCCGCAGTGGATCCATTTGTCTCACCAAAATGTCCCTATGAATTTTGATCGTGTTTAAAATTTAAAAAGAAATCATGAGATCCTGTACGTTGTTAGGGGTAAGTATCGCTGACAATTGCAGAGGGGAAACTTATCTGAGGGAAATAGAACCCTCGTAGAGAATCTCAGTAGGACAAACACCAGGGTACATGAAACCCTGAAAGTCCATTTCCATTGGCCAATTATTCAGCATCACGTCAAGTGCTAATGATGCCATATTATTAGGAAATGTAAAGACGTTTGTTTATCATCATATACCTCAAACTGATGAAAAAACGCCATTTTAATGACTTATTAAGTCAGAGTGACAGATGGCATGAACATGATTGTTACTGTACCCCTAGCAGCGGGCAGTATTTGATAGACATTTGCACACAGGTATATGATGATATACATCTTACAACTATCAAATTCGGAATTGGAAGTTAGAACAAATTTCATACTGCGTAAGGGATATTTCCAGAGCCTACAAAAACGGCGGAGGTTTTTCTAGTTACCCTAAAAGTCTGTCGGTGGTGCCACCATCAGTATCAATTGACCTGTGAGTGAAGTAGTTTTTGCTCATGATCAGTGACCAAGTTTAGCTCTGATGAAATCAAAGTGGTTTGATTCTGTCAGTCAGATATGAAATCTGTCAGTGGTGCTAGGATTGCGTAATTTAAGCATAAAAAGTGGTTAAAACGGTCACGATATGGTGTGAAAAATACACGGAAAGTTATTTTACAGAGCTGCAAATTGTATGATGTATGAATATGTCGAAAAATTGATAAAAGATTGCTTAAAAAAAATGTCGTTGGTTATTATTTCGCATGCTGGGTCGTTTCCATTGCGTATTTTACATCAGCAGTGCTAAAGATCCGTCGGTGGTTTCTGACTGTAAATCGGTGCCAAATAGTCAGCCAATAGAAACGGGCTTATGGCCTGACAGGATCATCACTTTAGATAATAAGGCATGAGGCAGTGTTCTGTTATGTTGTCAGTAGTATATGGAAAGTTATGTTTCAGCTCAATTATCAGTCTACTATATGGAACCTGATACAAAGTGTCCATAGAAAACACACAGGGAGTGTGTAACACATTACTCGGAGCATGCAGATAAATCTTGTATGCTCCGGGTTCCGATGAAGGGGACGTACAGGAAAATAGTGCGTGCTGAAAAATATCGCATACCTAAAACGAACGAATGTCAGTACACCGCTTGTCAGGAAAAGACAGATGATAAATACAATATAGATTGGTTTCAGATAAAGGCGGTTGTATGCTCCTCGGAGTTGACTCTAGCCAATATCCTCGCATGCGCTCGGATATAACTACGCGTCAATTTCTCGGAGCATAAGACCGCTTGTATCTGAAACCAGTCATTATTGTGCATTTGTCTAACGGCAGTGTGATGCTATAAGACCGGTATCTGGGGTAGACAGTGTATAAGACATAAACAGTGTATAAGACATACCCCGTACAAGCTGATGTATAGACTGCTGTCATGTGACTCTACCACCAACCCTCCACCCCCCCTCACACACACACGCACACGCACACACCTATTATGCGCACCGCAGGCTTATCACGCTGGGTATCAGCAACAATCAATAACACAACGAGGGAGAACCAGCGGAGAACCAGCGAGAGACACAATGTTATTTCTATTGATCCCCAACACACACTCCCATAGAAATGTTCAACAAGTCTAATTTTCACCGAATTTGCATATTATTTGCATTGATAAGCGCCCTGGCTTTGACCTACTTAGATGCGAGCCGCTCTCTCTCTATATACTGTACGGCGGACCCTATCTGTCGCCACACCCGTGCTGTACCTTACATCCCCGACTGTCACCACACACACTCGTGTATACGCCCGGCGTGGAGAGCAGCTCATCGCTGGCCCATCCCCGAGCTGCTCGGCAAACACGATCGATGTTTTCTCAGGCAGAGCTGGCGGCTACGAAGGTCGCTCTGCGCCCCGACACAGACCTGACGTTTGGGCTTCATCTAGACCATGCTGGAGCCACCGGAAGATAGGGCAAGCAGTCAGCCCTATGTTAGATTAAAAAAACTCAAAAAGAATATTACGTTGATATATATATATATATATATATATATATATATATATATATATATATATATATGTATATATATATATATATATATATATATATATATATATATATATATATATATATATATATATATATAAATACGTATATGACTCGTGGTCATGGGCCGGACATTTTTTTCTTTTTGAGTTACCCTGAGTCTAAATGCCAATTCCTCATGATAGACCTCCCAATACACTATGACATAACCAAATCTCACAGTGAATAGCACACAAGTAGTGAATGGATTATTTTTTGCAGCAAGCTGAAAGTCTATGTGACCACTCTAACCTTCAGGCAGATTATTTGAGCGTGAGGCCCACGCTCAATAGATATGCAAATGACAACAACAGACAAACAAAGAAAGGCCATAAAATATTAAGATGTGGTTTATTTAGACAAAAGTGAGATAGGCAAGCTGAAAGTCCATGTGACCACTCTTATCTTTAGGCTGAGTATTTGAGCGTGTGTCCCGCGCTCAATAGATAAACGCTTTCGTCAAAGAAAAAAAAAGAAAATCCATACAAGATGTATTTAATTTAGAAGAAGGTGAGATAGCTCTGTCAGTAGAACTCTGTCACTGGAGTTATTGGTCATTTCTTCTGCTGTGCGTCCTGCTTATCTGTCATCCTAACCTAACCTTTTTCTGGGCTTTGATATGACCCTCGCTGTTGCTAGGGCGTATAATACCACAACTAACGTGAACTTTATGACTTCATTTCATCTCAGCCTCCACAGGTTGCTGTAGAGATTTGATTAAAACCGGGGAGGTACACCTACAAGCCTGGCAGTGCGCGGACCAGACTGGAACATATCACGAACACGGGCACAAGAAGCTGCCAAGTGAACTTGTTCTTCATTTAAGATCCCTGGGGTGAAATAAACATCTGAAACTCAGGATCATGTGCGTGTTTGCTGAAGGCTATAGAAAATGTACTCTTTTTGGTTTTTTTCTAAATGAGCTTAGCGTAAACACTTCGAACACGGTAAATATTTTCAATTCCATTCAGGTCCTTTAAAAATGTCTCCTTACCTTCATTTAAGATCCCTGGGGTGAAATAAACATCTGAAACTCAGGATCATGTGCGTGTTTGCTGAAGGCTATAGAAAATGTACTATTGTTCTTTTTTTTCTAAATGAGCTTAGCTCTTTTATTTTCAGAGCGTAAACACTTCGAACACGGTAAATACTTTCGATTCCATTCAGGTCCTTTAAAAATGTCTCCTTACCTGTATTTGATTAAAGCACCAATTTGGTACTTATGAATTCATTGACCTTCGACCACTGAAATGATACAACACTCCAGGAATGTCAGCCTCTGCTGGTCAGACGGTACGAAAGGTAGTATTATATAGAGACATAGTTAGTGTGACTGAATGGAATCTGTTCAGAGATATTTTGATCAATCAGAAATACTCCCTGAGTTCGAAGAAAGAGGTGAGTGTTTCTGACCAATATATCGAGAAACAGATGGAATTCAGTCACACTCACTGTGTCTCTTTATTATTGTATACCTAGAAATCATTAAAAATGCCATTCTACAACTCAATAAATAGAATAATGAGTGGGCACGTGGTACGGAGGGACATATGATTATTCTTTCGTCACTCAGTGACGAACAGGATGAATCTGCCTCGTCAGTCAAAGACACTCACCCATAGGTATATAGTAATATGTAAAACAAACATAGCAATGACGCCAATACTCACATAAGTATTGAGGTGTGGCTGATGAATTCATTCAGAACGGGTTCGTAGAGCATCTGAACGAATTCATCTGCTACATCAAAACAAGTATGTGTCCATTGGTGTCATCACTATGTTTTATATATACCTTAGATTGTTTGTAAATCGCCAAAACTGACCCTAACTTGAGACCTACTGTCTACCAGAACGGTGGGTAGATCAAAAGATTAACTGGGAACTTCAATACACTTGCCTAGCCGAGGTTAGGTTCATTCAAGCTTGCCCTATTCACTGAGACTATGATCAGGAGAGTGTAACGCCGCTGGTGCCCACCGTCAGTGCATATAACTGAGGAACCAGCTTATGTTACTCGCTCTCCAATCGTATCCTGTTAAACATATACCTACCAAATAGCGGCCAAACATCAGCTCGGCGAGTGGAAAGTTAATTGGCATACTTTTGCACATGCGCAGTGAGCATGCCCTGCGTGTATGTTGAACTTCTGGGTTCGTATTGTACCGCCCCAAAAATTCAGAGACGTCTGATACAAACGTCTCATAATGAGTACGAATCTGTAATGACGAAACATTGATGTATTTTTTAGATTTTCGTTATGGGCTTTGCTCTTCTTTATTAATCATCAAATTGGATGGATTTTACAGGTGAATAATCCAACAATGAGAAATCAAATATCTGCATTTGGCTACACGTGTGTTAAAGGTTTGTTATTACACTTACAATGTCTGTTATAAATATACTGGCATTTACGTAGTAAGCCTCATCATTTCATTGATGTATCTTAAAATGGCCATCAACAAGATGGTTCGCCGAGATTCGCAGTGGGTGACACACAGACAGGATGTTAGTTGCCCTAACTATGGCTATACAGCGATATTTGGTTCGTATAAGCTCGCTGAATGCGGGAGCGCTTGTCTCTGTGGATCCCGTTGAGTGACCTTGTTGTTATTGATTGTTTTGGAGCTGTCAACTGTATCACACGAACAGCCCATTGTTAGATACCCTGATATCTACGTACTACACCTTCTTAGTCATTCATTGTTTGTGAAACATCTCCGAAGTCATGAAGTAGTAGCAGTCTGCCATTTTAAAATATTCCTTCCAGACGAGTGCTTCCGGCCTCTCAACCAATCAGAATGCGTTTTTTCTTCAAAGCACGCCGTGGGGCTGACACAGCACGCCGTAGGAGGAGTCGCATGCAACATGTATCTGGGTAAAAAGGTATGAGTTTTAATCTTGGCTACCGTATGCCACGACTGGAGTTTGGCATAGTGACTTCATGTGGCGAAGCCGAGTGAAGACCGGAGCCAAAACTCCAGGAGTGGCATGCGGTGGCCAAGATTAAAACAAATCAGGTTTATATTTTATCCTACCCGGTCTCCTCGATTTTGGAATATGACGTGATAACAACTCTGTATGCCACTAGTGGCATATAAAACTCCGCATGGCATTCAGAAACTCAAAGCTGAGGATTTTATATTAGGGTAGGATAATACGCAGTATGTACAAAATTACTACACTCCCATTAGCCGTGTGTATTTTCACTGAGTTTGTGCACAGTTAGGCCTATATGTTAATATATCTAGCACGCCACTGCATGGACGAATGTCATCTATACTGCTAATCCGTATAAGTGTGTCGATACTTTAAATGTCAAGCAAATGAGACTCATTTGAAGATTATAAATCGTCTTTTTTCAACGCTTGAAACATTTCTTGCGTCGATGATTCTTGGTGACAAATTTCCAGGGGGAAGGCACCACATGACGATTATTCGCCAGACGATCTCTATTCGTCACATTTTCAGTCGTTTAGTGTAAATGCCGGGAATGCCAACTCGACAGTTTCTGCACACCTGAGACAGGTAGGACAGGTGCAGAATGGCCTCCTACCTGTACGCGCACAGTGTACACGTATGGGCGCCATGTTTACCCACCTGTGTATTGTCTTTCTAGACTATTGACGACCTAACCAGACATCTTGATCGCTAAATATTGACAATAGCCTTTCCCTACATTTATATTCAAGTGCTGTGTGAATGCTGTTTCTGTTCAAACACGGTTCCTGTGCAGGGTCTGTGACTAGGGATAAAGATATTAAATGTGGATTTTTTAAGGATTTTGTTCATACGGAAGTGACTCCTACAGGCTCCAGTCTAGTATGACCGTTTGCATACACAATGCCCTGCTTATGAGTTTACAAAATATATACACAGTATTAACTGGTTTCAGATACAAGCGGCGGTAATCTCCGAGGACGAGACGCGTAGTAATCTCCGAACGATAGTGAGGTGATTACGTAGAGTCTCGTCCGAGGAGATTACAGTTGTATTTTGTATATTGTATTTATAAACCACTGTTCCTTGCTAATAATTACGATGCTCGAAATCGTTATTGTTTTTAAATGTCATTGCAAGTTCTAACTTCCATTTCCGATGCCAGTGTCAGTGACAGCAGCAGACGATGTTGCATCATAACATTCACAATCAATTTGAACTACAGATTAAACAGTTCAAGTTTGGTGAACTCATCTATGGTAGTGTCTCCTAAACTCCATAATCTGTCAGGTTACAGTTGTCCAAGAGTTCTTACCTTGTCTGGTCCTGTATTTCAGTGAAAAATCCATCATCAGAAGAACATGTAAACTCTATCGACAATGCCCAGCTTATGGGTTTCCGAAATATAAAATTGGGTTGGTGGTTTTGATTAATCGCTAGAAATCGGTTTGGGCTAATAAACATATGGTTGGAACATGCGGTTTTAAATAATAGACATGCAAAGTGACAGAAATCATGAAGAAACATGTGTATGGCTGCAGCACAGCTCAATCCCCAGTTTTACTTAGAAGGAACGAGATGAACATAGCTTAGTCCGTACTCCACCGAGTTTGACTGCAGAGTAATTCACGAAGCGAAGCTGAGTAAATTACTCTACAGAGTGAGATAAAGAAAGAGTGAGATAAAGAAAGGTGTGAGATGATGAAAGGTATGCTAGAGTGGTTTTTTTCAGGTTCTAGGTTATACAATCCAGATCTGCATTATGTGCATTACAAGGGTCGGCACATCGGTCTTCATGGACCTAGTCTATGTATAGATCTACGTGTGAATAGATTTGAATTAATGATAAATTATCAAAATATGTCGACCATGACGAATTAGGATCTGGCTCATGGTAAACCTTCCTTCACATTGAAAGATAAATCATACATCTTCATGATATATCTGATATCTGTATGATGTTAATAACCAGTCCTTAGAAAGATATAAGTATGAATAGAAAACGTTGATATAGTGGTCGGACAGTGCGGTAAAATATTCAGTAGGTTATCACACATGCAACCGTACACGTCGTATTAAATTCTCGTTTTACTATTTCGCTTTGTTATACAGGAGAGGTAATATTATCCGCATCACCGATACGACAATGTAAGGTTGCCGTTACATGCAATCTATTTATAGCATGTGATGGTCTGCTTGCATTTTTTTCTTGTGTAATTGCCTGTCATCTTTCAGTAGTATCAAGCCGTTTATTTCATGTTTCTAAAAATGGCTAGTACGATTTCAATTCTCATAGGGAATGATCATTACTAAGGAAGAAATATTCGGAAGAAGATACCAAAAGTAAACGTGCGTAAAGGTGCCATCAGTCTAAGAAAAAAAGTTGCCATCGGTCCGAAAAGGTTCCATCAGTCCAGGTGTCATCGGTCCGTGGTGCCATCGGTCTTGTAATCTATCTATGCCAGATGCAGAAATGATTTATAGATAGACTCAAAGGTTCGTCCTGTGACCCAAACCACCTCGGAATTCAGATATCAGCAAAAGCTGCAGGAGGTTAATCCTGCTTAAACTACAGCTAAATGTATGTAATTCCCATTAGAAAATCGTGGGTGAAAAGGGTTAAGTAAAATACCGTGATCACCAATGCAGAACACAGCGTTTTGGCCAACAGACAAGATGGTTAACAAATGAGCTTTTATAAAAATCGTGGCATTTCTAGATGGCTAATTCAAGCTCCTGAAAATCATTGCCAAAATCGTCAGGTTGTGCCATATCAATGCAGCGTTTCTACCTGCCGACAAACACCCCATCGATGATATTCATGCTGTATAAAAGTCGGTCGGTGGTTCTCCTTGTGAAAAGTAGTTGGCAAATCAAACCCGTTTGATTTCATTGGTGGGCTCAAATCAGTCGGTGGTGTCATAATAAAGAGGAAGAGAACATTTCTGTTTCCACCTGACAATTATTGCGCAGAATGTGTTACTGAGCCAAATATCATTATCGGTTGTCATAATCGCCAGATGAAAACGCCGTGCATTAGAAGCAGTAGACCAAATAAATATTAGGACAGGTATTACTTGATTCAGAGTGATTGTTGGTTCCCTGAAAAGTCACAGGGAAGGAGGCAACCACCAACTTCTCAAAAGGGTTCCTATTTAACTTAAAACTCGAATATATGATAACCCTATATAAAGTCACTGTATGAACATGCACGCACAATGGAAGACCGCCTACATAAGGCGAATTGTTTGCTAATTTAAAAAAAAAAAAAAAAAAAAAAAAAGAGCATTCTCTGGCAAGTTCAAATGAAAATAATATAGGTTCAACTATTTATGTTTTTCCTAACCATCCCACACAGATAACACCTTTGAAACAAGATAATATCATATATCTGCTCTATTGCTCGATACAACAACTGAGTTCTATTGGTTAGATACCAGCTCAATCCAATCCCACAATGCCTCAGAAGAATGGCGGGCGATACCTGGCAGATTATGTGAGTACAGAGCAATAGGCCAGGCTTCCATGGCGCAGAGGCAGCAGCATCGGGCTGAAGGCAATGTGGCCAACACCTAGTCCCCAAAGGGCGCCCGCAAAACGGCAGTGCCAACATCAGTCAGCCGCTCACTCCGTCACTCCCCCCACTCCAGCATGCCTCCAGGGCGGGGAGGGCAGGGGGAGGGGGCAAACAGGAGACAGTAGGCGTGGTGAAATACCAGTACGTGATCAGAAACAAGCAGCTTCATTTCCCGCCCGCTGCCTTTGACCAGGTAAAGGCCGCAGGTGGCTGCGAGGAGTCTGTTTACCGCAGGTGTGAGAAGTGTGTGATGTTGTGATGGTGGTGTGAGAGGTGGTGTGAGAGGTGGGGGTAGAGGTGTGAGAGGTGGTGTGAGAGGTGGGGATAGAGGTGTGAGAGGTGGTGTGAGAGGTGGGGATAGAGGTGTGAGAAGTGGTGTGAGAGGTGGGGATAGAGGTGTGAGAAGTGGTGTGAGAGGTGGGGATAGAGGTGTGAGAAGTGGTGTGAGAAGTGGTGATGGTGGTGTGAGAAGTGGGATAGAAGTGTGAGAAGTGGTGTGAGATGTGGTGTGGGAGGTGTGAGAGGTGGTGTGAGAGGTGGGGATAGAAGTGTGAGAAGTAGTGTGAGAGGTGGGGATAGAGGTGTGAGAAGTAGTGTGAGAGGTGTGAGAGGTGGTGTGAGAAGTGATGTTAGAGGTGTGAGAGGTGGTGTGACAGGTGGGGATAGAGGTGTGAGAAGTGGTGTGAGAGGTGGTGATGGTGGTGTGAGAGGTGGGGATAGAAGTGTGAGAGGTGGTATGAGAGGTGGTGTGAGAGGTGGGGTGAGAGGTGTGAGAGGTGGTGTGATGTGGTGATGGTGGTGTGAGAGATGGTGTTAGAAGTGGTGTTGGTGGTGTGAGAGGTGGTGTGAGAAGTGGGGATAGAGGTGTGAGAGGTGGTGTGATGTGGTGATGGTGGTGTGAGAGATGGTGTTAGAAGTGGTGTTGGTGGTGTGAGAGGTGGTGTGAGAAGTGGGGATAGAGGTGTGAGAAGTGGGGATAGAGGTGTGAGAAGTGGGGATAGAGGTGTGAGAAGTGGTGATGGTGGTGTGAGAGGTAGTGTGAGAGGTTGTGTTAGAGGTGGTGTGAGGGAGATGTGACAGAGGTGGTGTAAGAGGTGGTCGTGGTGGTGTGAGATGTGGTGTGAGAGGTGGTGATGGTAATGATGGTGGTGTGAGAGGTGTGTTAGAAGTGGTGTGATGTGGTGATGGTGGTGTGAGAGGTGTGTTAGAAGTGGTGTGATGTGGTGATGGTGGTGTGAGAGGTGTGTTAGAAGTGGTGATGGTGGTATGAGAGGTGGTGCTAGGGGTGATGTGAGAGAGATGTGACAGAGGTGGTGTGAGAGGTGATGTGAGAAGTGGTGATGGTGGTGGGAGAGGTGGTGTGAGAAGTGGTGATAGAGGTGGTGATGGTGGTGTGAAAGGTGTGAGAGGTGGTGTGAGGGAGATGTGACAGAGGTGGTGTGAGAGGTGATGTGAGAAGTGGTGATGGTGGTGGGAGAGGTGGGGACGGGGTGTGACTGGTGGTGTGAGAAGTGTATAAGAGGTGGTGGTATGAAATATGGTGTGAGAAGCAGTAATGGTGGTGTGAGAGGTGGTGAGAGGTGGTGAGAGATGTGGTTCAGAGATGGTGGGGGAGATGTGACATGGTAGTGGTGGGGCTGGTAGGTGGGTAAGTGGCAGGAGGCCATAGGATCACAAGACAACATCATGGTGAGGTTTGCTCGTTGAGACAATGCCCCGGTTATCTGCTCAGCCTGGAGACCTGCCTCTCATAAGGCCACTCAAGAAAAAAAACTTGTTTCTCATCACCAAGCCATGAAAAATATGACGAGGGCGTTTTTTTTCTTTTTTGCTAGATCTAATATGTCTTTTGAAGTGTCATAAAATAGGCTTCAGATATACAGTAAGACCCCGCATACATTGCGATGCCGGAGGCGGAGGGACGTAACCATAGGACAAAAGGTCAAGAACGTCATCCATATTTATATAGAACGTCCTGACCATGCTGTACAATTCACAGAACGAGATGGTAATTTACGGTTTGTACGGACCGAAGCATTTATGCCGAGTTCCGTACAAACCGTAAATTATCATCGAGTTCTGTGACTTGTACAAGCATATTTGGACGCTATATATTTACTATATACCCAAACAAAATTTTTTTAAAATCATTAATTTAATTTAATGGCAAGGTGGTCCATATTTTAGTGTATGGACCAGCGGTCCGTACAGTATTTTTACGTCATATGCCAAAACGGTGCATATTTACAGTATATACGGCATGGGTATATAGTAAGGATCACTACGTTTTCTCATCTTTATATACCTGAACTTAAAAAAAGCTATTTTATGTACTTACAAAGTCCTCGATTCACCACTTAACAGTAAGCTCGAACATTATCTATACTGCACCCATAGCAGCGAGTAGTATTTCATAGATGTTCGGACATAGCTGTATGATAATATTGTGTATGTCCTGTTATACCCCTTCATTGCCCTCTGCGGTGAACTACTACTGAAAGTCGTAAGTAATCCCTAAATTCACATTCGCTCTACCTGAAAGGGAGATGCATTAAATTCCACCAATTCTACCAGAATATTCCACCACAATTCTACCAGAATACACTGTTAGGTGCAGGCTTTTACCCTCAAAGGGGAGTCTAGGCTGAGACCGAGTGGAACCACTTCTCGCTATTGATTTTAGAGGCTGGTCCTAGATAGAGACATAAAACTAGATCCTGAGGAGACAGCACGCATTGCACTGCTTCTTAACCTTTACTATCACCAGGCCTGCCTCACCAAGCGTGGAGTAATGCGATGGCATTGACGTAGACAGGGACTATTTTACCGTATCTGCTGTTGGAGCGATTCGATTCACCCAATCGCTATTGACATTGTATGAGCGGCCGTTACAACATCGCTCGTTCAGGGATAATTCAGTTTGATTCAGCTATAATCAGGCCTGTGCTATGCTAAGATCTAGATCCAGACCAAACACTATAGGGACATATATTGGTTTACCTTTGGTTTATTTTGAAGAAGATACAAAAGGAACGGAAGGACAAGAATATAAGGGATTTCTTAATTTTCGGTAGCAAGCTTTTATTCCAATTTCAATTAGCCATTTCAGACTTGACACATCTTCATGAACACTGAATAAATCTGTTAATCACCAGTAAATAATTGCATTACCTTGTTGTTTGTTTTTTAGCTCCCATGATTTCTTTTTATGTTTTACCTATTTTCGATATGTTTGTGAGGGATTAAATAATCATAACTGTTCACTACTCAATTTATGATTGCATAAGTAACCAAATTAGGTGGTCTGGCTTGACTGATACTCCATGAGTTGAATTGGTTTGTAAATTCCCACGATGAAGCCAAGTGAAATTAGATGAAGTAATCAAATGAAGGGCACATTTGCTAAGCCTAACCACTTAAATTGGTGTTAATTTTATTAGAATATATAACATATATATATATATATATATATATATATATATATATATATATATATATATATATATGTATATATATATATATTATATACCTGGGCGCGGAGTGAAACCAGTCATGAGACTGAGTACGACCCATCTTAAATAAATGTTTTGAAAAAACCATCAGATACTTCCATCGTACCCTAATGGTATTTTTCACACTTCGTGAAGGTGCGTTAGATATGAGATGCCTATGTTAAAGTACCTGGAGGAGGGTAAAGCTTTGATGCAATACTATATAACATCAGAGGTATATATTGGCCACGGTCTAGTGGGGTTGCTAGATCCACCATTGTGCCACTATCGAATAGAGTCCACCGTTCACAGTGTATAAGGCATTATACTGCTTTCGATCAATGTGAATATCATCAGAGAAACTGCCCATTACAGGCAGGGTCTGTGGCAGAGCTCCGTCGGTCTGGTAGGGTGCTACGGGGCGGGACGATATTCGATTGTTTGATTACGTGAATGATAATAATACTTTATATAATGTATTATCTGGTCTATATATATACCTAGTAATGTCTCAAGGCAATATCTGTTCTAAATTGGGGAACACCTCTAGGCATTTTCCGGTCTACACTAGGGAATGGCTGAAGGTATGATTGGGTCTCCACTGGGGAATACCTCATGGCATTATCCGGTCTACACTGGGGAATGCCTCGTGGCATTATCCGGTCTATACTGGGGAATGGCTCAAGGCATTATCTGGTCTACCCTGGGGAATATCTCATGGCATTATCCGGTCTACACTGGGGAATAGCTCAAGGCATTATTTGGTCTACACTTGGGAATACCTCAAGGCATTATCTGGTCTACACTGGGGAATGCCTTAAGGCATTGTCCAGTCTACACTAGGCAATACTGCTATGCCTTATCTTGTTTATATTGGGGAATGCCTCAAGGCATTATCTGGCCTACACTGGGGAATAATTCAAGGCATTATCCAGTCTATACTGGAGAATACCAGAAGGTATTATCAGGTCTACACTTGGGAATGCCTTAAACTAGAAAAAGTTTCCTGTTTGATTTTTTTGTCCGAATTTTGGTTGTTTATTATTTATTTACATATTTCTGTTTTAACCAATGAGATGGGTTAAAGTATGGTGGTACGGCGCCATACCGGCACAGTATGGTGGTACGGCTCAACTACCACTTGCATAGCAGAGGGTGGTATTTTGAGTATTTTGAGGCATAGGTGTAGAGTACTATAAGGTTTACACTGGGCATTATCCAGTCTACCATGAGGAATACCTCAAGGTATTATTTGGTCTATACTGGGGAGTACCCCAAGGCATTATCCAGTTTACACTGAGCAATACTGTTACACAGTTGTTATTATTGGCATTATCTAGTCTACACTGGGGAATTCCTTAAGGCATTATTTGGTCTACACTGGAGAATACCTCAAGGCATTATCCAGTCTACACTGGGGAATATCTCAAGGCATTATCTAGTCTACACTGGGGAATTCCTCATGGCATTATCTAGTCTACACTGGGGAATTCCTTGAGGCATTATCTAGTCTACACTGGGGAATTCCTTAAGGCATTATTTGGTCTACACTGGGGAATACCTGAATGGCTTAATAAGAATTAACACCGCAACCATTCTCGACCTGCAGACCCAACATGGAGCTGAATCTATAGAGCCTCAGAAATGTCAGTTTCTGCCCAATTTAGCCAGCAGCTCCTAGCGGACGGGCGCAATAACAAAAAAGTCGAATTTCAAAAACAAACACAAACAAAGCTTGGATAATTAGAGCGGAGAAACAAAGTACCTGAGCTTGACAGCACCATTAGTTGCCATTAATCTGAGGGAGTCTGAAACAAAATCTACATGCTCAGCATTTTTTTTATTGGCTGGAAAACGTACTTTATGGCTTTTGATTACAGAGGCACGATGGTGGAATAATAACCGTAATTCATGGCTACTCCTATAGACTAAAAGCCACAAGGAAGGCCAAGCTCTGTGTATCAAGTTTAAGCTGGGGACACACCAAGTAAGAAACACAGTGATTTCTGAAATCGCCAGCACAATTTGTAGAGTCTCAGTAGTAAAAATCAGGTGGAATATGAAATAATAGCTCACATACATGCCATTTCGTGTTTGTATTTCTGGTGTTTCCACCTACCGATTATGACCACCAATTATAGCTTTTAGCAACACCGACCGCTGATGTTAAATTTTAGTGCAATAATCGTCAGGTAGAAACAGAAATGGTCAACGAATATATTCTCTTTACGCAATATGGCACCACTGACCATCCTTTGACTCCTTCGACAAAATAAAACTGGGTTTAATTAATTTGTGGTGATCTACAGTCTACAACCAAAAGGCATATAACTCGAAATGGCAAATGGAAACACATGCAGGCAGCGCAGGTCACCAATTATGTGCCACCGACTTTTCACAAGGAGATACACCGACTGACTTGTGTACAGCGTGAACATTGTTGGTGGGGTTTTGGTCGGCAGGTGGAAATGAAACATGTTAAGCCCGGTTCCCACTTAGCGATTTTAGGGTATTCAGAGGGCACCCATCACCAACTATCAGCCCATGTTTCTAGGAATTTGCGGAGTCGCCAAATGTGAACGTAAAATGGCAAATCGTCGGCGACTATTGCCCTACACCCTGTTATTTGGGCTTGAGTCGGCTACTGGATTCCCTCCAAAAGTCTTTTGCGATTCAATTTCAAACATGTTTGAAATATATCAGGTCATAGTCTCCGACCCCTTAGACTGAGTCGCCGATTATACCCACCAACCGCTGTGCGACTGCCGTTTCCCAGCGATTTTGCCTGACAGTAGTCTTAAGCGCCAGATCCACTAAAGGCAACCAAGCGAATGCGTCTGCAATCCATGCGACTGTGCGAATCCCATGCGATAATATTCAATATATACTGAATATTGTCGCAGGGCATTCGCATGTCCATGCGAACGTCTGTGAACGTCTGCGTACCCAAATTCGCATGGAAAATCGCCTTAGTGGATCTGGCGCTTCAGGGTCAAGGATCGCCAAGTGGGAATGAGCCTTTAGAGACAATGAAGGCTGCAGCTGGCACGCCCCTCATTAGACGTTCACTGGTAGACCGCGGAATTGTCGTCTGCTTGCAGCGTGGGTTGTCACTGAAACATTTTAATAAACATGTCTACCGTGCTCAGTTATAAGTCTTATGCGGCTTATTAAATCAATAGAGTATAGACAATACTGACTGGTTTCTGATACAAATGGCCATATGCTCAGAGGAGCATATGACGGGTTTTATCTGAAAACAGTGTATATTGTATCTTTATTAACTACCTGTTACGAAGTCTCCATAGAAACGCATTTGGTGTGTGTCATTTAGAAGTAGGAGATTGTGGAGGCTCGCCATCTCCTGATTGTAAAATCAGGGGTTTACGGGGAAAAGGTCCCCAAAGTAACTGACTGTAAATTAAAATATTAGCTTCATAACGAACTGATAAATCGCTGTAATACTACTCGAAATTTGCAAAATATTGAAATGATACTGTAACTGGTAATAAATAAGATAAAGTGTATATACAATGTAACCACAGAAATAAAAATGGCGGAACTATTAGACCATCAGAATTACCGTCATGTTCGCCAGAGCTTCCACCTTCACATCAATAATTGGAGGCTCATCAATCGAGTCTCAGGTCTTTGGAAATGTTAGAGGAGGGTAATTCTTAGCGACGAACGATGGTTGATAACTACAATATAAATTGGCTTTCGAAAAAGCGGTCGTAATCTCCTTGGGCTAAAGAATCTACGTGTGGTGCCCGGAGATTACGGCCGCTTCAATCTGTAACCAGTGTACATATTTACTTGTACATAAACACCTGTAATATATTGGTTGAGAAAGATTGTGATATACCTCCCAGTGGGGACAACTTTTTGTATAAGATCATTATCCTACGTTTATATCATGAAGACTCACATCTAAGGACAGTCAAAGGTGATAACATCACCAAAAGACAAATTTCTGTAAATATAAGTGGATTGAAACTCCACCTAGTATCATTTGGATACGCAAGCCAAAAATGAACTGACAGTGAAAACACTTCATCAAGCTTAGACTTGGCATAGGACTTAAGCTGTTGTTCTTCCCTCGTTAATAGAGGGAACCATATCTTGTAAGCATCGTATATCATATTTCTCCACCAAAATGTACATAATTGCTGTGGGGGCAAGTCAAACCGGCTACTTGCCGATACCCCCGCAGGATAAATAAAGAGCATAAAAAACAAAACAAAAATATTATCTACCTTTTCTGGATAGGTGGCATGCCTATATCAGCCTCGTAGGACCTGAATTGAGATCATTCGTTCAGCAGTAAACAAATCCCAGAATCTAAATAGACCTACTCTCACAGTGCAATGCCCACATGGGCGATGGTATTGTTGTCAAGATAAAATACCCGCAGCCTCACCAATAATCACAAACAGGATGTTTGGGTTCCGAGTCCATCAGTCATTCTGGGGTTTTTAACTGGGCACCCATTGCAGCCGATTTACCACGGTTTAGACGTCCCAATACGCCACGGTTTTGCCATTTCTAATCGCAGTGTATCGGGAGGTCCCACAAAATTCTAATCGGCTCTCCCGTTCAAATGCTTGTAACTAGCATCTAGATAGTGAATAAATTATTTTGCATCTAATCCCTTGTGTCTGTTACTTCTTGTGAGTAGGAATACCGGACCACCTGGCTCTTCTAATGAGGCGTTTCCACCTGCTGACTGAAATACCACCAATAATTTTCATGCTGTACAAAAGTCGGTCAGTGGTTCTCCTTGTGAAAGGTACATAATCGGTGACCTGCACTGAAATATGCGGTAGACGCTCGCCGACTTTTGTTATGCCGGGGACACACCGAGCGAGAAAGGCAGCAATTTCTGGAATCACCAACACAAAATGGCATGTATGTGAGCTGTTATTTCATATTTCCCTTGATTATTGCTTCTGGGCCCCGTTGCTCCTGTTTTTGTGGTATCGCTAGCTATAATCAGATCGCAATTTTATTTTTACGATTACTTTAGCGATCCGACTAATAAAGTGTTGCTCCAGTAATATCGGATCGTATCGCTATATATCCGCGGTATCGCTAATTTTTACGATGCGATTACGATACAACAATTCAGGGGAAGATTAATTAGTTCTTTAATTAAATACAGATGGCACAATAGTTAAAACTGATCTGACACCTGGTGGTGTGGATCGCTATTTCCTATAGGTAAAAGAACAAGGGGCAGGGGTTGGTGGTGCCACCATGGATCGTTATTTGAAATATCAGACAAGGCTGTATTTAACCTACAGTGATACGATCCGCAGTGCTGTGAAGGTCCGCGTGAAAAGTATCGCTAAAAGCCGTATTTTACGCGGCGATGCGCCAATGCGATTGCGACACGATCCGAAAATTTCTGGAGCAACGTTTTGGCCCTCGGATCGCTATTCTGCGATCCGCAACTCTGTCGTAATCCTGGAGCAACGGGGCCCAGATACGCTATATTATCGGTAAGAGATATTATTATGAAAAAATATCTCAGATATATAGTATTCTGTATTGGCGATTCCAATGATTGCCACCTTGACTCTCTTGGTGTGTCTCCGGCTTTAATGAGATGCAGAGCATCACTGATCAATTCAATCCGCTTTGATCTCGTTAGAGGGCGCAGAAGTCAGTCGGTGGTGCCATATTGCATGAGGCAGGGGAGAAACGTCATTGACCATTTCTGTTTCCACCTAACTATTATTGCACTAAATTTGTCGCATAATCGGTCGGCGGTGCAAAATGCCGTGATTGGTGGCCGTTATCGGCAAGTGGAAACGCCGGATAACTCGAACCAAGCAGCGGGTCTAACATATCCACAGGTTAGTTCTTAACATTATCTCGCGATTATTTCGACCTGACCACTACAGTATTATAAAATACAAGTTACAGTGTGGTTGCCTCTACTTCAACAATATCTTTCCGATTCATGATCATAACTACTTTTGTTGATTACCTGTATTGAGTATTTCATTGAATGGAAACAAATATATCGATATAAATGCTTCGTATATCTTCTATTCAGTTATAAGCACAAACAGGCCATCAATCTGAGCAATGTCCCTTACTTTATATATGTACTATACCATACCAACTTGACTGCCTGATGTCTAAAATGTGTAATTACTGTGTCTACCAGTGTAAACAATCAAAGTTAACCAAATGAACAGCACAGTCATGTAAACCTAATCCTTGGGCACTAATGGGGTATATTCTCTTAACCTACTCCTAATATAAAATCCCATAGGCTTAACATTAAGTTTCCGTATGCCATGCTGAGTGGCATACGGAGTTTTATATGCCACTAGTGGAATACAGAATTGATATCACGTAATATTCCAAGGAGTTCAGGTAGGATAAAATCAAAACCTGATTCGTTTTAATCTTTTCCAGCGGCTCCAGAGTTATATCGTAAAACTGGATGAGTTTTAATCTTGGCCACCGCATGCCACTCCTGGAGTTTTGGCTTCGGACTTCGCCTCATGAAGTCACTATGCCAAACTCCAGTCGTGGCATACAGTGGCCAAGCTTAAAACTCATCCAGTTTTACGATATAACTCTGGAGCCGCTGGAAAAGAAGGACTAGTTATTCTTCCTAAGGGCTACCTCCAGGAGAAATAAAAACCTCAAAAAATAAAAACCTAAAAGAGAAAAGAATAACCAGTACACTTTGTAAAATCAAATCATGATGCAGCAGTAGGAGTTCGATATAGAGGCCCCTCGGAGCTACATTTACAAATGAACCTGCTGGAGCGGTGTGTGGTATAGGAGCCGTCAGCTAGCAGACACACGGCATAGTTCACCTCAGTCGAGAGCCGCGTAGCCTCTCCGTTGTTTCCCGTTATATCAGCACAAGCCGAGGCACACCTGCTCTCCCGCCCCCCATACACCACGACATCTTGGGTTCGTAAACCTCAGGTGAGTGTGGGCGGGCAGGGAGCACACTGGCTCCCTGTGCCTACGATTAACACAGGTACAGTGCTCTAGGGCGGTCAAGGTCGCCACGACTGTGAAGATTGCAGATCACTCGAAGCACATCAGGGAATAACTGCAACATCAGGGTACAACACAGCGACAACTGCACTACACTGGTCGCCAGAGCTACATCTTGTCAGCTCGGGTTGAATTAAATCTGCTGCCACCTTGACCCACAAGTGTAAGTGCACGTGTCGCTCACCCTGCAGATCCTTCGTACCACCTGGACCTATGCTGGAGAGTGTGTCTTTTCTACTCTTGAAGCCATTTTCCATTTTCTTATTACCCTTGTGAGTATTTTCAATAGTTGCCATAAAGGTAGACTTTATTATCAATTTCATAAGCTATGGATATTTCTTCGAAAAAAATAGGCCATAAATTTTATCCATAAATCCTAGATTAGGAAGAGGTTATATACATAGACTTTCAGTGTGCTATAAGACTATCCCTTCATTATCTGTATGCCAACTTTGTGACATTGGGAAAGGTGCAAAGAACCCCAGGTGTCCTACAGGTGAGCCCAGCAGACCATGACCAGTAAGAGAGACCGAAATACCTCATTGACACACTGGAGTTTTCTTTCAGTATTCTCATGATATTCTCCAGTGGCAGGCTGTTGTGATTGAGCCTACCGGGAGATGGGTGTGGATTGTTTACATCCTACCAGGGCACGCATGAGACAAATGCTGGCAAAGAAACTGACAAAAGCTGAGAACCATCTGAGATGGCAGACATTAACAGTCCCTGTTTGAAAAAGCGTTGGTGGCGTTGGGACGTACTAAAGTCTACTTTTCTATGTTCTCATTTTGCATTGTACACAACTTGAATAGAAATACCATAAATACCATGTAGTGAATGTTCTTTATATATGAAAGGGGGGATATATACCTTTCATAGCTCGAATCCGTAAAACTTCCACCCCCCCATACGAAAAAAGAAGACGTTGAACAAAGTTTACAAGAAGACTGTTTGTCAGTGACTGCCTGTCAGAAGACTGCCTGTCAGAAGACTGCCCATCGGAAGACTACCTTTGTTTTGCTGCCTATCAGTGGTCGGTCTGCCAGTATAGTCTGCAAGTAAGTGACTTGTCTGCTAGAATACTTTCTGTCACTTGCCTGCCTGTCAGCTGCTTGTCTTTCAGTGGCTTGCATTGGCCTGCCTATCAGAAATACTGACTGGTGTGAGAATGACAGGTATCTGAATCCATCACGACCAGGGGCCTGTTTAATTTTACACCCCGACGATACTTGGAGGTCCGAGAAGAAGTCCTAGGAGGGTTTGGGTTTAATAATTCTATTTATCGTGGGGAAAGACAGTTGTGGCCGATGATCCACGAGGTATCAAGTCTCTCCAAGACTGTCTTGAAGGTGTATTTTGTCCTGGGTCACGATCGAGGTCACTCAAATAAGACTTTGACTCAGGATTTCCCTCCCCATGGACGACCGGGATAATTAAACGCGTTTAACGAGCTATCGCTGAAATGTCGTCACTCAAGAGACCTCAAAATTAAACGACCCCCAGTAGCTCTCCATGAGCATAAGGCTTGTTTCAGATAGCAGATATTTGGCTCCTGGTAAATTTGTCTACAACCCCGACTGATTTCAAACTTTTTACTGGCGACCACTTTGGCACCACTTCCTGACAAATTGTTCACCAACGAATTCAAAAACTTTTGATTTTGTTATCTATCAGGTCAAGGGTTCAGAAGAAGTGATGAAGAAAATCAGTTGATAAGTGGAAAGAGACCACTGAAAGATAAAATCTTGTGTACAGATTTTCAGCACCCACACCACCCTGCCAATAATTTTGTGGGGAAGTGGAAAAGCACATAAATGAAGGTGACTTTTATGCCACTACCTGCTGTGCATGGGACCAATGTAGCACATGAGAAACAAATGGCTAGGTCTTTTATTGTGTTTGTTTTGTTGTGGTTGTTTTTTGCTGTTTTCTGGGGTTCTTTTGGTCTTTTTTTATCGATTTTTTGTTGTATGTGTCCTCTCCACATGACTTTGTCTTTTAGAGAGGTGGCGGTGGTGGTGGTGGTGGTGGTGGTGGTGGGGAGGGGGGGGGGGTCAAGGGTTGTATGACCAAACGTGACAAGGGTGGAGGGGTGGCGGTCAAAAATGGTGAAATAAAGCTTTGCGTAATTTGTTGACAGCCCCTTAGTAACTAGAAGTTTCATGTGGATAGGTATATAATAACCCCTATTACTGGACCGTGTTAAAGTGACGCCACCCAACTGGGTAATACTTGACGTGCACATGATCGTGCCTCCTTTCTGATCATTGATCGTGGGTTTGAAGTCTGCCTTCACCTTGACAGAGGGCTGAGCCGTCCTTGAATGACAGAACACGCCTCGAGCAGTCGCCAGTCAAGTCCTCATTTAACGCCACACGTCGATAATCCTCGATGGCACTTAGCAAGGAGCTGCTGGAGATGGGTGGGCGGTGGGTGGTGGGTGGCTGGCCGGCTGAAGATTGAGGGATGGGGATGGGGAAGGTAAGAGAGTTGGGTGGGCGGGTAGTGGGAGGTTGCTGGGCGATGGAAGGTGGGAGGTTGGTGGGCGGTGGGCGGTGGGCGGTGGGCGGTGGGCGGTGGGCGGTGGGCGGTGGGCGGTGGGAGGTGGGCGGTGGGCGGTGGGCGGTAGACGGTGGGAGGTTGGTGGGCGGTGGGTGGTGGGTGAGCAGTGGGCGGTTGGTGAGTGGTGGGTGGCGGTGGGTGTATTGTGGAGGCAGGGACGGGGTGGGGAAGGTAAAATAGTTGGGTGGGCGGGTGGTGGGAGGTTGGTGGACGGTGGGAGGTTGGTGGGCGGAGGGTAGGCAGTGGGCGGTTGGTGAGCAGTGTGCGGGCGCTGGGAGGTTGGTGGGCGGTGGGTGGGCCGTGGGCGGATGGTGAGAGTTGGGCGGCTGGTGGGAGGTTGGAGGTTGGTGGGCGGTGGGCGGTGGGTGGGCAGTGGGCGGTTGGTGAGCGGTGGGTGGGCGGTGGGTGTACTGAGGAGACAGGGACGGGGGTGGGGATGGTAAAAGAGTTGGGTGGGTGGGTGGTGGGAGGTTGGTGGGCGGTGGGCGGTGGGAGGTTGGTGGGCGGTGGGTGGTGGGTGGGCAGTGGGCGGTTGGTGAGCGGTGGGTGGGCGATGGGTGTACTGTGGAGGCAGGGACGGGGGTGGGGATGGTAAAAGAGCTTGGTGGGTTGGTGGTGGGAGGTTGGTGGGCGGTGGGTGGTGGGAGGTTGGTGGGCGGTGGGTGGTGGGCGGTGGGCGATGGACGGTGGGAGGTTGGTGAGCGGTGGGTGGTGGGTGAGCAGTGGGCGGTTGGTGAGCGGTGGGTGGGCGATGGGTATGCTGATGAGGCAGGGACGGGGGTGGGGATGGTAAAAGAGCTGGGTCGGTGGACGGTGGGAGGTTGGTGGGCGGTGGGCGGTGGGTGGGCAGTGGGCGGTTGGTGAGCGGTGGGTGGGCGGTGATTGTACTGTGGAGGCAGGGACGGGGGTGGGGATGGCAAAAGAGCTGGGTGGGCGGGCGGGGGGAAGGAGGGTGGGTGGGCGGCGGGTTGAGGAGGCAGGGACGAGGGGGGGGGGGTGGTAAAAGAGTACCCGTTTGTCTTAATCCCGGCAGCTCCTCAGTCCGTATCCCGCGGGGGGCTTCCTACCGGGCCCGGGCTAATTATACCCGGCCGGTACCGGGGAGGAGGCCGGGGAGAGGCCGGGGGACGGCCCGACACCAACTCCTCATTACAAGGTGTAGCAGGATCGTCATCGAGCACCTCATAGTGAACAACACGCCCCTGCCACGCTCCTTTCCTATCTGTGAGCTGGTTACCAGCGAGCCTGGCGGTGATCTTCGACACTGTTTCTGTTTTACTGATCGCCAGGAACTAGCCGAGAGACGCTCATCCGGCACGCATGCGCAGAAGAAGAGTAATGATAAAGCTTGTTGGCGCATGCGATGTCTCCCGGACGTTGCCTCGTAACGTGACCTCCTTTTCTGTTCTTTCTGTCTCTCTTTTTTTTTTTACTTATTGCGTTATTACCTACCTTATATAAAAAGCTATATTTGAAACATGATCTGTTTGTTGTTTCAGCACCAAGTAAGGCCTATTTTTATTGGTCGACGAAAACGGTGTAGATTTGTTTGTGTTCTCCATTGGCCATCACCGATATACAGTCAGGAAACACCGAGGGACATTTAGCACTGCTGACGCAAAATGTCAATAGGCTATTAGGTGAACACAGACAATCTACACCATTTACTAAAGCTGGGCCTTCCTATTCTTCCAACACACTACAATAACTGTATTAACATGGTTCAAACACAAGGCCCGTTTCTATTGGCCGATTTTCTGTCACCGATCTACAGTCAGGAACCACCGATCAGATAAACCGATGCTGAAGGCAAAGGTTCATATAATCGTCAATCTCACCAGGTATCTATTCAGTACAGTCACAGTATACCTGTTTCCGTTTTATCATATACCTTTAAATAGCCATTTTCTACCTTCGCTTTATGGCGACTTGTTGGGTTTCGCTGCTGTACATGTTTACCCAGTAGGCTACGTACGTGTTGTATGGCTATAAATATGACATGAGTAGGAGCGAGCGGTATACAGCTGCAGGTCTATGATCATAGAGAAACCCAACTTCTCTCACTGGTTTAATGTTTATTACCTTATTGTTGCTGGGTATTTTCTATGGCCTCAAGACGCACATACCTGCAAAGACAAAGAATCGTACATTAGTCAATGATTCCTCTTAGAATATACATTCAAGTGGTTAATATGCCATTCTTCAATTCTTACATGAATTATCATACAATACAACTTATGGGCTGTTGATCGATTCCAATCCACTCTCATGGTGCACCTCTCTCATAAGATCTCACACTCTCGAAGTGGTAATCTATACAAGGTTCTCACTACGCTCTATGGAAGAAGAATTCTTAACGAACTAGGCTTAGAGCCTTGAGAATCCACTGGCACACAGTATTCCCGCTAGGTAGCATCATTGGGATTATAGGAATCTTTGGGTTGCATTAATGTACGTCTTCAGCACAAGAGGCAGGCCAGTGGATTCTTATGAGAGGGGTGCACCCGAAGCTGACCCTATGATATGTCAAGTATCAAAGGAGATCTAAGACTTTATTCATTTAGAGTTAACGTTCAGTATATAAACAAATTTACCTGTCTCACGATAGGAAATAAGGAGAGCGGTTTTCTTTTAATTTTTCTCTTAAAAAACAAATTATTTTATGTGTTTTGGTCCAGAGGGCTCATTCTTGCTCTCTGAAAGGAAATGGGTCTACCACATCACAATAGAAACTACACAACTGTAGCGGTCACCGACTCAGTTACTGACTTAGTTTTCGGGTGATCGAAAGATACTCCCGCGATTTGTAAATCCTACCCTATATGCCATTACAAAGGTTTGTTCATATTTCGGGGTGAAGTCGGTAGACTGGGGCCCCTAATCACGCAAGTTAATCTTTATCAAGATGCTCTTTGTAAATAGAGGAGCCGACGTTACTACTCTATCTTACAGTCAAACATTCTGAAATGTAGTCTTTCCGGTATATTTATTCTAACTCGGTGTTTTTTTTAAAGTTTTTTTTCTTTTTTTACTCCAGATACGTATTCATGGGTAGACAGCAGTAATAACAAAGCGGGCAGGACATGTCACACTGGGCCGTGCATCATATTTTCTTCACCACTGTGAAATATGATTTGTTTATGGTATACTGAGCATAGGCTATTAAGCATAGAGATGATGTGCACAGGTGTATCATAAACTGGGAGCAAATGGCACGTTCATCATGGATGAATGAGCGTGGCATTACAGATAAATAATAATTAAAGGTATCGGATACATCCTGTCTATCTGTTGTTTTCTGTAACCCACCTGCACCCGGTCTACTTGCCCTTTCTGCAACTGCCTGGCGAAGATCCAAACATATTGAGCACCAGTAGGTCAGTGAGGTATTTCTGGTTCAAGTGATTAGTCCTGGACAGCTGGGCACACCTTTATGATCCTAGGACGCTCGCCCTGTGCTCCTTTCACAATATTTCAGTGACTAGCACGCAGATAGTGAAGGGATAGTCTTTTTTGCAGCAAGTTAAAAGTCCCTGTGAGAAATCTAACCTTAAACTACAATGCATATTTACAGATTCGGGGTTGAACGATTAGTCGCAACAAAGTAGGTAACCCGAACGGGCGGTATTTTGAATATTCTGTTGTCGTTGTCTGGATTTATCAACATGTTAAACTTTTGGCGAGCGAATTGGGAACATCGAGCAACAACTCATCAGCAACAAAAGAATATCTCAAGGGGAGAAGTTTACTAATTGCCCAACTAACCCACATCTACTGACTAGGGCTGACTCCGTTATAAGAAAACCTAAGCAGTTAGAATACATCGCATGGTAATCTACTTTGGAATAACCATGAAAACTGCACTACAGAAGAACCATGTTGATGGTTGGACATGAGAAGACACTTATATCTGTCACGTTTTGTTGGTACATACTTTATATTGGTTGTGAATTATACTGTTATATTTCCAAATTTCCCGCTTGGAAGAGCAAAATGTTAATTTTAATGCGAGAAATAAAAACATTAAAAAAAAACAAAAAAAAACGAGCATATATCCAGCGCATGCAAGCATGCTCTAATAAAACTACTTGCCCCTAGACCCGCGAGAGGGCGTGCACTGCAACTCTAAACTGGGGAATGGACGCGTTTGGTGCTGGGTGCAGTAACACCGCCGGGGATGGCTGTTGACTATTACAGGACCTCATTGATCTGTCTGGGCCGCCCTCAAATTGGCCACGTGATTTAGGACGTGGCGAAGCATCGGGGAGGAGATGCCCATCACCTCCCCCCCCCACACACACACACTCTCCGACCATTACTCCAGAGTCAGCCGAATGCAAGGCTTAAAGGACATTTTACTTTGGTAGATGAAATCAGTACCGATTATTTGAGTTCTTTTTAAAGTCTGCCGATGGTGCCACCGACTGCAAATCGGTATCAAATAGTCGGTGACGGTGCAGTGTATAGGCGGGCGTCCACCAACTACGACAAGGCTGCGACAAGAGCCGACAAATAAGTTCCTATCGGCGCCTTGTCGCAGCCTTGTCATGAGAAGAGGGGCTTCACGACAGCGGTGTCGGGGCGTGTCGTAGACGTTGCTGGTTGCCGTAAAAAAGGCGCCCATGGTTCCGACACACTACGACAGTGATCTCGAGGAAACCACAACACTCCACGACAAAGGTCCAGTCGTAGCAAAAATCGAACATGTTCGATATTGTTGTAGCCTTGTCGGAAGGCCCCCGACAGGCCCCCGACAAGCTTCCAATCGTAGGCCTGTCGTGGACCTTGTCGGAAAGCCATTGCCATAGCTTTGTCGTGGTTGGTGGACGCCCCCCTTTAATTTAGTTTCTCCTGTATTTTACAGCCACCTGCCGATTTAATATTCATACGGAAACCTTGAGTCTCACCGATGAAATCAAAGCGTTTTGATTTTGGTGGTCGTTGACTAAGTCTGTCAGTGGTGGTCTTATTGCATATTCTTCGACAAAATACTTGGTGACCATTTCAAATGTGAGGCTGTTCCTCTTCACCAATATTGTATCAGTGTACACATAAAATCGGTCTGTGGTTCGCGACTGAAGGTCACCGGCCAATAATCGGCCAATGGAAAATGGTTTTACACCGAACTGATGTCTCACTCATGGCACTGGCCAACTTCTAAAACCAGTCTGAGAGGGTGTAGAGGAAAGTAGTGATCTCAAATATAGAAAAAAATCTAGATTAGGGGTGAATGGGGTCCAACGACACTGCTATCTATAGATAATCAATGATACGCCTCATCTGTTACCATTCATCCCTAAAGTCTACGCTCTGAACGAGACCCGAAAATCCATAAGAATTGACAATTCGAATTCAAAATGAAATAGAATCATTGCGGTCTTTGACTACCGTTATGATCAAGAGGAGGTATGCAGAGGAGAAAGAAAATTAAGCTAGTCCTAAAGGACGCCAGAATTAGAGACCGGAGAGTCTAGGACGAGGGGATGGCACAGGAACAAAGAGCGATAATAGGGGATGGAGACAGAGAGCGATAATAGGGGAAGGAGATGGAGTCAAGTAGACGGCTAACAGGGAGGTGGGGCGTGGTGGAGGAGCGGACGGAGTGTCAAGGAGAGAGGGTGGTGGTGGAGGGCACTGACGGCGAGAGGTGCTACTTCAGCCTGAGAGGGTTGATGGAGAAGACGAAGGTACACGGAGAAGGGAGCTCAGGGAAGTAACGAGCAGTTAGGCCCGGCGTCCACCTTCTACGATAGAAATTTAAGACTTCCCGAAGCACTATGAAGTAGACAATCAGGAACCTCTGGGGCCTGTTGAATATTATAGGGACCCTCAGCACTCAGTTATAGATCACGTTTGATAATCTAGGATCGTACATGAAGACAATTTTCTGTACCTCAGACAAGGGTTATTGTTTGATAATATTTACATCCGTTCGCTTAGACAGTATTAGCCGTCCATAAGGTCGTCCATAAGTGTTGAATATAGTTTACCCACATCCTCCCTGGGTCTCTATGGAATACAGAAAATGGTCTACATGTATGATCCTAGATTATCAAACGGGCCCCTGGCGTCCACCATCTATGATGGAAATTTGAGACCTCCCGATGCACTACGATGCAGAATGTCAAAAATCGTATACAATCAGGAACCTCTTGGGGTTGTTGAATAATCTAGGATCGTACTTGAAAACCCTTTTCTCTATACGCCAAGGAGACCCAGGGACAATGTGGGGCAACTTTATTCAGCACTTATTTAGCACTTATTGCGAAGACTGTCCTAGCGAACGAACTTGAATATCATTAAACGATAACCCTTGTACGAGGTAATAACATTGCGGTATATAATAATAAGTGGCAACTGTTCCTCTATATTGTGGTCAGAAATACTCCCCTTGTACTCCCGACCAAATATCTCCGAGCAGATTCCATTCAGGCCCACTAACCATGTCTCCTAATAATCCCCCTTATATAAACAATTACTGCCTAATCAGGTCAGAGCTTCTACAACCTTTTCCATGATATTGTGTAGTGCATTCAGAATTCCTGGCTATTGTCATCCTTGCTGATTATTACATGTCTGATAATTCAAAAGGACGTACTTCCATAGTGGTCTATTCATAGAGACGAACTCAGATGACTACCTAGCTCGTTACAAAAGCTATTTAGGTATAACCCATAACTTGAAATTGTTAAAAACTGAAAGATTGCTGAAATAGTTCTAGAAACCATCTAATGTATAGACACATATGGCTATGTAATATGAACTAGTTGTGAAAATCGAAAAAAGTTTAACTATCAATAGCAATGGCATGTGTCAACTCTTTCATACTAGCTCAGGAAAACTGCAATGTTATCATGTGTTTCACCATTATGTTATTACTATTATTATTATTACATTACCATTTAATGTATCATTTATGTATAAAAGATTCACGTTTGAGTTAGATGTCACACGAACTATGTGGCCATAATGTAAAACCAACCGTGACGTTGAATTGTGACCAATAAAACACTTTAACAATTTTTTTTTTTAAATGCGAGGTCCTTATTTGGCCATGAGCCAACAATAACAACGCAATATCTGAGAGGAATTTAACTGTAGGCGAGACAGACATTGAAGACATACTACAGGCTTGTTCCCTGATATACAGCTTTTAGGCCTGGGCATACACAGATTTAATGAATAATAATCTATCTGGGTGCAATATTTTGTTCGGTACATTTTCCATCGGCAGGTGTAAATTGGGCCTTACTGGTTAGAAAATTGATCCTGGGATGAAACTGTCTGCCAAGACACTGATGACCTGCCAAATGCAATAGAGCCAGCCTGGTCACTGTCTTTATGACACCCTTGGGGTTTTGGGTCGATGGTGGTTGCAGGGTCGGCAAATATAGGCAGGGAATATCAGACCACACGAATCTGCTACACCTACCGGTGTCCATACGTAACATCCTCAGAAAAGAGATTTGTGTCTGTTTGGAGACATCCTCAAAACTGATTTTTGAGAAAAGGGCCCCATGAAATACAAGATACTTCCACAGCACGAATATTTCAGTTTCCCTATGTTTTATGTTCGCGTATACATGTCTCTACGGGGGTAAATAGGGTCGTCCTATTTGGCGTTATATGTACGGCTGTTCCTGTACACGTAGTTGCGAATCCTAGCTCGGCCAGTTCGAGTTGTATATATTCGAAAAGTTACCCTACTGTCCGAATATTGCAATTTCTGCACCTCGGGGTGGGCGGCTTGTTTATATTTCATTTGTCATGAATCGTCGTAGTCCATGTTATATGAAAAATCTTATGTTACAAATTTTTTTAAAGGGCGGGGCCCGGGCGGCCGGGTGGTGGGGCTTTGGAGTGGGCGCCAGGTTGGATAGGTAGGGGTTTGGGGTTTGGGTAAACATTGTTTAAATCAGTTATCTGTATCTATATATGCCTGCGTTTACACATTGCACACGTATATATCTATATTTAAGTATGACGGGTGACAAATACAGCCAATATGTGCATATATTTCCACCAAAACCAAGTTGTATACTCTCCATACGTGGGCACCTAATATGGACGCATTCAAATGGAAACACTATTATATACGGCCTATACGTGCGTTTACGCGGTGGTGTATAGATATGCTGTGTCCGCTACGTAGTCGCCACGTTATAGACACTAGGCTCTGAGAATTTCACAGTATGCTACGGTTTCCCTTGATCTCCTCGGGACAACCCTGAACGATGTAACATGGGGTTCCTCCAGAAACATTTTTAAAAGGCATTTCTGGTATGAATGGAGGTTAGAATTATATTATTTTGTATTGACAATGCATTTCAACTAAAGAAAAAAGGTACTTTGAGGGTTTTGCGCTATGTCGCGAATAATATATATAGTGTCCATTTTATACCCCGGGAGATACGTAACAATTTTGCCATGATTAAGTGTTTTAGCCTTATCTTACGATTATCTATAGATTATGACAGCAAACAATAGTGGATCTCCCCCGACTACAGCAGCCTATATTACGAGTTCCTGGCGGATGATGGCAGAACTAGCAATCACTCTGTACTCTATACCCCGGAGGATAGATAGCATGCTGTGATATAGCGTAGTCTCCAGATACCGCCCTGGTTACGACCCTACACATTGCATCGCTGTGTCCCTGGCCATGTGGTCGACATCTGACCAATACATACACAATATTGCCATGATTTCCATCTGAGTGGCCGTATTCTCCGCGTAGTTGACGCGTATTGCGTAGCGTCAACTACAAGGAGAATACGGCCACACAGATCGAAATCATGGTAATGTTGTATTTATTACTCACTTATTTTTAGATGTAAGCAATAAATATGATCGTTAGAAAACCTTTCAATATAGTTAAGAAGTTATGTTTGGGACTACTTTCATCTCAAAAATCTGTATCCTCCTAGGAGGGTACGCAGCTCCGTATCCTACTCAGTAGCGATATGTAAGCTACATAGGCTTAGTATGGAGACTACGTATTAGGTGGGTAATAAAACAGTCATACAGCCTCAAAGCTGGCAACACTGACAGCTACAGCACGCCTTCTTCCCACAAACACACCCACAGTCACAGTCGTGAGCACAGCCAAAGGGCAGGGAGAGAGCTGTGATAGGCCAAGGACAAGGCTAAGGACACACTCGGTACTAGTATTAGGCCCAGTTTACACCTGACAATGGAGAGTGCACTGATAAAATATCGAGAAGGGGCCATCCATAAAGTACGTACGCAGAATTTCTGAAAATGTTGAGCCCTGCATCCCCCCCCCCTCCTCATTTTATACGCCATAGAACAAAGAAGTAGCATACGCAAAATTTCCAATTTGTTTTTACCCCCACCCTACCCCCCTTAGTGCGTACGTACTTTATGTATGGGCCCGGGTGGTGTTCCCTGAGAAAATATCGGTACAGATAATCGGTGACATTGCAAGCCATTGAGATGGTTAATTGTTATATGTGCATCAATTTCCATCGTATAAATAGACAATAATCGATGGTTTTGTGGACAGGCGGCCGTAAACCACGAGAGGTTGACGCGTAGTAATACACGAGCGCTAACGAGTGTATTACGAGGTCAACCGTGAGTGGTTTACAGAGCTGCCTGTCCACAAAATCATCGTTTGTTGCATTTATTATCCATCTTTTCGAATAAATTAAACCCAGTAATTGCCATTTTAAAGGGTATAACAATAGGGACTACTTCTTTGCTCTATAGCAAAAGGGACTATTTTTCCCATATACCATGGTTTTGAGGCCGTATACCACAGGTTAGAACCCGTATACCACAGTTATGGTATCTGACAGGTTTTATATAATGGGTCGTGGTTTACTGAGTCCCCATACATTTTCAATGGGGGTTTTGTATACGATGGATAATAAAGAGAAGGAGTATGTCTGAATATTAACCCTGCCTAAACTGCAGCTGAACGTAATTATTTCCTATTGCACCATGGCAGAGCTCCTCTGTGTGAAGAGAGGGTTATGATAAAAACTGTTGCCAGGGATGTGCACACCCTGTTTTCACTGAAAAATAAAGATGCTTTCACATCGAAAATCCCTTGATCCCTGGATCCTTCGCCGACGATTCCAAAGTACTTTGAAATCGTGGCAGGCCTCAAAAGTCGGTTAGTGGTTCCATGTTATGCAATATGGGGTTGAGAAATAGTTGACCAGGTATGTATTTCTTTTGTTTACAGATACCAATATTTTATCGGGAACATGTAACAGTTGGTGTCAGATTCTTGACCGGGCGGTAATAATCGGTAGGTATAACTGGGCCTAAGGCCGTTTTCCATTAGCCAACCACAACCGCACCGATTAATCTAGTTCCTCTGAAAGTTTGTTGGTAGTGCTACTAACCATACTTATATAGAACGTCCTGACCATGCTGTACAATTCACAGAACGAGATGGTGATTTACGGTTTGTATAGACCGAGGCATTTATGCCGAGTTCTGTACAAACGGTAAATTATCATCGAGTTCTGTGTCTTGTACAAGCATGGTTGGACGTTATATATTTACTATATACCCGAAATTAAAAAAAAATCAATTTAATTTGGCTTAACAACCAATTTTTTAATAAACGTGTATGGCAAGGTGGTCCGTATTTTAGTGTACGGACCAGTGGTCCATACAGTATTTTTACGTCATATGCCGAAACGGTGCGTATTTACAGTATATACGGCATGGGTATATAGTAAATTGTTCCTTGATACTGGGAAAAGCTAGAGGGCGACATCCTGCTATGGGATTTTCGCACCAGGAGTAAATTACTTGAGACTATGGAAAAGATGTTAAGTACACCAGTCTTAGGTGTATTAGTCTCAGGTACATTAGTCTCTTCGTGTGAATCCAACTTTACAAGTAAAACGACCTCTCACGGTATCCGCTCGCCGCGATCCGACACACCAGCGACGGACACGGTCGGCTATTTCCGCTTCCTGTCTGGGACAAGCCGCGGCGCTCTCAGTGCGCAAGTCTGGGCGGGGTAAGGTCACGTGATACGGATGAGGTGTGGGCGATATTAGAGGGGATTGATCAGAGTGGAATCACCGCACCTTTTGATAACCCTTTCTGTGGCGGTCATGTGTGGAACTACTCCCAAGTGAAAAGATTATTCATGCCTTGAGGCAACGTTTTTCCATTCAAACACCTCCAGATCAAAGCACTATTCGCTAAACCCTTTAAGGACGGCTGCCTGGGGTCCAGGTAGGATGGATACTGGTGGCAGTCATAATAGTTAAAACTGATATCCAAGTTTGTAATCATGCAGTATATTTTATTTCTTTTTAATATAAATATTAAACATGATATTGTATCTACATTTTCGGAAGATTTCATGAATATTGCTCTAAATTATTTATTTGTTAAAACATTTTTCTTAATATTGGGACAATGATGCCTCCAGGCATCATGCGTCTTTAGTGCAGTGATGCCTCCAGGCATCATGCGTCTTTAGCGTGGTGATGCCTCCAGGCATCATGCGTCCTTAAAGGGTTAAACAGGATTATGGTTGTGACTGCATTCCCGGGCACAGATCTAGGAGAGTATTCATTGCAAGTAGTATATGATATATTCTCACTCCTGGTATTTTGTTCTTCATAGGCTTAACATTGGTAGTGCTTTCTTCATGCCCCTACGAGTATTACAGTCGGTTCTCTATGATGCCATATATCCGGTATGTTTTCCGTTCTTTTAGTGTGTACAGGGTTGAGATAAATACAGAAAGTGACTCGTGTTACTCATTTGAATGCTATGCATTATCTTAGCCTGATATAAATGTCCATAGGCTTAACATTACGAACTCGTTCTCAACAGGTTTGCGAGAACGGTAACTCGTTCTCAACGGGTGATGAAGAGATGAATATTTCCAGGCTAAGATAAAATCAGAAACATATTCGTGCTTAGTCTGAGTCCCTGTTCACCATCTTGTTTGGAGTGCTTCACAATATTCACTCGGCTATCGCCTCGTTCATATTACTGAGCACTCCAAACTCGATGGCGAACGAGGACACAGACCAAACACTCATCAGTTTCCTTCTTAATATTCACTCGGCTTTGCCTCATTCATATTGTCAATCTCGTGGAGAACGACGACTTAACAAAGCTTGTTATTTTCTTCTTCAATCAGTATCTATAACGTTATGGTAGTTTATTGGTAGTTCAACATTCAAAATTTTAGAGTACTGTTTTGGTAGATATGAATAGTTTCAAATAGAAACTGCTCAAAATTGGGGGAATCTCTGTTGCGGGTAGTGGGGAGTTTCTTTTAACGACATACCATAGAACTGCTTGTGTAAAATAGAGTAGAGGAACTGACTGGACATTTAATCTGGGAATTGTTACTCTCCTCACAGATCGGCAAATACTTGTCTCGCCGATACTAGGCAGGAGGGCCGTGATTTCAAGTGAGTGAGTAACATTTCACAGTTGAACTGCTGGTCTATTTTCCCTATATTACACACCTTGAAATATTCTAAATTCATAGACATTTACCTTTAACCCTTTAACTACGCTATGATGCCTGGAGGCATTCCCGGGTGTAGTACACTATGATGCCTGGAGGCATTCCCAGGCGTAGTACGCTATGATGCCTTGAGGCATTATTTCCGAAATTTAAGTAATTGTTATTTTCTAATGAAATAATGCGAATATTCTGATAATATTTCCCATACTTATATAAAACTATATCATAGTTAATATCATTACTGTTCTATAACATCTTATAAATTTTGGATTTCCATATAAGTGTGATATAATGACGACACTGTGGATATCGTGAAAAGTGCCAGCATACTACAGGGGTGAAAACGGTACTGCAGTGGCGTTTTTGAGGGGGTGTATTTTGTACTATACAGCGTAGTGAAAGGGTTAATAACCATTCGAAGTCTAATTTAGGCATGCAGAGTTTGTCCGTATAATAGCATAAACAGTAGGCGCTCCATGACTCTACATTTACATGAACAGGACGAGACAGATACACTGGACATTCCAGTCATATTTATGTATCATACATACATGTTTTGCTGGTCTGCTCATATAGTTTCTAGTGATCACTGTTTCTTCAAAAATCCCTTTTATGTTGCTCTCAAACGGTAAATCACCCCTTAATTTTAACTTAAAGGAAAAATTCCCAGAGTTCATTTCCTACATAAAAAGGTGCTTGCACTTCTCAGTATTGATGTTATTAATACGTATTTTCTGAGTACTTCTAGTGTTATGTCCATCATATATTACACAATATTTTCCATCTTCACTCTAGCATTTTACAAGAGAAATGAGGTGAGATTAGAGTGATGTGAGTATTCTATATTGATATTGCCATATTTTTAACTTCTATACCAAAATATAGTATGGTAACCCTAAATATTTAAGTTAGATATATGTTCTACAACAGTTTGAGATCATCATGGGTTTTAATTCTCAAGGCAAATTGTTCGATATGCCTTTAAATGTATTTCAGGTAAACATACTCAACACAGGGAACGTGACAGGCGTGGAAAACTCTCAAGAGCCGTGTTCAATTGACGTTGTTCGATTGACGTCAGAATTAGGACGCTCTGACGTCACAAACACGTCGCGTGTCAACAGACGCCCGCCTCCGCCTGGTACCCGGCGTACTCACTTAAAAGATTGAACACAAGCCTCGCAGCATGCCAGTGACCAGCAATCAGCGTGCGCACGTCACGTGACATGAAAAGAGCAGTTCCGGTTCCGCTGTGAGCGCTTGTCCTTGGCGTGTACATGCCATGCCTTATTTAGGCGCTGTCTATAGAACTACCCATTAAGATGCATGGCGTGCCATTGGGTAACGAAGGCATTAAGCAGTAGAATCATAGCACGCTGGAGGAAACACGTACTAGGCACATGCTCTTGCTCTTTCTTTTCTGAATTATTGTCTTTTCTGGAGTGATTCTACTAGAGAAGTAATAAGAGAAAACGTGGTTAGAAAGCCCGAAGCGATTGTTGTTCAAGGAATTACGTCCCATAAAATATGTCCCAACGCCCGAGGTGGAGGGACGTATTTTATGGGGCAAAAGGCGGAGAATAGAATTGCTACAGGTTCATTCACTACGGTTTCTTATTACTATACACCTAAAAGCACGAAAAAATTTGTCATTTTGTGTACTTGCAAATTACACTATGGGTACAGTGCACTTGGACATCTACTACGTCTCACTGAGCCCGAATATTATTTGTAATACACCCCAAGCAGCAGGTAGTATTTCATATACGTTCGGCCATGATATTACCCTAGTTTCAATAAGCTCTAGAGACTATAGTCCTGGGCGTTTAATATGGGACAAAAAACTAGTTTTGTCTAACTTGAAAAAGGCAAATCGCTGTTGTGTCGTGAATAATGGGGCGATTCTTATAAACAAAACATTGTTAGAAAGCTAAAAGTTGGGCCTATCCGTTGGTATATATCTGCTATACCTGTGTTACCTATAGAAATAAACATCCTATTTCCTTTGCTATTTCAATACAATTGATACCTATATTGTCAGGCTGTGATAGATATTTCCTGAGGTACAGGATCATTATGTCAGATGACAAAGAGACCAAAAGAGCCCTAAAAACGTGATTTTCTGATATTAATTGCATTTCTGGCATATAACATCGATAGAAACTGCCAATAATTACCTCTAAATAACATCTAATTAATGAGATAACCTACCGGTTGTATTCTGTAGGGGTTCATTTACAAATCACTCTTTATTTGAAGTATCTATCCTCAGTACTGACTGAGATAGGACTGATGGAAAATCAATTCTTACTTGCTTAATTATAATGTCATAATTTCAAGCAGAAATATTACCTCAGGCAAAAGTTCTTTGATAAAATGATAGGTGCCATCACAATTTTAGAATCTTAGGCCTGAAAGGTTCTGTTATGTCTTCTTTATGAAATTCCCTTGACTTCTATCTACTTTATTTTCGAAAATATCATCTTTTACAAATGCTGCATTTGATTGAACTACTGTGATTTTAACCATATTAAACGCTCAGGACTATAGTTCGGTTCAATTCATATACTATATCAATCAAATTTTCCACTTTTACTTGAGATTATGAAAAAGCAAAAAAACTGCATCTTTGTACCACAGGAGAATTGTCTGAGACTGGGGAATGTGTTATTATCTTAGCCTGGTATTAACGTCCATAGGCTTAGCATTACGAACTCGTTCTCAACAGGCTTGCGAGAACGGTATCTCGTTCTCAACGGGTAATAAAAAGATGAATATTTCCAGGCTAAGATAAAATCAGAAACATATTCGTGCTTGGTCTGAGTCCCTGTTCACCTGCGAACGAGGACACAGACCAAACACTCATTAATTTCCTTCTTAGTCATACTGATACTCGGACTCTGTATTCACTGGAAAATCTTCCAATATGAAAGAAGTGAATAAACATTGTAGAAAAAAGGCGAGAAGTACATCGATCTCAGGTACATTATTCCCCTTATTTTGGATCCCGCTTTACAACCATATTACGTATGGACCTGATAGGTGATGATGAATTATTTTATAGATTCGCTCCCTCTCCTCCCCGTGAGGGGTGAGGGAGCGGGGGAAGGAGGCGGGGGCTGCCAATCTTCATATAGGACAAAGGTCGTTCTTCTCTAAAATTGCACTTGATATAGGGTTACTTCAATATTCATCGTCTGCTGCTCTCATACTACTTGCCTTTCCAAGTATTAAGATTCACTTTGTATCGGTTACACCCAACACGTTATATATAGGAAAGTAATACATTGTTTATGAATAAATGTACACGTAACAGTGTAAGGTGAGTCGATATGAACTCCATTATTCATCAGATACTCTTGGTGCGATGGAAAACTGATACAGCATGATTGTGAAAAGTCTCCCTGCCGAAAATGAACTTATAATGATAGAAAACGTGGTTACTGAGCCCGTAAGGATGGTCGTTCGAGGTCTTTTGTATTAAATAATATATACATCTAGACGCCGGAGATGGAGGGACATACCTGTGTTACTAAAGGCTGAGAACGGTATCCCTAACGACTCAATCACTACGTTTTCTTATCATCATACATAATTAAAAACACATTTGTTAAGTCATCGATTCATACGTCATTAACTCCAGTGAGCCGGAGGATTATCTAAACTGCACCCCAAGCAGCGGGTGGTACCTCATAGACGTTCGGTGATAGGTATGTAATAACATACTAAATGGGTCTATTTATAGACACAAGTTCCATAAGGTAACCTTTTTGCTGGGGTTGGAGTGATGTCCATTCGAGGCCGTGTTTACCGTGGACTAAATTCCAAAAAAATGGCATCACTCCGGGCCCATTGAATATGTTTATTTATATCATCACATACATCGAAATCATGATAAAACGCTATTTTATTTACTTCGGTAACCCTCCATGCTAGCGGTCATTCACCACGACCATCGGATGTGAGAATCATTTACCTTTCACTTGTATCTCACAAGAGATCGTGCATAGGTATAGTAAAAGACATATCTATTCCCCTGATTAAACCGTTAATGAATAAGAAGAAATCTGCAAAGGAGAATCTTTACCCCCATAGGGAATCAGAAGTATTTAAAAAGAGTTATCAAATGATGGTGTACTACAGAGAAAACCTATAAAATCTAAGGTCAGAGTTCGTATCCCAATGAATTTGAATAGCGTAGTAATTCACAAGGCGAGGCCGCGTGAATTACGTAGCGATTCAACCTTGAATAGGTTTCCGAATTTATCTCACCCTTCACTTTTACTAATGTGGCAAAGCTTTGTGACTTAATCCCCTTTTGAGATTGTTTTCTAAATACTCAACGGGAGTTCCCAATGTTAAGTCCTTGGGGAAAAAATACCAGGGGTAGGATTAAGTATAGAATCCCGCTCGGCGGACCGCCTGTCATTCCAAAAGACAGTTATCTGCATTGGCACACTTAACTAAGCAGGATAACCAGCGGACAGGTGGTCTGCCTACAATAGTGGACCAATAACGGGGCTCTACTGTATTTCTTTTTTTTATTGTGGAGAATATTTTATTGTCAACTAGTCATGAAAATCATGTTTCAATGTGAATTGTACAGGATATATACACACAACTATTCTAGCAGCCATAAAGAAACAGATACATTTTTAAATGTTATAGGGTTGTCATGCACTGGTAAAATAATCTACCCTGTTTCTACAGATTTTCGAAATACATGTGTCACATCTCACCCATGGAATATTATTTCTTCTCCCGATTTTATAATTTTTTTTAATTTTCATACAGGACAAAACACAACAAGACAATATGACAGACACATCAAAACAGTATTTGCAGTTAGTACTGCCCACCCCCCAAAGGTCCACACTCCCCCCTATTGGATTGTCTCCCACAGTTGAGCTAAATACTTAAATTTATGCATGCGACCTTCCTTCATATATACATATTTCTCAGTCTCTAATTTCCTCTTCAGTTCCACCATGAAAGCCATAATATCTAAGTCATTTGCATAAAATAATTTCTGCCGATGCACAAAGGATTTAGCTTGTAAAATTACATAATTGACCATCCTGGTTGAGGAGGCAACACCATATCTTCCAAATATAACTTCTTTTTTAGTAATCTTTAAGAAGTTGTCACTAAGGACATTTTTCAGCCATCTTGTTATGGCTTCCCAGAAAAACTTTGTCTCTGGCTCTACTGTATTTCAAAGTATAGATCCACTAAAAAAAGGGTTCTGCTGTAGTTTGAAGTGAGTACGCTGTCCGACAATCTTTTTCAAAATCCTTTCTATTGAAAGTATGATTCACCTGTACGAGTACATAGCGGTATACTACAATACCCTACAAAGAAAAAGATATTTTTTTATTATGATATTATGGGCTCATGTGATGTTAAATGTGATGGGCTCATGTGATGTTACTTGTTTAATCATTTAATCTATATCATATGAGTGTGTATATAAGCTATTTCCCACTAGCTGATGATAACAACACCGATTAATTGTGTTCTCCTAAATCTCGGTATGTGGTGGCCAACACGTCAGTATCTAAAAATCAGTGAGGTTACTGTATATATATGCCTTGTTTGGTCATCCAATTCCGTTTTAAACGATGATCTTCATCATCCACCGCACAAATTTGAGGAAGGAGACAAAAACCATTGATTTTCTTGTCAACCAATGGAAATCCCACATATGAGCCATTTTCCACTAGGCGACGAAAACGGCGCCGATTAATTTAGTTCTCCTTATAGTCAGTTGGTGGTGGCCAACGACTGCATGTCTGTTTCTAAAAATCGGTAAGGGTACTGTGTATGCCTTGTTTCTGCCACATTTGACAGGTCCATACTGACGGAACTGTCCTCCAATCACAATGACCATCACTGACGATTTCATACCTATTATTCTGTTGGTTGTTGACCAAGTCAGCCAGTGGTGGCCTTATTGCATAATCTATGCACAATTGATCAGTGAACATTTCTCTGCATGTCCGTTTCCATTCACCAATCTGGTGTTGGTGGTTCTCGACTGCACAACTGTGGTGAATAGTCCAGTGGAAAATGTCTTTATCCTACCCCTAATAAAAAGCGCCATAGGCTTAACACTGGATTTGTTTATGTCACGGGTGTGACATAAAGTGTTGTTTATGTCATTACTTTCTACTATCAAAAAATCATGGAAATGGGGTAGGATAAACTATTGATGCCACTCGTTTGAGTTTATTTATGTCCTGCATTGTGTTGGCTCCACTCTTCGACTCGTGAGATTACGGAGACAACAAAATGCATGACATGAATAAACTCATACTCAAACGTGACGTCTCTTGATATTATGGTGCAGTACTAGTTTCTGAATTAAATCATGCAGAGCATTCTGCGCCGTTCAATAGGTGTACGTAACCTCGTAATGAGAGCTTAGTATTAATAGCTTCATACCCCATTATATCTAATTGCAGCCTGGAATCACGGCGGGAGGCGGGCCTCTTGTGCAGCAGTCTGCGCCGGCTTGTTAGCAATGAGCTAACGATGGCGGCCCAGCCATCATGAAACAAAGGAAATGTTGCTTTTTGTTCCTCCACAATGAATCTATTTAATGAAAAACACACGCTGCTGCACTGTGTTGACAACATCGGCAAAGTGCGGCCACTTGTTGTTTCAATCAGGGCTGTTACGTGTTAATGAGGGACGTCAAGGACGCACGACCAGTCATGAAACAGCTCCTGTCATTGGTGGAAACACGATGACGTCATGATTTGATCGATGTGAAAGCAGTCTTGATTGGTGCAAACCTGATGACGTCATGACTTGATCCATGAGAAAGCAGTATTTATTGGTGGAGACCTGATGATGTCATGACTTGATTCATGAAAAACACAGTGTTGATTGGTGGAGACCTGATGACGTCATGACTTGATCGATGAGAAAGCAGTGTTGATTGGTGGAGACCTGATGATGTCATGACTTGATCCATGAGAAAGTAGTTTTGAATGGTGGAGACCTGATGACGTCATGCCTTGATCCATGAGAAAGCAGTGTTGATTGGTGGAGACCGGATGACGTCATGACTTGATCCATGAGAAAGTAGTTTTGATTGGTGGAGACCTGATGACATCATGCCTTGATCCATGAGAAAGCAGTGTTGATTGGTGGAGACTGGATGATGTCATGACTTGATCCATGAGAAAGCAGTGTTGATTGGTGGAGAGCTGATGACGTCATGCCTTGATTCATGAGAAAGCAGTGTTGCTTGGTGGAAACCTGATGACGTCATGACTTGATCCATGAGAAAGCAGTGTTGATTGGTGGAGAGCTGATGACGTCATGCCTTGATTCATGAGAAAGCAGTGTTGCTTGGTGGAAACCTGATGACGTCATGACTTGGTCCATGAGAAAGCAGTGTTGATTGGTGGAGACCTGATGACATCATGCCTTGATCCATGAGAAAGCAGTGTTGATTGGTGGAGACCTAACGACCTCACAACTTGATCATGTGTGTGAATAAATATTTTATTACCATTTATTTTTCTTTTCTCTTTAAGGCTGAGGTATACGCGTAATCTGGCCGCCTTTCTATCTTTCAACATACACGAGGTCGTTGGCCTATATTTCATATTTCACCTGATTATTTCTTCAGAGATGCTAATGCGAGGTATTATTACAAAATTATAGCTCACATATTCATTATATTTCGCTGGCGACTCTACAGATCGCTCACTCGGTGTCTCCCCTACTTGAGGATCACGGTTTTTGTATGAACTTTCTGTAGGTATGAACATCACGTCCATTGGCCAACCAAAACGGTGGAGATTTTTTTAGTTACCCTGAAAGTCTGTCGCTGGTGCCACCGACTATGTCGGTATCAATTTATGGGTGAGGGTGCATTGTATGTACTATTTCTACTGTGTTTTCCAGGTACATGAATATTTTCTGTAAAAAAATCGTCGATGTCCTTGTTACACAATCTGTACCAAATTAATCTGGGAGTATTCGTTTCATTTCCTTTCACTGATCTGGCATCTGCGTGCCCGAAAAATCTATCAGTGGTTCCCGACTGCAGATCGGTGCAGAATATTCAGCCAGTGGACATGGGAGAATAAGGCAAAGACTGCACCCTCATCGACTATTTGATACCGATGTGCAGTCGGTGTCACCACTGACATACTTTTAAGAGAACTGAAATATTCGGTGCCGTTTATGTCTGCCGATTGAAATTGGCATTAATTGTCCTTCCAGCAGATTGTTTTGATATAGTCTGGGTTTACACTGGTGTGTGGTTGTTTGCTGCCCGCCACCTCCGCTGTTTGGGGCCGCCGCCGTTCTACCTTCGTCCCGCTGTCTCCGGGTACTCTGTCTTCCGCGGCCAGTGACTGTGGATCAGTGGGGTCTAAATGTATCCCGCCCACTAAATATAGGCCAGGTAGAGAGAGGGGAGCCACTGACAGCCCGCCGCCCGCCACACGCCGCCCGCCACACGCCGCCCGCCACACGCCGCCCGCCGCCCGCCACACGCCGCCCGCCACCCGCCGTCCGCCGCCCGCCGCCCACCACACGCCGCCCGCCACACGCCGCCCGCCACACGCCGCCCGCCGCCCGCCACACGCCGCCCGCCACCCGCCGTCCGCCACACGCCGCCCGCCGCCCGCCACACGCCGCCCGCCACACGCCGCCCGCCGCCCGCCACACGCCGCCCGCCACACGCCGCCCGCCGCCCGCCACACGCCGCCCGCCACACGCCGCCCGCCGCCCGCCACACGCCGCCCGCCACACGCCGCCCGCCACACGCCGCCCGCCGCCCGCCACACGCCGCCCGCCACCCGCCGTCCGCCGCCCGCCGCCCACCACACGCCGCCCGCCACACGCCGCCCGCCACACGCCGCCCGCCGCCCGCCACACGCCGCCCGCCACCCGCCGTCCGCCACACGCCGCCCGCCGCCCGCCACACGCCGCCCGCCACACGCCGCCCGCCGCCCGCCACACGCCGCCCGCCACACGCCGCCCGCCACACGCCGCCCGCCGCCCGCCACACGCCGCCCGCCACACGCCGCCCGCCGCCCGCCACACGCCGCCCGCCACACGCCGCCCGCCGCCCGCCGCCCACCACACGCCGCCCGCCGCCCGCCGCCCGCCGCCCGCCGCCCGCCGCCCGCCGCCCGCCACCCGCCGTCCGCCGCCCGCCGCCCACCACACGCCGCCCGCCGCCCGCCGCCCGCCGCCCGCCGCCCGCCGCCCGCCACACGCCGCCCGCCACACGCCGCCCGCCGCCCGCCGCCCGCCGTCCGCCGCCCCTTGAGAAGCCCAGCCTCAGCTGCTCTGGGTTACTAAGGTCGACCCCAGTGTGTTGTGTTACTTGCTTCAGTGAAAAAAATGAAACAGGGAGGGGAAGAGATTGTGGCAAAAAATAGTCAGTGCGTTCAGACATTTCTAACTTGCGTACCATGAGCAGGAGGTTGACACTGTTGACATGCCGACCACAGTGTCTGCCAAATGTCCTCTGATTTTTCAAGAGCAGACGACATTTTGGAAGAGGTAACACGGTGTGATTCATTGACGTCACAGGGTGTTCGTCTGAGACAAATCCTGTTGAGATTCTCAACTGGAACACAATCTCTTCTAAATAGTATACATGGTTACAGTTCCCCTGCAATTTTTGGCCACGATTACCCGTAACGAGGTTCACAATCGAATTAATTCTGATTTTAAACATGTTTATTAGAGCGTGCTGGCACGCGCTAAATACATCATCTAGAGTTTAGAGTGATCACATTGAACTTTCAGTATGCTTCCAGAAACCACTCCCTTTACTATCAGCATGCTGTTCACTGTGATAGTGAGAACAGAGCAGGGGGCCAGTGTCTCAGGGTCTTAGAGGTGTGCTCAGCTGACCATGACCGATCACTAGAGGCCAAAATACCTGATTGACCTACTGGTGCTTGATATGTTTGGATCCTAGACTCAGGCAGATGCAGAGATAGCACGTTGACTGGGTGCAAGTGGGTTACAGAAAACTATCCATAGACGGAATCTAACCCAAACCTTTTAATTGTTATTCATTTATAATTGCACGCTCATTCATCCATGATGAACATCCTATTTGCTCCTAATTATGTATATAGAGCCATTTTGATGAGTCGCTTACTAAGTAACTAACCTTGCAAATTGGAAGCCAGCTTACAGGACCACTTGTTTTTCACAAACCGCATTTCATGGCTATTTGTCTTCCAGGGTGAGTGTTCACTGAGACTATGTCTGATACTATATACCAGTATTGTCCATCCATGAGGATCAAATTTGCCAATTTCCCCTGAGACTGATAAAATAACTTCGCCATGAGAATAATATAGCAAAGGAGATTGAGACTTGGGGAAAGGTGTAAAGTACACCCGTCTCAGGTACAGAAGTTTCTACGTGTGAATACCACCTTAGGAACCTTTTGCTAGTAAAGCTATGCTTGATGAAAATCACCTTGTATCGTCTCGTAGGAGTAGTCATTCAATGAATATTCTATATATCCACATATATGCAAATATATTTCATCATCTAATGTTTCATTCTTTAAATGATGTTCATGGATTTCTTCCTGAATCAAGATTGGACAATCGCCGCTTGTTAATGATATAAGCCATATCACCCTCGTTTATATAATAGCTAATGACCAATAAATAAGTCATATAGTGTGAAGATATATTTTAATCTAAAGGTGACATAAAGTGTCCTTCTAGCCACTGATGTTGCGCAAGGAATGCCTAACGTGAATATAAATGTTTGGAGGGTGTTGTTCCTGGTGAATGATGTTTTTTTTCTAATCTTTTCTTTATTTTTTAGGATAGAGGCCTTGGTACAACATCGTCTCTCTCCGACCTTTCGGAAATGTTTGTTTGAAAGTTAATCGGAGCATCTCCAAAGCTTCTTATACCTCGTCAAGGAGACCTGGGTCAAACCTGTCCCGCTTACAGGTTGGATACAGATAACACTATTAGATAGTTGTGTGTGAAGCCCAGGAGAAGGTGCAGGGACCCGGGCCCGACCTTTACCCGTGAGGGATGGGTAGCAGGGGGGAGTGTAGAGGCCCTGCAAGGTCCCCCCCCCCCCCCACACTCATGGCACCAACCCGTGTCCGCCACACTAATGACTTGGGCCACTAATACCTGCGTAGAAAGGATTGTTGATACACGGCAAGGGCTGATCATAAGGGTTGGTTGTAGGAAGGGTTGGGCACATGATGGGTTGGTCACAGGATGGGTTGGTTGTAGGAAAAGTAGGTCACAGGATGGGTTTGTCAGAAGATGGGTTGGTTGTAGGTAGGGTTGGTCACAAAAAGGGTTGGTCGCAGTAGGGGTTGGTTATAGGAAGGGTTGGTCAGAGGATGGGTTGGTTGTAAAAAGGGTTGGTGACAGGATGGGTTGGTTGTATAATGTGTTGGTCATAGGATGGGTTGGTTGTAGGAAGGTTTGGTCACAGAATGGGTTGGTTGTTGGAAAAGTAGGTCACAGGATAGGTTGGTCACAGGATGGGTTGTTTGTAAGAAGGGTTGGTCACAGTATGGGTAGGTTGTAGGAAGGGTTGGTCACAAGTAGGAATGGTCACAGGATGGATTGCTTGTAGGAAGGGTTGGCAACAGGATGGGTAGGTTGTAGGAAGGGTTGGTCACAAGAAGGGTTGGTCACAGGATGGGTTGATTATAGGAAGGGTTGGTTTTAAGAAGGGTTGGTTGTAACAAGGGATGGTCATATATTTAGGCATTGGTTGTAGGAAGGGTCACACATAAGAAAGATAATACAAAGAGTTGGTCACAGAAGGGGTTTGTTGTAAAGGAAATGTTGGTCATAATATTGATTGATAATAGGAAGGGTCAATGTTAGTAAGGCTTGATTATAGGAAGGGTAAGACATACGATGGATTGGCGTTGAAGAGTTGCTCATAGGAAGGGTTGGTTTTAGGAAAGGTTTGTTATAGGATTGATTCATTATAGGAAGGGTCAGTCATAGGAAGGATGGGTGTTGAAGAGTTGCTCATAGGAAGGGTGGGTTGTCAGAAAGGTTGGTCAGAGGCTAAATATTGAGGAACTGCATTCAGTGGGGCGTGTATACGGTGTATTCAGTGGGTCGTGTATTCAATGGAGCGTATATTTGTTTATTCTGTGGAGCGTGTATTTGGTGTAACGATGGGGCGTGTGTTGGTGTATTCAATGGGTCGTGTATTCGGTGGGCCTCCAGCCAAGGCAGCAGTAAAACGCCACCGTCATGACATAAAACCTGACACTGCTAACTCTTATTCAGTTTCTATAAAGTGTTCAGCATTGCAAATCCTAAAGCCTGTGTGAAGGCCAGTAATACGCCACCGTCATGGCATAAAACCTAACACTGCTAACTCTTATTCAGTTTCTGTAAAGTGTTCAGCATTGCAAATCCTAAAGCCTTTGTGAAGCCCAGTAATACGCCACCGTCATGGCATGATATGAAGAGAGGTCACAAGTTTGAGTATGAGTTTATTTATGCCACGCATTTTGTTGGCTCCATAATTTCACGAGTCGAAGATTCTACCCCGTTTCCATATTTTTTCAGTATAAAAAAATAGTGACATAAACAAACCCCATGTTAAGCCTATGGCGTTTTTTATTAGGGGTAGGATAAAACCTGACACTGCTAACTCTTATTCAGTTTCTATAAAGTGTTCAGCATTGGAAATCCTAAAGCCTGTGTGACGGCCGGAGATGACGACCACCCGTAATCTCCACCCTATGGGCTCAGTACGAGATGGACAACAAAATGGGAGAGGTATATGTAGCAATCAGAAATAGATCATTGTGTGTAAATATATATCTATGGAATAACATCTAACGAGCCTGCTTGTGAAATGAGATGGTGCCCTAATGGGCTGGCAATAGAGAGAGCCACTGATAAAGGAGTTGGTGGACAGCAGCAAAAACCCCCAGAGATAGAGCAGATGGATAATGCAGAGTGGTGGTGATGAAGGGGCACCTGTCAGTAAACGGGGACACGGCAGGTGGAGTCAGCTCAGGGCACACCTGGTGCTGCGAGCTGCTCCGTGCTGAGGTGTGCGCGTATGAGTCTTTTATGAGCAGGAGTGTCGGCCACTGCGAGGCGCATACATTGATAATGAGAGAGGTCAGATCTGTAGTCACGCTGCGAAGAAAAACACAGGCCTCCAGTATGAAGATAGTGCTCTGTTGTATAGTATTATACGGAAACTGGCTTACTGTCTTCGTACGTCAAAAATACGGCATCGGGATGTATGTGATCAACAGTTTTACCAAGTATTTTGATGTACGAAGACAGTCAGCCTGTTTTCGTATTATTATATACCTAAAAATGGCGAAATTTTACCTGGTCACGTGATCACATACCCCGTACGTCACAGTGTGGCGTACGGGTATAAATACGCCATGGGTAGGAGCGGGCAGTATGTGTAGGATATACTACCACAGGTATATAATAATATATATTATCTCACCCCTGGTATTTTTTCTCCATAGACTTAACATTGAGAACTCGTATCCAACGCCCATGAGATATTTAGGAAAATATCCAATGCGGAATTATGTCACAAAAGATAGCACACTAGTCAATGTTAAGGGTGAGGTAAATTCAGAAACCCACTCAAGTTTAGGATCAGAGCTCGATCCCATCTCGTTTGAATAGCTATGTAATTCACGCGGCTTTACCTTGTGAATCACTACGCAATTCAAACTCAATGGGATACGAGCTCTGACCCTAAACTTTCATAGATTTCCTCTATAGTATTATCTACCTAGTACAGAGCGTCCATAGAAAACACAGTGTATATCACCATTCTAGGAGCATACAGATAAGTTGCATAGTGAAAAATAGTGTGTACCTAAATGAAATCATATTGGATCTATAAATAGATATTTTATTTATCCTACCCTGCACATAAATCTCCATAGACTTAACTTGGTGTTGCTGTATGCCATGATTATGCTATAAAATATTCATATACTACGAGTGACATATGAAGCTAGAAACACTCGACGAGGTAGAATAAAATCTGAACGTCACTTAATTTCATATAATTGTTTACATGGCGCTCATTGTCTTCAGCTACAGATATCACTCAGCTCCGCTTCATGATATCATTCCAAAAGGAAACCTCACATCATATAAACAAACATATGAAGTTCCTTGAGGCTTCTTGCTAATACCTATGAGTGATTATCTCACCCCTGGTATATTTCCCCCATTAACCTACCATTAGGAACTCGTACCCAACGCCCATTGAGTATTTGAAAAAAACTCAGTGGGGGATTATGTCACAAATGTTGGCCAATTAGTCCATGTGAGGGGTCAGATAGATTCAGAAACCTATTCAAATTTACGGTCAGAGCTCGATCCCATCTCGTTTGAATGGCTATGCAATTCACGCTGATTCGCCTTTTGAATTACTAGGCTTTTCAAACTTGATTGGATACAAGCTCTAGCCGTAAACTTTCACAGGTTTCCTCTATAATGTCTCACATTTACTGACCAGGATGTGAGATTCTGTTTATCACTAAGTGACAAAATGATATTCATACATACCACTGGACCTGTGTACCAATATCTCTAAACATATTCTTTTCATGTACACCAACCGTGTCTCCATACATTATCCATCATATACAAAAGTCCCCATTGAAAATGTATCTAGACTCAGTAAACTACTAACCATTGTTTAAAACTGCTACATACCCTAACCATGTTATATGGATTCAAATCCATTGCATACGGCCTCAAAGCCATTGTATAAGGCAAAATAGTTCCTTTGTCATTTTATGATATACAATGGTACGAAAGCAGATTGATTGTGGTTGTACGTCAAAACTACTGGGTATAATTTTACAACAAGATAATTCCTCAGCCTTCGGTATCAGCATATTGTAAATGACAAATATTTTTGACATACAACTATAGTAACCCTGTTTCCTCGTATTACATAGGTGAACCAGCTACTGATCATGACCCCTATATGCTGAGCATACACGCTGAGCAAACATAATAAGCCCAGTGCAGGCAGAGACAGGGCTAGATCGATACTCATAGTAAAGAAGGCACATACAGACCCGCAAAGTGACAGCAAGGATTACGCCAATAGCAGATTAGATTAAATCCTGCTGCATTTATTGAATACGTGGGTTTGAGTCTCTTCGCCATTTTCCACTGGCCGACGAAACGGCACCGATTGATTGAGGCCTTCTGAGGGTTTGTCAGTGGCACCACTGACTGCATATCGGTCAGCGAGAGTGCAGTGTTTACCTTGTTTCTCATGTATTTTACAAGTGCCTACCAATATCATGCCAGGAACGAAATCAAAGCATTTTGATTTTGTCGGTCGTTGGCAAAGTCAGTCGGTGGTGGTCTTAAGTGTGTAATGCTGAATAATAAATACAACATGACCATGATTTTGATTTGCGTTGTCAAATTCCCCTCATATTCGACAAGTTAGGCCTGGCGTCCACCTACCACGATCGAAATTAAGACCTACCGATATGGCACCTATATAAAAAGTAAATATCGGAGTCATATCGGGAAGGTGCAAAATCGTAGACATATATCTAGACATGCCAATCCACCACACATTGTATGGGGTTTAATCGGTGTCTAATCACAGAGACGTGATCAACTGCCCCGATATTAGGTGACCTTCTGACGCGATTTAAATTTTCTATCGGGAGGTACATCGTAGACCGTATTGGAGCCATATCATAGTAGGTGGACGCCGGGCCTAAATGTAAGGATATTGCCCTGCCGCCGATGTGTTTTTTTTGTATATCGACCCCAGATCGGTGAATGGAAACGAGACTTGTAACAATGTAAGTCTCTCTGGTTTAGGTGTGATAATAGCAACTGGAAATTACTTTCAGAAATAGCAATTCACTATCATTACATTGTACACTCATCTATTACTTCTTCTTGTATGCAAATTGTATTGATGCCAATCTTTATATGCTGTGTAAAGGGGGGCGTCCACCAACAACGACAAGGCTACGACAAGTGCCAACATGAAAGTTCCAATCGCAGCCTTGTCGCAGCCTTGTCGTGAGAAGAGCAGTGTCGGGACAGCGGTGTCGGGGCGTGTCGTAGACATCGCTGGGTTGCCGTAAAAAAGGCGCCCATGGTTCCGACACACTACGACAGTGATATCGAGGAAACCACAACACTCCACGACAAAGGTCCAGTCGTAGCAAAAATCGAACATGTTCGATATTGTCTTAGCCTTGTTGGAAGGCCCCCGACAGGCCCCCAACAAGCTTCATATCGCAGCCTGTCGTGGCCTTGTTGTAGACTCTTGTCGGGAACTGGGGTCCACCAACCATGACAAGGCTACGACAAGGCTTCCAATCGTAGAGCTGTCATGGACCTTGTCGGAAAGCCATTGTCGTAGCCTTGTCGTGGTTGGTGGACGCCCCCCTTTATGTACAATTGAGCAGTGAGTGCTCTGAAAAACTCACTTAGGTGAGATGACACTCAATATAAAAAAAAAGAAAAATGTAACAAGGCCAACACCGACGGACTTTATCACAGACCAACAGAATCAAAATGCGTGGTTTTATTGGTGAGACTCAAGGTCTCATCAAATCCGTATGGACCTGTAAAATGGAGCATAAACAAAGTTTACTAGATACCCATGCCGTATATACTGCAAGTACGTACTGTTTCGGTATATGACGTAAAAATACTGTACGGACCACTGGTCCGTACACCAAAATACGGACTACCTTCCCATACACATTTATTAAAATTTTGGTTGTAAAGAAAAATGTAATGGATTTTGTTTAAAATTTCGGGTATATAGTAAATATATAACGTCCAACCTTGCTTGTACAAGTCACAGAACTCGATGCTAATTTACCGTTTGTACGGAACTCGGCGTATACGCCTCGGTCCGTACATACCGTAAATTAGCATCTCGTTCTGTGACTTGTACAGCATGGTTAGGACATTCTATATAAATACAGTCTATATCCCGATACATCCCGATACATCCCGATACAAATCCAGGATTCATCTCCGATGTACCGGATCTGACGTCACCTGGCACCACGAGGGTTCCGGTACCCGGCGAGTCGCCTGTTGTCTCTGTTAGATGTCAATAGATACGCTGGGTACAAGCTCCTGGGGGTCGATGCTGATCGGCTTCTCACTACGCTTGTTGCCGGCAAACACTGCTGTTATCCTAACCGCCTGCCGTTGACCAGCGAGGTGGCTAGTATTGTGTATCCAAGGGACTACTGTTTCTTTATCCCAAGCAGTACAGAAGGACTGGGTTCTTAATCTGATAATTGTTACGAAGTCCCCAATAGGCAAATACTTGCCCCGACGCCTGTGGGTGAGAGGGGCCAATTTACGAATCCGGGAGTAAGTAAACGTATTATTATATACCTGTGGTAGTATATCCTACACATACTGCCCGCTCCTACCCATGTCGTATTTATACCCGTACGACACCTAGGTGACGTACGGGGTATGTATGTGGCGTACGGGGCATGTACGGCGGCAAAATCCAAATATTCCCCCAGTAGCAAAGTTAAAAATTCGATATTTTAAGGTATATAATAATAGAGAAACAGGCTTACTGTCTCCGTACGGATAAAATACTTGGTAAAATCGGCGATCAGATTAACCTCTGCCTTCGGCATCGGTTGATCTGATCGCCGATTTTACCGCGTATTTTATCCGTACGGAGACAGTAAGCCTGTTTCTCTATATTACTATACACCCATGCCGTATACTGTAAATACGCACCGTTTCGCCATATCGCGTAAAAATACTGTACAGACCACTGGTTCGTACAGGAAAATACGGACTACCTTCCCATACACGTTTATTAAGATATTGGTTGTTAACCTAAATGAAATTAATGATTTTTTTTATTTTGGGTATATATAGTAAATATAGAACGACCTACCATGCTTGTACTAGCCACAAAACTCGATAATAATCCATGGTTTGTACGGAACTCGGCGAAAACGCCTCGTTCCGTACAAACAGTGAATTATCATCTCGTTTTGTAGCTCGTACAGCATGGTCAGGACATTGTATATAAATGCTTATCCGATTAAATGCCTGGTAAATTTTCCCTTTAGTATACACATTTTAAACTGTAATCGCCATTTGAAGTTTAATTTAGGCATGTAGAGCTGGTCCGTAAAATAGCGTACGGTACAGAAGGCCCTACATGATTTTTACGATATAAGGTGCTATGGTCAGTAAGTATAAGAACAATGTCCACACATGTATAATAAATAGGTAGGCTATATCTAGTATTCCTATATACCCATTATTGAACTAACTAGAGTAACATACCGCTGCTGGGGGGGGGGGGGTGCATTAAAAATAAGTTATATGTCGAGGTTGACGTTTTCGTCCCGCTCTCATGTTTTCATCCCGCTCTGACGTTTTCGTCCCGCTCTGATCACGTGATAGAATACAGCCATTTGTATCGGCAGTGTTTCAAGTAAAGAATTAAGCATTTTTATCGATATTTGAAGGTATATAGGAATAGGGAAACCAAGTACCAGTGACAGCAAAAGTCAAAGTTACTCGGTAATGTTTGGAAAAATTATTGCCCGCGGCTGACGCCTTGGGCAGTAATTTTTCCAAGCCTTACCTCGTAACTTTGAACTTTTGCTCACCGGAACATAGTTTCCCTCTAAGGTGGCAAGCACTGTGGATCCATGGAAATACTCTTTTGTCCCCTGCACTACAGAAGGTGGCTATATCCAGTAAGGTGGCCAGCACTGTGTAACTCATTAGACTATTTTCTCATCAGATATGTAATAATAAAGAAGAAACCAACAAGTATTGGTCAAAGTCGTCGTTCTCCACGAGTTTAATGTGGAGTGATATGAACGAGGCGACGATTCGGAGACGAGTTGCAGAGTGACATCTTTGACCAAGACGAGTTGCTTTCTGTATTTATCCCCCCCCCCCTCCACCTACACACTAAAGGAATGGATGTTGCACAGGATATAGACCATGGAGAACGGACTGAATACTGGTAGGGGCATGGAGAACGAGTTCCCAATGTTAAGCCTATGGGACAAAATTCCGGAGTTGAAATAAAGAGGAAGGTTATAACCGGTGATGAAGCTGGTACTTTGGTATTCATGAGACTACATTCTTAGCATATGCACAACTTAGGGAGGTTTATAGCCAGTGAGGTGCCTAGCAATGTGTGTCACTCATGGGACTACTTCTTTTCTTTCACGTATGCAGTAGGTTTCACATACGCAGTAGGATTTTGGTCGGAAATATTCACCTCGTTCTTCAAACTCCGACCAAAACAACTCGGAACATTCATGGAAGAACTGTATCACTTCAGAATGAATAATAATTTTTTTTTTTAAATAAAAAAAGATTTTCATATATTCTCCTAGCCATCCTTCCCCTTTGTGAGATACTACAACCTATTACTAGAGAACTGAAGGTCATGTTTTGTAAAGACATAAAAGGAAACTACCTCGAACCTGATCGGTGAGTGTAATTTGATCACTGCCTCAGCACCCACTGTTCCTTGATTCTTTTTGTTCACTTTGATCAAATGTGAACCATATCAATATTTGACCAAAGAAGAATCAATTCCGTTTCTCTCTTTCAAACAACGGGTGAGATCAATAAGGTGCGAGTTCTTTGAAGTCGGGCTACGGATGTGTATCTGTGTGCTTGTCTGAGGCCTCGAACTGTGTCAAGTGTGACTGTGTTTTACGCATGAATATACAAACAGGGCATGTGTAAAAACATCAAACTCAACACTCCCTTTGTATTTTGCTTCCGTGTTTATTTTCTCATTTAGGAAATTATCTTAACCCTTTCCTTACCGGACCAGGGAGGTGGTTTAAAAATAGGAACGATATTGGCTGAACGATTACTATTGGTGACATATCCCATGGATTGGAAAAAGTATGGTTCTCTAGCTTTATAAATCTAAGAATTATATGTATATGGTTTTCATCCCAATCATTACATCTCATAAAACACACACTGACTGATTGAGATGGTTATTGAACTAATTAATATATCAGAATGTTCATGTGATACCAGAGGGCCCGGATGGAAGAACGGCAAAGCGTCGAATCCGGTGTGATGTGAAAATTCTTCCCTGAATAAAATTGATGAAAAAAAAAAAAGAGTAGGACTTACCTCAGGCGATAGTAACCACGTTCTGAGTATCAGTTTATTTTTTTAAATGTGGTCCTCAAAATTCCAGGATATCTTTTGCAGTTGTTATTGTCTACTTTTATCCTATCTTACTGGAAGGCGATCTCTCATGAAGAATCTAACCCTCATAAAAAAGATTAACCTTGTGACCTTCCAAAGAAATAAAAAGAAGGAGATATATTTCTCTGATCGTCTTGGAAGACCGTCCTCCATAAAGACGGATCATTTTGAGTAACGGAAATGTAACAAAGACCACAATACGATCAATTATTTGATCGTTCCTAGTTTTAAAAACATCTCCCCGGTAGCAGGTACACGTCCTGACATGCAGCACGCTTGATACCTGGTCACCTCTGTTTTTGCATACCTTTGTTACAATCATTGAGAAAATCGACTGTTTTCCACAGTATTCAAAGTTTTATGTCAATGCTTCCATGGTGATGAATATGAAACTATCTATTAATTATTACTATAAAAGCGTTTTACATAATTTATGAAAATATTATAAAGATCCATGTGGAATCAGCTGAGATCTAGCAAAATTAGGAAAATGATGCTTTGAGGCATCCTTTGCAGTAACCATGGAAGTGCCCTGAGGTATTATTGTCACTATCCATGGGAATGCCTTGGGGCATCATTTACAAGGAAAGGGTTAATGTCGAGTGTAGAACCACAGGACGCTTCACCATCATATACTGCGATATCTACGGTAGTAGCCGCCGTGTCTCCAGTGTAAACATAGCATAAAACCATCATCACAACTTGTGTATGATCTGCATGTACATATGACGTTATGTGTTGATATATTTCCCGGATTATACAAGGAATATCTTCCATGACGGCGGTTGTATAGTGTATTATCCTACCCCTAATATAAAATCCCATAGGCTTAACATTGAGTTTCCGTATGCCACGCTGACTGGCATACAGAGTTTGATATGCCACTAGTGGCATAAAGAATTATTATCATGTAATATTACAAAATCGAGGAGACGGGGTAGGATAAAATCAAAACCTGGGAGCTGTTTCAAAAGTCGGGAGGGTGCTAAACGAGAGTACTCACCGCCACAGCGAGAGCTAACAATTGCACTTGAAGCATCGCTGTTGAGGTGGAGGTGCCGCTCGCTATTGGGTATTGGTACCGGTTTTGCCGCCACTTTGATTCAAAGTGCCGCTCGCTGTTGCGGCCTCTCGCTTAGAAAAGCGACGTGCCGCTGGCGAGACTTAACTCGACTTTTGAAACAGCTCCCTGATTCGTTTTAATCTTGGCCCCCGTATGACACTCCTGGAGTTTTGGCTCCAGACTTCACTCGGCTTCGCCTCATGAAGTCATTATGTCAAACTCAAGTCGTGGCATACGGTGGCCAATATCAAAGCTCATCCAGTTTTATAATAATCCAAATAACATAAGGTAATTCAGGGTAGTCTCTTATTTGGGCCCGGCGTCCACCTACTGCGATATGGCTCCGATATGGTCTACGATGCACCTCCCGATAAAAAAATGTAAATCGCGTTGGGAGGTCCCCTAATATCGGGGCAGTTAACCACGTATCTGCGATTAGGCGCCCAAAAAAACCCGTACAGTGCACGGTGGATTGGCAAGTTTAAACATATGTCTACGATTTGCACCCCCCCCCCCCGATATGTCTCCGATATTTTCTTTTTGTATCGGTGCCATATAAGTAGGTCTTAATTTCTATTGTAGTAGGTGAACGCCGGGCCTTGCTAAGGATTTGTAGGGTGTGTGGGTGGTATCATATTGCTAAGTCCTTTGTCCGGTGGAAAGAAAGACCCGGATGAAAAGGCCCACCTGACCACCTTGGAATATCGGGCAGGAGAGTCATGTGATCATGTTTGCTGGCCTCCTATTGGCTAGGTTGGGTACTTAGTCGGCGACTCAGCAGTGGGTCCATGTGTCTCAATAAAATGCACATAATCTTTAAACAGGTTTGAAATGAAAATATCTAATTAGGGGTAATCGTCGCCAACAATTGCAGGGAGATAATCTTGGCTATGGGAAAAGGAACCCTACCATTCAGACGAACAGAATTTTTCAACAACCACATTTTGCCCCTGCGATTTTGTCATTCATATAAATTAGAAATTTGGCGGTCGCTGAGGTAGTTTATTATCTGTAGAAAGGTATCAAGATCATATTATAAAAGCACGTAAGAAATTATAAAAGGTTTTGATTTCGCATATTAAAACCGATTTCATGAACTTCAAACTTTCACATGATATAGTTAATGAGTATAGCACTACACATTTAGCTCATAGGTCACCGTGCCCTTTTTACCTATTGGGTTAGGATAAATTGAACAAAATTTAAATTTATCCATTTGGCATTAGAATGAATCACAAGGAACCAGTTTCGACCGATGATAGACTATACTTAGAAACTATCAGGTTGCACTATCGTGTATCATATGATATGCCTTTAAGGCTTGGCGTCCACCTACTACGATAGAAACATAGACCTACCGATATGGAACCGATACAAAAAGCAAATATCGGAGACATATCGGCAAGGTGCAATATCATAGACAAATGTCTAGACATGTCAATCCATCACGTCTAATTGCAGAAAACTGGTCAACTGCCCTGATATAAGGAGACCTTCCGACGCGATTTCAATTTTTTATCGGGAGGTGCATAGTGGACCATATCGGTACCATATTGTATAGGAGGTGGACGCCGGGCCTAAGGGTACTAAAGGGCAGCAGGTTTCTGTGTTCCCACCACACAGACCTGAGGTAGCGACTGGTCGTACGACACATTAACCCCAGCCTCTGTCCCGGACCTCGTCCACCTCAATCATACCCAGACCTAAAAGCGAGCCCAGCATCTCCCGACTAAGAACCACGTTCCTTTAGCAATATGTACAGCGACTACTGCCAGATGGCATGCAATGTTTACCTCAAGATGTGCATTTATCTCACCTCTTGTATTTTTGTCCCATAGGGCTTAACAATGCGAACTCGTTCTCCATGCCCATCGAGTATTGCAGTCCATCCTCCATGGTCTATATCCTGTTCATCGTCCATTCTTTTAGTATGTACAGGGGTGAGGTAAATACAGATAGCAACTTGTTTTGGTCAAAGTTGTTGTTCTCCAGCTAGTTTGAATGCTACGTGATATTCATTCGGTTGTCGCCTCATTCATATCATTATGCATCAAACCCGTAGAGAACAATAACTTTGATCAAAACCTGTTGGTTTCTTCTACTAGTTTCGGGACGGGTTGCCGTAAACCACAAGTGGTTAACACGTGGTAATACAGTAGCGTTAGCGAGTGTATTACGCCGTGGTCCTGAATCAGTAAACAGGGGGGCAACATTATGGTACCCTCATTCGGGGGACAGAATCTGTTTTCTGTTATAATGGATACATATGAGACATGTGACGCAATTCACATATCCTCGAACAAGACAATCAAAGGTCCGTGGTATTGTATTTGACACCAGCATAGAAAGCGTAGATGTCATATCTGAAGTGTGTTTACGCGCATGTGATGGCTGTATATATATTGGGCTTATATTGTGGCTTAGATAAGGGTTAACAATGTAGGTATATAGAAGCAGGCGTAGATATGAGGCCAAAAAGGTTGACATTATCTACGCCCGAGGTGACGCATCTACGCGGAAATTATACATACGTAAACTCAATAGTTTGTCCTGTGCAGGTCTAATAAGGAACAGTGTCAAGATCAATAGCCACTGACAATATGCCATGAGTTTTGGTTGCGGAGTAATCACACGATGCAAAGCCGAGTGAGATTATGTAGCAAACCAAAAGGAATGACATTATCAGTGACCATGGATCGAGTGCGGTTCAGATTTTATCTCACCCCTATCACTGACTAATGAGCTAAAATGCGTGGCATCATCCCACATTGAGTATTTTTCAACAATATTCCACGGGCGTTGAGTACGAGTTTCCAATATTAAGTCTATGGGGGGAAAAATACCAGGGGTCAGATAAAATCCAGGGTCGGGAGGGAGAGGCAGAACCTTAATTCCCGGCCGTCCCCGTGCCGCACGCCGCCACACCCCATCCGACCACAGCCGCACTTCTGAGGGCACTCCGCTGTCTAATGTGAGGGTTATCTATGAAAACAGCCGCCTGCAGCACTGTGGCTTCGCCGATTGGCTTCACTCGGGCGGCGCGCTAGACGAGAGGGTCATGGCTTCACCCTGCGGGTTCGGGCGAGTCACGCATACAATGGGTGGCTTCTATAAGGCCCAGTTTTCCCCCACCGACGGGAAATACGCCGGTATGAAATGGGGAAGAGAGGTGTCGGTCGGTGGTGCTAACCGAGAGAATATCGGTACTGGGACCTGTTTTTTTTTGTTTTTTTTAATTATTATTTTGCACTGTAGAAAGGTACATATCAGTTGGACCTCTGCATAGCAGGTATTCTGGCCAACTGTAGCGTAACGTACATTAGGCTTCGGACAGCAACAATCTTCTTCCAAGATATGTACAGTTGATGATGCACATGAGAAAATGGTGAGTAGGTGAAACAAATTATCAATGCTCAATTCACAATAAAACGGCTGTGTTGGTCTCCTGATTCCGCAGAACCTGGATCATAAACTAGTTATTGCTAATGAAGTACTTTGCTTTGACATACCTTTTGAAATCTTTTAAACTACAGTTTTGAATGCCCAGCGGCATTCAAAACTGTAGTTTAAAAGATTTCAGTAGTCTCGTGACATTAGGCCTAGAGAGACATCAACAGCGGCACCAACAGTGCAAGCAACAGTGGAGAAAGACTAGCAAATATCAGAAGATCGAAGTGGCCAATCTTCTTCATATTTGGAATGATTATAGATTATATGTATCCCCTACTCGTGTTAAAGTGTCATTGCTTAATTCCTACGAGAAGTGAGTGAAACTCTGTGTGTCATTGACTGCAATCTTGTGATCTGTCCGTATGGTGTCACAGACGCCATCTAGATATGTCACGAAACTACTGAAACAGGTCCCTGGTTATGGGTGGAAGTCAAAGTTGTTCGGGCGTTTACACTTGATGATCGATTGTAGGATGTATGCGCAAAATGTCCGTTCCAACTGGCCGAAGAAAATGATGTGGATCTTTTTAGTTCTAATAGCCTATTTCCATTTTGTGGCAGCAGTGCTAAAAGTTCATCGATGGTCCCTGACTGTATATCGGTGATGGCCAATGGAAATAGGTTACTAGAAGAACATAAATAAATCGACATCGTTTTCGTCGGTCAATGGAAACGGGCATTAGATCCAATTACCAATGTCCCCAATAACTCGGAATCGGTGATTGGGACGTGAAAGTTTGAATTATCATTGTTTTAAGGGTAATGGGTACAGAATTATGCCCTGACTCTAAGGGACAGGTTGAATGTTGAACAACAAAAGGCAACTACAAAGGCCGCATTCAAAGAGCTGTAGAATACCATCAATTTGTCGTCATCCTCCTTATCAACGTTTCGATGATCTCTGTCCATTTGGTGACTAACTGTAACCATAAATGTGAACCTGTTTATTTACATCACACATACTTTTTTCTGATCTTTATTTAAGTGTGACATAATGCTTGTCTAACAATGGCTTTTTGTTATTCATGGAAGACCTGAAAATAGTACTCCCTACAAGGGTTATCATTTAATAATAATAAAGTTCGTTCACTAAGACATTATTAGCCGTAAATATTTGGTCGTCCATAAGTGTTGAATAAATATGGCCCATGTCGTCCCTGGCTCTCTATGGCGTACAGAAAAGGGTATACATATAAGATCCTAGATTATAAAACGGGTCCCAGGAGGGTGGTTGTGGCCCATTAGATTTTAGGTGAACTCTCGACTGTAGAACCGTCCCAAGGCGCTGTAAATATCATGTAAGGAGGTCAGGGTGAAGGTCGTGGTTTGCTCCGAATGCAGTCATTGGCTACTGGGACTACTCTATTCCTTATATGGTAGTTAATACAGGGGGACAACTCCATGCAGCCAGTATTGTAGACAAATGCGTTCTCCGCCCAGTTCTTCTTCAGCATACGCAGGGAAATCCAAATCTCCAGTCTCCCTCTCTACATAACTATGTGTGTTCAACTGTCAGCGGGATCTATTGGACTACGTCTAGCGTGCTAATTGGGTCAATTTCCCTTGTTAGCAGGTGCATGAAGATACGTTCCAAACGTAATAAACAAATCCACAACTAACTAATATCTTACTCAATCATCTCACCTAAGCCAGGTGGCTTTTTACCATCACTTTTATCATGTTTTTCTTTCACTAAACAAATCATCTTCCGTTGCCAATATTCACTGACCCTCCAGTGGCGCTGTTGTTTAAACAAGCCCAATGATATGTCAACATGAAACCTCGTAGTTGCTATTGCCAACGTAAATGTTGATAATCAGGCTGGCGGGTTGGGAAGGGGCGGTGAATGGTAGGAATTCGCCCGGTGGTGGAGGCAGGGAAGACCGGCCAAAATCAATGACACCCGGTGTATCATGTCCCTAGGCAATGCGCAATATTTGATGAGTGGATGTTGAGTAACCGTGGTGAGAGAGTGCAGAGGCAGGAGCGTATAAGGCACAGAGCGATAGCTAGTTTTCCAATTATCCGCCAGGAAACTGTTAAATCGCACCAGTGTATTCGGGGGACTACCATTGTTTATTAGTTGTTGTAATGCATTGATAATCGTGAACCGAAGCTCCAAACTTTCTATGGCAAGCCCAACAAATATTTCTTTTTCAATTCAATTTTTTCAATTGATAACTAGATCCGCCAACTGGTGTTATTTTTTACCATGGCCACCTCTACAACATAAAAACTATGTACCTTATACTTCAAAATTCCTAACCCGGCGTTTACACCAGACGATTATTGGCGGCAATTAGCTAGAAATCGTCTAATTTAAGCGCAAAGCGCATGGCCACTGCACATCATCTGATTATGTCAGGCTATGAAATTTGGCACGACCTGATCTCTTTCCACCTGCCGACGTTTGGCCTCCGATAAATGTGTCGACCATGGCTGACGGATAGCCATAAAATGATTCGGAAAAAGAGGTGCTGGAAAGGAAGCAATTCAGTGCTATGAAACACTGCTTGTATATGTATCTCATCGTGCTAATAACTACCTCTCATATTTTTCCCCAGTATGAATATCGTCATTTGACCCTGGGTAATAAGATGAATTGAGAGATTGACAACGCCCTGGGGACCTCTTTCATTGAGACTATCATAAAGTTACCCTAAATGTTTCTACTAAATTGTCAAGGTACACACAGACTTTCTGTGAGAAGATCTGTCGGTTGTATGTAACCTTGTCACATAATCTATGGCAAATCGGTCGGTGAGCATTCGCTGCAGTTCTCGTTACCAATCAGCGATCTGGCGTCGGTATTATCATAAAACTGGATGAGTTTTAATCTTGGCTGGATTAACTGCAGTTTGGCAAAGTGACTTCATGAGGCGAAGCCCAGTGAGGTCCGGAGCCAAAACCCCAGCAGTGGAATGCAGCGGCCAAGATTAAAACGAATCAGGTTTTGATTTTATCCTACCCTGTCTCATCGATTTTAGAATATCATGTGATAACAATTCTGTATGCCACTAGTGGCATATAAAACTCTGTATGCCAGTCGGCGTGGCATACATAAACGCAATGTTAAGCCTATGGGATTTTATATTAGGGTAGGATAAATCCAAAGAACCGATCGGTGGTTCCCGACTCCAGATCGGTGCTGAATAATCGGCCGATGAAAAATGGCTTTATGTAGGATAACCCGATGACATTATATCAGAGGAGGCTATATCCCAAGAACTATCAGGCCCATTGTATGCCACCCTGTCATCTGATGATGGATAATGGTGGCAGTGTACGCCCACGCATGCAGACCATGGTACAGTGTCGTAATTCTATATGCAGCACTAACTGACTGCAATACTTCCCGTTGTTGTTCTCTAATTGACTATTCTGTGATAGGTTGGGTTAGGGAATTAAAGGCATATCGGAGAATTTGCCTTGAAAATCAAAACCCATGTCATTTCATATGAAAGTTGTATATGATAATGTCGAGGTGTTATTGAACACATATCTAACTTTAAAAAATAGGGGGTGACTGTTTTGAGTTTTTTATTTAGAACTTAAAATGATGATAAAATGATGATAATATTATGATAGAATATATTGACATTCTTATAGGTTGTTTTACACATAGTAAACCCCATGTCATTTTCTTTAAACTTTCACAAAGTATAGCAAATGTGGAGTACAAGATTCTTTGTATTCAAATTTAAAAAAAAAACATAGGTCACTCATCTTGTTTTTGAAAAGAAATTGAAAAGAACTACTGTATAGCTCTCCGCAGTCGCCTACTTATATACCACGTCACGTTTCTAGGTTAGTCGCTTGACTACCATCACATTACCTAACTCATGACGTCACGTTCTCTGCTAAAACTGTCATCCCTCTAGCTTTCCCTAACCTAACAGGACGTGTTTTGAATATATATATATATATATATATATATATATATATATATATATATATATATATATATATATATATATATCCGAAGGGGCCAGTTTGAATAGATAGGTGTCAATATTTATAAAGCATCCAGTCGTCGCCATTGTGGACTGTAGGATACACCTTTAATAGGTCAGATCGACCCTGTCCACGCATGCCTTACGTAATAATCATTAGGCGGCAGACAATCAGTTAATGGTCAGGGAAGCACTGCTAATCTCTCTGCCACGCGGTGCCTCGCGTCACAATAAGGCTGGAGACGGCCTTTTAGACAGGTGCGTGTACGGAGAGAGGGTGGCGGGGATCCTACACCACAGGCTTATTGTAGACATGCAGAGTCTGCTTGACCAGCCTGGGGCCCGTTGAATAATCTGAGTTCATGCATAAAGACCCCTTTCTGTACGCTAAGGAGACCCAGTGATCTTACATCGGATCTTACATGAAGACCCTTCTTTGTACGGCAAGGAGACACAAAGACAATGTGGGTCAATTTTATTCAACACTTATGGACGACCTCATGGACGGCTAAGACTGTCTTAGCGAATGAACTCAAGCGATAACTCCTTGAACAGAAAAGAGTTTTCATGTACGAGCCGAGATTATTCAACGACCCCCAGGGTCCGTTGAGTAATCTAGGGTGGTTCATGAAGACCCTTTTCTGTACCTCGTACAACGGTTACCGTTTGATGATATCTAAGTTGGTAGGGTTCAGTCCAGGCCTTGGACATGAATTCCCATCCTCGGACCGGTCAATTTTGTTCTACTTACTGAGAAACATGCATAGCTTGTAGAAATAATAATAAAGTATAGCTTTATGGTCATCATATTCAAAATAAAGAAAATATCTAATACGATTATGGAAAATTGGCTTCAAGCACTATAAAAAACACAGGGTTATACCAGACAGTTACAGCTCGTGGGTCAAGGTTCCCGCGGATTTAACCGAACCAGAGCTAACGTAGTGTAGCTCTGGTGGCCAGTGTAAGAGATCAGTATAGTGAAGTCCAGGCTTCGTTCTTTAACATTTATCTGAATCAAAGTTATTTTTTATATGTAGGTTCTTGGAGCCGAAATTCTTACTAAGCTATATCCATAGCTCACAAAATTGATAATGAAGCCTACCTGTACAGTCGTTTTATTAAAAAAAACATAAATGAAATTAGAACATGGTAAATTGGCTCCGAGATTAGGAAATGGCACACTTTTAAAGACTAATTCTAGGTGGTATGAAAGATCTGTAGGAATAGCGACCGAAATTTACAGCTTGAAAGTGATCTTACCCCACAGCACGCTACCGACTGTGTTAACACGCGGCCATAAAACAGTTCATGACAACTTTCATTATCCACCTAATAGTAAAGATACAGGTACTCTGTATTTACATACCTTTCGCATATGGATATGTTTTATGCTCCAGACTGCGAAACCCAGCACATACAGAAAAATGATCCATACGAAAAAATTGCGCATAAAAAAAATTGAACTACAATCGGCACAATACCAGTTGGATAAAGGTAGATGATCAATAAAGTATATAGACGGGTGTCAGAATAGATAAGCGGTTGGATGTTTCTCGGAGATGACTCTATGCAATATCCTCGCATCTACTGGGATATTACTAAGAGTCAACTCCTCGGAACATAGGACCGCTTGTATCTGAAAGCAGTCAATATTGTGTATGTATCCTGGGTATGCTTACAAGTGCCTGGATGCTAGGAAAGACCTCAAAGCCAGTGTGACTGCCCCAGGCATCGTAATAAACGCTAAACCTGGCTCCAGTTACCTCTAAAAGTAGCGCTGCAATTACGCTTTGCTTTACTGCGTAGAGGAAGCCATATCCTAGCTGTGACACCGGTGACTTATTGTCGGCGCCTCGCCGCTGTGTGAGGTAATAGGCGTGGCCATTTGTCAACGCGAAATCATTCATGAACACAGAGGGTGGGGTGTGGGGACAGGTGTGAAGGGTGGGGTGTGGGGACAGCTGTGAAGGGTGGGGTGTGGGGACAGCTGTGAAGGGTGGGGTGTGGGGACAGCTGTGAAGGGTGGGGTGTGGGGACAGGTGTGGGGGTGGGGTGTGAGGATAGGTGTGGAGATGGGTGTGAAGGGTAGGGTGTGGGGATAGGTGTAAAGGGTGGAATGTGGGGAGAGGTGTGGAAGGTGGGGTGTAAGGAAAGGTGTGAAGGGTGTGGTGTGGGCGGTAGGGATGAAGAATGGGGTGTGAGGACAGGTGTGAGGAGTGGGGTGTGGGAACCGGTAAGAAGGGTGGGGTGTAGGGATAGGTGTGGAGAGTGGGGTATGAGGACAAGTGTGAAGGGTGGGTTGTGAGGACAGGTGTTAAGGATGGGTGTGGGGACAGGAGTGAAGGGTAGGGGTGGGGGATAAGTGTGAAAGGTGGTGTGTGAGGATAGCTGTGAAGAGTAGGGTGCAGGGAAAGGTGTGAGGGATGGGGTGTGGGGAGAGGTGTGAAGGTGGGGTGTGAGAACAGGTTTGAGGGGTGGGGTTTGGGGAGAGGTGTGAAGGGTGGGGTGTTTGGACAGGTGTGAAGGGTGGGATGTTTGGACAGGTGTGGATGGTGGGGTGTGGGGATGGATGTGAAAGATGGGTTGTCGGGACAGGTGTGAAGGGTGTGGTGTTGGGACAGGTGTGAAGGGTGGGGTGTGGGGACAGGTATGAAGGGTGGGGTGTGGGGACAGGTGTGAAGGGTGGGGTGTGGGGACAGGTATGAAGGGTGGGGTGCGGGACAGGTGTGAAGGGTGGGGTGTGGGGACAGGTATGAAGGGTGGGGTGCGGGACAGGTATGAAGGGTGGGATGTTTTGACAGGTGTGAAGGGTGGGGTGCGGGGACAGGTGTGAAGGGTGTGGTGTGGGGACAGGTGTGAAGGGTGGGATGTTTTGAGAGGTGTGAAGGGTGGGCTGCCGCACCCTCCAGCTTCCTCCATGTCTGTGTGGAGACGTCTCGCCAGGTGATCTACAACACCTCTAAATATACCCCTCACCTGTAGCTGAGACGGCACTCCACCGGGCGTAGAGTATGAGGAAACGTTCTCACTGTGGGCGAATTGATGTCTCTTACTAGTCTTTTGTCCTGGAAATGCGTCCCTCTGCCTGCCGTATACACGTCCCGATGCCGCGGGCAGAGGGACGTACACCCAGGACAGAGAACCGATAACGGTATCAATGCCTCCAACAGTAAATACGTTTCCTATAAATTATATACCTGAAAATCATTAAAAACGCCCTTTAGTTACTGCCTTGCTATCAGTCATTCACTACGGCCCTAAGGCGCGATCATCATTAATACAGCACCCCTAGCAGTGGGCAGTATTCTATGAATATTCGACCACAGGTATATAATGTTATATAGAAACACGGTTAGTATGCCTGAATAAAATCTGTTCCGAGTTCTTTTGTTCGGAAAATTATGTGGTGAGGAGGGACTTATCGATATTATCTCGTCACGCCCGAACGGAATCCGTACTCCAGGAGCATTTTGAATAATTCAGGGTCGTACATGAAGACCCTTCTCTGAACGCCAACGAGACCCAGGGATGATGTAGATTAACTTTATTCAACACTCATAGATGACCTTTAGCGAACGAGCTTGAATATTATTATCGTAAAACTGGATGAGGTTTAATCTTGGCCACCGTATTCCACGACTGGAGTTTGGCAAAGTGACTTCATGAGGCGAAGCCGAGTGAAGTCCGGAGTCAAAACTTTAGGAGTGGAATGCAGTGGCCAAGATTAAATCGAATCAGGTTTTGATTTTATCCTACCCTATCTCCTCGATTTGAGAATATTACATGATAACAATGCTGTATGCCACTAGTGGCATATAAAAATCTGTATGCCAGTCAGCGTGGCATACGGAAACTCAATGTTAAGCCTATGGGATTTTATATTAGGGGTAGGATAATGAATGATACCTCCTGGTCCGAGGTCTCCTTGTACCCTGTACTTTCGTTGACATACGTTATTCAACAGGCCCCTGGCCAGTAAAAGTTAGACAGGTAATAATACTACTCATATGAATAAGTCCGTATACAGGGCTACTGCTTCCCAGAGCCACGCCCGGATCACCCAACACTTAACCTATCAATCACAGTGTGAGCTGAATTCCGCTGCCAAATTACGTATATATTTTTCATGGTATTAGACATGGAAACGTTGGTGGCCTAATACCCTCTGTACCTTCACTAATACATGGTAATTTGTATTTATCTCATTGTGTGGTGCCTACTAGTTACATAAATGTGACGAGAATACCTGCCGACGAAAATGCCGCCGATTATATTCACCCATTACAATAATCGGTCGTTTGTTATATTCGAGAAAAAATGGGTGCTCATAATCGGTGACGATCAGCGAAAATGTTGATTTTCCATGAAAATTTGTCTCTGACCAATTTCAGACCCTTAAGTTCAGTCCGCCGATTAATTAAACACAGAGACACTTCATCAGTGGTAAAAAAAGTTGGTCGGTGGTGCTATATTTTATAATGTTCGAGAAAAAAATTATATGGGAACTGTCTAAAAAAAAAAAAATCGGGCTGATCGGGCCCCGATCCCCGAAAAAAATGTGTTGACCCGTTTTGTTTCCACCTGAAGATTGCTGCAACAGAAGCGTCACATAATCGGTCGGCGGTGCTAAATGCCATAATCGGTGGTATTGCAGCCGATATTCCGTAATCGAGAACCACCTGACGACTATTGGCTATATGATTTATGTCACTATATAACTTATTATATTTATATAAATTAATTAACCGCCTAACCTCAGAGGACTCGACAAGTCTAGTTGGAGTATGATATACGCTCTAGCTGTTGTTGTCGGTGCGTGTATCCAGGTTACGGGGTCATCAAGGTCGCGCGTGACGTAACGTTCGCCGCAACGGTTATTCCGCTGCCTCAAATCAACAACACAAGTCGTGTTTTAAGTCTTACCTATCTAGATGTTCAGGTTTATTGTAAATGTGTTAATAAATCCATGTTTATATATATTTACCGCCATCCCTGTTTCGTGTTCAATCCATTCACTCATCTATCATAGGTTAACATTATTTATATGTATATATACAGTCGTCACTTTTTCAGTCGTCTAGTGTAAACGCTGGGTGAGAGGCGACTTTGATGTGGAGGTCATATTCAGTGGACACTGGAGGTCCCACATCTGCACCTATCCCCAGTAACAGGCAGGTGTATTTTCTGCTGAATCAGCATCTTGCGTTCCGGTGACATATCCTTGGGGTCATGTGACTACACGAGGCTAACGAGCTTAGCCCGTATGTAGGTTGATTGGCTCTCTGATTGGCTGGTACATCTGAGCCCAGCTCCATCCGGGACCTGGGCTTCCCACAATTCCCCGCGGTCTCCTATCGTCTGTCTTCTTCCGGCCTGATAAAGCGTTTGATCCTTCCAATGACCTCCTTCCCATCCCCCACCCCCTATCCCACGTGGGTAGCTTTCTCTATGGTCTTCTTTCCCTAGCCTAATGATCCCGATGTCTCCTCTCAATAGAGTATTTTCTTTCTCTCTCTAACTTTCTCATATTTCTCCCTTTCCTTTGCCGCCCCGTTCTATCTCTGTCCTGGTCCCCCTTTCTCGCCATCCAGGCTTTTCGCCACGCTTCTATCACTGTCATCTCTATATGGGTGTCTCTCTGTCTCTTTTGTCCCTTTCTTCTTTCTTCCCTTTCATCCCCCTGGCGTCATATCTATCTTGAATTCAGTCTGTATCTCTCTCTCTCTCCTTATCTGCATCTCTTAGTTTCTCTATCCATCTCTTCATATCTCTTGAACCTTTCTCTGTAGCACTCTTCTATATCTCGACCGTTTTCTCTAAATCTCTTTCTAAGTCAAACTTGGTGTCTCCACGACCTGTCTATCTCTAATCTATGAAATTTATTTTCATTCATACTGCTGCGCTCAGTACAGGAAGGCTACTATCAACGCGAGGCTAGTTCTACTTACAAACTTTGTCAATTTCTGTTGTCATTCAGGTAATATGAAGTTCATCAGTTCAACATTTATTATCCATCGTATACAAAGTACCCATTGAGAATGAATGGAGACTCAGTAAACCACCAGCCATTATTTAAAAACTGTCAGATACTATAATCATGGTATGCGGATTTCAAATCCATGGTATACGGCATCAAAGCCAATATATATGGGGAAATAATCCCTTTGTGTTATATAACAAAAAAGTAGACCCATTGATGACCTTATGATGCATCTCCAAACGCAAAATCACGTTGGAAAGTCAGCTTTAATCCTAAGCCGATACACCCGAGGATTCACACAAATGCACGCATCGTAGGGTCTATAGTAGAGTATCGAGAGCTCACTGGACGCCGGGCCTTAATCTGGCAATTCTTTGGTTTAATTCACTTGAGATGATGGATAATTGATAAAATAAACGATGGTTTTGTGGACAGGCGACTCTGTAAACCGATCGAGGGTGACGTAGTAGTGCACTCGTTGACGGTCGTTTATTACTACGAGTCGGCCTCTCATGGTTCACGGCCGTCTGTCCATACAACCATCGATAATTATCTATATATACAACAGTTGCTTATTAAGTCACCCAAATGAAAGAGAGTAAAAGGGCCGCTAAGAATTCGAGCCAAAGATCGACGATTTTCTTTAGTGATCGTCTGGTTCCAACGACTTTTAATGCCTATTGCTAAACTAACTATTCCCGACAAAGACAAACCCTGTTGAATTGATCGCTGACAATTTTGTGGTGGTGCCAGAAATCGGAACAAAAATCGGTTGCCGACGTTAACAAGTTTTCATTTCCGCTTCCTAATTTCTGACAAAATAATTTGGATAAATATGTCAGAGTTAAGATAGGAAACTCTTGTTGATGCATAAGGAGTAAGCGCAAATAGGAAATCTGTAATCTAGTATGGTCTTTAGACAGATCGTGGATAAAATAAGGAAGACAAATAACTAACAATCAAAAGGCACAGCCTCCGGGATTTATCAAGGTATATGTCTTATCAAATTTCTGTCTTAGCCATATATAAAGCAAAAGAAGAAAAAATAGAGAGTTGTCTCTTATAATCAAACTAGATATCCAAATAGCTGCATTTTGTTATTGAGAAATTCCTTGATACATATAGATAAGATTAGTTTATAGAAAATATTGTTCTACGTGGGATTACACATGTATTTTCAACCTGAAACAATAACTGAATTTTGCGCTACGATGGATTTCACACATGTAGTCAATAGATACCCAATTATGCAACTAAGGATTTGATCACATGTCAAATCACTGAAATTTCCAATAAAAAAGAGCAAAGCTCGTTTGAATAAAACAAATCCGTCAGCGCCTTATTTCATGTTTAAATTGCGTCAGAGGCAAGATGGCATCTTCCATCACACAATAGCTATTTGCTCTATAAACTACTATAGTTTACTATGTGTGTTACGCTGAACAATATGTGTAATCACTCATTAGAATGAGGATTATTACTTATGATGTATCATCACCCACATTATTCCACCATCTTCTGTTGTATTTTATTATGTACTGGAGATCGCTCATTGACATTAACTAGAAGAGCTTTCTTTCAGAATGAAGTGAATAAAACTCTTTTCAAACTAAAAAAAACACTGCCGTGCTTATTTCCATATCAACGAAAGGTCTATCCTTAGACAGAATAGGTCGTGGGTTAAGGAACCTATCCATGGCTTCCTGCTCTTTGAAAAGACCACGACTTTACAGAACACTACAGACACAATAAACATGAAATACGGCCGCGTCTTTCGTTCCTCCTGAAAAGGTTACCACCATTTGCAAGCCTCCCTGACGGTATCGGCCTTAGACTGACCCTATAGCCGAACGTGTAGAAGAAACAACGGTATAAATTACAACAACAGAAAGCGGTCAGTATCGATTTGGTGGCGCACCAGTAGAGAAGAGGGTACATTTCTGTCTGTTTGACTCTGCAGTCAATGGTATCATGTGTATCAGAACAGTGCAGCCGTAGAGGATGAGTATTAAATACAAAATAGTGACTGGTTTCAGATACACGCAGTCGTATATGCTCCGAGGAGCTGATGCGTTGAAATCCACCGGATCTGCACATTTCGTAATATTCGGTCAAGTATTATACATAGAAGAGAGATTTACCCAGCAGTATTTGTCGCCGATGGGCTACGACGGGCTACAACGGGCTACGAAATTGTAACATGTTTGAATTTCGTAGACACCCTACGATTAACGTTTTTTGTTGTAGCGCGTCGTAGCGCGTCGGCGCGTGTCGTAGCACTCGGCGACAAAACCCAGCTAATTGACGCCGAGCTCTGCGACAGCTCCATGATATTTTTCGGTTTGTCGGCGACGAGGCCAAAGGGTTAATCGTAGAGATAATCGTAGTAGGTGGGAGGGCCCCCTAACTCATTTAACGAATAATAGGTTGTAAGGTGTAAACACTATAAAAACTAGCCACACACTGGTAATTTATACCGATATTTAATCGGTAATCACCACCTCCCGACCTGACTGCTCCCGATATATCATCGGTGGGTTTTCCATCGGCAGGTGTTAAATGGGCCTGTCTTGGGTGAGGAGTAGTAATGAGAGGAGGCGGCCAAAAGCTGACCACCCCATTGATTACTTCCTCACCCGGCGTTTACAGTGGACGACTTACAACGTTACGACTGTAGATCGTCAAGCCAACAGTCGTCAGGTGGTGGAATGTCCACTCCATAATTAGTAGAAACCAAACGAGAGTCAGCCTTCTCAATGTATATGCCACGATGGGCAGGTTGTGCATTACTATACGAGGCGTTAGCCGAGTGTAGTGATGAGCAGACCTGACCAAAGTGGCATAAACATTGACTAGGCTAACTCGAGTTCGGTTTTGTAATTATCCTACCCCATCTCACTGATATACAGAGACAATTTTGTAATTATCCATGTTAGTATCGTGTTGAGACTTATTGGAGGATGGCCACATTTATCAATGCTGTCGGATCTACTTTCGTTATCTAGTCCCTGATTGGTCCGTTTTTTTATTCACCTCGGTGCATAAATAACACTTTGTTCAACGCTCCGTCAAATACATTGAGTCAATGTTAAACCTATGGCGTTTTTTATTAGGGGTAGGATAAGTCGTCGACCTCAGAATGTACTTGAGCGTTTACACTGGCGACTATATATAAGTTTTCACCGAATCACCGCTCGTGGAGACGATTAATTCAAGGCCGCCTGAAATTACGTTTTCCAAAATATCTCTCCTAAAAAATCAGTGGTGTCATGCCCCAATATACATTGCTGCTTGAAATTACATTGAAATTTCATTGAATGATTTCTATCATTTTACTGCTGAAAGTCGTCAGGAGTTGCAAAATACCAAAAATCGCCGGCAAGAATCGTCAAGTGTTCGGCCAGATGCCCATCTACCGATTTAGGGGTCAACGATTAGTTCCCAAATCGTATAGGAGTCGGTCACCTTGTCCCAGGCAAATTACGTAACCCTTCGCTCGACCGGCAGACATTGAGGAGATGGGGTGGTGGATATTAGTCCTAATTGGTGGCTCTCCCTTGCCTAGCTGTCCTACATCTACCGACTACGGCCGACTCCGTTAGGATGCCTTGGCTGAGACAAATTACCCTCCGTTTGTCGCCGACAAACGTACATAAATGTTCCGAAATCGGTAGATGGGCATTGGGCTTAAAAGCCGGGTCACTCTTTAGAAACTGTGGCTTTCACACCGCGTGCCCGGATAACGTGACGTCCTGGACCACACCACGGCCAGACTGCTGACGTCAGCACTTCTAGTACATTCTCATTACCACGATATTCAGGTAAAACTCAGCGGGGCGGGAAGTTATACTTAGATATTCATATTATGAAGTATTTCCCTATATATTAGCTCCGAACAATACCATCCTCGTAGATGGTTCCACGCAATATCCTCGCATTCTCTCAGATATTACTACGCTATACCTCCCCAGAGAATACGGCACTATTGTTCGAAACAAGTTGATGTTGTGTATTTATACCCCATGCAGTATAATTGATTATTACGTACTACTGCTCCTTGTGCAGTATAATTACTGTACTGAATCCCATGCAGAACACTGTTATACTGAACACTTTGAAACATCTGCAGAGTGTAGAATTTCACATCGAAATGTTTTCTATGCCAATGTAAGCTAAGATTTTCATCAATTTTGTGTATATGATAAACACACATGTATAACCACCCACTATGCTTGTACGTGCTACTCGTTATTCACGGAACTCGGCCAAATGCCTCGTTCGTTAAAAACCATCTATTCCCCATCTCGTCTAGTAGCATGTACAGCATGGTCTGGTTATTTTATAAAGTATTCCTGCGCATCTGTTAATGTTTACGCACTCCAGTATACGGCCAATGCTCGCCCTACACTGTGAGGCAGCAGGGGCATATGTACAGTATGAGTAGGGGGATCAGTTTACAGATAAAAGCCTCTAGTCAGTTTTCCTTTATGTTATAAACCCTCACACGCTTAAAGTTACTAAAAGAAGCCAATTTAAAACACAATTGTCGGTTCGTATAACAGTTAACGGTACAGTGCGGCGCACACAATTTATATATATATATATATAATCTACGATTATTATATATATATATATATATATATATATATATATATATATATATATATATATATATATATATATAGGGTGGTCCGTATAAAAGCGTTCTGCCTACTAAAAGCGTACGGCACAGTAGGCCGTACATGATTTTTAACGATATATGGAGCAGAGGTCAGTAACTATACAATTTGCACAGGTGTATGATAAATATTAAAGCTACATGCGCTGGTGTATGTTAATTGTAGATGCTGGTTGTGCTGTAAGCTACACCTGACTTTCTGGTAACACTACACATACACGGTGTAAATACACATTCCTCCCGCGGTCGTCTGCGCTGTTTAGTGACGCACAGAGGCACACACAAGGGCTTCGATCGGCCACTGTTTACATCCGTCAGGTAATTGACGTTAAGTAACGCGCGGCGTAGGAATTCACCGACCCTCAGATGAATAGCAGAGTCGACGTGTAGTAACAGGTGAACGAGACTTGTCGGCCATAATAGGAGTGTTACTGTAGAGGAAACCTATGAAAGTTTAGGGTCAGAGCTCGTATTGCATCGAGTTTAATTCACGCAGTAATTCACAAGGCGAAGTAAAATCAATCAAGTTAGGATCGAGGTCTGACCCTAAACTTAAATGGGTTTCTGAATTTATAGATCTCACTCTTCACATTGGCTAATGGGCTCAAATTTGTGACATATTGCCCAACTGACTATTTTTCCTAAATATATCACGGGCGCTGGATAACGAGTTCCCAATGTTAAGACTATAGACAGAAATAATGCCGACGAAAACCCCACCGTTATTATTCACGCTTTACAAAGGACGGCCGGTGGTTCTCCTTGTGAAAAGTAGGTGGCATATTAAGCCAGTTTCATTTTATTGGTGAGCTCAATAGTCAGTCAGTTGTCTCTCATATTGCATAAAATCGTTTCCACCTTACGATTATTGCGTGGAATGTGTCGCATAATCAGTCGGCGGTGCGGAATGCCATTATCGGTGGTCATAAGAGGCAGGTGGAGGAGAAATGTTTTGAGGTAAAATAAAGTTCGTTCTCCACCTATGCTGTCGGGAAGTATTTTATGGGACTGATATCTCGAACGACAATCACTACGGCCTCACTTACTACCTTTTCTCTTATTATAGATAAGCTTCAGGGGCTCCAGTCACATCATATGTGAGCTAGTATTGTACCTACAAGTAGTGGACCTTTTTAGATTCATTGTCGGGGCATTAGATCTACACCACTTACATGTACTTATTTGATGGACTGCTGTTTGGAGTTTTATTGGGCTATTGCATTGCCCATGTGAGAGTAACAGAGCACCAAATCATGGGCATACTGTACGCTACAAAAATCAATTATATCATTCACATAAAGAATGGATAACAGGGGACCAAGCACCGTCCCCTGCGGTAGTCCAAAATCTACATCAGTCAGGCTTTCTCGCAGGGCTTTACTGTACTATCTCTAATGGTCAATTGCACAAACTCATGGAAACACGCGCACTCTTGTATATTCTATCAACGTTTTGCTTGTCATACTTCAGTACATTTTCCTAATGTCGGGCGTACCTTGGCCACGTTCAATAGTCACTTTGTACTGTTGGCCGGTGTCACTTTGAACGTTAAGCACACGCTCTTTAAAGGCTTAAGTACCTAAATAACCTTCTCCTAGTGTTAGCACTCACAGCCCAACACCATTTAGGAATGCGGGCTACGTTCGTGGTGCATACCTGCAATGCCTGCGGGACATGGCGTACAGCTTGACACTACTATGTAACCCTAAACCTCGGCTCTGAGCTCCCGGGGGCACAGTGTCCAAGCAGATCCCTTGTGCTGCTTCAGTTTACTTGTCTCTGCCAGAACCCGTGGTGTAGCAGGGAGGTGTTTTTAAAACTAAGTACGATAAAAGAATGAATTTTATCGTGGTCCTGATTGGATGCTTGTCACCTAAAACGACCCGTCTTTAAAGAGGACAGTCGTACAAGATGATCAGGGAAATATCTTGGTTTTTAGCTGGGGGCTATTCATAAAGTACGTACGCAAAATTACTATTTACCCATGCCGTATTTACTGTAAATACGTACCGTTTTGACTATAACGTAAAAATACTGTATGGACCACTGGTCCGTACACTAAAATACGGACCACCTTGCCATACACATTTATTAGATATTGGTTGTTAAGACAAACGAATTTAATGATTTTTTTTAAATTTCGGGTATATAGTAAATATATAACGTCCAACCATGCTTGTACAAGTCACAGAACTCGATGACAATTTAAGGTTTGTACGGAACTCTGCGTAAACGCCTCGTTCCGTACAAACCGTAAATTGTCATCTCGTTCTGTGACATGTACAGCATTGTTAGGACGTTCTATATAAATTCTGAAATGTTTGCCCCCCCGCCATCCCTCCTCAGTGCGTACGTACTTTATGGATGGCCCCCTGGTGTAATGTGACTGGAATAAAACAGTCATTTATACATAAGTTTCCCAGATATTTTAACTGTTCCTTCCACCGCTCGAACCTGCTTTAGTGTGCATCTATATTATTGTATTTAACTACCCAATATTCAATGGCTAAGTGGATGAGTTATTTCATTGATTAATAATGTTCTTGATCATATATAGGGTATACAAGGAAATGATGTTGATGTACACGCGGAACTGGCTGCGAATTAAAACCAGCAAACATTTTGTCGAGCGACGACCAGTATAAATAAAAGATTTAAAAAAAAAGAGATAAAATCAGAAACCCACTTAATGAAAATAACTGCTACATAATTCACCCAGCTTCGCTTTGGGAATTACTCCGCGGTCAAAGTCGGTGGAACACGGACCAAGTTATTTTCATCTCGTGAGTTTCCTTCTATAGCTAGATCATGTAGACCTTGGGCATAGTGTTAGATTGGAAGAACCCCTGTTCACAAGAAGAATTGATAATAAACACTTCAAATGATAAAAGAAAAGTATAGAATAGAAAGCACTCTACCAATGGTTCAGAAATTCAGAACTATAAAAATCTGACGTCTGGGAGAAAGTGTGATCAGAACAGCCATCCTTTAGGGCAGAGATCCGACCAGCGGTTCAGATCTCTGCTTGGAGAGTAAGCGAGGCCCCGGGTCCCCGGGACAGAGCACTTAAAAACGGCCCCGTCACCCGGGGACACATCGACCGGGGGCCCGCGTGCACGCCGATTGGGAGGGGGAGAGTGTACGTTACCTGGGCCGCGGTACGGTGAGGTTTATATAGGGAGCCAAAGGGAGCCCACTGAAACGACAGATACCCGTGCTCAAAACACCACTTCCGGATACAGGCGCTCAGAAATTTCAGTATATGTGGTTAGAGATTATATACCACCCCCGCAACCCTTTTTTATATATCTATCTTTTTTGTACTCCACTCTTCCAATTGTAATGTTTCGTCCAAATCAAAGTGATGTTCTGTACAACATTTGTCCACTGTTTGTCATGGTACATGTACAGTAAGGCCCGGCGTCCACCTACTACGATAGGATTCCGATTTGGTCTACGATGCACCTCCCGATAAAAAATCAAAATCGCATCGGGAGGTTACCTAATATCGGGGCAGTTGACCACGTTTCTGCGATTAGACACCGATAAAAACCCAATACAATGCGTGGTGGATTGGCTTGTCTTGATATATGTCTACGATTTTGCACCTTCCCGATATGGCACCGATTTTGACATTTTGTATCGGTGTCATATCGGGAGGTCTACGATTCTATCGTAGTAGGTGGACGCCGGGCCTAAGTCTGTCTACCAATGCCATTACTTATACCAAGTACTGTCTATTAAAGTTATAGCCATGAAAAACAGTTGCTTGGCCAATTGAGGCTATTGTCCCTCTGTTAGGCTCAAAACTCCAAACTTGTAATATACTATGGAAGTCATGATGCTTTATGTATAATTGAACCCGATAAAGAAACTGCTTTGAAAAAAAACATTGTTGTATATCGTATTCGTATGCTAGGAATCTGTGTCTTTAATGTCTTTAAGGCTACATATAAAATCGCCCAAAGAGGGTGACCTGCATGTCTTTCTTTCCTGAATAAAAAAAATATCAATACACAATATGATGGCTTTCTGGACAGGCGGCCGTAAACCACGCAAGGTTGACGCGTAGTAATACATGAGTGTCGGCGAGTGTATTACGACGTCAATCTCGCACAGCCTCCTATCTACAATATCTTACTCTCAATGGCTACTAGATAATCATGTTCTTCTGGCATCATATTATACAGTGGGTATATCAACGAAAAGCTCTACTCCTGGCACAGTGTTTCATCAGCAGCTTAGTAAGCTATAGAAAAACATTCAATATCATACACCCAACATCTACTACCTGCTCCTAGGGTGTAGGATTAATGCTGTTCGGGCTCACTGAGACGTAACTCTGGATGTGCTGGGTGTGCTATTAGAGTAGAGAATCGATGACTTAAATGAGTCAATAATTAAAATGGCATTTTTCGTGTTCCTTTGGAGGTATACTTGCGATTTCGTCGAGTTGGATTTGGATGCCACCCCCAACTGTCCTGCTCATATGATCACATACCCGCACCCCGATGAAGCTGAGACTATCGTAAAACTGGATGAGTTTTAATCTTGTCCACCGTATTCCACGACTAGATTTGGCAAAGTGACTTCATGAGGCGAAGCCGAGTCAAGTCCGGAGCCAAAACTTTAGGAGTGGAATGCGGTGGCCAAGATTAAAACGAATCAGGTTTTGATTTTATCCTACCCTATCTCCTCGATTTTGGAATATTACGTGATAACAATGCTGTATGCCACTAGTGGCATATAAAACTCTGTATGCCAGTCAGCGTAGCATACGGAAAGCCAATGCTAAGCCTATGGGATTTTATATTAGGGGTAGGATAATAACTCCCTCCCCACCCCCCACCCCCTGGCCGGTGATGGTGGCACCCTCTCTCGGCTACATTCCCACCTTAAAATCCTTACAGCTCCTATCATCTCGAGTGACACAGAACTTTTGCCAGCAACCAACGTAGTGGTCTCATTGCTTTCTCTCGAGAATAACAGATTAAAAAACTACATTAATAAACTTTGATTTCGGTATGGCTTGAAATAAATCATAAGAGAAAAGGTATTTCTGCCAATAGATCTACAAAAAAGAAGAACAGGTTCGAGCTTTCCCTCCACGAGATTCTCACTCTTGTGGCCCCTCAGTCTCCAAACCTAAGTTTGCTTCACTATGTCTCTATGTGTGGGAGAATCTCCAAGCGGATTTTACCGGAATTGTAGTTTTTTTAGATATAGTAGGTAACAATTATAAGAAAACGTAGTCACTAAGCCCGAAGGGATGCTGATCACTGCCTTCTGTAACATAAATACGTCCCTCCACCTATACCATCGGGATGTATTTTATGCAATACAAAAAACCTTGAATGGCCATCCCTATGGGCTCACTAACCACGTTTTCTCTTAATAGACTTCACATGCCCCTCGGCATACGACAGTAACAGCACATGATGGATAGCATCATCGTTGAGAATTGTCCTCTCATCTCTCTCGGCAGCTGCAGAACGGACTGGTTTTAATATGGACCCTGAGATTGTTCTCCAGGCTAAGCTTCTCCGATGATAGAAACATGCTCTGAATTCTAAAATGGAGGGTATTTTATGTGCTTGGTGCGATGTCTATTTTTCATTCTAGGCAATTCGAATTTGAGAGTATAAATATGAGATAATTCATTTTAGATTTCCGTCCACTTTTTAGGTATGTGATACAAAATTGAAGTAATAAAAAAACTGCGATATATGTTGTTATATATATAAAGAACAATTTTGTATTATGATTTAACCTGGAACGTAATCTAAGCTGAAAATTCTACTTTCCTAAAGAACATTTCATGATTGATTTTCAGAGACAGGCCCCTAGTGTACTTCCAGGTCGCTTTGGTTTTTCACTAAAGCCCCACTCTTTGTATTCACACATTTCATCGCCCAACATCTGAGAGGTTCCCTTAATGCCATGTCAAAATCAATGAACCTTTTATTGACCACCATCCTGTTCCTCGGGTGCCCCTCTCTACCTCAGGTAACCCGTGTGACCTACTTTCCCTCTCTCCCTCTAATGCTCATTCCAAGCCGTCCCTCCTTTATGTAATATGAGAGCATAGTTACCGAGCCCGTAGGGATGTTTGTTCGAGGTATTTGACTCAAAAAAACGCCCGTCCCCCCTGCGGTGTAGGGATGTATTTATGACACAAACGATATCGAACGGCCATTCCTGAGGGTTCAGGAACCACGTTTTCTCGCATCACCATCATACCATATACTGACTCTGCTGATGTTTGCTTATTTGTTCTTTTCTTTAATTGAGCTGCACTTTATGTCTCTCTTTACAACTCATAGTATCGGTACAATCAACTTCGGAAGAATGAACAGTACACCACAGGGGTTTGTGTATGATGCTTTCGCAATAATTCATTTGCTCCTTATTTCTTTGTTTTTCCTCTTTAATTTTTTTTTACTTTTTTTTAAAAACTTTTTTTTTACAAATTTCTATATTTTTCATGCAAGGTTTTGTCAACCAGAGCTCTGCTCTAAGTCTGTGCTGAATATCATAAGAGAATAAAACTACTCAAATCTATATATGTTCGGAAGGGGAGAGTTGACCTCATCGAAATGGTATACTATACGATCTGAGTGAGTGTCAAATTCTATATCTTTAAGCTGGTCCCTCAAGTCACCCACATATTTACTCCTTTGAATGGGGGACCACAGAGCAGCTCACCAGACCTCAACCACCTCCCGTGGCTCTCTTACCCAGCGTTTACTATCGTAAAATTGGATGAGGTTTTATCTTGGCCACCGTATTCCATAACTGGAGTTTGGCAAAGTGACTTCATGAGGCGAAGCCGAGTGAAGTCCGGAGCCAAAACTTCAGGAGTGGAATGCGGGGGCCATGATTAAAACGAATCAGGTTTTGATTTTATCCTACCCTATCTCCTCGATTTTGGAATATTACGTGATAACAATGTTGTATGCCACTAGTGGCATATAAAACTCTGTATGCAAGTCAGCGTGGCATACAGCGTGGAAACTCAATGTTAAGTCTATGGGATTTTATATTAGGGGTAGGATAAACTAGACGACTATAGGCGACGAATCTTGAAATTTGCACCACCTGACGACCTTTTGCCGTAAAAGGCTAGAAATCACCTAATGTAAACACCAAGCGTGTGGCGACTCCAGATATCCTGATTACATCTGATTACGAAATTTGGCACCACCTGGAAATTATGTAGACCATTTGATGGCCTACGATTATTTCAGTATGGCTTGAATTAATCATCTATACACAACTGGAGATTCTGTAAAATCTCAGTCGTCGACCACCAAAAATGCATGTTCTGCATCGACGACCACAACCTCTCTTAACCCATTTTCATCTGCAATTTTCTAACAGGGAAATTCACTTGCAGTTTAGGCATGGATAAGCTTCAAAAATTGTCACCTATAACCGTCTAGGGTAAACCGCTGCTAACGTGAATAGCAGAAAGGAATACATTCCTCTTTTAAGAGATGAATATCATTTAGTATAATGGCTTGAGGATATTCTTAGGTTTGTTTTTTTATCAATTCTTTATTGGTTCACTGTAGTTGACAATCCATTGTTATAACGTATATTAATATTTCCTATAAAGGAGCGACCCTTAGCCACTGGGTTGGTTTTCATCGGTCGCTCTAGGAATCAAGCTGTTATAGCATACGTCCATAGTACTGGGATTTCTGCATGTATGTAATAATAATAATAATAATAATAAAAATAATGATAATAATAATGATAATAATAATAACAATAATAATAACAATGAAAATATTAATAATAATAACAATAATAATAACAATAATAATAACAATAATAATAATGATGATAATAATAATAATAATAATAATAATAATAATAACAACAACAATAATAATAATAATAATAATAAAAGACCCAGTATTCACCTCGGTATTGTAACCAACATAGTTTTTTTTGTTATAGATTTAAACATTTTTAAATTTGGAGTATTTCCAAAAAGATCAAGGTGACCGATATGGCGTAATCAAGTATCACTTGACGACTATTGTCTAGTGTAAACGCAGGGTCTGCCGTGTCGATCGATCTCAAACAAACTACAGCACTTAAGAGCCCACTGACCAAAACAGTAGCAGGCTACAGCATGGAGCCATTTGTTAGAATTAGGAAAAGGGAGAGCTAAGGGAAGTTCAACTCACAATACATCACAATATGTAGTAAAAAGGGAAGGAGTGAAGTGCAACATAGCGGACACTATTCTCCTAATGGTAGGGGTAGTAACAGGGAGGGGAGTCGTGACCCCCGTGACCCCCGTGACCCCTGGAGCAGACTCTCCTGTGTTAACGGTGCCTGGAGTAAGGAAAGGTGTAGCACGCACTGCACCCTGGGTAGCAGCTGTCTGCCTGGTGGTAACTAGAGCCTCTTACTTAAAACTTCCCTGACCACCATCTTTTTTAATCTGGAGGCGTTTATTTCATGGCATAGCATACAAGATACATTGATGAATCGTGTTCTATGCTGCATTTCATAGTTTCTGTACTTTCCATGGTTTTTATATTGACATTTTTGTCACAGTTAGAAAATTAGTGTGTTGAACCCTTTCTCCTTTGTTCATTCTATTCCTGCAATGAGCGTTCCAAATCGTCATTTTGATACCAATGGAACTATAATATGTATGTTAAACGGACGATTAACCTGATATTTGACATTAAAGATGCTAAAGTGTATGTCAAATAGTTATTATCATAATATGTATGTTAGAGACAAATGGCTTCTTGTAAAGGGTGAACAGGAGCAAAACCTCTCGCTAAACAAGCCACTAGTTCAGAGTGTGTCGAACGCTGAGCAATTCGCCAACGATAAGAACAAAATTACGTGAATCGCCATTGGAGAAATGGACAACAATTGATAGTTTCGTGGATAGGCGGCCGTAAGTCATGAGTGGTTGATGCATAGTAAAACACGAGCGACAGGGAGTATATTACATCGTCAACCTCGAGTGGTTTACAGAGCCGCCTGTCCACGAAACCATCTGCTGTTGTATTTATCATCCATCTTCTCCATTGAATTAAACCTAGTAATTAGCATATCAAATGGCATATGAATAGGGACTATTCTTTTAGCTCTATAGCACAAAGGGGCTATTTTCCCGTAAACAGTGGCTTTGAGGCCGTATACCATATCTATGGTATCTGACAGTATTAAACAATGGTTAGTGGCTTACTGAGTCCCCATACATTTTTATTGGGTACCTTGTATTCGATGGATGATAACAGGGGGCAGTTAAAAAATACAATCATTGGTAAGAAGCCGTCAGATTACGTAGCCGCCATGCTACAGACACTACACTACCAACATTGGACAGTGCGCTAACCTGGCGCTTACACTAGATGACTAAAAACGTTGCGGCTGTAGATCATATGGCCAATAGTCGTCAGGTTGCGCTCGATTATACAATATTGGCCACAACAGTCGTCCATCCCAGAATGTCCTCAAGCATTTACATGAGACGACTTTATATAGGAATAGGTGTCTAGACGACTAATTCAAGCAGGATTGAAATAGTTGCCGGCGTCCGAGCATCTGTAGTCATTAATGGCTGGACGTTTACACAAGACGATTTCTAGCCTTTTACGGCTGAAAGTCGTCAGGTGGTGCTAAATTCAAAAACCGCCGCCTATAATCGTCCAGTGTAGATACCGGGTTAGTTCATCTCGCGGTGACACTCTGGGACACTCTGTCATGGTGTTTCTATCAGAACGATCGGAGAAAAGATTCATAAATTTATCTGTGATTTACTATATACCCATGCCGTTTATACTGTAAATATGCATCATTTCGGCATATGACGTAAAAAATACTGTACGGAGCAGCGGTCCATACACTAAAATACGGACCACCTTGCCATACACATTTATTAAAATTTTGGTTGTTAAGAAAAATGAAATTGATTTTTTTTTTTAATTTCGGATATATAGTAAATATATAACGTCCAACCTTGCTTGTACAAGCCACAGAACTCGATGATAATTTACCGTTTGTACGGATATAAATGCCTCGGTGCGTACATACCATAAATTACCATCTCGTTCAGTGAATTGTACAGCATGGTCAGGACGTTCTATATAAGTACCTGGGAGGTCACTATTAGTTTATTCTATATTTACTTTCACTTTCATCCAATTACAGGCAATTTCAAGGTTTGTACACTATAATGTCCAACCTTTACCCCGCGAGAAATAGAGCGTGTTGGTCGTACAGCGTAGTGTAGCGTAGTGTCCAGCTATCCTCAAGACTATATCATTTAGGATGGTAACAGAAACCATTGAGGTCTTCGGCAGCCAATGAAAATCCTCCTCATATCTGTATTCAGGTTACCCGCCAACCCTCATTGATGTCATTGTTCATTGCCCTGTCACAGAGAGTAGTATAGGAAAATGAGAATGTGCCACTGGCAGTAAATCACCTAATTGAGGCGATAATGCCTTCTTATGGAATGCGTTAATGAACTTGGTTATTTGCAGTAGACCTTGTTCGCACCTTATCTGCCTGATTACGCAATGCCTGCAGCCAAACAAACACCCGGCAAGGTATTCTTTATTATCCTACCCCTAATATAAAATCCCATAGGCTTAACATTGGGTTTCCGTATGCCACGCTTACTGGCATACGGAGTTTTATATGCCACTAGTGGCATACAGCATTGTTATCGCCTAATATTCCAAAATCGAGGAGATAGGGTAGGATCAAATCAAAACCTGATTCGTTTTAATCTTGGCCACCGCATTCCACTCCTGAAGTTTTGGCTCCGGACTTCACTCGGCTTCGCCTCATGAAGTCACTTTGCCAAACTCCAGTCGTGGCATACGGTGGCCAAGATTAAACCTCATCCAGTTTTACGATAGTATTAGACGAGTTCCTACCACCCAAGTAATACTACAGCTTTAGTTAGGACAATATAAAAACAATACATACGGATAGCAGAGATTCACTGGCACAGAACTGGCCAACAACGTCTGATCTTCCTCTTTAGAAAAAACCAGAACAGTTATCAATTCTCAGGTTTAGACAGCCAGGACTTGTTACAATTCTCTAGTTTGTCCCACCGGTCCTATCTTGTGAGAAACAACAGCCTTGCATTCACACCCGCCGTTCACACTCTAGGTGTGAATGCATTGACTTTGCTTAGCCATGAAGCCAGGCTGAGTGGTGTTTGACAGAGCGGTAAATAGTCGACCGGAATCTGAACTTATAACCATCTTTGTATGACGAATGTATGTGGTCTAGATCAAATTACGGTATGGGAAAAACGCAGGGACAACTAAATCTTGGATTTAGGATAAGCAAAAATAGAAGAACACTAAATGATGAAAGCAGACGACATTTTCTTTTCTTTTTGCACTATCGTTTTCGGCCGTAAACGCGCAGTAATACGCTAGCATTGAAAGATAATTGTAAATTACAAATAATTTAATGCCAACCGTTTCCTTACAGCTTACATATATTGAAGTTCGAAAATCCTTTTTCAATTTTTGTTTCATTATCCCACAACCCGTTTCTGTCAATTTCATTCATCCCATACATCTAATACTCCTTTTAATCTTATTCTCATGTACAGAAACGGCCTTACACACGTCATCACATTCTGGCTATAAAAGGGGACCAGACCGCTTCCGAGGCCTCTCACTCCTCAACACGTCTGGCCGGTGTACAAGAAACCCACCCGCCTTCCCCAACAATCGCCAAGAATACATGTATATTTGATGATCATAATAATAATGAATTTATAGGCCGAATACAAAATAGTGGCAGTCAGTCACTTCTTATTGTAACACGAAGAGTGTTATTAATTCGTAAAAGTTTTAATCAATGACTCAAACTCACATTATGTGATATAATTTTATGTAATAAAACTTTTACACATCTTGTTTCTCCATATACGTGTTGGCTTTCAATTAAGGAGCGTATTGCAAACACAACCTAGAGTAGTTGACAGATCCGCCTGTCCACAAATCCATCGTATGATATATTTATCAAATCCAGGAATATAGACCAAGGAGTAATATAATGTATAGCTTAAGGGATTATTTTTTATGTTCTTAAGAACGAAAGGACTATTTTCTCGTAATTAATGGCCTTGAGGCTGTAATCAATAGTTTCAAATCCGTAAACAATGATTTTATGACAACATGGAAACAATGGGTACACCTAGTGGTTTTCTGTGACCCAATGCCTTTTCAATAGATGATAAAATCGGATAAGTTGTAGCTAAACATCTCCTAGGAGTACCTTCAGTAAAGAGTATATGAACAAAAAGGCAATAGGATTTGCTGGTTTCACTTTGCTCAAAGGAGGTTGGCTCATTTTACTGCAGGCATTGGTTCGACTTTTTTCCCAATCTCCTCTAGACTTCAGAGAAACAAGGAGACCACAAAAACGCAGCAGCTGCAAGGATGACTGAGTCCTCCTTACTTATGTACTGCAGGAATATCCTCTCAATCTTTAGCCGTAATTCTTTTATCCTATAGTCTATCTGCTGAGCAAAGATCTTTTATATATACCCATTTCAAGGTGCACTGATAGAGGTTCCTCTTCGTCTTGTGACTTTTCCATTCTTGGTATCTCACATAAACAAATTCTGGTACTTCTCCCTTTTGGGGACTTTTTGTTGGTTCACTCTTTGATGAACTGATGTACTTCCTCAGAGAAGAATATGAAGAGACGTCACGAGTTTGAGTCTGAGCTTATTTATGTCACGCATTTTGTCGGCTCTGTAATTTCACGAGTCGAAGACGAGTGACATTACGATGCCAACAAAATGCGTGACATAAATAAACTCAAACTCAAACGAATGGCATCTAGATTTTATCCTACCCCATTTCCACATTTTTTCAGCATCAGAAAGTAGTGGCATAAACAACACTTTATGTAACACCTGTGACATAAAGAAATCCAATGTTAAGCCTATGGAGTATTTTATTAGGGGTAGGATAATATCTATTTTTTAATCCCCAATAAATATTGATCGGAGCGGTCCATAAAGTATATAAGCAGTAGAGGAGGTTGGTGGGGGCTCAACCCTCTAAGGACGGGTGCCTATAACCGAGTTACCCCTATATGGACGGATGCTGGTGTCATTGTAGACCACTAGGGAACGAGCACCAAAGCTCCTACATATAACTCGAGGATGTAATTACATGATACGATACATAACCTTTAATATCTTATCTCTTCTCAATAAAAATATAAAAAATGATGTTATGGATACGCTCTGTAAAGATTTATTGACTATTGTTCTGGTATTTTCTTGTTACAATAATGTTGTAAATAATCGAGAAATGATGCTAAGGCATCATGAGTCCATATCAAAGTGATGCTTAGAAACTTAATGTGGCAATTTTGCGTACACCGTTTTCACAAACGTTTCAGTAATGTTGCATGTGTTTCTCATAATCGTACATAGTCTCATTGTAGCATAGTCTCATTGTATCACACGAGAATTCTCATGCGAATGCGAATGGATGGGAATATCACGTAGATGAAAAGAAAGAGAAGAAAATGCACGCCAGGAGTTACGCTGCCAACTTTTCGTGGAATAAAAAACCCAGTCAGTACAGTATATATATATACAGTATATATATATATATATATATATATATATATATATATATATATATATATATATATATATATATATATTTATCTCACCCCTGGTATAAGTTTAGCCATAGGAATAACATTAGAAAAATATACTCAACGATCACCCTGGTAAAGTGCCAATACTATGCCACGGCCGTGGCGTAATGAATTTCCTAAGTATATTCTGTTTATTCTGAAGTTGTGATGATATTTAATGTCATAGAAAGGGGTAAGATAAATCCAGAACCGCACTTGAATCGTAAAATAGACAATACTCCACTCGTTTGGCTGTGCCATAATCGTCACTCGGCTTCGCCTTGATGACGATTGCGGCCCATCCAAACTTGTGGAGTATTGTCTATTTATACGATTCTCGATGCAGTTCTGTATAAGTATGTACATGTATATATATATAAACACACATATACACATATGTATATATATATACATGTATATATATATATATATATATATTTATGTATAAAACACACATATACACATATGAATATATATATATATATATATATATATATATATATATATATATATATATATATATATATATATATATATATATATATATATATATAACCTAGCCGGCAGAATCGATATCGTCCCGGTATACGGCAGATCGCATTCTCTGAGACGGACTGAGCACCCCGCTCAGACGGGCTGAAGCTTACACCCCGTCTACATGGCGGTCAATTCTCACTCGGCGCCGTCTAGCGCCCATTCACAGGCACATGCGCGTGTGCGTGTGTGTGTGTGGGGAGGAGGGGAGGGATGGTCCTTATATAACATATTAATGATGTCGCTCGTTCGAGTTATAGTGAAGCAAGATTCACACAGAGCGATTCTTGTACCTCCAGCGGGATTTCTCTGCGACAAAGTTCCTTGAGATTTTTTTTACATGACACATTTTTGTCCCATAGACTTAACATTGGGAACTCGTTGCAGTCCGTTCTCCATGGCCTATATATATGTCCTGTGTGCCGTCTATTCATGTGATCGGTACATGGGTGAGACAGATTCAGTAAGCAACTCATTTGGGTCAACGTTGACGTTCTCCAACTTGTTTGAACACTTTGTGTTACATTCAAGGCTTCACCTTGTTCATATTGCTCCACATCATACTCATGGAGAGCAACAACTTAGACCAAAACCTTCTGGTTGCTAAATTTCTGGGCCGCTGCGATTGTGTTCCTATCCTTGTCGAGTGGGATGATTATCACTTACAAATGCCCCACTTTAAGTTAGAAAATAATTTGCGGATTGGGGATTCCGACATGTTAGATAATTTCTGGAGGCCCTCCATGCGATTCTTGTACCATGTGACATGTGATATGTGAATTCAGCTTAAGCAAGTCTAAGTAATATAGGAGACATAGTGATTCTAATCTGGAAGCTGCAATTTGTCCCCCGACACACCGATCTCCCAGCAGATCCTTCGTGTCTCTTGGAATCACAGTGGTTCAGGATCTCTGCTGTGAGAGTATCAAGGGTATATCAGTCTTCAGTCAGATCCTTCATTTTGATTAGCATGCAAGCAGAATAGAGGATCTGCTGGGAGACTGGAACTCCCGTAAAGCGGGAATCACACGTAGAAACTAGAGTACATTCAGGGATCGACGACTATTGCAGCCGAGATACATAATCGAGCACCACCTTAAGGCCTGTTTCCATTGGCCGATTTCCCGTCACCGATCTGCAGTCAGGAACCACCGATGGACTTTTGGCACAGTGGACCCAATATCGGTTAATGGAAACAACCAAGATCTTGAAAAGCCCCACGACTTTTCCTGCTTAGATTATGCAATGTGGCACCACCCACCACTGAGTGAAAGCTAGGTCACTGAGCGAAATCTACTACCCTCAGCGATTTTTCTGTACCGACGCAGAGTCAATGGCACCGCCAACAGACTTTCTGTGTAATTCGAAAAGTCTAAGCAATCTTCGTCGGCCAATGGAAACGGGCCTTTACCACTACTGGCTAGACGACCTACAATCGCCACAGTTCTGGTCGTCTAGTGTAAACGCCGTGTTACACTAATTTCTGGCAATGCTCGCTCATTAGCCCTATTGTATGACCATCATGCCACCATTAGGGAGCCAGTGTTAGAATACTAGATCAGGCTGGACGTATTGAATCGTTACGCGGTTCTTGGTGGCGTTATACGGTTCGACACCAGAGGCAGAGGGACGTCATCCCAACTCGATAAACATTCCTTCATCCTTATCTAGCTTTCTTGAATATCTAAGAATATGGAAAATGTATGATATCCCGCAGTAACAAATATCTCAATTTCTACTTAATCATCTTTCCAAATATGAAAAAATACATTCATACACATACATACTTTTGGATATAGATATTACTGAAGATATTGTAAAGGTACATAATCCAACTCCCTTGTATACCCAGTACCAAAGAACGCATAGCTAAGTGCGTAATTAAATCAGTATCTGAAACGCGATTGGGAATGACAGACTCGCAGTGGTAATAAGCCAGCCCTATAACTAGAAAATATCCTTAGTAAATCAGCGTTTACACTAAAAATCAGAGGCGACGATTTTTTAATTTTGCGCCACTTGACAAATTTCAGCTGTCAATGGCTAGAAATCGGGACCTCTAAACAGTGTAAACACTTGCGGAAATCTTTTGGTGGATGACTATTGCGGCCGATATTGCATTTATGGATATAATCGAGCACCTCCTGATGATTATTGGTTAGACGATTCACAGTCACGATCTAGTCGTCTAGTGTAAACGCCGTTTTCGGCTTCGGTCAGCCGGACTGTGTGTCCCAGGCCTGTTTAATAATTTTTTTAATTTCTTTTTCATAAATTTATTTATCGACTATTTCTTTCACCTATTCGGTGTTTTACAAAGTAACAGTCGCACGACTATGTTACAGATGGATCAAGTACAGATAATATAATTTCATTTTGCATGTCTTCACAGCACAGGCCTTATATTCATACAATTATACTGTATATATCCATACCTTTGGGGAAATTTTTTTTCCATCCTTGATTTTTCAGACTAAAAAGTTCTCCAATCGGAAACAAGTCATAGGTTTTATTATCAATCTTAACCACATATTTGTTTATTTTACTTTGGTTTAATTTAGTTTAGGTTCGTACATGAAGACCTTTTTCTGTGTGCCATGAAGACCCAGAAACGATGCGGATCAACTTTATTCAATACATATGGACGACCTTCTGTTGGCTAGAAATATCGTAGTCAACGAGTTTGAATATAATTAAACGATAACCCTTATACTTGGTCTCCTTCCACTCTGTACCTTCATAGGCAGAACATATTCAACAGACCCTAGTAATCTGCAAAGACCTGAGGAACGGACTCCCCATGCACTACATTCTATAAACTAAGAACAAAATTACATGTTTTCATTGATGAATGAGCGTGGAATTGTAAAACATAAAAAGATATTTAACAATTAAAAGGTTTTGGTTTTATCACTTGGCAATCAGCCAACCCTAAGCCTGTAGGGTCCGAATACATCAAGCGCCATTGGGTTCATGAGGTCTTTCGGTCTGAAGAGATTGGTCATGGCCTTCTGCGACACTAGGATACTGGCCATCTGCACCTTACCAATGTCACAGGGTGGGCACGCAGATAGTGAAGTATCATGTTTTGCAGCAAGCTCAGGGTCTATATAACCTCTCCAAATCTTATAAGCAGCATATCTAACCCATCATATATACTAGACGACTATATCTGTGGTAACAGTAGATAGTCAGTCCAATATTCGTCAGATGGTGGCAATGTCCACAACAAAAGTCTTCGACCTCAGAATGTACTCGAGTGTTTACAATGACGACTAAGTATTTACAGAATCGCCACCTATCTTAATGACTAATTCAAGCTGGGTAGAAATAGGCGTGGGCGTCAGAGCCTGTCCACTAGTTGTGAGGTGGTGCTATATTGTGTAACCTGACATAATCAGATGATCTGCAGTCGCTACATACTTTACGTTTACACTAGACGATTTCTATCATTTTACTGCTGAAAGACGTCAGGAGGTGCAAACTACCAGAATCGCCGTCCAGAATCGTCTAGAGTTAACACGGGGTGAGAGTGAGAAGACAGGGAGCGGAGGGAGGGTCAGAGAGAAAAAGGTGCGCAAGTAAATTGTACAAAAGCATTGTTTCTGAAGGAATTGCAGATTAAGCTAAACCTTTATGCACAAAACAGAGGTTGAGGTGTTGTTTATTGTACCTGGTACTGAATATAGCATGGATAAATACTGGATCATCGCCTGAAAAATGCAATCCATCTTTTGTGTAATTAGATACGTAAATCTTATAATCATCAATCTTCTGTCCTAACGGCAAAAGGCGACCGCATCCATGTACCCTCTTTTTGTGTTCCTTGTTACCATGTATATTTAACCACAAACCTGGAAGAACGACTGTGTATTGTCGAGGATTTGTGACTGAATAAAAAAAAAAAAAAAAAAAAAGCATAGGTGGACTGACCTGTTTTGACGAGTTTGAGCGTGGAATGGTTGTGGCCCTTGATGGTGTCCTGGAACGAGGGGTGGGCCAGGTCCCGGTAGGACAGCTTGCTCGACATGATGCCTTCTCGTCTTGGGGTCAGCTTCAGCGGAAGTAAACGTAGATCCAGGGGGCGCTACGATCGGCGCATGCGCAGAGCTCCTGTTGGTATCCAAGGTCCCCGCAAGGTCATCTAGTAGGTCATGACCCAGTGTGTATACCTAAAGGCGTCCGGGCCACAGGCTCGTTGTTAAAGAGATAGATTCCCTGTTAAGTGTATGTGTTAAGCCTGATTGAGCTGCTCAGTGCTGCTCAGTGCTGCTCAGTGCTGCTCTGTGCTGCTCTGTGCTGCTCAGTGCTGCTCAGTGCTGCTCAGTGCTGTTCAGTACTGCTCAGTGCATTGGCAAGGCGAATGAGCAGGAGGATTGCCAAGCTTAACCTGATGGTGGATTTAGATAGGCGTCACCAGATCCTGCCGTCACACGTTTTAGATACACACAGTGCTGTCACGTTCCACTGTCACTACACACTGTCACAATGTGCTGTCAGGCTGTATATACTCCGCGAACTGAGAGAACTGGAAAGGAAGAAGATAAATCGTATTCATTATACATAAAAGTATTTGTGATTAAGATGCGAACAAGTACATACAGGTACATCTGAAATTACTTTTAGGATTTTTTGATGAAATAATTATGTGCACTGAATTGAAAATATATGATGTATAAACTCTATTAACATATATACAAATATGCACCGCCGTTTACGCGGCGATGCGCCTATGCGATTCCGATGCAATTTCAGGAGCAACGTTTAGTCCTCGGGTCGCTATTCTACGATACGCAAATGTATCGCAAACACGGAGCAACGCCCACCCCTCCTAGTTCCGTAAATGGTGTACTAAGGCTGGTGACAAGGAGTGCCGAAAATAGCACGAGTAGTAGAAGAAATTGGTAGTTTGTACCGGGAGCACCATACACACAGAGTATTCAGTGTGATTCACAAATGGACCAGAGACGGGTGTACTTCACACCTTAGCCCTAGTCTCAGTCAAATTTCTTGTGAACCAAAAATCTCACTGCAAGGTGCTTTAGCCAGTCCCGAGAAACAATGGCGAATTTCATTCACATGGAAGGACACCTGGTATATGGTCTCAAATACAGTTCCAGTGAACACACACCCTACTACTCAAGTAGGTGAGGTGAGGGGTGTGAAAACATGTGACTCTACTTGCTGACCTCCTTTAACTATTGGCTAGGTTATGTACTCAGGGATGCCAGGTAGGGTCATGAAAAAACAGCAAATTTGTGTTATACGTCGGAGAGAGACTCAGAAGATATGGAAAACACATTGTTATTTGCCATGGAATGGGGCTGATTTGTGTGTAGAGGTTTGAGCCCTTGTTTATTGGTGTGAATGAGGCCCAATTTATTCTCTCATTGTTTTACACTAGAAAATAGAATATTATAAACTGAAAATGAAAGCAAGGATATCCATGGAAAGAAGGAAAACTGCCATTTCTGTGTACTTAGTCAGTGACACAGCAGTGGGTCCATTTGCCTCCCCAAAATGCCCTTATGAATTTTAAACGCCATTAGAATCGAAATCTCATGAGATTCTGTATCTTGAAAGGGGTAATTGTAGTCTGGCTTAAAGAAGGCGTACAATGCAGACGAATCTGAGATTGTGTTCCAGTATAAAATCTCAGCATGATATGTCTCAGACAACCACCTGTTAGGTACATGAATCCAACCGTGTATATTCTATCTGAACCATGACTATCAGTTTTGAAACATGTCCCGGGTATAAATGTCTCATCAGGTAGCATTCATTATCTATAGCATGGGAGGGAGTGTTGGTCTTGCTCAGCGAATCCTTAAAAATGAAGTCCCTTTCCCCGGAATATCTCAGGATGAAATCTCCCCCAGGCAAATACCTCAAAATGACCCAACCCCTCATGAATACCTCAAAATGAAGTGCCCCTAGGCAATAACCCATACATCCATAAAACCGTCCACAAACCATTCACAAAACCAACAATTATTGTCAACATCCATATAATTATTTGCGTTTTGTGGCGTTTTGAGACGTAATTTGTATATTTCATAAAACATAAAAGAACATAGAGGTGCGTACACTGGAAAACGTCGTTTTATTATACGCCAGTGTGACTGAGGTGGATGTACATTACAGGTGAACGATTAATATTTCACCTGTGTCTTGTAAAGCCCTCCACCACCAGACTCATATATGATCTGGGTTATCAATCACTCACATTCACACGTGGGCGGAAACTAATAATTCAGAGCTAACTACGGAAGGAGCAACTCAAAAACAACACGTCTGTAATGAACAAGCCTACCACCCATAGCAGCGAACGTTGAAGCGAGCGACGATGCTGCAGGCGAGGTAATAGCATATCTTATGAAAGAAAGATTTTTGTACAAACTAGAAGGTGATAATCAGAAATTCTCCAGATGGAAACAGACATGGAGAAATGTACAAGAGCTAGGGACTCCTCTCATTCATTCTCGCCGAAAATGCATATTATTATATACCTATGTCTGAATGTCTATTAAATACTGCCCGCTGCTAGGGGTGCAGTAACAATAATGTTCGTGCCCGCTGTGACTGCGACTTTGTATGTCATTAAAATGGTGTTTTTTCACCAATTAGAGGTATATAATAATAAGCAAACATCCTTACTGTAGACGAAATGGTTCTCGTTCTCGGTCAGTCGTCGATTTCATACTGCCTTCCGCCTTTGGCGTCAGGCAGTATGAAATTGACGACTGACCTCGAACAGGAACTGTTTCGTCCACAGTAAGGACGTTTCCTAATATTATTGCATATCTATGGCCGAACGTCTATGAAACACTACCCGCTAATCGGGGTACAGTATAAATATTGTTCGGGCGCACTGCGCCCGTAGTGAATATTCAGGAGCGCTCTGCCAAAGGGAATGTATCAGGTCAATAGCTACATAAAATAAATATATAAAATGACGTTTATTTTAAATATTTAGGTGTGTAATAATAAGAAAACGTGGTAACTGAGCCCGTAGGGATGCCATTCTCGGCCTATTTATGGCTCAGTAACCTTGTTTTCTCTTAATCCAGCACCATCTGACGACTACTGGTTAGACGATCTACAGTCATCAAGTTTTTAGTCGCCAAGTGTAAATGCTGGGTAAGCTAATGCTTAAAATGTAAGTTCTCCATATTTCCTGGATTTACCTCTTCTGTGGCGTTTCCACCTACTGACGAAAACCCCACTGATTATTTATAGGGTCTGTCAAGCCTGAAGATTAACCTTCACTAAATTAACATAGAAATCGGTGGCATCGAAAAAAGCTGTGTTTAGGCGGAAATGGATGTGGTCACTGATTGATATTTGGTTGCCTCCACAGATTGATTTCATTGGTAGCCTCAAATTTGATTATTGACCCTTCTTGTTCCAAACTGACGATTGTTGCACTAAATGTGTCACATAATTGGTCGGCGATGCTAATATCAAGAGACGTCACGAGTTTGAGTCTGAGTTTATTTATGCCACGCATTTTGTTGGCTCCATAATTTCACGAGTCGAAGACGAGTGACATTACGGAGCCAACAAAATGAGTGGCATAAATAAGCTCAAACTCAAACGAGTGGCGTCTAGATTTTATTCTACCCCGTTTCCATTTTTTTTCAGTATCAGAAAGTAGTGGCATAAACAACACTTTATGTCACACCCGTGTAATAAACAAATCCCATGTTAAGCCTATGGCGTTTTTTATTAGGGGTAGGATAAATGCCATAATCGGTGGTCATAATCTGCAGGTGGAAGCGCCATATTAGGCCATGTAGAATATAGAGGAAACCCATGAAAGTTTACGGTCAGAGCTTGTATCACATCAAATTGGTATCATGTAGTAATGCACAAGGTGAAGCAAGGTGAATCACGTAGCGACTCAAACGAGATTGGATCAAGCTCTGACCTTAAACTTGAATGGGTTTCTGAATTTATTTCACCCTTCACATTGACTATATGGCCAACATTTGTGGCATAATCTCCATGGGATATTTCTCCTAGATATCTCATTCGCGTTGGATACGAGTTCCCAATGTTAAGTCTATGGAGAAAAAAACCAGAGGAGAGACCAATACTAGTTGATAGTCTGGTTCAGGTGACCTTGATCGTTGTACACCGTTTTACACTGATCCCGCGTGCGTTTAATGCGTAGAAGAAACGTCAGAACAATACACCAGTGTGACTGTACCGATTTCCTATCACCGATATAGAGTCAGGAACCACCGACGAACTTTTGGCACTGCTGACCCAAAATCGGTCAATGGAAACACCCGACTCATGAAATGAGACAGGACTTTTTCTGCTTAGATTATTCAATGTGTCACCACCCACCACTGAGTGAAAGCTCAGAGTCAGTGGAAGACTGGCTCCAGTCCCTGCACCCTATGGCTACCCTACTCGCTGGGATACAGGGCCTGGTACAATAAGTAATGGTGTTGTATTTCTGGCGCTGTTTAGCTCCAGTATTCCCAAAACTCTCCATACAGATATCATGGCTACTGGTCAGATATCTGCTGGGAGATTGATACCCTCCCACTTTGATCTCAATAAGGTCACAGGCAGGAGAAAGTAAAATTTATTGCTATGACAACACAGGCGGCCAGGGAACTGGAGGAGGGGAGGGGGAGTGTTAGGAGGATGTATAGGATGACAGGGAGTATCTTGGGGCCATAAACAGGAGATTCGGTTCAGAGTGGACAAGTCTTTGATCCATGGGCTGATTGTATTTAATCATATAATGTATGTTCATAATCAAAGACTTGAGCAAGTCTAAGTCAGTGGCACCACCAACAGACTTCTGTGTAACTAAAAAAATCTACACACGTTTCGTCGGCCAATGGAAACAGGCCTGTGGATTTCCGTCCACCCACTTCACTAATCCCTCCTGGCCGTCCACGCAGGGGACCTCCCCGTGGAGGGGATTTGCGGTACTAATGGAGCTGTAGGGGGTGTCTTGTTGCCACCTACGTACGAACACTGATACGAGAAGCCCAGATAACGAGCACTGATTAACGTTGACCACGTCACTGGACACCGGAACCCTCTCCCTGTGAGCTCAGGTCAGGTACAAGTGACAAGAATTGGGTTTCCTTCCAGAAGATTCAGGGTTTTCTGAAAATGAAGCGGTAGCAGCCACGTTTACCTAGTTTTCTGAAAATGAAGCCATTTTCAACACTGATCTGCAGTCGGGACCCATTGATCGATGAAATTTTTATCGGAAGGAACGGGTCCATCGTGAAAGCTAGACTCGTTCCTTCCGATAAAAATTTCATTTTTTCATCGGAACGCTTGTCGTAAGGCTATCGTAGTGTGTCGGAGGCTCAAATCGTCATAGTGGGATACGCCTTTTAGGCCTTAGAAATTTAGACCTACCGATATGGCACCGATACAAAAAGCAAATATTGGAGACATATCGGGAAGGTGCAAAAACATAGATAAATGTTTAGACATGCCAATCCGCACGCATTGTATGGGTTTTTTATCGGTGTCTAATTCGAAACGTGGTCAACTGCCCCGATATTAGGTGAACTTCCGACGCGATTTTGATTTTTCATCGGGAGATGCATCGTAGACCGTATCGGAGCCTATTTTAACTATTATGTTTTATAAAACATAAGTCAAAATGTTATATTTTACTTATTTGACATTAGAATACATCACAACAAAACAGATGTGGAAACAGAAATGGTCAACGATTTTTTCCCCTGCCTTATGCAGCATAGGACCATCGACCGACTTTTGCACCTACCGACCAAATCAAAGCACACGGGATTAATCGGCGATGCTCTTCATTTGACTCCCAAAAGTCAATGAGCGTCCACCTCATTTGTGCAGTGCAGGTCACCGATTATGTACCAACCACCTTTCATAAGGAGAACAACCGACCGACTTTTGTACAGCGTGAAAATTAGCGGGGGTTGTTAGTCGGCAGGTGGAAATGCCACATGACAGAAACCTTTCATCTGCGAGAATTATTATTGGAAAAAATGAAGCCCCTGGTTTACGGTAATTAATATATGTTGTATGCTCCAGGCCCTAGTTTCCGTTTTGTAAGTATATCCAGTGGTTTTGTAAACTCAGCAGTTCTTAACACACCATCTGCGTTTGGCATACTTGAGTTTATATAAATGTCGCTCATTCCACCCGGCTTTGCCACCTGTGGATGACTGTATCACCAAGAGGCCTGGCTGGGGACTGGGAGAAAACTGCAGTGTCAGCAAAAACCGTGCTTTCCCAATTCATAGCGGATCCCCATTTATTATCCACCTAATACAAAGTGTCAATAGCAAACCTATAGGAACTCTGTACGGACATACCCAGTGCATAAGGATATGTTGTATGCTCTGGGCTGCAAAAAATGTGCATACGGAAACATAGTGCGTATGATAAAATGGTGCATAATTAAAGTGAACTAGAATCGGCACGCCACCATTGGATAAGGCATACAGTATGGACTGGTTTCTGATAAAATCAGCTGTATGTTCCTCGGAGTTGACCACGCAATATCCTCTCATACACTCGGATATTACTACAAATCAACTCATCGGAGCATATGCCCATTTGTATCTGAAACCAGTCAATATTGTTTATATAGCATGTATAAACACATGGTATGCGAGTACATAAAAACGCCAGCTATGTATCCAAAGGAGACAGTATGAGAAATATCTCAAGATAGGTCAGCGGAATGAATAACAGAAACGATCGCCTCCCTGCTAATAAAAGCTGTAGCGAGCACCTAATTTTGAAATATCAAGGTTCGGGGCTGGGATCATAAAGAGCTCTAAGCTATATAAGGACCTCTTATTGTGAAGTGAACTTGTGGCAGCAAAGCTGAATGCCAATGTAAAAATATTTCTTAAACTTTAACCATTATTCCTAATCAAATATGCTGGTGTTTGTTGGTTTCTTGACAGATTCTCTACAGGAATAATGCTAGGAATAGTGCCCGGAAATACTTAAAAATCTGTAACTCTTAATGATAAAATATCTTGACAGATTCTCTACAGAAATAATGCCAGAAATAATGTCTGTAGATAACTAAGAATCTGTAATTGGTGATTACGAAAATATGCAGGTAATAATAACAATAACAAAATAGGAAGCCAATCTATGATTACCAACTATGTACCCTAAATCAGATCATAAAGGTTAATCTGTCGGATCCATCACTATGATTCCTACAAGTATGCGGATAGCTTGCCTGTCTCGTAAGCTGACAATGATGCATGCATCCTGGACACCATTATCCCGCCAGTAAATGAAAGCACAATACGTGAGGTATAGAACTAACAGTTACCACTGAGCGGAGAGGCGGGACTCACAGTCACATGTCGCGTTGGTTATCTTTGACGGTGACACGAACGTTAAACACAGGCCCGAGTCCCGGCCCGAGTCGTATTGACACCAGGCACACAGGCGTGCTCAGCTCAGTTTACACCAGCCGATTTGTCGGCACCGATCTACAGTCGGGATTTTGGTTGGTTTGATTTAACGTCCAGTTAACCATTGCAGGTTCTATAGGCCCGTTTCCATTGGGCAATTTCCGCACCCCACTCACAAGATCTCACACTCTCCCAGGATTCTTAACGAACTAGGCTTACAGCCTTGAAAATCCACTGGAATGCATCCTGTGCTAACGACGTACATCAATGCAACCAAAGATTCCTATAATCTCAATGATGCCACCTAGCGGGAATACCAGTGGATTCTCAAAAAATTTCCACCGTTTTTGTCGGCCAACGGAAACGGGCCATTACCAGACTTTTTGAAGGTTCTTTTACACCTCAATGGTGGTGATCGAATCTATGTAATGAATTTAGGTAGAAAACTCACCCCTACACATTTACCGAGGTTAGCTTCCACACCACATAGAAAGGGTATGAGAAGAATTAGCCTTTGATATAGCAGTAAATCTACCACTGCTGGGAATGAAGGAGAATAGTGGCTGCAGTGAGACTCTAACCCACAAAGTCCTACAACCTTGGGATTACAAGTCCAGTGCCTTAACCATTGAGATGACTCCCCCCCCCCCCTCCCCCCTGCAGTCGGGAACCACCGAACAATTCCCAAGCCATTTCCCATTGGACCCTCTTTATCCTTACTGATGTTGACCGAGAATTCAAGAATCTGGCACCGCCGACCGATTCTCATGCATTTCAGATGGAACATCGGTACGCTCAAATAGATGAAATGCAGACACCGAATTCTAAACCCAAATTACGTAACATGGCACCACCGACCGATCTTTGACGCCTCCGATGATTTCAAAGCATCTTTGTAATAGTGGGTGAAGAACCCCTGGAGATTGCAGCACACCCCGTTTGCAAGGTCATGGAGATGTGGCTCGTATGTGCGCACGTATAATAACATCGGTCGTCAGGCATTTATGCCTCAACAACTTGGAGTATCAGGGATGCTGGTATCTTCTCGAGGTGCACCAACGACCGATTTTTTTCACAAAATTTAATCGCTGAATCTTCCATCAGAAGGTGTAAAAAGAGACGGTATTCTATGACAAATGTCTAATAATCGTTCGGCGGATACAAATTCTATAATCGGCGGTCAAAATCTGTAGGTGTAAACATGGCCTTAGTGTTAACTTGCATCTGAAACATTGTGTCATAGTGATGCTATCAATGATGTTATCTGTAATGGTGTTCAGCGATGATGGTAATGGCGTTGATAATGATGTTGTGTATTGGTGTTGTTGGTAATGGTGTTGTGTAATGGTGTTGTGTGATGGTGTTGTGTAATGGTGTTGGGGATGGTTTTATGTAATGGTATTGTAACATGGTGCTATGTTATGATGTTGTTGATGGTGTTGTATATTGGTAATATACGGAAACAGGGTTACTGTGTCTGTAGCTGATAAATACGCGGTAAAATTGACAATAAAACGAACCAATGCCGAAGGCAGAGGTTCGTTTTATCGTCAATTTTACCTAGTTTCGTTTTACCTTGAATTATCAAATTTTTACAGAGGTTTTAGATTTCGCCACCATACATACCCCGTACGTCACCTAGGTATCGTACAGATATAAATAAGACATGGGTAATAACGGGCAGTATGCGTAGGATATATTGCCACAGGTAAATAATAATAGTGATGGTGTTGTATAATGGTGTTGTTGGTGATGGTGTTGTGTGATGATGTTGTATAATGGTGATGTGTAATGGTGTTGTATAAAGGTGTGTGTCTAATGATGTTGTCTAATAATATTGGTGATGGTGTTGATGTGCATAGCGGTAGAGGGCATAGTGATAGTGCTTCTAGCACTAGTCAATCGTGATTTTATTGATGTTTGTGTCTGGCTGTTATCAGTGTTGGAAATGTTCTACTCATGACAAGCGTCAGCTGGTAAAATATAGAGGAGGTTCACGGTTTTATATCATAGGAAGGACTTGGGCATCAGTCCAAGGAACAAACATCTGACATGACCTTTAAGCGCCAGATCCACTGAAGTGGGATTCACACAGGGTGTTTGTCTGATCCTGCTGAGATTCTGTACTCGAACACGATCTCTTCATCTAAATTGTATTATCCTACCCTTGATATAAAATCCCATAGATCTAACATTGAGTTTCCGTATGCCACGCTGACTGGCATACGAAGTTTTATATGTCACTAGTGGCATACAGAATTGTTATCACGTAATATTCCAAAATCGAGGAGACGGGGTAGGATAAAATCAAAACCTGATTCATTTTAAACTTGGCCACCGCATGCTACTCCTGGAGTTTTGGCTCTGGACTTCAATCGGCTTCGCCTCATGAAGTCACTATGCCAAACTTCACTCGTGGCATACAGTGGCCAAGATTGAAACTCATCAAGTTTTACGATAGGGTTCCACTTCTCTGAGAATGAGAATCGATGCCATGAGACAACACAACGATGTGAATACGTGTGAATGTGGCAAACACATCTGACAAAAGCAAAAGGTTTTAACATTGTCCCATGCCGGTCTCGTGTTTATGAGAATTCGCATGAGACATGCGACTCCCAAGCGAACGCCAAGTGAACACTTGATCCACTAAAGCGAATTTTGCCCTTTCACGATCTACGATCACCACGTTACTAGTAACCCAGTGTAAACGCGGACCAGAAGGAAATACTCAAATACTAGTGTAGAAAGCAATTGTCGTAGATTAGATATAGTAAGAAGGAATGTAGTGTTGATTGATAAGGAGTAATAGAAACATGATGGGATGAGAGAAATGGTATTCTATTAATTGCATATCATTTTAAATATTAATTTCAATTGTGTTAATTAGCAGTACCAACAGGTTGGAGAGTGGTGGAGAGCCTGTGTGGAAGTAACATAGCGATCCTTAGTGGAAAACACAAGTACATGGCCACGAAGGTGAATAAACTGAGAACAAGTGCAAACTGCACTGATCAATAAGAAAGAAATTGATGAGTGTCTGGTCTGTATCCCCATTCGCCATCCAGTTTGGAATGTGCAGTAATTTGAACGAGGCAATAGCCGAGTACATATTTTGAAGCGCTCCAAACGAGTGAATGGGAACTCAGACAAAACCCGAATATGTTTCTGATTTTCTCTTAGCCTGGAAATATCTTCCTGCCTATCGCCGAATGAGTATGAGTTACGGTAGCCTCAAGCCTGTTGAGTGCGAGTTCCTAATGTTAAGCCTATCGACGTTTATACGAGGCTAAGATAATGGTGAGATTCAAATGAGGATGGATGGATGGATGGTGACACCTGTCGGGCAACTGTGATGTGCTTGTATGCAAATGTTATTTATGAGGAGGTTGGAGTTTAGTAGTAAGTTAGACATATTTCTCCTCTTTTTAGATTATCATTCTTTGTCGTTGTTTAGCTCACTCTATCCCCAAGCTGACTAGGTGTGTAAACTAAGCACCTGTTCTGAGTGATCTTAGCTCTGCCCCATCCACTCGCCACCTGTCTTAGCATATAACTCCTCAGTCTTTCTGGTATCCACTTTTTATGTATATATAATATATATATCTATATATATATATATATATATATATATATTTAAGATGCTTCACCCACCTATTACACATTCCTGAACTCCCCAGTTTTGAAGGGATACTTGAAGTATAAGTAGTATGCTCTGACAACCTGTTACATTATTCAACTGTAAGTTGCCCACCTGTGACAATGTGTACCTGTTATTTACCAAACTGAGCCAATGTATACCTTTATTGAACCTGCCAGTCACAATGTATACCTGAATTTTAGTCACCTATCTCAATGTGTACCTGTAATCTATCCACATCTAAGAATGTGTACCTGTAATTTACCCACCTCTTATAATGTGTACCTGTAATCTACCCACCTCTCAGAATGTGTACCTGCACTCTAACCACATCTCAGATTGTGTACCCTTAATCTACCCACCTCTCAGAATGTGTACCTGTAATCTACCCACCTCTCAGAATGTGTACCTGTACTCTACCCACCTCTCAGAATGTCTAACTGTAATCTACCCACCTATCAGAATGTGTACCTGATATTCATCCATGTGTCACAATGCGTACCTGTAATTTACCCACCTCTCAGAATGTGTACTTGTAATCTACCCTCCTCTCAGAATGTCTAACTGTAATCTACCCACCTCTCAGAATGTGTAACTGCAATCTAACCACATCTCAGAATGTGTACCTGTAATCTACCCACCTCTCAGAATGTGTACCTGATATTCATCCACGTGTCAGAATGTGTACCTGTAATTTATCCACGTGTCACAATGTGTCCCTATAATGTACCCACCTCTCAGAATGTGTACCTGATATTCATCCACGTGTCACAATGTGTACCTGTAATGTACCCACGTATCATAATGTGTACCTATAATGTACCCACCTGTTAAATACGTGGTAGATCACGGTCTACACGTACACGGTAATACGCGGGCTGTACCGTCTCAGGCCCTGCGCCTGTACACAGAGCCGCTCAGTGGGCAGATAAACGTTACAGGGACGGGTTACCAGTCAGTGGTTAGACCACCCCACTCACCAACCTCCTGCTGGTCTCTACCCAACGGTCCTCCTGTCCCCTCCTCACCACCCCCCTCACGGTACCCTCCATCCGTAACCACCCCAGGCCCCACGTACCGCTGCGTATCCACCGGAGCAGTTCCAGAGTTGCTCAAACGACACGATGTATAGCCCTGAGGGATGGCGCCAGGTACGCTAGGGACACAGAGCTCTGCGGGAAGCGGCGGGCGGTGGTGGTTCGCTGGGTGTTTATAAGCAGGTTTTTGGGGCTGGGTGAGGAGCGAGGATGGGGTATAGGAAGGTAGGAGGGTGTGTGTGTGTGTGTGGGGGGGGGGGGGGGGTGAACTCCTATAAGTGGGTTGCCGCTGCCGTCAGAAGTAGAGCGCTGGTAAGGGCTGGAGGTCGGATTTACTCCAGGGCTGGGCAGCAGCAGGAGGAAAGTGTACCACAAGGTATCTATCCTGGGTTAGACATGCAGGAGGGCAAGCAGGCGGACCACCCTACAGGAGAGCCCGTCAGTGGTGGTGGTGGGGGTGTTGGTGTTGGTGTTAGTGTTGATAGAGGGGTGCGGGGATGGTAGGATACACACAGGATTCACGGTATACCTTGGGGAGACTCGGTGAGGAGGTACGCCGGCCTGCGTCACAGTCCTGTACTACTATGAGCAGCTCCGAGCAGCTCCGAGCGGCTCCGAGCAGTTGGCGGGAAGCCGGCGGAGGTGCTCCCGGGACGTGCGAGCGGCGACACGATGACGGGCGCCGGGGTGCCTGGTGCCGTGCGACAAGCACTCACCAGGGCGTCAACAGTCGTACTCCGTTAACATCAACAACAAGCCACGCCGCCGCCACTGATGTTCCTCCTCCTCCTGCTCCTGCCCGCTGCTTGTGCCTCGGATTGTTTTTTTTCCCTCTCAGCAACCGCGCAAGATCTCAGTTAGAAGTATTATTATCATTCCCTGTCCGCACTCGTACTATCTCTGGTTTCGGTGTGGTTTTATGACTGTAGACGTTAGGAGTAAACGTTGTGCCGTCGCGGGGTGGTGGAGGTAGTTAAATACTGGAGTTGGATCACAGAGATTATAGTCTCCGATACGCTGTGAGCAGCTCAATGTAGAGACGGGAAAACCCGGTGGCAAGTCGGCCGCCTCCCTCCGCTGTGCCGCCGGGCCAGCTCGTCCGTCCGTCCGTCCGTCCGTGAGTCCGTCCGTACGCGCCAGCTGCTACCACGCCGCCGCCTGGTGGCCGACTGACGAACCAGCGCTCCCGAGCCACAAGCGGCGCGAGGCGATGCGGCGGAAGGCTGCAGCGCTCCCTCTTTTCCCTGCCACCACTCTCTGGCGCCGCTCCGCTTGAAGCCCTGGCCAGGTCGCGTTTTGCTCGGCAGGTGCAGGGATGAGGAGCTCAGAGCTGCTCGCACACAAACACGGGGAGTCGCTCACAGCGCCCGCCGCTACCCAGTCCCCGCACGCCGGCTAAATCGCCTCCGCCTCCGCCTCAGCCTCCGTCCGCCGGCCGGTCACGACGCCCGCCCAACCGCCCAACCGCCCGCCCGCCAACCATCTCGGCGCCTCATCATTTATTTATACAGGTAACGGGGCCTGCATTGATCATCCCTGCTGGTGGGTGTCCGGCCCCGGGCGGCCCGTGCATGTATACGCATGCATTGTTGATGGAAATGCCGCTGGGCAGAGATCGGCAGTTGGAGACGTTGTGGTACAGTCGGTCTTGGAATGTGTGGGTACAGCATGGCACTGGGACTCTGTAGGACTCCATGCAGCTCCTTACAGTTACGTGCTGTGCCACTGCCTGCAGCTCTGAGGTGTTTTGTGTAGATTCATGCAGTGCCATGTCACTTTGCGTAGCTCTTTGTGGCTCTGTTCAGCTACAAACAGTTCTGCATAGATCTGTGCAGCTCTATTTGGCTCTGTATGAGTCTGTGCGACTATGTGTATAGCTCTTTGGATTTGTGCATCTCTGTATAGCTTTGAGCAGCTCCATGTGCCTTTTGTTAGCTATATTTTGCTCTGTGCAGCTATGTGTGGCTTTATGTAGCTCGATGTTCCTCTCTGCACCTTCCTGCGGCTCCGGAAGGCATTCTGTTGTCAAGTATGATTTACTGTAGATCTGTAGAGACTTCTGTGGCTCTGTCGGGCTTTCTGTGGCTCTGTAAGGCCTTATGTTGCCCAGTATGGCTTCCTGCAGACGTGTATAGTTTTCTGTTGGTCTGTGAGTCTTTCTGTGGCTCTGCTCAGCTTTCTGCTGCTGGGTAAGGCCTTCTATTGCCCAGTATGACTTCCTGTAGATGTGTATAGCTTTCTGTGGGTCTCTGAATCTTACTGCAGATCCGTAAGCATCCTGTAGATCTGTGCCGCTTTCCCTGGCTCTGTAAGGCCTTCTGTTGCCCTGTATGACTTCCTATCAACCTGTAATACTTTTTTTGCTCTGTAGGGCTTCCTGTAGTTCTGTAAATACTTGTGGTTCTGTATGACTTCTTTGATTCTGTTAGGCCTCATGTGGCTCTCTAAAGCATCCAGTGGATCTGCAAGGCATCATACGGCTATGTAACGCTTCATTAATTCTGTAAGGCTGCCAGTGGTTCTTTCACTATTCCTGTGGTTCTGCAAGGTTTTTTGCTCTGTAAGGCTCCACTGTGGTTCTGTAAGACTCTTTGTGGCTCTGCAGGCCTTCCTCTGGTTATATACGGCTTCGTGTGGTTCTGGACGGCTTCCTAAGGCTATGCAAGGATTCCTGTGGTCCTGTAAGGCTGCCTGTAGCTCTGTAAGGCTTTCTATCAATCTGTGAGGTCTTCCGTGGTTCTGTAGAGCATCCTGTGTCTCTGTAAGGCTTTATGTGGCTCTGTAAGACTTCCTGAGGCTTCCTGTGGTTCTGCAAAGCTGCCTGTGGTTCTGTAAGGCTCCCCACTGCCCTGTAAGGACCCCTGTGGTTCTGTGCTGCTCCATGAAGTTCACTTACATTTCGTTCTGGCACTGAGTAGCGCTGCTACGTTTTTCTCTGCGGCTCCCCGTGACTCAATGCAGACACTTGTACACTATCTGACTTGTAACATTTAACTTACTAATGGACTTCTTCAAATTCTGTTCTTAACAGATGTAAAGTAGCCGATTCTTATACAACACTTATAATTCATTTAATCTGCTAAATAATCTGAATCTCCTACGTCTACTTCTGCTGGGGAATATGCACAGCAAGAAAATTATGAATAAGGACAAATTTTGATCTCTCTCATAGAAACCAATATTGCTGGCCACGATAGGAAAATAAATGTCTAAACTTTACAATCTTTTGGGCATCATCAGCTTTTGGTGCGCCGCAATAACCAGCGAGATATATTTGATGAACACTCAGCCGCACACAGTCGTCTATATTCAATATCATATTTCTATAACCGAATGTCTATGAAAACTACCCGCCGCTAGGAGTGTAGTATTACAGCACTGTGATGTAGTGAATGAGCAATGGATCGATGACTCAGGAAGTGAATAAAATGGTGTTGTCTCATCAGTCTAACGTAAATAATTATAAGAAAACATTATGAGCCATATGGATGCAGTTCTCAGTCTATTGTAGCATAAAAACCTCCCTCCGTCTCTTGTGTCGGAACATATTTTATCTTATACAAAAGACCATGAACGACCATCGCTACGTAGTAAGTGACCTTGTTTTCTCTTATTACTAAAGGCGTGTCCTTTTCATCATCATACATTGCACTCCATTGCAGGACAAGTGCAACAGGATGCAGACATCTGATGCTTACATGAAATACATGGATGTTTTCATCGGTAACCAATTGGACCAGATAATAGAAACAAAGTTAAGGAAATACCGTTTCCTGTTCTAATTTTCACCGGAGCAGTTGTTGTTGTGTTAGTTTGATGAATATAATGTGTTCCCGGTATTGCTTCGAAGGTATACCCTAATTTATAGCAAAATGCGATGTATGTAGGAATCAGGATCTAGTTATTGCCTGCACAGCCCTCTATATAATAGGTAACAGGTGGGCTGCGTACAACATCTCACGTATACACTATACATACTATGCATATTTAAGTTGACGGTTGTCGGCTCCGAATTACTTTATTGAAAGACTCCCTGTGTGCGCGAGATTACAATGAAGACGGGGGAATTTTCATGATGTGGCATCAATAAAGTACGTACGCAGCAAGGGTGGGTGGGTTGGTGGGATGTTAGGCCAAATGCGTACAAGAGCGTACAGTGGAGGAGGGGCGATGAAGACTTGATATTCCTTACTCAAGCATCTGCACGTTTATAAAAACAATTTAAACTGCAATATCTTGCATAAGAAAGTATATAAGTAATGCTGTAGGGTGAGTAGCCTGCAGGGAGTATAGGATAGGTATGTCTGTAGGTGGCTAGGTTAGTAGGTAGGTTAGTATGTGAGCAGACCGGTGGGTAGGTAGGTTGGTGGGTTGGCAGGTTGAAATATGAACAGACTGGTGGGTAGGTAGAGTGGTGGGTAGGCAGGTTGGAATGTTAGCAGACTGGTGGGTAGGTAGAGTGGTGGGTAGGTAGAGTGGTGGGTAGGCAGGTTTAAATATGAACAGACTGGGGGTAGGTAGAGTGGTGGGTAGGTAGGTTGAAATATGAACAGACTGGTGGGTAGGTAGAGTGGTGGGTAGGCAGGTTGAAATATGAGCAGATTGGTGGGTAGGTAGAGTGGTGGGTAGGCAGGTTGAAATATGAGCAGATTGGTGGGTAGGCAGGTTTAAATATGAAGACTGGTGGGTAGGTAGAGTGGTGGGTAGGTAGAGTGGTAGGTAGGTAGAGTGGTGGGTAGGCAGGTTGGTGGGTAGGCAGGTTTAAATATGAACAGACTGGTGGGTAGGTAGAGTGGTGGGTAGGCAGGTTGAAATATGAGCAGATTGGTGGGTAGGCAGGTTTAAATATGAACAGACTGGTGGGTAGGTAGAGTGGTGGGTAGGCAGGTTTAAATATGAACAGACTGGTGGGTAGGTAGAGTGGTGGGTAGGCAGGTTGAAATATGAGCAGATTGGTGGGTAGGCAGGTTTAAATATGAACAGACTGGTGGGTAGGTAGAGTGGTGGTTAGGCATGTTGAAATATGAATAGACTGGTCGGTAGTTAGGTTGGTAGATAGGCAGGCTGGAATGTGACCAGACAGATTGGTAGGCAGGCTGGCGGTTAGGTAGATTGGAATGTGAACAGACTGGTTGGTAGGTAGGTTGGTAGATAGGTATATTGGAATCTGAACAGACTGGTTGGTAGGTAGGGTGACTGGTAGGCAAGTTGATGAGTAGTCAAATTGCTAAGTTAGAACAGCGCGCTTCCCGGTAGTCAGCGACTAGGCGTACGCAGTCCCACTAGAACCCAACTAACAGTACCTGAGGTGTGACCAGTCTTTTGGGATTTGAATATCAAATATGTCTGATATTTGTACCACTACAAAGCAGAGTACTCTAGACTTTACTGCCCCACCATCATCCTGCCTATCCATGTTCCTGCCCATCCACCTCATTGCCCATAAATATGACTGTCCATCCTTCTGACTGACCACCCATCTGACTGACCACCCATCTGACTGACCACCCACCTGACTGTCTACCCATCTTATTACCCATCAACAGGTCTTGTTGAGGTCACAGATGAAGCGTAATTTCAAATTACGGAGGCCCAGAACGGAATTTTATAAAAGAGCACTCGAATACAGGGGACAAAAGCTTTAGAATGCGTTGCCTGAGGAAATTTGGGGTCAAAATAGTAAGTTTTCCATAAATAATTTAGTGAAAAACTTGCCTTCTATAACAAAAAAGTAAGGCCAGGCGTCCACCTACTACGATATGGCCCAGATATTATCAAAATCGTGTCGGAAGGGCAACTAATATTGGGACAGGTGACTACGTTTCTGCGATTAGACACCGATAAAAACTCATACAATCGGCATGTCTAGACATATGTCTACGATTTTGCACCTTCCCGATGTCTCCGATATTTGCTTTTTGTATCGGTGCCATATCGGTAGGTCTAAATTTCTATCGTAGTAGGTGGACGCCAGGCCTAAGGCTTGCATGGCCCATTTCGATGAAGCACTTTGTACTTTGTTGTAATGCCTCCCAAATAAATAGGCTATTCCGATCATTCGGTGAAGGCGATTTCGGTATCTTGTCACTTTGTATAACGATGTAGTATGCATACGGGATGTACCATCAGCATCAAGTCTAGCAACTTGCACTTATTGACATCCTCTTCATAATAATACCCAGGGATTCCGTCATGTTCAAATGCCTCATGTTTCGTTTCTCGAATCATCTTTACGAAATACACATGTAGAAACCCCCATGGTAAGTGGATGTTGTGAGATGTAATGAGGAGATACTCATATTTTCTCAGTATAAATTCTCGGATTATCGTTAGTTTGTTGAATACCTGAAATCTTGACGAGGAATCGATGCCGAAGATTGTTACGGCCATAATGTAAGACCAACCTAGTCGTTGAATTATGACCAACAAAACTATAAAAAAAAATAGAGAAAGAAAAAAAGAAATCACTACCCATCCATTTGGCTATCCATCTACCTGAATGCTCACCCATATTAGTGTCCATCGACCTGACTGTCCATCCACCTTACTACCCACCTATCCAACTTCCCTCCTTTCCTACTTTCCATACACCTAACTGCCCCTATATCTGACTGTCTGACTGCCTACCTGTTTCAATATCTCCTCCTCTGACTACCCATCCACCTGACTGCTCACCCATCGTACTGCCCATCTACCTTACTGCCCACCCACCTGAATGTCCATCTAGCCAACTGACCTGTGGATGTGGTGTTGTGGTGTTGTGTTGTTGGATGTGGACATGAGTGATGGCTTTAATGCGTATTGATGTGCGTCTTTCGAGTGTTGAAAGGTATGAGTGGATGTGGGTGTTGAGTGTGTGAATAGATATGGGTTTGGGTTGTGAAAGGAGTGCGCATTATGTCAGGTTGGACCGTGTTAGCATAATGATGTACATGAAGCATACAGCTAGCCTGTAAAATAAGGCTTTATAAACATGTCATTGCCCAATCATTCATGTCTACTTCCTTTCAGGATGATACTATTACTCTGAAGCCTGCTATTGTTGTAACATACTTTATTTACCGACTATGTTATAAATCTTGCAAAAGTGTGTCAATGAAAATATTTGTTAATATATAGTACACACCTATTAACGTGAAAAACTACGTGAAGAATTCCATGCTCATTGTAGCCTAAGCGATTGTTTTATTTCTGTTTTACCCAATCCAGGCGTTCTTGCATGTTACGCAAATGACCGTCATTACATGTGTATAACGCTTAGGACGTACAGGTGTCGGGAAATGCGGTTTATTATCAATCGTATACAAAGACCCCATCGAAAATATATGAGGATTCAGTAAACCATGACCCACTATATAAAACCCTGTAAGATACCATACCTGTAGTATACAGATTCAAATCTGTGGTATACGGCCTCAAAACTATGGTAAATGGGAAAAATAGTACCTTCATGCTATAGAGCAAAGAAACACTCCCTACTGTTATTCATATTAGTATGGCAATTACTGGGTTTAATATATTCGAAAAGATGGATAATAAATGCAACAAATGATGTTAATGTGGACAGACGGCTTTGTAAACCACTCGAGGTTGAGGTCGTAGTACTACGTGTCAACTCCTGTCAACGCCTGTCCAGCAAACCATCGATTATTGTCTATAAATAACATCACTTCAATCAAATGTTTGTTTTCACTGTTTTCTCTAGTTCTTGTGGACTATAATTTCAGTTGAGAGATTCTATTCTCCGTAGTTATTCTTCATGGATGATTATCCTATCCCTAATAAAAACGGTCCATAGGCATAGCATAGGCAAATTTTATGCGGCATGACATGACATAAAGTGCGATTTATGCCTCTAGAGGCATAAAAAAAATTGACCAATCAGCGACCAGATTGTCAGCTGCTCCAAAAAAAGTTCCTGTTGGCCTCAAAAGTTCCGGTTGGACTTCAGTTGGTTATTATTTCGATATTTGTCTTTTAGTAATCCAAAAGCATAGAGACGGGATGGATAAATACGAAACCAAACTCGAGTTAGACTTGTCAGTGTCTATGCCACTCTGGTCAGGTCTGTTCCTTACTACGCTCAGCTAACGCTTCGCGTAGTAATACACAACATTCCCGTCGTGGCATAAACACTGACAAGTCTAACTCTCGTTCAGTTTCTACTAATTATATGTGCCCTGTGAAATTTCTGTCAGTTGTAGTCTTTTTTCAATGGTTGGTTCCGTTACAAGTGTCCTTTCTAGGAAGTACTGTAGCAAAAACCCTAATTACTATGATGAGAAATGAATATTTTGAATGCTTGGTATGTTATACGATTTCTGTACATCCTCCTGCATTTTATTCCTGTTTGAATGCCATGAAGATGTACTACCTTTCAGAGAGTCAATATGGACAGAAAGCCTATATCAATTATTTGTTGTGCAAGCGATGAAAAGATATTGATGTGGAAAGCTATTGATGTCAAATATTCAGCTTTCCAAATGAATCTGAGTGAAGTTGAACGATGAAAGCTTAATGAGTGAAGAGTTATGATATATGAGCTTGTCATCTCACACTGTTATTGCTTGACGTCATATATATACGTAAAACTACCCACGTGGGGAATTCCCCCCGTTGGGAGCCTCACGCCGTGTATTACCCTTGGCAGTGATACGCAGTGTGATATAACACACCATGCTGCTGAATCATGTAATCCTCTGTAAATATAAACTAACATTTCATTAAGCAAGTTAATCGTTGTTCTCCTGACTGTTCTTTGGATTCTGGTCGTAGGGAAGGACAACCTTTAGGATTTCTAAGGGTGCTTTATGTGAATAAATGTATACATGTAATATAAATGTATATATAATACATGTATATATTTATATAATACATGTATACAAAATAAATGTGTATGTATATAAGTTCCTGAGTTGCCCTAAACTATTCAGCACTAAACCAATAACATTAGCTATACTATATGTTGGGTTGTTTGTTCGGTTGCATTTTTAACAATTTGACAGTAACAACATTAAATGTCTTCTGCTTCAAGGTCTTCCTGGTGGTATTTTTACTCTTCAATCTCAAGATGGTCAATATGACCTTTAATGGTAACTAGTGTGGACAGACAAAGGCATTGTTACCAGTTGTCTTCCACATATACATTTATGTCTCAATGGACTAAATGGAGAATTTCGGTCGGACAGTGTCTACAGATGTTTGTTGCATAGTAAATACTGATAATTTATTATGACAGCTGTCTCAGCCTACTGGGATTATACATCAGAGAGTATATTTGTTTAATTTATATATGCATTTATCTCACCCCTGGTATTTTCCCCCATGGACTTAACATTTGGAACTAGTACTCAACACCAATGAAGTATTGTAAAAAAGGAACTCAGTGGGGGGATGATGTCACAAATGTTAGCCAATTAGTCAGTGATAGTGGTGAGATGAAATCTGAACTTAACTCGATCCAAAGCCACTGAAAATAGCCATCATTTTGGTCTGCTATATAATCCCACTCAGTTTGCCTCGTGTGATTACTCCGCAGCCAAAACTTATGGCATGTTTTCAGTGGCTATTGATTTCGATGCAGTTCTTTCTTATTATTCTAATACTTGCTACTCGTTCAGTTTCTCGCTTACATTTAAAGAATTGCGACACCCTGATATCTGATTAGCTACTCTCTGCGCAAAGTATATATGTACCTGGTACTTGGCATTCTGTATGTCTCAATTGCATTGATGCTTATTGTTTGTTTGTTGGGATTCGTCCGAGGGAGAACGTCTTTTAGAAGATGATTTTAATAAATCATACTATTTGTCAATAATAAAAAATAAAAGCTAAAAAGGAATATACATAGGTTTGACACATGATTCGGATTGACACATGCATACAAACAGATAAACCAAACACTGGATCAGACAAGTATATCCAGTAAATGTTTGTGCGATTATATAGTTAATGTTATACATCTATCCTTACTATTGATATTTTTTACTTTCATTTGGTTTTTTGGTCATTTGATTGGGATTGTAATGGAGTTTAATTTGTTTCATTCTTTGGAACATGCAACATATTGCTGACTTTAGGGCTGGTATTACAATGCACGTATTATTTATATGTATTTTTATAACGGCATTAGATACACCTGTCCTTCTGTATTTATTTCTGCAGCTTTTAAAGTATCTACAAGTTTTCACATAAAGTTAACGAAGGATTGCCAGATCTTAAAGCTATAATATTAGCTGAACATTCTTAGATTCCACTGCACTGTGTAATCTTCACATGTGTAGGGAATTAGTACTGCTGATCGCAACACAGTGACTAATGACATACGTTTAAGTACAACCATCATGATATTTAGCTAAGATAGGATGAATGAAGTGCGATTAAGGGGCTGCAAATATTTTGGTGGGAGTGTAATCCTTATCATGCACGAAAGGCAGAACAGGTGTGATTCTTATGGAACATCATAACAATGAAAGTGATATAAAGAATACCTCACAACAGTTCTCACATCCACGAAATATAATGCCTATAGTATTCAGGATATAAAGTTCATAATAGAAATAACTTGCCTGGAATAGGGGCTGAATATGTTCTATATTTCAGAATTCCATCTCTTTAAAGATATCTCTACGGCCCCGATCTCATGTCTAGATTAGCCCGTACGTAAATGTAAGCGTTATCGGCGGTTATAAGCCATCATGGCTCTCCCTCATACCCAACAATCCAGGGCCTAATTCCTCCACATATATCTCGCCTTTAGAAAGCCCCCGACGGTCCATCGGTGTCGGATCGGGCTTTGTCGTAGTAAGAGCCACTGTAAACAAAGCCAAGCATGCGCCTGGCCTGGTCATGTGGTCTGCTCCATTGACGCATGCGTGGATACCACGCTCGGCAAACACGGTTTGTGTAAGCGGCTGTGATTGGTGGGTTGTGTGTGAGGACTGGGTGGGGAATAGGCTATTGTCGGCAAGGTTCATTAGATAGGCCACTGGTGGTCGATGGAGAGTGGTCGGACCAGGGGAGTGCGTCCCAGGAGGCATGATCCGCCGACTTAGTTGCTGGGTGGCGATTAATTACAATTTTTCTGCGTCACTTACAAGTAGAGATTCATGCAAGGGAGCGTGGCACGCGTCGTTCTTAGTTGTTAAATTCATCAACTGTGATTGTATCCTCATTGTGAGGATATTAAGAAGGAACTAAGTTATATACACAATAATGACTGTTTTGTGTACGAGTGGTCGTAATCTCCGAGTAGTTGACGCGTAGTAATATCCGAGCGATCAGCGAGGATATTACGTCGTCAACTACGAGGAGATTGCGGCTACTCGTATACAAACCCAGTCGTTATTGTATTTATTACCCATCTACAAGATTAATAACAAATTTATTGCTATAAGAATGTTTCTGTAAGACATTCAGTCCCAGAAACCACTGCACTGTCAAGCATGGCAGTAATTCGGTGCAGACTTACACCAATAATATAGTTCACCATTTCCCCATGATTTTAGTATGCATGCAAAGCATGTTATGATAGTGATTACTGATGGTAAATGAAGTTATTATGACTGATATTAGATAATCAATATTGAATAAACATTCAAGAAACTTATTTTGAAGTACATGATAATTTGACCTCATTATGAATGGTACTTTTTTCCGGAATCTCCTGCAGGAGATTCTGACATGTCAGAATCTCCCGGTAGCCGATTCTAGGTGCTCTATACATTTTCTATGGAGACTACGTATTTAGTGGGTAATAAAAAAGTGTGCTGAACTTGGGAATAAGCTTCCAGCAGATTATAGATCAATTCAGACTTTTATCTCACCCCTGGTATTTTTGTGCCATAGGATTAACATTGGGATCTCATTCTCCATGCCCCTACGAGTACTGCAGTCCCTTCTCCATTGTCTATATCCTGTGTGTCGTCCATTGTTTTAGTGTGTTCATATCGTCTTTTGATATTCAAACCTGCTCGCTTAAACAGTTCTAGCCGATGGAAGGCCTTCCTAAAGACCAGGCTCCCATCAAAGAGGACAACGCAACAATAGGAGTAATTCACATAGGAAACGACTGATATGACATTTACCCTAGGACAACATATCCGTAGAGACAAAATGAAAGGAGGTGTATCCTCATGACTAGTTATAGTCAAAAGATTGGACATTTGATAATTTAAGAACCTAAGTTTGATTATTAGGCAAATTGCCAGCCACTCCTTACCAGGAGTTGGAGATGTTGAGATGTTTAAACTTAAGTATAATTTTGAGTTGTAAGTACTATAGTCAACTGGCTGTGATGATTGTTTGTACCTTGTGCTGTAGGGGCAAGTCATACCGGCAGTTAACCGAAGCCCCTGTAGGATAAATAACGAAAATTTAAAAAAAAAAAAAAAAAAAAAAAAAAAGCAGATACAGAATTCAGACAGAATTCTTATTAAATAGCCCAGCAACCTGGTAGGGACATAGAGTCGGTACAGATGGCTGGCACTAGTCACGTATTAATACTATTATTATTAGTAGCAGCAATATTAAAAGTATTACTATTAATTACTCTTCTTCTTCTTTCTGTATTATCCTGTATATGTACAACCTTCTACTGTCATATGTCATGTCTTGTTGTCCATGGAAGCTACATGTAAAAACGCCCTCCCAGGGTGAACTATATCTCCTTATCTGACTTTTTTTTAAAAGACCTCCCGATGCACACGAATCTATACCCTAAAAAAATGTCTCCTTGTACCCTGTGCCTATACTCCCTACGCAGAAGACGAGTCAGACTCAACCTGAAAGAAAAAGAAGAGAAAAAATCAACATAACAGAGAGACTCAATTACTCTTCCTTTCATGAACATTGGATAAAAAAAATAGGAAATAAAAACTTTAGCAGAGCAACCTTATAACCACGGTATAGTCAAAAGACAGAAGGTTTATAAAGAATAGCTTAGGGGAAGGAAAAAAAGACGAAGAATTTGTACGTGACAAGATATAAGTCTCTCCATTGGATTGTGATCACCAAATCGGCAAAGTCAGACAGAATGCGTAAATATTGCACTCATGAACGAAGTGACAGTCTTTTTGCTCAAATAGAAACATCATACCGCTAATGCGGCGTTTCCACCTGCCAATAATGACCACCGATTATGGCATTTCGCACCGCCGACCGATTATGCGATGTCCACATTTAGTGCAATAATCTTCAGATGGAATCAGAAATCGTCAAAGATTTTCTGTCCTGCCTTATGGAATATTACACCACCAACCGACTTCTGCACCAAGCAACAAAATCAAAGAACATGATGCTCTGCATTTTAGTACCAAAAGTCAGCCAGCGTCCACCTCATTTTTGCAATGCAGGTTACTGATTATGTATCACCGACCTTTCCCAAGAACCACTGACCGACGTCTATGCACGTCAGCATGAAAATTATCGATGGGTATTTAGTCGGCAGGTGGAAACATTGCATTAATGTAAAAGACGTATAGCTCTCTTTCCTATTGTCTCTGTCAGTCTTTTTTTTCTCTTATACACAATACTGACTGCATTGTTTCAGCTATATACAAGTGGCCGCATGCTCCAAGGAGTTGACGCGTGGCAATATCAGAGTGTATGCAAGGATATTGTACAGAATCAACTCCGAGGAGCATTTATAAGACCCTATTTATCTGAAAGCGGTCTACATGGTATTTTATCATCCAAGTTTGCCTGATAAGTGGCGTTGTCATATTAGTTCTTTTGAGGTACGCACTATTTTCACTGGACGCTCTTTTTCGTGTGCGCCCTTTATCACAACCAAGAACATAGACCGTTCCCTAGACTGGCCCCAGTCCCTGCATCCTATGGCTTCCCTCCTCGTTGGGATACATTTGATTCATGGGCCAGTCAGAGAAGGATACATGCTTTAATGAACTTTATTCTTATTGTGTTTAACTATTTAATGAATGTCCATTATCAAAGACTTGAGCATGATTCATATGGGCTAGTCAGAGAAGGAAACATACTTTGATGAAATTTATTCTTTTTGTGTTTAATCATTCAATGAATGTATGAATAGTGAAAGACTTGAGCAAGTCTAACCATTCCCGTATGCTCTGGGTATGTAGATAATTATACGCTTCCCATGTGTTTTCTATGGACACTTTGTATTATAAAGGTGGACACTGAATTCCTTTATGTCCTCATGAAGACATTAGTGCTTATTCAAGTATTAGTATTATTATCAATATTATAAATAAGTAGCATTATCTTAGTATGTATTATCCACTGCAGATTTGATAAGGAGTTGAATTGATAATACCCGGATACGAACAGACCGATTGAAAATAAAATGTACATTTGAACTGTTGCCTAATGATAGAAAAAAAATCAAGTTACAGCTTTTTTTGTGTAATAACCGGCTTTATTTCATTGAAGGTTTTAGAAAGTTAAGACAAAAATAGATCGGACTTTTCGTGTCTAATACATACACAATATTGACTTTTTTCAGATGCAAGCGGTTGTATGCTCCGAGGAGTTGACGCGCAGTAATATTCCAGCGCATGCGAGGATATTGCGTAGAGTCAACTCCGAGGAGCATATGACCACTTTCATTTATCCTCTATTGTTCTATACGTACTATCTTTCCGTATGTTTTCCGTCTATGAACATGGAAAATGGTACTCATATATATATTAAGATGTGAAAAGGAGATATGAATTAATCTTGTCATAAGATATCAAAAGAGGAACGAAGACATGGTGTTGTTTTTTTCAGAATTGCCAGAGATATTATCGTAAAACTCGATGGGTTTTAATCTTGGCCACCGTATGTCACGACTGGAGTCTCGCATAGTGACGTCATGAGGCAGAGCCGAGTGAAGTCTGGAGCCAAAACTCCTGGAGTGGCATGCGGTGGCCAAGATTAAAACGAATCAGGTTTTGATTTAATCCTACCCCGTCTCCTCGATTTTGGAATATTATGTAATAACAATTCTGTATGCCACTAGTGCCATATAAAACTCTGTATGCCAGTCAGCTTGGCCTACGGAAACTCAATGTTAAGCCTACGGGATTTTATATTAGGGGTAGGATAAGTACTCAGACTGGACATGCTTTTCTTTGTTAGTTTTTTTTTATAGATATTTATTTATCCTGAGATGATACATCGGTGTGGAGGACCGTTATGAGAGTACCACGTCACTTGCTCTCTCGTATATTCATACCGTTTATCCTTTGAGTTAACGCAGAGAATGTACAGTGAATACCACGTGATAGTGTGTGATGGGCTACAGTGTAGCGAGTTCGTGGTTCGTGACACAAACTTACAGGTAGGCTACGATCGATAACATAGAGAAAGGGGATGGAGACTGAACTATGAGAAAATCCCTTCATATCGAGGACCACTTTCATGAACAGAATGTAGGCCGAATGGCCCGGTAAGCAGCGTTTTGGGAATGGCATGTCATGATATTATGTGACTGATTGTTTACGAAAATGGAATCTTTGCTCAACAAGAAAGGGGAAAAAAGTAAGCAATTCATAGGCGGGGAGGGGGGCGGGGTGGGGGTTAAAATATAGCCCTTGCGTTGGCCTTTCGGGTATAAAAGTATCATAGGTATTCACCAACATTGCATTCTACACCTACTGACAATTGTATTTCTAATTTCATGTAAATCAAAGGTCCTTGTATATCTAATGCTATTGTTTGAGCTGGAGTACGGTGGTCTAATGTAGCATAGCCATTGATGTATTCTCCTTATATACAATGATTTCTCCAATGTTTCGAAGTTTAGCCTTTTTCTCAAGGGATAGGTAAGGTATCTTTGTATACGGGACGGGGCGATCATGTCTTCCTTTCATCATATTCATGGGTGTGTTTTCCATCATATTGTTTTTTAGATATTCATAACACCATGCCATCTATCATATTACAATTTATATTGTTTGTTTTCTATTCATACCATTATTTTAAAGCTTAAATATCAGATATTCATGTTGAATGATCTTTCCATGATGTACATGATATAAAACGAGATGGGATTTCAGGTCTGTGCGGAACCCAGCGTTGAACTGAGGTGTATGCAAACTTCATATTCCCATTGGGTTTTGTAGCTTCTACAATATGACAGGTTGTTCTATTTCTATCTATATGATAGTTAAAGGAGTGTATGCCACTTTAACGAAACAATCATTGTAACTGAAAGACACCATTTGCTCTTTTTTTCTCTTTTTTATTCAGCACAAAATTAACGACAACATTATTCGCTTACATAAGAGTGATCTTCCATAATGAAGTCAAACACAATGACTTTACAATACAGCACAGGACGAAAGAGGACATCACATAATTTACCAGATGTTATAGTATACAAACTATGGTAAAGGTTTTCATAAGCATATAGTTGCATTATAGCCGAACACATTTTAGTAATGGGTTTGTACCGCTACAACATTATTTCTTACATTTATTACAACTCCTAATCCACATCTTCCATGGTTATCAATTGTGGAAGCCAGTCCTTTACCTTTAGCTTAAAACTGTCCCCTGCGGGAAGCCTTTGTATATCACCCGGCAACTTATTCCACAATTCATTACCCCTATTTAGCGGAGATTGCCGGAATTTTTCTATCCTGATATTTGGAAGTTTTAACTTAATCTTCTCGTCTAATCTAGTCCTTTTCTCTTTATTTTCAAAAACATGATCAGCATTTTCTGCCCACCACCTAATCACAATAATGACATGCAAGGCTCCTAAAGGGTAGTAAGGCCTAAAGTAGAAACCAACAGGTTTGGGACACAGTCATCGTTCTCTGTAAAGTCTCAACGTGGACCGATATGAATGATATAAACGAGTCACAGCCGAGTGAATATTGCGAAGCATGCAAATGATATGGAGATTGGCGACTTTGATCAAAACAAGTTGCTTTCTGTATTTATCTCACTCCTGTATACACTAAATGAACTAAATGGTCACGACATGTGAGGAGGAGTGTGACATCATCGGTCATTGAGTATTAGTATTAATACTAGAAGGGCCATGGAGAATGAGTTCATAACGTTAAGCCTATGGGACAGAAATTCCAGGAGTGAGATGAAGGAGAGAAAGCTCCACTCTCACAAGATCTTACACTCTCTAGGTGGTATTCTGTACAAGGTTCTCACTAGGCTTACAGCCTTGACAATCCACTATTCCTTCTAGGTCTCATCATTGAGATAATAGGAATCTTTGAGTTGCATTGATGTACGTCTTTAGCACGGGAGGCAGGCCAGTGGATTCTCCAGGCTCTAAGCCTAGATCGTTAAGAATTCTTCTCCCACAGAGCGTAGTCAGAATACAGAATAGAGGGAAACTATGTTCCGGTGAGCAAAAATTAAAAGTTACGAGGTAAGGCAGTAATTTTTCCAAGCCTTACCGAGTAACTTTGATTTTTGCTTACTGGTACTTGGTTTCCCTTTTCCTATATACCTTCAAATATCGATAAAAATGCTTAATTCTTTACCTGAAACACTTCCGAAGCAAGTGACCACCCTTATCGAGTAACCACAACAGCTATTGTTTCGTCCCGCTGCTGTATTGTATCACGTGATCAGAGCGGGACGAAAACGTCAGAGCGGGACGAAAACATGAGAGCGGGACGAAACCGTCAACCTCGACACATAACTTATTTTAATGCACCCCCCAGCAGCGGTATGTAACTCTATTTAGTTCAATAATGGGTATATAGGAATACCGCTTAGCGAGTGTGAGATCTTATGAGAGGGGTGCAGAAACTACACTCCATACAGCAAGGGTCTTCTGCTACCCCTTATCACAGAAACACCACCTCCCCATCGACAGAACAGGGTCTGCAGCCAGGCGGCTAGTGCTGCCCTCTGTATATGTCGAGCAGACAACCCTCCTAGCGGCCTTTTGTCTTTGATGTGCACCTCAAAACAGAGCCAGTCTCCCTTTGACACCACAGGGCACCCTGAATAGTTAATTGTCTCAAAGACGCTTTTAGCAGAAGCCCACATCACTCGAGTGTAGGCCCCTTTGTTGTGACAGTGTAGACCCTTTGTCGCGATTGTGATGTTAAAGGCATATCGGACAAGTTGCCTTGAAGAGTAAAACCCATGTCGATTTCCTGAAAGTTGAATATGTGTAGCTCAAAGTACTGTAGAACACACATTATTTATTATTGATATTATGCCTAAAGATTAATAATATGTCAATATTACAATAGAATTTTCAGGAATTCTAAAAGGGTTTGTTTTGACTTTAAAAAGTCCATGTCATTTGTTCAAACTTTTACAGAATAAAGTACATGTATAGTTCTACACGTTTACGTTTAAGAATTCATTGGTCACCGTCCTTGTTTTTTAATGATTTAAAGAATGCTTTACATTGAAGTACATTTTCTATATAAACGATCAAATGTAAATTGGCTTAACTTACCTATTTGGTTAGGTTCAATTCGATAACGTGTTATACTTCCCTCATTTGGTATAATAATAACTCAAAGGAACCTGTTTTAATTGATAATTTTCAGTATTTTTAAATCACCAGGTGGCGACTCTGTGGATTGTATGATATGCCTTTAGCGTTGGGGGTGAAGTTCATGGATAGCTGAGTGGGGGCGCCACCTGTATGTATGTCACACAGCAGCCAGCACGCCTCCTAGCGGCCACCGAGTGGCTTTACGACACAATGGGGGCATAATTAGGGTTGTGTTTTTATGATGTTTGACGTCCTAGCGAGAGCTAGGGTTATATAGCAGGACGAAATCAATAAGGTGGACATGGCAGCGAAACAGCCACACACAGTGGCACAGTGTAGACTTAATCTTTGAACCCCAAATGCTTACTAGCACTCATTACATACAGTATGGACGGATCCAAAATGAACACATGACACAAGGAAAATATTATGCTATATATCTAAACACTTAAATTAAATGTCTTGTATAAGCAGTGTTTCATAAGTCCATGGTTGTTCTAGTGACAATAAATTTATTTCACTCTGTCTTGTCAGTTCATAGAAGTCTGTGATAGTATTCCACCTCTAGACAAATAAACAAAAACAAGCAATACAGTGCAATAACAAGGACGGATGTTATTTCATTGCATGGTTGGTGTGTTTGATTATGCATTAGATATCTCTCAATACTATCATGATATCGTTTCTATTGAGCCGGGAACATACCGAGATGTCAAGGCAGCGATCTCCAGAATCGCCGACACAAATTAGCATGTATGTGAGATATTATTTCATAGTAATATCTCCCACCGATAATCCAGCATCTCAGAAGCAATAATTAGGAGAAATATGAAATAATAACGCACACGCCATTTTGTGATGGCAATCGCGGAAATCTCTGCGTTTCTCGCTTGCTGTGCCTCCGGCATTACAAATTTCTGCCTCCAACAACGATTTGGTGGTGTGTCATTTTGCGTCGATCTTTTGTTGCAAAACAATTAACAAAGTATAAATTCCATCAAAGGTAAGTATATATACATGTATATATATGTATAAAAAGGAGAATATGCTCCTGTCTGTACAAGTTAAGATATCTCTGCTGAACACAAAGGTCTGTCCAAGGAGTTTGCCCAATCTGTTAAAGTATGTGCAAAGCATAATTACAAGAACCAGGACTGCATTTTAAAATATTTTATTTCATTGTTATAAGAGACATAATAATACGTAATTGATAAATATCAAAATATACTCTCATGAGAGAGTGTGATAAATCTCTTATGAGATAAGTTTGAGAAATTGATGACTAATATCTTAAAATGTCTAACGACTTGTTATGATATTTTACAATGTGTGTATATGATTTCTTTGGAGGATACAACATTTAATGTTGGATATGCTGCCGCTGCTGTCCCGACGATCGCCCTTTATCCATGGCCGCTTGAAGTTTTTTTCCCCGGAGGTGTGGGTGGGTGGTAAGTTCTCATGAGCGTAGCCCAGTGCAGTGTGAGGCCGATCCTGGTTTGGGGGTGCAACAGGTCACGTGTATAGTCTCGTACAGGTTTTCTGCAACGAGATCTTAAAAATAGCTAAGAACCAAGTAACAGTTCAGTGGTGCACCGTGGGTTCGTTGCAGAAATATAGAAACCGATTTAGGTGAAAAAGAAAAAGAGGAAATTAAATGAGAAAGACAGTCCCTTTGTAATTGATTACAATGTACAATTATATAAAATCTTTGTTATACTGGCCTCCAGAGCTACTACATTAGCTCTGGCTGGGTTAAATCATGGCCACCTTGAACCACTATAGCTGTGAGTGTTTGTCACTCTCCATGCAAATCGTTCAAGTGCCCTGGGCCTATACTTGTAGATTGTGTACTTTCCTACTCCTCCTGGCCATTTTTCATATTCTTAGTTCTATTCATGTTTACTTTGAATAAAATAATCATAAAAATAGGCTTTATCATCAATGTTGTGAGCTTTGAATATTCCTTGATAAGTATTTTAGCCCTCAGAACCGAGAGTGGTCCCAGAGTGAGAGTCCTTGTACGTGGTTGAAACTAGAGACATCGCCACCTATTCACTGTAGGTCACAGGGTGAACGTATCGCGTAGACACTTGTAAAGGTGGTATCTCCTGATGTTTTCATATAGGCCAGACGACATGTTTGACGTGTCTACGTGTAATGGCTGCACTAGGCACCCTGCGTAGATATCACAACAACATGATACCTACGTCGGCGTAAATATACATAGATATGGATAAGAGAAAAGGTTTACCCATGATCACCAATACACATATTTAATATTTGTATATGAATAAATGTATTGCATTTGACACAATTACAAGTCGTTCTTTCAAGCAATAGTATCAGAACATCTTTTGATGCTATAAACTTAAGATTCGTTTTCCATTCTAAGTACATTTCACAATTTACTAATACCAATATCAGATATCAGGTATTTCACACTTTGCTGCACTTTTATGATGAGAAATGCTATATGTGCAGATCAGTAATGCATATATTTGCAAACCTAGTGACACATGTTGGGTACCCTACCTTAGTCAGTGTATATCTTATAAGTAAATTCTTGTTCTTTGACAGCTACAGCTGACAGACTCCTTATCCTACCCCGAATAAAAAACGCCATAGGCTTAACATGGGATTTGTTTATGTCACGGGTAGTGACATAAAGTGTTGTTTATGCCACTGCTTTCTGATACTGAAAAAATATGGAAACGGGGTAGGATAAAATCTAGACGCCACTCGTTTGAGTCTGAGCTTATTTATGCCACTCATTTTGTTGGCTCCGTCATGTCACTCGTCTTCGACTCGTGAAATTATGGAGCCTACAAAATGTGTGGCATAAATAAACTCAGACTCAAAATCGTGACGTCTCTTGATATTACACCAACACCAAACTGGCTGCCTGTGCGTGCTACTCCTCCCTTTACTTGTACAGGGACCTGTTTCATTAGTCTTGTGACAAGTCTGTGACACCATACAGACATTGGGGTTGTCTAGTTTCGTGACAACACAAGTAGCTGCCCTTAGGTAAAGACAGACCCAAAACATAAGAATTAGACAAATCTACACATCATGGACCTGTTTCACTAGCTTTGTGACAAAAGTGTTCGACAGACATGAAAAGCGGCACCAACAGTGCAAGCAAGAACGGACAAACCGAAGTCTAATGTCTAGTTTTTATGAAACCGGACACACTATCTAGACGCCATCTAGACATGTCACGAAACTAGTGAAACAGGTCCCCTTTCTTTATGTTGCTTCATATTACAATTTCTTTATTATTCATCTTATACAAAGACACCATTGAAAATGTATGGGGACTCAGTAAACCAATACCCATTATATAAAAGCCGTCAGATACCATAACTGTGGAATATGGATTTTTTATTTTTTTTATGGAGCTTTATTCATTCTGTACAGTTCCTCCATGAATAGTTGCAATTTTAACCAGGGCTGGGAACCTTATAAGTATAACAAAACATAGGATAAATAGTTGATTGATGGTATACAGCCTCAAAACCATGGTATACGGGGAAAGTAGCCCCTTTGTGCTGTAGAGCAATGAAATTGTCCCTATTGTTATACCCATTAATATGGCAATCAGTGGGTTTAATTCATTAAAAAAGATGGATGATAAATGCATCAAACAATAGTTATGTGGACAGGCAGCTCTGTAAACCATTCGAGGTTGACGTCGCTAGCGCCCATGTATTACTACGCGTTAACCTCTCGTGATCTACGGCCGCCTGTCCACAAAACCATCAATTATTGTCTATATATTTAGGTCGCTGACCTTAACAGATTGGGCCAAAACCACAATCATCATCTGATGATATCAGACACAGCTGTATCGTAAACAAATGCAAGCTGGCCCAGTAATACTTATGTTTAGCACTTTGGAAGATACTCATCCTCAGCCCCCACTCATAAGAAAAAATAGTGCTCTTTATCAACCAGATGTAGCTCCAGACTGGAGTGAGGACACTCTCCAAGCAGAGATCCTGCACCCTCCTTGTATCTCTGTGCCGACCTGCAAGATCTGTCCCATACACCAATATTTCACATGAGCAGTTTGAAGAGTTCTTTGTGATCTATTTATGAGAGTGAAATACATGTATTGCAGAATAAATATTAAACACCTCATGAGTTTTACACAGGACAAACCTTTATTTTACGTATGAATAAATTCTGCGTAGATGTGTCACATCAGACGTAGATAAGGTCAACCTAATTGGCATCATATCTACGCCTGATTCGCATGGGCAGGGAATAGGTGTTAGTATAAGGAGACTGTTTCGATTAATGCTTGTACTGGGGACTGTGGGTAAACCCTTTTTCATATTCCCTCTATATGTCTCTGTATGTCTATGCCGATATAGACACCACATTGGTGTTTTATCTATGCCGGACGCCCAAAACAGCCATATATACATATATATATATATATATGCCGAATGTGTCATAGATGATGATCTACGTTGTCTATGCAGGAGCCCAATATGGTATATAAGAACATTAGGAGAAAACGCCCTAACTGTGGCCGAACTATGTCTTAGTTCTAGGTCCCCTATCGCCGACGTTCGCCCCGACGCCGCAGGCGGAGGGGCGAACGTCGGCGATAGGTGACCGAGAACTAAGACATAGTTCTGGCCACAGTCAGGGCGTTTTCTTATTATTACATACCTTTATCCGATCAGAAAGACGCCATTTATCGCGTTGTCGAGTGACAATCGCTTCATGTTGACACTGTCTGCTACGAACCGGAAGTTGCGCAGGATGTGCACGTTGCGCATGCGCGATAATACGCTTCACTCTCCGAACCGTAGTCCTAGACGTAAGCGGATGGCGGAGTGCGGCGAGCTACTATGATTAGGAGAGTGACGTTAACCTAGATAGCTTCGCACATGCGCTACGAGTACATCCGCTCTGTCTGTGCATCGCCCGTTGCGGACCAGGGCAAGTTGTTATTATCGATGAATTTCGCATATTTGAGCAATTTAAACGGTGTCAGGTGAGATCCTCACGTTGGTTACCTCGACGATTGGTCATTAGGAACTTGTAGTTGTTACAGGGGGCGTGTATCACGAGTTTCAAGTCGCGATTCGACGACGTTCGCCATGTTGTTTTTGATTGCGATGACGTCGAATAAGCATGCCTACCGCGTTGCGGTGAGTTAGTTACATGCACATTAGAATCTTGCAGTACGACGAAGCTCACCATAGTGGGCCGGAGTCGCGATATACTACACCCCCGTGAGCGGGTAGTATTTCACTGACGATAGGTATGTAATAATAGTAGATCCAACCTCTAGTGTCTACAGCACGATGGAGATATGAATAAACTCAAAGTTTTATCCTATGACAGTGTTCTCTTTTGTCAACAAGACACATATCCTCATTCGGAGGGGTAGTCTCATCAACTGTGGCTTCGTACTATTCAGTGGATTAGAGCTGTAAGAGAAACAGCTGGATTTAAGTACTGTGAAGCACATTTAACACTTACAGCTTTCCCTAACTCATTACATATATGTGATTTTATCTCACCCCTGGTACAAGTATAGCCATAGGAATAACATTAAAAGATCATACTCAGCGACCCCCCAGGTGCCAGGATTTGAGAAAGTAGATAAGACATGAAATTGAGATTTATACATTATCTCCCCCCTGGTACAAGTATAGCCATAGGAATAACATTAAAAGATCATACTCAACGACCACCCAGGTGCCAGGATTTGAGAAAGTAGATAAGACATGGTACAAGTTTAATTGACACTTGGCTTTGCCTCGATGACGATTGCGACCCATCCAGACTTGTGGAGTATTGTGTGTTTATACAATTCTCAATGTAGTTCTATCAGTTCTATATAATTCCTTAGTGGATTTGCAATAGCAAATTTAATTCTGATATTCCGGCGCTATTCTAATGTCTATGAAAGGGGTGAGATAAATCTAAAACCATACTCGAATCATATTAATAAATATACAATACTGGGTGCACTGTAATTGTCACTACCCTTCGCCTCGATAATGATTACTGCACATCCAAGCAAGGTTTATTTAAGAATCTCGATCCAGATGTTACTAATCACGTGATTTACTGTTGTGATGCCCGAGTGAAGTGTCAGCTCCTGTGACCGCATTGGAGCAGAGCTTATCAAGCCAAGCACTCGGGCAGATAATAGGCAGGGAGAGTGGAGTGAAGATAGTGAGGTCTGTAGCTAACATCTTGGCTGTGTCACACTGCCATCTGTCATTCTCACCTCATACATCAGATTTCTCGGTGATATGACCCTGGCTGTTGCATCGGCACAAAACACACAGAAAACCACTACCAGATTTATGTCCTGGGCAATAGACACTGCCAAGAGATACACTCTCTGTACTGGTCCACTCCCCCAGGGAACTGCGGTAAATTAGGGACAACTGCGATGGGCTGACGGTGAGGATATCTGCAGTACAGCATCAGTAGTACTCCAGCGGTCTGCAGCAACCCTAGTCCGTCTGTATATAAATATATCTATACGTGCCGTATGGGTTCATCCAGTGACTCGAACTGCCCCAGTCAGCAAGGTCGGCCCCCTCCTCTTCCAACCGCGCAGAAACGGGGTTTGCCCTCAGCAGCACCACGCTGGTAGAGGGTTCGTTGGTTGCACACGCGCGCGGCTATACACACACGCGCGCGGCTACCCATACACGCGCGCGGCTTCCCGTACACGTGCAAATACCCATACAAAAACGGGACTGCCCGTAACCGAACGCGACTACCCATACATGAACGCGGCTACCCATACACGAACGCGGCTACCCATACACGAACGCGGCTACCCATACACAAACACGGCTACCCATATCATGACGTGTGTGACATCATCGCCCATTGAATATCAGTACTTATACTTAAAGGGTCATGGAGAAAATGTTTTTAACGTTGAACCTATGGTACAAAAATACCAGAGATGAGTTAGATCATTATACAGCAGGTAATATCTCATAGAAATTTGTTCACAGGTATGTAATTATATAGCACGGCCTGACCATGCTGTACAAGCTACAATATGAGATGGTGATTTACGGTTCATACGGAAAGAGGCGTTTATACCGAGTTCTGCACGAACCGTAAGTTATCGTGTTAGTAGCTTGCACAAGCATGTTTTTTTTCTATGTTTCCTTTATAACCGAAATTGATGAAATAACTAACTTAATTCGGCCGAACAACTAATGTTTTATGGAACAGTGTTCCGTATTTTACACGGACAATAGTAAAATATTGTTAGCCAAAATGATAGAAGTAGGATACATGGTTTGTGCAGCCCACTGGTGGATGGTGGAGTCATGTGCTGCAGCGTGCAAAGAGACTGTGTCGACGATGGCGGACTAGCAATTATAAGTGATGACAGATCACGTTTCAACATGAATGGCGATGGGACATGTAAGGAATAGCATGATGCCTGCTAGGAATTCCCTTCATTTAGAGATAATGAGTGAGAGACTAAAGAAGAAACTAACAAGTTTTGTTCAAAGTCGTCGTTCTCTACGAGTTTTTTTTATTTTTATTTTTTTTATTTAGTAAGAAGCATCTCTCGGTCGTAGCCGAGTTTTTTCAGATACATTCGAATACAATCAATATATTGTTGGTATGTCAGGAGTAGTTACATCTAAATCAAAAATAATTAAATGGCAACAAAGGCCAAGTAAGAGGATGATGGATGAAGAAAGGATGATATAAAATTTACGTTTAGAATGTCAGCATAGAGTTTGATGTGAAGTGATATGAAAGAGGCAACAGCCGAGTGAATATCACATAGCAGTTGGAGAACGACTTCTTTGACTAAAATGAGTTGCTTTCTGTATTTATCTCACCACTGTACACACTAACAGAATGGATGACACAAGATATAAATCATGAAGTGCAGACCCGCTGTACGACTCTGTGGGCCGTTTAATAATCCAAGATAAATCATAGAAATTGTCCTCTGATCGTCCTAAGGCCAATGTCGTTTTATATGCCAGGATATCTTAGAGCTAGGAGAGTTCAAGGATACGATCTCATGCAGCCTTTGTGATCTCGTTGTATAAATGGATCGTACAACTCTCCTTTGTCCTCCATAATGTCTTAAGTCATCTAAAATACTCCTACACCAAGGACATCTATAGAGCTGTCATACATTTAGCTTGTTTTTAAAATACACTATATAAGGAGTGTTTTTTAACAACATGGCTGGTCATGGTGGATAAGAAAGGAATGTGTATCATTTAAAGGAAGAAAAGAGGCTCTGGAGGAGCTGGATAATCGTTGGCTTATTCAACACTTTCTGGCACTGCGCGAAAACCACCACTTTATTCATATATACGCCATCGCGGAAGTGCATGTATTGGCTGAATATTGACTTGTTTTCATATATATGTATATATACGCCCAGGCCTTATATACGGACGCGTCTTGGCTGTATTTCACACCGGGCGTATATGAGAAGAAATATCCTCCCCCCCCCCCCCCGCCGCCTCCGTCCGCTCTCAGTGAAGCCCTGTTCACAGGACGCTTATATACGCCTACAGATAAGGTGTATACACACGGGGAATAGGGCAACCTTGTATACGCAAAATACCTACTTATATACGCCAGGCGCATTCATATGTAAACTGAGGGTTTTCGTGCAGTCTAGGACATGTGTGGTGGTTGAATAATCCAGGATATATCTTAGGAATTGTCCCATGTCTATGGGGCTTCAGGTTTGAGGGACTTATGCTTAAGAGACGTCTGCAACATACTTAGGACAATTTCCAAGAGAGATTTTACTGTCCACCAGAGATCTCATTTATGAAACAACACTTGGTGTGGATCGTCCAAGACCTCCTCCATCTTGAGTTAGATCTTATCGTCCAGCCCTACGAAACATCTTGGATTATCAAACGGCCAACTTTTAGCTCGCCTCATTGTAAACTAGTCTTGACGTGTCTAGCGAATTTGCACAGGGCGTCGACCATCACAGATACACGAAAAGGGATTGGTAGGAATTGGGCCTAAGCAAATTTGTTCCACACTGAAGGCCTGACTTGCGATTTTCTCTGGAAAAAGACGGTACCGATAAAGGAATAACCCCGCCGACTGCATTACGATTCTTGTCATTGGTCAACTCGGGAACAGTAATCGGCGAGGGACCACATCTCAGGTTATCACAAATCAATGCAAAGATTGTTTTTACCCACATCTTATCTATCACTCCATCCTTCATCCTCATCATACTATTGTTTTATTGACTGCTATATCTTAATTCACAAAAGGCTGATTAGAATGTAAACTCTCAAAGAAATGTACTTGACAAGAGTCGGCCTTGATTGAAAACCAAAAGATTCTCCTCACCTAACGACTAATTATGCTAATCAAGGGCCGATATCGGTAGGCACCACGGGGGTATTTCTTAAACTTTCTGCCTAAAAAAGGTCTAGCTCCGTGAATGTCTATGGCACTTGCAACTAAATCTTGTTTTCATCATGCGTTTAAATTCTTGGGCCGATGCGTGTATCGGGGCTCATCCTCGGGTGTATATCGGCTAGGGATTAAAGCTGACTCGCCAACGCGATATCGATTTGTGTGTGGGGATGCATCATTAGGCTTATCATAGTGTATAGGGAGTTCAGTGGACTCTGAGCCTAACTGTGGCACTTTGCCCACGACTTTGGGTTGTAGTTAACAGACGTACGACCTCGAACGTCTATTACTACGGGCTCAGTGACTACATTTCCTTATAACACCATATATATTTATAAAGTAGGATGCATTATGTCAATAGATTCTGACTTTGCTCAGATATATATCATGTTCCTAGTTTGAGCGTGCTTTTACGCCCTACATACATTGCCTAAAGGTTGGAGTGGTCACATATAGGCTTCCAGCATACTGCAAAAGAACTATCCCTTCACTATCTGTGTGCTGTTCACTTTGATATGGTGAATGAAGCAGGGAGCAAGTGTCTCAAAGTCTTAGAGGCATACCCAGCTGACCATTACCAATCACTCAAGACCGAAATATCACATTGAACTAATGGTGATAGATATGTTTTGATCCTAGACTTAGTCAGTTGCAGAAATGGCAAGTTGACTGGGTAAGAGTGGGTTACTATAGAGGAAACCCATGAAAGTTTAGGGTCTGAGATCGAGTTTGAATCACATAGTAATTCACAAGGCGAAGCCGCATGAATTGCTATGTGATTCAAATGAGATGGGATCGAGCTCTGACCCTAAACTTGAATGGGTTTCTGAATTTATCTCACCCTTAATATTGACTAATGGGCTAACATTTGTGACATTATCCCCCATTGGATATTTTTCCTAAATATCTAATGGGTGTTAGATACGAGTTTCCAATGTTAAGTCTATGGAGAAAAAATATCTGGGGTGAGATAAAGAAAACTATCCATAGACTGAATGTAACTTTTATTAATTGTTATTTATTTATAATTTCACCCTCAGTCATCAATGATGAACATTCTATTTGTCCTAGTATATCATAGGCGAACCTAGATGAACCCTATAATCAATACCGCATAAATCTATTTTTAGATTGACAAGATCTCGCATCTCGGGCGAGATCTCGTAGCTCGGTGAAGAGAGTGCGATTCCCTGACGATAAGTAGAACTCAATATTGAAACAGAAACTGCCCCCGACATCTGCATACATGCACCAGTCCTTGATTCAGCTGACTCAGCGCGAAATTTTGTGTGCTCGTGAAATCCACCAATCAGTGATCAATCGGCGATAGTGGATGTTTTATTGATTAGCTCTCGCGTGAGGAGATGCGATTTGATGGCTGGTTGGCGTGTGGATGCTACATGGCGGGAACAGACACGCGAGTGCCCTCTGAAAGTCGTCTGCTCCCAGAATACCCTCAGTTTAACCTTCTTGCGCATGTAATTGACGTAAAGATTAATAATGAAGTGGCACTGGCAGCGCCCGACTTGGATCACACGTTCAGAACTGCCTGGGTTTTTGTTTTTTTTAAAGATACCTTTTGTAGCATGATCCTCTTTGGTCTTGTTATTTTTCTTTAGTTTTCATGTGCGATACTCTTTAATGAATTGCAAATATCTTGAGAACTCGACATGGGACTATTTCCGATGTTAAGTGTGCATGTGGACAATAACGCTGTAGAATCGTTCGTAATATATGGATACACAGTTAGTGTGCCTGAATGAAATCTGTTCCGAGGTATTAGGTCAAAAATATTCACCGACGTCGAAGAATAGGGTGACTATTTCCGACCAAAACATCAAAACCAGATGTAATTCAGACACTAACCTATGCCTCCTGTTGTTATAAACCTGGAAATCGTTAAAAATGCGGTACATAGTGCATAAACTATTAATTTGTGCACAGGGTGCAGAATGGAATCCATACAGCTGGCCAGTATGTGTGAGAGATTCGTGCACAGGTATATATATGATATTGTGGAAAGAATAAGATGAAAGATGGTTTGGAATTCATTCGTCTCTTCACACACAGAGCACAATGCCTTAGAGTAATGCTTAAATTCCTGATAGTTTTCAGATTTCTGAACCCTTTGTTCTAGTTTTTCTCATAATAATATTACCTTGCAACTGGCGATTTTGTCACTAGAGCCTATAGATGCGCTATCTAGTGGATGTTGGCCGCACTGCAGGCCACGAACCCCTGTGTGTTGATAGCGTTTATGTAGTGGCCAGGGTGGCGTATTAGGGAGTGCGTCCACCAACCACGACAAGGCTGCGACACGCGCCGACAAGAAAGTTCCTATCGGCTCCTTGTCGCAGCCTTGTCGTGAGGAAGGAAGCTGTCGTGAGCCCTTTTCGCAGCCTGTCGGGAAGTGCACGCTCCACCTAAATATTCTATCGTAGACCTCTGCGACACGCCACGACACGCCACGACACGGCTCCAAAATCGAACATGTTCGATTTTGTCGTAACCTTGTCGGAAGGCCCCTGACAGGCCCCCGACAAGCCTCATGTCGCAGCCTGTCGTGGCCTTGTCGTAGGCTCTTGTCGGGAACTGTGGTCCACCAACCACGACAAGGCTACGACAAGGCTTCCAATCGTAGAGCTGTCGTGGACCTTGTCGGAAAGCCGTTGTCGCAGCCTTGTCGTGGTTGGTGGACGCACCCCCTTACTAAAGGGGGGCGTCCACCAACCACGACAAGGCTATGACAAGCTCCGACAAGAAAGTTTCTATCGGCGCCTTGTCGTAGCCTTGTCGTGAGAAGGGCAGCTCTGCGACGGCGTTGTCAGGGGGTGTCGTAGAGGTTGCCGTAAAAAAAGGCGTCCATGGTACCGACACACTACGACAGTGATATCGAGGAAACCACAACACTCCACGACAAAGGTCTAGTCGTGGCAAAAATCGAACATGTTCGATATTGTCGTAGCCTTGTCAGAAGGCCCCGACAGGCCCCCGATGAGCTTCCAGTCGCAGCCTATCGTGGTCTTGTCATAGGCTCTTGTCGGGAACTAGGGTCCACCAACCACGACAAGGCTGCGACACGCTTTCAAATTGTAGGCCTGTTGTGGACCTTGTCGGAAAGCCATTGTCGTAGCCTTGTCGTGGTTGATGGACGCCCCCCTTTAGACTTTGTGGCCAGTATTATGGCCAACGGTGGCCAGTTTGGCCATTGGTTGGACATCGAGGTGTATTTCTAAGAAATTACGGCCGTAAATGGCCAACGATTATGGCTAAAGTTTGGCCATAGCGATTGAGTACGTCCAAGGATATCGTAAATGATAAAAACAATATGATAGCATACAAAATAAACACCTACTGTAACTTCTCACCTTCTATATCGAATCTCATTGGGAATATCAAAGTTCTGACATTAATAAAAACTGTAAATGCTTTTAATAGACGCTCATATTCAATGTCTTATTGTCTAGGGAAGCTGGTATTTCAGTTATAATCTTCCTTAACATTTCTGCTCGTTCCCCGGTTGTCCACTACGATACTCACCAGAATTAAAGACATTATATAAATTTGTAGATAGGCATACATGTTTGCCTTTAATTTCTTTCTTTTTTCTACACAATTCTGCTATAAAAGTTTACATTGTCAATACTTGCAGACTTGTGTATCTAGAAATAGACGCCGTAAAAACTGGAATCCCCTCTCTGACGTCATATCAATTTGGCGATAATGGCAATAGTCTTAGTAATACCCGGGCCCTGTTTTTTAGTCACGACATTTGTGAGTGTCGCAGGCCTACGATCCCACAGCCGATCTACGACCTTTTTGGACGACAAAAGATGGCCGGCGTCCTATAGACGGTGTCGTACTGTGCCACGGACAATCGCCGCTTAAAGTGTCTCAAGTATAGAACTGTCTTAGGTTCTATAAAACCTCACTGTGCCTATATAGAGGATTTACCGTGCTGCCCATACGAATTAAGCAATGAAATTTTTTACAGGAGTAAGGGATACATGTGACCTATAATCGTTCCAAATATGAAGAAGAACGGACGCACCGTTCTGAAGTTATCGGCGTCTGAATTTGAAACATCGGGCTATCGATCGGATATCGTACACGCACTCTCCTAGCAGATCTTTCGCGGTATAGCGCGCCGAATCTCTGCTGTAAGAGTGAAGTAAGCGCAGTCTATATCAAGGTCTACACTGGCCACCAGAGCAGAGATTGCTATGATGAAATTCCAACGCCCATAACTTATGAACGGTGCGGCCGTTTTTCTTCATATTTGGTACGATGATAGGTTATATGTATACCTTACTCGTGTTAAAATTTCATCGCTTAATTCCAAAGGGACGTGAAGTTGCGCATTCGGTACGACATGTCCAGAGTGGTCTTAGACCTACGACACTTAGGGCGACATTTTCCGGTCCGGTGGCCACCGAGTGTCGTGACTATAGCACACCTTTTACCTCCCTATGTGGCGTATCTGCAGCAAGTGTCGCAGCCAGCCTAAGATCGTAGCTCTATAGGTCACTGGCAGCTGAAACATGTCGTAACTTACGGATGTCGTCACTAAAAAACAGGGCCCGGGAGTAAGGCAAAATGGCCACAATCGCCAAAGTCGATGGCCAAGGTAGATTTGGAGATAATGTTGGCCATCGAGCTTAGTAATACGGGGCCGTGACATCACTACCTCTGTCTCCACTAACGAGCATGTGACAGATCATGAAATTCAAATAGCGCCCAAGCTATGATAAAGGCCCCTCTGTTCGATTTCAGCGTGATTTAGGGACCAGCGCAACTTGCGCAATTGTAAAATGGCGGAGGCTCACACTCACTCATCTCAGGGTAAGGAGATCAGAAAATTACAGCATTGAATTTAGTTTCCAGCATTTCTAGGAATACGTCTGTAGAGATAAAGCATATCTGAGTACAGACTTACGAAAAAGAACAGCAGGTTCCAGTTTTTTCTGAACACCAGCAACTCACTCTTGTAGCTTTTCAATCTCCATAGACATGCCTGTTTCTGTTTGTCTCTATGTGCGGGAGCAACTCGGGTTCTATGATAAAGTTTTGAGTGAATCGCGGTTGCTAATCGTACACCGTGTTATTGGATCTGGATATGTCTACGTGCATCTAGATAGTCAATAGTTAATAGTTCCTGTAAGTGCCATGATCTTCATTGAGGAGTGGGTTTAGCATCAGGCCCTTGTGGTGCTTAGGCTGGCTCAGCGCTGCCACCTCGTGTTCACCTCATCAACCATACCACATTTTATATCACTTCTCTCGCGCATATACACTGGGCGCCATAGCTACATTACGTTAGCTCTGGGCCCTGTTTTATTTTTCCCACGAGGAGGCTTAAAATGCCCGAGGAGAGGTCCTATGAGAGTTTGGGTTCGATATTTCAACGTATCGTGGGGAAGGAGAGTTGTGGGCGACGATCTAGGAAATCTCCTCAAATTTCGTTTTATTTTCAATCCTGGGGCCAGGAGAGCTCCTGAAAAGTGTACTGTAGCTCTCCTGGAGGGCGACACGTCTAGGGGTATCTTGGGTGGTTCAAAATAACAAATAAAAGCTATTTAATTCATTCGAACTATCGGAAATATATTTATTATTATTTTAATAAAAACTGGAGATCTCATATGGAGAATTACTATGCTATTTACTTAGATTTACATACATTCATAAATGATGAAATTAGTTCCCAAAAATACCACTATGTGTCACCACCTGCAGTATACACAGCCTCTCTTTCAAGTCTCCTCAAAAGTGTCCTACAGATTTGTTTCGTCCTGGGGCTCTCTCAAAGGAGACTACGGCCGAGGATTTCTCTACCTCCCGAGGACAGGGTAAATCGAACGAGATTGAGGAGATCTCCTCAAATATATCCTCCGTGGAGCTATCCCTCGTGGGGTCTCTCCTCTCCAAGGAGAGTTGAAAATAAAACATGCCCCTGGTTGGGTTAAATCTGTGGCACCTTGACCCACTACCTGCAAAGTTGAATGCACATCTACCGATTCTGTGTTGAACGATTAGTTCCCTAATCGTATTAGAGTCGGTGAACTTGTCTCAGGCAAATTACGTATCCTATTTTTCGACCAGCGGCCATCACATCTGGGATACCAGAAAGGGGCAGGAGGGTATTAGTCCTAAGCAAATCAGTCTACACTAACCGACAGAGATACGATTATTTACACCAAACAACTGAAATACGATTTCTGAGTGACAGGAAACCACCGATATAGGAACCACTACGGGCCATTGATCGCTGGGAAAGCACAATCAACACCCAAACTGTATGTGGCACCCCCCTATATATAACACTAAACGATTAGTGTAGGTACTCTGTCAGCCCCTGCTCATTTGTTGCCAACTGGATTTATCAACATGTTGGTAAAATCTTTGCCACCGATTTTGGAACATAGAAACCACAACTTATCACCTACAAAATAGCATCTGATGGAGGTGGTTCAATAATCGTTGACTGACCCTTGCCTAGCTCTGCTACATCTACCGACTACGGCCGACTCCGTTAGGATGCCTAGCCTGAGACAAAATAACGTCTGTTTATCGCCGACAAAGGTACATAAATTTTCCGGGATCGGTATAGATGTGTATTGGGCTTAAGTGTCTGTTACTCTCCCAGCATATGTTTTATGTGACCTTGACCTATGCTTGGAGAGTGTGATATTTCTCATGATTAAAGCCATTTTTACATATTCTTATTTCGTATTGTGCGTACTTTCTGTAAAATGAGCATAAAGGTAGATTTAATTATTGATTTGGTGAGCTGTGAATAGTTCTGCTCTCAGAACCCACCTGTAATAAAATAAAACTTGGTCTGGAAGTAATAATTTGTGGACGAGATCTGCGTTTAATCATACCAGCCTCTAAGTTGAAACAGAGTGGAGACAGAGGTGGTGCCCAAACTATCATGTACATCCCTCCAACACAGCACTTCAACCTCAATCTCAACACCCTGCACTAAAACACATCCAATTCATTTTCCGTCCTCAATCACTCTTTCTTATTATTATATACCTGTGTGCTAATGTATATGAAATACTGCCCGCTGCTAGGGGTGCAGTAATAATAATGTTCGTGCCCGCTGTGAGTGTTACTTAATGAGTCATTAAATTGTTGTTTTTTAATCGATGTAAGGCATATAATAATAAGCAAACGTCCTGACTGTGGACGAAACGTTCCTTTTCTCGGTCAGTCATCGATTTCATACTGCCTGACGCCATAGGCGTCAGGCAGTATGAAATCGATGACTGACCTCGAACAGGAACCGTTTCATCCACAGTAAGGACGTTTCCTAATAGTAACACCTCATATTTTTGTATTTTTAACTTTCATTGTATGTTATGTATTCTACTACTTCATAGATGTATTACTCATGTAATCTTAGTCAACATTCACAAACCTCTTCAAATTATTTTAATCAATTCATAAAATACACATCCAATATTACATAATATATATTGGCCGGAACAATAACACCAGTCCGTGCTCGGACTGAGATCCCCAGCCTCTTTATGGGGGCGTCCACCAACCACGATAAGGCTATGACAATGGCTTTCTGATGGGAAGCCTTGTCGTAGCCTTGTCGTGGTTGGTGGACCACAGTTCCCGACAAGAGGCTACGACAAGGCCACGACAGGCCCTCGACATGAAGCTTGTCGGGGGCCTTTCGGGGGCCTTCCGACAAGGTTACGACAAAATCGAACATGTTCGATTTTGGAGCCGTGTCGTGGTGTGTCGTGGCGTGTCGCAGAGCTCTACGATAGAATATTTAGGTGGAGCGTGCACTTCCCGACAGGCTGCGACAAGGGCTCACAACAACTCCCCTCCTCACAACAATGCTGCGACAAGACACCGATTGGAACTTTTTTGTCTGCTCTTGTCTTAGCCTTGTCGTGGTTGGTGGACGCCCCCCCTTATTCATTGTAAAGGCAAGATACTTCACAGGACTTCTACAAAGCTCATTATAACAAGAGACGATTAATAAAGAAATCTAAAGAGAAAGTAATACACAATCTATTAACATTTGATCCTATTTACCCAAGCTCCGGACTCATCATTTTCTTTTTCACGTATAGCGCAGCAGTGTCCTTCAATCTAACACATAGGAGAAGCGAAGCAAATAAATACATACAATATATATATATTCATTCCATCATACAAAATCATATAAACATGTCAATTAGAACTATGATATCAACATTGCCTTTACTTTTCGCTTGAAGTTCATATCATACTTTAAATGGTGTGTAATTATGGTAATTGATTCCATAATTAATTTTCCTGTTCTAATGGGGATGCGTTACGTATATCGTTCTGTGGGGAGTCTCTTTACCTTAATTGGAGTTCTTCATATGTTCTAATATCCTAATCATCTATCCCTTGGCCATCATCTTGGTTCAATTACCTTCAGTTTAAGAGGGAATGTAAATGACACTTCCTTCGATAGTCTAAAGTGCCGATTTTGTATCTGTCGTATGATTCTTCTATATTATAGTCCATTGCTAATTTTTTACCCACATCTAATCTCAGTCCCGTGTTTGCCAATATTTGTAATTTATTCTTTCTTTGCTGCCCGAAGTCTGAATACCCGCGGATTTCTTTCAGACACTTTATCGGCCTATAATAGCCTATTTAACATTTTGCGTCAGACTTTAGTGATTGGATATGCATGAATCTAGACTACATAAGCAATATTACAAGCTGATAGGAATAATAAATATACGAGCTGGTCTCCTCTCCAAAATCGTCCTGATTAGACGTCTGAGGAATAGTAATAAGAAGTAAACTCTTTTTGAACACAATCATTTTGCTCCACAGTGACATACTAATTGGATGCAAATACCATCAACACTAGGACCCCTCAAAGGTACGCTACACTACTCTCTCCATACACAGTCTTTTATATATACACTATACAGATTAGCATACTGCTATTCCATCATTCATTTGCAGGAAAGGCAATTAAAGCTGTATTCTGATTTAATTAAGTCAGTTTGATGGATGTAACTGTCATACTTACCTAGTAATGTTGTTAACTGGTGCATCGCAGAATTATCTTGATAGATATGGAACAGGTGAAGTAGATATACGCAGTATGATAGTCATACTATCAATGCCACCCCATATGTCAATTTCATCCAACTTAATTGTACATCATATAAAACACTTCAAAGAAGAATACACAGGCATTGCAGGCATCAAGATTGCATTCATCATATACTCATTTATTTTTCTTCGAAGAGCAACATCCATAGGTAAGTTAAAATGATTCCTTGCAAATTTGTGTTATGTCACGTATTCCAAACCTAGTTCATATTTGATTAGAGGACTTGTAACTCACTCAGCTATTCCAAAGTCCCTAGTGGAAATGAAATGATTTGAGGAAACCATTATCTACCATGTATTGAATATGAAAAATAACTATGGTTTACAAGCCAGAGATATATTACAGTACAGGAAATTAGTATAAGAGAATTATATTATGCAGAAAATACATTCTTGAAACAGATTCTCAGCCCCTTAGCTTTTGTTCTTTATTCAGAATATATATATATATATATATATATATATATATATATATATATATATATATAATATTGATACGGGGGTATGAAGTATAGACAATAAGTGGATAGATAATAATTATATAGACACAACGACGTATTTGGAGGCATTAACAATAACATACAGGCTTTATTAAATATATAAATACACAGCTTCATAAAAAACCCTAGTACACTCAGTCAAAAATACACCGAAATAACTAAGATTAAAATATGTGCTTGTGGTTAGATATCAATGAGCTGACTGACCGTTAATGCGTGTTCGGTTACGTCACGGGCCCCGTAACCACGGTAACCCGCGACAACATGTAACCATAGACCCTAGTAAAAAGAAACCACGGATACCGGGTGTAACAATATATACACTATGAGGTAGGAGAGAGACGAGGCCCCCTACAATTTATATTAATATAATACTTATATTTAGACATATATATATATATATATATAATATATGTATATATATATATATATATATATATATATATATACATAGAGACATTATATCCCTAATGAAGCACAACACGGTTTCAGAGATAGTCATTCCACCATCTCTGCAATAACAACATAATTAACTCATATTTACAATAATTACTCTAATAACAATAACCTAACCTCCCATTCCTTGACTTTCAAAAAGCTTTTGATGCCGTATCACACAATATTCTTCTCTCTAAATCATACAAAATTGGTTTTAATAATGTTACATGCAGCTGGTTCCACAGTTATCTAACAAACCGTTCTCAAAAAGTAAATCTATATGGCACACTTTCCAACCTAAATAAAATTACATATGGAGTCCCCAAGGATCCGTATTGGGCCCGACATTATTCATAATTTACATAAATAGTCTCACACACTGTCTTGAACCATATAATTGCCATGTGACCCTCTATGCTGATGACACTGTTATAACCATAGACACACCGCAGGAAATGCAAACTGTTACCCCCTTTATTGAAAACTGGAGTGCTATAAATTCATTAACCATAAACGAGAAAAAATTATTATTGGATGAACTACAACAAAGACTAACAACAACTTGACTTTAACTTGTCTATGAATAATAACAAGCTGAAAAAAGTTAATAAATTTAATTATCTAGGACTTATAATTGATAAAAACCTGAACTTTCATGAATAACGTTAAGCAACAATACAAATGGTTAATTATAAAATATACCTACTATCTAAGATATGTAAATACATAGATATACAAACAGGACTTCTCATATATAAGACCACTATACTTCCATACCTAGACTATTGCGACTTCCTAGCCGACAATAATAAGGCATATATCAGGCAGGAAATTCAATGCCTCCACAACAAAATCCTTAGAATTATATATAATGTAAAATTAGAAAAAAGGGATGCCAGAACATGGCAACATAGCAAACAACTGCATATATAAAGGTAATATAGCCTTTAGACACCATATGTCTTCAGTACTGACTCTCAGATATGTCAAACAACTTGAGCGGCAGGGGTAGCAAAATCGGTAATACACCTGGAACCTGATATCACAAAAGTCTTAAAATACCTCAAAATGTTCCTAAGGGATACTACAATATGGTCAGATAGCAAAAAACTGTATATGAAAAGATTATATAGTCTTTAAATTATTTAGGAAACAAATATGTGGAAAATTGCAGATGTGTAAAGGGAACATTAATGGTACCCACATGAAAAAGGCTGCTGTAGGCCACTGAGAAGACATATTTTGATTCTATTTGCTGTACGGAGTCCACAAAGGACCAGACTATGGAGTCCAATACCAGAGTTTAATCTAATGAGTCATTGTAATACTTAAAAGAACACAGAACCAAGTAATTGTTTTCAGCACTCAGAATTATAGGTGTTCAGGCATTTTGACGGGAGGTCTCTTTAACAGCTGTTGTCATGGTAATCCGACCACTTGCCAGAGCGACAACAAGTGGAAATGTTAACTAGAAGCATGGATCTACAAGATAAAACAATAAATACATAGACTTTACAAAAGCCTTTGATACTGTCAACCACAAAATCCTACTCCATAAAATCAACCAATTAGGCATATCCAGACAAATAACAGTCTGGGCTCAAAACTACTTAGAGCAACGCAGACAAGTAACTCTAGCCAATGGCACAAAGTCAACACCAAGACATGTAACCCACGGCGTACCGCAGGGATCCACCCTTGGCCCGCTATTTTTCTTAATCTATAACAACAACATAGATAATATTCTCCAGCACAGTAAGATCAAACTCTATGCAGATGACCCTGTCATCTATGTGAGTGGCAACAACCAGACCCACTTGACTGTTAAACTGCAACAAGACATGACACATTGGTGTGAGAATAACAGGCTCACCATAAACTCAAACAAAACAAAAAGTATGATCTTTGGAACGGCAAACAAAGTCAAAAACTCTCAACCAATAAACTTATACCTGGACCAGACCAGCTTACAACAAGTAAAAAAATTCAAATACTTAGGCATGTCGCTCGATGAAGGATTATCGTAAAGGGAACACCTCAATGATACGCTAAAAAGAGTTGCACACAAACTTCACCTACTTGCTTACATACGAAAATATCCTACTCAAAACCAGGCTGCTACTATCTATAAAACAAGGATACTGCCATACTTGGACTATGGAAGCTTAATGTACCACGGCGCTAACAGCACACTGTTATCTAAACTACAGCGATGCCAAAACAGAGGGCTGCGAATCTGCTATAAGTCACCCCACCACATACCAACAAAGACACTTCACAAACATTTCAACATCAACTACCTTCAAGACCGTAGAGAAGCGCAACTATTGAAAAATGTGTTTACCAGAGTGAAAGTGGGATGCAACATTGAGAACAACCTCATACAAACAAGACTATTTGATAGTCCTATTTTATGCACACCAAATCACATCAGGCTAAACAAATACAAGCTGTTGAGTATAAAGCGGCCAAACAATGGAATGAACTGCCCGCAAACATAAAAAAGATAAACGATGAAAAACAGTTCAACTCGATGATTAAAAACAAACTTAGAACAACAATTATAGATTATTAAATAGTTGTAATATCCACAAACGCCCATTAGATTAGCAGTAGGAATCGGCATGTTAAATCGGTCTCCCGTTAACTGGCCTGGCAGCATATGTTGATGTCCGGCAACTTGATTGACTCTGTCCCAATTACTTTATTGATAAGAGTGTATTTTTGTTATAACCAGCTTGCATCTGCAAATGTTTGACTCAATATGTACTCTACGCCTATAATTGACCATGTGTGTAACTATGTATCTAGTTAAGGAACAATCGAACTGCAAAGCCATGTAAGGCCAATCCTTGGGCAATATCTGCAGCATGAATACATACGCTGGAGCCGCTGCAAGATAGGGACCACTGATTTTCCCTAAGCGTAACATCCAGGTTAAATAAAAACCCTAAAAATAAAAAGGCAATATTAACTACCAAATATTGCCAAAGCTTCATCGGAACTCGTTCCAGAAGCATGTTAACGAGTGTTTGTTGTGCAATAGCATAAGTCAAAACCAGACCCACTTGACTTGGCCCACGTGGTGAAGTCAAAGTCAGAGGCAGACGCTATCCTGTCTGCCATAGTGATGCTAAGAGCACAAAGCAGAGCGCGTGCTGACTGCGCAAGCACCAGAGGGAAAGTGACCGAGCCCTGGATCTATTGTTATATGAGTATATATACGTAATTGTACTAAATTAAAGTCCTAATTAGATACTTTATCAATTTCATTTAGATCTCATGATTCTAAATGTCTATACTATGTCATATAGATCATTTGACACTACTTTAGATAATACACTATTCTTTCTCAATTTGACATATCATCCTTATATATTCTGCGAAAACAAAAAACATAGAAATCCACACGAACAAGAGACATTCACATATTACATTACAGTGAAGCTAAACATATTCTATTTCCTCCCAATTACTAATATAATATAACATAATAAAAGTCATATATAATGATCAATCATCCTGGTCATCTGACTCAAGATATTTCACTTTGGAATGTGTCTCACAATCACTTCTTTTAAGATAAATCCTTTTATTGCTGTTTTGAAGTACGTTTTACTTAGATGCTGCAATTCAGGAGTGAGGAGGTTCCAGATCAACATTCCCCTATAAAGAGGGCTATTCCTAAACCGTTCTGTTTTTGGGCGCTTCGTCCTAATCATTATTTTCATGTTCATTCTCGTTCTACAGTTATCCGTTGCTATTATATTATCTGGATTATCTTTCCACCAATGTATATATGAATAATTAAGTATATAATTCGTGATTACTGATATGCTCCCATCTGGGGAGTCTTATAACAGTTCTTAAACATTGATTTAGACATGGCTGTAATTAAATCCCATCTACTTTAGTGCATAAGTAATATATAAAATCAACATATTCTAATCTAGGTAATATCATTTGTTTGCATTTATGGCCTGCAAAGAGGCATCCGTGAGGACATACCTAAACTTCCTAAACTTAAAATTCTGCTGCCTGACATACATCCACAAGTATTTTATTTAACGGTTTCTTAAATTTTAGATCTCTATCTATGATAAGGCCTAGATAATTATAACTAGTAACAACTTCTAAGCTCTTATCTTTTATAAAGCATGAGGCTAAGCCTGTATTCCTCCCTCCAATCCACATCAATTTAGATTTTTCAACATTAATTATAAGTTTCTTTCGTTCTAACCATGTTTGTAATTTATTTAAATCACTTTGCATTCTTGCCTGAACATCGGCTACGTCAGTCCCTTGAGATATTAAAATCAGATCATCTGCATACATTGTAGGGCACGTAAAATCTAGTCTCTTGAAAATTTTGTTAATAAATATTATAAATAATACAGGTCGTAACATAGGACCCTGTGGTACTCCACATTCAATACTCAACTTCTTACTAATACTATCATTCACCTTTACCATCTGAGTTCTATCATCCAGATACAATTCAAACAATTTTATAGCTGATGTTGACAAACCTATTTGCATTAAATCTCTAAACAGTATTTTATGGCATACACAATCAAATGCTTTGCGCATATCGATAAAAGCGCAAAGGCTGTATTTCTTGTCATCCCTAATCTTAGTTAATTGTTCTAGTACTCAAAAAATTGCCTGAGAAGTAGATCTTGCAGGCATGAACCCATATTGATTATCATAGATTACCTTGTTTGCCATTATGTATTTCATTAATTGCCCATGCATTATCTTCTCTATGGACTCGTATAGTTATTCTCCTGTAAATGATTAACCTATTTTGTTAACAATTGATTAGTGACTCCAGTATAAAAGGTCCGTAGGAGGGCGTCATGCTGGGTAGGAGTTGGATCATTTGACCGCTTGCAGTGTTTGTTTGTCTAATTTGGTCATTTGACCTAAATAGTTGTAGTTACTTCTTGTTTGGTCATTTGACCTAGAGCTCTCCGTTAATCCTGTGATATGGTAATTTGACCTGTTTGTCCAGAGAAGACTATGGTCATTTGATCGTAAAACGTGTTAAACACCTCAAGATTTGCATAGGGTACCATTCGCACAGGTCATGTGACCATGTGGAAGTACACGAAAAAAGACCAACTCACTAATATATGTACATGCACAGGTATATGTGGTCATGTAACCAAACATATATCAGCAGCCATTCTTAAGCTACTTGTGGTATCCATGGAACACATTTCCCATGTTCCGGAGCCTAAAATCTCATCACAGTTCACGGTTGAGGTTTTATATTAGTTTATCAGTGTATATAGGTCCAACCTCTACCAGCACCCAAGAATGAGGTGGTGGTCGAGATTCTTTTTTCTTTTTTCTGTTAAGGAGATATATAAAGTATATATAGGTTTAAATGTGAGACAAGTCTTAGTGGAGAGGGGGTGCCCCCACCTCCCTCGCTGAGGGTCCAACCCGACGAGACCGGACACTCCAGGGCTCGGTCACTTTCCCTCTGGTGCTCGCGCAGTCAGCACGCGCTCTGCTTTGTGCTCTTAGCATCACTATGGCAGACAGGATAGCGTCTGCCTCCGACTTTGACTTCACCACGTGGGCCAAGGCGTCAGGCCTAAAATGAAAGACGACGGACTCCTCGTTCAAGACGACTATGCAGACTATGATGTCCTGATGATCATGATGAAGCAGGACGTGAAAGAAATCTCAGTTCCCCAGTGACAGGCTAGGAGGCTGCAGCAGGCACTGGCTACAATAGGCAACCGCCGGTTTGCGGAGAAGAGCGACACAGCTGACCCGAAGAAGGGAGAAAACAATGAGACGGCACTCCTGGATGCGGCGGCAGGCTGGGAGAAAGTCATAGAGCAACTCCAGGCTAATGAAGGGGAGAGTGCTAAGACGGACTGCTCACACCAAGAGGTGGCCTACGAACCCCCACCAGCAGCGGGAGATTATGACCCTACAGTGCTCCTCACTATACGGGCCAGTGATAATAAGGCGCTTAAAGTCACAGACTTCGTACCGGAACATGTCAAGCTCAGGCCAGCCAGGCGCAAGAAGGAGACGATGAAATTTACAGAAGCAGAGGACGGCTCAATGGTCTTATCCACTGATGAGCGAGCCCCTTTGTACATCTCCCAGGCGGAATGGGGGGCAGCCAATATGAGGATTCTGTATCACCTCCTTTGGACAGGATCCCTAGCAAGGAGCCGCATAGAAGACTACGTGGCATATACCATCTATGTCTTTGAGCTGGCGGCCAAATATGACTGGCAGTCCGTCCTGGGACTGGATACCTGCTCCAGGGAGTTACAAGCACAGAACGGGTACAGGTGGGGAGACAGGGTTTCAGCCATAGAGGCTCTCTCTCACTCCTACCCAAAAGGACAAACCCCATACAGCTAAAGGCCCACCAGGGAACCCAGGGGAGTAAAGGGAGCAGAAGTATCAAGAAGCAGCAGACAAAAGGAGCAAGACAGGACAAGGTGCATGATCCAGAGGATCTATGCCGTATCTTTGCCAACACAGGGGAATGCCCCTATGGCGAGAAGTACAAGTTCCGCCATAAAACCGCATAGGATCATACCTCCTAGTCCCCTACCAGGGATGGGGCTTTATGGCCCAGGGCCTGGGAATGGTTGATCCCTAAGAACGACCAAGATAAGGACTTCATTATGGAGGGTGTTACCAACGGTTTCAGGATATCCAACAAGGATACCATGGTGACAGAAGCAGAGCAGGACAACCACAGGTCAGCCCAGTCCACAGACAATAGGATGTTAGTGCAGGAGCAAATCCAGGAGGAATTAAGGAATGGCAGGTATGTGATCACTGCGGAAAAGCCGAGTATCATCTCAGCGCTTGCAGCCATTCCAAAACCCCCGGATAAAATTAGATTGATTCATGACAGAAGTAGACCTGAAGGAACATCCATGAACTCATACGCGGTCAAAGACTCATTTAGATACCAGAGCCTGGAGGATGCTGCCTCCTTTATTGCCATAGGGGACTACATAGCAAAGGTTGAACAATCCAATGCCTATAGGAGTGTAAAGGTCAACCCCGAAGATTTTCCCCTTGCAGGGATAAAGTGGGAGTTTACCCCGGGAGTTCAAACACCCGCCTCATGTTCGGAGCGAGGCTCAGTGCATCAATCTTCAACCGCCTAACCCAGTGTGTCAGATGAATCATGGCCGCCCTTGGTTTTCCCAATGTATTAGTCTAGTCAATTTAGGGTTTGACCCACCACAAATTGCAATACAATTTTTTTCTTCACAATGCATTTCGGACAGGTCCCCAAATCAACATACTAAAAATCCGCAAAAATCCCCCTTGGGGAAATATGCTTAATCTGCAAAAATCAAATGGGGCCTTCAAAACACCTACAGCTGTGGACAAATAGACATAAAACAACTTCTAGATGGTATTTTCAAGTAATTTAAAGAAATAAATTTATTTTCAGGTGCACAATCTCATAGAATAAGTATTTACATGATTTAACTGCTCATCAAATTATGAAAATTACAGTTTTAAGAAAAATCACAGGGGATGATTTCAATTTCAAATATTGTTATTGTTTCAGCTTATTAGATGTTAAGGTGTAGCTAAAATATCATGACCTATCAGCCATCTTGTATCTGTAAATACATCAACTGTACTTGATATTCATTTTAGCTCATTAGATATAACCAGTATGTGTAGTCCTCTACACTTCTATAAATCCCTTTCCAATGAGGTGCAGTCATAATTAACATAGTCATATTAACCCTTAAAGGGGGAATGATACCTTGAGGCATCAACCAGCCCAGAGCAAATTATGCCTTGAGGCATCAACCGGCCCAGGGCAAATGGGCACATAGTTGTCTGAACTTATAATTCAAAGCTTTATGACATGATACATTTTCCCTAACACATTCCAGTGGGTGATGCCTTTAGGCATCAACAGTGCCACCATTGGAATGCCTGAAATGTTGTCTTTAGACATCATCTGTTATAGTTTGGTTGTTATCTAAAGGCATCATTTCCTATATTAAATTTTTTTTGGTAATAATATAAGATATATGATTGACCAAATACCTATTGAGAAATGAAAAAATGTCTCAGTTTCAGTGGCCTATGTTGGTCTTTTATATGAACATATATGTTGACCTTTGACCTCACTGTGGCTCAATGGTGCATAATGCGAATTCTATCTTTAGAACTTTACTAGGGTATGGTGTCTAAATATATCATTCAAGTTGAAATACAGGCGTATTACAACAAGTTATAGAAACATTTGTAAGTCCTTATAGGATGTCATTATATTACATCTCCATATCAATGAAAAATAATTAGGATGTTATATAATAGTAATGATGTCAACTATGATATAGTTTTACACAGGTTGGAAAAATATTATCAAATTATTCACATTATTTCATTAAAAAATGACAATTACTTGAATTTCTGAAATGATGCCTCAAGGCATCATAGCATACTACACCCTGGAATGCCTTAAGGCATCACAGCGTAGAATGTCAGAGAATGCCTCTGGGCATCATAGCATAGCTAAAGGGTTAAGAAATCAGCTTAATACTCTTGGAGAAATGACAAAATATGTCTCAATTTCAAAACCCTCTGAAATTTGATGACCTTTGACTTTTGACTTCTAATAAAAGGTCAAATGGACACATTTATAGAAAAATAGCTACCATATCTGGAATGGCCAAAGTCTTAGCTTTCATTTGATCCAATAAAATTGCTGCTATACTTTTATGGAGCGAAAAACCACTTTTTCAGGGGTTGTCCCCTGACTAGTGCAAGTTAAAACCTAAAATAGGCATTTTGAGTGATTCTAATGAGCATGTTGGATTTATGCAGATTAGACATATTTCCCCAAGGTAGATTTTGGCGGATTTTTAATATGGTGTTCTGGGGACCTTCCTGAGATGTTTTGTGATGAAAAAAATTGTATTGCAATTTGTGGTGGGTTAGGCCCAAAAATGTCATAGATTGACTAGACTATATGTGCGTATTTAGATGATTTTCTTGTCAGAGGCAGTACCAAGAAGGGCTGTAAGCAGGCACTGAACATGTTGATGAGGGTACTCAGAATCCTAACAAGTCAATTTACAGCCTATACATGCACTTCCGCAATGGCGTATATATTAACTATATTAAAAATCAATTCACCATAATTTGTCATAAAATTGCTTTATGGCACTGTGTGAAAACCATCAGTCTATTGATATATATATCAATATAAAGCAATTTTATGACAAATTATGGTGAATTGATATATATATATCAATAGACTGATGGTTTTCGTACAGTGCCATAAAGCAATTTGATGACAAATTATGGTGAATTGATTTTTAATATAGTTAATAGTAGTAATGTTGAATATGTAAAATAGAGTTGATGATATGAAGCATATGCCCCTATAACAATGAGAGGTTCATCAAAACATAAAAATAAGAAAAAAAAGATGAAGTGGATGATTGGGAAAATTTATAACAGTGTGCTGGATGAAGGATGATGGTGACATTAATGGAGAGAACGGAAGTGGGTGAGTTGAAGTGAAGTATGGGTGAGAGTATATGAGTTTGGAGGGGAGACACCAGGTGGCCTCAGTTAGCCAGCCTTGATCAATACTTATCAATATTCTATCATTTCCCAAATTATTGACCATTCAAAAAGTCTAATAAGGTAAGTATTTTTCAACTAGAATTCCTGATGCCCACTGACCCTGACAGTTTGGCTTAATATGTAGAGTGGCTTGGTCCGGATCTTTATATTTTTATCATCAACTGTAATTCATGTGCAGTGTGTCTGAAAACTTCTATATTGAGTAATGCTGCCTGAATAGCTACAATCAATGCACACAGAGTTAAGTGAAGCTACTGATATACTAAACCGTTATTCCTGTAGATTATGAAATCAATATTTTTTACATTGCAGAGAGATTCCATTAATATGGCACTTAGAAAGGAGGCTGTCCTTGGCTATGGCTGTATACTTATATTCATTGTCTGCTGGGTTGGTTCAAGTACTGCCGTGCAACTTCTTCAGAGAGAAATCCCTGACTTCCAATTGAGCTTCTTCAGGTACCTTGGCGGAATGCTTTTGGCTGCAGTTCCCCTTTGCTTCTACAACAGTGAAAAGCTAGCACTTCCCAAGAACTTATATCAGTATATATTTCTGATGGCTATATGTACTCTATCTTCCAATATTGCCTTCTTTTATGCAACATCTATTTTCCCACTTAGTCATGTGGCAGGCCTTACATTGGCTTTTCAGGCTATGACAATCTCTGTTGCATCAAAAGTGTATCTGAAGGAGGAGCAGAGGAGCATAACTATTATATCCATCTTCGGATGTACAATTGGAATATTGTGTTTAGTACAGCCTTGGCTTAACTTTACAAATGGATTTACACCAGGATTTCTCAAAATGCATACAGGACAAATGAACACATCAACAGACTCAATGAATGTTTCTCTTGGTCATTCGATTCAAACAGTTATCTCAAGCAATCCTTGGCTTCTACCAAGTGGTTACATAGCAACATTTTTAGCTGCAGTCACTGATGCTCCATATATATTTTCTGTTAGTATGTACTTAAAAAATGAGAACCCTGCACTGTTGACATTTCTAACATCTGCATTGTGCGTACCATCCAGCCTAGTGCTTTCTCTGTATTTTGAACAACCTGTTTGGATCACAAATCTAAATTCTATCATGTTGGTGTCTATACATGTTGTTGGCACTGCAGTAGCACTTCTTGTAGAAATGAAGGCTTTTCAATTGATAAATCCTACTGAACTGTCAGTATTCAAAAATCTTATAAGCATAGTCAATTTATTGCCTCAGTACACCATATTAAGTGCACACTTGTATGGAAGAATGAATGCTCTAGAAGTAATTGGCTGCTTCATCCTGACTGCATCAGTGTCTCTAAATGCATTGCTCTCAACAGATAATGAAACACGTTTAATTTAACATTTTATCTCACCCCTGGTACAAGTTTAGCTTTAGGCTTAACATTAAATAATATGAAATTATATCACAAAAAAGTGACTATGCCATGGTCATGGTGTAATGATGTATGATGATGTTTTAAGTGACCAGCCAATCAGCAGCCAGGATTAGACAAGAAATCAACATGGCGATTTATGTTCCTAAACTACATTTGTGAAAGCAATTTGACTTACTCAGATATTATATAGAACCATACTTGAATTGTAAAGTAAACAATACACCACTTGTTTGGATGTGCAGTCATCTTCACTCTGCAGTGCCTCAATGATGATGACTGTGCATCCAATGAGTGGAGTATTTGTTTACTTATTTTTGTATACAGACATTTCTAAATCATGCTGAGCACTTGTGACAGAGTCAGGCACATTAGGTTGTGTCTTTTCTTCAGTGTATATTGATAGTTGACAAGGTTCTATAAGATCAACCTCATATCAAAATTACAGATAATTTCTTGATTTCACTTAAATATACCATATGGAATGTTTTATACACATTTTACGGAAGGTTTTTGTGCAATGATCCATATTCTTAGCATAACATAAAAATCATCATTTCATTAATCTCAGAAAAAGATGCCTTAATTTTGGATTAGGGAATGTATCATGCAGGCTTAGAGGGTAGAAGAGGGAATTAACATTAGTAACATTTGGTTTGGTTTGGACAATTATATCAATATTTCCAATTACAGGAAGTATTTGAGACTTTTTTTTTGCTCCATTGACACAAGCCTGTACATAGGCCCAACATAGTATTGCACCTACAAAGATGTGTATCTTTTTTTCAACGTGATGACATTATGTTTTTTTTACATAAATAATGATAAAAAGATATGGAGAACACATCTGTGAAGTTGTTTTGTAGAATTAATATATTATGGAGAATTCATGAGAATGTGATATTCAGGGCACTCTGTATTATATGTAGGCGTGAGCCTTTGTTTTCCCAACTCCCCATCATTTTTAGTGGGGTGCAAACATCAACATGGCAACTATTTTTCAGAAATTCTGTTAATTACGATATATGATATGGTTTTCTTTATTAAGTGAAAGTCTTTTTTAAATCGCTGCATTATTTTCTGAAATGTAATTTTCTTGTATCAAAATGCTGCATTTATGCAGCAGTGGTACTCCCATGGTGCTACATTTATGTGGCAGCAGTATTCCTATGGTGCTGCAAAAGCAGCAGCGGTACTGGCATGGTGCTGCATATATGCAGCAGCGGTAGTGAAAGGGTTAGATACGGCCATCTGTGGCAGAGCTGTCACCATAAGGATGGGTGCCAGTGATTGTATATATCTCTGAAGGACGAACACATTTTGGATAAAGTCATAATTTCATGTTCCATCATGTGATATCATTGGTAATCAATAATATTTCACTCATTTTAGCTTACTAATGTGGTGGTCGCCGCCTGTCTAGCAGGTTGGATGACCCCAATCCGGAACGCTAGTTCCAGGCAGGATCCCACCCTACGCACTTACGTAGGTTGGTTCGGTTTTCGGTTAGTTTGCACAGACCTAATCACACACAACACAACAACGTAATTTAATAAACAGGGATGTTTATTAATCACTTACTTCCTGGAAAGATCTGGAAGATCTTCCTCACAAGTACAGTACCCTAACACATGAGTGCTAGGTAACGCTGGATAGGCTAATCCGGAGGACAGCCTGTCGACCTACTGTGAACGCTGAGTATATATACTAAGCGTTACGTAATCCCGGTCTCCGCCGCGCCACTCTCGTGTGCGGCGTTGCCCGGAATCACTACACAGTAAGGATCGGCATATCGCGCCACCTTCCGTGAAACAAACGAACACTGCTGGATTCCCGTCCCACTACACTAATATTGGTTGTGATATTATACCTACATTTTCTAGAGATTTCAAATATATTGATAAATTGTTTCCATGTCAAAAAAGATTTTATAGTTTTAAGTGAACGGCCGTCAAGGCATCATTCAACTCGGCTAGTTGATGCCTCAAGGCATCATTCATCCTTAAAGGGTTAAGCCTTTTTACACCTTTGATATTTCAATGGGAAATACATGTTGTCACGATTCAAAATATTGGTATGTAAAACATACAGATTCTGTCCCTTGGCCTAAATGACCAAGCTGGCTGTGTGGCACGCTGCTAGAGGGGACCCCCATGGTTAAGATCATCAGGGTCGGCCCCACGCGGTAAACATGGAGCCAGCATATAATCCTGTTCTCGATGTACTCTAATCAGTCCAATTAGGATATAATTGGAAATTGTAAATAATTTAATGCCAACTGCTCTCTTACTATATCATATGTAATACCTCTGCATGTATTTCCTCTTTTATTTCATCAATCCCACAATACTGTCTTACATGTTTTCACATCATCCCTCATATCCTACACGCTATTTATTATCCTATTTTCAATCTCAGAAGCGGCCTTAGTACACGTCATCTACTTCAACTATAAAAGGGGACCAGACCAGACTCGAGGCCTCACACTCCTCTACACATCTGGCCGGTGCAAAAGTTACCCACCCACCGATCCCCGACTACGCCATCATCTTATATAGATGTTTTAATAATAACTTTTTATAGGCCGAATAATTAAATAGTGGCAGCCAGTCACTCGAATGTTTTTATTACTCATTCCACATTATGAATGTCTATTTATCAATCAAACATATGTTTTATCTCAAACAATGAGAATGATTATAATAAAACTACTTATCAACCTTGTCTTATCCAAACCTAGCGTTGGCTTTTCAATTAGTGCAGCTCATTATAGCACCATCTGCAATAAAGATTGTAACAGGACGACACCTTTGAGTCATTCACTAAGCTTACTATTCACAACTGATAGTAACAATGGATTCAGTTATAGTTTAGGCGGAGTTAACCCATAGAGGATCGGATGTATATAGCACGATTATAGGTGAAAAACAGGAAATAATCAGTGCCTTTACATATTGAAAAAAACGAGAGCCATTTGGAAGAATGGCGCACTTCATGTTATTGAATGTGCCACAATTTAACAGTATAGTATTGAGCAACTGCATGCAAGGACAGAGGTGGACTACCTGGATACCAGGCATAAAATACAGTTGTTGACATGTATGTACAAAGCCTCAAGGAATCCTGGAAAATTAAGAGTTGCCCCTAGAGAAACGAGGAGCTCTACCAAACTAAAATCTGTTGTGAAACGACCAAAAACGGTCTGCTATCAAGACTCTCCTATGTACCGAGGGATCAAACTATGGGATACCTTAGCTTCCACCACTCAGCATGTATCTACAGTCAAAGAGTTACAAGTTGTAAAAACAATAATGATCCATATACGAATGGTTGTAAATGTTGATCATTTTGGTATAATGCTCGTGCAGAGTAGTATAACTTTCATGTTTCATCATCATCATCCTCATTCCTGTATATATGTAAATATATTTCTATCTAGAATTATGTTACTCCGATGCAAAATATGACAACCCATGTATTCATTGTTGTTTGTACTATGCTGCAGTGGAAGAACTCCCTATGGTAGAACTACATGTTTTGCTAAATAAAAGAAGTTTTGGTGGCCTTTGCAAGGTTCAATAGGAATAAGAGTGCTTCCACGTTAAAGTAAGGAGTGTCGGGTGGTTCCCCCACCTGTATTATGAGTGTTGGCATTCTAGCTTCTCTGTCACAAGTGTCTAATCTTACAAGTCGATTTCTGGTATGTGACTATATCATGGCTGTCCCTTCATAATTTATCAAGATCTCATACAAAGTTCAACACCTATTGGGATTTTCATATATGGCGTGTCACTGTAGATGCAGCTGTTTCCCTTGAATAGTTCTTTTAGTGGTTTTATTTAGGGTCAAATTTTGAGCAAGCAAAGAAAACATGATTTGGTCAGAAGACATTACATTCGGGTGCATTTTCGGTGTGGTTGGGTGGCGTTTTATGGTCAGCCAGTAGCCCACACCAGAGTAAGGTCGATGTCAGGTAAGCAGTTCTGCAGGTCAAATGGGTTTGTTATCTCTGTAACGGGACCTTAAATTAGAGTGTCAGACGGTGGCTTCTGTGAACCATGGTTTACAAACGCTGTGAGACAATGATATAAAGTTCCTATTCAATTATTTACATGAGTTTCTATTCAAAGAGAGAAGGCAGTCCCGCTGAAATTGATCATGATTTATCTACAGTGAGAGAAAACGACGAAAACATACAAACATAACTATACCTACTGGGTGCCATGCACGTTAACTTAATGTGGTGAATCAGACAAGTCTGCTATTTTAAATTCAATATATCATAAATCTCAACTGTAATGTGAGAGTAAAAGTGGGATTTGAACAATAAAAACTTGCAGTGGAATAAAAAAGAAGGGGAAAAAAAGAAAATCATCTAAAATTAGTACCCCCGCAGTATCATTAGTCAATTTTAGTTTCCATTTTCGATCAGGGTCTTGTCTAACATTCCATATTGCATTTTACTTATATATTCAAAATAGTCATTTATAATTGTTGAACATCCATCTGTAGCTATAAGGTTATGGTCATTATATTTTTAGTTGGCCACAACTCTGAACCTTCATTTCCATATATAAAGTGTTTTGATCTTGCGCCAAAACTCAAAAAGCTTTTGTTTACATTCACTGCACGAAACTAACCGCTTTATATATGAATGCACCCGGCATATATGGGTATGCTTTTGCATATACAAGGTCGTCCTATTCCCCGTGTGTATATGCCACATCTGTAGGCGCCTGATTTATGTATACACCTGATTCATGTATACGCCTGATTCTGTTGTATATACACCACTATCAAATAGTTCCATTCTCTGCCACTTGGGGACACTACTGGTAGCATATTTCATTTGCCATTAACCATCCAAGTCTGTATCATATGAAAATTGCAATCTTATATTACCAATTTTTTTTATAAAACCTTTATAAAACCTGATTGAGTATAAATTGAATAATTACATATAATAAACCCTGCATTCTGTTGTTTTTTTTACCGTTTTTTTAATAGATTTTACTTTGAAAACAGCACTCTCCTGTTGGGTTTTAGGTATTCCATTATATAAGCTTGACTGAGAGTGTAGGTTTTGACTCCAACTCCGACGCCACACCCGCGTCCGTGAGCCTAAGTGAGATGCCCGCCGCCCGCCGCCTGCCGCCCGCCGCCTGCCGCCCGCCGCCCGCCGCCCGCCACCCTCCGCCCACCGCGCACTTAAGGTCACCGAGGATACTTCTACCAACATAGATGCACAGAGAGGGCGGCTGTGAGGGTGGCTGTGAGGGTGGCTGCGGACCTCCGGCACACTGAGAGCAGGCCCGGCGTACGGGGTGGCCGCCGGTTCGCAACTTCTTTTTTTTGTATCATGTCTACGCCCGGCGTATATATATCACGCAGAGCATGTTTTATCTTGGATACGCCAGGTGTGAAATACACCCAAGTCTCGCGCGTATACATAAGGAAACTGTCTCTTAGATGCCTCATGCGCAGGTGCAGATAAGAGGCGTATACAAATGAAAACAAGTCTATATTCAGCCAATACGTGGGCTTCCACGATGGCGCATGTATGAATAAAGTGGTAAGTTTCGTGCAGTGATTGCTCTTTTTGGTCTATACAAAATTGGATTTTTGCAACTGTTAATTTCATGGTTAGTTCTTCTATTATCGTTGATGGCAAAATAACAATGGGCCATTAGTGTCCTTGAGATAAGTAATGATGTCCTGCCTCTCATTTATTAGTGAAATAATTTTATCGTTAATCAAAGTTTCAATCTATTATCGCAGCAAGTAATAATGCACGTCTTTGTAGAACTTCTTAATTAAAAAGTCATCAGTGTATGGAATATATAAATTGCAGATACTGAAATTGTTTAATTAACATCAAGTTGAGTAGCATCTGTATAATAAATTCGGTTTGTAGAGAAGTGTGACTTATTTCCCGTCACTGTGACTTATTAGCCCTGTACAGTGATTTTTCTTTTGAAATAAGTGATGACGGGATTGGTGGACGGGAAATACTTAGCGCTTGCGTGATATGGTTGCCGGTGAGAGAGTGAGGCCCGTTTCCGGGTGTCTCCGAATTATAAAGGTGCCAGGTTGGTTCCCGGTAGTATAGATATGTGATCTGAAGAGAGAATAAGATGTTAAAATCAGGAATGGGTAATGGTTTGTGAAATATAAAAATTAATTCAAGAAATGATGGTTAAAAGGGATTTTTGTGAAATGAAATGGTTGACTTAAATTATCATACAATTTAACAATTTCACACTAAGAGATATAAGGCAAAAACCTTTTAAAGTTGCGGAAGATGGGAAATTTCCTAAATAAGGAAACGTCCCTATGGATTGTAAAACAGATGATACTTCCAAAAATAGAATATGCAAATTTTAAATATTTCTTATATAATAAGCAAAATAAAAAAAGGTTACAAACTGTAATGAATGACTGCCTGCGATGTGTATTGAGAATGCCAAAGAACCTTAGGCCCGGCGTCCACCTACTACGATACGGCACCGATATGCCCTACGATGCACCTCCCGATAAAAAATCAAAATCGCGTCGGAAGGTTACCTAATATCTGGGCAGTTGACCACGTTTCTGCGATTAGACACCGACAAAACCCCCATACAACGCATGTTGGATTGGCTTGTCTAGACATATGTCTACGATTTTGCACCTTCACGATATGCCACCGATTTCGACATTTTGTATCGGTGCCATATCGGGAGGTCTACGATTCTATCGTGGTAGGTGGACGCCGGGCCTGATAGTAGGCACCAGGGAAGTAATGGAGCATGTAGGCTAAAAACACTATTTAATTGGCAGCAGCATATTCCCTGTAAAGAAATTAGTGGGAAATTGTCCTTTGTCTATGTCCTTGTCTAAATCGATGCACATGTGCTGTCCATGTTGAGTTAAATTGTCCCTGATACAGAATTTAATGTAAAGTTCAAAGGTATAAAAGTACAACATGAAGCGTCATATGACGACCATCAATATGAATTTAGACCAGATAAAGGTACGGCTGATGCTATATTCATCACAAAATCACTGTATATGAAGCCCGAAACGATGGTAAATTCGTTGCTGCCCGAGTAAGGGATACATATGACCTATAATCGTACCAAATATGAAGAAAATAGGCTGCATCGTTCCGAAGTTATCGGTGTTTGAAATTCGTCATAGGAATCGTCTGCTCTGGTGGCCAGTCACCCCCTCCCACCTCCCGATGGCAGTCAAGTCAAAGAATGTCAAGGGCGCTGCATAAATTAGCGGAGGCGTCGGGAAAATACACTGGCCACCAGAGCAGACAATTGCTATGACGAAATTGAAACGCCTATAACTTCGGAACGGTGTCGCCGATTTTCTCCATATTTGGAACATTGATCGATTATATGTATACCTTACTCGTGCTAAAATTTCATTGCTTAATTCCTAGGGGAAGTGAAGTTGCTCATTCTGTACGACATGTCCATAGCTGTCATGAACCAACGACAATTTGGGCGACATTTTCAATCATGTGACCCCACGATTGTCGTGACTGAAAAACACGTTTGGCTGCCCTACGCCTCTTAGACTCACGACATATCGCCTATTCACTAAAGTGTCGTGTCTATCGAAGACTGATGGCAAAAACATGTCGCCCATAACGATTGTCATGACTGAAAAACAGGGCCCTGGAGTAAGTATCGTTAGCCAGCAAAACCAATGACCGGTTCTGAATTCCAGTCTTGAGAATATCCTGAGTAATTTTGACTATTTAGCCATTCCTATTTCATCATACGTCTTCATTGGTTTATTGCACGGGAACAATGACACCAAAAGAAAGTAAATAAAAACAGTCGCATCCACACTTGACGAGACTTTAAAGATGTCGAAACCACTCGTGAGTGGAATCAGGACATACCAATATGCACTTGACCAGTCACCAAATCCACACAGGATGGAATATAACATTCATAGGCCAAGAATTGGTACTAAAAGATTGTCCAAACAAGATACAAGATCTCTTCTGGAACGAAAATATTACAGCAACAAGTATTGGTACTAAAGCAATATATCAGAGAGTATCCTACATGATTTACTCATACATACAACCAATGGGAGATAAACACATACTGGGGAAAGGGAAAACACGTGGTTCTCTTACCGCTTCTCCACCCTTCGCCATTGAGCGGCAAAAGAAAGGCTCATTCACACGCTAATGCCTAAGTAAACATTGCTAAACCCTAATTATGGTTGATTAATTAAGTTAAAAGTGGGACACCACAGCAGTTTTCTTGTGCCTGCGACAGGCAGTCTGCAGATGACATTTGCAGCAAACGATCTTTCAAATGGTCAAAATATGGTATTAATATTGATAGGATATCAGTACAACATTCACAGCAATAAACTTAATAATCGTTTGTTAAATACAAGGCACGTAACTGATACCTTTTTGTTGATCATGAGCATTATGTATCTATCATTACTTCATAAAGCAGACAGTAGGTGATAGTGGATATAGGTTAGATGGGTAAAAAGATGCTATAATACATGAATATTACTATCAAAAGTTAAAAATAAGAACATAACAGATTCCCTAGTTATGGTCTTTATTATATACCCACCTGATATGGAGTCTCCATAGTAAGCCTATGTAGCTTACAGATCGCTACTGAGTAGGATACGGAGCTGCGTACCCTCCTAGGAGGATACAGATTTTTGAGATGAAAGTAGTCCCATTGAGATGAAAGTAGTCCCAAACATAACTTCTTAACTATGTTGAAAAGTTTTCTAACGATCATATTTATTGCTTAAATCTAAAAATAAGTGAGTAATAAATGCAACATTACCATGATTTCGATCCTTGTAGTTGACGCTACGCAATACTCGTCAACTACGCGGAGAATACGGCCACTCAGATCAAAATCATGGCAATATTGTGTATGTATGCTCCGTTTACGGCCGGTTCCAAGGATCTGAGAAGCTCTTGGGGTGAGCGTCCAAATCCTAGCACCGGGAGTTGGCGCCATCTGGGTAGTGAAGAGGTAATCGCTAACTAGAAATATTGGTATTAAGGCTTAATACCTCCAATAACACGCTCTAAATGAGCGCAATCGGATTGAATACAAGTATTTTCGATCAGTCATTTATGTATTTGACTTACAGAATAAATTAAATGATTTTAGACACTGGCCCAAGGTAAATCAATGCAAAGCTAACACAAGGACTAAAGTACAAAATAGTTGTCCCTGTTTGTGTATCCATAAGACTGTTAGCAGCAGCTCTACCATTGTTCTTTAAAAAAAAAAGGAAAAAAGGCTCTTTATTGACGTATAAAGGATTCATTAACAATGTACATGATTTTCGGCCGATACCGTCAAACAAACATAAAGGTACAACAAATAGACACAAGTAGTAAGGCATTGTGTAGCCAGCCAGTAATTGTATTTCTATAACCCACAAGGGTGGTGTTTAAGGGTCATCAACGGGCTTGTTGGTACACGGTTGTTTATCCATCATTACAGACCTTCAAAGAAGTCCACACATATATCCACTCTACCAAGAGTTGTGATTTCAATCAATACATATTGTGAGTAGCTTCACAAATAGAAAAAGAAAAACAGAACAGAAATAGAATATACACAACATAACCTAATTTGAAAGGACACTGGAACAAAGGAAAAAAAGGTTGTGCTGGGTAGTATTTTATGTTGCGCAAACTATTATTATATTTGATTCAAACTGATAGCATCCGACATTGCCCACAAAGATAGTGTGCTTTGCGGTTTCACATGGTGCTTTAAGTCCCAATTACTCAAAATCGCTCCTAGCATTTACCTGCTTTTAACTAGGTTTTGAACTTAACCCTACTCTGAATACGTGGGCCATCCACTTCTAGTGCGTCCCTTAAAAGTTTGCCCTCGTTCAATGGCGACCGCCTAAACAACTCTGTATTAGGTCTTCTTAATTTTTTTCCACCTTTTCAGTACTCCTCGTTGTTCTGATGTTTTCTGTAATCAAGTTGTCTTCAGTGGAAACCCACAAGTGTATAAATGAAAGAATTTGTAGGTTTCGTCGTACATTAAGGCTAGATTCCCTCTTTCCAACATAGACACTGTACTCATCGGCCTATCAGTACTACACTGAAAGCATGTATGCAACGCATTGTTCAATAGTGTCTGTAGTTTCCCTTTTTGGTCCTCTCTTAGAGCGGCACAAACAAAACTACAATATTCTAGTTTTGACAACATCATGGTTTTTAGTATGGCTAAGGACTTAGCTGTGTCAATAAAAATCGTAACTTTCACAACTTAAATAATTTAAGTTGGAAGTCTCTTTTAAGTTTTTCATAAAATGTGGTAAAACTGAGTCGACTGCCAATTAACACACCAAGATACATAAATGAAGTAACAGTCTCCAGTACCGTACCATCCAAATGGATACCACTCTGAAAGACTGTATTCTTCCTGTTCCCAACACACCACAACAATTTGGATTTAGATTTATTTACTTTCAGGTTGTTCATCTTAAATAGGGTTTACTCTAATATTCCCTGTGTAAATCCTCTATTCAAAAATTATAATTTCTTAATCAGTTTTAATCAAGCTTTACGTAAAGAGTGGTGAATAGTTTATGTAATATCTCATTATTCAATCTTTTATTTCCCATCACAGGCACTTCATGCTGGTGGACGAGAAGGACAACTTCGTCTCACAGAGGAAGGAGCCTTCCTTGGCTTTGGTGACGCCCAGTCTCCATGGAAACATGCTGCGTCTGGATGCCCCGGGGCAGACGACCCTCGTCCTGCCAATGAACCCCCCCATTACATCAGACACACACATCTCCAACTGCCGGTAATCTGAGGTTTTTTTTTATTTTACTTTTTGAAGCAAGCTTAGCTCTATTTATGGATCAGTAGTCCAGTACATATTAATCTTGTTTTTGCTTAGTAAGCCTTTTACAAGTGTTCAGTACACCTATGTATAATGGTGCAGCCACAGAGCGACAAGTGCCCAGTCCAGCGTTGAACAATGACTGAAGAACAACCATGAAGTGTAGTCTCTCTCACAATACACTGTTGATTCTTAATTAATTAAGAGGTCACATAGATATTGCTTCACAAAGGACATCTCGAGGATTACACGTATTAAACTTTCTTACGTCATCATGATAACCCGTTTACACAAAAGTTAGTAATAATGAATTTTCTATACAGCTAATAGCCGACTCCTAAAATCATGTATCTATTGTTTGAGTGTGCTCTCTCTGTTTTTTCCTTTTCTGTTTTTTGTTTCATCTGATTCTTTATTAAGCACAGGTTTTCTGCACTTAGGCATGTCATTTAGAGGTTTTAGAGGATTGAATATAGAGGTAGAGAGAGAAATACAGGTTTGAGGCAATTTTTTGAGAAGTCATACGTATGTTGGTAAAAGTGCCTTTATAAACATAGTCTTAGTTAATTCAACAGATGTCCACCACAGGGTAATGCAGTACTCTCTACCCAATCTAGAACTGCCTGTTGTATCACAACCTACAATCCCTGTACTTTTCCGTCACACACGAAAACTCCTTATGGTATTTGTCATATTTGAAGATATTTACTATTATTAGAAACGTCCTTACTGTCGACGACATGGTTCCCGTACGAGGTCAGTCATCGATTTCCTGACGCCATAGGTGGAAGGCCGTTTGAAATAGACGACTTGATTAGAATGAGAATCGTTCCATTTGAAGTAAAGACGTTTGATTATTATCATACTTCAAATCATAGAAAAAATGCCAAATTCAAATCGATGAAAAAGGCACACAGAACATAATTTCTTTCTTTTTCCAATGCCAAACCTGGCAAGATCTACCGGTTATCATTGTTTTGGAGGTTTTCCTGCCGCTGCTCTTTGCTTCCTTTTTTCTACAGCCAAAGAGAAACCGAATAAATTGTTGGCTGACTGCACCAATCATTGAAGCCGTGAAGTCGCCTTTTACACAGTGTTGTCCACATTCTCCTTGTTGCTATTAGTCTGCAGGTTTTGAATAGAATATATCATTTCATGGTTATGAAATGAAGTCAATATCTAAGCAGAGATTTGTATAGACAATTGATTAGTGATAAAGTAATTAGACACATAATCTAGTAACTCCTCTAAAACTACTGTCCATGTTTTATGTGGGTTAGCAAGTGGCTTCGTGAATGGCTTTTCACATTGGCCTCTGTTGGCTTCTTACATAGCTGAAATAGCTCCGTACATGACTAGAAACTTAACTATGTGCGTAGGTATATACATGGCTTCATAAATTGGCCTATACGTACATTACTTCACAGATATCCATATATTGATTGGGCCATTTAGGAGGATCCTTAATGTGGAATATTGCATATGGTCAATTCTCCCAGATCGTGATCGATGGGCCACGTACGGTGACCAATAATTCAAAGGGTCGTTTTCTAAACATTGATTTATAAGATCAGAAACGATGTCAGAGTATGTAGAAATGAAAGATCTGTCAGGGGAACCCCACTTTCATGTACCTATATCTTGAAAGAAAATTGATAAACCCCTAAAATAGGCATTTTTAGCTCAAAATTCATAGATGAAACCTGTATAATGAGATTTTTAAGACCTATTATTTGTATTTAACTATAAATATTTATCTCTCCTGAATGTGTCATACCCACAAATGTGTTGCAGAACTTATAAAACATAATAAATGTTTAAATGGGGAGATTTATTTGTAGTCTAGGTGTAAAAAATCAGTGGTGAAGGGCATGTCACCGTACATGGGCAAGCAACATTAAAAGGTAAAAAAATTATAGAAAACTGCTTTTTTCGTTACTTTTTCATCCTCCAAATGAAGGAGCCATGTGAAAAGATTTTGTAGCATTTGAAGTGTGTAAATTAATTCTTCCATCAACTATACTACAGCTAAATGAACATGGGTGGTGAACTTTATTTGGTCACCGTACATGGGCAGAAATTATTAGGTTTTGCTTATGTATAGAAGAAGATTTACAATGTTAGTGAACAATATTTTATATATTAATAGAGTATTATGGAACCATTAACACCTGCAATTTGCAAAGACTTCAGGCAAGTTAATGCCAATAATTATACATGTGTTTTTAGGTATGTCACCGTACATGGGCCGGTCACCGTACATGGGCATTATATTCTGAATTGCAATAATCAACTCTAATTTATTCAATATAATTAGTGTTTCATTTTCTGAAAATGAAAATCTGATTCTGCTAATAAATAACAAGCAATATTTCTCCTAAGGCCTTGTTAAACCCACATGCCCATGTACGGTGACATAGGGCTTATAAGGTTAAATTCATTCAGCTAAAAAATAACTTCCAAAAAAGATTAGTGTTCCCAACTTTTACACAGGTAAAGTATTGTCTTCTACTATATATTTCCAGATTTTTATAAAGATCTAGCTAGTTTGAATTTTTGGTCACCATACGTGGGCATCGATCACGATCTGGGAGAATTGACCATATATATAAAGGGCATTGCAATGATGGTAATCTACAATACCATTGCCAGGGGGGGCGCTGCAGTATTGGTGTTAGTCTGCAGATTACAGGCTTTATAAGTATAAACTTGATGACAGATCACAAACTTTGACCGTTTCCTCAACAGTAAGGTAGTTTCCTCTTCTTATCCCATGGATGGCTTCCTAAATGTCTATTTGGGTTTAAATATGGGTTCACACACTATTCATTTCAGGGTCTGGGGAGATATGGTGGCTGGGGAAGACTGTGGAAGTGAGGCAGCAGGCTGGTTTTCCCGTTATCTTGGACGGCCAATACGTTTGGTGTATGCTGGGCCTGGCCTGATGAGACGTGAACTTCACAGAGACTATTCCAAGTGCCGCCCTTACGACAAGGTAACAGAGGTCAACTAATCGCATAAAGATCTTCCATTTTCACTGTTGCAAGAAGCATCACGCATATGATTAAAAACAGCACATATATATGCTCATTATTCACTACAAGTAGATTAGCCTATTGTGTAACACTAGTGCCTCTTAATTCTTCTAGGCGAGAATAATTAGGGAGGGGGGGGGGCTGGTTAAGAACACCTTTAGGAGGTCTTCAGGCAGCTTCGACAAATTCAAAATATATTTATAAATACAGGATCCAAAAAGTAATTTGCATAGATCTATGTGGAAAGAAATATGTGGAAGCCATCATGTTTTTTATGAATATTTTTTCTATGGCAATTATGACAACCTACCCTGTGGGAGGGGAAGAGGTGGCCCATATTCAGCGCTCCCAACAAGCCAAGTGGCACTTTGTGCATATTTGCAACTGTCAGTCACATGATTCTCTCTTGGCCAATCACAGGTAGCCTTCCAGGACTGGGGCCAGACGCTTCTGATCTCAGACGCCTCCCTGGTGAACCTTAATACGAGACTGGAAACGCCCGGGACAATGAGCCACTTCCGGCCAAACATCACTGTGACTGGCACAGAGCCCTTTGGCGAGGTCAGTAATACTAAACTGGAATATTCTACTACATTTGAAATATATCATTTTTACCTTCTGCACAATACGTAAATAGATAAGAAGGACTAAACAACGATATATAAGCCGAGATGTACATGTAAGTTAGGGATAGTACTCTAAACCATTTCATGTTTGTGACATGCACGTATATATGTCATAATAAATCGAGAGAAAACAAATATATATATACGTATTTATTATCTTTCAAAGTCGCAATAGAAAATGTATAGGGCGCCTCTCGTCCACCAATTGGAGATTCTGGCCACCGATTCTGGTAGTCCTATCCAAAATGAGGTCAAATCATCACGTACTTCGAAATATTTTCTTAAAAGCTCATTTCATATAAATTATCTATGATCAGTCAGAAGAATCTTGTTTACAATCAGAAATCACGGTAATAAAACGTTTGGCATGCTTAAAACATGGACAAATAGCTGACTGCCATAAGTCTGCACCGAATTTCTATCACGCTTGACGGTACTGTAGCATTATGGCGTAATCTGGAACTACATGTAATATTAATATGTATCAACTACTTGCAGATTACGGCCAATAATACACAAAACCAGCCAAATTGAAGGGGAGTTTAAGGTTTACTTCTTTACTTTCAGTCATTATTGGGCATATATCTGGACTTTTGAACACAATGGCCTCGGCACGAGGGTGACAATGGCATTCAAAGTTCACATAAAGGTTGTATCATTGTTACTGATGGCAGGTCAGTTTGGTTACAATACCTGAATAACAATTCAAAAATCCATCGGAAATATCGTTCTGCTCTGATGCACATAAATTGATCTTTCTTGCCTGACTGCTGCCCACCAGCTGTCAAGTGGAGGTGAAGAAAGATATTCAATGGACTGGAAAGATATATGAAACCATTTGTAACCATCCGTCAAATGCAATTTGCTCTTATGGTAACATGATTTCTTTGTTTGACAGGATATGTGGCATAAGCTCTACATGGGCGGAGTACAATTTACAAACATCAAGCTGTGTGGCAGGTTAGTGAACTGCCATTTATGAACAGGATTTCATACGGGCCTATCTCTGTGTGTATTTTTAAAAGAAAGCGAATATATTTTCATTAAAATCTTGCTGTTATGTTTCACAATTTATATTCTTTTCACGTTCCATTCACTAGATGTAAGATGACGACAGTCGATCCAGAGTCTGGCATCATGGGCGCCGATCAGCAACCACTCAAAACCCTCAAAGAGTGAGTTCATAATACTATCATTTATTTTTCATCGATTACAGAGTCACCATTAAAATATATACAGCAAACCAATACCTATTGTTTCTTTGTTGTCAGAAATCATGAGCATTGATTTGAAACGCATTGATTACAGCCTCAAAGCCATTGATTCCTTTTTGTCTGAATCGTAAGTTTCTTGTCTTGTACCGCAGTTATTTGTTGATATCATCACTGAAGTCGTGGGTGATGTGGCCATTGTATGCCCCGTTCAGGAATTAATTCTGAAATTATTTGCTCCCAAACTTGGGTGAAAGTTGTGTTTTGATGATTAATCAATTCCATTTACTTAATCAAACTAGATAAATTAAGAAACATCTATGGTAGGTGTGCCATAGTCGGCATCGGGCATCTACAGTCTAGACGTGCAGATAGGTATCGTTCTAACATTGTTCCAACTAGCCCTGCATTCAAGGGAGCCGGTTTTCTATATGCAGTGATAAATAATGATATACTACTTGTATAGTTAATGTTAATTTTATTCTTATTTTCTTCTCTTCCAGATTCCGAATTAGGCCTCCACATACTGACCCCTGCTTTGGTATCAATATATTCTGTGATGTCGAGGGTACCATTCATGCTGGGGACCGGGTGCAGGTGACCTTCAAGGAGGGCTAAAGCAATGTCCTAATGATAAAAGGGGACCTCAAAGCCAAATTGCCCAAGTGACTGCCACCTAGCGGCCTCTTTATCAAAAATATTGAAGTTCTAGACTACATGACATACAGCTATACTGTTAAGCAATGTGATATACTATAATATGCTCAAATAGATTTAAATCATTTGACAGCTGTGGTGTGAACATTTTGACTATTTTCATCTTTTTTTCCGCTTAGATTCTTTAAAGCAGCAGTGCAGTTGTCATGCATATCCGCATGCAAGACACCCGTTTGTTGAATTGTTCGCCTACATTATATACCTATAGCCGATCCACTGTAAGGCTGTTTTAAATTCAGAAGCGGTATAAAAACGTTTACATTCAACAATACGGTGCAATGACTATGATTGTCATTTTACATAATTTAATAATGCGTATTGTTTAGTACATAAATCATGTAGGCGGCATGAGCTGAGTACATTCGATAACTAAGTTTGACTCTTTCAGATCAGTTTCATTTGTTTATTTGAAAAACACCTGTTTGGAAAGTTCAATATGCTCCTTGTAAATTCTCTGTCTTTGGCCTTAATCATTCAACATTTATCATTTTACACAGTAGCATGATGTTATACGCTATCCTTTCTGTTGCTATCATATATGCTGGGTCTATTATTTATGATTTAACAAATGCATAATTTCTCTATCTTTCAATGAAGGTGTGTTTGTCTCTCTTTAGGTCGAACATGTTTGTCATGCTTAAAGGACAATACTATTGTGTTGTTTTGCAATTTCTCTTTTAGATCTTTTGAACAGCGCCAACAGAATATATCTCTGTCATTGAGTTTTGGAAAGTTATAGTTTGTAATTTGGGTGGCTACTTTGACATCTAGATAGCATTGTATTTTGCCCAAAAGAGTCTTTTTTATACCTTCTTCAACCTGAACTCTGCGTGTTTATAAAAATCCAAGTATTGATCAAACCTGAATAAAAGGGTATTTAAAGTGGAATACACTTCCTAGTGTTTGATTAATAAGTTTGATACGACCGGGCTGAATGTGAATAGGTCCACAGTATATGTATGGTATATGTTGTGCCATTAATAACAGACATCCACACACTGGCGTAGGTGTGTGTGGCTATGTGAAGTCCTGTCAATATGTAGACTATGTCCCACTCACACAGTGGTGTATGTGTGTGCAGTTCTATATGTGAATACCACTCACCCACACAGTGGTGTGTGTAAGTAGCTGGAGGTAAATGTCCTAAGTGTTCCAATTGGGATGAGTTAGCCTCAGCCCACTGCATCCAGAATAGTCCTGGTATGTATCACAGTGAGATATCTTCCGGATTGTGGATGGTTACCAGCAGTCACTGGAATACTGGATTAAGTTCTCACTAGAACACAGCAGCATAATGGTTTTTTTATTCAAATTAATCGCATACATTCACCCTATTTAGGCATTCATACATGTAGCATATTACACCAATATATACATGCATTTGCTCTCAGTTGTTGGTAAGTTGTAAGTGATGATCGCAATGTAAAGGTGGTATTATGTCAAGGTCCCTGTTCCAAACGGCATGTGCATGTCTGTGGTGCACTGCCTTTGCCCCTTTCAAGGTCTAGGACAGTCAGTGTGCCAAGGCCACTGCTGGCTGCTCATGCATACTGATTATTGATGAGGCTGGAGATGCCCTGCACCTCTGTGCATTAATGAAGTGAAGGACACTCAGTAGCATGGTGCTCAGTGGGCTGATGCACTGTTTTGTATTAAGGACACTTGCACCAGCTCAATGCTTTCCACATTGAGAAACAATTTCAACTTGCCTCTGAATACTTGAGATGCTAGGACACTAAACAGCAGCAGAATGTGCCCACTATGCATGCGGTGAACTAAGCTATTTAACTTCACTCTCCTAATGGTAGTCTCTATGAGTTTCAGTAAGCTTGAGGAAACCTCAGCTTGGTCAGTGCATTGGAGTTTCATCACATTCTCCAAGCAGATTTAAGTTCTGTTAGTGGCATACGTATCACATATCTGTCTGGAGAGCGAATCTGTCTTGCACAGGCATGTTTCACCTTCAGATTAAAATGGTAATATACTCACTGTGATGGGTGAGAGTGCCAGTGCAAACGGAGTTAGGTTATGGTCAGTTTTGACAAATTATAACCAATCTAATGTATGTATTTGTGGTGGTCGCCGCCTGTCTAGCAGAATGGAAGACCCCTGTTCCGGAATGCTAGTTCCAGGCAGGATCCCACCCTACGCACTATTACGTAGGTCGGTTCGGTTTTCCGCAAGTTTGCACAAACCTAGTCACACACAACACAACTCACGAGTTTAATAAACAGGAATGTTTATTAACAATTACTTCCCGGAAAGATCTGGAAGATCTTCCCCACAAGTACAGTACCCCAGCACAGGGTGCCGGGTAACGCTGGAGAGGGTAATCTAAAAGACGCGCCTAACCACCAGGAAGGTTACGAGAACCCGCCTGCCAAGTGAGGGCCCAAGGGTCTGTTCCGTAGAAGAGACGCACAGGGACAGCCTGTCGACCTACTGTGAACGCTGAGTATATATACCAAGCATTACTTAATCCCGGTCTCCGCCGCGCCACTCTCGTGTCGGCGTTGCCCGGAACCACTACACAGTAAGGATCGGCTCTCCGCGCCACCTTCCGTAGAACGTCCGAACACTGCTGGATTCCCACCCTACTACATAATGATTAAAAAACCATAGTTCTGACGCCAATACAAAGATAACGGTGTAGCCAAGAAATCATTCAGAACTCATTCTGAACGATAAGCCTCAATAAAGTATTTTGAGTATTGGTGTCATGTATATGATTTTACTTAATACAAATATGTATCAAAATTATGAGAAGACGGCTTTACTCTTTTTTTCAGTTCTTTATTCTGGAGACTCTACTAGGCTCCGAAGATCCTATCATGATAACAGAAACGAAATTCCTGATGGCCGTGAGTATGTAACAAGCCTTAGGACTTTGAGTATAGCCTGTAAGATTTCATAGAACATAACTGGATCAAGAATCCTGGCACGGCTTTGCCTAGATGACGATTACAGTGGCATCCAAACTCGTGGAGTGTAGCTTATTTTACAATTCGAATATAGGTTCTGGGAGGTGTTTTACAGTGGTGGCGATTGTTGATAGTGACCGTTTCCGGTGCATAGTTGAATTATCTTACCTTGTGCATGTACGGCACAGCTATATCCAAATAGGTATTACACATCAGTGATTGTTTCAACCCAACAGGTCTATGCAACACCTTGTCTATGAAACACCCCATTCATGGACATCAGAATAGCATCACAATATCAGCATAATTCAAAGTCCAGTTAAGATCCTGGCCGCTGATTGGACAATCGCATATATAAAGTCATCTCGTATTACTCTGCTATGGCCATGGCATAGTATTGGCACTTAACCGGGGCGATCGTTTAGTTATATGTTTTTAATGTTATTCCTATGGCTAAACTTGTATCACAGGTGAGATAATTGTCCCGTTTGCATTGTGAGCTGGCCTTTCTGTAATTCTCCTTATTATTAAATGATTGCTCATTATCTCCTCCAACCAGATGTATACTCAAAATTGGCAGATTAATAGAGAGCTATCAAATGATATCGACTGCGTCACATGACCGGTTCTAACACATGTATTACAGATAGTAAGTAACATAGGTACCTGTTCACACAAAACATGTCTAGCGCCTACAGCTACAAAGTACATTCTTACCACTTATGATGATCTAATGCACCCCTCTGTCGCAACGCAGGTAAAGGTTACATTAATAGGTAGAAAGGACAATATTTCTGACTTTACTCTGTGCATACTGATATGATATCCTGAGTCACATGACCAGGAATAAAATAAATCCTGTCCTTTCATTATCAATTATATCACTTGTCTTGTCCTAAATGTTTGTGTCACTGATGTCCTTGTATTTGTCATTGTATTTGTCCGCACCATTGCTGATGCATGGAAAAACGCCAATTCAGGCGAATGTATCTCTTTTCTACTGAATAAAAAATAAATAAAAATGATGCTACTTACAAGCAGATTCAATATGTATACAGACTATTAAAGTTATTCTGTTAAAGTTCCGGTGTTGCCATTTGGGCCAGTCACTTCCAAGGCCCTTTGTGAAATTGAGAACCTTAGACTTGTGTGAGTCATATATTTCCTATATGTTCACGTTCATGTCTACTAAGAGCAGGGAGCTGTTTCAAAAGTCGGGAGGGTGCTTAACGAGAGTACTCACCGCCAAAGCAAGAGCTAAACAACCGCACTTGAAGTGTCGCTCTCGAGGTGGAGGTGCCGCTTGCTATTGGGTTTTGGTAACGTTTTTGCTGCCACTTTGATTCAAAGTGCCGCTCCCTGTTGCTGGCCTCTCGCTTTTAAAATGTGACGTGCCGCTGGCGAGACCTCACTCGACTTTTGAAACAGGTCTCTGGTGTTCTATGTTGTGATTCCTATTATTCACCAGAATTTCCTCGATATGCTGCATGACGCAGTCAGTAGAACCAGTTTCCACCTGTACAAATTAGTATAAATATCACTCTATTACAGGGTATCGCAACTTTCATGGTCAGACATGCAATGTTTTCATTGATCATACAGTATTCTTCATGTCTACTAGTGTAACTAGAGAATATGAGAAATACAAAGGAGGCAACCCTGGGTGTATGGGGGGGGTTAACGGTTTTCAAGATTTTTGCGAACATACTTTATGGATCACCCCTTAGAATAAATTACAAGCAACCAGTTCTAACTGATAATTGACAATATATTTCCCACTAGGGAACCTCATGAGTCTTCATCATCCATCTTATAAATAAGTGTGACATATGTTTGAAGAAAGGAACATAAACCCAATTTATATAACAATTATTTACATATTTAGATACTTATCCTAATAGTTTTCCCATCATCTGAAGACTGGTTACCAAATGGCAGTGGATCGTAGCATACTGCAGGCACAGCTTAGGACAATGTTTTTTTGAGAACTGGACACATCACTCGTAGGTATCATCCGTCTTGGCCATCTGAGCTGGGGACAACTGGATTCAGATTTATGATATGACAAGGATGCAGTCTTGGTATGTTTGCTTCTAGGGAGTGATCTTGACTTTGCAGTACTGAAGCGTTTGCCCATCAGCAAGTACCTGTCAATGTAACTCCTGGATGGGTTGAGTGATACACCTATCAGTGTTGACTTAAAGCACCTCTGGCAGTATGTCTTTATTTTGAAAGCGGTGTGATCAAAAACTCTTTATTAACAAAAGTGTACCCATCTGAACTGGTGAGATGATCTTCAGTACATATTGTCATTATGGATAAAATGGTTAGAGCTAGTGCGGTAGCGGGAGAGAGGGAGCCGTAACCGGGGACATCTGTTAGTCCCAGGCACCTGACATCAATCCCACATCCAGAAAAAGCTATCATATATGTTACACATGCTTCAATAGATTTTAATCAATCGAAATGATTGTTCATATACAAGTACCATATTTCACTAGGGGAGTATGTGAAATATCTTTTGAAGCAAAGACATTTTTCATTTCGATCACCATTTTGGTAAAATACTGGTTAGCTGCAATGCTATTGTCCTGAGTTCTGTAGGTTTTCATGGCAAGCAAAGAATATCAAAATACCGTATTTTGTTACATATACACACTTAGGGATATGGATGAATTTTTTACCTGAAATATTGGTAGCTTACCGTTATTAAAGTCAAGTCTTTAAAGCTGATATCAAGAAATGAATCCTGATGATATTTTCTGTAAAAATATAGACCCGCCCCTCACACAGTGAAAGTACGGATCTTTGAGTGTCAAAGCGGTCGCGACCAGTCAGGTCAGCAGCAGGGCCAGTGAGGGGGTATAATAAGCCAGATGGGAGGGGGTCTACAGCTCATTTGCATGCATGGATCACAACAAGTCAGAGGTCGGCCATGGTGGGATACCTGTGAGTCCAACAATTTCAATCAATATGAGGAGTGGTGAGACATAACCAGGGTGATGAACAGACAGATACACAGACACAGACACAGATAGGAAGATGTACAGACATACAGATACAGTATACACACATAGAATCACACAGGTTGACATTGTGGGACAGACACACATGTGCTCACAGAGTCACAGCACCAATCACACACACAGTGACAGGCAGGCATTGCTCTACAGACACTGGTAAAACAAATACAGAGTTATAAAGTATAATAACTCAATTCAAATCTATAACTATAAGGTATAACTTATAAAGTATTACTCATCATACTCACTCTAACAATATGCCATGTTGTGTAGTTGTGTATCCCAGTCTCTACCTACTAAATACAGCCGGTTACATGTGTTCACAGTGAGACTCAGAGAGCCAGTGAAGCATACACAGTGCTCACAGGGGTTTTATAGGTGGTCCAGGCTGGGTTAGGTCATCGCGACCAGACCCTAAACCTCACCTGATATATGCACCTGTCAGTCCCGATCTACATGTGCTTCATGGCCGTGTGGGCGGGGCTTAATTTTTAGAATTAATTAACCCTTTAAGGACGGCCGACTATGGCAGAACTACATACATGGGGGCGGCTACTAGTGACTATGTACAGTTCGAAGGTTTATCACATGATACAATTTGTTATCCTTCATATTTCTATTTCCATTATTTAGAATTCTAAAATATGAAGTTATACCTACATTCTGTGCAAATTTCAAGTTAATTGATAAAATATTTCCTTTTCAAAAGCAAAAATACATAATTTCATAAATACCCAGCAAATGATGCCTTAAGGCATCATCCGCCCCCGGCCGGGTGATGCCTTAAGGCATCATCCGCCCCCAGCCGGGTGATGCTTTAAGGCATCATCCGCCCTTAAAGGGTTAACAGAGCTTAATTGCTTTATATAAGCTTTAAGGACGGATGATGCCTTGATGCAAATGATGGCTTGAGGCATCAACCGGCACAGGGTGAATGATGCCCATGGGGCATCATTTCTCCAAAATAGACTAGCTGTATTAACAAGGAGATAGTTGTGCGATATCCATCGAATTAATATATAATGTAGGTATATCATAATAATTGGTATTTCTATTTGAAAGAAATGAAATATTTAGGATTGTGTATCGTATCACATGATTAAACACTGGAAATATTAATTGTAACGACCACGCACGTATCCTTAGGGGTACAGAGTGCCACCAGCACCTGTCATTAAGGGGGTTGCTTGGCTGCTGTCACCAATTCTTAGAGGGTTAAGAAAGATGTGTACAAAAGAAACCTGCCTCTACTTGAGAAATAGATGGATTATTTGCCATGTCAAATATATCTTCACATTCTAAATGAAATTAAATTCTTCTAACACCTCTCACCATGCGGTGGGCAAATCATTTCACAAAGGAGGCACTTGGGGTTCCATAGCTGTTGGTAATCAACTACTACATACCTCTGAGCCCCATTCATCCGCCATGGTATGATAACCCAAGATATATCTACGCATATACTAGATACACAAAATATGAGTGAAATTATCAAACATGTGTTCAAGAATTAAGAATGAATACCAAAGCTAGAAGTTTGTACATTATGATGCACACTATCTTTGGCTAACAAGAATCAACCAATCCATGGCCCAATGTGGAATAGTGGACACCAGTTGGCCCAATCCATATGCATCCACAATTTAAGCTTGCCACTGGATACATTTGATTTTGTATATACTCCTAATACACATTTATCAACACAGGGCAGCAGAATGGGCAGCTGCATGTGTGGTTGGGTGGTGGTGCTGGAGAGATAGGATGAATAGGTCAGTGTTGGTGTAAGATGTCTGTTAGCTGAGGGTGTGTGTATGGGGAACAGTAGCTATAGGTTAGGGCCCCCTAAACCTTCTTATTTTTAGCTATCATAATGTTGCAATGCAGTTGCTAACATACATATCATATTGATACAATGCATATACCATTGGGGTCGTTGTTCCTAGAAATGTGGGAAAAGCTTTGCTCCAGTAATATCAGCTTGTGTCGTGTAGTATCACTATTTTAATGTTCAGTGTTATAGCTCAAAGGTCCATTAGATTTTTAATTGGATATACATGGCAACATAATTATGATGCGAACTGCTAAAGAACTGTAGCAACACTTTTGATGTCAGATCGCTATTCTGTGATCCGCAAAACGTGGAGCAACTACCCCCAGGTGCGAAAAACATACGTGATTTGGGTGTATACAACATAAACATGTCGTTTACTACCATAGTTTACGCTCCGTACACAGTGTTCACAATATGGGCAATCTTCATGCCTGATCTGATATTTCAAATATTTCATCTCACCTTCTGTCTCTGTCTTTCTCAAATTTTATTCTGCTGTCTCTTGTATTAGATCATCTTTTATATTGGCACACATGTAACCTCATCACGGAGCTTAACCATATAAGAATGGGCCCCTGCAGCCGAGCTACCCTCATAAGGTGATGGTGGCAGTGTATATCACCAGGTCACCAAGACTCATAATTTGATAGTGTAATCATGTGACATGATAGATTATCCTTTACATTTAATTTCCTCTCAATATAAATATTAATGTAATGTCATATCTACATTCTGTGAAGATTTCATGAATGTTTCCTTGTTAAGATAATTTTGTAAATATTGGAGAAATGATGCCTCGAGGCATGCTTCTGAGGTGATGCCTGGAAGTATCATGTGTCAATAGCACTGCGGCACTGAAAGGGTTAAGCTTAATTAGGTACAATACCAAACCTCGTTCAGTATCTATCACAGTTCTCTTTTAGAGAAAGAATTAGAGCTAAATGTTAAATACTTTACTACAGTTGTTGTATTCTAGGTACACATAAGCTCATATCATCTAGATAAGTAAGCACTTACCTTATGATGAAGTCCATATATCTCTATATAATCTAGTTATTGGTGCTGAATGTAAAGTATCAACTTTAGAAAGGGATGCTTTTTCACTGTACAAAATGATATGGATAGAACAAAATCAGCATGTGCAAATGAGTCTTTACTGGCCATTTAGTGTTAAATCAGGTGTACACTAAAGGCCTGGCCCCACTGGTGCAATGCATTTGCGGAATATGTTTTATGGCACCATTGACCCCCTCGGCAGTCTTTAGTACCTTTATTGCGATGATTTCATCGCACTCAATGCTGAGTGCAGACATCACACAAAATAGTGGACTGAAAATGTCGATGCAAGTCCTACTTCATTTGACAACTGGTTTGACTATCCAAGAGCAGCTCATTCCAGATGGTGTATTGGCTTATATTTTCATCAATATATGAAGATAACATTTGGAGTAGTTCCATAAATCATGCATAAAATTGAGCTCAAAGAATGATACCAATAAATGGGTTATCTGCTTGCCTAGCCACAATTGCTGTGTCATCCACAGATTTATGTTTGTTTGAAATATACTTAATCGAAACAGACACAAATGCAACAAATACCGGGTGTAAGGAGTACATCAAAGGTACATTTTTCCTGGAAATAGAGAGTTCCCCTTTAGAAATAGTTCTATTGTTGTTGTTTTGAATAGCCCAAATGCACACAGTGTGCCTTTTGGTTAGACGAGTCACCAACATAGTTCCCATGTAATATTTTCCAGGTATAATATAGCAAGGTGTGCATGCCTTGCAATTCTGTACCACCCCCTTTGCTCATCCCCCCATTTTACCACCTGCTAGCACACTACATGTATTCATATTGCAATAAAGAATTTGATATAAAAAATGCAAAAAAAGTATTATGTAATCATGTATGTTGGTCATACCAAATACATTGGACAACTTATAAACTGGATAAATTAAACTTGCATCAAACAAATAGCGTGGGACCAGAGCCAAGAACTATATTCTATGTAATAATCTGACCTTTGAACGTTAAATTTCAACTGTTGCTCCTCAACAGGGTCAACAGTGCTAGAAACGGTAAGAACATATCGCTAGTTGTGCACAGAAATTCACCTGCAATATCTGACCCCCACCTGCTGAGCAGATTGGCAGGCAGGGTTGGCACTTTTTATTTATTTCTCCTCCCATATCGCAGAGACATTTAATGGGAGAGCATTGCATGGAGTCCTTTTTTGTTGTTCACAAAGTTTACTAACCCACGTCAACCAGATTTTCCTAGTGATCTTCCTATTTGACAGTTCCGTTTTGCTTATTGCTGTTAATGTTTTCTGACTGTTGGAGATATTTCAAACAAAGGTTGAGGCAAACATAATACATAATTTATATATATTCTCTATGAACAAAAAGTTTTAAGTCCGATGACATGTTTAAAAAAGGTTAATGTTGAAATTAAGAATTTTGATTAGCTGTAATTTACTTCTATTTATCATTTAGTTATATTGCAGATTCTATACAAATCCATTTAAGTGATAGCGAGATTGGATTTGCATGCAGTTTTATTATAAAAACAAATAAAAGTATACTTTTAAAGTATTTGGTGACATTTTACCTTGACATAAACTTCTCATACCGCTTACACAGCAATAACCACTGCATGACCTAGTAATGACGGATGGTGTAACTGGGTTATTGATCATGCAGTCTTCGTTTGCTTTATTGGGTTGTGTCAAAGTAGGTATGTATGCTGGTGTTTTTCCATAGATGTCTTTAAATGTTCCTTTTTCAAACTTTTGAAAGACAGTGTGGCCAATATTAGCAGCAGGATCAAACGGGTGGAGGCAGAGAACGTTAGGCTGTCAGAGAGAGTTGTGTTTCTTGAAACAAAGTGTGGGGAGCTACAGGGGCTTCTCCATGTGGCGGTCAATGATAATGAGATGCTTAAAGAATTAACGGGAAGAGTAGACATAGATAGTGATGATCTTAGGATTTCCATGGAAAAACCGAGGGCTTCTACAGAAAAAAGAGCGAGGGATTTTGAAACCAGGGTCAAAGACTTAATACTAAATCATTACTTATTTCTGGGGTCAAAGAAAATAGGCCTGATGATGTTCGACACATTGTGGCAGACATTATTACAGCAACGGGGGTGCATTTACATCCCACCGATATTGACACAGTGTATAGAGTTGGAAGGTTTAGCAATGGTAGGAGGCCTAGGCACATTAGGGTTTCCTTGCTGCATGAGGTGGCTAAGATGAAAATACTCAGGAACAAAACTAGATTGCTGAAACAGGTGGGAACAAGAGACATTTGGCTAACTGATGACATTGCCGTCGTGTATCACATTGATAGTGTGGGAGGCTGTGTACAATTTCTTATGAACGGATCAGACCTTACAGAGCGTTCGACAATTCTGCAGCCTCTAGAGGGTCCTCGACGGGGTCCCTTAGAGCAACGTCTGGGCTGCGGCACTCAACGACTGATTCTAAGGTAACTTTTTAATCAACATTCACGTATAATTGACACGTCACTTACTCTCAATGATCTACACTCCGTACCATTGCTTCTCGTTGTGTTTTCGACAACCCTGGCACCACTATTCTTTGTAGTTAACCACAGCCTTCGATTTTAGCTGAGAGCTGCAGCGGGGTTTTAAGTATAATTTAGACTCCTTTCTACATCTCGAACCATGTTTATTATACACAGCTCGATTTGTAGCATAGTCAGACTTATCCGTATCAGGCTTTTCATCTACCCACACCTTCCTTTTAAGCTAAGCGTAAGTAGGAACCACCTTCCGCGGACGTCCCGGTTTCCGTCATATTGACGGGCACCCACTCGGAACCCCGGTAACCTTTGACCGGGACTTCCCCGTCGGGGTCTGCCTCTGCCGTGTTGACGGGGGTTTTACACCCGGCTTCCCGGCTCTTTGAACCCAGGACCTCCCTGGTATCCCAGTCGGGCCCGCGGTCAGTGACATATCCCGCGTAGTAGCAGGGTGTGAAACTTCAAAGCCGGAACGTTCGCGCTTCCCCTCCCATAGTCGTAAACGAGCTACATGGGATTTGTAACGCCTTCGTGACCATTCATCCTCTATCACTACTGTCATTTCTGACAATACCTGAACAATTCTGAATGGTCCATCCCAGTTAGGAGCGAGTTTAACATTTACCAGCGGAGTGTGGTACCGTACAACCCGGTCTCCTACTCGGAACATGCGTGGCTTGAGATTGACATCATGGCCAGTCTTTTGCCACTCAGCAGCTCTTGTCAGGTTTCGTCTCGCGAGGTAGTATCCCTCGATAAAATGTTCCCTGAGCTTTTCAACAAAACCTATGGGACAGGGATCATTCGTGGACATTCCTGGAACACCATAGACTATGTCTGCAGGAATTACTATTTCCTCGCCAAAGACGAGCAAATTAGGTGAACACCCCATACTTGAATGAATGGTTCCATTATAAGCGTGTGCTATAAACGACGCCAATTCATCCCAGTTCTTCCGGTTTTCATCGACCAGAGTTCAAAGACACTGAATCAATGTTCGGTTGAACCTTTCTACCATACCATCTGATTAGGGACGATATGGATTTGTATACGTCTTTTTAATCTCCAGTATTCTACACATTTCTTTCCAGATCTGAGATTCAAATTCCCGTCCCTGGTCGGAATGTAGCACACTCGGAGTTCCAAAAGGCAGCATCCAGTTCTTCACCTAAGCTTCCGCACATGTGGCAGCTTTGTGATTCTTCATGGGATAGATCTGCAAATATTTTGTGTAGTAATCCATCACCACCATCATACAGGTGTTCCCTTCCTCAGACTCGTCAATACCAGATATGATATCTAGAGCGATTCTGGCAAACCTGACTCCAAACAATTCCTGTTGTAGCGGCATCTTTCCGAGTCCCACTCCGGGTTTGACTTTGCTACAGATGGAACAGCTAGATATCCATCTTAGGATATCTGCACCCATTCCAGGCCAGTAGTAACGACGCCTTATTCTGGCAACCGTCCTTTTCCGTCCTAGATGAGCTGCACTCCTATGTTCATGACATAGGGTCATTAGCCTGGAACGTAGTTCTCGAGGGACCACTAATTGCAAAGCACGTTTAAGTGGTTGCAACGTAGTTCTCCATTGATATAATACTCCATCCCGGACTTCTAGTTCTTTCCACTGACCACACAGATTCCGAAATTCTCGGTTTTCAGGCGAGATCTCGGGCCCTGTAGGTCTATGGAGCCCATTTGCTACCAGTTTTATTAACCGGAACAGATCTGGGTCAGCCTGTTGACTTTCTTTAATCTAATCCAGAGTCCACTGATAGTTCTGGGGCGTTTTCACTTTCTGGGAGCGCAGGGCAGCTATCACAGCTCTATGCTCACCACAATCCCGGCAATCTGGACATCCACATTTCCGCACTGGTCTCCTTGAGAGACAATCCGCATTGATGTGTGACTTTCCAGCCCGGTGCTCAATCTGGCAATTAGTCAATCTGAACTCGGAAAGAGCAGCCAGCCATCTTCCAATCATTCCCTCGGCGTCTTTGAAGTTAAAGAGCCATTTGAGAGAAGAATGGTCGGTGCGTAAGATAAAATCTCCACCCGTGAGGAAGTGTCGATATTTCCTTACATACACCAGAACAGCTAAGAGTTCCCTCTTAGTGGTACGGTAGTTCTGCTGACTTTTGCTTAGACTATTGCTGGCAAAAGCTATTGGAACCTCCACACCATGCTGAATCTGAGACAACGCCGCTCCAATACTCTCATTACTAGCGTCAGTATCAAGAATGAACCGACCCTGGGGCAGAGGATACTTCAACAACCGTAAATTTCCTTCTAAGTCCCAGAAAAGCATGTTCAGCTTCCGGAGTCCATTGGATCTTTTTCGGTTTCCCTGGCTTATCTAGTACCACATACTGCTGCATGGGGTGTACAATTTCAGAAAAACCCGGGATAAAGTCGCGGTAATACAAACAAAATCCTAGGAAAGACCTTATGTCTTTTATATTCTGGGGGCGTGGCCAGTTAGCCACAACCTCCAACTTGGAAGGATCTGCCCGGATTCCATTTCCGGAAACTATCCGTCCCAAGTATTCCACAGATCTGCGAAACAGTTTGCATTTCTGAGGTTTGAGCTTCAATCCATAAGATTTAATCCGCTCAAATACCTCTCTCAGGTTCTCTACACATTTGACATAACTCTTTCCGAAGATGATTATGTCATCCAGATAAACCAAACACTTTTTCCACTGTAGGCCACGCAACATCTGATCCATCATGGATTCAAATGTCGCTGGAGCATTACAGAGGCCAAATGTCATTACGGTAAATTCGTAAATCCCTTGATGAGTGGTGAACGCCATTTTAGGTTGATCGCCACTATTCATCTTTACCTGCCAATACCCGGACTGGAGATCCAGAGTACAAAACCACTGGTTCCCTCCTAGAGAGTCGAGACTTTCATCGCTCCGGGGTATAGGATAGGCATTTTTCCCGGTGATACTATTCAGTTTTCTGTAGTCAATACAGAACCGGCAGGTACCATCCTTCTTCGTAACCATTACCACAGGGCTGGCCCAAGGACTTGCACTGGGAACAATTACTTTCTGGCTCACCATTTTTTCTACTTCCTCTTCTAAAGCTTCCCGTTTTACCGGTGGTAGCCGTCGATAAGGAAGTCGGAAAGGTCGGTGTCCCTCAGTGTCAATCGTATGTTCTACTCGATCAGTTCTTCCCAGGGGATCTCCTGGTCGAGCAAAGATTGACTCCATTTTCTTCAGAAGTATTCTTAGTTCATGTTGTTCTCCACTGTTTAGTGTGTCTATTGACTGAACTAAGGCTTCCAGAGTTTCATGCGGCTGACTCGGAACTGGAATGTATCCTGTTCCTGAATCAATAGCACTTACTCACACTTCTTCATAATCAATTCCCTCGAAGTCCAGTATTCCCGGTTCGGATATTTCCTCTTCCCCGTTTATATTGGAAACTGGAACAGGTGTGATTCCCTGTGGACTGGAGTCTAGGCCATCTACATGAGCTAGGGTTGCCCAGCCCAATGTATCACCTTTCTTCAATTTAATCAACCCGGAGGTGTGATTACTTATTGGATTTGATCCCTCTCTAGCACTTCCGATCAAAGTATCCCAGGCCTGTATTCCTTTTTGGGAAAACAGTCCCGGGTTTGGCTCGAATAGTGATCACCACGTGGTAAATCACCTTCCCCAGCTATCAGGACATTAACCATCTGCTGAGGTGGGATGCCCACATCTTGTCGGACAGAAATCACTGAAGAAATCCATCGACAACTAAATTCCACCTCCATTAACTCAGGAAATTTGAGTCAGAGAGTGCCATCCTGTAGATCCACAGAGCATCCATAGAGGGTGAGAAAATCTACGCCTAATATTCCACTCTCTTCAATATCACTGAGTATGGGACCCCATACAAATTTAGTGTTACCTACCGAGACCGGAATAATCACACTGCCATAGCATCTCATTTGAGCACCATTAGCAGCCTTTGCCGAGGCCCCAGGAACATGACATTCCTGTGCGAACCCGAGAGACTGATAGAGTCCATTGTTCAACACAGAGTGACTTGCGCCAGTATCTAGTAATAGATCTATCTTTCTTCCCTGAATTCTAGCCAGCACATACCAGCATCACCCACCTAAGGGAGACGGCTGTCGTATAAACCGCGAGATCCCATGCAAGGTTCCGAGATCCCATCCGCGCTGACATAGCCATTGCAGACAGGGGTGCGCGGGTGAGAGATACTTGCTACAGATCGTTGCGACTGTATTTCGTATCTTCCCCTTTTCTGGAAAGGTTGGGATGAATCCCAGACCGCAGTGTTGCCACTCGCTACAGTCCTTCCTTGTTTTTCAGATCACTTCTGGAAGCAACCGGTAACGCAGGCAGACTACAAGGTGTTTCCACTGTAGCTACGTTCAGGGTTTCTGGACAATCTGGAGAGATATGTCCCATTTTGTTGCACCGCCAACAACGTCAGACGTCCAGCTGGTTTTCCTCCGGTTCTGCAGTTTTGGGCTTTGCCTCTGCCACAGAAGGTACATCACTGTTCCTTCCAAAGCTAGGGGTTCGACCTCTCCCGTGTCTCCGTCTATGGAAACCTCCCCTTTCAAGTACCATTGAGCAAACATTAGAAAGTATATCCTCTATTTCCGCTTCTTGACACTCGTAGGTATCTTCCTCTTCTACTTGTTGTCAAGTAGAGCCTACCACGTTAACCCGGGAAGTTTTTCCTGGATTAGCGTATTTCCCGAATAGTACACCCCGTTGTTCATAGGCGTCTACTATCCGCAATACCTGCATGAAGTTCATACCAGGCTCCCATTTTGAGATGAATCTGGTCGGGGTCTTTTCAGGATCTTCCATCCTCCCGGGAAGGGAATAAAGATGATCCCTGACATTGCTCCAGCCAGCTTGTGACGTAGGCATCCTTCTGGATGATTCTGTCTCAGCTCGTCGAGCCTGATCCTTCATGTGATGTACATGTTGGTCCAATTGCTCGATCCTTACCAGAGCCTCGGTCTCACAAACCGAAAGTTCTTCCAAGTTGTGGTGCCTCCTCGGCAATCTCTCGGTTGCGAGCCTCTAATTCCCGACACATGTCTCGAGCCTCTCTTTTCCGATCAAACTCGGCTAAGAGCTCTGGCCCAAGAAAGCCTTCAGGAATCTCATCGGAAGGTACCTGGAAGGTATCTTCCGTTCCATCCCGGGGAGTGCTTGACTCTCCAGGACTATCTGTCTGATACCCAATTTTACTGAGTCCCTCCAGATCCCTTGCGGGGCCATGGCGGCTGTCAGCTGCCGGACTAGAATTCTTCAGGACTGTCAAACTCAGATTCTGAGTGGCGGTTCTCTTCCGAGATTTCCCTTTGCCGAACATCTGGGTATTACCCCCTCCCTCCGGTTTTGGTGACGTATCGTCATTCCGGGCTGGAAGAGCTGGTTGAGAAGTTACCTCCCCATCCTCACTCTCCTCTACAGCCTGGGACCTGGTTTTTATACCAGACCCGTGCATATACCGAGAATCCCGGGTTGTGCAAGCAACCTAGGATCCTGGTCACGGCACCAATGTGGTGGTCGCCGCCTGTCTAGCAGGTTGGATGACCCCAATCCGGAACGCTAGTTCCAGGCAGGATCCTACCCTACGCACTCTACGTAGGTTGGTTCGGTTTTCGGTTAGTTTGCACAGACCTAGTCACACACAACACAACACTAGTCTTTAATAAACAGGGATGTTTATTAATCACTACTTCCCGCAAAGATCTGGAAGATCTTTCCCACAAGTACAGTTCCCTAGCACATAGGTGCCAGGTAATGCTGGAGAGGCTAATCTGCAAGACTCGCCTAACCACCAGGAAGGTTACGAGAACCCACCTGCAAAGTGAGGGCCCTAGGGTCTGTTCCGTAGAAGAGACGCGCGAGGACAGCCTGTCGACCTACTGTGAACGCTGAGTATATATACCCAGCGTTACGTAATCCCGGCCTCCGCCGCGCCACTCTCGTGTGCGGCATTGCCCGGAATCACTACACAGTAAGGATCTGCACGTCGCTCCACCTTCCTTAGAACACACAAACACTGCTGGATTCCCACCCCACTACAAGGGTATGGTGGTAAAAAGAAATGACATACCCTTCAAATTACAATAAACTAACTGCCTATCAGTAACAATAGCATCATAGTACACTGAAACTTTCTGGTAAAGCAACTACAGACAATGAAATCATCGCACATATCAACAGGGAACTGACTACTGACATTACTTAATCCGTAATTTAAATCGACTTCTATTCTCGATACGCTGGACATCCACTGGTAGTGTATCCCACAATAACCTACCAACGTATTGTGGTGAACACCTAAACATTTCCATATTCGGTCGGTTTAACTTTATTTTAATCTTCTTGGTACTTCTAGTCGTTCTAATACTCTCTATCACCAGGTTATCTACATTTCAGGCTCACCAATGCACAAAGGATAACAGTTGGCGATTACGTTGCACCTCAAGAGTCTCGATATTTGCTTGTTGTAACATAGTTGATATACCTATGTAGTTAATTCTTTCTTTCCGACAAAATGTTTTAATAAATTGTCCGTTGGAATACACATATCAACCATTAGCTACTGAAAGACGTTCTAAACAACTCACTTTATTGAAATATGTCACACCTACATCTGGCATATTTGGGAAAAGCTCTGAAAAGGACAGTACCGCACCATTTAGCGACATTGTCAAAAGCAGTATCAAAACACGCTACCGGCGTCGAGTCGAGCAGCGTCCGGGTGACACCAGCACCCGCGGGCCGCTGACGGCAACATACAATCGCAAGCAACAGGGCGGGCGTGACCATATCACACCGGCCCTTGCAAAATCGAAATACGATCACAGAACTTCACGTAGAAGCAGTGAAAACCGGGTCTTTTTCCCGATCTTTTCGGAAAAACCGGCAAGACATATACACAGCGAATCGAAAGTAGGTCAACCTGCAGTAGAGGCACGTGCATCAAAGTGTGACCGGCCTGACAGCAAACTGCGTGCCACAGTCGACCCTAGTATCGACTTGACACTACAAATTCTAAAAGAACTAGACAAACATGAACCGTCACCTAACCACATCCAGACACAAAGGGAGCAAAGCTCCCCGGACAGGTCACAACCAGAAAACAAAACAAAAACAAAAACCGGAAAAAAGATTCATGACCCAAGCAAAATTTAAAAAAAAACAACATCCAGCCGAGACGTTCCGGGGGGGAGGGGGGATACTTCCCCCGTCCTCACCAACCCCACGGACAACCCCATAGACACCAACATCCACCAAAACACCCCAAACACTCCACCTGAAAAGGAAAACGAAGTTAACCCAAAAATCGAACTAAACCCAACAAAAAAACGGGATCTCACAAACGTTTTTTTAACGTTTCAGGACGTTGATGCGATGTTCGGAGAAAACATGCAGACCACGTGGAAGCAAGTACGCAACCGTGGCATCGAAACCCTCAAGGCCAACCTCCGCAAGCTCTGGCTGGAGAGTATGATTGAAAAAGGAACGGTGACAGGATGGGCGGTCGGACTAGAGGATCTACCTCAGTTCATAGAACATGGACTAGACGTTGGAGCGGAAATAGCCAGAATACAACGAAAAGCCGGACTGGACATCATGAAAGTGGTCAGTCAGCACCTACAAAAGGAAGAAGACAAGAGTCAGGAACGAATGGAAGTCAGTATGAACACGCTGAAGGATGACGCATACAACAAAGAGGACAGGACAGAGGCCACCAAGAAACTGAAAAGATTCAAAGGCTACCTAGACGAAAGATGGGATAGAGAAGGCCGCACTATGGAACACGACTTGAGCCAAAGATCGGAAAGACTGACCCCAGAATGTGGATATCATACACGTGGCCCGATGTGTAAAGAAATCGGCGAGACGATAGGCAGAGGCGGACTCACAACGCACAGCCCAACAACAAGGCCAAGTCCCCTTTCGCCCTGCCCCCTCGGGCGCCACAGGAGGCTCACGAGGGGGTACTCCTGAACAAGACGGAGATCCAAACATGCGCTACTGTTCAGACTACAGAGGATCAGGTCGCAGACCAGGACAAGGAGGAAGACCCTCATACAACTACCGGGGCAAGAGGTTTGACGAGAATAGGTACCACGACAACCGAAGGTACCAAGAGGACAACCGCGGCAGATACCAAGACGACGACTGGAGCTACGACAACAGACGAGGAGGGAGATGACAGTATTACAACAAATAAGAGTTATGCTGAAGCTCTCAACAAACCAGCCGCAAGACAAAACAGACCAGCCCCACGCCGACGAAAACCACCCAAAATTGACCTTTTTGGGATGTCCGCGAAATGTTGCACAGGACTAAGTTCCAGCATCGCAGGAATCCTACAAGTGGGAAAGAGGAATCAACAAAACAAGAGAAGACTAGAGAGAAGGCAACCCTACACGACCAAAACGGGGCCAACGGCAGAAACCCCGAACAATGTCTACCACTCGATCTGCACGAAAAACCGCTACGAGATACTGGAAACTAGTGGAGAGGGAAATGAAAATGGAAACCAAAAGTGTTGCGTTCAAGCTATTCATGAAAAAAACAAGTGTAGACTTAAGGAATGTAACCATGTCTGTAACCTCAAATGTAACCAATGTAAAACGACCAAGACAGACCACCAATGTAAAATGACCAGGACAGCCCATCGAACAAAGAGTATAGTGAATAAACTGTTGAATTGTTACGAATCTAGTCCGAGTTCATCTGTTGACAGGGAACAAAAGGCAGTAAGCTATACCTACGGGGGGAAAGATCAGCCCCACACGGGCAGACAAGGACCAAACGAAGTCGAGGGAAGAGTAACGGTAAAAACAAAAAACAAAAAAAGAGGTAAAGAAAATAAAAACAATAACAAAAAGGGAAATCTTGAAAATGGCAACAAAACGAGGGAGGGGGCTAACAAATCTGTTCCGCCACCGAGAGGGGTGGGTCGGGAAGTAAACAAACAATGGTCAACCCAAAAGATGGGACCAATAAAGAAAGTAAAATTATAGTGAACCTATCGTCTAAGACTCTAAACAATCACGAAATATCCATACTATCAAAGGGCCTGAACTTCTGTCCAACCCAAACAGGCCAAAACGAGGGAGACAGAAAAATTGAACTAGACAAATTCCACCGGAAACTAAGAATCAACCAATTTTTCAACAGTCAACAAGGAAGAGTTGACAAGCACCCATGGAAGAAGACACAAGAGCAACCCAGCGAAGAGGAAGTAGAACGGGAGGCTGAGAATTACCAGATAGCTAGGAGCTATAACAACGAGGAACTAATCAGAAGACTTAGAGGGGAGTCAAAATGGAGGCCACCAAATGGCTCACAAAATCTAGAAGCCTTCATAACAATCAACGAAATCGAATTGAACAAAAACGAACTCCAAAGGAAGCAAACAAAACAAAACATCATTAAACAGGAGAGGGCAGCCCTCAAGACTTTAGCAAAGGACAAATCAATCACGATCAAACCAGCTGACAAAGGAGGAGCTCTGGTAATCCAAAACATCAGTGACTACGTCCTAGAAGCACATAGGCAACTGAGTGACGAAAAAACCTATGTACCTCTAGAAACAGACCGCACCCGCACGATACATCAAAAAATAGAAAACAGAATGGAGGAGCTGTTAGAGAATGAAGAGATAAGCCAGAGAATGGCAGGAAGTCTCAAGACACTGGAGCCGAGAGCCCCGCACATATATTTCCTACCGAAAATACACAATCAAGTGAGACCCCCACCAGGACGACCAGTAGTCTCATCAAACAACTGCGCCACTGAAAAAATATCAACCTTCGTAGACTCCTTCCTCAAACCAATGGTACCTAAGATAGATTTCATTCAAAAAATCGAACAAATACGGGATCTAGATACCCGAGGAAGCGATCCTAGTGACCCTCGATGTGGGAGCACTCTACACAAACATTCCCAACGAGGAGGGAATAAGTGCAATAAGACAAAAACTAGAACAAACTAGAAGCAAACGAATCAACCCCAGCAACGATTCCATCGTGGACCTACTGGAACTGGTCCTCAAGAACAACAATATACAGTTCAACAACAAACACTACATACAAATAGGAGGTACAGCGATGGGAACGAGACTAGCCCCGTCCTACGCAAACCTCTTTATGGAAAAAATCGAGAAGGAGATCCTACAAAAGAGCCCACTCAAGCCACACATATGGCTAATATACATAGACGACATTTTTGCAATATGGACAAATGGAGAAGAAAGCCTACATGTTTGGATAGAGGAAATAAACGACATGCATCACAGCATCAAGTTCACAGCAGAGACATCGCACGAAGAGGTGTCGTTTTTAGATACCAAAGTACGAAGAGCCCCCAGACAGGGATCTCTGTATACAAGTCTATACAGCAAACCCACAGATGCTAACACATACCTCAGGTACGAGTCGGCACACCCACCAGCCAAAACATCCCGATGACTTACTATATGCAAAGCAACTTAGAAACAGGGTGAAACAAAACATAATAATAGCAAAAAGAAACTTCATCAGAGCAAACGAAGATGATGACCCAAAAAAGTTTTGGAAAAAAATCACTGAAATCCTCCCAAATAAAATTAGTTCCCCAGACATTACCTTAGTGAATGATCATACTCAAGAAAAGATTCCCAAACCTGAAAAGGCTGAGTTTATCAATAACTTTTTTGCGCAAATCGGTGGCAAACTCGCCAAAAATTACACTAGAGACTGGGTGGATGACATCATCAACTGTCCTAGGTTGAGCAATGAAATTACCCTATTAGAGGAAGAGGTTGCAAAAGTAATCAGGGCCATCGATATTCATAAATCATCTGCCATCAACAATCTACCCACTAGAATATTAAAGGATGGTTTCCTCGTTATCGTACCACAGCTCACCCATATGTTCAACCAATCTCTCACTCACGAAACTTTTCCTTTAAGCTGGAAGCTAGCTCAAGTAACCCCGCTACCCAAAAAAGCCAATAGCAACCAAGTTACTGACCTTAGACCAATATCACAACTACCACTTCCTGGAAAAATCCTAGAAAAACTATTTCATAAACACCTAACAAACCATATTGAAGAACATAATATCTTAGACAATAATCAAGGAGGTTTCAGACCCGGCAGATCAACCATCACAACAGCATCGAAACTCACGGACGACATTTATAATAACACTGATAATCACAAAATTACAATAGCCGTCTTCATAGATTATGCTAAAGCATTTGATACTGTTGACCACACTATTCTGAAAGAGAAAATACAAAAAATAGGCCTCCATCCCAAAACATGTAATTGGATCTCTTCGTACCTAACAAATAGAAGTCAATTCACAATAGCCAATGGTTATCGCTCCACAACAACGCAGTTGACACATGGCGTGCCGCAAGGCTCAACGCTTGGACCACTTCTGTTCCTGATTTATCTGAATGACATAGGAAAATGCCTGGTAAACTCTAGCCTTAAACTATATGCTGATGATGCCGTATTATACACCTCCAATACTGATACAATTCAGACACATGCTGAAATACAAGAAGATCTTTACAGAATTCAAAATTGGTGTAAGAACAATTAATGCAACAAAAACAAAGGTAATGAAATTTGGAACCAGGTCTAAAGTAAACAATTTCGCAATGCCAAACCTTATCCTAAACAACTTAATTCTGGAAGAAGTACAACAATTCACCTACCTTGGAATAACTCTGGATAGCACCCTCTCGTACAATGCACACTTAAAATTACAAATCAAACGAGCTTCACACAAAACCTACCTTCTCTCACAAATTAGAAAATACCTGTCAATATCCCAGGCAATTGCCATATACAAAACTAAAATCCTGCCATATTTAGAATATGGCGACGTGCTCATTCATAACACGGAAGCTGGACTAACCAAAAAATTGCAAAGAATCCAAAATCATGCGCTAGAAGAGAGAAAATGAATATGTGGATAACAGGGTACGTAGAACCAGAATGGGTGACGCACCTACACTTAAAATCAAGCACTTTAACCTTGAAACATACAGAAAGAGTGTGCAGTATAAAGCCGCGACACTATGGAATGAGCTATCGCCAAACATACGAAACCTAAATACTCTCGACGAATTTAAAAGCCAGACCAAGCGAAACCTCAAGGCCCGACTCTCTAACTACACATAACATTCCTAAATTATAGAAATGCGCCAGAGTTGTCTCCCACGTTGTCTCTCTCCTACACATGAAATGATTATACCGGCTACAATCATGACTCATTGTACATATCATCCCTCCAAAACCATTCTAATAACTAGAGTAACTTACCAAACTGGCTTAATGTTGCCCACAAACTGTATTGGGGCAAACACAATTTTTGTTGTTATTTAAAACCTATATGACTGAAGAGAAAAAACTTGGCCGCTGGAGCCCACTGTAAACAGGGTTTCTCTCACCCTAGTGGATACTCCACGTAAAATAAAAGACTAAAAAAAAAAAAAAAAAAAAAAAAGACAGGAAAAAACGAATAACAATAACAACAAATGCACCAAAGCAGGCTGCATATATTGCAAAGCCCTAGACATGGGAGGAGAAATAATGTCAAGAACAACCCAAGAAACACACAAAACCAAATGGAATGTAACCTGCAACAGTTCAAATGTAATATACTGTCTCTAGTGCAAAAGCTGCGGAATACAATATGTAGGCCAAACAAAACGAAAAATCAAGGAGAGAGTGAGAGAACATCTGAACTGTATACGTAAAAACAACAACAAAAACGACGTCCCGGGCCACTACAACAAACCAGGCCACAAGGGGAAAGAAGATGTGAAGGTCTATATCTTAGACTTCATCTACAGACACCCAGAAAGCAAAGAAGCCCAACGCCTTCGCAACAAGATAGAGTTCAACTGGATACACAGACTCAAGACACAGGCTCCCGAAGGACTCAATACATTAGACAATAGGTATGGCTAGTCTAATCAATCTCCCACCCCAATGCCATGTCAAGAAAAATTTTCCAACGGACAATTTATTAAAACATTTTGTCGGAAAGAAAGAATTAACTACATAGTACACACTCAGGGATTTTGACAAAGACTATATGACTAAACATAGAGAGAAATCTTTTAGGAGTAGGGAGTTCTAGTCCAGTTCCCTGAAACCTGAGCCGGGGAACAAAGACCACTATAAACTGTAAAACGACACTGATCCACACCGTGCCTGATGAGACCCCACATCGAGGGTCGAAACCACGATCACCGGAATGGATGAGCCCCCCCGTAGACCCACACACATTTAACTCAGTTCAGTCCAAGGCAACAAACCAAGTGCAAACTTAAAAACCACTGAAAAGGACACACGCTACGGAGAAATCCAAAAAAACAAAATATAGGAACACAATACAGTCCCTATATCAACCGACATGGAGATCAACTCATAGTTAGAAAGTTTGCACCACCACCAAAATAGGTTACGCCGCCTCAACATATGAAATCTCGCAAAAAACAAAACAGAACCTTGACTGACAAAAAACTGAGAGTTGGATACACAGCAGCACACCGGGTCACACAACCAACCAAGCACAGACCGCCTTTCACGCAGAAAGTAGGTCAACCAATGGGAGGCATCCTTACAGGGCTAGAACTGGGGGAGCGCGCAAAACGAACTCACGCCACACCTGTTTCTCTCTATTTGTGGTCGTACAGTGGATTGGTGCAGTCCTACTGCCTCGTTAGACATAGTATAGTTGATATACCTAATCTCCTGTCAGAACCACAGCGAAAACAGGTTCGCAGGGCATTATTCAACAATATTTGTAACTTCTGTTTTTGGCCCTTATTGAGAGCAACACAGACAAAACTGCAGTACTCTAACTTTGTTAACAAATTGGTTTTAAGAATGGCTATTGATGTAGAGGTGTCAATGAAAAAATGTAACTTTCGAAGTTTAAACAATTCATATTGCAAATCCAACTTAAGTTTGTTATCAATCAACACACCAAGGTAAGTGAAACAATCAACAACCTCTAACTTCTCACCATCCAACTTAACAGTCCTCCTGAAAATGTCAAGCCTCCTAGTCCCTATAAACCACATCAGCTTAGATTTTGTTTTATTCACTTTTAGATTCATATTTACCAACCAGTTAATTAGATTGTTAAGATCTTCTTGCAAGAGTGTTACCATGATGTTTTTATCCTTACCAGTTATAGTTAACACGATATCATCAGCATACAATATACACTCTACATGTTTCAGAACGTCAACACACTTATTCAGGTATAAGACAAAGAGAACGGGACCCAAAACGGATCCTTGCGGCACTCTTATCTTTACCTTAAATGCTTCTGATATATTGTCGCCTATTCTAATAACATGAGATATATATGAGATATACTTTAATATCATCCTCTTTAGTGTCATAACAGATATCCTTTATCAGGCAACCTTGGGTGGTGTGCGCCATAGTATTGCAGGCATAGCACGGTCCCCCTGCTCTTCTTCCACTTCCTTGGTTGCCGCTTGTCCCCCTGTAGTTGATACGTTGCCTGTTCCATGTCTGTGGCTGCATCCCATGCTGGATCGGGGTAATAGGGGGACGGCCATTTGTTTATTCACCAAGGGCTGTACAGATATGTGTTATATTGTTCTGTCAGGTTTATGCGTTTGGGTGGTCATAGCGGTGGGTCCCAACATGGTACATTTGTAGTCTGTTTTGGCATAACGGTAGCTACCAACACTTATCCTGTACTCTCCTCCTGTGGGTTGGTCCTGTTTGGTTTATGGTAAGCTGCCTTTACTTGCTTCTTAAGTGACCTCGAAACATGTCCCATCTCACTCATTAGTATGATGAGTTTGTATATGGCTCTGTTTTTTTCCCTGACACACTCCCCTTTGTGACAGAAACCTCTAGTGTTTCCTAAAGCTTCTTTTTACCTTTCATCTTTTCTGCCATTCTTACTGCCGCACATGCAAGCCTAAATGCTGCTTCCAACTTCTTCAGCTTCCTCGATGCTACATGGGAGCCTACTGAGTTGTATTCAATACTTTCAGAGAAGGTGGCTGTTACTTATTCTAGAACTCAGTCCTCCCTCAGCTGCTGGTCTGAGTATGTAGTCAAAACAGCACCTTCCTACCTCCTGCTGAATAGCCAAACTGTTTTCCTTGGAAACAATACTATCTTTAATACTCTGTCTTACAATTCATCTTTTACTTCTATTCCTTGATAAGCATTAACCATTTTCGTTGATGATTGTTCCCAGGTCCTCTCCATAGTCGGTTCTATATTAGTGGTTATATCTATGAAATTTGACAAAACATACCTGTCAAGATGTTTTCTGCAATTTAGATTACCAGTTCATTGGCAGCTGTGGTTTGCCATGACATAAATCCCACTCCTCGCAGACTTTCACATATCTCTTCCTCATTGGCGCCATCCCGATGTATTGAATGTTCTTTTAGCCTAACATGTAGGACTCTCTGCTCTGGTTATATTAACTTGATACTCCAAGTAATAGACAAAGGGTTTTTTTTAATTCCCACTAAAGCCCTCAGATGATTACCAAGGAAATGATCATTTTACATGGTTGCCTGTTTTAGAGTATTTGATCAACACGCTACGTGGAGCAGTATCAACATAAAGATCAATGTATTTTTATCAACAACAGGAGACAAACTTTTGTGTGACTCTGTAGTGGGAGCGCCAAGTATCAATACCAGGGATATTAATTTTATGGGGTCGCTTCCATAGTAATTTAGCCAAAGGTACATGGTTATTATGATATATGGATATGGTTTGAAGAAGGAATAGGTCAATAAATAAGGCTGCTACTTCTTGTGTTTTATAAAAGGAGATATGTCTTGGCTGCCATAGTTGGATGATATATATCATTGAACAATGACAACATAGCTATACCCTCCTCTGTCTGATGTGGATAGCTAGGAAAATATATTTACCTTGTTAGTGGAAACAGAGCAACAATCTGGTTCCAGGCATCTATACTATCAGGTAGCAGCAACCCTCCACCTTGTTCTTTGCACTTTTGAATAGTAGGGTAGAAGTTCAAGCCAATATCCTGTAACCAGTAGCATCGCTATTTGCCATTGGATGTAAAACATACATCTTCACCTGTTACAACTGAGAAGTTATAGACATATTATGAATCCACAATAAAGACTTAAATAACACATAGGATGTAGGCTTGCAATGTTGAATCTGACAGATTTCTTATTAAACCTATCACACTTTGTGCCCATAGCAGAGGCTCAGTGATAGAACTGGTCCTTAGTGACAGTAAGACCAGGCACCCACCAATGCCGACGCGAGCCAATACAAAATTACCATATCGTAGTGCATCGGGACGCATATCGTAGCATATCGGTTCGCATCAGCTTGCGCCAGTGCGCGTCGCACCGTGTTAGGAGGGTGCATGTAAAAGGTGCCATGTTCCCGATACACCCCGATATTGCTCATGATGTAACCAGTGTAATCAACCATATTTCCTTTATAATTCCAGAAATAATGCATATTTATGATTAATATTTTATCTGTAGATACAAAACGATATCATAGGATATCTCATGATAATATCTAATTAAAAAAAGACAGTTCCAAGTTAAAGTATAAAATGGTCGATTCAAGACCTTTATCTACTATCAACTTTCAACATTTTTGCAGAGTCGCATTACCATTATATATCCTAGATATTCTGATAATCTCATAATTTTCCATCGATTATTTCATATGATTTCCTGTTTAAAGTGTCATCTATACACACTGATGTGCACCAATGCGCACCAACACGCTACGACAATCGATATATGATCGATTGTCGTAGACCCTCTACAATGTGGTTTTTTTATCGGTGCGCCTCGGTGCACATTGGTGCACGTCGGGCCATGTCAGTAGCATTATCGTAGAAACCTGACCAACTGCCCCGCTAAGCTCTACAATTTTGATATGATATGAATTTTGTATCGGGAAGGCAATATCGGTGCAAGTCGGTTCACATCGGGAGCCCGGTGGACACCCCCCCGAAATACAGCTAAGGAACGGATCTAGAGGGCGGTTGCTAATAAGATGTAAATAGATGGACTATCTAAAAAATTTAATTATTACAACATTAGATATATCATAGGATCTTGTATCATAAGATTGTAAGTCACTTATTTTATGTAGATGATGTGGCCATTTTCTACATGACGGCAATGGATCCCACCCCCACCTACTTAAGGTCTATGAATATTATGAGCTAGACATATTTTGTACAACTCCTTTATGAGTAATGTGGTGGTAGTTAAATCCCCAATAGGTAGACAGCTAGCATTGCTCAAATTTGTGATAATATAAACTCTTTTACATTTGCTACATCATACATATCTATACTATTTTCTATTTGTTTTATATGTACTTGTGTAAACCAGTTCTGAAATAGCAATATTAAATTGAACACATTGAATTATAAACTATTATGTATAAAAATGTTGTTGATTAGGATTCAATAAGCATCTCCATTAGCTAGTAAAATGCCATATATATTTACACTCATATTTGACAATTTATATTCATATTTGCTGTAGGATGTGCGATTTGTAAAGAGTAAAGTAGTTTCATAATTTCCTGGTGCAGTGTGATAGAAATATTGACATATATATATAAACAGCTACTATACCTGAGAAGAGGAGAACAAAGATCAAGATGATATCCATTACAGTACAGGTGGTACAGCTTGTTGTCTGGAAAACCAGATGCTGTCTAACACCACTGGGATTCCGATAGCATACACTTGTGGAGAAATCAATGTCCTTTTTTTACTCTTCCATCAATAAGATAGTAATTGCCTTTGCTTACTCTGCATCCTTTATCAATTCACTTAATAAAACATAGCATGCATTTTAACCTAACACAGTGTGTCTTTGTGATACTCCGTGATGCAGAATAAATACATTAGTACTACTTTCATTTACAAATGAACACCACTGGGATTCCGATAGCATGTACACTTGTGGAGAAATCAATGTCTTTTGTTACACTTCCATTAATAAGATATGTAATTGTGTTTGCTTATTCTGTATCCTTTGTCAATTCACTTGATAAAACATAGCATGCATTTTAACCTAACACAGTGTGTCCTTTGTGATACTCTTTGCTGCAGAATACATACATTATTGAAAATTGCTGACAATTATGACGCTACTGTCTCACTTCACAGATGGACTGTCACACAGTCGTATTCCTGCCATCTCAAGCTGACATGTGACTCCACCTTGTGATTTTTTTCCCTCCAATTCAGCTCTCTGAATGGTGCACACATATTTCTATCTGTCCACCATCACCCAACGTAATATTAGGAAACGTCTATACTGTGGGCAAAACGATTCTCTTTTGAGGCAAATTGTCAATTTCATACTGCCTGATGCCGAAAGCAATTTCTTGTACAATGATTGTCAATGGGATGTACAGCTCAAAATCCTATATTACCTTCACATTTACAGAAGTCAAGGTCAAATTATTTGTTATGCATGTACAGGTCTAATATTGGTCTGCTCAAACATTTAATAGCCCAGAGATATTAAATATAGGTCAAGGTTACAGATGCTAAAACATGTATTCAACTTTTTAACCCTTTAACAGCAGCATGATGCCTCCAGGCATTCCCCTGGCTACCGCAGCATGATTCCTCCAGGCATCATAGAGGCATCATTGATACTTATATACAAAATTCAATAAATAAAACAATAATTGTTTGAATTGAAAGAAATTTTGACATTGTAAAAACAGCATATTGACCTTTGATTTGGTATAACAAAATAGCGTCAGCTACCAAGGTAAATTACTCAAATCACATGACACATCATGTGACATTGCTATTTTCCAAAAAAGGTGCCTGCTGTAGCAGGGTCGTTTATGCAGGCAATGCCTGCTGTGTAATGGTGATCAGAGGAATTGGGTGCTGCAGGGAAAGGGTTAATTTTCATGGGAACTTCAATCTTGTAGTCTCCATTAAATGCACAGAAAACATAAGATAGTTGTATGTGATTTATCAGTAACAAACTTTAATGATAGCACTTTTCACAAACAATAACAATACAGGTCATCTACATAGACAAACATAACTATCATACTACTTTCATACAGTCAACATGGATTACAGGCTTTGTTCGAGATCTCTTATGAGATCTTGTTATGTTATAGGCTTTATGCCCTTTAGAGTAGGTCTTCTTGATCTGTAATACCTGGCAACACCTTCTTTACATTCATTATAAAATGGTTGCCTGGAGGTAAGAGCTGAACATCATTAGGTAATCTTTCCCAATCCATCTCATCTTTACACAATGGTGACAAATGCATTTTCTTGGTGTGTATCCTCAGTATTCGTATCAAAACCTTGTCAACATTCTATATACTATGAATTTCCAACAGAAACTTCAGAAATGCAGGCATATTTGTTAATGTTGGACTAATAGTTCGCTATCCCTCAAGGGTAAGGTGACAATTATCAACTGTTATAATCCTCGGATGCTTTATGTCTGTACTGTCTCGCACCTAAGCAGGTATTCACTGATTTTAAAAAGATCACTAATGGACTCAATCTCAAGGATTTATATTCCATGTATCATACATCAAGAGGATACATAGATTGATATCTGATGACTGTCAGTCATAGACTTACTACTTTCGCAAATATTGTAATATTTCAGGACGTATGTGTGATTTCTTTTTGCTCAAAACCAACTTCTTAGGTAAACTGCCACACCAAAATGATCTATTTTATATAGACCCACTCTCTATTTGGTATTCTTTATATCCATGTGCACCAATCTCTGACACTGCACGAAAACCACTATTTTACATATATATACGCCATTGCGATAACACACATATCGGCTGTATCGTGGCTTGTTTATATGTGTATACACCTCTGAGACGCGTCTACGTTTCGGGTGTCTACGAGACAGTTTCCATATGTAGACGCGCGCGACTTGGTTGTCTTTCACGCCTTGCGTATTTAAGATAAAATATACTCTGCGCAAGATATATATACGCCAGGCGTATATATATATGATACCAAAACAAATAAAAAAAATTGCGACCCACGGCCCGCCCGGGCCTGTGGGTGTTGGTAGAGGATACACCAACACTGACCCGCCACCCGCGACCTCCCAACCCCACCCCCACAGCCCCCCCACCACCCCACGCCTCCCCCAGCCCGCCGGCCACCGGCCACCACCTGCCGCCAGCCGCGTTTGTACAGATTGACTCAGTGGGAAACCCTCCCTCACCCTGCACCGCCTGCCCATGCCTGCCGCTGCCCACCGCGAGGTGTTATGGTGAAGCCCTGTTTGTATACGGATTAGCAGCCGCTCGGCTGCCGCTTCAAAGCGGCATCGGCAGCTCGGCGGTGCAGGGGGGGGGGGGTGGCGGGCAGGGGGGGGGAGGGGTTGTGAGGCTGAGGTAAGATGATTTTAGTAGTTGACTTGGAGTTTGGACAGGGCTCTTATATAGTGGGCCTGGACTCAACATACCTAGAAATGGTGTTTTAAAGTCAAATCTATTAAAAAAAAAGGTAAAAAAGACACTATAATGGGGCGTTTATTATGTGTAAATAATCAATTTATACTCAATCAGGTTTTATAAAGGTTTTATTAAATAAATTGGTAATATAAGATTGCAATTTTCATATAATACAGACTTGGATGGTTAATGACAAGTGAAATATGCTACCAGTAGTGACCCCAAGTTGCAAAGATCGGAACCTTTGGATGGTGGTGTATATACAACGGAATCAGGCGTATATATGATGTATATAAGACCGCACCATGGACATGTATATACGCCACTAGATAAGGCGTCTACGAGACGGATAACAGGTCGAACTTCTAGACGCAAAATCCTACTGATAGACGCGTTTCGGATACATATGTAAAGCGGTACTTTTCGTGCAGTGTGAGGAAGAAAGGCAATACAAATGTCTTTGGGACAATAAATTAGTATGTTCTAAAAATGCACCTATTACCAATAAAGTATGGGCCAAAGCTGGCATTTGTAATGTATGTATTAAGAATATCACAGGATGCCTCCTAACAGGTCCTCGCTCCAGATAGTGGTTAAGGCCCAACTGTTTGGACTGCCACCCCCAGCGTTTGAACCATCCCCTGTCTTTGTTTGGACTGACCACCCCATAGGGTATATAAGGAAGCAGATTTCTTCTCAGAGCTCACTTGGAACCCAGACGCCGTGGCTTCAACATCTCCAGGCTGCTCAGCATTACCACTACAGTGTCAGGCTTGAAATACCATAGGACACTAGGCTACACAGGCCGTTACTTATGATTGGGCCTCTCCATGATCTGCTATCACCCCAGCACTGGAGGAATAGAGACTGATGACTGCTACCACTACTATGGATCATCTATATCCACAAGTCAAGGAGACATTGAACAATAACTGAAAGTGATAGACTGTGAGTACTGCTTTGACCAAGAGGACTTATATTATATGAACACTACAGACGTGAATGTGATTTTGTATGTTGATGAGAATTGTTATGTAACTATTGAGCAAGGACGGAAAGACTGATTAATTCAGACCTTCCCTATATTGAATAGATACAGTGAGTGAGCCCAGTACAAACCAGAGGGCGCACAAATCACCTACACTTTAGTTAATAAGGAATCCGCCAGAGGAACCTGGGGAGCCACCACAGTGGCAACCACCCTAATACTCTGCAGAAGGAAGGTGATCATTGGTTCTTTGACTTTCCCGCCTCTCTTTGTCTGTTAAATCAGCCAATGAGAAGAGCGCATTGTGATCATGTGATCAAAAGAACCAATGAAGGTCTTCGACTGTATCATTAATTAAAATAATGAATATTCATGAATCTCCCTGAGGCGCTGGACAAGCGTCAGGTCAGTCACTTGCTCGATAGTCGCGGTAGCGCCTCGTTCACCAAGTATTTTGTCATAATATATGTTGTTAATACATATCTGTGCATGGTTATCTGTCTTCTTCCTTTAGTATAGAAGATATTCTGAATTCTCTTTTCTTGTCACTGGGGTAGCTAGACTATAAGATTAGGCCTTAGTTCCTGTATGTGACACATTATACAAGTTAAAGATTTAATGTTATTTGGTAACAAGAGAGCTTGAACTCAAGACAAAGTATGGTATAAGAGGTACATTCCTAAATGTCATATATGTTACTAGATTGATTCCATGGTCTGGTCTGCTGGGGTGGACAGCAATTAACCCTTTCAGGGCGGATAATGCCTTGAGGCATTCCCCAGCACAGGCTGGGTAATGCCTTGAGGCATTCCCCTGCGGAGACCGGATAATGACTTGAGGCATTATTTATGAAATTTAGTAATATTTACCTTTTTTGTTTTATGAAGAAACAATTGATCAATATATATGAAACTTTCAGAGAATATTCCTATGATATAGTATTTGATATTGTTTGATGAAATTAATAATATAGATAAGAATGATGTGTCATATCACATGATCAAATAATGGAATATGGGTTTAAACAAAATTTGGCCTGTCCTCTGGAGTTATGCCAATCCAAAGTACCCGCCCCAACCAACAGGGCTCTGCCACAGACCCCCGTCTTTAAAGGGTTAACAATCTGTTTGCCCTGTTGGTCGCCTCGCCTCCTTGTGGTGCAGACCGGATATGCTTGCACGCAAGCATAACTAAAGTGACCAGGGTGGGGAGTTAGCTCAGTGGTAAATAGCACTGGACATGTGCTCTAATAAAATCTCACACTCTCTAAGTGGTATTCTGTACAAGGTTCTCACTAAGCTCTATGGGAGAGGAATTCTTAACAAACTTTTTTAATCAATTCATAAAATACACATCCAATATTACATAATATATATTGGCCGGAACAATAACACCAGTCCGTGCTCGGACTGAGATCCCCAGCCTCTTTATGGGGGGCGTCCACCAACCACGACAAGGCTATGACAATGGCTTTCTGATGGGAAGCCTTGTCGTAGCCTTGTCGTGGTTGGTGGACCCCAGTTCTCGACAAGAGGCTACGACAAGACCACGACAACAGGCTGTGACATGAAGCTTGTTGGGGGCTTGTCGGGGCAATATGACAATTTCGTATGACAATATCGAACATTACAACTGGACCTTTGTCGTGGAGTGTTGTGGTTTCCTCGATATCACTGTCATAGTGTGTCAGAACCATGGGCGCCCATTACCCCTACCCTGGATAAAAGGAGAGAAGCAGGGGCTTGGGAACATAAAATTTTATTGAATTTTATATATGGTAGTATATGGTAAAATTTTATGCCGACCTTATTGGACGACATATGAATATGATATTAATATGAGGATAAGTAATAAGGTAAAGGTAATTGACAAATAGAGTAACGGTCAATTATGATAAGAAAATATGATATACAATATAAATGTTAATTGTACGTGATACAATACATGGTAAATTGTATATGGTAAATAAAAAAGCCAAGGAGCCATTAATAAAAGGAGAGGGTGGGAGGGAGTAATTAAGAGTTTGTGTTGAGTAGGGATTGGACCAATGCACGGTTGACTGAGTCGGCGTATTGTTCTTTATGTATGTCCTATGAGCGTTGGATTTCCAGCCGCCATACCTTTGGATGGATAGTTCTGGCATACCGGCCTGGTATGCCTGTGTTGCTGCAGCCTTGCGAAGGCCATGCAGCGTAAAGGTATGCGGCTGGTGAACGGCTCGTAGGATGTCCTTCCATTCTTTAGTCAGGATTCTGGTCGTGACGGTCGCTCCGTGTTCGTGCTGGAGGAACGGGTCCTCGGGGTTGGCCGTAGGGGACGCCACCAACATCTGACGTATAGCACGTACCGGGCAGAACCGCGGGTCGGGTGACTCGTGCAGCGTGACCGTTTTCTCCTCCCCCACGTGCTGCATGTTTTTTAGCGGCTTTGATACGGACAGTCACGCGTCGACGGCCGACCACCACATCCCGGCGCGATAGGTGTCGCGCCCATTGTACCTCGAGGCCGTTGGGGGCGCCACTTCGCTTTGTCTGAGACCCGCGTAATAAATGATCAGGATGGCGGCCCGTAGAGCGAGGTGAGTTGGAGAATCCGTAAGGGCCGCGAGGACGGCCCGGATCACGGCCAACGGCACTGGTGGTTTCACGTTGGGCTGATAGTTTTTGTTTCGCCGCATCGCCTCGAGGGCCCACTTGATCCGGAAGTCCTCCGTGGGTGCGACATCTCCTCCCGTCAGTCGCAGGTGCGACCGCACGTGTGAGAGGTGATTCGCGACCGTGGCCGAGGAGGGGGCGTGGTCCGCGACATATTCGAGGTACGCCGTGGTAAAGCTCACTGTGGGCCTCTGCGGGTCCGCCCCCATCCGCCGGCAGAATGCGAGGTAGGTCGCGACGGCGCTCCGCTGGTTCGCGACCGTTCCGGGGGCACGTGCCTCTGATTGTCGAGCAGATGCCCTCGTCTGGAGACAGCGTAGCGCCGGATCTGCATGTGAGACGTAGAACAGGAATAAATGCAGCGTGAGTACATGGCATAATTTCAGTGAGGGAATGGAATTTGGTGAACGTGGCCGCTTTGTCAAATTCCCTCGAGGTCAGGTGTTCACGGCTGAGGGCATCCGCGACGGTGTTGAGTGCCCCCGGTACGTGTGTGTAGATGAAGTCGATCTGCAATTTTGCCTGGACCATCCAGGCTTGCCGGGCACACTCCGCAAGGACTGAGTTCCTCGCCCGGCCAGATGTGAGTGCCTGGACGGTGCCTAGGTTATCGCAGAAGACTTCTACCCGCGTGCCTCGGTCCCGGTCAGTAAGGAACGTGTTCATCGCGAATATGGTGTTAAGTGCCTAGAGCTCGGTGATACAGTCGACGGGGTCGTTGACAGGGCACACCTGCCCGGAGTACGAGTACTTCCCGTCTGTACCTCCGATGCCCGAGAGGCACGCGTCGACGATGAGACACTTTGTAGGTGGGCCGCGAGGGATGAGGGCGTGGCCGTTCCAGCCCTCAGCAAAGCGGAGGAACCATTGTAAGTCTTGCCGCATCTCGGCGTTGATGTTGACGTAGAAGCCGGTCATCCTCCGGAGGGCCTCGAGCACTTTACTCACGAACGGCCGGGCCGGCCGTATACACTTCGACACGTGAAGTATCTTGCCAAGGACCGACTGGAGTTGGCGCTTCGTGAGTGACCGTTTCGCTGATACCGCCCTGACATGCGCCCGGACGTCCAGCAGCTTGTCCTCGGGGATGGTGAGGGACATCTCCGGGGCATTGATGACAATGCCCAGCCAGGTAAAGACCGGCGCCTGGGCCTGGGCCTTGTCTCGTGCTTCCGGGAGCCCGAGTTCGTTGAACAGCTCACGGGCGATGTTAAAGTCGACGGCCGCCTTGGCCCGGCTCGGGGACAAGATGATCAGGTCGTCCAGGTACATACATGCCTCGACCCCCTTCTGTCCGAGGATACCCACGATGCAGTCTGCCACGCACTGCATGTGGTACGAGGAGGCCCGGGCACCGAACGGCATGGCCGTATCACAGAAGTACCCGTCCTCCCATGCAAAGCATAACAACGGCCAGTCGAGGGGGTCGCACCTGAAATTCTTATAGGCCCTGGCGATGTCGATGGTGGACATATAGCTACCGGGCCCGGAGGCCACCAGGCGGCCGACGAAGCTGTCGACGGTCAGGAGGCAGTGGTCGCGCTCCTGCCCATAGACCGAGTTTTTGATGATATACCCATTTACACTTTGCTCCTTCGGGTACGTCATGTCTGTAATGACACTCCGGTCGTTGGAGGCCCGCTTTTCGCGAGTCATTAATGGCGACACGTGGCACCAGGGTGAGAACGGGGGTTCCTGGAATGGTCCCAGTAGGTTACTGTGCCCGCGTTCCTTTCTAATGAACTCTCTGATGTGCTCTGGGTACCCCGTGGCGCTGGTGGGCCCGATGTACCCCAGAGGGAAGCCGTAGCGCACAAAGTCCAATAGCTCCCTCCTCTCCAGTGCCTCCCCGAGGTATCGTACCCAAGCCAGCACGTTGAGGTCGGATGGTAGCTCGATCCGTGCCCCGAGTGCGTTGGGCAGCCCTGTTTGCCGCACCTCCGAGTAGATGTATGCGTGTCCCGGCGGCCCGGGCCCGGCGAAGTCCGGCCAGTGGGCCCGCCTGTGGTCCGCAAACGCCCCGGGGTCCGTCCGGATGCCGGGGGAGGTGACACCAGTCTCATAGACCTCCCTGATGGCCGAGAAGTCTGGCGGAGCGACTGTGTCCATTTCCTCCTGGGGCAATTGCCGAGGCAATTGCTCGCTGTCCACGCTGTCACTGAGGATAATGGGAGTGGATTCAGTGGGCGTGTCGTAAGCGTCCTTTGTGTTCGCCACGTGTCCTGTGGGAGGTGTTGTTGACACGTGGGGTGTTGCGTCACCCCTGATGCACCCTTTGATCGTTGAGCCCCCCTTCCGCTGTGGTGCGGACGTACTGGGCGGGGGGGGGCGAGCGACGCGCCTCGCTCACTCGCGGGGCGCGTCCGGTCCGTTTTTTTAACTCTGTTGTGGTAGCGCTTTGGTGTCGGCGGCGCGAACCGAGTGTCCGGCTTGGTGTGTCCGGCGTGGTGGGGGTGTCGGTGTAGGCTGAGTGCTGTCGTACCCCACGCCGTACGATAGCTTGCGGTTACACGCGTGGATAGAGTGTGTGCACATCCTGCCGACCGAATCGCAGAACGAGCACACGTGTAACCACTTGACTCCCCGCTCCTGGTGGCCGTTGCGCTGGCGGCACCCCCTCTCCGAGTTGTAAGCCCGGCATGGCAGCTCATGCCCTCCGGACTTGTCTCCTCCTTGACCTGAACCGTTCCCACCCGTAGGGGTCATGGCCAGACGAACCCGTTCGTCCTGGATTCGTACATGATCCGACCAATAAATGCGTCCTGCCTCCACCTGATCAAAAATGAAGTTAGACCAACGGCGGACGCCGGCCCACGGCCTTGACTGCGCGTCCACCGAGACCTGGTGGAGGTGCCGATACATATCCTTACGGTCGGCCTCATGGGTAGCACGCTCGTCCTCCATGAGAGCCAGGAAAGCACTGATGTACTCGAGGGGGCCCAGTGTACCCCTGACCTCGAGTTTCTGACTGAGGGTATATATCCCCTCACGGTCCACAAACATGAACGGCTTTGAAATTAAACGTGAAGTTGTCAAATCTGAGGCCAACTTACCAGCCGTTCTATCATGTCGCAGGGCCTCACGGTCGAGCTCCCTTTGTAGAAAATTCTCCGGCACGAATCGTTCCCGCAGCTGCCTCGGTGGTGGTAGCCGTGCGGTCTGCTCATTCGCCCATTCCCTGGTCCGGGCCTCCACGGCGGTTGGTTCCGTCGGCGGCCTCGACCTCGAAGCCCGGGAGGACGATCATTGGCGGGACATCCTGTTGATGGCCTCCATCATGGTATCCATCTTGTTTTCGAGGGCGGTCATCCTCGAGGACTTAACGGTCGAACCGTTGTCGGAGACCGACGCCACGTGGTCCGTGCCCGTTTGCCTCGAGTCCGTGACCGTACCTTCTGTGTCTGGTCCTTGGGATGGTCCAGCGACAGGATTACTCCGTGTATTGGGTGGACCCATGTTGTTCTCTCCTCTTCACTCGTGATGCGTGTTCCTCGTGGTAGAATGGACGTGCCGGCCCTTACTCATGGAGTGAAAGGCAGCGAGCACGTGGCCAAAAAGACGAGAAAGACTGGAGTATGTGTGTACTGCAGTAGGGCTGGAGAAGAAGTGAGACCGGGACCGATGCCGTGGCCGCGCTCGTGACTGCGCAGTACGTGTGAAAGCCGCTAGGGGGCAGGAGGGGCGCTCGTGTCGCGCGAGAGGGGGGAACACCAGGGGGAGCAATGACCACCCCTGACCAAAGGTCATGAGTAACCTTTTTTTACGGCAACCAGCAAAGTCTACGACACGCCCCGACACTGCTGTCCTGACACTGCTCTTCTCATGACAAAGCTGTGACAATGCTTGTCGTAGCCTTGTCGTGGTTGGTGGACGCCCCCCTTAAAAGGTGGTGTCTATTAGCTGTACTAAATTCTGATCCTCAATGAACATGATTATCTCTTTCTAGCAACTTACTCCATCATTCAAATTGATGTTAAAATCACCTATAATGTCTAAAATCAGGAGATTACGAGAAATAGTTCCCAAAACTTCAGGCCCTAGCGAGCAAAACGCAGACTAATTAACGCCCGCTTCTTATCGCGATATCCGCAAACAATCGCAGTCACAGACGAGTGAATTTTCATGTTCTGCGGTTGACGAATTGAACACTGTAGTACGGAAAGGAAGGACCGATTATGTAGGTTAGTACACTATGCCACAGATAAAGAAGGTCTAGGGATAAAAACATCGGACCACGTTATGTTCTACATCTACATTGTGTGCAACTTGTGCTAGATTATAATGTAGAGAAACTTAACATCTACTGTTCACTGTATTGCCGCTTGCCTAGGTATTACTAAAGTATCATGTGAAGGAACCTTTTGTGACAAGTTATAGATTATTGTGGTATTGATTGACTGGACTTATACAATGTTCAAGGATTTTTATTCAACCTAGATTCTTTGAATAATTGAAGTTTTAAGGTATTATACTATTGAATTATCATAAATGTATGAGGTTACCATGCTCTGCTGACACCATGCCAAGTGAGTGAAGGAAGATGAACAAAGCTCTACTATCTAATTTATTCACCTTTAATACTAGTTATTGGATGGATATGAGATGGGTAGTCAATTGATGAAAACGAAATTCATGGTGATCATATCAGCTAGACAACTCCCTGAATCAACATGGACTAGTCTACAAGACATCACTAAATTATTATCATCTACGCGCTATGCACTTGTCCGAAGTTATGTTAGTATTTTGGTAGTAGATATCTTATTAGCCATTACAATAATGTAACGAACCAATAGTAGCCCATAGACGCCCCAAGAATCTAAGGGACCTACTCGTCAGGGCAAAACTGAAAAAGGTAACACCACCACAGGTGATACCCAAACAAAACTCTTGTTTGCGACCAAAGAGTTGCAGATACTGCCCTAAGCTCAACACCGATGGCCGGATCCTATGTTCAGCCAACGGACGAACTTACATGAGTAGATACAATGTGAGCTGTTGCAGCTCAAACCTCATCTATTGTATCACATGTAAACGTTGCGGCATACAATATGTTGGGCAGACGAAAACCGAATTGAAGATACGCTTCGCAGCACACTTTAGAAATATCACAAAAAATAATGTGAAAGAAAGTGAAGTGGCCCGTCACTTCAACTTACCTCACCACATGGGCCTCGACGACGTCATCATTCATGTTGTAGACTTCGTCTATGCGGCACCTGATACCGCTAAGGCAAAATATCTGCGAGACCTGTTGGAATTCAATTGGATCCAACGACTACACTCTAATGCACCAGTGGGCCTAAATGTGATGGACCCCCTGAAACATTAGCATGACACCTGCTAACATCCCCAACGACCAGAAATCTAGCCACGTTTAAAAAAAAAAACCTGAGCGACACGTCTATTCTTACTCGTACCAATCCTTGCTATGGCTAAGATTTATAGATGACATTTTCTTTATCTGGCCCCATGGCCGAGATAAACTCAAAGACTTCATCAACCATCTGAACCAGATACACCCTAGTATCAAATTCACAGATGAAACCTCCACTGATAGTGTCAACTTCCTTGACACAACCATCAAACTATGTGATGGCCAACTAAGTACATACCTGTATGTCAAACCAACTGACAGCAGCAACTACCTCCTATACAGCTCGGCACATCCCCGACACTGTGTGAGAGGTATACCGTTGGGTCAGTTCCTTCGACTCAGGAGAATCTGCACCAACGAAGCTGATTTCATCAGACACTGCATCACAAAGGGCCGACACTTTGTGAGACAGGGCTACCCAGAACCACTTCTGAGGGAAGCTTTCAAGAGAGCTTTAAATACCCCCCGAGAATCACTGTTGGAACCCAAAATCAAATCCACAGACGACTCCCCAAAAAAATATTCTTGTGACCACTTATACCCCAGGATTCAAAGGCTTGGCCCAAGTGGTGACCGGAAACTGGAGCCTCCTAGGCAGGTCATGCGCCACCCGCATGATCCATGCCAACGAACCAATAGTAGCCCATAGACGCCCCAAGAATCTATGGCCGGATCCTATGTTCAACCAACGGACTATTTTTCTTTTTTTTTTAACGTGACTAGATTTCTGGTCGGTGGGGATGTTAGCAGGTGTCATGCTAATGTTTCAGGGGGTCCATCACATTTAGGCCCACTGGTGCATTAGAGTGTAGTCGTTGGATCCAATTGAATTCCAACAGGTCTCGCAGATATTTTGCCTTAGCGGTATCAGGTGCCGCATAGACGAAGTCTACAACGTGAATGATGACGTCGTCGAGGCCCATGTGGTGAGGTAAGTTGAAGTGACGGGCCACTTCACTTTCTTTCACATTATTTTTTGTGATATTTCCAAAGTGTGCTGCGAAGCGTATCTTCAATTTGGTTTTCGTCTGCCCAACATATTGTATGCCGCAACGTTTACATGTGATACAATAGATGAGGTTTGAGCTGCAACAGCTCACATTGTATCTACTCATGTAAGTTCGTCCGTTGGCTGAACATAGGATCCGGCCATCGGTGTTGAGCTTAGGGCAGTATCTGCAACTCTTTGGTCGCAAACAAGAACCAATAGTAGCTCAGCGAACAGTTTCAATAACAGGTTCAAACAGGCCTCTTTTGTTGGAGGTCAAATTTGGGAAAGTGAGACACTGGGAGGTAGCCACGGCAGAGGAGGTTTCTGTTGGGGCCAAAAGGAGAGTGTCTGGAACAGCAGTGGTTGAGTGGAAAGTGGGGGTATGGGGGTGGTCATTATGGACTTGGATCAGTGACTGGCAGTTGTTGGTTACTGGCGTAACTGTGTGATGGCTTGGACTATGCCTTCCTTTAGCATGTTTTTGTCCAGATTCTGGGTCCTTGACGTTGTTGGTTGGGGCGGCCGTTTTGGTTTTAGCGGTTGTTTGCATTTGGGTGGCGGCGTGACTGGTTTACCGTCTGCCAACCACCCGGTTGACCCTGAGCATTTGGTCTCTCTTGGTTCCGGGTGGTCGCAAAACCCATGTTGGGTCGGCTTTTTTTTTTTTTTGAAAAGATGTTTATTGACAGTAACGTTCATACACTCAATATACAATTTTCAACTTCACTGTCCAACAAAAAAGAAATAACGATATATATTGACAGACACAAAGTGCCACAAAACATGGTTGACAGCAGATAAGGTCAGTAGACCGGGTTGCATTTCGCGCAAAGGTTCAGCATCCTTATTGTACACATAAGGTACAGCGAATCAGTTCAGTTCTTTCTTTGATATGTGGCTTCCAGTCGGGTATCTCAATTCCAAGATTCAGTACAGATAATTGCCACCATTTATCCAGGTTTTGACGAGCTTCCGTCAAAACCATCCAACAACTGAGATCATGACCTCCATCGGGGTCTCTCATTGCAAGTTGCATCTGAAGCTATGCCAATTACGATTGGCATCCGAAATTAACATAGTGTGGGAGCTTTTACCCAAAAGAAGTATACAGAAACTTACATCACAGACATACAATTTTAATACAACGACATAGACACATGCACAAAGCCTCGTTTTGAATTAACTAACAGATATTATATTATGTCCTTACACAATGAACATGGAAACAGGGATTGGGTCATAGGCCCACAAGTTGGTTTCTTCTGTTATAGGTCTTTAGCATAGGATAACTTACATTCCAGTGTAGTATTAAAACTATCTGATCAAGTCTCCACATAGTTGATCGAGGTCAAACCTTTTTAACTCACTTTTAAACCCTATTCTACTGGGGGCGTTTTGTATGTTATGGGGGAGTCTGTCCCATAAACTCACTCCATAGTACAGTGGGGACTTTTTGAAGAAGTCTGTTCTTGGCCTACGGACAATAATTTTGGTCTTTTTCATACTCCGAGTTTGAGGAGCAGTTGTGTCTCTATCAACCACCAGGTTTCCCGACTTGGTACTCCACCAGTATATATGTGGGAGCAGGTGCTTTGCTCTCCGGTTTTTAAGAGACTCCAGGTTTGCTCGTTGGAGTAGGGCACTGATCTCCACTCTATCAGTAATCCTAATACGTAGGGCAGTTCTAAGGGCTTTATTGAATAGGGTCTGTAGGCTATTTCTCTGTTGGAGGGTCATACATGCAGCTACGAAGTCACAATACTACAGTTTGGTCAGTATCATGGTTATAGTGATAGCGATAGCTGTATCGGAATCAATATAATAACGAAGTTTTTTCAACTTGAATAACCTCTGGTTAAAGTCATTTTTTAACTTTTCATAATGGGGTGTGAAGTTCAGTTGTCGATCAATAATTACACCTAAGTAGTTGAAAGTGGACACAGTCTCCAGGGGCGTATTATTAACTACACAGGCTGAGAGATCGGTATATTTTATCCTATTATTCGGGGGGAACCACATTACTTTACTTTTGGATGCATTCAGCTTTAGACGATAAGTATTCAGCCAGATCAGTAGGTTATTTAAGTCTTCTTGTAATAACATATTAGCAATATGTGGGTCATTTCCTTGAACAACTAATACCATATCATCAGCGTATAATAAGAATCTAGAATGTTTTAAAACTCCCAGGCATCCATTGATGTATAAAATAAACAGGATTGGACCCAATATAGAGCCCTGTGGGACCCCTTTAGAAACGCGTTTGAAAGTAGATACTTTACCATTGACACGAGTTACCTGCTGTCGGTGTACGAAATATGATTTAAACAGTTGCACAACTAGGGCACTACCGGTTGCATCGGCCAGAATCTTGATCAGTTAGTCATGTTCGACACAATCAAATGCCTTTTGTTTAGGCGAGGTGGATTGGCTCCTCACATTTGGCCGTCTACCGCGGGAACGGGCCCTACTTGGTGGTTGGTTGCCACGATTCTGGGTTAGGTTGTTACCTCTGGTATGAGATGGGTTGTTGCCTTGTACTGGGGGGAATTGGGCAGGGTCGAGCCAAAAATCAAGGACCTCATCCATAGAGGCATTTGGGCCGGGTGCGCCATTTGGGGCCAGTGGTTGGCCCCATGGCTGGGCCGACTGCTGGCGACGTCTGGTTGGGGGGTTCCTCTGGGGTAGAGGAGGGAGTAGGTTGGTCGGCTGTGGGCCAGCTGACTCTGGGTTGACAGCTGTGGCGGCAGATGGGGTCGGGGTGGGATTATTCACAACCTGGTTGTTGGGGGGAAGGGCTGTAGGTTGGAGGGGTTGGCGAGTCTGGGTGGCTTGCCGGTTCTGGTTAACCCGTTTGGGGGGGTTAAAGATTGTACGGGTGGGTAGGTAAGCCGTGGTGTGGGTAAGGGCTGCCTCCCCTGCCAGCTCCTCAATCTCATCCATAGCTACAAAGTATCTGCGGGAATTAAAGAGCTGTTTATGAAAAATAGTTCACATCTATAGAGTCATGATCTTACACTTACACTGCACGAAAACCACTATTTTACATATATTTACGCCATTGCGATAATGCACGTATCGGCTGTATCGTGGCTTGTTTATACTTGTATACACCTCTTATACACGTCTACGTTTCGGGCGTCTACAAGACAGTTTCCATATGTAGACGCGCGCGACTTGGCTGTCTTTCACGCCTGGCGTATTTAAGATAAAATATACTCTGCGCAAGATATATATACGCCAGGCGTATATATGATACCAAAAAATAAAAAATTGCGACCTGCGGCCCGCCCAGGCCTGTGGGTGTTGGTAGAGGATACACCAACACTGACCCGCCACCCGCGACCTCCAAACCCCACCCCCAACAAATACAGGGTTTATTATGTGTAATTAATCAATTTATACTTAATTAGGTTTTTATAAGATAAATTGGTAATATAAGATTGCAATTTTCATATAGTACAGACTTGGATGGTTAATGGCAAATGAAATATGCTACCAGTAGTGTCCCCAAGTGGCAGAGAATGGAACTTTTTGAGATTGGTGTATATACAACGGAATCAGCCGTATATATGACGTATATAAGACCGCACCATGGACATGTATATACGCCACTAGATAAGGCGTCTACGAGACGTATAACAGATCTAACTTCTAGAGGCAAAATCCTACTGTTAGACGCGTTTCGTATACATATGTAAAATAGTGGTTTTCATGCAGTGTTAGCTCCGTCATACATCAAATCAACAAAACAGACACACTGACGTACAGAAAGACATAAACAGCGTCTTTGTCGTACCCAATACTGTTATTAGAATAAACAGTCCCATACCTTCATCATTCACCAGTCAGTTGAGAGATCAACTATTATTTAGGTACATCGAATACAAAATATATCATCGACTGATCATCCATTTCTTACAGAGTCACATGGACACAATACATAGCAGACATAGACACCATATTTATACAGCCTATACAGTACATGTAACGTTACATACAGGAATACAGGACAAAACAGTAATATACATGAAGGAGGCACTTGCTCCTAGTTAGAGCGTGCTTGCACGAGCTAAATACATCATCTAGAGGTTAGAGTCAGGGTTAGAGTGGTCACATTGAACTTTCAGTGTGCTTCCAGAAAACTATCCTTTTACTATCTGAGTGCTATTCACTGTACTATTGAGAAGAGAGCAGGGTGCCAGTATCTCAGGGTCTTAGAGGTGTGCCCAGCTCACCCTGACCAATCACTCAAGACCGAAATACCTCATGACCCACTGTTGCTTGATCTGTTGTGATCCTAGATAGGCAGTTGAAGAAATGGCAGTTGAAGTTGACTGGGTGCAAGTGTGTTATAGAGAAGGATCCGTAACCTGAATCTAATCCAAAGCTTTCAATTGTTAATCATTTATAATTGCACGCTCGTTTATCAATGATGAATATACTATTAGCTCCTAGTATATTACTAAGTGCATCTATCCAAGCATGCAATTTGTTCTCTCATGTATGTACACTGGCTACCCTGCACAAAGCAACAGGTATGCTTGTCTCTCCGTCCCTCAAGAACTAGGAGCAAATGTTATGTTCATCATTGATGAATGAGCGTGCAATTTTAGATAGATAACAACTAAAAGTTTTGGGTTACATTCAGTGTATGGGTCATTTTCTGTAACCACTTGCACCCAGTAAACTTGCCATTTCTGTAACTGCCTGAGTCTATCTTTAGGTTCTAAATATATCAAACACCAGGGAGCTGTTTCAAAACGTGGGTTAAGTCTATGGTTTTGAAACAGCTCCAAATAGGTCAGTGAGGTATTTCGGTCTTGTTTGATTGGTCATGGTCAGCTGGGCATGCCTCTAAAGTGGAACTCACACGGTGGGATTCATGTACCTCACAGGGCTCAAAATCCCATGCGATTTCGTTCCTTTTTAGGGGGAAATGTCTTAAACAATTACAGGGAGGAACACATGTCTCAGGGCAATGAATCCCTATAATTTAGACGAAGAAATTGTGTTCGAGCACAGAATCTCAACAGGGTTTGTTTCAGAAAAACACCCTGTGAGGAACATGAATCCTATCGTGTGAATCCCACTTTAGACCCTGAGACACTGGCTCCCTGCTCTGTTCTCACTATCACAGTGAACGGCATGCTGATAGTAAAGGGATAGTTTTCTGGAAGCACACTGAAAGTTCAATGTGACCACTCTAACCTCTATATGATGTCTTTACCGCGTGCAAGCACGCTCTAATAATCTACATCGGTTGCTGTCTACCCAATTCATTCTAAGCAGGGGTTTCTTTCAAAATCTAAGCTCGTACATGAGGACTCTTTTCTATACGCCAACAAGACCGCAGGGCATTCAACACTTATGGACAACCTTTGGTCAGGTAGGAGAGTCTTATTAGCTGAACAAGCTTCAATATCTTTTAAACCATAACCCTGTTTTATGGCTCTATACTCCTATCTTTTCGCGGCCATAAGTTATTAAAATTACCCCAGGGAGGACATACTGCCAATTCGACAATCTGTAAAATTTTCACGAATATCAATTAAAGCTGTTTTTTATAGTATTTGATGGATAGAAATGTCCGACTACTTTAGTTTTGTTGTGGTTCTTTTCCTGTTCACGTATCTCCGGTCCCTGTGGGGGGTGTGGGGTGTGTGCTCTAGAAAAAATTAGTTTTGTTGTTAAATGGTACGTTGCGAGATTTTCTAAATAGATCTGGAGCAGGTCAAAAGGACACGGTGATAGTTATACCATCACTACCTCCCCTTCTATCTAATTCATCATTAGTTGGTTGCACATCTAGCAATACACAGCATTCCATAATCAAGTTTACATTAATTGGACACCCCATCATTTGTCAGTGAAGAGAAACATTTTCTTGACGTACTAGCAGTCGCACCTCCACTACACATTTTAAGGTAAGTTAAATTTATTTCGCACCAATTGATATCATCTCAGTTATTCCAAAGCTAGTATATATATATATTTATTGGATGTAAAAGAAAATCTACGTTCAGTCCCTTTGGTAATATATAGAACCCACAGTATTCAATGAGAACAAAATAAATTTTATTTCAGACAATTTGAAAATTATTCTTCAATAACTAAACAAGATACACATGGTGGTCCTTATATCAATCTAGCTTTTTTTATATATTCATGAAGAAACTATAGTTTGGAATATGAACATGTTGATGTTGATAATATGATGTCTATGCTCGGTCAGTGTATTCCTATTCATTACCACCTCTGTGTAATATGAATCCACTTTTAAATCTAGTATCAAAAACCCGATACAAGGACAAACATGCTGAAGGTCACCTGATACCTGATTGAGAATTGGCCAGTACACAATATTACCAGAATTTTGATCTGCTTGGTCGTATTCCTCATGTATTTGAAGCCTAGTAATATTTGAGCGAATACGAGATTACTACATAATCAACTTTTGTCAAGTATGAGGAGAATACGACTACGCAGATAAGAATTATCGCAATGTCGTACTTATTATTCAGCATTCCAAATAAAAGTTATCAACGGAAAGACATAATAGTGTCCGATCTTCTCATGCACTACTTTGCACACTAGGGACTTTTTCTATATTATCCTAGGAGACTACATCTTTCAGTATTCTACTCAGTAGTAACTTGAAGGCTCTATAGTATTTACATGCTATAAAACTCGATCGAGGTGACTGTGATATGTGGTGGGTCAGGTAAGTAATTTGTTCACTCTCTTGGTTGCCTTGCCTCCTTGTGGTGCAGACCGGATATACTTGCACACAAGCATAGCAAAAGCGACCAGGTTAGGGAGTTACCTCAGTGGCAAAGAGCGCCTGTCCCTCACACATCCAAACCCTATCCTCATTCAGATCCGGGAATAGGGCAGGGACCTATTTCAGTAGTCTCGTGACATTAGGCCTAGACAGACATCAACAGCGGCACCAACAGTGCAAGCAACAGCGGAAAAAAGACTAGCAAATATCAGAAAATCGGAGTGGCCAATCTTCTTCATATTTGGTACAATTATAGGTTATATGTATCCCCTACTCATGTTAAAGTGTCATTGCTTGATTCCTACGAGAAGTGAGTGAAACTCCGTGTGTCATCTATTGCAATCTTGTGATCTGTCCATATGGTGTCACAGACGCCATCTAGACATGTCTAATGGCGTACAGATGGTGTGTCCAGTTTCTAGACATTAGACTTTGTTTTATCTGTTCTTGCTTGCACTGTTGGTGCCGCTTTTCATGTCTGTCCAACACTTTTGTCACGAAACTATAGTGAAACAAGTCCATGATGTGTAGATTTGTCTAATTCTTATGTTTGGGTCTGTCTTTTCATATAAGGGCAGCTACTTGTGTAGTCACGAAACTAGACAACCCCAATGTCTGTATGGTGTCACAGACATGTCACTAAACTAGTGAAACAGGTCCCTGGTGGTCATGGTCACCGCCCACAGGGTTCTCCCACACACACACCCTCAGACATCGGAAGGTGGTAAGAGCAGCCCCCTTTTACCAACTACAGTTAAATTACCCTGCAGTCACACTTGACCTCACCTGACCTTGGTGAGGATGAACGCACAGAGTTCACTCAAGGTATCTACTAAAAAGTTTAGATACAGATACATATAGAAACTAGATATGATTCCTGACTAAAAGATAAGGCTAGAATAGCTCTAATATTTTACCTGGAAAGCAGGTCTAGATGCAAGATATCTTGCATTATTGCTCAAAATTGTAGCAAATAAAGCTACACTTGAACCCCAGTAGAATGTTTCTAGGCTACCTGTTGCCAAGGGAATATTCTGATGTTTCATTTTAGAATTCAGATATTTTCTATGGAGCCCTCTCTTATATGGTCAATTCTCCCAGATCGTGATCGATGGGCCCCGTACGGTAACCAATAATTCAAAGGGTCGTTTTCAAAAGTAAACATTGTTTTATAATATCAGAAACGATATTAGAGTGTCTTAGTTTTGAAGTTGCCCGGCGGGTTTATATGGTCGTTATACGGCCTATGCTGGAATATTGCTCCTTTCTTGTTGACGGTGCCTCGGTGGACCTACAACAGAAACTGCAAAAAGTCCAGAATCGTGGTTTAAGGATTGTGCAAAAAGAGTTCATCCCAAGACAAAGTCTATTTTCCCTACACAAAATCACTGCTGTGGATTTTCTAGATAATCGTCGTAATATGCAGTTACTTTCGGTTATGTTCAAAAGGTCAAAAGATCAACGAAACCTAGACTTGACTCGTAGGCGCACTCGAAGCGACGCTAAAGTTAAATTTAAAGTGAATAAGATCAACTCGACCTTTTATAAGAAGTCTCCCCTGTATAGAGGACAGCTACTATGGAATCAGTTAAGTGTAGAAACGCAGTGCCTTACGCTAAAAAAGGACTTTAAAGTTGCAGTCAAAGACAAGCTATCAGTACATGAATGGCGTTCATAGTCAATCTGGCTGCTGTTCATCCTAGTTCCATCCTCATCCCATCTCACATCAATCACTTTCGTCCGTTGATATCTTGATGTATCCGTATTTGTGCTCGGCACATCCGTGTAACCATATACTTCACCAGTTGTATAATAATCTGTGATGATGATGTAATTGTGATCAATAGCACTTTTGGTGGAAGAACTGTCCTAGTGACAGAACCAGAAGGAATAAACAAAAAAAAAACTAAAAAAACTTTTACCCCTGAAAGGTATTGTCTTCTACTATATATTTCCACATTTTTACAAAGATCTAACTAGTTTGAATTTTTGGTCACCGTACGTGGGCATCGATCACGATCTGGGAGAATTGACCATATGTGATATTAAAATATTTTAGAGTGTTTGCTTGCCATGGCAACTGTGTAAGAGATAAATCAGCTGATTCAAATTTTAAATGTATCCATAACCCATTGATATAGCTATAGAAAACTACATTTTGACACTGAAAGCCTATGAATATTCAGTTCAACATTAGATTTAGGCCCAAAAATGCTAATTTGTGTAGTTTCCATGGAATATCCACTTTTAGGGCAAAAGTAATATCAGAAATGAAAAATTCAGCCCAAATTACCTCGAAACAGCCACATACCAGGGTGTTTACAAGAGTTTGGTGAAATAGACGTGTAATCGGTGAGCGACTGCTGGTATGTGACGGCGTTCTCTCGGCTGGCGGGCGGCGTGTGAGTTAATTTATTCCGGTCAGCTTCAAAGGAAGGTATCCACTGGTCAATGCTAGTCACATGCTGTCTAATTAGGTCACTGATTGGTGTTAATTGAGACAAAGAGAGGCGGGAAACGTTCTAAACCAATGTGAATGTCTGGCTTAGCAATGTTTGGGTGCCTGTGGAGGGGAACCAGTGTGAACTGTATGACAGTGGTGTCCTCTGGTGTGATTTTATGGCATTGATGTTAGAGAGAGTCTGTGGTGGCGCTCCCTATAGTGTTTTGTGTGGAAGTGTGTTAATGGTTTGTTCAGGTTAATGTTATCTGTCTGAACCATACCAGCAGTTTCAAATGCGTACATTCTCGTCAGGCTATATTGGCTGATTACGTGAATATCGTCCTCTCCGTTTGGAGGATTATTCTTGGGGTTGAAGGTCAGAAGTGGTTTGGAGGAATAGATTGCAGAAGACCGTCACATTTCAGTCGCCTCGTTGGTGGTGGGTATAGAGAGATTCAAATATGATAAAAATGATTTGCGTTGATTCGGGCGTCTCCGCGTTCCTGGTGGGGTGTGGGTGACTGTTCGGATCAGGCAAAAAAATTTTAACGTGGCTTTGGTCGTTACCCACTCACCCGTATCTACTGTCCATAGTGTTGAGGCCTTGTGGTGCCTAGGTTTTCATCCGGTGTATCCAGTTATACTCGATTTTGAGCCGGAGTTCCTTGGCTACTCTGCTGTCCGGGTGGCGGTGTACGTAGTCCAACACGGTGAACTCCATGTCTTCTGTGCCATGGTGGTCGTTTTTGTTGAAGTGTTTAGGTACATCGCTGATCTTGCTCTTTGTGACTACCGATCTGAGGTGTTCCCTCATTCTTTCTCTGATTTTTCTTTTGGTTTGTCCAATATACTGCATCTCGCAAGTTTTGCAGGTGATGCAGTATATCAGATTCGAGCTGTTGCAAGTTGCTGTGTGTTTCACAGTGTGCTGTCTGTTGGTGATTTTGCTTTTGGTAGTGCCAGTGGCCTTGATACGTTTGCAGTAATCGCAGTTTTTGCGTTTGCACTCGTTGCTTTTGCGTGTGATTTGGGTCCCTTTCGGGAGTGCCTTGTAATCTGTTTTTGCCCTCACCAGGTGGTTTCTCAGGTTTTTGGGTCTTCGGTAGCCTTTGACCAATCTGCTCTCAAAGATTTTCTTGGTCGTTTTCGATTTTCCCAGTAGGTCCCAATTCTTTTCTACGATTTTGGGTAGGGTGTTTCCGTTTGTGTGGTAGGTGCATATCAGAAATGTCTTGTCATTCCTATCTATGTCATCACCCTTCGGTTTGTTCTTCCTGAGAAGAGCATCTCTCAGGAGATTGTCTGTTTTTTCTTTGCATTCTCTAAGGGTTTTCTCGGGGTAACCCCTTTCTCTAAACTCTTTGAGTTTTTCTTGAGCATGTTTTTCGTAGTCCTCCTGGTTCGTGCATATCCTCTTGACCCTCAAAAGTTGAGAGTAAGGAATGCTCCTTTTTTGTGAGGGTGGATGTGTGGAATCATACATGAGGTATGTGTTGCGATCCGTCGGTTCCACGAATAGATCACTGTAGAGGTTCCCCTTTAGTGATTTTTTGATTTTCGTGTCTAGAAAGGCTACTTCGGTGTGTGACCTTTCCATGGTGAACTTGATGGTTTTGTGGTACTCGTTTGTCCACTTGTGCCATTTTTCAAGTTCTTTGGTGCCATGCTCCCAAATGAAGAAGATGTCATCAATGTATCTCCACCAGACCTTCGGTTTTAGCGGGTAGGCATTGAGCATTCGTTCTTCCAGATTTTCCATAAATAGGTTGGCATACGATGGGGCTAGTTTGGTCCCCATGGCTGTGCCTCCTATTTGTAGGTAGTTCTTACCGTTGAACTGTATGTTGTTCTTTCTGAGCACCATCTCGAGGAGATCGGTTATACTCGCTGTAGCGGGTAGGGCCGATTGTTTTCTGGACCTTTCCAGTTTTCCCCGGATGATTTCGATGCCTTCATCGTTTGGTATGTTAGTGTATAGTGCGCTAACATCCATTGTGCCCAGTATGTCGTCCGTTCCTAGTTTTCCCACTTCCTCGATTTTCTGCAGGAAGTGATTTGTGTCCTTGATGTACGACTTAATCTTTGGGACCTCTTCTTTGAGGAAGTTGTCCACAAAGGCCGAGATTTTTTCCGTTGGGCAGCCATTGGCTGATACAACGGGCCTACCTGGAGGGGGTATTACCCCCTTGTGTATTTTGGGTAGGAAATAGACTTGCGGGGCTCTGGGTGTTTTGGTTTTCAGAGCTTTCCCCATTCTTTCAGTGATTTCTTTTTTCTCAACCATATTATCGATGTACTCATCCACCTCTTTGTTATGGGTTGCGGTCAGGTCAATCCCCATAGGTTCATAGGTGGATGTGTCATTCAGTTGTCTGAGTGCTTCCGTGATGTAGTCCGTGGTGTTGAGGATGACCACACCGCCGCCTTTATCCGCAGGTTTGATGGTGATCTCCCTGTCTTTGGATAAGGTCTTGAGGGGCTTGCGTTCGCCCTGACTGAGGTTATGCCTCGGTTTGGATTTGTTAAGGTTGCGACTGGAGAGCGCAATTTCGTTAACAGCGATAAATCCCTCGAGGTTACTGGAACCTTGGGGTGCCGACCAGGTGGATTTATCTCCTAGTTTCTTTATTAGACCGGGGTCCTGGAACGCGGCTCCAGTGTACCTCGTGGCCCATAGGTTGGTATTTTTAGGGCCATCAGTGGCGGTATCTTTGTCAAAGAATTGTTTGATTCTGAGATTACGATGGAAGCTATCTAGTTCAGACTTGACCTCTCCTTCCTCTATCCACAACTCGGTGGGACAGAAGTTGAGGCCTTTTTCTAGTAAGGATAGGTCCGTTTCAGACAGATTCTTGTTAGAAAGGTTGATCACTGTACTGGTATTGTCCTGAAGGGACTGTACTAGTTTATCTCGGTTCGTTTGACTAGGTTCAGAATTTACCAGACTCGTTGATTGTGTGTTATTTATCGGTATGTCTATAGGTAATGAACAGAACAGGTGGTAACAATGGGAATCTTTATTGTTGTTGTTAACAGTATCAGATTCAACACAGGCCGTTTTTACAGGCTGGTAACATGTTGGGTGCGTGGGTCTCGGTTGCCCTGGGGTCCCGATCGTCTCAGACCTCTTCCTCCTTTTCCCCCGCGTCCTCGATTCTTGCCTCGCTAGGAGTTGGTCTTTGGAGCGGGGGGGGGCAGAAAATCCGGACGGGCCTGGGACTCAGAGGTGGCTGTCTCAGATTTCTGAGTTTTGGGGGCACTGAAGGTGCCTCTCGCCTTGTAGGGATCGTTCATTTGCACAATGGTGGGTGCCCTGGACGCACGTTTTGACATCCGGTCACTGAAGATCTCTGTCTCCTTTTTATGATCTCTTTTGGCTGTGAGATCGGAGTGAGCCCTGGTCCGTACAATTAGTCGTTTGCTCTCCTCTCTGTCGGTAGATCATGTCCGACAGTTGTTCGCGGCAAGCCCTCTCGACGTGCTGCTGTGTACGCAGGGCCTTCGCCTTGAGCTCGGTGATGCGTCTCGCTGACTCGCACCTCTCTTGGTTGATGCTGTCTAGGAGCTTTGTGTCCACGTAAACTGGTGTAGGGGCAAGGCCTGCTGTCCACGGTTCGATATGGTTGTACCTTAGACATGCCTCGTAAAACCCTGCTCGCGCCTCGCTCTTGTGGTAGCGCGAGTTAGCATCTCGCATGTCCCTCCACGCAAGATGGGCTACCTCTGGTAGTAAGTCATCGATGACCTGATGGGAAGAGAAAAGAGATTCATTATTACCATCGTTGAGTTTGGTCCAATCAATACAGTCAATTTTGGCATAGTCGAAATACATATTTCTATCGGATGCGCAAATGTGGCTATTTTCTGACTTATTTTCAGGTCTAGATTTGATCGTGTTCGAATCTACTTCTCCACTAGCCTCATCGTGCTCGGGAGAATTTATTATTACTACAGATGTAGCTATACACCTTTCGGTCTCTGTGTCGAGATCGTGTAGCATTCGCAATACGGTTTCATCTCCCTTTTTGTGGGAGTCACCGCAATCGGCTCCCGCCTGGGTGTCACCACGGGTTTGTGTGGTATCACCCAGTCGGGGTTGCACGTGAGTTGTTTGTTTCACGTGTATGGCATGTCCAGAAATATTGGTATCATGTGTCCCAATATCCCTGGTTGCAGTGTCAGTGGTATGTATGGTACCAGTGTGACAGCAGGTTCTGACATTAGTAGTGTCAATGTCATTGTCTGCATACCCAAACTTTTTGCTGGGTATATCAGGGTCTGTGTAGGCACTTTCGTTACCACACAAATCCCCTACCTGATCTGGCTTTTTGGGCCTGATAGGTTTAAAGAAATCAGTGATCATTGATTTCCTATGTGTAGTGACAGCAGTGTCTCTCGACCCCCGAAGCGAGTGGACAGGGGTGCGAGTGACAGCGTGTTGACCGTCTCCATAGGCTCCCGTGTGACGGGCGGTGCTGCCTTGGTGTCGGCCGGACACGCCGTGTCTCGGCACCCGATTGCCGGGCCCGTGTTGGCGGTATGGCATGCCGTCTCCGGCCGCCCGGGTGCCGCCGAGAAAACGAGCGGCACCGGCCTCTAGGACCCGGGCGCCGCTGCCGTGTTTACGGCCCATCGTGCCGTCTCCGGCCGCCCGGGGTCCGCCGTGTATGCGGTAAACCCCGTCCGGCACGGCCGCGAGAGCAGCGTGACTCGACGCGGAATGCGATCTACAAGATCGGTCATCCGAGTCGTTACTACCCTGTCGGTTAATGCTAGTCGGACATTGTGTGTTGTAATCGAAAGCAGAAACATGGTCAATCAGGTCGACAGGGTTAGAACAAGTGAAAAGCAGGCGATTAGAACTTACTTTGTCGTCTGTTTTGGATTTTGGCATCGTGCCAGCTCGTCCGAACACGCCGTAGTTCGATACAGGGTCGTTGGGGGAGCTGTCTTTGAGCGTTGGAACGTCTCCCGACGCCGTCCTCTTTCGCTTGTTGGTAGTTGTGATAAAGTTGCCACTCGACGTTGGGGTTGTCTCGTGGTGTGAAGCAGCATCGGACGCGTTCTCTGTGTCGTCAGTGGCCGTAAAGAGGTTCCGGGCCATAGCCGGCGTGGAGGAGCGCCCAGAGTTCGCCATAGCGTTTGTCAGTGGTGCTGTCGGGCTGGCTGACGTACGCTTCAGGTCAGTAGAACTGAGTGGAAGTTAGGTGAAATAGACGTGTAATCGGCGAGCGACTGCTGGTATGTGACGGCGTTCTCTCGGCTGGCGGGCGGCGTGTGAGTTAATTTATTCCGGTCAGCTTCAAAGGAAGGTATCCACTGGTCAATGCTAGTCACATGCTGTCTAATTAGGTCACTGATTGGTGTTAATTGAGACAAAGAGAGGCGGGAAACGTTCTAAACCAATGTGAATGTCTGGCTTAGCAATGTTTGGGTGCCTGTGGAGGGGAACCAGTGTGAACTGTATGACAGTGGTGTCCTCTGGTGTGATTTTATGGCATTGATGTTAGAGAGAGTCTGTGGTGGCGCTCCCTATAGTGTTTTGTGTGGAAGTGTGTTAATGGTTTGTTCAGGTTAATGTTATCTGTCTGAACCATACCAGCAGTTTCAAATGCGTACATTCTCGTCAGGCTATATTGGCTGATTACGTGAATATCGTCCTCTCCGTTTGGAGGATTATTCTTGGGGTTGAAGGTCAGAAGTGGTTTGGAGGAATAGATTGCAGAAGACCGTCACATTTCAGTCGCCTCGTTGGTGGTGGGTATAGAGAGATTCAAATATGATAAAAATGATTTGCGTTGATTCGGGCGTCTCCGCGTTCCTGGTGGGGTGTGGGTGACTGTTCGGATCAGGCAAAAAAAATTTTGACGTGGCTTTGGTGGTTACCCACTCACCCGTATCTACTGTCCATAGTGTTGAGGCCTTGTGGTGCCTGGGTTTTCATCCGGTGTATCCAGTTATACTCGATTTTGAGCCGGAGTTCCTTGGCTACTCTGCTGTCCGGGTGGCGGTGTACGTAGTCCAACACGGTGAACTCCATGTCTTCTGTGCCATGGTGGTCGTTTTTGTTGAAGTGTTTAGGTACATCGCTGATCTTGCTCTTTGTGACTACCGATCTGAGGTGTTCCCTCATTCTTTCTCTGATTTTTCTTTTGGTTTGTCCAATATACTGCATCTCGCAAGTTTTGCAGGTGATGCAGTATATCAGATTCGAGCTGTTGCAAGTTGCTGTGTGTTTCACAGTGTGCTGTCTGTTGGTGCTTTTGCTTTTGGTAGTGCCAGTGGCCTTGATACGTTTGCAGTAATCGCAGTTTTTGCGTTTGCACTCGTTGCTTTTGCGTGTGATTTGGGTCCCTTTCGGGAGTGCCTTGTAATCTGTTTTTGCCCTCACCAGGTGGTTTCTCAGGTTTTTGGGTCTTCGGTAGCCTTTGACCAATCTGCTCTCAAAGATTTTCTTGGTCGTTTTCGATTTTCCCAGTAGGTCCCAATTCTTTTCTACGATTTTGGGTAGGGTGTTTCCGTTTGTGTGGTAGGTGCATATCAGAAATGTCTTGTCATTCCTATCTATGTCATCACCCTTCGGTTTGTTCTTCCTGAGAAGAGCATCTCTCAGGAGATTGTCTGTTTTTTCTTTGCATTCTCTAAGGGTTTTCTCGGGGTAACCCCTTTCTCTAAACTCTTTGAGTTTTTCTTGAGCATGTTTTTCGTAGTCCTCCTGGTTCATGCATATCCTCTTGACCCTCAAAAGTTGAGAGTAAGGAATGCTCCTTTTTTGTGAGGGTGGATGTGTGGAATCATACCTGAGGTATGTGTTGCGATCCGTCGGTTCCACGAATAGATCACTGTAGAGGTTCCCCTTTAGTGATTTTTTGATTTTTGTGTCTAGAAAGGCTACTTCGGTGTGTGACCTTTCCATGGTGAACTTGATGGTTTTGTGGTACTCATTTGTCCACTTGTGCCATTTTTCAAGTTCTTTGGTGCCATGCTCCCAAATGAAGAAGATGTCATCAATGTATCTCCACCAGACCTTCGGTTTTAGCGGGTAGGCATTGAGCATTCGTTCTTCCAGATTTTCCATAAATAGGTTGGCATACGATGGGGCTAGTTTGGTCCCCATGGCTGTGCCTCCTATTTGTAGGTAGTTCTTACCGTTGAACTGTATGTTGTTCTTTCTGAGCACCATCTCGAGGAGATCGGTTATACTCGCTGTGGCGGGTAGGGCCGATTGTTTTCTGGACCTTTCCAGTTTTCCCCGGATGATTTCGATGCCTTCATCGTTTGGTACGTTAGTGTATAGTGTGCTAACATCCATTGTGCCCAGTATGTCGTCCATTCCTAGTTTTCCCACTTCCTCGATTTTCTGCAGGAAGTGATTTGTGTCCTTGATGTACGACTTAATCTTTGGGACCTCTTCTTTGAGGAAGTTGTCCACAAAGGCCGAGATTTTTTCCGTTGGGCAGCCATTGGCTGATACAACGGGCCTACCTGGAGGGGGTATTACCCCCTTGTGTATTTTGGGTAGGAAATAGACTTGCGGGGCTCTGGGTGTTTTGGTTTTCAGAGCTTTCCCCATTCTTTCAGTGATTTCTTTTTTCTCAACCATATTATCGATGTACTCATCCACCTCTTTGTTATGGGTTGCGGTCAGGTCAATCCCCATAGGTTCATAGGTGGATGTGTCATTCAGTTGTCTGAGTGCTTCCGTGATGTAGTCCGTGGTGTGGAGGATGACCACACCGCCGCCTTTATCCGCAGGTTTGATGGTGATCTCCCTGTCTTTGGATAAGGTCTTGAGGGACTTGCGTTCATCCTGACTGAGGTTATGCCTCGGTTTGGATTTGTTAAGGTTGCGACTGGAGAGCGCAATTTCATTAACAGCGATAAATCCCTCGAGGTTACTGGAACCTTGGGGTGCCGACCAGGTGGATTTATCTCCTAGTTTCTTTATTAGACCGGGGTCCTGGAACGCGGCTCCAGTGTACCTCATGGCCCATAGGTTGGTATTTTTAGGGCCATCAGTGGCGGTATCTTTGTCAAAGAATTGTTTGATTCTGAGATTACGATGGAAGCTATCTAGTTCAGACTTGACCTCTCCTTCCTCTATCCACAACTCGGTGGGACAGAAGTTGAGGCCTTTTTCTAGTAAGGATAGGTCCGTTTCAGACAGATTCTTGTTAGAAAGGTTGATCACTGTACTGGTATTGTCCTGAAGGGACTGTACTAGTTTATCTCGGTTCGTTTGACTAGGTTCAGAATTTACCAGACTCGTTGATTGTGTGTTATTTATCGGTAAGTCTATAGGTAATGAACAGAACAGGTGGTAACAATGGGAATCTTTATTGTTGTTGTTAACAGTATCAGATTCAACACAGGCCGTTTTTACAGGCTGGTAACATGTTGGGTGCGTGGGTCTCGGTTGCCCTGGGGTCCCGATCGTCTCAGACCTCTTCCTCCTTTTCCCCCGCATCCTCGATTCTTGCCTCGCTAGGAGTTGGTCTTTGGAGCGGGGGGGGGCAGAAAATCCGGACGGGCCTGGGACTCAGAGGTGGCTGTCTCAGATTTCTGAGTTTTGGGGGCACTGAAGGTGCCTCTCGCCTTGTAGGGATCGTTCATTTGCACAATGGTGGGTGCCCTGGACGCACGTTTTGACATCCGGTCACTGAAGATCTCTATCTCCTTTTTATGATCTCTTTTGGCTGTGAGATCGGAGTGAGCCCTGGTTCGTACAATTAGTCGTTTGCTCTCCTCTCTGTCGGTGCCTGATGACCTCACCATATTGTAGATCATGTCCGACAGTTGTTCGCGGCGAGCCCTCTCGACGTGCTGCTGTGTACGCAGGGCCTTCGCCTTGAGCTCGGTGATGCGTCTCGCTGACTCGCACCTCTCTTGGTTGATGCTGTCTAGGAGCTTTGTGTCCACGTAAACTGGTGTAGGGGCAAGGCCTGCTGTCCACGGTTCGATATGGTTGTACCTTAGACATGCCTCGTAAAACCCTGCTCGCGCCTCGCTCTTGTGGTAGCGCGAGTTAGCATCTCGCATGTCCCTCCACGCAAGATGGGCTACCTCTGGTAGTAAGTCATCGATGACCTGATGGGAAGAGAAAAGAGATTCATTATTACCATCGTTGAGTTTGGTCCAATCAATACAGTCAATTTTGGCATAATCGAAATACATATTTCTATCGGATGCGCAAATGTGGCTATTTTCTGACTTATTTTCAGGTCTAGATTTGATCGTGTTCGAATCTACTTCTCCACTAGCCTCATCATGCTCGGGAGAATTTATTATTACTACAGGTGTAGCTTTACACCTTTCGGTCTCTGTGTCGAGATCGTGTAGCATTCGCAATACGGTTTCATCTCCCTTTTTGTGGGAGTCACCGCAATCGGCTCCCGCCTGGGTGTCACCACGGGTTTGTGTGGTATCACCCAGTCGGGGTTGCACGTGAGTTGTTTGTTTCACGTGTATGGCATGTCCAGAAATATTGGTATCATGTGTCCCAATATCCCTGGTTGCAGTGTCAGTGGTATGTATGGTACCAGTGTGACAGCAGGTTCTGACATTAGTAGTGTCAATGTCATTGTCTGCATACCCAAACTTTTTGCTGGGTATATCAGGGTCTGTGTAGGCACTTTCATTACCACACAAATCCCTTACCTGATCTGGCTTTTTGGGCCTGATAGGTTTAAAGAAATCAGTGATCATTGATTTCCTATGTGTAGTGACAGCAGTGTCTCTCGACCCCCGAAGCGAGTGGACAGGGGTGCGAGTGACAGCGTGTTGACCGTCTCCATAGGCTCCCGTGTGACGGGCGGTGCTGCCTTGGTGTCGGCCGGACACCCCATGTCTCGGCGCCCGATTGCCGGGCCCGTGTTGGCGGTATGGCATGCCGTCTCCGGCCGCCCGGGTGCCGCCGAGAAAACGAGCGGCACCGGCCTCTAGGACCCGGGCGCCGCTGCCGTGTTTACGGCCCGTCGTGCCGTCTCCGGCCGCCCGGGGTCCGCCGTGTACGCGGTAAACCCCGTCCGGCACGGCTGCGAGAGCAGCGTGACTCGACGCGGAATGCGATCTACAAGATCGGTCATCCGGGTCGTTACTACCCTGTCTGTTAATGCTAGTCGGACATTGTGTGTTGTAATCGAAAGCAGAAACATGGTCAATCAGGTCGACAGGGTTAGAACAAGTGAAAAGCAGGCGATTAGAACTTACCTCTTCGTCTGTTTTGGATTTTGGCATCGTGCCAGCTCGTCCGAACACGCCGTAGTTCGATACAGGGTCGTTGGGGGAGCTGTCTTTGAGTGTTGGAACGTCTCCCGACGCCGTCCTCTTTCGCTTGTTGGTAGTTGTGATAAAGTTGCCACTCGACGTTGGGGTTGTCTCGTGGTGTGAAGCAGCATCGGACGCATTCTCTGTGTCGTCAGTGGCTGTAAAGAGGTTCCGGGCCACAGCCGGCGTGGAGGAGCGCCCAGAGTTCGCCATAGCGTTTGTCAGTGGTGCTGTCGGGCTGGCTGACGTACGCTTCAGGTCAGTAGAACTGAGTGGAAGTTAGGTGAAATAGACGTGTAATCGGCGAGCGACTGCTGGTATGTGACGGCGTTCTCTCGGCGGGCGGGCGGCGTGTGAGTTAATTTATTCCGGTCAGCTTCAAAGGAAGGTATCCACTGGTCAATGCTAGTCACATGCTGTCTAATTAGGTCACTGATTGGTGTTAATTGAGACAAAGAGAGGCGGGAAACGTTCTAAACCAATGTGAATGTCTGGCTTAGCAATGTTTGGGTGCCTGTGGAGGGGAACCAGTGTGAACTGTATGACAGTGGTGTCCTCTGGTGTGATTTTATGGCATTGATGTTAGAGAGAGTCTGTGGTGGCGCTCCCTATAGTGTTTTGTGTGGAAGTGTGTTAATGGTTTGTTCAGGTTAATGTTATCTGTCTGAACCATACCAGCAGTTTCAAATGCGTACATTCTCGTCAGGCTATATTGGCTGATTACGTGAATATCGTCCTCTCCGTTAGGAGGATTATTCTTGGGGTTGAAGGTCAGAAGTGGTTTGGAGGAATAGATTGCAGAAGACCGTCACATTTCAGTCGCCTCGTTGGTGGTGGGTATAGAGAGATTCAAATATGATAAAAATGATTTGCGTTGATTCGGGCGTCTCCGCGTTCCCGGTGGGGTGTGGGTGACTGTTCGGAGCGGGCAAAAAATTTTTTGTCCGATCCGAACAGTCACCCACACCCCACCGGGAACGCGGAGACGCCCGAATCAACGCAAATCATTTTTATCATGTTTACAAGAGTTTGCCTCAAAAGTGCATTTCTAGGCCTCTTTTCAGGATCATACAACTACCCCCCTCCTCCATACACTTAATTCTGTGACTGAGACCACCCCACGCAGTGGGACCTGCTCACGCCGGGGCAAGCACACAACCCACCAGCGGTAAACTCGCCCCACTCAACTAAAACATCTTTAACTCAGCAACAAATCATCCTAACCTGCAATTCCCCCACCAGCAGCCTAAAACGTGAGTTTCATCCATCTCTTATCTCTACCGTGTCATCCCGCTTGTCTAGTTCTGTGAAAAACTATGAATAATTCAGCTGGGCTCTGATATTCAAGGACCACGGACAGTCACTTGTTCGTTAATCATGATAGCCGCCTAGTCACAAGCGGGATTTGGGTTTTACACTATATGACAAACTCTGTACAGGCAATATAGTCCCTGGGCCAATCTGGAAAAGAGGCTTATTTTAGGAGTTGGCTGCCCCCCCTGGAAACATTTGTTTTATTGTTTTATCTTGTAGATCCATCCTTCTAGTTAATATTTCCACTTGATGCGCTCTGGCAAGTGGTCGGATTACCATGGCAACAGCTGTTAAAGAGACCTCCCATCAAAATGCCTGAACACCTATAATTCTGAGTGCTGAAAACCATTACTTGGTTCTGTGTTCTTTTAAGTATTACAATGACTCATTAGATTAAACTCTTGTATTGGACTCCATAGTCTGGTCCTTTGTGGACTCAGTACAGCAAATATAATCAAATATGTCTTCTCAGTGGCCTACAGCAGCCTTTTTCATGTGTGTACCGTTAATGTCCCCTTTACACATCTGCAATTTTCCACATATTTGTTTCCTAAATAATTTAAAGACTATGTAATCTTTTCATATGCAGTTTTTTGCTATCTGACCATATTGTAGTATCCCGTAGGAACATTTTAAGGTATTTTAAGGGTTTTGTGATATCAGGTTCCAGGTGTATTACCGATTTCGCTACCCCTGCCGCTCAAGTTGTTTGACATACCTGAGAGTCAGTACTGAAGACATATGGTGTCTAAAGGCTATATGACCTTTATATATGCAGTTGTTTGCTATGTTGCCATGTTCTGGCATCCCTTAGACACATTTTAAGCTATTGTTTAGTGTTCTGTGATCTCAGGATCCAGTTAAATAACCAATCTTTCTATCACTACCGCCACCATCATTTGACATTTTCGACACCCAGTTCCAATGACAGAATGCCTGAAGGCTATTAAATCTTTTCATATGCAGTTTTTTGCTATGTGCCCTATTGTGGCATCCTTTAGAAATCTTTTGAGCTATTTTTAGTGTTTTGTGATATCAGGTTCCAGGTATATTACCGATTTTGCCATATGTAATAGAAAATACACACCATGACTAGATCTATAGTAACAAATATGATAGGGAAATAGAGTTTAATAACCCTGCCTTCACTTTCGAATGTGTTAGATTTGCACTATCATAATGAATTGTCAAGTGCCTGCGGCCCCTATCATAGCTCAAGCACCTGTCAAAGTCATAAAAGTTCATTTTCGATTAATATTTTGGTTATCATATGATAGCATCAGTTATATTTCTCTCTTTTAATCGAATTCTATCAGTTTAATACTCAGTTAAAGTTTATTGTTCAGGAAAACCACATCGCAACTAGCACAATGTCCGTTTGCATTTGAAAATTTAGCTGGTTCCCGGGTCTGTTGCCCACTACCAGTGATACACTCTGGAACAAGCTGTAAACCACTGCCAGGTTTGCACCCGTGCAGTACTCCCTGCCTGCTAGCTCTTAGCAGCAGGGGGAACCAGCCAACCTGGACTTCTCCTGGCTAATCCATAGACTAAAAAACATAGGTATACACAAGCAAATAGTTAACTGGGCCAAAAATTACAAATAGATACCAATGCACATTAGCAAACCAAAAACTTTCTCTGCCTCGACGTATCTCATATGGAGTCCCCCAGGGGTCTACCCTGGGCCCTCTTTTCTTCCTTATTTTTATAATCTCACTAGAAACCTCATTAAGGCACTGCAAAATCAAAATGTACATCACAGGGAATAACTACCCACACCTTGTCGACTCCCTACAGAATGACCTAGACCAAGTATACAGCTGGTGCAATCATAATAAACTCACTATTAACCTAAGCAAGACCAAAGTACAAAGGTTTGGCACAAAGAATACTCTCTCAAGAACACTGAACTCTAAGTTAACTCCAGGGAACTCTAATCTGGATGAAGTAGAGAACTTCAAATATCTAGGAGTCACGTTAGATCGCTCATTGAATTATACATCGCATATCAAAGACACAATAAAAAAAGTTGCACACAAGAACTATCTGCTTACCTACATTCGAAAATACCTTATGAGACAACAAGCCATTATGGTGTACAAAACAAAAACCCTGCCGTATCTTGACTATGGAGGTGCACTGATTCACGATACCAACAGTACATTGCTAACACGCCTACAGAGATGCCAGAACAAGGCACTTAGGATATGTCACAACTCTCAAAACCGTATACCCACAAATATTCTTCACAAATCATTTAAATTAAACTACCTGATAGATCGACGAATTACCCAGCTCCATAAATTAGCTTACAAACGCAGTAAAGTAGCTACAAATCTAACTGGCCAAACCCTCCAAACACATCTCCACGACGGCCCTGTACTTCCTATCAAGCAACAAATTCGAACTAGCAATTTCAAAGAATCCGTATTGTACAAAGCCGCTAATCTATGGAACAAGCTAAGTCCGGCGCTAAGGCTTACCCACACCGAGAAAGATTTCCACACTGCCATTAAACAAATTCAAAGAAACAAAATTGACCATTACTAAGAAAACAGTGCAATACTTACCTGCAAACCGGACCCATCTTTTCTTCCCCCCCTCCAAAGAACAATACACATAACCGAATCAACTCAACACATTTCCAACACTCATTATCATAATTCGGACCAGGGTGTCCACCATGCCTTGCCTAGGACTTTAAATGTTTACCCATATCAACATGTTATCACTAGACCACCGACAACATATCATTAATTTCTCTGCTAATGATTGATGACCGATGTATTGTACCTAAGTAACACCGCCCTGCCTGTAAGCTTACTCGGTAAGCAACTCGCTGTATGTCAACTGTTCCACTGGAGCCACCGGAAGATAGGACACTTGTAGTCCTAGGTGTTTACTCCAGGGTAAATAAAAAACCTAAAAAAAAATAAAATAAAAATAAAAAACCTTCTGCACCGGATCTGGTTACCTTACGTGTCCCCACACATGCTTTGTTGCTGCCCTGGTCTCCGGCCCATCAGCCTGGGACCTGGGCCCACTCAACGTCACCGCCATGCCGGCCTCCGGGCTGCCCACCACCTCATGTCTGGTAGCGTTCTCTTCATGTGTCTCAACGTTGGCTGGCCGTCCACCAACCCAACCCGGGCCTGACCACACTATCGGACAGCCTGCTCAGAGCTCCACTACATGCCGCCCAGGGCTTGCTATGCCTGGAGCCTCCCCCCCCTGGCCCACCATCAGTGAATTTGAATATTCCTGCACCTACAGAGCAATTGCCTCTGCAACTTCCCTGGAGAAAGCACCATCACTTTGCTATGGCCGTCGTCTTCAGATCACTCTCCCTCACTGGACCCCGCCCACTGGCTGTCTCAATAACTCGTGACATTTCTCGTGTTATCAAGTAACTCAATAAATTCTATATCCATACCATGCCTCTGTGTTAGTCACTAGGGCTAACTGGAGGAGTTAGCGGTAAAGCCCAATGCCCATCTACCGATTTCGTAACATTCATGTATCTTTGTCGGCGACAAACGGATGGTAATTTGTCTCACCCAAGGCATCCTAATGGATTTGGTTGTAGTCGGTAGATCTAGAACAGCTAAGCAAGGGTCTGCCAATGATTAGTAGACCGATTTGCTTAGGACTAATATCCACCACCCCATCTCCTTCGCCGGTCGAGAGAAGGTTACATAATTTGCCTGCGACAAGTTCACCGACTCCTATACGATTTGGGAACTAATCGCTCAACCCTGAATCAGTAGATGGGCATCAGGCTTAATGTGAAGCAGAAGACCGTTGCCATAGACGCTCCCTCGTGTGGTTCCGGTCACATGGTTCCAGTCAGACGACCACCCATCTCTGCAACCAGTCTGCATCCACTTTAACCCTGGGATGCAAACAGAAAGGAACCACCCATCCTACAAAAACTCTTCACTTTCCTTTCCTCAACTTCCCCTTAGTAACTTTGTAGGGCCTTCTCAATGGCTCGTGACATTTCTGTTATACTTTTATAACATTTTATACTTCTAATTACTGTATAAAATATTATCTCAGGTTAGTCATTATGGCTTTTTATGTAGCATGGGTTGTTTCTGCTTTAATTTGTCAGTCATCAGCTGTAATGCATGTGCATAGTGTCTGACAATTTCTGTATCAAGTGATGCTGCAGGAATGGTTAGATTCAATGCATATAGACATAGTTAAATGAATTTACTGAAAGCCTGAGCTTCTATTCAAGTTGATTATTGAAACCATATTTTTTTCTTTTCAGAGAGATTCCATCAAAATGGCGCTTAGAAAGGAGGCTGTCCTTAGCTATGGCTGTATACTTTTATTCATTGTCTGCTGGGTTGGTTCTAGTACTGCCGTGCAACTTCTTCAGAGAGAAGTACCCGACTTCCAATTGAGCTTCTTCAGGTACCTTGGCGGAATGCTTTTGGCTGCAGTTCCCCTTTGCTTCTACACAAGGGAAAAGCTTGCAATTCCCAAGAACTTATATCAGTATATATTTTTGATGGCTATATGTACTCTGTCTTATAATATCCTTGCCTTTTATGCAACCTCCATTCTTCCACTGACTCATGTGGCAGGCCTTACATTGGCTTTTCAGGCTATGATAATCTGCCTTGTATCAAAAGTATATCTGAAGGAGGAACAGAAGAGCATAACTATTGTATCCATCTTTGGATGCACAATTGGAATATTGTGTTTAGTACAGCCTTGGCATGACTTTACAAATGGATTTACACCAGGGTTTATCAAACTGCATACAGGACATATGAACACATCAATGGACTCAATGAATGTTTCTCTTGGTCATTCGATTCAAACAGTCATCTCAAGCAATCCTTGGCTTCTACCAAGTGGTTACTTAGCAGTATTATTGGCTTCATTCTGTGATGCTGCATTTATGTTGTCTGCTGGTGTTTACTTGAAAAATGAGAACCCTGCATTGTTGATATTTCTAACATCTACATTGTGTGTACCATCCAGCCTGGTGCTTTCTCTGTACTTTGAACAACCTGTTTTCATCACAAATCTAGATTCTATCATTTTGGTGTCTATACATGTTGTTGCCACTGCAGTAGCACTTCTGGCAGAAGTGAAAGCTTGTCAATCGATAAATCCTACAGAAGTGTCAATATTTGAGAGCCTTATAAGTATCGTCAATTTATTGCCTCAGTACACCATACTTAGTGCACATTTGTATGGAAGAAAGAATGCCTTAGAAGTAATCGGCTGCATCATCCTGACTGGATCGGTGATATTAAATGGATTGTTCTCTAGGGATAATGAAACACATTTATTTTAACCCAGTAAGCCATTTTCCTAAATCCTGTTTCCATTGGTCAATTTTCCATCACCTATCTACAGTCAGGAACACCAACAGAATTTTGGCACTTCTGAAGCAATCGGTCATTGGAAATGACCGAGCTGCTGAAAAGACCAACAACTTTTTCTGCTTAGATTATGCAATGTGGCACCACTGACGGATTCATTTCCCGACTGACAGGATCAAAGCCCTTTCATTTTATCAGGGATCCAAGAAGGAAAAACTCCTGGTATGCGAGGCAAATGAAAACCCCACTGATTATTTGATACCAACATACAGTCGTTGGCACCACCGACTGATTTTTGAGAGAACTACAAAGTCACTATCGTTTTCATTGACCAATGGAAACGGGCCTATAGGCCAATTAAAATGGCACCGACTATTTTAGTTTGTCTGCAGGCACCCATTGAAAAAGGGTTAAGGACATTTCTAGTTTTCCCTTTGCTAGATATCAGTTTTGCGCTAGTTATTGACTTCCATATACTTGTAAAGTGTTATTTCTACACGCTTATATTATGTCTACATAAACTCCACATTTTATTACTGGTGAAATGTTATTTGTAAATGTCTACTTCGCTGCCATTTGGAATTATAGAGGAATTCCTGTTTAGATCAAGTCAGATGAAGAATGATCGATTTGGCATTGTTTTTGAAAATGACTCTGGGGTAAGATAGGAAACTATACGTTATATATAAATATATAACCTTGTGATCTTCAGAAAGACAGCTGGCCTGACTTAACCGGTAAACATAATGAGTAGACTCCTGATAGGGGATTCCAGGATCCGCTATTTAAGCAGTGACATACGCATTATGCAAAACTTTGTGACCCATAGCATCAGTGGCGCCCCGATGGCCAGGGTACGCATGTATCTGCGCACTCCCGGTAATCTAATAGGGGTCCTGATTATATATGTGTCAGCTGGAATTTGTGACCTCACCACAAAGGACAAGGACAAGCTGGTCATGTTACGACTCGAAAGTCGGGAGGGCCAACTCGGGAGAATAATAAATGTGTGTGAGAAAATGATCGAGGAAGTGAAAGAAATAGACCAACAGATCAAGATAATCTTCACAACAGTATACTCTATGAGTCTGCACGTCTGGAACAAAGGCAACGCGAAGTATGACAACGATCAAGAAGAGCTTAACAACCGAGCGCTGGAATTATCAGCAGAGATAGGGCGACTGAACGACTCTCAGGGATTCCAGACTCCCAGGATCCATCACGTTATCCACCGCTATCGAGTTAATACACGACGCACCTACCATCTACTGACGGCTATGACGGACGGATGTCATCCAGACACCTTAAAAACCTCAAAGAAGATGGTGAAGATGCTTATCAGGACAATGCTGAACAACAAACAAGCAGGAATACATCAGTAAAATGAACTATGGTTCTAACTCGGCTAGGTATCGGACTTCACTAAGTCATACCGACCTGAGCCTAATATCGTGGATTCTACACTCAAATAATTACAACTATAACTAACTCATTAGGGTCTGTTCATGTATCATGCTGCCTAGTTAGGCTTCTCTAAGTCGGCTAAGCTGTATATCAATGTATCATGCTCAATGTTAATATCACAGCTCGCAATTTATTCTACCTAAAGTATAACCTCTGTACAATAGTCATATTGCTAACCCAATAATTAGTATAGAATACTTAGTTCCTTGTATGGCAAAGTTTTAATTCCTTTTATGTAACCTATCAACTCATCTAATATAATATTTTATTGATTAGATCTCGCCGAAAAATGTCTAAATACCTGTAGCACCTAGAATTCTTACTCTAGACAACCGGTTTTGACTTCACAAAGTCAGCTGGTTCTTAAGGTAATGAACTTATCCTTATCAAAGGATATATAAAGCAAGTAGTTACACACTGTTCAACGCATAAAACTCATTCAGCGTACCTGATAATCGCCTTTGTTCGATAATATGGTAGTATAATAACTTAAGATAAAAACATCCAGATCAACAACCATACACGGTGGAGCAGCACCAAAATTTGAAATCATCGAATCACCCGTTACTGAGGACAAGCTTTATAGCAGTATGCCCCATGTGACGGAGTATACAGACATGCCGGCAGTATACGCTCGCATGACACTGTGCATCATCCCTCATATTCATCCCATACTTTTTCATACTGGTCATAATGTCTTTCCAAGTATAAAATATGGTTAGACCTATGATTAAAATTGGTTACCTTAATGTAAGAAGCCTGTTCAAACATATTGAGGAAATTCGTTATCTCTTTAGAGATGTTGATTATATGTGCTATGGTGAATCGTGGCTGACAAACTTGCATACTCCGGGAATGATTGCCCAAGAAGGCTTTACAACTATTAGAAAGGACAGAGATGCAAAAATTGGTGGAGGTTTAAGTTGCTTCGTAAAAGATAAACACTGTAAATATTGCACCTTAGAAGATGAATGGACCCACTCGGACGAGAATTGTGAAATTATGGTCCTAAATGTTATCAAAACAAATAACAAGAAAATGTTAATTGTGTATTACTATCGCCCCCCATCCGGTGATCTGGTTTTGTTTCTGTCACTACTGAACGAAATTAAAAATGATGATAGATATGTAAATTACGAATTTAATTTTATTGGTGACGACAACATCAATACTAGGTCACGCAACAGTCCTGAAAGCAGAAAACTTTTCGAGTTCTTACATAGTCATGACCTAAAAAACTATGTTGAAGAGGTCACCCGACCTGAAAGTGGCACCTGTATTGACCATTTTCTAAGTAATGGCAGGTTCATTGAATCAGTAATAATAGACAAGCACCTAATAAGTGATCACTTTCCCATTATTATTCGTAGACAATTTATCCCCCCTCAACCCGAACCCTGTGAATTTTTTGGACGAAGTTATAGAAGATATTCCACCTTAGATTTTCAGGCATACTTATACCGACAAAATTGGACAAGTTTTTATCGAAATAGTAACCCAGATAAATAGTGGAAAATAATGAGTGATATAATTGAGACATACCTTAATGAACACTGCCCACAAAGGGTATATAGCTTCACACAGAAAAAGGCGGAATGGCTAACGGAGGACATAATAGATCTAATGGTCGAAAGAAAAGAGATTATCAGCGATCACGTATTCTATAAAACCCACCAGGGACGTAATATGGTGAAATCCCTAAAAAAAAGAATAAATAATCTGATCAAGAAGGCTAAAAGTGAATATTGGAAAACGAAACTAGCTAATGCCTCGAAATCTCCGAGGAAATTTTGGAGTCTGGCAAAAAATCTATATGACCCCGAGGACAATATAAATATGACTAAAATATGTAGTCATGAAGGAACAGACATTTTTGAAGGACAGGCTATGGTTAACTATGTGAAAACTTTCTTTGCAGTTGGTGGAAACAAACCAAACAAAATTTCAGTGAATAAAATAGATGGATATCAGTATGAAGCGGATGCGTTATGCAACCTAACTATAACACTAGATCAGGTCTATTATGTAGTATCTGAAATTGACGATAAAAAATCTAGCGGCTTACATGGGATAAATGGACACATCCTTAAAGATGCATTTTTTGTTCTTATAGATCAGCTACGTCTACTATTTCAAAATATTTTAGACTACTCATCTTTTCCTAGCTCATGGGCTCACACAGAAATTATTCCTATACCAAAATCATCAAATCCGACTAACGTGAATGACTGGAGGCCAATTTCGTTGTTGCCTCTACCTGGTAAACTTTTTGAACGTATTTTACACACTTATATATCTAATTTTATAGAAAAGGGTAATCTTTTTAACAATAATCAATATGGTTTTAGACAAGAAAGAGGGACAACCGACGCAGTCATGCACTTGGTTAATGACTTATATACACATAGAGATAACAAACGTCTTACCCCGTGCCTTTTTATAGATTTTAGTAAAGCGTTTGACCGGGTTAATAAGAAAATTATTGTAAACAAACTTTTAAAAAATTTCTCTTTAGGGAAATACATAACCAAGTGTATTGCTAGCTATTTATCATACAGATCCCAAAGCACTAGAGTTGGCAGCACTCTGTCCTCTAGCACAGAAAATTTTTCAGGTGTCCCTCAAAGGAGTATTATAGGTCCGCTGCTTTTTAACTGTTTTATTGATGATATTAAAGATTTACACTTTCAATGTACTCATCTATTTTACGCTGATGATTTAGTTCTATATACCAACGATACCGACATTAACAACAGCATACACCGTTTACAAAATGACATTTCACTGCTGGAGAATTGGTGCGCTGAAAATGACATGGTGATAAACGAAAAGAAGACAAAATTATGTATTTTTGGATCAGCTATACAACTTCGTAGTAATTTGGACAAAATAAATAATTCTGATATTGTGATCAACAACAGCTTGATACCTAGGTGTGAGTCCTTTAAGTACTTACGGGTAACCCTAGACAATACACTATCTTGGAAAAATATGATAACCCATACTACCAAAAAGGTAAACCAGAGGCTATATCAGTTGTATAAAATTAGGAGAGACATAACTGAGGAAACCAGTATAAAGATCTATAAGACTATGATATCTCCAATCCTAGACTATAGTGGATACTTTATTAATGGTGCAAATAAAATTTAGCTTGAAGGGTTACAGAAATTACAGAATCGTGGATTACGAATTTGCACAAGAAGCAAAATTAAGGACATGAGTATCAAAGACCTTCATGATCGTTGTAATATTGATTTCTTAAGAAATAGAAGATTGTACTTGTTGCTTGTATTTATGCGTCGATTTGCCAAGGACAAAACTTGCAAAACGAACCCAAAGACCAGATCCCAACACAAAAGACAAATAAAGCTAAAAAGACCACACACAGCGATCTTTAAAAAGAACCCCCTATATGAGGGGATGGTTGTATGGAATTCTTTGCCAAAGGAAATACAGTGTTGCTCATTGTATCAATACAAAAAACATGTGAAAATGAAATCTAAGTTGCTGTGTGACAAAGTGTAAATATATGAAGACCTAAGACCTGTGATAATGTACACTCCCTCATCTCATCTCATTATCCCATTATACTGTATCACCTTTATACCTAAAACATAAGCATCACATGATGCCTTGACCGACTCGTTATTGTTAATCGTACCCTCTTAACAATGTAATATACGCATCAATGAGATGCTCTGACAGAAATTGTTAGTCGCTTTAATTGTGTAAACTGTTCTACGGGACACACAAAACCTGCTAACAGCAGAATGTCTTTGTAACGCTTTATGTGAAATAAAAAAAAAAAATAATAAAAAAAACCTACATAACTCATTGATTGTATACCTTTATCTTTATGATAACTATACCGCAGAATGTGGATTGGTTATTTTCAAACCTATTTTATGGAGGTATATAGGTATCTATGTTGGAAGTACACATGTTATAACCGAAATATATAGGTCAGAGCCACGTTCAATGATGAAATATTAAAATTCATTTTACCAGCTTTTCATATTTGGACATTCCTGTGGGTGTCTGATGTTCAGTTAATTATTTTAATCTTACTGACAAATCAATGCTGACAAACCCAGTATAGTCTCATGTTGGTCAGTATTGATTCCTGCCATTGGTACTACCAGAAAAAAAGTTTAATTTAGATGAAGATTAGTAGCAATTGAAATCATGTGTTTGTCTTTATTTGATAGATTCTATTGTCTATCTATGAAATAGTACCTTTCGCTAGTATTAATAATGTTATTGCCCTAGGTCTTTAGTGAATGACCACTAGCATGTAAGTAATTAATTCTAGATGCGGCCAAAGCAGTGTACGAAGGAGTGCCCTGCCCTTCTTTGAATATTGCTCATCTGTACTCGGTAGTATGAGGAAGAAGGATAGAACTCTCTAGCCAAATCAAACATCTGAGGATTGTGAATTATTCTAAACCAGTACAATAGGTGTATGTCAATATCGGACATGCTACTTTGTCACGAAACTAGTGAAACAGGTCCATAATGTGATGATTTGTCTAATTCTTATGTTTGGGGGTCTGTCTTTTCCTAAGGGCAGCTACGTGTGTTGTTACGAAACTAGACAACCCCAATGTCTGTATGGTGTCACAGACATGTCACGAAATTAGTGAAACAGGTCCCAGGGCACTGATTCGGACCCCGAATGGCAGAGTCTTTTCTTGTAGTAGGACCCCACAAAGGATATGACGAGGAGCGGCAAGTCACTGGGGCATATCCTGAATTTTTTAAGATTGAGCTGATTGCTGTGTAGATAGTAGGGAGGTCATGGCTAGTGTGCTTCCCATTATATATACGTCGGCGTATGTGTCCGTTGATACCACCATCTAGGACATACCATGGGGAACAGGGACCTGTTTCAGTAGTCTCGTGACATAAGGCTTAGACAGACATCAACAGCGGCACCAACAGTGCAAGCAACAGCGGAAAAAGACTAGCAAATATAAGAAGATCGAAGTGGCCAATCTTCTTCATATTTGGAACGATTATAGATTATTTGTATCCCCTACTCATGTTAAAGTGTCATTGCTTAATTCTTACGAGAAGTGAGTGAAACTCTGTGTGTCATCGTTGGAATCTTGTCATCTGTCTGTATGGTGTCACAGACGCTATCTAGACATGTCACGAAACTACTGAAACAGGTCCCTGGAGTGGGCCCTCAAGTGGCCAATCTTCTTCATATTTGGAACGATTATAGATTATTTGTATCCCCTACTCATGTTAAAGTGTCATTGCTTAATTCTTACGAAAAGTGAGTGAAACTCTGTGTCTCATCGTTGGAATCTTGTCATCTGTCTGTATGGTGTCACAGACGCTATCTAGACATGTCACGAAACTACTGAAACAGGTCCCTGGAGTGGGCCCTCAAGGGCTAGCTCTTTCGTCTCCTCCAGAGGCATTTTTTAACATGCTGTGGGTTGTTCACGGTCAATGAGCGACAGGATACTTATTTTCTGACAGAACTAGCATGATCTCTGTTACTTTTGTTCTTGTTTCCACAATTCATGAGTTTTGGTACATTCCAAGAAACATTGTGACAGAGTATCATCTTCATTACAAAAATTGCATGTGGGTTTGTTGACAACTTTCCTTTTAAAAAGATAGATATCGTTGAGCAATGGTGTTAATTATCTTATAATGAAGTGATTGCAGTTTTGTGTCTCTTGTGGTAAGGTACACATTCAAATAAATTTTACTCCACAACTGCTCATCTACAAGAGATAATTTATATCATCTGCGCCACTTGAATTTAGAAGTTGGAGTCTTTATTCTGAAGGAGTTAATTATATTGTATATGTTCGTATTGTTACTGTTGCAGATATTGACAGCCTTTCTAGCCCTACCGTTGATATAAATGGGATTATATTGAGTCTTAACATCAGAAAAGGCCAGTTTTGACAACCATGGTATAGACCTCCGAATGTGAAATAGATGTAAAAATGCTATGAGCAAATGTTATTTCCATTCATAATGGAAATCTCATTAAATAAATGTACGAGAATATCATAGGAAATTATTGATCAGTAAGCCATTTATATTTGAAAGTATGATGAATGCTTCAATAAACCCAGAGAATGGATTTAATAGTTGTTCTCAAGTATCATCAACAGGAATATGTATTATGGTATAGACATCTACATGTGTGAACAGATGGCAACTGATTACTTAATTAAAATAGTTGAATCCTAAATCCTAGTTTCTTTTTAAGTATATCATGTAAACTTTTTACTTTATTATATATGTTGGCATATTTCTTTTGAGATGTTTGTCATTTGTTGGCTAACATTTTCGATTTTGACTTGTGCCTGGTCTTGCATACCACGAATCCCATTCAACTTGCGGTTGTGACTGAATTTTTCATTGAGGGTCTTGGTCAACTGCCCTATTTCTCTGGCTAATAGGTCAACTATGCCACTCAGTTCGCTCTCTAATAGCCCCTTAGCGCTTGATGCACTAATGTTTGTTTGGCTAGAGGGTACTTCATTTGGAGTACTGCTAGTGCCCTCTGTAGTCCTCTTACTAACACATTTGTAATCTGTTTTCCTTCTACTTCTAAGATATATTCAGCACTATTATCATGGTCCATTGATATGTGATTCCTGTCCATTGATATGTGATTTCTGTTGATTTGCTTCACCACCATGGCAAATATTCACATGGTCACTCAGCCATGAAAGTTCTATTAAAAGAAACCAAGTCAGTAGTGGGGCAGGGACACGGGATACTGGGATACTGGACCCCTGCTCATTCAACCAGGCCTTTATAGTTTGGACATTGATAGTGAAGGGTTAGATTCTCTGCAGTAAGCTGAAAACCTGTGTGAGCATTCTAACTTCTAGATGACGTATATGAGCGCGATTTCCCGCGCTCAAAAAGGGACAAGAACCATTGTATTTACTGCTTATTTTGATAGCTGACATGAGTCTCTTATTAGAAATTAGGTCGTTAATACAAATTATACCAGCTCTTCCCCAGAATTGTTCCAAACCAGTAGATGCATCAATACTAATGAACTTGTTTCTCCAAATACACTCATATTGTCTGTCTTCCTCCATAATGGGGTGACGTAGGTAGATTTTAAACCATATGGTAAACAATTCTTTATAAAATATTGGTAATTTATCAACAAAGGTCTCCTTTTGATTTCTCAGGAAAGTCTTAAACAACTCCATATCCGGGGCTGAAGCCAAACCTAGAAGTTCTCTAAATGTCATTGTTCATGGTTTTTGAGCGCGGGAAATCGCGCTCATATACGTCATCTATTAAAGGTTAGAAAGCTCTCACAGGGTTTCAGCTTGCTGTAGAGAATCTAACACTTCACTATCAATGTCCCAACTATTAAGGCATGGTTAAATGAGCAGGGGTCCAGTATCATGCCTTACCATACCCCCTGCCCCACTACTGACTTGGTTCCTTTTTATAGAACTTTCATGGCTGAGTGACCTTGTGATCGTGTGTGTGTTGCAGTGTAGCAAAATCAACAGAAATCATATATCTACTAGGTATAAAATACTTAATATGAAAACCAGGATTCTATTAATGGTTCAAGAGAAGGGACAATTATGGTATTTTGAGTGTGATAAGTATACAAAAAAGATCAGTACTTCAGTGGAAACACTCTCAAAATGCTGACACACTGACCTGTGAACAATCAGCTGTGAGTACCAACGGTGAATATTGATTTGATTGACTTTATCTAAAAGTATAGTCAATAGTAAACCTGGAGAAATGATCTCAATGGACCATGATAATAGTGCCGAATATATGGATGTTCCAGAAGATACAGCATCTGAAGATGGCAAAAGAATTCATAGAAGGAGGGAAAACAGATAACAAACATGTTAGTAAGAGGACTACCAAGAGCAGTCCAAATGAAGTACCCTCAAGCCAAACAAATATTAGTGCATCAAGCTAAAACTAAGACCCTCAATGAAAAATTCAGTCACAACCGTGATGTGTCAGGGTGACGAGTTGAATGGGATGTGTGGTGTGCTAGACCAGGCACAAGTCCAAATCAACAACGTTAGCCAACATACGACAAACACCTCAAAAGAAATATTCCAACGTATTTAAAAAATAATAAGCTCATATGATATACTTAAAAAGAGGCTTAATGATGATCAACAGAAATCTGAAAAAACACAAACCTATTAAGAACACTCTAGGCCTGATGTCACCTTGATTTAAATGTCACATCTGCCATGATACAAATGGCCTACCATGATACAAATGGCTTACCAATAATTTCCTATAATATCTCTTACTTTTATTTGATGAAATGATTTAGGTATACCGCGCTCTTCCATTATAAATGGAAATAACATTTGCTCCTAGTTATGACATGCTCTGGTTTTCCATTGCACCCTAGATGTTTCGTATGTATATTCAATAGAAGATTTAGACCCCCATACTTTATTAGAGCGTGCTTGCACGCCCTAAATACATCATCTAGAGGTTAGAGTGGTCACATTGAACTTTCAGTGTGCTTCCAGAAAACTATCCCTTTACTATCTGTGTGCTATTCACTGTGCTATTGAGAAGCGAGCAGGGTGCCAGTGTCTCAGAGTCTTAGAGGTGTGCCCAGCTGACCATGACCAATCACTCAAGACCGAAATACCTCATGACCCACTTGTGCTTGATCTGTTTGGATCCTAGATAGGCAGTTGAAAAAATGGCAAGTTGACTGGGTGCAAGTGTGTTATAGAGAAGGATCCATATACTGAATCTAACCCAAAACTTTCAATTGTTATTCATTTATAATTGCACGCTCATTCATCAATGATGAATATACTATTAGCTCCTAGTTGGTAGTGGTAGAGTGTAATACGAGATCCTGTTGACCTTGCTGTAGGATAAACTTCTATATCAAGATTAGAGTAAGTTTGGACTTTTTGGACTAGTTCCAAATCAATGTATAGACGACTCCCATTCGATCTCTAAATCTTGCTTGGGGCATAAAATGATATCATCAGCATAAAGATAAAATTTGCTTTTAATAATTGGTGGAGGGGATAACTTTCATCTCTTGAAAACATCTTTTACAATTCATAATTACCTTACTCATTAATTAATAAAATGGATAAAGCCAACACTGACCCCTATCTGACTCCATTTATGCTAAGAGACCAATCGGATAATTCGTTATTGGATTTGATACTTTGTGACAGATACGGTAGGATTCAATCCGTTTAACCTGACAGGGTTGTAGTTTTAAATTTATCAACTTCTACAGCAGTATTCTATAGCGCACTGTTGAATGCCTTGCTTAAAGATGAGTTACGTTGAGTCTTGATGAGTCTTGATGATAATTTCATTAAAAGCTAGGAGCAAATAGTGTGTTCAACATAGATGAGTGAGCGTGCAATTATGACTGATTAACAAGTGAAAGGTTTGAGTTAGATTTAGCCTATGTATAGTTTTCTGTAGTACACTTGCACCCAGTCAACTTGCCATTTCTGCAACTGCCTATCTAGGATCAAAACATATCCAGCACCAGTGAGTCTTGAGGTAATTTGGTTTCGAGTGATTGGTCATGGTCATCTGGGCACGCCTCTAAGAGACTGTGACACTGGTTCCCTGCTCTGTTCTCAATATCACAGTGAATAGCACACATATAGTGAAGCGATAGTATGTATGCGGTACCCTGAAAGTCTATATGGACCCCTCTAAACTCTAGACGATGTATATAGCACGTGCAAGCACGCTCTAATAAAGACCCGCCCTTCACACAGTGAGAGTACGGGTCTGTGTGTAGAAGCTGTCGCAACCAGTCAGGTTGACAGCAGAGCCAGTCAGAGGGCATATAAGGCAGGTGGGAGGGGGCTACAGGCCTCTTCTGAGTAGGGATCGAAACAGGTCAGAAGAAGGCCACGTGACTGCAGTGTTGGAATATAACCCGAGTGATCAGAGGAGGTGTGAAGCATAGCGCCCCCTATAGGGAAACAACTCATATATGCGATCGCGGCAGGGTTCAAGGCGCCACTTTCAAACCTGCCAGCAGAGGGGAAGGAGCTCTTGAGAGTGGACTGTGTGTGGCTTGTAAGCCATAGCCTATGAGAAATAAGGCTGTATTCCACAACAACAAACAGCCATAAAATGTGGAGCTCTATTGAGCTCTATTGTGGTTTGGAGTACATTAGATATCGCTCTATCAATATCTGAACTGATTTTTGATAGAGCTCTAACAGTTTGTATGTAGTAGCTGTTACTAGTTAGCCTATTTTAGTATAGGAATCCACATTCAGCTGTCATTTGAGACCATGCTAAAACGATAGGGGGCGCTACGATTCACACCTCCTCTGCAGAGTGATAAATAGACACACACAGACACATGTACACTAACACATAAATACACAAAAAATACACATACACACATGCAGATATCTAGACACATGATACACAGAGTTCCATGCATATGCCCCAACACTACCACCACCACCAATCACCACTACGTGTCTGATGGCCGTGTGGGCGGGGCATACTCTTTAGAATTAATTAACAGAGATTATTTGCTTTGTATCAGCTTTAACACTTTTCCCTTGTGTCAGACTATTTCCCTTATACTTTTGCCAGTCTCATGTCGAATTTGATTTATGTGGAAGGACACACATAGTACATTGTCTCAGACATAGTCACATTGAAATCTTACTCTTAGGCTTTATTCTTTAGACGACATATACAGATGTTATTGACAATACATTGGTAGGAAAAAACCTAGACTACACCGTTGATACTGTTGACTCCTATAACACACGTGGGAATGTAAAAACTGTAATAAAGGTAGCAAGACCCAGGACCGAGAGATATACACATTGCCCATTATATCAGGGTAATGAATTCTGGATCTTACTGAAACATTATATAAAAAAGCTAGTATCATCTAACGATTTCAAAACTGAGAAAAAGACGTATCTACTGAGACCTGATATCCATGTTAAAGTAAGAGAAATATATCAATAACATCAGAAAAATATGTCAATAACATCAGAGTTATATAACCTGATTGGGTTTCTGGGAGTGATATGACCCGAGATCTAGAATTATAGCTACATTAATTATACCTTACCATTTCCTTGTGTGCTGATATATAAATGATAGTAGGGAATCTAGTTTATTTGATAAATTACAATAGTGATAGTCCATATCCAGACACATGAGCAACCATATTGTATTTGTTCTGTCCTTGTCTGTGCATTATGTTGGGTCGGATTTTTGAAACCTGCTAAATTGCGCTTTGATCCTGGGATCAGACACCAAAATTTTTTTTTTAGAATAATACATCATTTTATATTTTATATAAGTCACCTACTAAGTACCTTCCAGAAAAACATTATTCCAACAAAATCAGATGAATGGTTTAGATTTGAGAGCCGTTTGAAGTTGTGTATAATACTGCATGTTGTCCAACCCCCTAAATATTTGAAATTTCAAGAAATTTTATAAATGCTTATAACTTAAGAAAGACTAATATTATATGGTGACACATATTATATTTTACCCAGAATACCTTTTTCATATATTAGATTTAAAAGAAAAGCTCTGAACCATATTTAGGGTGTTGTGCAACACAGGGGTGTCGGACAACACGAGGGGTGTCGGACAACACATTAATAGAATTACTCAGAACAATGAGAAAAATAATATTTGAGGTTATAATCCTTTATATTTTTAATGAAATGATAATAACCTATATTTTACAAAGCAAACCACTCAATTACTGATAAAAAAACACCCCAAAATCATAACTTGTAACACAGCATGTTGTCCGACACCCCGGGGTGTCGGACAACACGTTTTCAGTTTTTGAACAATAACAAGTATATTTTTTTATCTAGAAAAAAAACCAAATTGGGTATTCATGAGTGGTAGGGGTACTTAACATAACCTGAGATATTTGTTATTCTATTATGATTATTATCTCTTTTATACATCCTTTAGAGGTGTGTTGTCCAACAACCCATTTTTTTGGAAAAATATCATCATGGAATCATACTGTTCTGACATCAGAATGAATAAACCGATTGTGTTGAAACTTTCAGGTATTACAGCCAGGATTCTGGTCAACATTGTACAATAAAGGAAAATTTATATTCCACTTTATATTTCATTTGTATTGTCCTCTGAAAGTCGGGGTGTTGAACAACATGCTCTATGGGTCTCTATGTTGGAAAAATTGAAGGTCCTGGATAGTTTTTACCATTTTGATATTTTTTCAATCTTTTACCAATTTTCAAAATTATACTGTCTACACTTCTCATAACATATGCTTTAAACATGTTAGTAAATACAATTGGCTCAAAATTGTTTCTCCCATATTTTGAACAAAGTGAAAATCACTAGAAAATCACAGTTTTTGTTGATTTTCGAAGGGAAAAATTCCTCAGAGCTCTACAAAACCCTATGTTGGAAAGAAAGCCTATCAAAAGATGCACCAAATAATTTCATTTTTACATTGATGGGATACGTCTATACAACATGAACCTTGAAAGAGCTTATTTGGGCAATTTAGCAGGTTTCAAAAATCCGACCCTGTTATGTATATGTTCCTGGACCAAGTAAGGAAAAACCGCCCGTAATTAGGGTGATTATAATGTCTGTTTTCTGAAATCTAAAAAAAACACCCTAGAGGTGAGAGGCGTGACAAACACGTGATCCTGCTTGCTGCCTTCCTATTGGCTATGTTGGGAACCTGGTCCGCAACTCAAAGTGGATACATTTGTATCACGAAAATGCCCTTATAAATTCTAAAACTATGTAAAATTAAAATCTCTTGGGATTCTGAACCTCATTGAGGCTAATTGGAAATTGGTAGTAATTCTACGGGAGGAATGAGTGGCGCCACCTAGCGCTTATGCGATCGCATCGCAGATGCGCACAGTACTCCACAGAGGGCGCCTCCAGCGATCTTCAAGGCAGCGTTTGCTTCGGACAAGCTAATTTAAGAGCTCGCTCAAATCACTCGCAAAGATGGGTAAAAACACCCCAAAGCGAAGAACGAAGGATCAGACGAAGGTAGTTGAAGACCAGGAAAACGACGATGTCATTTTTAGCAACAAGTTTGTGAGCTTTGACAGAAGGTTTAGCGTTTTGGAGGCGGCACTCGCGGAGATAGCGGCAAAACTGAACGGCAATGGCGCCTGCTCAGATCCAGGCACCTCAGCAAATAAGGCGACTTCGTCTCCCTCGATGCAAGCGCCGACGGCCGAGACACTCCAGCCTCGAGTCCTCCAGGGCATCACAGACGGTATAGAAAATGCTTTCATCGAAAAAGTGGTGGCCTCGGCACCCGCTCAACAAGGAGGAGTCCCGGCGGCCCTGGCATCCTACGCGGGAACGTCGGCCGCTACGCTGGGCACCATGGCACCCGACAACACGGCGGCAGCGCTTGCACGGCCGGCATCCCAGGGCACCACATTCCAAGCCGCGCTCTTGGAGCAGAGGCGGGCTGCAGCCTTGGTACCGCCTATGACCGTTAGGCCTGCTAGGCCCGACGACGAGGTGGAGGACCAGGTACGCAAGATTCTGGAGACCACGGCCTCAAGGGTCAATGAAGCTGGTAAATATAAGTTTTTCCCACATTTGTATGTGTATCGAGGCCCGGAGAGAACGAAGACAGGCCTGAACGACCTCACATTGGCAGAGTATGCATGGGCATTGTTACGAATTATTAATGATGATGATTTCCCCCCCCAATACGTGGCACCTCTGGTGGCACACCTGGAGGAGGTCCTCGAGGACGCCCGGGAATTCGACTTTGCTCAGGTTTGGAGGTGGTCAGAACGGGTATTCGCGATGGTCAGCGAGGACCGCCTACGCTAAGGCTGGCTCGAGGACACTCGTATTCAGCTGCTCAGAGTTGCGATCTCACAGGTCTATGCAGGCCGCATAACTTATGCAGTCGATAATGTCAAGGGGAAGAAGGCTAGGGACGACACAGCGAGGCCGTGCCAGCCGTTCAACAAACTGGGGGGGTGTGATAAGCCCCCCGGGCACGTGGAGGCGGGCATTCGCATGAACCACATCTGCGCGTACTGCTCTGTCTATACGGGGGCATCCAACGGCCATTCGGAGGTAGCATGCAGAGTAAAGCAGAGGAATCTAAGCGCGGCAAGTCCCGCAAGCGCTTCACGCTTCCCGGATCAAGTCTCCACCCCCCCCCCCAGGTTTTTCGTCGGTAGGCGAGGCGACTCATCACCGGTCCCGCCTCGCTTCAGCTGACAATGTACAAGAGTTTGTTTGTTTACCCGTGCCTACGGCCTACACTTTGCCTACGGCCGATGATTGTGTTACGGGGGGTCGTGGCCGTCGCTGTCCCGGCGCGCCCCCCCCCCCCCGCCGATTACTATGTCGAAAGTACCCTCCACGTCCACGACGGAGGCGCGTCCAGCACCTCAGCAGATGAACCGCTAGAGGGCGCCACAGGCGCGTCCCTAGATGCGGCAGGTGGCGCCGCAGGAGACAGTGAGGATGCGGCAGGCACCCCCCCGGTTCCTCGGGTTGCGCCCCTACGGTGTGGGCCTGCCGCCTACGCAACGGTCGTGAAATCCATCTGGCCTCGCCCATCTCCTGGAGTGTGGGGGGGGGCACGAGGCAATTGAGAGGGCATACAGCGAGGTCCGGGTCTCGGGCCTCCCGAACTACCTCGGGGCGCGGATACCCGTTCCCTCGGGCATGCGGATCGATGCATGGAGGGCAGCCTTAGTCGACTACCACGATAATCAGGTCGTCGAATTTCTGGAGTACGGCTGGCCGTTGGGATTCACTGGCGCCAGCCCCCCCACCTCCACGCACCGCAACCACGCCTCCGCGGAGAATTACCCCCGCCACGTAGCGGCCTACCTGGAGAAGGAGCTCGGGGAGGGGGCGTTGGTAGGCCCGTTCCGGGACCTGCCCTTCACCCCGTGGTCGGCCGTATCTCCCCTCATGACTGGTCCAAAGAGGGGCTCCTCCAGCAGGAGAGTAATAGTCGATATGTCCTTCCCCCCCGGGGGCGGGGTCAACGCGGGCGTGGAAATGGGCCCCCATCTGCCGTACGCCCAGACATGCACCCTCCCTACGGTCGCCGACCTAGCGGAGAGAGTTCGGGCACTCGGAAAAGGGGCGTGGCTTTGGAAGGCCGACATGGCCAGGGCTTACCGCCAGCTGCGGGTGGACCCTCGGGACCTCCCCCTCCAGGTCGTCGCGGCCAAGGGGAAGTATTACATCGACCCCTGCTGCCCATTCGGCGCCCGCCTCTCGGCCTCCGCATGTCAGAGAGTCACACGTGCAGTCACCTACCTCCTGGGCCGTGGGGGCCACCACGCGTTGTCGTACATCGACGACTTCGCGGGCGCCGAGGCCACGCGTCAGGAAGCGACGGACGCCTACACCGCCTTCGAGGGCCTCGCGGCGCGCTTGGGCCTGGTCCTCGCCGCAGATAAGTGCAGTCCTCCGGCCCAACGAATGGAGTGGTTAGGGATTGACATAGATACGGTCGCGATGACCCTGCGCATCCCGGAGGACCGGCTGGCCGACGTGGTGAGGGAATGCAAGGCGTGGATCGCCCGTAAAGCCATCACCCGGGCCCGCCTACAGTCCATCGTCGGCCGCCTCATATACGTCGCCCGTTGCGTATCACAAGCCCGCAAGTTTGTTGCCCGCGCCCTCGCCTTCCTACCTCGAGTCCCGGGAGTGGGCGTGGCGACCATCCCAGCTGCGGTGAAAGAGGACTTTCGGTGGTTTACACGTTATGCAACGGCCGCCAACGGCGTGGTCCTGGTGTCTCCACACAGAGAACAGTTTGGTATATTCGTGTCTAGCAGGGACGCGGTCATCGTCGCTAAAACGGCCACCACGAGCTTGCACCAGGAGGCGACCGGCACCGCGGCCGCCCTCGGCCCAGGGTTCCGGTTCCACCGGTAGCCATTCTCCAGGGCATTGCTACTCTCGGCGCGAGGGCGCCACCCGGGGCGGCCGTCGTCGTCCACACGGACGACATGGCTCCAGTTGAGGCCATCGCCTCAGGCCGAACTAACGACCCGGTCGTCTCGGCCGTAGCCCGCGAGATCTGGCTGGCGGCAGCGTTGTGGGATGTCGATGTCAGTTTTGTATACGCGGCCGTTGCGGAAGCCATCGCTCCTGGCGGCCGTTCCTTTGTAAATATCAACCCCGTATTTGATATAGATGTTTTTGCTTCCATCCTATCTAGGCACCGGCACCCCCCTGCATGCCCAGATGATGGCATCCCTGGCGTCGGCTGAGGCCCCCACGACGCGCCAGAACCACCTCATTCAGGCCCAGGCCTACGTGCGTTTCGCCGTCTCATCAGGATTCGATCCTCGCTGGCCGACCGTTGCCTACGGGGCCCTCTACACCCAGGCCTGGCCAATTCATTTCGGGCCCCGGCAATGGCCGCCAACTATCTATCAGGAGCCCGGACCTGGATACGCCGCCATGGCGGGGACCCGGCACTGCTATTTGCGGACGAGGTCCTCGCGGTTCAGCGCGGTACCAGACGCCTCTCCGTCCACGTTCCGGCACCGGCCCCTGCAGGTCGCCTTCAAGAACTCCGGCACGTGCTTCTCTACTTATCCAGGGCCGGGCCCTCAGCCCTCGTCCCCCGGGCGGCTCTACTTATTGCTTACTTCACGTTTCTACGGGCCTCGAACATCGTATCCCCGTCATTGACCTCGTGGGGCGGCCCCCACACCCTTCAACGAGCGGATATACAGGCCCAGCATGGACTCCTCAGGATCCACGTGAGATCGACCAAGACAAGGTCACGTGCGGCCCCCCCTCACGTGGTCGATCTCCCGCGCTTGGCGGATCCGCTGATCTGCCCGGTGGACGCCTATAGGAACTATGTCGCGGCCGTTCCGGCCCCTCCACGGGCGCCAGCGTTCATCCTATCATCATCAATCCCGCTTACCTCTCGGCCGTTGTGCGCCATCATGCGTACTGCCTTGGCGGCCGTGGGATTCCCGGCGGCCGAGAGAGTAACACTCCACTCCTTGAGGAGGGGGGCAGTCCACGATGCTGTGGCTGCGGGGGTTCCCCAGAGTGTTATCTCCCATCATGGCACCTGGAACAGTGCCGCTGGCATTAGGCCTTACTTACCCCCGTCGGGAAGGACGTCGACCCCTTCCCGACTGTATTAATAAGTTTGGCATTTATGCCTATGCCCTTTGGCATAATTTCTCACGTTTGAGAACATTTTTGTATTTCAGGGTTATTTACTACGGACACTAAATACTCATGTCTTATCTAAGATTACGATGTTCACATCCCATCTAATCTCGAGTTGTATTAATACATGAACTTGTCTCACTGAAATAAATTCCCTGTAATTCCAATTCCGCCTCTGTTATAATTAGCAATTGTAAGGGAAAATTCTTGTCTCAGGGAAAGGTAATCTTATACCGGTGACACACCAAGCGAGTCATGGTGGCGATCTTAAGAATGGTATTTATGTGAGATATTATTTCATAGTAATATTTCCCGATTATAATTTAGGGCCTCAGGTGAAATATGAAATATTAGTTCCCATACACACCATATTGTGTTGATGATTACGAAAATTGCTGAAATTGCTCAGACGAGGAGATTATGTTCCAGTACAGAATCTCAACAGGATCTGTATCAACTCTCATCACATCACCACCTGAGAGATGTGGTTGCAGGATGGAATGCTCTTGTCCTGCCGTTTGGGCAGGGTGGTTCACTGCTGACTTCTGAGACCTGTTTTAATAGTTTTGTGACATGTCTAGATCGCGTCTGTGACACCATACGGACAGATCACAAGATTGCAGTCAATGACACACGGAGTTTCACTCACTTCTCGTAGAAATTAAGCAATGACACTTTAGCATGAGTAGGGGATACATATAACCTATAATCGTTCCAAATATGAAGAAGATTGGCCACTCCGATTTTCTGATATTTGCTAGTCTTTTTCCCCTGTTGCTGGCACTGTTGGTGCCGCTGTTGATGTCTGTCTAGGCCTAATGTCATGAGACTACTGAAACAGGTCCCTGATGGACAGAACCCACACCTCTCACCCTCCACTCTCACCTCACACCCTCACACCCTCACCCCTCACCTCCGTTCTCACTTCACCACCGTCTCTCTCCACATACACACGTATTCATTTCCCACCCACCCACATCCTATATTTATTTTTCATCATACTTCGTAGGCCATTTTTATATTTTACCAAATATTATATGTATTTATAACAACATCTTTCTAACAATGTATTATTATCACTCAACTATCTTACCTATACTACTATCATATTATCACAAATGTTTTATCAAATATTGTTCGTGTACTTATCCACATCAATTCATCTGATTTCATTTTCCATATTTTATTGTAATTTATCGTTATTAATAAGAAATAAGAAACAGTATTTTTTCCACGCTGCCTCATCATCTTTCTCCGTCCCTAGCTCAGCAGTGTCACAATAACAATAATTGTAGCGAGAGCAAATGTCGTCAGGGCATTGGAATGTCATGGTCATGTGACCGAGGACCACGTGACTGGAACCAAATGAGGTGACGTGGTTAGTTATACCATCCTATTTTTAACACATTTCCGCCATTAGTTATACCATCCTCTTTTTAACACATTACCACCAACCTCCTGTTAGGCCTAACGGTGATAGTAATTCCTCTATTCGTGAACATATCATTAGTTATCATGAAGATCCTTTGTCTGTGTTGCAAAGCATTTAAAGGTCTCTCATGACTTCAACGAAATTGAACATTAGGCCACATTTAAAAAAACAAACTTGTTTCTCATCACCGCGCGCATCAGAAAAAACGATTTTAGAAGATTTTTTTTTTTTTTTTAAATAGATGAACCTTGATAGAAATTATGAAAGGTATGTGCATTTAGTATCAAATTAAAGCTCCTGATGTCAGGGATGATGCATTAAATGTATAGCCAGTAAAACTCTGGAAACCCCGCGTAAGCAGACACCCCGCATAAGCAGCCACTTTGGCCCGGATCAGAGGGTGTTCGCTTATGCAGGGTTTTACTGTATGTCTGCCATCTTTGATTTAGCAAAAAAAAAAAAAAAAAGCGCCCTCGTCATATTTTTCATGGCTTGGTGATGAGAGACAAGTTTGCTTTTTTTAGTGGCCTTAACATGGCAGTTAGTTTTTTTATATAAAAGAGCAGTTTTTATTTCTATGTCGGTCTGGCCTCTTCTGAGTTCTGTTATGCATTACAGCCCAATTCCTGTTAGCCTTATAGAATTATATGATAACTGTACAATGAATCACAATTGATGAAATATAATGTTAACATTCTGTCCTATGGTGTCCATATGTTCTTTTGTTACTTTTGTGCAATTATTCACTAAGTTTATTATTTAGTAAATTGCTTTATTTCACCCGTAGAATAAGTTTAGCATAGGAATAACATTATAAAAAGAATTTCTCATCAACCTGGAGATTTATATGGTCCTAATTGGATTTGTTTAAACAGTTTGATATTTGGATGCTATTAGATGTCCTTGAAAGACTTGGGATAGATCAAGAACCGCACTCAAAAAGTAAAATACATAATACTCCACTCGTTTGGATGCTCTATAATCGTCACTTGATTTCGCCTCAATAACGATTACGGTGCATCCAAACTCGTGGAGTATTGTGTATTTTTACGATTTTTGGTTCAGTTTTATATGATTCTTGTCGACAATATGCAAAAATGCCCGACGGGGATGTATGTTTTCGTGATGTAAGTATGAGCATGTATACAAAGTACTTTATTTCTCTTAAAATAATACGATTTTCCGAGAAGAAAATATTATTTAAGAGAATGACGTCAATCAGGAACCGAGAAGTGGCTGTAAAGTGGTGTTGTCCGTTATTTTGAAATACTTGTCGGCAGAGGTGTGTGCTGCCATGGTAACACAGCTATGCGTTGAAAAGACAGCATTCCACATACTCACAAAGGCTAGTGCCACCATCGAGGTAAGTCGCCTATTACAGTTTATTTCTTCTATATTTTTTTCTTATTCTCTCCTTTCTTTTTTTGACAATTTCTGTTCAGGAAATGGTGTCTTTATACAAAGTTGGTGTTCTTCCGCTCTTTATATTTTGTTACATCAAGTACTTCTAACATTAAACCTTGTGTTTACAGGCAGTATTCAAACACAAGTTGTTACAAATTATAAATGGAATGAAATATGGTAATGGATGGCTGTGGATGGATAAATACATAAGGTAAAGAGGTATAGTCCTGAGTGCTGGGTGGATAACCTTCCACATGAATTTAGTTGGTTGCTGTTAACCATTTATGGATATTAATTACGATTGTGCATTTTGTTTAGTTGTGGTAGTTGAAGTTACAACCTAGCCACATTCCTTCTGAACATTGACTTTATTGTTGGGAGAAACATGTTGCAAGAAGTATAATGATTAAAGTATTCAAATTCCTTTATGTTTCAGCAGTCGAGATGATATTCTTAGATATGCTCATTATCATTTTCATATGAATTCTGACAACAACAAATACAGGTCGGGCATCAGGCCTCATTACCCTACCCCTGGATGAAAGTAGAAAGCAGTAGCTGGGAAAATAAAATTTTATTGAATTTTATGCAGTAAAGTAGTAGATAAAATTTTATGTCGACCTTACTGGACGACATATTAGATGTAATGATAATAAGAGGTAAGTAATAATACATGGAATAATTGACATTGGAATAAAAGTCAATTATGATAAAATTATAAGATAGAAATACAATGTTGGATTGTATTATGGGTAATACAATGAGAATTGTATGATAATAAAAGGCCCTACGTGAGTAGTTGAGAAAGAGAGAAGGTGTGGGTGGGTGGGACGAGAAAAGTGTAGAGTACGTGTGTACTGTATGGAGGGTAGAGTAGAAGTGAGACCGGGGTCCGGACCGGGGTCGACCACGTGACTGCGTGGTTAGTGTGAAAGCCGCGAGGGGGCAGGAGGGGCGCCTGTGAGGCGCGGTAGAGGGGGACACCAGAGGTGGCAATGACTACCCCTGACCAAAGGCCATGAGTCACCCATTACCCTACCCCTGGATGAAAGTAGAAAGCAGTAGCTGGGAAAATAAAATTTTATTGAATTTTATGCAGTAAAGTAGTAGATAAACAGGCCTTATAAGCGCGTTTCTCATACTCTTCCTTACCCATTGGGAAGCATTACGATGGCCAGTCAGCTTATTTTCTTTTACTTTTAGTTGAATAACTCGCTCTTTTCATTTGTGTAATGACACACTGGTAGGTAGACAATAAGAAAGAAACTGATGAGCGTTTGGTCTGTGTCCTCGTTCGCCATCGAGTTTGGAGTGCGCAGTAATATGAACGAGGCGAGAGCCAAGTGAATATTCTGAAGCACTCCCAAACGAGATGATGAACAGGGACCAAGCACGAATATGTTTCTGATTTTATCTTAGCCTGGAAATATTTATCTGTTTATCACCCACTGAGTACGAGTTACCGTTCTCGTAAGCCTGTAGAGAACGAGTTCCTAATGTTAAGCCTATGGACGTTTATACCAGGCTAAGATAATGGCATTTTTCTAGTCAAGATTCATCAACTAGTTATATGAGTAACGATTATTCAGTGTTTACTCAAGATATCTCAACAGACTGTAGATGAGCACACAGAGCTAGTATGTGGTCAACTAAAGGTTCATTTGTGACAAATAGACAGTAACTGCAGAGGCTTCATTGTTTCAACCACTTTTGATTTCGTTGTTGGCCTTAAAAGTCGGTCGGTGTGCGTGCTATATATAACGCAATTTTAGGGAGAAAAAGTGTTGCCTGGTTTTGGAATTTTACGCTTATTAATAATTTATCGGGAACGTGTAATAATCGGTCAGCTAAGACCGAAACCCATAATGGGTGGCAAAATCGTCAGATAGAAGCGCCATATAATGTTTTTACCCAGTTCACACTTACCGATTATGACCACCGATTATAGAATCTAGTACCGATTTTTAATCATTCCTCATAAAATATTGGCAAGGGTAAACAGCAAAATTCAAAACACGCTCAACAATTTCTCAACCCCAAATTGCAAAAATTGGCATCACCGATCGAATTGCGAGGCCACAGACGATTCCAAAGCGCTTTAAAATCGTCGGCAAAGGGAACGCCAATTTTCCAAAATGTACCGTCAGAAAGTACCTGTTCAGAACCTTCACATCTCTGGCAACTATTTTGTTACACAATGCAAAATCTGTGGGTCCTTCGCAGGTGATTTCAAATTGTGTACCGCGTCGGAGACCTTAAAAGTCGGTCACACTCCAAGCCATTGAGACGATTACACATGAGGAGCAATTTCTGAAAAAGTAGAGGTGTTTCCCGATGTTTTACAACATCTGGGACCTGTTTCACTAGTCAGTGACATGTCTAGATGGCGTCTAGATGGTGTGTCCGGTTTCATAAGAACTAGACATAAGACTTTGTTTTGTCCGTTCTTGCTAGCACTGTTGGTGCCGCTTTTCATATCTGTCTAACACTTTTGTCACAAAACTAGTGAAACAGGTCCATGATGTGTCAGGATTTGTCTAATTCATATGTTTGGGGTCTGTATTTCCTAAAGGCAGCTACTTGTGGTGTCACGAAACTAGACAAACCCAATGTCTGTATGGTGTCACAGACATGTCGCGAGACTAGTGAAACAGGTCCCTGGGGTTTCTTCTTTGACGATTTCATCGGAGGCACCAAAGGTCGGTCGGTGATGCCATGTTATGCAATTTCGGGTTGAGAAGTCGGCGACCAGGGACCTGTTTCAGTAGTTTCGTGACATGTCTAGATGGCGTCTGTGACACCATACAGACATATTGGGGTTGACGAGTTTCGTGACAACACAAGTAGCGCTGGCACAAGTGGCCCTGTAGTGTCACTGTTCACAAAAACGATATTGTGACGCAACATGCGACAATAGATGTGACACGCGTTATGAAATGTGACTTCGTTTTCTCCATTCTTGCTTGCACTGTTGGTGCCGCTTTTCATGTCTATCTAACACTTTTGTCATGAAACTAGTGAAACAGGTCCCTGGTCTGCACTTCATCTTTTTACACTTACTGATATTTTATTGGAAATGCATAATGATCGGTCGGCGGTTTCAGATTCTTGAATCTGTTGTAAAAATCGGTAGGTGTAAATTTTACCTGACGCTTGTCGGCGTGGCAATCCGGCTTAGTATAGTCTGTCGTTAGTTTTCCTTTTGCATCGTATTAGGTGGGTGCCGGGACTTATATATATATGTTCAAGCACTCATTTTTAAGTTGACCTTGTTCATTAAGAAATTGTCAATACCTTGTTCTATGTGTAGCAGATGAAATGACTGTACCTTATATTTAGCAATCTATTTCACCAGAGTTGTTTTTTAATAACAGTTTTTCCATGCTCGCGCGTTTACACTAGACAACCTTTCAACACAACTAGGTTTTTACAGTATCCCCAGCGGTCTAGATAATAAGTTCTGAATAAGTTCGGCTTCAAATAGTTGTCGGCCGTCAAGTGATCTACATAATCTCCAGGTGGTGCCAAATTGTGTAATCTGACATAATCAGATGATCTGTAATCGCCACGCACCTGACATTTACACTAGACGAGTTCTAGCATTTTATGGCTGAAAATCGTCAGGTGGAGCTAAATCCAAGAATTGCCGCCCATAATAATCAAGTGTAAACGCCGGGATACATGGATTACTATGCATGTTGGATTACTTGTTCCATATGTTGGATCTGTTATGTATTTTTTCATGATTCATTTTTCTTTCTGATGCGGGGTTTTATATCAGACAAAGTGTTGAAAATCATTTTTTTTCCCATGTGAACATTTTATTCAAGAAGAAAAAAATAGAGGATTAGGTGGTTTCTTTCAATACAGCTTCTACAGTATATGTCTCTACTTTGTATTACTGGAAATACTAACATTATAAAGAAAAAAATGTTTTTGAAATATCTAAGAATCACTATTTTTACTTTCATTAACTTTTAGAATCTGTGTTGGCATGTGACTATCCCATATGAAAATGCCTTGTACGAGGGTAGTCTTTATATCAAAGGACATTTCAACCTATATTGTGAATTGATAATTCGTGAAATATGAGGTAATCAGAAATTAGTGGAAATATTTTTCACGAAAAAAATAAATGTATTAGAGACTATTAATTGAATGGTTTGTTTCAGATTCGGACAACTATCCAACGCACTCTCAGTAATCTCCTGGGAAAGAGATCGGATGCTCAAGCCCCTTACTAGGTCTTGCAATGGGTCCCCCAACAAACTGCAGCGCCGTTCTACTACAGGCGGAGAACAAGAGAACTAACGACACCTTCCTCTTCATCTCTGGTTTCGTAGCCGTGTTCCTCACGATTGCGCTAGGTAGCTTGGCGAACCTCTATGCTTTTCTAAGGATAAGATCTTCCTGGAGGTGGAACCCAATGCTGTGTAACCTGGCAGTGGTAGGTCTGGTGGCCTCATCTATGTCTGCCCCAGTCTACGCAACCGACGTGCTACTCAGACATGTATTCTCCATCAAGTCTTCTCTACTCTGTCAAGTGACACAGTACCTGTGGACAGCCTGTGAGCTCCCACTCTGCATAAGTCTCTCAACGATTGGCTTCCAAAGGATGCGAAATGTCTTCGCGACATTCTCGCAGAAGCCTTCGGTGGCGTTTGAGTTTATCGCGATCATCGTTGCCTGGGCTTCAGTTATACCACAATGTTGCATGGGGGTGGGGGGAGACCCTGTTGACTGCACACTAAGTTTAGAAGAAGGTGGACTACCTTCTCTGAATTCGGAAATTCACAGCCATTTCCATTGGCAATCCAAGCACAGTTCCTTGCTGCTTGTTTTATTGACTGCCTGCTCAATGTTCTCAGCATATGTACTTACCATATGGTATTTAAGGTTCAGAGTTTACCGAGAGCAACCAATGGTGACCCATCCCCCTATTCGTCTAGATAAATTCTCCACAGCGCATCAGTGTGCCACGACTGGCTTCCGGGCCAGGGATCACTCAATGATGGAGTCCCATGTGGAGAAGACGACCGTCACCTACATGTTGGCTAAGCATGTTCTGATGACACATGGTTGGAGACAGCCAAGTTCAACATCCAATCATGATCTTTCGGGAGAGGTTCTAGGCACTTGTGTGGAGACCTTCCCAGAGAATAGCATCCCTTCACCTCTGCCAAGGGACTGGGAGCAGTGTGTGTCTGTGCAGAGAAGACGCAGTAGCCTTGATGTCTCCACGATATACTCCATGCACCAGAGTGATGTTCGGGGTCCAGCACAGCTCCAGAACCATCCCATGGGGAGGGTGAGCCTTCCCGGCTGTATCTCCCCGGAGATGGATGACTTTGCCCCCGGAGAGCAGACCGAATCCTTCAAACATCATCAGTGGAAGCTGCAGCATAGTTACAGGTCTCACAGAAATCATTTCATGGACATTGACCGCTTGACGGAAAGTCGCATCTCAGAAGAGTCGTCCATGCACATGAGGCAGTCTGACAGTCCTTGGGCAGAGCAGATTACTCCACCATTTAACAGGGCCAGCCAGAGTGATCCTTTTAATGATGCTGGAAGAACATACCTAGAAAGATCCAACAGACTTTCTCCATATCAAGGCACAAAGGTATTCAGCTTAAGCAGTTTGTCTTCGGATGGTGAATCAGTCGGGAAGTTAAGTCTTATCAGTATTGGTTCACGGAGGAGTTCAAAGCGAAGGCGATCAATTAATCTAGATAAATTACTTCATGCGGGAAGGAAGAAACGCAAATCAGAGATCAATGAGGTGCAAAATGATGAAAATGCTTCAAGAACTGTGAATGCTTCAGTACAGACAGACTTCAGTAATGATGCAAAAGTGAAGCAGGAAGCAGAGAGTGAGAGAAAACACTCCATAAGCAAATCCTTTAAGAGGGCCTCCAGCTTCGACCAAGCGACACTGAAGTTGAAGAGATCGCAAGTGGCCGCAGAGTCTCAAGGCGTCCAATCTGGCAGGAAGTATTCAATTCAGCGTAGTAGAAAAAGATTAGATTCCCAGAAGGCAGGAAAGAAGAAGAAATCCAAGGGTACCAACAAAGAACAAGGACTGAGATCACCTTCATGGAAAACTGATGGCTCAACATCCTTCAACTTGCCACCTTTGAGGCATGAGCGACTGAATGCCAGTGGTATGCCTTTTTTTGAAACATCCCCTGGTGATCCTGCAGACTGCTTCAAGAAGACTCCCACTGAGTCTGAGCTGGAGCAGCAATATGCCGAGAGCGTCAGTGACTTTGTCGTACAACGCGACAGAACATCAGGTTCAAAGGTGTCCTCCAAGACGCTCTCTACACAGCCCATAGAGGAGGCACTGCGAAGTAGTCTCCATAGTCCTGAGGCGAAATCCAAAAAGTGCACCACACAACGCTCTACGAAGGCCAGCCGCTTATCAGAGGTGGATGTGTTTCAGTTCCTTGATGAAACAGAGGACAAGGAGAGTAATATTTCCAATGCGAATTCCCGGGTCACTCTACAATGCTGCACAACCAGGGTGGAGAGAAGTCTATCCTGCCAGAGTGACCCTTCTGGTTTGACCATAGCTCGTCCAGTTCGCAGGCTCACCTGGGCTCCGGTACAACTCAGGAGTGGTCTGTCTCATAGGACGACAGAGGAACCCATACAGAGACTGCGAGTGACCCACATGGCAGCACCTTGGCAGGTTGGGCGAATCACGAAGCATGACGGAGCGTATTATGCAGGAAGGAAGGCAGCGTGGTTGATGAGTTATTTTATTATTACAATGGTGCCGCTAGCTATATTCAGAGTGGTTTCTGACACTTCGAGCTGCTCACCAGAAAGACCAGCCTCATCCTGCCTTCTACAGGCCCTGAGTTATCTGTGCTTCATCATAAATCCTTTCTCTTATATCCTCTCAAATAAGAACTTATTAAGAAGACCTGGAAAAATCACGGATATCAGGCGGCCTTTTACCACTGCATCAGTCCCTTAGGAGAATATGACGCAGCAAACTTACCACAGTCACCTCCGCTCAGTACTAAATTTGAACGAATTTATCGTTCCCCATTCCTCTCCACTTAGTATCGATATGGGACTAAATAATCCTTTCCCATCCACCTCCAATCAGTATCAACATGGAACTTGATAATCATTCACAAGTCCCCTCCACTCAGTATCAAAATGGGACTAAATAATCGTTCCCCACTCCCCTCCACTCAGTATCATTAAGGGACTAAATAATTGTTTCCCATGGGACCTTTATTTGTTTTGTTTATAGGACAAAAAAACACCAAGGTTTGCGGTGTTATGTTTTGCTCCTCGAGTCGTGGAGACTTATGATGAATACATTATGCAGATCCTGATGCAGTTTCGACCACACCAATCCGACTCTAACTGTCAATGAACCCCGCAATGCATGCACAGTGCAGCATATAACAACAGGATGAAGCCGGGAATCCCCACATACTATCATGAAACATCACGAAATTTCATATGATTGCTTATATGGCATGAGTTGTCTTCGCGGCATGATATCACGAAGCGGAGCTGAGTGGTATCTGTAGCAGAAGACAACGAATGGGATATAAACAATTATATAAAATTGAGTGATGTTTAGATTTTATCCTACCCTGTTACATGTTTTTAACTTCATATGTCACCCGTGGCATATAAATATTTTATGCCATAACCGTGACATACAGTCACACCATGTTAAGTCTATGGAGGTTTATATACAGGGTAGGATAAATACTGACACCTGGCAGCGGCTTAGATCCTTTTCTACCCCTACTCCAGGGTAAACATGATAGATAACTACGTTGGATCCTGCATGAAGCAGGGTCGGATTGACACTGGGTGTATATGAACTCCACCAGGAAGCTCAACTCAAAGAACTGATTTACGCCAGACATTGTCCTATTGACTTTTGTACACGTACCACCTAAAAGGTTTTTCCTATGAAGCTCACCGTTATTAATTCCAATTAGACATGTTCTTCATATCAGCATACTGTTCAAAATCACCTGATCAATATACAATTCAATTATGACGTTCACCTAGAACCTTACTAGTAAAATTCACTCAAAGTTTATAATGACTCACCGAGTACTTTAGTAATCTATTGTAGAGAACGACTTATGAAAAGATATCTGAAGAATTACAACCTTGATAAAGAACAACTTGGGTTTGAAATATCGGTTCAATGATAAACGCCTTTAAAATCTACTTGCTTGTTACTGGGACATACTGTCTACACCACCTCTAAAAAAATTATGTTGAATAATTGATTCGGAGATGAGGAATATATACATACATAACAGTAGGTAAAAACATTTAAATTGAATAAAGTCTGATTATACAATAGAATAGGATGTGTGTTTGTTGTTTGGAACATTTTCGTCTGTTTCGTAGAGATCACTATGTTCATTGGCGAACAGAATGTGTCACCAGGCAGGTTAGATCATGACTAGATTTTCAATATACTTGAATCTTTTTTCTTAAATATCTCTTTGCTATCTGATTTTGGAAGTCTTCTATTTCCTGAATCCAGAGATTATAAGGCCACTAAAAAAACTTGTCTCTCTTCACCAAGCCATGAAAAATATGACGAGGGTGCGATCCGGGCCAAAGAGGCTGCTTACGCGGGGTGTCTGCTCACACGGGGTTTCCAGATTTTTACTGGCTATACATTTAATGCATCCCTGACATCAGGAGAATTAATTTGATACTAAATACACATACCTTTCATAATTTCTATCAAGGTTCTTCTATTTAAAAAAAAATTCTAAAATCGTTTTTTCTGATGCGCGCGGTGATGAGAAACAAGTTTTTTTTTTAGCGGCCTAACCTGAGTAAACATGCGATTTCTTTCTTTGTTCTGTTTTTCATTTCGGTAGTTGGAAAAGCACGTTGTTGCTTGATCTGAGATTTCTACCAGCGCGCAAATTCTAGCCAATGCTCTTTCTATAAATATTAGATACTCGGTGATATACTTTCTATTTCTCATATACGTTAACGTTGAGTGTTTAAACTCAGTTCTTCGTCGGTTTAGATAGGCATCGTTCTGAATTTCTTAGAAAAAGGGGTCAGCTATGTGGCTTTTTAATTTCCAAAAAGGTTCGAAAGGTAGTAAAGAATTCACAAAATTGTAAATATTCTTGGTGCACAGCCAAATTTATTCTCGAATATATGTTTATGCTAAATGGAACTCCTCAAAACATGTAAAAGGATGTTATGTTAAGCCACATCTTTTTGCATTTATGTGCAAAAAGAGGTTTAAATCAATGAAGAATCCCTTGAAAAGGGAGTGTTTTCGAATTTCAAGAGCTATCGCTTTCTCCAACCAGGAAATTATTGTGTTCATGAATATTGCGGCCGATGTTGACTACGAGTTCCCAATGAAAAGTCTATGGGGAAAATTCTAGGGGTGAGATACATACACAATAATGAATGGTTTTGTGTACGAGTGGCCGTAATCTCCGAGTAGTTGACGCGTAGTAATATCCGAGCGATTAGCGAGGATATTACGTCGTCAACTACGAGGAGATTACGGTCACTCGTATACAAAACCAGTGGTTATTGTATTTATTAACCACCTACAAGATTAATAGCAAGTCTATTGCAATAAAAAGTTTCTGCAAGACATTTAGTTCCAGACACTACTGCACTAGCAAGCATGTCAGTAATTCGGTGTAGACTTACACCAATAATGTAGTTCGCCATTTCCCCATGATTTTGGCATGCAAAGCATGTTATGACAGTGATTTTTGATGGTAAATGAGATAATTATGACTGATTATAAATAATTAATATTGAATGAACATTCAAGAAACTTATTTTGAAGTGCATGATAATTTGACCTCATTATGGATAGGACTTTTTTTTCCGGAATCTCCTGCAGGAGATTCTGACATGCCAGAATCTACGGGTAGCTACTTCCAGGTGCCCTATTCATTCCCTATGGAGACTCCGTAATAGGTGGGTAATAAATATTCATCCTTCTCTGCTCCAATACAGTTATCTCTCCTATCCTTCACAGCACCGCAGTGGGCCACCCCTGCTTGAAACTCCAACGACCACATGAGCAGCTCCATGAACTCCATGCACTACGAGGCCCTCTGCCGGTAATTTGGTGGTACTAACAGCTCTGAGCAACTCATGTGACTTGGGTTTCCATGTGCCGAGCTCTGGTGATGATATCGATATAAATCCATGGTTTTATGGTCAGGCGGCGATAAACCATTAGAGGTTGATATATAGTATTATTATATACCTGTGGCTGTATGAACTACGCATACTGCCCGCTCCTACCCATGGCGTATTTATACCCGTACGCCACAGTGTGACGTACGGGGTATGTGATCACGTGACCAGGTATAATTTTGCCATTTTTAGGTATATAATAAAACGAAAACAGGCTGACTGACTTCGTATGTAAAAATACTTGGTAAAAATATTGATCACATACATCCCTCTGCCTCTGGCATCGGGATGTATGTGATCAAAAATTTCACCGCATATTTTTGACGTACAAAGACAGTAAGCCAGTTTCCGTATAATACACGAGCTTTAGCGAGTGCTTCATCATATCAACTTTGAGCGTTTCACCTGCCTGTTCCAAAGACATCGCCTGTTTTATTATATACCTGTGGTAGTATATACTACACATACGGCCCGTTCCTACCCATGTCGTATTTATATCCGTACGACACCTAGGTGACGTACGGGATATGTATGTGGCGTACGGGGCATGAACGGCGGCAAAATCCAAAAACTCCCCCAGAAGCAAGGTAAAAAATTAGATATTTTAAGGTATATAATAATAGAGAAACAGGCTGGCTGTCTCCGTACGGATAGAATACTTGATAAAATCAGCGATTAGATGAACTTCTGCCTCCGGCATCGGTTCATATAATCGCCGATTTTACCGCGTATTTTATCCGTACAGAGACAGTAAGCCTGTTTCTTTATAGTATTTGTTATCCATCTTCAGAAAGAATGAAAACAACCTTATCCTTTGTGGTGTTCTTATTACCTAGAAGGGTCAATGTTTATGGAAGACAGATTATGGACAGATTATTATACATATGTACATGTTCTTCTGTATATGTAATCACTTTGTATTTGCAAACTATATATTTTCCAAGAGGTTCCATGATGATCTTCATGCACATTCAGTAGAACCCCGGGACACCCCGCTTAAACATCTGCTGGGAGAGAAACAGACACTTACACGTAGTGGGTCAAGATGCCACAGATTTAACCCAACCAGAACTAACGTAGCTCTATAGTTCCAGTGTATGGTGGCCAGTGTAATGTTCACCACGAGATGTCCCTCGCGTGTAGATCTGATATAAATCCGTGATGAGAAACAAGATGGCGTCACCAGTACCGTAGCCGTGCCATCCTCAGTTTCTACACGACATGGATTGTGTTGTCTTATGACAATACCTGACCCAATTGTAACATGAGGACGTTACAGAAACATGACCTGTCCCAGTTTGACACACTCTAGATAGGGAATTATAACACTGCATCCAATCAGTTATAAAATGGTAGGATCTTCTGGTTATGGTTAGATTGTGTACGGACTGACAGTAGGAGTGTCCTTTTGGGGGTTTTAATACCGGACTTACAGATAGGACCGAGAATAGACACAGAAGGCATGCCATAGACATACAAGGGTAAGTGAGTTGTATGCGTATTTTGTGGGCTATTAATCGGATGGCGATTGGTCGCTATGAGTTATAGGCGAGGAACAGGAGTTGTAGGCGGGGCACAGGAACTAGGGGATATGAGTATAGACGAGGTATAGGCAATACACATGAGGTATAGGCGAGGTATATGAGGTATAGGACCAAGGGCATAAGAGGTATAGGACCAAGGGCATAAGAGGTATAGGTAGCGCATATGCGGTATTGGAACTAGGGCACATAGGGTATAGGCAGGGCATATGAGGTATAGGAACTACGGCAAATAAATTAAAGGAGGGGCCCATTAGGCATAGGCAGGGCTTATGAGGAATATGCGAGGTATATGAGGCTTAGGCAGGCTTTATGAGGTATAGGAACTAGGGCATATGAGATATAGGCAGAGCACATAAGGTATTGGCAGGGTAAATGAGGTATAGACAAGCTATAGGTAGGGCATATGAGGAATAGGCAGAGTCTATGAGTTATAGAAACAAGAGCATATATGAGGTATTGACAAGACATATGAGGTATAGGCAGAGTATATGATGTATAGGCAAGGTATAAGAGGTGCATGTGGGACATATGAGGTATCGAGGCACAGAGTAAGACAAAGACACAGAGAGAATGAGACAGAAAAAGAGAGTGAATGACACACACAGAGTGAGATAGAGAGTGAGTGAGACACAGAGAATGAGTGGGACAAAGAGAGTGAGACACAAGGAGAGAGTGGGACACAGGGAAAGAGTGAGGCACAGTAGGAGAGAGCAAGAGGTAGAGGTAGGCAGAGAATGAGACAAAGAGTGAGGGTGAGTGCCACAGAAAGATAGAGAGTGAGTGAGACACAGAGGGGAAGTGAGAGACAGAGAGAGAGAGATAGTAAGTGACAGAGAAAGTGAGAGGTAATGCGCGAGACAGAGAGTGAGAGGGACAGAGACTGAGTAAGACACACAGAGAGACAGCAGAGATAGAGAGTAAGACACACAGAGAAACAGAGACATAGGGAATGACAGAGAGAGTGGGACAGAGGGCGTGTCATAGAGAAAGACAGACAGAGAGATTGAGAGAGAGATACAGAGCGAGATAGAGAGAGACAGAGAGAGATATACAGAGTGACATAAAGAGAAACAGAGAGTGTGAGAGAAATATAGACCAGAGAGAAATACATAGTGACCTAAAAACAGACAGACAGAGCGACAGACAGACAGACATAGTGACCTAGAGAAAGACAGACAGACAGAGCGACATAGAGACAGAGACAGAGACAGACACAGAGAGAGAGTGAGAGAGAGCGGGCCATACAGATGCGCGTTGGGCGCCGTGTGACTGGACTCGCGGCCTGGAGATCGCCAGGAAAATCGATCGACTTCCTCCCCTGCCTCTGAGCATAGTCGACCGGCGGCAGCGGCGGCGACGCAGGTGGCGGGGCAGCAGCAGACCTGCTGGCAGCAGCAGCAGCAGCAGCAGCTGGCAGCAGGAGGAGCAGGCAACGGCTGCTTCATACCTTCTCTGAGCACTGGAGGAAGGTAAGACAGAGCCCAAAGCCTTAGGATGCGCTCTGGATCGGACCCTCCCAGACCCCCATCGTCACCCTGATCCGGGCTGTCTCAGAGGCAGCCGGGGAGATCAGAGGGTGTAGGGTGATTCCCCGGACTCCTACCAACCTGCACCTCCTGGGGGGTGGAAGTGGGAGCGGAGTGTATGTTATAATCATACAGTAAGCACTGGGCTGTGAGTGTCTCAGTGACAGTACTCGGCCACCACCTAGAGCTACTCACGACTACTGCCTGCTCCAGGAGAATACCGCGGCCATGGAGAAGCCAGGAGAACCCTGCAGGATACAGGAGGAGGTCTGGCCTATCGCTAACAACCCCTGGAGTCACGCTATTTGGTCATGCTGGAGGATTGCAGCCCAAGGTTAGCCGGTGTATATGGCAAGTGGGCAGGTCTGGTTTATGGGGTATAATTCCTGGACTGACAGTGTGTGACAGTGTGACACTGGTTCCCTGCGCCGTGTCTTTGCCTCGCAGAAAGCATTGACAGGAGCCTCCTGTGGTGACACTGCACGGTAGGATAGATATATTAAACCCATATTGTAAGCCATACCAGATGTCATACACCAGCCCCAATTTAGTCATTCACGACACCAAGTATCTACGATTTATATCAATAGCTGGGTCGATCTCAAACTGATTTGTGAACAGATATCAAAATCGATGTGACCCAGCTGTGTGCCGTTTATATATAACTCATCCAGGGCTTTCACATCTCGACAAAGTGTCTCTACATAGTGCATAAAACGTCGAAAATCTTCAATAGGTCAAACAGTGATTGCTAGCGTTGCCATCATCTGCAAGGATATTGTAAAATAGCATCACTATAGTCAGCAGACAACTGCTGTTATCAGTTGTTATAATCCATGGATAATCGTGAGACGAGGCTAAAACCCCTGTATGGCAAGCCGGAAGAACAAAAGAAACAATCCATTGATATCTGCATCAACCACCTGGTGTTTTGTGCTGTCGGGGACAAGATGGCTGCTTCCATAAAACAATATCTATCTGCCCTAAACGTAACACACTATAGGGCATAGAGTGATTGCTAGTTTTGCCATCATCCACCAGGAAATTGTAAGATAGCGCCACTGTAGTCAAGGGACGGCCACTATATTCTGCAGTTATAATCTATAGATAATAGTGAGACAAGGCAAAAACACTTTTATGGCAAACCCCAAAAAATACTTTTTATAGATTCCATTGAAAACTGGACCCGCTACCTGGTGTTTTGTTTTGCATTGGGGGCCTCCATAACACAGTAGCTATGTGCCCTATAGGGAGTACATCGTTAAGTTAAGATCTATAAGTGGACCTATACCAAGAGCATAATGGGCAACGTGCAACTTCAGCAAGGGCAAAATCAAGGTGTAGGGGAAGGTGTTGAGACTTCAGCCTCCACCCCTGACTCAGGCCCTGGATCCTTCATCGGGCTGTCCAACCTTAGACGTCCCTCATGGATCCGTACCAACTGGAGCATGACTCTACGGCGGTCCCGGTCCACCGGCTCCGACCAGGAGGGGTCGGTCCAAACATCCCCGACCACCGACACGGCCGTACAGACACCGGTCACAGTCCCGCCCGATTTCGGGGAGAGAGTCAGTAACACCATAGCTCAATGCTACAACAACACCCGCAGTAATAGCACCCAGAATGGCCACCACCATATCAGGACCCCTACTGCCACAGGGCCCAGCCTGGAGGAAGCACTGCTGGGGAACGATACGGATAACAGCTATCTGCCCATGCCGATAAGTACAGGTGTCACTAACCATGGCTTCAGTGGGCTGCCTATGACACTGCCACCTGCTGTGCTGTCAGAGCTGTCAGAGCCGGAGACTCCACCATTGTGTAGGCCAAGTCTGGCCAACCCAGATCTCCTCAGACTCACCCACATCGTCCCTGACGATGATTTCAACCCGGATTCCCCACTGATTGACTCCGGGGAGGGTTCCTCGAGCTCATCCTTAGAGTCACTCCGATTGGACACGGATTTCGTCCTGGGGCAGAACGGGTTAGCTGAAGCCAGTAGCACGCTGGCGACTGGATTATCGTTAGTGTTAAGGGGCGCTATTAAGACTCTCAAAAAGGAAGGGGATTGCCGTGAGGAAAAACTGGCCACTCTGCAGAAGATCAAGGAGCTTGTGGTGGACAAGGAGGAGCAGCGGGAAAAGATCTCGGATGTTATGCTCGCCCTGGGCTACCCTGATGTATACAGTGGACTGGTCCAGAAATACCTCGATGATGATGGTCTAACTGTAGATTCCACCGATGAGGGGGCCACCGGGGAATCCCCAACAAAAACTAGGTGGAAAATGCTGGAAATAATCTATTTGACATGCGTGAAAATATCCGATAAGAGTGCGGCCTTCGGTAAAGCTTTGACCGATGCAGGAATGCTGAAAACCACCACGGACACTCTGAATAGAGAGGACTACAAGAACAAGTGCACCGGCGAGGTGAGCGATAATAGGTTGATTTGTAATACTCGGGGCTCGCTTGTATTGATTTGTTCATCGATTTAGTATCCATAGAGAAAAGAGATATAAAAAAGGAAGCTGCTCTTCCGGACAGGCCTGTCTGGGAGTCTATTGAACCGGTCTATTGTGGCATTGTACCAGTCGCAGTGGTGATTGGTGATGAGTTGTTACCATTGTATGTTACCCGTGTTTACACTTGACGATTCTGACCGACGATTCTGGGGCCTGTTTAATAATCTAGGATCGTACATGTAAACCCTTTTCTATATGCCTAAGGCCCGGCGTCCACCTACTACGATAGAATCGTAGACCTCCCGATATGGCACCGATACAAAATGTCAAAATCGGTGCCATATCGGGAAGGTGCAAAATCGTAGACATATGTCTAGACATGCCAATCCACCACGCATTGTATGGGGGTTTTATCGGTGTCTAATCGCAGAAACGTGGTCAACTGCCCCGATATTAGGGGACCTTCCGACGCGATTTTGATTTTTTATCGGGAGGTGCATCGTAGGGCATATCGGTGCCATATCGTAGTAGGTGGACGCCGGGCCATAGAGAGCACGGGAAGTTGTGGGTCAACTTTGTTTAAAGCCTATAGACGGCTTAATGGATGGCTAAGACTGTCTTAGCGAACAGGCTTAAATATTATCCAACGATAACCCTTGTACGAGGGGTACAGAAACGGGCCTTCTTGTGCGAGCCTAGATTATTAAACGGGCCCTAGGTAATTTGCACTGCCTTACAACTTTCAGCAATAAAAGCCTAGAGGTCATCTAATGTAAACGCCAAGCGCGTGGTGACTGCAGATTGTCTGGTTACATCAGATTATACAGTTCAGCACCACCTGACGACTATTTGACATGCTCTGACGCCTGCGACTATTTCAAGCAGGCTTGAACTGGTCGTCCACACGGACAGCGATTCTGTGAAAATCTATAGTCGTCACTGTAAATGCTCGGGCACCTTCTGAGGGCGACGATTTATCTGGTGGACATTCCCACCACCTGACGACTACTGGCTTGACGATCTATAGTCGACACTTTTCTAGTCGTCTAGTGTAAACGCCAGGTTAGGGTCTGTTCCACTGGGCTTTAAAGGCATATCGGACAGCTTTGCTTGAAAATTAAAACCCATGTCAGTTTCCCGAAACTTGAATATATGATGATCTATAAGTATTTTAGAACACCTATCTAACTTAGAGATCGGGGTCACCATGCTACTTTTCGATTTAGAGATCAATATTATGGTGAATTCATAATAGAATATATAGAAATTCTATAAGGTTGCTTTTGACAGAGTAAAACCCATGTCATTTTCCTCATACTCTCACAGAATATGATAGATTTGCAGTACAACACATTTAAGTTTTAAATTTATGGGTCACCTATCCTAGAATTCAAGAAAACCATATTTCTCAGTGCATTTCCTATGTAAAGGAAGCAAATGTAAATGGCCCTATTTCACCTATTAAGATTGAATAAACTGAACAAAACGTTAACTTGACTCATTTAGAATTAAAATGAATCATAAAGAACCAGTATTGATAATTAACAATATTCAAAAATCACCCGGTGGCGCCACGGTGAATTGTAGGATATGTCTTTAACACCGTTATTCCACCTGGAGGCATCATTCTTCAGTCAAAGGGTTAACAAATGGTTAGTCCCAGACAATATGTGTGGGCGACGCACCACCATCACTGAAATGCCAGACACGCCGAGTGGATGTATTGAATAAAACCAAATGTCTAGATTCTGTGGCATTATCATTGGGCAACAAACACCTCAGCGATTTTAATTCCTTTGCTATTGGAAGTCTCTTTCTGAGGGTCGTTGCTCCTAGATATATGGGAAAAGCGTTGCTCCAGTAAAACCGGATCGTGTTATGTAGTATTGTTATTTTCATATCATATCGCTACCTTTTACAGCCTCGTATTTTCAGTGTGATAGGTGAAAGGTTCATTAGATTTTTAATTGGGTATATAGACAATAATCGATGATTTTGTGGACAGGCGGCCGTAAACCACGAGTGGTTGACGCGTGGTAATACACTCGCTAGCGCTCGTGTATTACGACGTCAACCTCGAGTGGTTTACAGAGCTGCCTGTCCACAAAATCATCGTTTGTTGTATTTATTATCCATATTTTCAAATAAATTAAACTCAGTTATTGCCATAATAAATGGTATAACAATAGGGACTATTTCTCTGCTCTATAGCAAAAGGGACTATTCTTCCCGTATACCATGGTTTTGAGGCCGTATACCACAGGTTTGAATCCGTATACCACAGTTATGGTATCTGACAGGTTGTATACAATGGGCCATGGTTTACTGAGTCCCTATGCATTTTCAATGGGGGCTTTGTATATGATGGATAATAAAGATGGCGACATGATTATGGAGCAACACTTTCGACCTGGGATCGCCTGGCGGGGTCACAGTTTACAGCGGCAGTTCAATTGCCTTCATCTGTTTACACATGCCGATATTTCATCAAAATCGGTAGGTGTAATTTCGGCCAAAGAACCATGTTCTATTCATGTGGTCTGGGGTCAGTTTAAATAATTTTGAATCTATCTAAAGATTTCACATATTCTACCTGTCACACTGCCATTTTGTACTTGTGAACATAAGAAAACTCAAAAAACTTGTTTCTCATCACCAAGCCATGAAAAATATGACGAGGGCGCTTCTTTTTTTTTTTTTTTTGCTATATCAAAGAGGGCAGACATACAGTAAACCCCCACATAAGCGGACACCCTGTGATCCGGGCCAAAGTGGCTGCTTACGCGGGGTGTCCAGATTTTTACTGGCTCTACATTTAATGCATCCCTGACATCAGGAGCTTTAATTTGATACTAAATACACATACCTTTCATAATTTCTATCAAGGTTCATCTATTCAACAAAAACAAAACAAAAAATCTTCTAAAATCGTTTTTTCTGATGCGCGCGGTGATGAGAAACAAGTTGTTTTTATTTGAGTGGCTTAATGAACATATTTTTTTCTATTTCAATTGATGAATATGGCTGTTCTATGTTAGTTTGAATCATCTACGAGACCTCAGGGGATATCCTCCACTAGGACACCTTTCTGTAACTGGACGAGGGTATTGAAGACATGGTTCACTTTTGGACTTTTTGCGGTGCCTCATCCGCAGGGATAGTCCCAACCAAGATTATTTTTCAAATGCTAGGCTAGAAGGACCTCTAAAAACGCCCATATGTGGGTGGCTACTGGTGTTTTTGTGGTTTTGTTGGCTATAATCGGATCGCAAAATTGTTTTTACCATTACTTTAACGATCCGACTGGGAAGCGTTGAGCCCGTAATATCTGATCGTATCCCTTTATTGATTAACGGGGTATCGTTAGTTTTTACAATATGATAGCGATACGACAACTACAGGGGCACAAAGTCAATGAGACAGGGGAAGATAAATTAGTTCATTACAGATGGCAGCATAATTAAAACTAGTCTGTCATCTTGTGTGCATCGCTGTATGCTGAAGGTAGAAGAACAAGGGGTGGGGGATCGTGGTGCCACCACCCATCGCTATTGAGAATAGGTTTATCAGATAAGGCTGTTTTAACCAGATAATATACAACGACACGATCCACATAATAGTAATCGCATAATTACCGCATTTTACGAGGCGATGGTGGTACATACGATTACGACGCGATCCGCTAAATTTCGGGAGCAACGTTTAGGCCCTCGGATCGCTATTCTGCGATTTGCAACTCTGTGGTAAACTTGGAGCAGCGGCCCCCCTGAGGTGCCCACTGACCTACTTTAGCAATGACGATATATACAGTGATAAGTAAACAATGTATTAATGTGGGCAATAATCATATGTAAATAATATTTTTATAAAGAGCAATGTTTATTAACATTCTCGATACATGATTTCAATTAAGAAATATGAAGCATGTAATACAAATGTACAAAACATGGTTTAACAGTTGTGAATGATATTCATGGTAGTCTGTTTTCAAGCTCTTCTCTTTTTTTCTCTTTTTTTGTAAGTATAATCAATGAGAATCAGAATGAAAAGTTTGGAATCTCCATTGGAATACACTAGTTGTCACCGTTTCTATTTTCAGTCATTTAATCTTAATACAGTCATTTGCTTCCGGATGTTTGTACCACCAGGGAGCTGTTTCAATAGTTTCGTGACATGTCTGTATGGTGTCTGTGACACCATACAGACAGATCAACACAAGTCACGAGGTGGATAATCAGAGCAACTCTCTTCATTATCATTGACTTCTGGGTGCAGAAATTGAAGAAAAATTAGGAGAATTTTTTTATATTTTTTTTTTATTTGGCACGTTGGCATACAGGAGTCGCGGTCTTTCACACACCAAATTGACAATAACCATGTAAACAATTTATTAGTGTGGACGATAATCATCCTGTATTCCCTTTTACTGCCCAGTTTTACTGCGACACGACTTCGTGGATGCTGGAGCTCGTCGGGAACTGCTACGACGATATCGCCAGGGATGACGACCTGCGAAACGTCTGCAAGCGCACAGTAGAATGGTGAGTGGGCTCTCCTACTACCTCGTTTCTATTGGCAGACGATTTTTTTTTTTTTTTAATTTATCGGCAAGTATTACAGGCAGTCTGCGAGTAGCAGGTTTTTTATGCCTTTTCAGAGCATTTACAGTATTTGCATCGACAACTATACCAGTCGAGTATACATATATATACAAAGTGAAAAGGAAATAGGTGATAGGATGTGATGTGATGAGATGATTTACATATACTGTCAACTATACCTGTATATACATGATCCCTCATACAGAGTTCTGCTCTTAAGCTTCACAAATTTTACAGCGGATATTTTTTAATTAATAAGGAAGTTTTAAACAAGTACAACTCAGCAGCTTCCCAAGTCAGTTTGATGGATGGTTTATTGGTATGAACAGTCGCACACAACGTACCGGCAAGAGTAGCCTTTTTCAAGTCTTTTTTTTTAATTACTCTTAAAGTTGACGGTGAGACTCAAAAAACAAATATCGGTATTTACAAGAAACGGATAAGAAAGTTGCTGTATGCCTGAGGAATGTTGATACCTGACTTAACTACTTGGAAGATCTGTAATTCATTTTTCCATCTCATCTTTTCATCAATTATCCCTATGGGATCTTGTATATATTATTTGTACACCATGAAGGAACTTGTTACTGAAGGAACCATATGTACTGCTGGTCACCGAAGTGATCTCAAACCTGCTACTGCAGATGTCACTTATGCAACTGTATCGTTTTGCGCAAATAATTTTTTTTTTTTTTTAATTTCTCGGTGGTGCCAACGACTTCATTATCCATCGTATACAAAGACTCGATTGGAAATAGATGGGACTCAGTAAACCACAACCAATTATATAAAACCTGTCAGATACCACAACCGTGGTATACGGCCTATTATCCTACCCCTAATAAAAAACGCCATAGGCTTAACATGGGATTTGCTTATGTCACGGGTAGTGACATAAAGTGTTGTTTATGCCACTACTTTCTGATACTAAAAAAATATGGAAACGGGGTAGGATAAAATCTAGACGCCACTCGTTTGAGTTTGAGCTTATTCATGCCACTTATTTTGTTGGCTCTGTAATATCACTCGTCTTCGACTCGTGAAATTATGGAGTCAACAAAATGTGTGGCATAAATAAACTCAGACTCAAACTCGTGACGTCTCTTGATAAAATCGATGATATACGGCCTAAAATCCATGGTATACGGAAGAAATAGTCCTCTTGTACTATAGAGCAAAGAAATAGTCGTTGCTGTTATACCCTTTAATATGCCAATTACTGAGTTAGATTTACTCGAGGAGATGGATAATAATTGCAACAAACGATGGTTATGTTGACAGGCGGCTGTGTAAACCACCCGAGGTTGACGTCGCAATACACTCGCTAACACTCATGTATTACTACGGGCCAACCCCTCGTGGTTTCCGGCCACCTGTCCACAAAAACATCGTTTATCTTCTATGTATATCGTCATCAATTTATCGGAGAGGGTGCAGTGTGTGCACTGTTTCTATTGTATTTTCCAGGTACACACAGATTGAATTGGCATTTTTACATAATCTATGCCAAATTAATCGGTGGGCATTATCTGTTGGTTTTGTTTCTATTACCCATCTGCCGTCGGTGTAACAAAAATAATCTCTCAGACAGAAACCTATAGACACGTCCAATGTAGTCCCCGTGTAAGGAATCTACTTGGTTCGAAACAGTGTTTGGGGTCACCCCGCGACACAGGACACATTTGCTCTGAACGGACCCTATCCCTTTACCCGGGGTTTCTCCTGTAAATTTGACGTGTGCTCAACAGTTTAGCAAAGAATTCACCTTTTTCTGCTTTATTCTAATTTTGGTTTAAGAAAATGAGGTATTCTAGTCTGACGCTGAGTTGAGAAGATCCCCGAGAATTAATATCGGATGCGAAACCGAAAGTATTCGCTTACATTTCGCCTGGCACACATGATGTTTTGTATCCCTCACCATTGTGGTGCGCTTGTCTTGTTTTATAAATGGAGCCTCCGAGTGTAAACCGTGACAACAGTATCCTAACAGATTATTTATGCTGTGTGGGCTTTAACACTTATGTCTGCAACAACCAAGTTAAGTGATACGAGAAGAGGAATTGGGACTGTATTTTTCACCTGATACAAAGTGTCCATAGAAAACATATGGAAAATGAGTGCGTATGTAAAAATGGTGCGTACCTAAAATGAACTAGATGTTATTGTTGAAGCCACTAACCAAGAATCCCCAAGTGTTGTTTTGTGTTCCCAATCTTTATTGATTTTACAATCAGTGATACATTTGGTTCCATGTTTTAATAATCATATATCGTCATACTAGTCTCGGCGGTCTGCCATCATCAGAGACTTGATAACAAAATGAATTAATATTGGTATGCCACTAATCAGGAAAAAGGTGGATGATAAATACACAATATTGACTGGTTTTAGATACAAGCGGCCGTATGCTCCGAGGAGTTGACGCGTAGTAATATCCGAGCGTATGCGAGGATATTGCGCAGAGTCAACTCTGAGGAGCATACCACCGCTTTTATCTGAAACCAGTCTATATTGTATTTATCATCCAACCTTTCTGGACAAGTGGCATTTCGATATCAGTTCGTTTCGGTTATCCATTATTTTTTCGGACGCACTATTTTTCCGTATGAGCTACCCGGAGCATACAACATATCCGTATGCACCGGGTATGTGCATACAAACTCCCTATATGTTTTTAATGGACACTTTGTATTAGGTGGATGATAAATACGAAATAGACTGGCTTCAAATAAAAACGGTTGTATGCCCCTCGCAGTTGACTCCGTGCAATATCCCCGCTTGTATTTGAAACCAGTCAATATTGTATGTATGTATATATGCAACATCTGCAGAGCTGTAAAGCCAAACTACCAATTTGTTGGGAGTGAAAGAGGAGGAGGGCATTGTCAATGTTAAATTATGAATTTTAGACATCTCAGCTGCTTCTCTTACATCTGCAAGTCAGTCGTTTGCCCATCCAAAGTTTTTACAACTCTGAATAATCACGTGTTCCTAGTTACAAAACAAGGTCATGTACAACGCCATGAGATGTTTCTAGACAAGGAAGTAGTGCAAGTCACAATGTCAGATATGGCACCAAAAACAACAGATTGAAGTGTAGTATGTGTGCTGTAAAATGTGCCTGAAACAGGTATTATGAAGTGCACGTTTTCTCTTTCATGAATAAAAACGAGATAGAACACAAAGTACTCCTTATTCAGAATAAGAAATAAGTTTATTTATGGAATTTTAGATACAGTTCCAGGCAAGGTACTTTGTTGGAGTCCATAAGGACTTATATATGTAAACAGACTTACATATAACGAAAAATAAAATGAATAAGGGATGAATAAAAAGTGCATAATGATGAAAACATTGATATTCAGATACTATGAATTTTCTTCTGATAGGAAACTGATAGTTTTAAAGGAATATAGCTATAGTACATCTATAAAGGGTGTGTTCCATTAACCCGACGGAAATATAACATCGTCGGGTGTGTGCTATACATGGCTTTAGTGTACAAAACCACAGCCTACCAGGAAAAATAGTGCCAACCGACCTAGAAAAACTAGGTGTACATTCATTCATCTTTTGTATTCAGTTTCAATCTTTTAAGAACTTTATGAACAAGAAAAACAAACACGGACTATTTTCTGAGCAAGGCTTAATTCAAAATGGTATCGACATTAGATTGTGTGGTTTGGTAGTGCATTAATAAAGCGCCCGAAACCGACGTCGGATGGGGCCACAGACTTCCTAAAACGCTGCTCCACTGGGCCCGTCTTATAGAAACGACACAGTTGCCGACGTTGGGTGGTCGCCGCCGACGCTGTGTGGTAAATGCAGGCCGTATTTTATCGACGCCTCCATCGTCTCAGTGGAATACCCGCTTAAGATAAAGGACACTTCAGAACTGCTGTAGTATGCCCGGTGGAAAATTTGGAAGATAATTTTCTCAGATTTAGCAATTTGAAAACTAGAACCTTGGGGCAGAGATACTCCAACCGTACAGAATCTCTGCTAGGAGAGTGTCTCTTATCTGACTATCTGATTGACCCAGACTAAGTTTTTAGGTCTATGTACAAAGGTATATGTGATCTAAAGAAATGACACAAGCAGGAACAAGCGATCTTATTAAGACAACGTCGATATTTTACCTCAGGTTGACCATATGACCACAGCTCTGTCAATATCGGAGGCAGCACTGTATCTTTAACAACATCCGTACGCTTGGTACGGACATATAGGACTAGAAGGAGGAAGTGATATACAGTTTCTGTCCTAGAGGATGCAGCTCGTGGCTTACTACGTGGGATCTATACTCGTGCGGCCATGTAAGTCTAGAAATAGAGACAGGGGAAGATTATTCTCGGGTTAGTTTATTGGTTTGACTTGATTTATATCGAGCATCAGTTGTACTGAAACCGACGGGTCGGGTCTTCTTTGCCGAACCTCTGACCTTGGCCCATATATCTATCACGACTAGGTCATAGCGCGAACACATATCAGGCCAGGGGCTTGTTTAATAATCTTGGATCGTACATGTTGACCCCTTTCTGTATGCCATAGAGACCCAGGGACGATGTAGGTTATTCAAGACTTATGGACAACTGTATACAGCTAATACTATGTTAGCAAACAGACTTAAATATCATTAAACGATAGACCTTGTACGAGGTAAAGAAAATGGTCTTCTTGCGCGATCCTAGATTATTAAACCGGCCCCAGATTTCACCACTACTTTTCGTTAGGCCCAGTTCGCACCTGCCGACGGAAAACGCACCGATATCATATCGGGAAGAGACAAGTCTTGGACTATGTACTCGGTGTGTCCTCCCATGTCAATCAAATTCGCCGTTGTTCCTTGATACTGACCAAAGCACCTTGCCATGAGAATTTTGAGCCAAAAGAGAAAATTGTCTGAGACTAGGGGAAATGTGCGAAGGTGCTTAAGGCCCGGCGTCCACCTACTGCGATAGAATCGTAGACCTCACGATATGGCACCAATACAAAAAGTCAAAATCGGTGCCATATCGGGAAGGTGCAAAATCGTAGACATATGTCTAGACAAGCCAATCCACCATGCGTTGTATGGGGTTTTTATCAGTGTCTAATCGCAGAAACGTGGTCAACTGCCCCGATATCAGGTAACTTTCCGACGCGATTTTGATTTTTTATCGGGAGGTGCATCGTAGACCATATCGTTGCCATATCGTAGTAGGTGGACACCGGGCCTAATAGTAAGAGGCACCAGACAGACCTGTCATACACTTATTGTGAAAATAACGAGACCTCTGTGATGTAACACATAACGTGATGGTCAAAGTCTCCTCTGATATTGTCCATGTAATTTACCATACATAGCAGCAAGACTATTCACTCTTTTTGTTTTGTGTTTTAATTGGGTATTGATTCGAAATACAAGTATTTTGTTCTGCCATCATCCCCTCTGATTTCTGCGAGACTAATTCATAGCCATGCTTACACCTCAACAAATATCTACATAAAACTAAATACATGTATATACAAAACATCAACAAAAAATTGATGATGATATTATTTTGATCATTCTTGTCATTCTTTCACACATCTACATACCCTATAGGCCCTATCTGTTTTACTTTATTTCTGTCGTGCCCTGTACCTGGATTCATATTTTGTTCAAGTTTTGAATATCATAAATAATGCTTCGAGACGGTATCTGGGAGCTGTTTCAAAAGTCGGGAGGGTGCTAAACGAGAGTACTCATCGCCACAGCGAGAGGCCAACAATGGAACTTGAGGCGTCGCTGTCGAGGTAGAGGTGCCGCTCTCTATGGGATATTGGTAGTAGTTTTGCTGCCGCTTTGATTTGAGGTGCCGCTCGCTGTTGCCAGCCTCTCGCTTTCAAAATGTGACGTGCTGCTGGCGAGACCTCATTCGACTTTTGAAACAGCTCCCTGGTCTCTGCCAAGAATGCCTCATGGCATTATATGATTTATGCTGGGAATGCCTCAAAGCTTTATCCCGCTTTATAAAGCATTATCTAGCTAGGACTGCCTCAAGGCAATATCCAGTCTACCCTGGGGAATACATCAAGGCAATATCCAGTATATGCTGAGGAATGCCTCAAGGTATTATCTGGTTTATGCTGGGAAATACTTCAGGGCATTATAGAGTATATGCTGAGAAATGTTTTAAGGCATTATCTGCTTTATACCGAGAAATTTATACTTCAAGGCTTTATCCAGTCTATGCTGAGAAATACCGTAAAATTCAAGGGAATTTTTTTACAGTGTAATGCTTTAAGGAATTATCATGTTTATGCTGGGGAACGCCTCAAGGCATTAGCTAGTCTATGCTGGGGAATGCTTCAAGTCATTGTCCACCGTGAATGGGTTTTAAACACTGTCTCTCCGTGTTCTGCAGGTACCTGGAGTGCGGTAACGAGTCGCTGCGGCTGAAGGCCGGGCAGACCATGCTGATGATGCTCCTGAAGGACCGCGTGGAGGACCGCCTCCAGGTGATGGCCGACGCCGTGTCCGGGGCGGCCGGCCACGACTCCTCCAGCACCGCCGGCGCCGACCTGCTGGAGCCCACGTTTTCACCGTACAACGCTACAACAACAGACGACACGACCACGGGACTCTCAGGTTAGTGTCAGTGTGTGTCTCTGTGTCTCAGTGTCTCTGTGTGTCACTTTACAACGCTACAACAACAGACGACACGACCACGGGACTCTCAGGTCAGTGTGTGTGTGTCTCTGTGGGTCTATGTGTCACTTTACAACGCTACAACAACAGACGACACGACCACAGGACTCTCAGGTCAGTGTTTGTGTGTGTCTCAGTGTCTCCGTGTGTCACTTTACAACGCTACAACAACAGACGACACGACCACGGGACTCTCAGGTTAGTGTCAGTGTGTGTCTCTGTGTCTCAGTGTCTCTGTGTGTCACTTTACAACGCTACAACAACAGACGACACGACCACGGGACTCTCAGGTTAGTGTCAGTGTGTGTCTCTGTGTCTCAGTGTCTCTGTGTGTCACTTTACAACGCTACAACAACAGACGACACGACCACGGGACTCTCAGGTCAGTGTGTGTGTGTCTCAGTGGGTCTATGTGTCACTTTACAACGCTACAACAACAGACGACACGACCACAGGACTCTCAGGTCAGTGTTTGTGTGTGTCTCAGTGTCTCCGTGTGTCACTTTACAACGCTACAACAACAGACGACACGACCACGGGACTCTCAGGTTGGTGTTTGTATGTGTCTCAGTGTCTCTGTGTGTCTGTGTGTGTCACTTTACAACGCTACAACAACAGACGACACGACCACGGGACTCTCAGGTCAGTGTTTGAGTGTGTCACTGAGTGTTTCTGCGTCATTGTGTGTCAATGTGTGTCACCGTGTAGCGCTACAACAACAGACGACACGACCACGGGACTCTCAGGTTAGTGTGTGTGTGTCTCAGTGTCTCTGTGTGCCACTGTGTGTCACTGTACAACGCTACAACAACAGACGATACGACCACGGGACTCTCAGGTCAGTGTGTGTGTGTCACTGGATGTCTCTGTGTGTCACTGTGTGTCAATGTGTGTTACTTTATGTCACTTTACAATGCTACAACAACAGACGACACGACCACGGGACTCTCAGGTCAGTGTTTGAGTGTGTCACTGAGTGTTTCTGTCACTGTGTGTCACTGTGTGTCAATATACAACACTATAACTGCATACGACACGACCACGGGACTCTCAGGTCAGTGTCAGTGTGTCTTTGGGTGTCTCTGTGTGCCACTGTGTGTCAATGTGTGTTACTTTGTGTCACTTTACAACGCTACAACAACAGACGACACGACCACGGGACTCTCAGGTCAGTGCTTGAATGTGTCTCTGGGTGTTTCTGTGTTAATATGTGTCAATGTGCTCTCAGGTCAGTGTTTGAGTGTGTCTCAGTGTCTCTGTGTGCCACTGTGTGTTATCAGGTCTATGCTGAGAAATGCCTCAAGGCATTATCTGGTCTATGCTGGGAAATGCCTGGAGTGTGTCTCAGTGGCTCTGTGTGTTACTGTGTGTTACTGTGTGTCACTTTACAATGCTACAACAACAGATGACCCGACCACGGGACTCTCAGGTCAGTGTTTGAGTGTGTCACTGTGTGTCACTTTACAACGCTACAACAATAGACGATACGACCATGGGACTCTCAGGTTAGTGTCAGTGTGTCTCTGGGTGTCTCTGTGTGCCACTGTGTGTCACTTTACAATGCTACACCAACAGACGACACGACCACGGGACTCTCAGGTCAGTGTTTGAGTGTGTCTCACCCGGCGTTTACACTAGACGACTTAATATGTGGCGACTGTAGATCGTCAAGCCGATAGTCGTCAGGCGGTGGCAATGTCCACCGCAAAAGTCGTCAACGTCAAAATTTACCTGAGTGTTCACACTGATGACTATGAGTTTTCACAGAATCGCCGCCTATGTAGATGACTAATTCAAACCGGCTTGAAATAGTCGTCAGGGCCAGAGCGTGTCTAATAGTTGTGAGGTGGTGCTTTATTGCGTAATCTGACGTAATCAGACGATCTGCAGTCGCCACGCTCTTGGCGTTTACACTAGACAATTTCTAGACTTTTACGGCTGAAAGTTATCAGGTTCAAGAATCGCCGCCTATAATCGTCTAGTGTAAACGCCGGGTAAGTGTCTCTGTGTGCCACTTAACAATGCTACAACAAGAGACGACACAACCACAGGACTCTCCGGTTAGTGTCAGTGTGTGTCTTTGTGTTTCTCGGTGCCACTGTGTGTTAGGCCTGACGTCCACCTACTACGATAGAAATTTAGACCAACCGATATGGCACCGATACAAAAAGCAAATATCGGAGACATATCGGGAAGGTGCGAAATCGTAGACATATGTCTAGACATGCCAATCCACCATGCATCGTAAGGTTTATTTTTCGGTGCCTAATCGCAAAAACGTGGTCAACTGCCCCGATATTAGGTGACCTTCCAAAGCGATTTTGATTTTTTATCGGGAGATGCATCGTAGACCATTTGGGAGCAATATAGCAGTAGGTGGATGCCAGGCCTAACTGTGTGTCAACATACAACACTATAACTACAGACGCCACGACCATGGGACTCTCAGGGGAGAATTTGTGTGTCAATGTGTCTCTGTGTGTCACTGTGTGTCAGTGTGTGCCCCCCTCCCTTTTATATGTGTTACACAGGGAAAGGATATACGGAAAATTTCCTGATTTATTTTACACTGCATGCATACTTTATGGTTGGCCCCTAAATAAGTGCAAACCTTCTGCATTTGTAAAATTGATATCATGTAAATGCCAGTGCGACCCTATTGTAGATTAAGATATGTGTCATATATATATAACGCTTTCTTCAAATTAATTTCCAGTAAATATCTGATATATAATTCTTTGAATCAGCTGTATGATGCATTGGTATAGCCATATCGGGGAAAGGTTTTATATTCAAGGTTCATTCTTCACATTAATTAACGTAAACAATTGATTATATATCTGATATTTCAAGCTTGATATCAGTTATGTTGCATGCTGCATCGTCGAAATGAAAATAGAATGTGAATAATGATAATAATAATTACAACTACAAAAATAATAATAATGATAATAATGATAATAATAATAATAATAATAATAATAATAATAATAATAATAATAATGATAATAAATGATATTTACTTGACCTGCCCCCTGGTGGATCCTACAGGCAGTGAAGATGTGGCGGAAGCGCTGGCGCAGGAGCTGATACGGCGCATGCTCGGCGGGGGGCCGGGAGCCGGAAGTACCGCCGACGACGTGCTCGACGACTTCATGGACGCCATGTCGCCCGAGAAGCGCAAAGTGCGCGAGGCCGAGCACATGGCTGAGATCGGCATGCACACCGTCTACGTGCAGAACATACGCCGGTGGTACGTATCATACAGAAACAGGCTTACTGTGGCTGTAGGTTATGAATATGTGGTAAAATTTACTAATATGTAGTCAGTTTTACCAGGTATTTATCAGATACAGACATAGTATACCTGTTTTCTTTTTATTATGTTCTAGTGTTACTATCTATGATCACATGGCTGAGATCGGCATGCACACCGTCTACGTGCAGAACATACGCCGGTGGTACGTATCATACACAGGGATTCTCCACTAGTGTTACTATCTATGATCACATGGCTGAGATCGGCATGCACACCGTCTACGTGCAGAACATACGCCGGTGGTACGTATCATACACAGGGATTCTCCACTAGTGTTACTATCTATGATCACATGGCTGAGATCGGCATGCACACCGTCTACGTGCAAAACATACGCCGGTGGTACGTATCATACACAGGGATTCTCCACTAGTGTTACTATCTATGATCACATGGCTGAGATCGGCATGCACACCGTCTATGTGCAGAACATACGCCGGTGGTACGTATCATACACAGGGGTTCTCCACTAGTGTTACTATCTATGATCACATGGCTGAGATCGGCATGCACACCGTCTACGTGCAGAACATACGACGGTGGTACGTATCATACTTATATAGAACTGCATCGAGAATCTTATAAATAGACAATACTCCATGAGTTTGGATGGGCTGCAATCGTCATCGAGGCGAAGCCGAGTGATGATTACGGCTCAGCCAAACAAGTGGAGTATTGTCTATTTTATGATTCAAGTGCGGTTCTGGATTTATCTTACCCCTTTCTATGACATTGAATATCATCACAACTTCAGAATAATCAGAATAAACTTAGCAAATTCACTACGCCACGGCCGTGGCGTAGTATTTTCACTTTACCAGGGTGATCTTGAGTATATTTTTCCAATGTTATTCCAATAGCTTAACTTGTACCAGGGGTGAGATAAACAGGGATTCTCGACTAGTGTTACTATCTATGATCACATGGCTGAGATCGGCATGCACACCGTCTACGTGCAGAACATACGCCGGTGGTACATATCATACACAGGGATTCTCCACTAGTGTTACTATCTATGAGCTCATGGCTGAGATCGGCATGCACACCGTCTACGTGCAGAACATACGCCGGTGGTACGTATCATACACAGGGATTCTCCACTAGTGTTACTATCTATGATCGGATGGCTGAGATCGGCATGCACACCGTCTACGTGCAGAACATACGCCGGTGGTACGTATCATACACAGGGATTCTCCACTAGTGTTACTATCTATGATCACATGGCTGAGATCGGCATGCACACCGTCTACGTGCAGAACATACGACGGTGGTACGTATCATACTTATATAGAACTGCATCGAGAATCTTATAAATAGACAATACTCCATGAGTTTGGATGGGCTGCAATCGTCATCGAGGCGAAGCCGAGTGATGATTACGGCTCAGCCAAACAAGTGGAGTATTGTCTATTTTATGATTCAAGTGCGGTTCTGGATTTATCTTACCCCTTTCTATGACATTGAATATCATCACAACTTCAGAATAATCAGAATAAACTTAGCAAATTCACTACGCCACGGCCGTGGCGTAGTATTGTCACTTTACCAGGGTGATCGTTGAGTATATTTTTCCAATGTTATTCCAATAGCTTAACTTGTACCAGGGGTGAGATAAACAGGGATTCTCGACTAGTGTTACTATCTATGATCACATGGCTGAGATCGGCATGCACACCGTCTACGTGCAGAACATACGCCGGTGGTACATATCATACACAGGGATTCTCCACTAGTGTTACTATCTATGAGCACATGGCTGAGATCGGCATGCACACCATCTACGTGCAGAACATACGCCGGTGGTACGTATCATACACAGGGATTCTCCACTAGTGTTACTATCTATGATCGCATGGCTGAGATCGGCATGCACACCGTCTACGTGCAGAACATACGCCGGTGGTACGTATCATACACAGGGATTCTCCACTAGTGTTACTATCTATGATCACATGGCTGAGATCGGCATGCACACCGTCTACGTGCAGAACATACGCCGGTGGTACGTATCATACACAGGGATTCTCCACTAGTGTTACTATCTATGATCACATGGCTGAGATCGGCATGCACACCGTCTACGTGCAGAACATACGCCGGTGGTACGTATCATACTTAGAAGGAAACCCACGAGATGGAAATAGCTTGGTCCGTAATCCACCGAGTTTGACTGCAGAGTAATTCACGAAGCGAAGCTGAGTGAATTACTCTGTGGTCAAACGAGGCGGAATGCAGATGAAGTTTTTTTCATCGAGTGGTTTTCTAATTTTATCTCACCCCGTATAACACTATTTATTGATGAAATGAATCACCAAATTAGCTATTGAGTATTGGGTACACGAACCTCACTGCCGTGGAGTACGAGTCCTAATGTTAAGCCTATGGAGGAAAATACAAGGGTGAGATAAAGAGGGATTTTCCACTAGTGTTACTATCTATGATCACATGGCTGAGATCGGCATGCACACCGTCTACGTGCAGAACATACGCCGGTGGTACGTATCATACACAGGGATTCTCCACTAGTGTTACTATCTATGATCACATGGCTGAGATCGGCATGCACACCGTCTACGTGCAGAACATACGCCGGTGGTACGTATCATACACAGGGATTCTCCACTAGTGTTACTATCTATGATCACATGGCTGAGATCGGCATGCACACCGTCTACGTGCAGAACATACGCCGGTGGTACGTATCATACACAGGGATTCTCCACTAGTGTTACTATCTATGATCACATGGCTGAGATCGGCATGCACACCGTCTACGTGCAGAACATACGCCGGTGGTACGTATCATACACAGGGATTCTCCACTAGTGTTACTATCTATGATCACATGGCTGAGATCGGCATGCACACCGTCTACGTGCAGAACATACGCCGGTGGTACGTATCATACACAGGGATTCTCCACTAGTGTTACTATCTATGATCACATGGCTGAGATCGGCATGCACACCGTCTACGTGCAGAACATACGCCGGTGGTACGTATCATACACAGGGATTCTCCACTAGTGTTACTATCTATGATCACATGGCTGAGATCGGCATGCACACCGTCTACGTGCAGAACATACGCCGGTGGTACGTATCATACACAGGGATTCTCCACTAGTGTTACTATCTATGATCACATGGCTGAGATCGGCATGCACACCGTCTACGTGCAGAACATACGCCGGTGGTACGTATCATACACAGGGATTCTCCACTAGTGTTACTATCTATGATCACATGGCTGAGATCGGCATGCACACCGTCTACGTGCAGAACATACGCCGGTGGTACGTATCATACACAGGGATTCTCCACTAGTGTTACTATCTATGAGCACATGGCTGAGATCGGCATGCACACCGTCTACGTGCAGAACATACGCCGGTGGTACGTATCATACACAGGGATTCTCCACTAGTGTTACTATCTATGATCACATGGCTGAGATCGGCATGCACACCGTCTACGTGCAGAACATACGCCGGTGGTACGTATCATACACAGGGATTCTCCACTAGTGTTACTATCTATGATCACATGGCTGAGATCGGCATGCACACCGTCTACGTGCAGAACATACGCCGGTGGTACGTATCATACACAGGGATTCTCCACTAGTGTTACTATCTATGATCACATGGCTGAGATCGGCATGCACACCGTCTACGTGCAGAACATACGCCGGTGGTACGTATCATACACAGGGATTCTCCACTAGTGTTACTATCTATGATCACATGGCTGAGATCGGCATGCACACCGTCTACGTGCAGAACATACGCCGGTGGTACGTATCATACACAGGGATTCTCCACTAGTGTTACTATCTATGAGCACATGGCTGAGATCGGCATGCACACCGTCTACGTGCAGAACATACGCCGGTGGTATGTATCATACACAGGGATTCTCCACTAGTGTTACTATCTATGATCGGATGGCTGAGATCGGCATGCACACCGTCTACGTGCAGAACATACGCCGGTGGTACGTATCATACACAGGGATTCTCCACTAGTGTTACTATCTATGATCACATGGCTGAGATCGGCATGCACACCGTCTACGTGCAGAACATACGACGGTGGTACGTATCATACTTATATAGAACTGCATCGAGAATCTTATAAATAGACAATACTCCATGAGTTTGGATGGGCTGCAATCGTCATCGAGGCGAAGCCGAGTGATGATTACGGCTCAGCCAAACAAGTGGAGTATTGTCTATTTTATGATTCAAGTGCGGTTCTGGATTTATCTTACCCCTTTCTATGACATTGAATATCATCACAACTTCAGAATAATCAGAATAAACTTAGCAAATTCACTACGCCACGGCCGTGGCGTAGTATTGTCACTTTACCAGGGTGATCGTTGAGTATATTTTTCCAATGTTATTCCAATAGCTTAACTTGTACCAGGGGTGAGATAAACAGGGATTCTCGACTAGTGTTACTATCTATGATCACATGGCTGAGATCGGCATGCACACCATCTACGTGCAGAACATACGCCGGTGGTACGTATCATACACAGGGATTCTCCACTAGTGTTACTATCTATGATCGCATGGCTGAGATCGGCATGCACACCGTCTACGTGCAGAACATACGCCGGTGGTACGTATCATACACAGGGATTCTCCACTAGTGTTACTATCTATGATCACATGGCTGAGATCGGCATGCACACCGTCTACGTGCAGAACATACGCCGGTGGTACGTATCATACACAGGGATTCTCCACTAGTGTTACTATCTATGATCACATGGCTGAGATCGGCATGCACACCGTCTACGTGCAGAACATACGCCGGTGGTACGTATCATACTTAGAAGGAAACCCACGAGATGGAAATAGCTTGGTCCGTAATCCACCGAGTTTGACTGCAGAGTAATTCACGAAGCGAAGCTGAGTGAATTACTCTGTGGTCAAACGAGGCGGAATGCAGATGAAGTTTTTTTCATCGAGTGGTTTTCTAATTTTATCTCACCCCGTATAACACTATTTATTGATGAAATGAATCACCAAATTAGCTATTGAGTATTGGGTACACGAACCTCACTGCCGTGGAGTACGAGTCCTAATGTTAAGCCTATGGAGGAAAATACCGGGGTGAGATAAAGAGGGATTTTCCACTAGTGTTACTATCTATGATCACATGGCTGAGATCGGCATGCACACCGTCTACGTGCAGAACATACGCCGGTGGTACGTATCATACACAGGGATTCTCCACTAGTGTTACTATCTATGATCACATGGCTGAGATCGGCATGCACACCGTCTACGTGCAGAACATACACCGGTGGTACGTATCATACGCATGGATTCTCCACTAGTGTTACTATCTATGATCACATGGCTGAGATCGGCATGCACACCGTCTACGTGCAGAACATACGCCGGTGGTACGTATCATACACAGGGATTCTCCACTAGTGTTACTATCTATGATTACATGGCTGAGATCGGCATGCACACCGTCTACGTGCAGAACATACGCCGGTGGTACGTATCATACACAGGGATTCTCCACTAGTGTTACTATCTATGATCACATGGCTGAGATTGGCATGCACACCGTCTACGTGCAGAACATACGCCGGTGGTACGTATCATACACAGGGATTCTCCACTAGTGTTACTATCTATGATCACATGGCTGAGATCTGCATGCACACCGTCTACGTGCAGAACATACGCCGGTGGTACGTATCATACACAGGGATTCTCCACTAGTGTTACTATCTATGATCACATGGCTGAGATCGGCATGCACACCGTCTACGTGCAGAACATACGCCGGTGGTACGTATCATACACAGGGATTCTCCACTAGTGTTACTATCTATGATCACATGGCTGAGATCGGCATGCACACCGTCTACGTGCAGAACATACGCCGGTGGTATGTATCATACACAGGGATTCTCCACTAGTGTTACTATCTATGATCACATGGCTGAGATCGGCATGCACACTGTCGTCTACGTGCAGAACATACGCCGGTGGTATGTATCATACACAGGGATTCTCCACTAGTGTTACTATCTATGAGCACATGGCTGAGTTCACCCCAGGAATAAATCTCCATAGGCTTAACATTGGGAACTCGTTCTCCATGCCCCTACAAGTATTACAGTCAGTTCCCCATGGTTTATAGCCTGTGTGCTGTCCATTATTTTAGTGTGTACAGGGGTGAGATAAGTACAGAAAGCAACTCGTTTTGGTCAAAGAATTCATTCTGCAACTCGTTTGAACGCTACATGATATTCACTCGGCTATCGCCTCGTTCATATCACTCCGCATCAAATTCGTGGAGAATGAAGACTTTGACCAAAACTTGTTGGTTTCTTCTGTAGTATGTGATAAATACGCGGTAAAATTGACTAAATGTCAGTTTTATCAAGTATTTATCACGTACATACATAGTATAGTTTTCGCACTATCATACACCTTAACTTTGTTTATCGACGATTTGTTGGGTTTTGCCTTCGTACATACCCACTACACCACGTACATATCCCGTACGCCACGTACGCGTTGTATGGCCATAAATACGACCTGGGTAGGAGCGGTCGGTATACCTAAGAGATGCGGCCACAGGTATACAAAATATTGACTGGTTTCTATATAAATAGAAACCAGCGAGGTTTAATATGAATATACCTATGGCCGAACATCTATGAAATACTATACACTGCTAGGTCCAGTATTAATAATGTTCGAGCGCATTGTGCCCATAATCAATGTTCAGGTGCACTGTGCCCTGACTGTGAATTGACGGAAATAGCGTTCTACGTGTTATCTAGGTATATGATAATATATGGAGACATAGTTAGTGTGCCAGAATGGAATCCGTTCCGAAATGTTTTGGTCGGAAATATTCACCGAGTTCCAAGAACGAGGTTCATATATTTCCGGCCAATACATCGAGGAATAGATGAAATTCAGGCACACTCAGTATGTCTCTTAATTATTCCTATAATTGATTAAAACGCTTATTTTTATTTTTAGGTATATAATAACTAGGAGCAAATAGTATGTTCATCATTGATGAATGAGCCTGCAATTATAAATGAATAACAATCAAAACGTTTTAGTTTAATTCAGTCAATGGATAGTTCTCAGTAATTCACTTGCACCCAATCAACTTGCCTTTTCTGCCTGAGTCTAGGATCCAAACATATCAAGTAGGTCAACGAAGTATCTTGGTCATGGTTGATAGACATGGTCAGCTGGGCATGCCTCTAAGACCCTGAGACACTGGCCCTCTGCTTCTTTCACAATATCACAGTGAATAGAACGAAGATAGTGAAGGAATAGTGTTCATGCAATACGCTGGAAGTCTATATGTGAGCATTCTATCCTTGATGTATATAGCGCGTGCAAGCACATACTAATAAGAATACATATCCATGTTAAGCGTATACTGATGAGTTGTCGTTGTTCCCCGCAGGCTGAAGGACCCGTCGCGCTGGCTGGCGTTTAACGAAGACGGGAAGATGTGGGGCTGCGTCCACGAGTGGTTTTCGCGCGTCTCGCTGCTCAGCCGGGCTTCCGACAAGTTCTGCGCATGCGTGTGTGAGGCAGGCATGGTTCCCGTTCTCGGCGAGATCCTCACCACCGAGCAGATCCACGAAGCGCATGCGCGAAATAACGTGAGTTATTCAGACTTGGGCAGGGATCTCAGTTGGGGTCTGGGGAAAATTGGTAGTATTTTTCATGTGGATCTTTCTGCCTCAGGGACAGTGGGAAAACTTGGATAATATGTCCTTGTCGGCTATAGCAAGGGGCTGAGGGTCTGTCGGGAGGTTCAAACCAGTTTTATTGGCGTAAATGAGGCTAAATCAATATTAGGCAATTAGTTGTACTGAATATTGAAAAGTGGATTTCCACGGAAAAGTGGAAAACTGACATTTCTGCTAGGGAGCATATATACACGATATTGACTGGTTTCAGATAGAAGCAGCCATATCCTCCGAGGCTTTGACGCGTTGTAATATCCGAGCTCATGCGAGTATATTGCACAGAGTCAACTCCAAGGAGCATACAACGGCATTTATCTGAAACCAGTCTCTATCATATTTATTATCCACCAAGTGGTATACCAATATTAGTTCGTTTAGGTACAATGTTGTGAACAGGGAGCATACATTGTATAATGTTGTGAATAGGGAGCATATATTATACAATTATGAATAGGAGCATACATTGTACAATATTGTGAATAGGGAGCATATATTGAACTATTATGAACAGGAGCATACATTGTACAATGTTGTGGATGGGAAGGATACATTGTACAATGTTGTGAATAGGGAGCATACATTGTAAAATTTTCTGATTAGGTAGTTCTTCCATGGATACCCTATACCTTCTTTGGTGTTATGATCCCCTGAAAAATCAATATTAATAATATTTTATTGATGATCTGAATTTCACTACAAAAATGTGATATGTGTATCTGTTTATCCATTTTCAGAAAGTCAAAGAGGTCATCGCTAGCGCGCTGGCCATTCTGCTGAGTGTGACCAAGTTACGGGCTGCATCCAAATGGCTTCGTTCTCTCAAAATCAAAGGTTTGCCTTACTTGACACATCTCTCAGTTCTAATGAACAACCATATTACATAGAAAACGTTTTATTAGACGATAAAACAGTTCACATGTAAATGATGCGTGATCTTCTACTCATTTTGCCATGGACAAAGTACAGGATTCCATCAGACCAGAAAACGATTGTCGAAATACTATAGATGAAAACTATGAAAGTTAACTGTCAGAGTTTGCATTCAATCAAGTTTGAATAATAGAGGGAAACTATGTTCCGGTGAAAGGAAGTCAAAGTTACGAGGTAAGGCTTGGAAAAATTACTGCCCAAGGCCTTGGCCGCGGGCAGTAATTTTTCCAAGCCTTACCGAGTAATTTTGACTTTCTTTCACTGGTACTTGGTTTCCCTATTCCTATATACCTTCAAATGTGGTTTAATAACGATAATTAGCGTTATTTGCTCATCCACCATCAAACCTGAAGCCAGATCCAACCTTATCGAGTAACTTGACACTTTATGTTTACTCCCCACTGCGCTTTTCATATGAGTTTTGTAAGAGACAATCTGATTGGTCTAAATGTCAACCTTGGGTAGTATACGGCAACCTTGGGTAGTATACGGCAACCTTGGGTAGTATCCATAAGTTACTCCACCCCCCAGAACGTGGTGTAAGCATAGAGTGTACAGCCATAGGTATATAGGAATATAGTAATTCACATGCCGAAACAGCCCTAATTACGTAGCGATATGTCGGTGAGGGTGCAGTGTTTGCCTTGTTTTCAAAACATTTCATATGACTATACTGATGGAATTTTCAGACTAACATATTGAGCCTCACCGATGAAATTGGAATGGTTTTTTTATCGTATCATGTTTATAGTTATGGTCCAGTTATGGGACTAAAGACCTGGAATAGTCCTCACTACAGGACCAGTAACTACATTTCCTCATGTCTACATGCTGTTTCAGACTCGGTGAAGCGCTACGTGCTGACTAAGGACTGGCATTTGGCCGCAGTTAGAGGACTAAAGACCTCGCACAGTCCTCACTACAGGCTCAGTAACTACATTTCCTCATATCTACATGATGTTTCAGACTCGGTGAACTGCTACGTGCTGAGTAAGGACTGCCCTCTACTACTGGCGTTGGGCCGCAGTTAGTGGACAAAAGACCTCGCACAGTCCTCACTACAGGCTCAGTAACTACACTTCCTCATATCTCCATGCTGTTTCAGACTCGGTGAAGCGCTACGCGCTGAGTAAGGACTGGCGTCAGGCTGCAGTTATGGGACTAAAGACCTTGAACAGTCCTCACTACAGAATCAGTAACTACATTTCCTCATGTCTTCATGCTGTTTCAGACTTGGTGAAGCACTACGTGCTGAGTAAGGACTGCCCTTTGCTACTGGCGTCAGGCTGCAGTTATGGGACTAAAGACCTCGAACAGTCCTCACTACAGGACCAGTAACTACATTTCCTCATGTCTTCATGCTGTTTCAGACTCGGTGAAGCGCTATGTGCTGAGTAAGGACTGCCCTATCCCACTTGCGTCTGGCCGCAATTATGGGACTAAAGACCTCGAACAGTCCTCACTACAGGCTCAGTAACTACATTTCCTCATGTCTACATGCTGTTTCAGACTCAGTGAAGCGCTACGCGCTGAGTAAGGACTGCCCTCTGCCACTTGCATCGGCCTCCAGTTAGGGGACTAAAGACCTCAAACAGTCCTCACTACAGGCTCAGTAACTACATTTTCTCATATCTCCATGCTGTTTCAGACTCGGTGAAGCGCTACACGCTGAGTAAGGACTGACATCGGCCTGCAATTAGGGGACTAAAGACCTCGCACAGTCCTCACTACAGGCTCAGTAACTACATTTCCTCATATCTCCATGCTGTTTCAGACTCGGTGAAGCGCTTCGCGCTGAGTAAGGACTGGCGTCGGGCTGCAGTTACGGGACTAAAGACCTCAAATAGTCCTCACTACAGGTTCAGTAACTACATTTCCTCATATCTCCATGCTGTTTCAGACTCGGTGAAGCGCTTCGCGCTGAGTAAGGACTGGCGTCGGGCTGCAGTTATGGGACTAAAGACCTCGCACAGTCCTCACTACAGGTTCAGTAACTACATTTCCTCATATCTCCATACTGTTTCAGACTCGGTGAAGCACTACGTGCTGAGTAAGGACTGCCGTATCCCACTTGCGTCTGGCCGCAGTTAGGGGACTAAAGACCTCGAACAGTCCTCACTTCAGGCTCAGTAACTACATTTCCTCATATCTCCATGATGTTTCAGACTCGGTGAAATGTCACATGCTGAGTAAGGACTGCCCTCTGCCACTGGCGTTGGGCTGCAGTTCGGGGACTAAAGACCTCGCACAGTCCTCACTACAGGCTCAGTAACTACATTTCCTTATGTCTACATGATGTTTCAGACTCGGTGAAGCGCTACGCGCTGAGTAAGGACATCAACATTAAGGGCCTGGCCGTGCTGGTCCTCGCCAACCTGGACGCCGTCACCACGCTGGTGGACAGGATGGACGAGGACGAGAGTAACGTGGGGCTCGAGTTCACCACGGAGGACATCGACCTCCTGCTCGCCACCTACCTGGCGTACAAGACGGAGGGGGAGGCCATGGGCTCCTTCTTAGCGAGGACCAACTTCCCCGAGCTGTGTGTGCAGGAGCTCAGGCACCACATCTCCAACAATGAGGTCTTCCAGGTAGGTTCTATCAGATATTCATTTTTTTTAATTTTTTTTTCCCATATATTGATGGAAAACAAAAATCCATCAACAAATGCAGAAAGGCACAAAACGCCATTCAGCAGAAGGAGAGAATGCTTTTACCAAATCTATCAGATATTCACGCTGCCTTTTATATCGGAACAATAATTTTATGTGTATCCAACAAGCACCTGGGGTTTTTCTATCATCATCAAGGCATAGACAGCTTCGTGTATTACTTGTCAACGGATTGTTGGCTATTTTAAACCCAATGTAAACTGAAAGATTCTCTGCGAATAAACACCTTTTCGCGTATGTTAATGAAAAAAAATAGTAATGATAATTTTATGTGTATTGTTTATGTATAAAAACAGAAAGCCAGTTTTAGGATACTCTTTCGATGTCACCCTTGTAAAGCTGTTAAACACAATAATGAAATGTATGAATAATTAAGAATTCTCAGGATTCTAGCTACCAGTCAAAAATTCAAAGTATGAAATACATGTATCTCACCGTTAATATATTTCGGGTGGACTGACTTATATACCAATGGCATTGTGTTAATCTATTGGTGGTGCATTGATATATGTAATCATGGCATTAGAATAGTCTATTGGGGAGTAGGTAGACTGACAAATATAATCATTACATTAATCTATTGGTGGCAGACTGACAATACACTAATCTACTGGTGGCAGACTGACATATTTATAACCATGACATTACCCTAAACTATTGGTGGTAGACTGACATGTATAACCATGACAATACATTAATCTATTGGTGGCAGATTGACATTATATAAATCTATTGGTGGCAGACTGACATTATGCTAATCTAGTGGTGGTAGACTGACATTACGCTAATCTATTGGGGGTAGACTGACATATATAACTATGATTTTACATTACTCTATTGGTGGCAAACTGACATATAAAACCATGACATTACGCTAATCTATTGGTGGTAGACTGACATATATAACCATGACATTACAATAATCTATTGGTGGCAGGCTGATATTATGTTAATCTATTGGTGGCAAACTGACATATATAACCATGACATTACGCTAATCTATTGGTGGCAAACTGACATATATAACCATGACATTAAGCTAATCTTGTGGTGGTAGACTGACATTACGCTAATCTATTGCGGGTAGACTGACATATATAACTATGATTTTACATTACTCTATTGGTGGCAAACTGACATATATAGCCATGACATTACGCTAATCTATTGCTGATTTTCTGGTGTTTCAGGACGAGACGTGGGAGCGCGTACATCGCCTCCTGGCGGCCATGCACCTCTTCTCCAACAAGAGCGCGGAGTTCGCCGCGTCCCTGTGTCAGGAGGACATTGTCACCCCTCTCCGGGCTGCCATCGCCTCGCCACGCCTCCGGGCCGGCATCGAAGACGAGGTGCGCCACCTCCTGTCAGACAGGGTCCTTTCTGTTTAATCTTGTGGAGGCTATTAAGAAAGAAACTGATGAGTGTTTGGTCTGTGTTCCCGTATGACATTGAGTTTGGAGCGCTAAGGGATATGAACGAGGCGATAACCGAGTAAATATTCTGAGGCGCTTCAGATGAGACAGATCAAACACGAATATGTTTCTGAGTTACCTTAGCCTGGATATAGTTATCTGTTTATCACCCATTGAGTATGAGTTAACGTACTCGCATGCCTGTTGAGAACGAGTCCCTAACATTAAGCCTATGGACATTTATACCAGGCTAAGATAATTACCAATTCGCTACGTATTCCCGTTGCATCATGATACCTTCAGGCTGTCCCAGGCTAGAATGCAAGGAATCATTTCTCGAAATTTCAATTATTGCTAACCTTCAATGAAACAATGCGAATATTTTGTAATGATTTCCTTTCTGTATAGGGCACATAGCTATTGCGTTACGGAAAATGGTGGATCCAGTTATTATTAGATTGTATCAAATATAATTCTTCGGATTTGCCATTTAAGGTTTTAGCCTTGCCTCTCGATTATCTAAAGATTATGACTGCAGAAAATAGTGGTTGTCCTCCAACGACAGTGGCGTCATCTTACAGTTTCCTGTTGGATGATGGCGAAGCTAGCAATCACTCTGTGCCCTATAATCATGTGGAAGCTATTGACCTATTCGCTACGCTGCGATGCCTAGAGGCATTCCTGGGTGATGCACACCATGATGCCTTCAGGCATTGCCAGACCTAGGTCATTTAGGAATTTTGTTCTTGAAATTTCAATAATTGCTTTTTATTTAGTGAAGCAATGCGAATATTTTGTGATAATTTCCAAACCTTTGTAAAACTATAAAATGATGAATATCATTAAGAAATTATAGTAAAATGTTAACATGGTAATGTCAAACACTAGAAATGGTTATACAATGATGCCACATTGGTAAAAGCGCCAGAGTACCACAGCTGGGCGGGCGTTGTACACCTTGCAGCTATAAACATAACCTAATAGATACCTTCATATACGGCACACAGCCTACCCTGTACAGATTCCGCCATTAGACCCAGGTGGAACATATAGCGCCCCATTTGGTTCAGCTCTGAAATATTAATGAAGTAAATATATGAACAGTATTGACTGGTTTCAGATACAAGCGGCCATATGCTCCGAGGAGTTGATGCCTAGTAATGTCCGAGCACATGTGAGGATATTGCACTGAGTCACATCTGAGGAGTACACGATGGTTTTTATCTGAAACCAGCCTATATTTTATTCATCATCCACCTTTTCGTGACGAGTGGTGTACCCCTGTTAGTTTATTTAAGGTACACACTATTTTTCCGTATGTGCGCTCGAACTCCCAGTGAGTTCTTAGAAGGAAATCCACGAGATGAAAATAGCTTGGTCCGTACTCCACTGAGTTTGACTGCAGAGTAATTCATGAAGCGAAGTTGAGTGATATTACTCTGCGGGGTGGAGAGTGGACCGAGTTATTTTCATCGAGTGAGTTTCTGATTTTATCATACCCCGTGTTACATTATTTAATGATAAAATGAATCACTCAATTAGCCATTGAGTATTGGGTACAGTACCTTTATGGCCATTGAGTATGAGTTCATAAGCCTATGGAGAAAAATACCGAGTTGAGATAATCTGTTGAAATAGGTCTCATGCATACTATCAATGACTATCAATTTATCCAGCATTCAAAATATAAGTTATCAAAGGAAACACAAAATCGCCGGCGATATTCTCAAACACTACTTCACCTTTCAGTATCCTACTCAATAGGGATTTGTAGCCTCCATATGTGTAGTATAGAGACTCTGTATTAGGCGGACAATGAACTATAAGTATCTCCTCTTCTCCTCCTAGATTGTCCCTCATGTCATCCTAATTATATCTGTGAAGTGTGACCGTCGAAAAAAACCCATTTTCATGTACTACTGCAGAAATCGACCTCTGCCATTTAAAATGTCCACTTTCCATATACTACTGAGGGTGAAATCCAGCGCAACGTTAAGAGGGGTGTACACCGACTCCGATTCCTTCCGATATTGGCATCGGAAGCGTATCGTAGAGGTTGGCGGTAATGGATCAGGTTTCCGGGATGTGGTCTACGATGGCCTCCGATGCACTCCGATAAAAGAAGGTCCATTGTAGAGAAAATCGAAATGAATCGATGTTTCACATGAGAAATAATATAGAGAAAATTCAGAAATTTTAAAACTAGGCGGAACACATGTGGGTCATTTAATCGCCCTAAATATGGTTTTGTTTGATTAATTAAAAGTGTCTGAAATCAATCATTTCATATTATATAGGAATTATGATTCTGTTATATTCTATTATGTGGTTATTTTAGTTATTTTGTTTATTAATATAAAAACTTTTTTCAATCTTTTAGCAGCTGAATGAATTTTCATTAAAAACTAGCATTTAATATGGCCGCCAATGATAGTGTGCACCGATGCTGTCCCAAACAGAACCACTGACCTATTTTTGTACAGATTGTATATAAACAGTGGTTTTCTTGTCGGCATTTGGAAACGCCACATGACAAAGGGACCTGTTTCACTAGTTTCGTGACATGTCTAGATGGTGTGTCCAGTTTCATAAGAACTAGACATTATACTTCGTTTTGTCCGTTCTTGCTTGCACCGTTGGTGCCGCTTTTCATGTCTCTCTAACACTTTTGTCACGAAACTAGTGAAACAGGTCCCATATGATGTGTAGATTTGTCTAATTCTTATGTTTGGGGTGTGTCTTTACCTAAGGGCAGCTACTTGTGTTGTCACGAAACTAGACAACCGCAATGTCTGTATGGTGTCACAGACATGTCACGAAACTAGTGAAACAGGTCCCAGATCATATCTGTCTCATTTTTAAATTTCAGAACTCAAGACGAATGCTCCACGTGTGCCTCAGCCTCGTCCACCATTGTGTCCGTCTGGATTTCAAAGAGAAATTCTTGATATCAAGTCTCTGGGACAACATGCATTACTATGCAACACTCTCCGACCCGGAAAACCCGCTCCGCTGGGCCGCGTTTCTCGCCTTCTCCCACATCCACGCCTACGTCAGCAAACAGCCAGCAGCCAATGGCGTAACGAACTCCTCGTCACGTGACCCACTGGACTCCGCCCACTCAGTGACGTCACTGCGGCCTGGCGCCATGATTGGTCCAAGTACCAGTTCGGACGCTCTTAGCCACCATTCTGTGGTCCAATTGTCGTCTGCTGAGAGTAGAAACGCCGCCATTGTGAGTCAACAACAAATTACACCAGGGCCTCTGGATCGGACTAAAAATAAAAAGTTTAACGTTAATAAGTTCCCCCATTTACGGGTGTCGCATGAGGATGTGAAGTTTCTCAACAAGCTCTGGCACACGACCAATGAACAGGAGGAGCCTGTGCTTGGAGATTTCATAGCGGCAACGGGTGGAGCGGAGATCCATACTCAGCTCATGGAGCAAATGGTGACCCATCTTCCGGTCATCACCAGTGCCGCCAACATAGAGAAGGTATGGAGCATCATTATTCACCTATTATGAGAAAACATGGTTACTGAGCCCGTACGAGTGGCCGTTCGAGGTCATTTTATGAAAAAATACGGCCCGACGCCGCAGGCAGAACTTTCATGAGCGTCCTAGCAGCAAACTGTAATGCCCATTTTTTTTTTTTTTTTAATTAGCAAAAACAGCATCTGATTACAATCATTTCTTCCTGCTGCCTGAGCTCTTACATACAATAATTTTCCATTCTTAGAACTTTATCTCGTCCAGATGAGATTAACAAGAAGTGTGAAGGAAGTGCGAGAAATGGGATGGTTTTATGGGTTGTATGCCTCCTAATTCTGTATCTCTCCTTTTCGCCCCATCGTCCAAGCTGTCCATCCTTTTCCGGGTTCATATGCATCTTAAACAAAACCTCCAGATTCATAGGCCTTGGCAGACCTTCATAAATCTAAAGAAACTTTGTCCCTCGGCACTGAATACTTCAGATTGTATCTACCACCTTTTGATGGACTCACTCGCATCCCCGTAATCACATCTTCCTCAGATTCATTTGGTAATTCCACCTCTCAAGCAAGGTACAGATCTCTGGCACTGGGGGAACCGTTGTCCTATTTGGTGTCTTAGAAGGCAGCAGCCGTTCCTGTCTGGCAGTATCCCGGGGAACCACTAAAACCTCCACGGACACCCCATGGCTCCACTTCCTATGCTTTATCCTTGCTGTCAGGTCAAGATTTTCCACAGGCCTCTTAAACTCACCATACTCCAGCAAGTCTAGTAACTGTTCCTGGGCCCGGTTCACAAACAAAGTCAAGTTAGTTAGAAGTCAAGTCAATTATAATTGATTTCGCCAAGTCAATTTTCGAAATTGACTTGATTTGGGTTCACAAACAAAGTTCAAGTCAATTCCCTTATTGACTTGGCGAAGTCAAAGAAACATGGAGCTCTTCACCATTGGAGGTAAAGATATCGCCGATTTAACGTAACGTAACGTCTGATTTCCACATCTGGTTTGCAAAACAACAAGCAGCCTTGCCTGATTCGAAATCCACAATCCATGTTAACTGTTGTAGGTTGTTCAAATTATGTGATTTGTTTGCTAATCATTATATTCCAAAAATATAATGTTAATAGAACAATGTTTTTGACTGTATTTCTCTTCAGTGGCAATTTTCGGCATCAGAATTAATTGACTTGACTTCTCAAGTCTACTGTCCATTAGACTTGGGATTTCGAACGATTTTTAAGCTTGACTAGTAATTAACTTTGCTTGTGAACCCAAACTCAGCGGAATTGACTTGGACTTGAAGTCAATTTGGCTCTAAGTCAATTTAAATTGACTTAGACTTTGTTTGTGAACCGGGCCCTGCTCTGCCAGGTTGACCTCTTGACCTGAGTAAGAGGACAGCGCTCCCTGTGGAGATGTGGCCAGCAGCTCCTCATTCCCATTAGTCAGTGTAAGAGGAGGTTCACATGTCAGGGCATACACCGTCGCACGGCCAACTTTATCATGTTTGAGGGCTAGCCTTCTTAGAGAAGCCACGTTTCTCCCAGCATCTGTTATCTTTCCTGTCTCATCCCCCTGACTCACATGAGGGAAAGTGCCAAATTCACTGCAGTCCTGATCCGGGATACGACCTAAAGATGTAAACGATTCCCCATGATCATCCAAGCCTGTTCAGTAAGGGCCGGAGTTGCCTGTACTTACACCATCCAGCAAACACTGGGTGGAGTTAAGTAATGGACCACACACTGGTGGTATATCATCCCGTATTGCTCCATTAGACCAAGCACATCTGTACTGGTATGCTCCATGCTTGCACGTGAATGCAGACAGTTCAGCCTAACTTCAGTGTACAGAAAGCTAGGTCAGTGCATCCCTCATGGTGGGAAGTACTAAACTGTGTAAAAACAATTACCGGGGGATAACAGGTTTCTGCCTAAAACTTTTCCAACGAACTCTCGGGTTTCTGTCTAGTTCAAGCCACTGCTTACCCTACAGCTAGAGGAGTTATATAGAACAAAACCTAAAACCACGCTCTCCCACATCTGCAGCCAGACAGTATGGTCTGGACAAGTTGGGTCACAAGAACAAACTACCCACGCACGTAAGGAGCTTCTAAGCCACAGTAGCCCGTGACCTTTCAAAGTCGAGTGGGTTACATTAAACCCAGGTATTGCCGTATTAAGGGGGACGTCCACCAACCACGACAAGGCTACGACAAGCGCCGACATGAAAGTTCCAAGCATCGCTTGTCGCAGCCTTGTAGTAAGAAGGAGGGCATTACGACAGCGTTGTCGGAGGGTGTCGGGATGTGCACACTCCAATTTTCTATTGTAGACCTCTGCGACACGCTCCCGACACGCCATGACACTCCACGACAAAGGTCCAGTCGTGGGAAAAATCAAACATGTTCGATATTGTCGTAGCCTTGTCGGAAGGCTCCCGACAAGCTCCGAATCGTGGCCTTGTCGTGGCCTTGTCGTAGACTCTTGTCGGGAACTGGGGTCCACCAACCACGACAAGGCCTCCAGTCGTAGGCCAGTCGTGGACCTTGTCGGGGACCCATTGTCGTAGGCATGTCATGGTTGGTGGACGCCCGCCTTTAAAGTCATTTCAATAGGGAAAATTCTTCGGCTTTATAGCACATATGCTTTATTTTCCTGTATACAATGGTTTTGAGGTTGTATACACCGGATTTGGATCTGCATACCATGGTTATAGTATCTGGGAGTTTTTAAGCAATGAGGAGTGGTTTACTCAGTCCCCATACATTATCAATGGGTAATTTGTATACGATGGATAATAGTATTAATTCGTCGTTGTCTAGTGCTGCCTTGTAATGAGACACACCATGGTGTCGCCTCGAGTAGCACAAACAGGGGGCATTTCGGTTATCTTTTTTGGTTATTTTCAGTAATCGACAGTTTCGTCTTGATTTAAGCAGATAAACACCGAACTAAGAGTATAGGTCACCTGACATTCTAAGTCTGGGGGTACCAACGACCACACACGGTACCGATTCTGCAAGCGTTATGTCAAGTCTTTCAGATTTCTTTTGTGTTTAAAGATTTTATTCAGACGAAAAAGGTTCACATCTACGAATAAACAATGAGAATGCATTAAACGAGACGTACAAGTTACAGACAGAAAACGTACACAGTTTGTTTGTGAGAGTTCAGTTACATTAATCAGCACAAGCAGGTTGTAAATCAGGTTACACCAAGATTGGCCCCGTCAAGAACGAAGCTCGAATACCCCAGCAATGGAGTAATTGTATTCTTATATGTATAAATTCAGTAATTTCTTTAGTAATAAGAGGAAATAATCTGACTGTTGATGAAACGGTCTCCATTTGTGGTCTATCATCAAGGCTATAGTGACCGACGCCGTAGGCAAAGGTATGTGTACATAGACCTGACCACAGCTTGATCCTAGAGACCGTTTTAACAACAGTCAGATCGTTTCCTTATTATTATGCATGGATATACCTGATATAATTAAAAAACCATGCCATTTTAATGACTTACATGCTAGCTGTCAATCACTTTGGACCTAAGGCGCGAACATTTTTTTGTCAACTGATAACATTGTGTATCGCTGTGCACAGTCTATGTCTTATTGTAAGTTATATGTTCCCGATTACTTTGTCAAGAAATTGATGTTGTGTATCATGACAATGTAGTAAAAATAGGTATTGATATAAAAGCTGCTTTATTTAAAAAATACCGCATCCCTAGCAGCGGGTAGTATTTTACGTATTATGATAATATATCTTTAAATTTGTGTACCAGGTGAAGATGTTGTTGGCCAACATGAACAACCTTGCCATCGAGTCGGAGTCCTTCTCCACGCGGCTGTGTGCCCCTGAGCGCTCCGTCCTCAAGAGTCTGGTCGCCATCGTGCTCAGTCCCTACATCGACCTGGCGGCTCTCAATTCACAGGTACGTCCCCGTTCTTATAGGTATGTCCCCATTCTCACTGCTAAGTTCCCATTCTTACCGGTACGTCCCCATTCTCACAGATACATCCCCATTCTCACAGGTATGTCCCCATTCTCACAGGTACGTCCCCATTCTCACAGGTATGTCCCCGTTCTCACAGGTCCCCATTCTCACAGGTATATCCCCATTCTCACAGGTATATTCCCATTCTCACAGGTACGTCCCCATTCTCACAGGTACGTCCCCATTCTCACAGATATGTCCCCATTCTCACAGATACATCCCTATTCTCACAGGTCCCCATTCTCACAGGTATATCCCCATTCTCATAGGCATATCCCCATTCTCACAGGTACGTCCCCATTCGCACAGGTATGTCCACATTCTCACAGGTATGTCCCCATTCTCACAGGTATGTCCCCATTCCCACAGGTATGTCCCCATTCCCACAGGTATGTCCCCATTCTCACTGGTATGTCACCATGTTGAATTCATATGTGGAGGAATGAACATGAAGGTCAAAAATTTGTTGGTGACTACCTCACATTTTATGAGAAATAGCATTTTGGCTGAAAACCGCATATTATATGCACCAATATTTCCTCAAATAGAACCACCGACTGACAGTTTTACAGGGTGCATATAGTCGGTGGCCTCTTCGTATGCAAGTTGAAACGCCAATATAGCGTGATATACCAGAAGCGATCAACTTTTGGGGCCCATTTTGAATAAAGTCATAATTTGATTGTTCCATTCCGTGATGTTATTGGTAATCAATAATATTTCACTTATTATAGCTTATTAATATTAATTTTGATTTTATAAAGGGTATACATTTTCTGATGATTCTTTGTATATTGATAAATTATTCCCTTGTCAGAACCAATGCCATAGATTTAGGAAAAATGATGCGTTTAGGCAAATTTGGCCTGGGCTGGTTGATGCCTCAAGGCACTATTCGTCCTTAAAGGGTTATGATGATGTATTCAACTGATTTTTTGTTTTCCTGGCGTTCAGGAGGAGGTTGTCCTGGACCACACCTTGTCGGCCATTTCTGCATGCTCCAAGTACAAGGCCAACCTGTGCAGCTTCCGGGAAGCGCGCGCATCAGATGCCATATGCCACTTCCTGTCGGCCAACAACATCGACGACTCCTTACGTCGGCGTGCCTGGAGCACGCTCATCCACCTCCACCACCACGACAGGTAGGTATCAGTCCTGTACATAATCAACCACGACAGGCAGGTATCAGTCCTGAAGTTACATAATCAACCATGACAGGTAGGTATCAGTACGTTACATAATCAACCACGACAGGTAGGTATCAGTACGTTACATAATCAACCACGACAGGTAGGTATCAGTCCTGTATGTTGTGTAATCAACCACGACAGGTAGGTATCAGTCCTGTATGTTACATAATCAACCACGACAGGTAGGTATCAGTCCTGTACATAATCAACCACGACAGGTAGGTATCAGTCCTGTACATTACATAATCAACCACGACAGGTAGGTATCAGTCCTGTACGTTACATAATCAACCACGACAGGTAGGTATCAGTACGTTACATAATCAACCACGACAGGTAGGTATCAGTCCTGAAGTTACATAATCAACCACGACAGGTAGGTATCAGTCATGTACGTTATGTAATCAACCACGACAGGTAGGTATCAGTCCTGTACGTTACATAATCAACCACGACAGGTAGGTATCAGTCCTGTACGTTACATAATCAACCACGACAGATAGGTATCAGTCCTGTACGTTACATAATCAACCACGACAGGTAGGTATCAGTCCTGTACGTTACATAATCAACCACGACAGGTAGGTATCAGTCCTGAAGTTACATAATCACCCACGACAGGTAGGTAGGTATCAGTACGTTACATAATCAACCACGACAGATAGGAATCAGTCCTGAAGTTACATAATCACCCATGACAGGTAGGTATCAGTACGTTACATAATCAACCACGACAGATAGGTATCAGTACGTTACATAATCAACCACGACAGATAGGTATCAGTACGTTACATAATCAACCACGACAGATAGGTATCAGTACGTTACATAATCAACCACGACAGATAGGTATCAGTCCTGAAGTTACATAATCACCCACGACAGGTAGGTATCAGTACGTTACATAATCAACAACGACAGGTAGGTATCAGTCCTGAAGTTACATAATCAACCACGACAGGTAGGTATCAGTACGTTACATAATCAACCACGACAGATAGGAATCAGTCCTGAAGTTACATAATCACCCACGACAGGTAGGTAGGTATCAGTACGTTACATAATCAACCACGACAGATAGGTATCAGTCCTGAAGTTACATAATCAACCACGACAGGTAGGTATCAGTCCTGTACGTTACATAATCAACCACGACAGGTAGGTATCAGTCCTGTACGTTACATAATCAACCACGACAGGTAGGTATCAGTCCTGTACGTTACATAACCACCACGACAGGTAGGTATCAGTCCTGTACGTTACATAATCAACCACGACAGGTAGGTATCAGTCCTGAAGTTACATAATCAACCACGACAGGCAGGTATCAGTCCTGTACGTTCCATAATCAACAACGACAGGCAGGTATCAGTCCTGTACGTTACATAATCAACCACGACAGGTAGGTATCAGTCCTGTACGTTATATAATCAACCATGACAGGTAGGTATCAGTCCTGTACGTTACATAATCAACCACGACAGGTAGGTATCAGTCCTGTACGTTATGTAATCAACCACGACAGGTAGGTATCAGTCCTGTACGTTACATTATCAACCATGATAGGCAGGTAGTACTCCTACACCTAACATAATCAACCACGACAGGCAGGTAATACTCCTACACCTTACATACTCAACCACGACAGGCAGTTAGTACTCCCACACCTTACATAATCAACCACGACAGGCAGTTAGTGCTCCTACACCTTAACGTTATAAACCTCGAGGCAGGTAGTGCTCCCATACCTTAATGTCATTAACCATGACAGGTATTTACCTCTCCTGCACTGTCCATAATCAACCATGACCGATAGGTACCAATCCTACACTTTACAGCTTCAACAACGATAGGTAGATATCATTCCATCACCTTCCATAATCAAACATGACAGGTAGCTAGTACTCCCGCACCTTACATAAACAGTGACATTAGGTAGTTCTAATTCCCACACCATACATGTATGATCAACCATGACTAGTAGGTACTACTTCCACACTTTAACATAATCAACCATGACATGCAGTTATAAATCATTCCCGTACCGTACATAATCAACCAAGACAGGTAGACAGTACTCCCACATAATCATGCCTAGAGCACGCTAATTAATACACCTCGACCACCAAGGCAAGTAGTTATAGTCTGATCCTTGCATCTTATACCCAATAGAAGCAATATTTCCCTTTTTAGGAAAGGACAAGGCAAAGAAGTTGTACCCGATAAATATACTATAATTACAACTATTTAGTTTTGCTCAATTATTCTATATTGTAGTCTACTATACTGTACTGAGAAAACCAAGCAACATATTTCAATACATAAAGATAATAGTTCGGTAGTACTTATGCATTAATACATTAGCTTCAGGAACTGCATATCGTACAAGACACAGTGGCGTTACCTGGTGATTTTCACATACTGATAATTATCAATTTAAACTGGTTCCTTTGACTTATTCTGATGGAATATGAAATATTATCGAATTTGACTACATCTGACTGATTTACATAGGAAAAGTCCCAGAAAATAAAAATCTCTAAATCAAAAACTAGCACGATGACCCCTATTTTTTCCATTTGTAATATATTGTTTTATAACAATTGAGGATCATCATATTCGATTTCCAGGATATTGACATGGGTTTTAATTTTCAAGGTACATTATCAGATATTACTTCAACGTGGTTTTAGAGAGAATCTGATGACTTTGCCTTTCACTTCAGATCGGCGCTGACGAATCACTTGCCGGGCTTGACGCTGAAGACGACAGATGCACGGGAACAGAAGTTTTACTACAAACTCTATCAAACAGGGCGAGCAGACCGTGTTCAGAACATGATCGCAGACTTCCTCATAGACCTACAGGTAATAAGGAGCATGGAATGGCTAAGCTTCTCCAGGAGGATTTATATCTTAATTACGATTTGATTACACATTACATTATCGATTTGTCAAGTAATGAATTTGTTTCACCGATTTCCTCAATTTCTTTTAGTCTTGACATTAATCTTTGATTATACTGACGCCAACATGATTCCTGTCACCTTCATAATAATAGAAGTGGTTCCTGAATATTGATTAGATCACAGAAAGGTATGAGAATCAAACACCAAGGTTCAAATCTGCTACTTTATGATTCTGGTAATTATTGTTCATTTTGTGCCACAGTCACTTGGAGATAGGACTGAGGTATATAGATTGTCTTTTAATTATTTCAGGCATTGTTACATTATCAGTGTTAAACTTACTATGCATGATGTTAGCGACGTTTTCATGGCATTCTAATAGAAAAATGATTAGATCACACTGAAAAGGCAGCAAATTGGGAAATGTTATATGAGAAAGAAGACATAAAACCCCATGTATGAATGTGTAAGAGAATGAAAATATGTTCTAGTCCTGTGTTGTCTATGTATATATACAATGTATGTTCTGTCAGATTAGTGTGACATATACATGGAAGATCGCTTGTTGCACAAGTGAATGTATTGCTTGTCATTAATAAACTTTGATTTAAAAAAAAAATATAAAAATGGCTGTTGACATGGCTTACCAGAAGTCGTAACATGGCTAAGTTGTAACTCCCTCATTGGAACAATTGGAAAACCTCTCCCTTTTATATTTGGTTATTTGGTCTTATTTCTATCTCCTGTATGTGATTTGATATGATAATAGTGTGGAGGGGACGTTGCGGCTTCGCGACTATCGAGCAAGTGACTGTCTCAGTGCAGTGGTCCGCTGCTGCGGCCTGCGTTATGTTAATTTTTCACAGAGTTAGACCCTCATTGGTTCGTTGTTATCACGTGGTGTGTTTTCCGTGTTCTCATTGGTCGATATATCGAACAAAGAGTGGCGCGAAATTTTTTCTAATTTGAAATAAATATCAATAGCACACCACCAGGTGTGAGATACAAATTTCTTCTAAAATTAGGAGAAATACTACGAATAATTGATATGATAATAGCCCGTCTGTTTGGTCTTTTAGGCTCCTGAGACAATGGCAGCCAAATTGAAGGAGCTGGTAGTGGAGAAAACCCTGTTCTCCGACTGGGAGTTGGCCAAACACTTACTTCACAACATGTGGAACTACTCTGACGTCAGCGAGTCCTTCACCAACCACTTCCGGGACGCCGGTGTCTTTGAGACGCTACAGGATATACTGCGTGACCCGGCCACGAGATCGGCGATAGACAATGATGAGGTACGATAGACTTCTATACTAGCATATAATCATATTATCACGAGATCAGCGATAGACAATGATGAGGTACGAGAGACTTCTATACTAGCATATAATCATATTATCACGAGATCAGCGATAGACAATGATGAGGTACGAGAGACTTCTATACTAGCATATAATCATATTATCATGAGATCAGCGATAGACAATGACGAGGTACGATAGACTTCTATACTAGCATATAAGCATATTATCATGAGATCAGCGATAGACAATGACGAGGTACGATAGACTTCTATACTAGCATATAAGCATATTATCATGAGATCAGCGATAGACAATGACGAGGTACGATAGACTTCTATACTAGCATATAATCATATATCATGAGATCAGCGATAGACAATGATGAGGTACGAGAGACTTCTATACTAGCATATAATCATATTATCACGAGATCAGCGATAGACAATGATGAGGTACGAGAGACTTCTATACTAGCATATAATCATATATTATCACGAGATAAGCGATAGACAATGATGAGGTATGATAGACTTCTATACTAGCATATAATCATATTATCACGAGATCAGCGATAGACAATGATGAGGTACGAGAGACTTCTTTACTAGCATATCGTCATATCATAACAAGATCAGCGATAGACAATGACGAAAGACATCTTTACTAGCATATCGTCATAATGACTCAAGATCAGCAATAGACAATGACGAAATACAATAGACATCTTTACTGGCATTTTTTTGGAAAGAGTTTTTTTCAGACGAATAACACTGCTTCCGTCCACAAAGACATACAAATAGTACAGAAGCACATTAGTAACAAGCAACAAACTAACAAGAACCCATGATGGTACAATACATGTAGAGAATATAAATGAGAACTGTCAGGTATGCATTTATAATTCATTTTCTGCATCTCGTGTTCCTGACACCAGTATGTATACCATAACAGCTTCTAAGTTCAAGGCTCTTTCACTTAATCAATATCATATCATTAAATTCTCATAAGGTCAGCCATAGACCATGATGAGGTATGATCGACTTCTTTACTAGCATATTGTCACATTATCACGAGGTCAACGTAGTCCACAAGGACTATGATATGACTTCTTTACTAGCATATTATTATATACCTGTGGTAGTATATCCTACACATACTGCCCGCTCCTACCCGTGGCGTATTTATACCCGTACGCCACACTGTGACGTACGGGGTATATGATCACGTGACCAGGTAAAATATCGCCATATTTAGGTATATAATAATATGAAAACAGGCTGACTGTCTTCATACGTCAAAATACTTGGTAAAACTGTTGATCACATACATCCCTCTGCCTACAGCATCGAGATGTATGTGATCAACAGTTTCACCGCGTATTTTTGACGTACGAAACAGTAAGCCAGTTTCCGTATATTATCATGAGTTTAGTCATAGACCACAATGAGGGACTATCAACTGCTCTACTAGCATATCATCTTATCAGCATGAGGTCTGCAAAGATTTCAAAATGCGATAAATGCGGGTTATGGGTCAAGGCTCTATCACCATACAACAACGGCAACCAGCGAACACCGGATCCTATAAGCAGCATTAATTATCGGAAACCTCAATAGGGTCCTTTTGTATATTTGCAGAAATGCCAGGACGTGTTGCGGGCGTCCATCAACATCCTGTTTAACTGCTCTCAGTACGACTCTAACCGCGCGGTGCTGACGTCACTGCGTCTCGTCAACGACCTGCTGCAGTTCAGTAAGGCGGACACCGAGAACCAGCACATCAAGACCAGCGCCATCCTCACCACGGCGTTCCTGGTGAACGAGGACAACGCGCACCTCATCCGCGCAGACTCCAAGTCCGGCGTCATCCGCTTCATCCTCGACAAGATCGAGGACACGCTCTTCTCCAAGACGCACCGCAGTGGAGGCTTCTCGGCGCAGGAGCTGCTGAAGAGCCTGTGTCGAGTGGCCATGAACGACGCCAACAAGGTTTGTGGGATGTTTTTAGCACTGCACGAACATCATTATTTTACATATGGATGCGCACAGCGTATATTATCGTAAAACTGGACGAGGTTTAATCTTGTCCACCGTATTCCACGACTGGAGTTTGGCAAAGTGACTTCATGAGGCGAAGCCGAGTGAAGTCCGGAGCCAAAACTTCAGGAGTGGAATGCGGTGGCCAAGATTAAAACGAATCAGGTTTTTATTTTATCCTACCCTATCTCCTCGAATTTGGAATATTACGTGATAACAATGCTGTGGCATATAAAACTCCGTATGCCAGTCAGCGTGGCATACGGAAACCCAATGTTAAGCCTATGGGATTTTATATTAGGGGTAGGATAAAAGTAGGTATTTTGCGTATACAAGGTCGTCCAATTCCACGTGTGTATACACCTCATCTGTAGGCGTATATAAGCATCCAGTGAAGAGGGCTTCACTGAGAGCGGGCGGGGGGAGGTGGGGGAGGGGGGCAGGGGGAGGGCTTCCTACTGAGGACACCTGTACTTCTACCAACACAAACGGGCGGGAGGCAGTGGGGGGAGAGAATATTAAGCGGGGTGTCCCCTTAAGCCAGGGGCCATGAAGCAGGGTTTTACTGTATATATGTTGCCTATAAAAGGTTAGAGTGGTCACATACACTTTCAGCGTGCTGAGAAAAATCTATCCCTTCACTAACTGCATGCTATTTGCTGTGCTATTTGATAAGGAGCAGGGTGCCAGTGTCTCAGTGTCTCAGAGGCATGCTCAGCTGACCATGACCAATCACTCAAGACCCAAATACCTCATTGACCCACTGTTGCTTGAAATGTGTTGATCCTAGACTGGCAGTCAGAGAAATGGCAAGTTGACTGGGTGCAAGTACATGTAGGTTACAAAAAACGATCCATAGACTGAATGTGACCCAAACCTCTTAGTTGTTATTCATTTATAACTGCACGCTCATTCATCAATGATGAACATTCTATTTTCTCCTAGTTTTGCAATAGGGAGCCAAAGTGAACTCGCTAAAACGGCAGATACCCGACCTCAAAATCCCATTTCCGGAGGCCAGTAAGGATGAGGCTTTGTGCTAAAGATATGGGGGTTTGGCGCTAGAATGTTGTTTTGGGTCTCGTTTCCTCTTATTGAAGTGTAGTTTACTGAGTACATACATCCGGAAAGGGTGTTTTGTAAACTGGTATCTGGGTCTCAGCGGGTTCACTTTGGCTCCCTATGTGGCGTTTCCTTCTGCCGATGAAAAGGCCACCTTTGCATAGTAATGCGTGTTGTCCCAAAGACTTGATATCAAGAATTTATCTTTGAAATCCAGACGGACACAATGGTGGATGAGGTTGATGCAACCCTGGAGCATGCATCCTGATTTCTGAAAATTAAAAGAAGACAGATATGATCAACTTATGTGGCAACGGAAAAGCCACCGATTATATGAAAACTGTACAAAAGTCAAGTTAGTTTTGTTTGAGATATCATTGGTGCAGATAATCGGTACTTCAACCTTGAGTTTTTTGTATTCGGTATCCATCTTCTCGAATAAGCTGAAACCGGGATTTGCCATATCATATTGAATATCAGCAAAAAGGGAGTATTTTCCCGTAGACTAAATCTGTAATCAATGGTCACCATTTCTGCCAGCCTGGAAACACTGGGTAGTCGTTTACTGTGCCATATACATTTTCAGTGGGAACTCTGTTTACAATCGATGGGTAATAAAGTAGTTTTTCTTTCTTTTTTTACAAAAAGTTGTTTATTGACGGAGCCATTTGATATACATAATATATGATTTTCAGCCGATCCTGTCAAGGGGGCGAACAGGGACAGATAATACCACAAAAGTCAATACCGCAATATTAGCTATCATCTAAGTGTAAGCAATCCAATTCAGTACATATTTCATCAATATGGAAATGGGATGGAAAATATAAAAAAATTGCTGGTAAAATTCGGGTAGCACTAATCCAGCCTCAGTGCATCTCATCAAAATAAGTAAGACTGACTATTTAGTAACTATTCCCATTACGAAGGTCACTACATGCAACACATATAATTACTATACGGCAAATAGCCCATGATCCATGGGCTCCACCATGACGCCCCCCGAGTAGGTGTTCTTCACTAATAGAGGTTAAAAAGCAGGTGTTCTTCACTAATGGTGGTGCAAAAGAAGTGAGTGATAATTGGGAAGTGCGACAACTCTAGCCTTGCTCACATATGTATATAAAGTGTTCCATGTGAAAAACATCATGTCCTGGGTTAAATCATTATGTCATCCTGCTCTTGGATGGGTGTAGAGAGTCAAGGGAACCATGGTAAAACATTGAAAGGCAGTTGAATATCATAAGAACAAAGAGCCAGAATATAGATTTGCCCCCAAAGGGCCTGCCATACTGCTGGCCACCTAGTGACTGCTTCATGAACTAACAATGGCTCTGTCCCCTATATAATTTTTTTTTTTTTAATGCTTTTATTTCCTGAGATCAAATACAAGATTTGTTCTTCCTGTCAAGATATTAAACTACCAATACAATTAATTATAGATACATGTAGTTAATTTGGATATATATATATATATATATATATATATATATATATATATATATATATATACATATATATATATATGTACAAGTTTGGTTTTCCCAACAATTTTACCATACATTGTACACTGGTGACAGACAGGATTAAATTCATCTTAACTACTATGAGATTATCCCATAGTTCCTTCCTTTACATTTTTGTCGATACATTTACCTGTCTTGGTTATAATACAATTTGACTCTTTTTATCGCAGGTCATCTTGGTATACGACGGCATCCTGAGCCTCCTGGCCCCGCTACTGGAGGGCGGCACCCTGGAGGAGAAGCAGTGGTGCTGTAAGATCCTGTGGATGCTGGCCTTCGTGGAGGACAACAAGCGGGCCATCCGGGACGAGGAGCGCCTGATGCGGGCCCTGGAGGAGGCCCGGGGCAGCGCCGACAGCGACCAGCTCAGGGCCCTGGCGCAGGGAGCCATGTTCGAGCTGGAGAAGTCCCAGGACAGGATTAACCGCGCCCTGGAGCGACAAGTACGCAGTCCGGCCAGGCGGGTCTCCAGGGGTGAGTGTGGCACTTTATCCTAACCCTGATATAAAATCCCATAGGCTTAACATTGAGTTTCCGTATGCCACGCTGACTGGCATACGGATTTCTATATGCCACTAATGGCATACAGCATTGTTATCACGTAATATTCCAAAATCGAGGAGATAGGGTAGGATAAAATCAAAACCTGATTCGTTTTAATCTTGGCCACCGCATTCCACTCCTGAAGTTTTGGCTCTGGACTTCACTCGGCTTCGCCTCATGAAGTCACTTTGCCAAACTCCAGTCGTGGAATACGGTGGCCAAGATTAAACCTCATCCAGTTTTATGATATTATTATCCACCTAGTAGTAGTACGGAGTCTCCATACTGAACCTACAGGGAATGTGTGTTATCCACCTAGTACGGAGTCTCCATGCTAAACCTATGGGAATGGCTATTATCCACTTAATATGGAGACTCCATACTAAATCTACAGTGTGTATCATCCACTTATAATAAAGGGTCTCCATATTAAATCTTTAGGGGGTGTATCATCCACCTAATATGGAGCCTCCACAATAAACCTACAGGGAGTGTGTATTATCCACCTGATACAGAGTCTCCATACTAAAACTACAGGGAGTGTGTATTATCCACCTGATCGTAGTCTCCATACTAAACCTACAGGGAGTGTGTATATAGGGACAGAAATTGAAGGGGGGAGACAGGTGGCTGGGGCAGGGCGGTTGTGAACCTTGTTTTTATCAGTATACATTTACGCCAAACGTATATAACATGTATTCGACATGTTATATACGTGTCATCTCATACATGCTTGGCGGCAAATACAGCCATTACGCTTCTGTATAGACACATGTGCTGTATTTTATTATCCACCGAATACAAAGTGCCCATAGAAGACACATAGGCAGCGTGTATGGACATACCCGGCGCATACGGATATGTTGTATGCTCCGGGTGGCGCATACGGAAAAATAGTGCGTACGGAAAAATAGTCCATAACTAAAATGAACTGATATCGACAAGTCACTTGTGCAGAAAAGGTGGATAATAAATACAATATAGACTGGTTTCAGATAAAAGCGGTTGTATGCTCCTCGGAGTTGACTCTACGCAATATCCTCGCATACGCTCGGATATAACTACGTGTCAACTCCTCGGAGCATACGGCCGCTTGTATCTGAAACCAGTCAATATTGTGTATGTATTCGCCACATACGCTGGCGTGAAATATTGACATATATGAAAAAGAAACATGTCAATTTATATTGGATACATGCATTTACGTGATGGCGTATATTTATGAAAAAGTAGGGGTTTTCATGCAGTGTCAGTGTTGAATAGAGTCGACCCACATCGTCCCTGGGTCTCTTTGGCGTATAGAAAATGGCCTTCATTTGTAAGCCTAGGTTATTCAATGGGCCAACAACACATTACGATACGCGTTCCGATACACTGCGAATTTTTCAACCCTCCGACACAGTGACGATGCAGTAATTTAGTGTTGTACCCTGACATTCTATAAAACCGAATTTTTCAACATTCTGACAAGGCTATGATGCAGGAATTTTAATTTATACCCATGTCGTGTGGGCTAAAAGGAAAGTGATAGGAAATGGTGTTCCTACCTGTATGCGTATACATGAACATAATCTAAAATTTGTAAGTACTGTTCACAATCTTCATTTACATCCCTCATCGTTGTAAAGGGTAATGTTCTCATGTTTCCTCATGGAGGAACTGTATCTTGTAAAACAGAATGTGGAATAAACATTATTAAAAAGAATGTCGTAGCAACGTTAGAGCCATAACGCATGCAGTGCCCGGTGTGGTGCCAAAATTGGTTACCCTGCCAAAAGTGGTAATTATCGCTCACTCTATCCCAGCATGTCTCTTCCCGTCCTGTACTGCTTAGATTTCAAGGACTATTCTATTCGGGAAAACTCCGAACGGATATTAGGCTAAATTTGCTTAGTGCGCATGTACAAACTAACACTCCCCTAGCAGATCTTTCGTGGCGCTATCGCTGCGCTATCGGCCGCAGGAAGTAGAGCGCTGGATTTCTGCTTGGAGAGTAACAAACTAGTGGTTCGACGCCGATGAATTTGTCACTCTCCAATTGGGGACTGCAAGAGTGCGCATGTTCGCGCATGCGCCAAAAACAATAGTGAGCGATAATTACCACTTATGGCAGGGTAACCAATTTTGGCACCACACCGGCTTAACCTAACCTACCCTTGTCTCTGCAGAGTGCCAGCCTAAGCTGGACATCTACATGAGTCACCACCCTGACCGCACCGAGTTCTTCGAGCAGCTCCGAGCAGCTCTCCAGCAGGAGGGGCTGCGGGTGGCGACATCTGCGGGCCATCAGGGAACTAACCCGGTGACCGCCATGGCCGAGACGATGGAGAGATCGCGCATCTTCCTGATCGAGCTCTCACACGGCTACCAACACAGTGAACTCTGCAGAAGCGGTGAGGGAAACACATATTATTATCGTGCAATGTTTTATTTTTCCACTTCTTGTCCTCCTTCTAGTCCCAGGTGTTTATGTTGTAGGTATAGAATTAAACCCATTTCTTAGGCCTAAATGAATAGATCTGTAAAGAAAAATGTTCTTGTTAAAAAGAAATACAAATCTTTAGGTCTAGTCCACGAATACCCGCGGTATTAATGAAATACACCGCAAGAAGAAGATGCAAACTATTTATAGAAATATACTTTATTTAATTTCTTTAATAAAAATGCAACTTCTATATTGACGATAACCATGGATTTCCTAGGCTATCAAGTGGTGTCAACCTGTAAAAGAAAGTCCATTTACATGTAAAGGTGTAGTTTGCATGTTTACTTCAACATGCCTTGCCGTCTCATTTCCTAATACAAAGTCCACACTAGTAGTTTATTTACTTTCCGTATAATGTGGTATAGTAAATAGAAAAAGAAAATATTCGTGGTGGTTTATCTGAGATGAAACAAGTAAACATCTCTAAAAAAATGAGTTATTCTGATTGTTCAGTTTTACAGATCCTGGGGGTCGTTGCTCCTAAAAATGTGGGGAAAGCGTTGCTCCAGTAATATCGGATCGTGTCTTGTAGTATCATTATTTTCATGTTGTATCGCTACCTTTTGCAGCACCACATTTTCAGTGACATAGGTGAAAGGTTCATTAGATTTTTAATTAGATATCCATGGCAAAAAATTATGATGCGATATGCAAAAAAATCTGGAGCAACACTTTCGACCTGGGACCGCTATTCTGAAATCTGCAAAACGTGGAGAAACGACCCCCTGGTGAATTAATAAAAAAAAATTAAAAACCTCATGTACCCTAACTCTTTATAGTCTCTAAACAAACTTAATTTTTGAAAATCTCCTTTATCACAGAGGCGGAGTATGCACGCGACCTTCTCAAACCAGTGGTGCCTATTCGGCTGGAGCGGCCCTTCAAGTCCTCGGGCTGGTTGTCGCGCCTCGTGGCCGGCAGAGTCTACGTCGACTTCTCCAGGTCCTCTCCAGGCTCCAACGACTTCGAGGACCGCGTGGAGGAACTGGGCCGAGAGATCCGTCTGGTGCTCAACAGCATCCACCGAAAGGAGCATGTGGAGTAATTCATGCTGTATAGGGGACAGAGCCATTGTTAGTTCATGAAGCGGTCACTAGGTGGCTAGCAGTATGGCAGGCCCCTTTGGGGGGACAGAACCTGTATTCTGGCTCTTTGTTCTTACGAAATTCAACTGCCTTTCAATGGTTTACCATGGTTCCCTTGACTCTCTACACCCATCCTAGAGTAGGATTACATAATGATTAAACTCAAAACATGAGGTTTTTCACATGGAACACTTTTATATACATATGTCAGCAAGGCCAGAGTTGTGACACTTCCCAATTATCACTCACTTCTTTCATACCTCCTTTAGTGAAGAACACCTACTTTTTCACCTCCTTTAGTGAAGAATACCTACTCGGGGGGCGTCATAGCAGCCCCCATGGATCATAGGCTATATGCCGTATAAGAACAGGGCACGCCGAGTCGTTCATACCATATCGGGTAATGTTCCCTGGGCGCCGCCATTTTGTGCCGCAGTAGTCGTTCTCTGCTGCTGGAGGTGAGAAAGTAGGTGTTCTCCACTACTGGAGGTGCAAAAGTAAGTGGGTGATAATAGGCCATTCTAGGCTTCCTCACTTATGTGTATAGAGCCTTTCATGTGAGAACAAACATGTCCTGGGTTTTATATACAAGTCATCCTACTCCTGGATGGGTGCAGAGAGGCAAGTAATCATGATCAAACTTTAAAATTCAGTTGAATTTCACAGGAACAAAGACCTACAGTACAGGTTCAGCCCCCCAGATGGGAACAATATCTCGCACCTGGTGACTGCTGCATGAAACAACAATGGCTCTGTAGCCTATTAAAACAAGGCTGGTGGAGAACCTCATACTCTCGACATGTGGACCACTCTTATGGTACATGAACAAGGTCTTTGGAGTAACTTTATAATATACAAACATAGAGCCTAGAGTCGCTTGTACTGTATACAAAAACGGAACACTGAGTACTTATATGGTATAAAAAGGAGGTATGTGGGGTCACTTATATGGCATACAACCATAGAACAGGGAGTCATTTGTACCATATATACCAACAAGGAATTTGGAGACAATGATGAGATAGCTGAACAAGGCATGTGGAGTAGCTCGACCGCTATACAAACAAGGAGTTACTCATACTGTACATGAACAAGGGACATGGAGTCACTCATAGTATATACAAACAAGATATATATGGAGACACTGATACAGATAACACATATACAAACAAGGCAAGTGGAATTACCCATAGTGTATATGAAAAAGGCATGTGGAATAGCTCAGACATTGTACAAACTAGGCTCATGGAACAGATCATTTAGTATACATACATTGTGCAAAGGAACATGAAGTAACCCATTCGATATACAAACAAGGAACGTGAAGTTCTTAATCTGGTATACAAACGAGGCAAGTAGAGTTACCCATAGTGTATATGAAAAAGGCATGCGAAGTAGCTCAGACATTGTACAAACTAGGCTCATGGAGTAGATCATTTAATATACATACAGTGTGCAAAGGAGCATGAAGTAACCAATTCGATATACAAACAAGGAACGTGAAGTACTTAATCTGGTATACAAACGAGGCATGTGGAGTTATTCCGACAGTGTACAGATCAGGCTCATGGAGTATCTCATATTGCACTGAAACAAGGCAGGTGGAGTCGATCATACAATATACACACAAGGAATAAGAGTAGCCCATAACATGTACAAACAGGTCAGGTGGAGAAGTGTATGCAGTATACAAACTACAGCCTGCCATTCTCAGATATCATACTGTGCCATGATACTTTTTACTCATTAGAAATATCTTGGGGAGTATATATATGGGAAACACTACATGATGCAGTTATGTATTGAAATGGTCGGTGTTGTTATACTCGTGAGGTTGTTTAAAGCAATGGTTAACCTGGCCAACAGTAGGATCATTCCCCCAGAGGTACTAGAACATTATGGTTTCACAATAGAATGGTGGAGAGCGAGAATGCCTTTAGGCAGTATGTCATTGGGCAGCAAGAATGCCTTTGGGCAGTATTTCCATGGGCAGGGAGAACGCCTTTAGGCAATATGTCAGTGGGCATGAGAATGCCTTGAGGCAGTATGTCAGTGAGGGGTGAGAATGTCTTAAGGCAGTTTGTTACGGGGGATGAGAATGCCTTTAGTCAGTAGTCAGTGAGGGATGAGAATGTCTTTAGGCAGTTTATTAGTGGGGGTGAGAATGCCCTATGCCAGTATGTCAGCAGGGGTGAGATTGCCTAAAGGCAATATGTTAGTGGATAGGCAGAATGGGTTTATGCAGAAAGTCAGTGGGAATTCAGATTACTTTTAGGTGGTATGTCAGTGGGTAGTCAGAATGCCTTTAGAATATTTGTCATTGGGTGGTGAGAAAACCCAGGATTCTTTAAGGCAGTGTGTCAGTGGGAGTGAAAATGCCTTTAGGCAGTATGTCAGTGGGTAGTCAGAATACCTTTAGAATATTTGTCATTGGGCGGTGAGAAAACCCAGGATGATTTAAGGCAGTGTGTCAGTGGGAGTGAAAAGGCCTTTAGGCAGTATGTCAGTGGGTAGTCAGAATACCTTTGAGCAGTATATCAGGAGGGAAGTCAGAATACTTTTAGGCAGTGTGTCAGCAGGTGTGGAAGCATGTCAGAGGGGATAATAATGCCTTTAGGCATGTCATAGGCAACAAGGATCCAAGGGGATAGGAATATCTTTAATCAGTATGTCAGTGGGTACTGATAACGCCTTTATGTAGCATCGTAGAGAATAGCTTCAGGCAGTATGTAAATGAGTGCAAGACTGTGCAAGAACGTCTTTAGGCAGCATGAAAGATTAAAGTATACCTTTAAGCAGTATGTCATCTGAGAGTAAAAATGGCTTTATAAAGCATGGTAGTTGTGGGTGCGAATGCCATTAGACAGTAGGTCATTGGATGGTGGGAACAGATGTTGAAATATCTCAATAAATTCTGTAATGATTTCATGGGAATCCATTTATGAATATTTCATGATGTTTCGGTCATGTGACATGGTAATTGTAGAAAGCGCCTAAAATCATTCTCACCCCAAAGAGCTGCAATCTAAAGCTGGGCGTCCACCGACTATGATAAGAATGTGGACCATATAATACAGAATGTCCAAAATTGTAGCCGCATCAAGAAGGTCTGTATAGGCCCTTTTCCATTGGCCGACAATGTAAACTGTGTAGATTTTCTGAGTTCTCCTAATAGCCTATTTACATTTTGCAGTGCTAAAGGTCCGTCAGTTGTTCCTGACTGTATATCAATGATGGCCAATGGAAATAGGCTATTAGGAGAACACAAAAAGCTGCACCGTTTTCGTCAGCCAATGGGAATGGGCCTTATCATAGATTAACATTGGTGCAGAATCGATGAAGTCAGATCCACTGAATATTGGCATCATAAACAGCCTACAGTATGCCACGGACAATATGCCACTGACAACCTAACATGTTTGATTGTCCTAGATACTCTACGATTCAGATTTCCATCGGGAACAAATCATAGACTGTCGGGCTGCGTCAGAGGTTAATCATAGAAACGTGGTCAACTGCCCCGATTTTGGAATTTAAAATTTTTCTCGGGATGTGTATCGTGTGGCCTATCGCAGACGACTTTTAGCTCCGTGGACGCCCGGTTTTAGGGAACCCTCAGACATAGCCCTGAAGCTGTCTCATAACCTCCTCACCTGGAAAGGGTTAACAACTGCGTATAGCCTATTACCCTTTAAGGACGGGCACCTTTGGCAGGGCAGCGTGTGTAAGAACGAACACTAGCGGCCATGTATACCGCTTGGGGACGGGCATAAATATTGTTGTATGGGCCTATTTAATTTGATTGTTTCATCATGTGATATAATCCATCAATCTTAATATTACTTTTGTTTTTATTTGAAATATTAAATACAATCTTATACCTACATTCCGTTTGATTTTTTTGTTTATTAATCTATCATTTCTTTGTTAAAAATTTTGTTGGGGGAATTTTGGAGAAATAATGCCTTAATCATTGAGCTAGGGGGAGTTGCTCCATGTTTTGCTGATCACAGAATAGCGACCCGAGGTCGCTACCGATGCTCCAGATCCTTTGTGGATCGCATCATAACTATTTCACCATCTATATTCAATCAAAGATCTAATGGGCCTTTCACCTATATCACTGAAAATATGGTAAAAAGTAGCCATACAACGTGACAATAATGTTCCCACACGATACGATCCTGTATCACTGGAGCAATGCTTTTCCCACACTTCTAGGAGCAACGAACCCCTGGGCCGGTGGTAGCCTTAGGCGTCATCATCCTTAAAGGGTTAACAAACAAGCCAGAAAGCCGGAAATTATGCAATCTGCTTACATGGTTTCACACCCCACTACACTCTCCAGGCGAGTCATATGTCGATCATGATCAACACCTGGTGTGAGCTCTCCTACTCCGTTTTCTCCTGTGCTCTTAGTTACAGGGAAAATATTATGAAACAAAAGAAGATATCCTCCCCAATATAGCTTTAATTTCTGGAAACGAAAATGCATGTAACATGTTCAGCGTATACCATGACTTTTCATGACACGTATATTAGATACAGATTCATAGAACAGATAACAAACACAAAAGTAGTTCAGATTCTTTGCTATACACACCAGCCCAGTACTTAGGGATTGCATTGGGAAAATGCCTTAAAAATAACGAAAGTCACTGACATCCATAATATTTGCAGTGGTGTGTGTGTCATATAATCAGTAGCTTCATAGCGACTATAGACCTGCCTTATTCCGCTATCAGGTTGCATCTAGAAACCATATCACACAGGGACCTTTACCCTATTGCCATATGCCTGTACACGAACCTCTATGAAATATACTGCCTGCTGCTAGGGCTCCACTCAAAGGAGGTGTGAAGCGCAGCGTCCCCTATCGTTTTGGCATGGTCTCAAATGACAGCTGAATGCGGATTCCTATACTAAAATAGGCTAACTAGTAACAGCTACTACATACAAACTGTTAGAGCTCTATCAAAGATCTTTTCAGATATTGATAGAGTGATATCTAATGTACTCCAAACCACAATAGAGCTCAATAGAGCTCCACGTTTTATGGCTGTTTGGTGTTGTTTAATACAACCTTATTTTCTCATAGGCTATGGCTTGCAAGCCTCACACAGTCCATTCTCAAGAGCTCCTTCTCCTCTGCTTGCAGGTTTGAATGTGGCGCCTTGAACCCTGCCACAATCGCATATATGAGTTGGGTGCCTATAGGGGGCGCTGCGCTTCACACCTCCTCTGGGGTTCACTGTCAGGCCATGCATAAAATGGCGTTTTCTCGTGGTTTTCAGATATATCATAATAGGTAAACACAGTTACTGAGCCAGTTGCGATAGCTATGATCAGTTATTCACTCCGTTACTTTGCCTCTTTGCCTATGGCGTTGGACTGTAGTTATGACCCGAAAGACCTGAACGGCTATCATTACGGGCTCAGTAACAACGTTTCCTCGAATTATCATATGCGCGAATGTCTCACTTTTACTGACCAGCAGTACGGATTCCATTCGTCACTGAGTGACAAAATAATATTCATACGTCCCTATGTAACATGTGACTTGTTTTAAAATGGCGATTTTAATGATTTCGAAATATATAATACCAAGGAGACATAGTGAGTGTGCATCTATTCCCTGTTGATTTTGATCAGATATATTCACCTTGTACCTCGAACTAGGTGAATATTTCCGACCAAAACAACTTTCGTTCAGGCACACTAACCATGTCTCTATATATTACATACCTGTCAATGAATGCCTCACATTTCCTAGTCAGCTGTACGGATTCCATTCGTCGCAGTGTGACGAAACGATATAGGTTGTCCCTCTGTACCACGTGACTTGCTGTAATTCAAAACTGTAAATAATAATGTGGCGTGTTTAATTATGATCAGGTGCATATAGTGAAGGGATAATTTTTGCAGCACGCTGAAAGTCTCTAAACTTGCAGCGTATCTGAGCATGTTCCCACGCTCAATAAGGAGTCAGTATGAGGTGCCTAAATGAAATCTATTCACCACTGGGTCTTTTTTTTCTTTTTTTCTAAATTCAGTAAAGCGCTTACATTCACCCTGTGGGGCGTTCATACATGCAGTTGCATCAAAGGTATTTACAATGATTTACTCACAGGTCAAGACAAACAGGACAAACAGTGTGGGACACTAACATGCCTTTTAGTATCATGCTACAATCATGATATAATCTTGTCGGCTGGCTGGCCAATATTCTATCTCTCCAATAATTGTCATTTATCAATAGATATTCCTTTAGAAAATACCCTCTGTTAGGAGTTACTTGTATCCCTGTTATGGTGGGTTTAGACGTACCTAGTTCAAAGAACGCGGTCTATGCACCATCACTCTGTCTCTATATATTACATTCCCTACAGGTATACTAGGTTAGATGTCCCTATTCCGTTTATCCTATTCGATACTCATAACACAGCATAATACGGGGCCAATCATAGAGTCATTTTCCATTGGCCGATTATTCGCCACCGATCTGCAGGCGGGAACCACCGATCGATTTTTCTGGTATACCAACGTAAGATCGGTGAATGGAAGCAGCCTGGCATTTTAGATGGTCATCGATTGATTTGCCATAGATTACGCATTAAGGCCACCACCGAATGACTTGGTCAATGGACGACAGAAACTAAACGCTTTGATTTCATCGGTGAGGTTCAAGCATTTGATATGAAAATTAAATAGGTATGGACTTTTATTATCCAGAGTATACAAATCCCTTATTGAAAATGTATGGGGACTCAGTAAACCGCGACCCATTACATAAAAACTGTCAGATACCATAACTGTGGTATACGGATTCACATCTGTGGTATACGGCCTCAAAACCATGGTATACGGGGAAAATAGTCCCTTTTGCTATAGAGCAAAGAAATAGTTCCTAATGTTATACCCTTTAAAATGACAATTACTGGGTTTAATTTATTCGAAAAGATGGATAATAAATGCAGCAAACGATGATTTTGTGGACAGGCAGCTCTGTAAACCACTCGCGGTTGACCTCGTAATACACTCGCAAGCGCTTGTGTATTACTACGCGTCAACCTCTCGTGGTTTACGGCCGCCTGTCCACAAAACCATCGATTATTGTCTATGTAAAAGGCAAGAGAAACAAGGCCAAGACTGCACCCGCACGACTATTTGATGCCGACTTGCAATCGGTAGCACCAGCGACAGAACTCAAATAAGCGATGCTATTTTCGTCGGCCAATGGGAAATGGCCTCTAAAGTCCACACTTAGTTTAAGGTGTGGGAAGACATGTTGGATATTTGGAGTACATCTCTTCATTAATCTATTGCGTGCAAGATGGAGACGGAAGGGGGTCAATCTTTTCAGATATTTTGCGTATGTACTTTATGGATGACCCTGGTGTTGAATATGGAGCTCAATAGCCATTGTCCACTTGATTTCAATCATAACTATGCCATTCCAACGCGGATCTATAACCTCCTAAAGTGGGTTTTCCATTCGCCGTCGAAAACCTCCACGATTTCTCTTTCCTTCGTTTAAGAAATCAGCCAATGGTGTGTCCCCAAAGAGTCGGTACATTTTGTCGGTTAGGCCTGGCGTCCACCTACTACGATAGAAATTTAGACCTACCGATATGGCATCGATACAAAAAGCAAATATCGGAGACATATCGGGAAGGTGCAAAATCGTAGACATATGTCTAGACATGCCAATCCAGCACGCATTGTATGGGGTTTTATCGGTGTCTAATCGCAGAAACGTGGTCAACTGCCCCGATATTAGGTGACCTTCCGACGCGATTATGGTTTTGCATCGGGAGGTGCATCGTAGACCATATCGGTGCCATATCGTAGTAGGTGGACGCTGGGCCTTTTCCTGATAATCTGTAGTCTGTTTGTACTTATTTACCAGCCAATTCCTGACGCCCACTTCATTGACAACAAATTCAAGTCAGGTTGACATTGTCAGTGGCGTTGTTTTGTTGTTCTTTCCGTACTCAAATGTGTTGGTGATACAGAGAAAACTTTTAGGGTCAGTGCTCATATCCCATCAAGTTTGAATTGCAGATTATAAAGTCACAAGGCGAACCCGCATGAATTACTAAGCTATTCAAACGAGATGGGGTCGAGCTCTGACCGTAAACTTGAATAGGGTTCTGAATTTATCTCACTTTTCGTCTTGACTATTGGGCTAACCATGACATAATCTGCCATTGAGCATTTTGTCTTAATACTCTATGGGTGCTGGTCCCGCGTTCCCAATGTCTATTGGGAAATATACCAGGGTTGAGAAAATAAAGAGTTTCTAATCGAAACCCCATCATACATGTGAATAAATGAAATCCTAGTTACACAAAGGGTTTATAACCTAGTTACACAAAGTACAGAAAGGGTATAATTCTTTTGTTAATTATGTGATCTCACAATGACATATATTAAGTATAAATACGGGTTTACAATATGAAATGGATACAATGCATTCGACAGTTAAATCCTTGTAATTTGATTCTAACTGTATTACATAGATCTATGCTATGGGTGAGTAATATGAATCATATTTGTTAATAGATATCATGAGAGACTCCAATGTGCCTGTATAAGCTGTGGATGTCCCTTAGGAGATCCAGACATTGCCAATTCTTTGTTCTTGGTGTTTTTCCTGATATCGTTCTCTACGCATTCAATATGATTATATAGGATATCAGTTGTACTCCAGGACAATAGACAGTGTATCCAATTATAATAATTCTTTAATCAAAGGCACAGTGCAAAATGGGACACAACATGCCTCCTCAAATAGTTATAGTTATAAAACAACTCATGTAACATAAGCAGTGAACAGTATAAGAGTAGGATATTGACTGAGGCTCAATTGTGATTTGAGCCTAATTGATTGTCAGAAAACTCTCTTTGTACCAAAGCTACATTTATGTGTTGAACATTTATTATTTTGGGTGGAGATTTGAGTAGGCTCTCGGATGTGCCTCTTACTACCTGGCTTCAGTGGCCTGGTAATTATTCATACAATTCTTTACAGAGTTTAAAAGACATGGATGCTCTAGAGAGACTTTAATCGAATGGGCCAACTCCGTAATAGGAGCCAGGTAGGCTTCGGTGCAGTTAAGCCCCGTTCACACTGTGCGACTGCTGGGTTTGCGACTGGGTACCTCTAGTCGCCGATTGCGGTACCTAGCTTGAGACTGGACATTTCAAATTGCTTGAAAATTATGCTGAAATATGCGTGTGAACCGCTGCCCCTGCCACTAGAAAGCTTGTGACTGGGCGTACCGAGTCAGCTACTAGTCAGCTACTAGGGGCACAAAATATAAAAAAAGAATCTTTGATATTCAAAATATTGGGCGTACCTAGGTTCCTGCAGTCGCACAGTGTGAACGGGCATCAGAGTAACTGTATGTGGGGCCCTGTGTCTACTGAAATGAAAATACTGTGTGAAAGCTTTGAGTTGCTCCAAAATGTACATTCATGTTCACCTTCATTTGTTTACCACTCCTTTAAAGTCGACAATACGACTAGACTTGTTTGCATAACTGGGGGAACTTCTTGGATATATCTCTCAGTCTTCATGGTGTGAAAATGGTTATAAACTCAAGGTGAGGTTATGCTATTATGCCTACCTCCCATCTTGTAGCTTGTAATCCACCTACCGATTATGACCACCGATTGTGGCATTTAGCACCACCGACCGATTATGTGACACGTCTGTGGTAATAATCGTCAGGTGGAAACACCAAGGATCAACAATTTTTTTCTTCAACATTATGCAATATATCACTGGCGACCAACGTTTTGAATCACCGACCAAATGTTTCTATGGTGCATTAATCACTGACTGAACAAATTTCCGTGAAAAAAAATCAGTCTGCGATTATCCTAATTTTCGTTGAAAAAACAAGTTTATTTTGACTGCCAACAATTATACACACCGATGATATCTTAAGCAGAGTGACTGACCAACAATTGTACAGGTTGTATGTAATTGATTTTTTCGTCGTCAGCTGGAAACTCCACATTACTCTAATGGAGGGTGGTTGTGGCCCATTAGATTGTAGGTCAACTCTCGACTGTAGAGCCGTCCCAAGGCGCTAGAAAATATCATGAAAGGAGGTCAGGGTCAAGGTCGGGGTTTGCTGCGAATGCAGTCATTGGCTACTCGGTCTACTCTATTCCTTATATGGACTTAGTGTAATGGGACAACTCCGTGCAGAATGTGGCGTTTCCAATTGGTGGCAGTCAGCAAAAATGCCGAAAACTGAGATGGCCGCCAATTGTTTTACACTCAAGCTCATTCCGCCACTAATAAATTCAACACAGAGAAATCTCGTCGGTGGTACGAAAAGTCAGTCGTTGGTGCTTTGTTACGTTTTATCAAAGAAAGAAATCGTTGACCCTTTTTGTTTCCTTTTGACGATTATTGCACCAAAAGTGTCACATAATCGGTCGACGGTGCAAAATGCCATAATCGGTGGTCATAATCGGTAGTTCGAAATGCCACATAAGTTTTTGTGTGTAATAATAGAATACATCAGATGTATTCAAATTCCTATAAAATGGAAGCCTAGTTTAGTTGCCTCCCTGAATAGTACGCAGCTGTCTATTACCGGAGACACACCAAGCGAGTCAAGGTGGCCATCTCTGCAATCGCCAATACAAAATAGTATATATCTGAGATATTTTTTCATAGGGATATCTCCTGTCTATAACTTTGCATCTTAGAAGCAATAATCAGGTGAAATATGAAATAATAGCTCACATACACGCTATTTCGTGCTGGTGATTCCAGAAATCGCTGCCTTTCCCGCTTGGTGTGTCTCCAGCATTAAGCTGATGACTATGTGGGCGGTGTTTGTAGATATTTAGCCACCAGGTTCCTGCCACTTTAACTTTGTTAGTATCTGTAATGAACCTTGTTAGATTGGATTTAACCCGAATGTGGAAGCCGTACTTCCTTTATGTCGTGTATTCATCTATCTAAAAGCTTGTATAAGGTTGTATGATATGTGCCATATGATGTATTGAAGTGCTTTCGTTATTTCCAACGTCTCGTTGCGAATTCTAGTTTTAATGAAATTCATTTCACAAGTCAGCCATGTTGTATTATTACCTAACTGGTCTCACATTGCACTATCTGTGATAAGACATTGACTTACATTTATCATTTTGCATGTTATTGGCCTTGTTTCCTACTGATTCCCTAAGTTGCTCCAAGCTGTAGCCTGCTGCAATTTTGGAAACAGTAAAATGATACATGATATGTTTGATGTCGATATAAGGATACCTAATGAAGGTAAACAAGATTTGGTTATGGAGATAGAGAGGGCTTTATAGGTAAGACAAAAACTGTAAAAGCTAGATAACCCAGATATTATTATCAACCTGTGCGCGAATGTATTACACTTATTGTTCAACTGTACGGATTCCGTTCGTCATAGTGTGATGAACTATGAATAATACTACCCTCCATCTCTTTGGTGAGACGATGAAAGGTGAGTAGTCGAATGCACGCTTGATGATTTCCAGGTGTATGATAATGAGACATGGTGAGGGTGGTTGTATTTCATCCATTCCTTGCTGTTTTGGTTTGGAATACAAACCTCGTTGTTCAAACCTGGCTTGTATTTTTAACACTAAGCAACATGGAACAAATTTCACTCAGCCATCCTAACTATTTCTCTCTATGATATCAGTTATTGAACATTTGGTAACAGAATATGGATCCTGGGGTTAATTATTCAAAGAATGAATATTTTTGTTCTCTGTGCTCGTTGGTGTTCTGTGGTACAAGAAAGAGTGTAATCCAAGCCAATATAGGTTGTTTCAAATGTTTCCATAAAGACGACACCGTTGAGATTTCCAGTCTAAATGGACCTTTTCTACTGAAAAAAGAGTGTACAGAAAGATTTCTTGTTTGCTTCGTCTTGCTCTCTGGCAGTTTCTTGTAATTTCAATAGCTTCGGTTAGAGTAATTTCTCATTGCAGTACTGATCATAGTTGTAAAATACACACTTCCGAGTGAAAGTTTGGCCAACTATTTGTCCTTCGCAGTTGCTCCTCTGTTAGTGCAGTTACATACATGTATAACCAATGCTATGTCACAGATATTCCACTACCCATTGGTCTGTTTGTTCCTGATGAGACTACTGGAGGCGAAACCGAAACAAAGATCAGTTGCAAATAATGGCACAACTATGCAGGCTTCTACTACTCTATCATATAATATGTCAACATGCTCTGCTTTGATACATGAAGCTATTTTCCGTGACCAAGTCACATTTGTGGAAACCTCTCTAGTTCACTGTGAATCCAGTTTCTCATAGAGTTGTATGTATATTCATGATTTCAGCCAAAGTTCCTTAGATCATTGTAAACATTCCTAGTGATCCCAATTTGCAAATGTAAGATTTTGATGTTTGGCCTGATACCACATACATTGCCAGGCATCATCCACAAGAGCCAAAGAGGATACAAACTGCATGCATAGTGCATACTTCATAACATCATACCGTGTCTACTTTTTCTAGAGGAAATGCTTTCATATCGAGGGAGAAAGTATGTTTAAACTTTGCCGATACTTGTGTACAACTATGATGATAATAAATATCTGTAATTGGATGGAATTGTAGGCTGCTTTCACCGTATTCTGTGTTCTTATTTCTTACATGGGACCTTCTCCTTTTTATCAAAAACTTCACCAATTCCAGTGGTTTTACAGTTTGGAAATAACACTGCCCCAACAGTGCTGTATGAACATTTGCAAGCATTTCTACTATGATTTGGTCAGGACTATATAATATGATGATATATATGTAAATGTTTACAAGCTACTACTACTATATGAGCTACTAGGAAAAAGGTTCAGCTTGCACTGAAATCGCCCAGTCAGATGTTTGCCAACATGATACAGAATACTACAAGTGATTTTTGCAATCTGTCCTATCTCAAATGCCATTTTGATATTAGAAATATAGAAACACTCAAGAAAATTGATTTATAATCCCCTTATTCGTGATTTTAAAACCTTGTTGCTGTCGAGGAAGCTTGCGGGTGGCGCCATCTGTGTTGACCCTGTCAAACTATGATGGTCTGACACACTGCTTAAGGCTTTGCAGCAGAATATGATTTAAAACCAGCCTGAGAATAAAACCTGTTTCAATCTTACGGATGTTAAACGCCATTAGAATATTACAAAATGTGTGTGATCTCTCTGAATCCCCTATACGCTCAGGAATGGTCAGAACCTGAGGCTGGGAGAGGCACCCGATACGATCACGTTTGTTCAAGCAATCGTCACTATAAGGCCCGTTTTCATTGACCGACAAACACTGCGTAGATTTTCTGTGTTCTCCTAATAGCCTATATCCACTTTGTGTCAGTAGTGCTAAGGTCCGTTGGTGGCTCCTGACTGTATATCAGAGATAGCGAATGGAAATAGGCTATTAGAAGAACAAAAAAAATCCACACCGTGTTTGTTGGCCAATGGAAAAAGGCCTATACGATGACAGATCTATACAGATCAGTAAATTGTGTTCAAAAGTCGTGATTTCTAGTATATAAATCCATTTCTAGTATATAAATCCAAAATTGGTCCAAAACTTGCATCAAACTTGAACGACGAAAGGCAATATGTAGGTGATACTATTGGTACTGAGCTGAATGAATTCCAAATTGACATCGAGGACTTGAATAAAATCATCTCAAATATCGACATTTGGAAATCATCTGGCACTCTAGATATATCCTCGAAATACATGAAGCATGCATTGCTGGCGATTCCAGAAAAGGTATTACATCTGTTTAACCTATCATTAAGAACTTCTAAAATTCCCCATGATTGGAAAATTGCAACTGTCATTCCCCTAGTCAAACAACCAGGAAATAACTCTGTCTCAAACCTAAGACCTATATCTCTACTACCCATCATGGGCAAACTCCTCGAAAAACTTGTTCATAACGAGATCTCTGATTATTGTAATACTAATAACATACTGACGGAGCTGCAGGGAGGTTTCCGCCAGAACCATTCAACTATTGACACTATTGTTCACTTTTCTGAAGATATATTAAAAGGCATGAATGAAGGAAATATTACAATAGCTACCTTTATTGATCAAAGTAAAGCCTTTGACACCGTCAACCATTTTATTCTCCTCGAAAAGATAAAAAAGATTGGTATCAAGGGTCAACTTCTAAACTGGATCTGTGATTATCTCAAAGACAGAAAACAGAAAACCTTCGTTAATGGCTTATCTTCTGATTTGAGAGAAATTGTATGCGGTGTTCCACAGGGTTCGATCTTGGGCCCATTCTTCTTTCTTGTCTACGTAAACGATATGGTAAATTGTGTAGGTAAAACAGGTATCCATCTCTATGCTGATGACACTGTTCTGTATGCGCAAGGAAAAGAAACTGCTGTGGTCGTAGATGAAATGTTAGATAAAATGGATAAGATTGGATCTTGGTGCAAGATGAACAAAATGACGGTCAACGAAAAAAAAACTAAATTTATGATATTTGGTACCCACCAAAAAACAAATAGAATTAGAAATCTATCTTTGAAACTAAACAACAAAGAAATTGACAGAGTTTTTAATTTTAAATACCTGGGTATAACACTCGATCCACAACTAAAAATGAATAAACACCTTGAAAGCAGTATTAGCATTGTCTCACATAAAATATTTTTACTATCCAAAATTAGGAGATACTTAGACATACACTCAGCTACATGTATTCATAAATCAATGATCATACCATACTTTGACTATGGTGATATTCTATATGATTCGGCCCCTGTATATAATTTAAATAGACTACAATCGCTGCAGAACAGAGCACTTCGCACCATTGTCAAAACTGGAGTAAGAGAGGCGAACCACTTAAATCTTGACAAACAATTGAACATACCTCTATTAAAAGATAGAAGGTATAGTCACCTGATGACTTACATGCATAGACAGAGGGGAAGAGTGGGCTTGATAGACATCCCAAACAGGCCCACTAGATCGGCTCAAGCTATTAAGTTTAAACTCGTCCACCCGAAAATAGAGAGATACAAAAGTAGTGTTTTATACCGGGGTGGGACCCTGTGGAACACCCTGAAGGCTGAAACTAGAAATATTGAGAATTTTAAGTTTCAAAATCCTACATAAAAAGGAAGCTGTGTCGAAGCTCTATACATATTAGCCTGTCACATTGCCTCATGTGATCATAACACAAGATCTCTTTTCATCTGTGATACTTTTCTCTTATTGATTATCAAATGTTTACTTGTATAACAACTCCTGTAATATTTTGTTGAGAAAGATTGTGATGTGCTTTCCAGTGGAAAACCTCTGTATAAGATCAGTATTCTATATTTATATCATAAAGACTCATACTTCTCAAGAACTTTCAAAGGTGATAACATCACCAAAGGACGAACTCCAGCAAATATAAGTGGATCAAAACTCCACCTAGTATCTCTTTGATACGCAAGTCTAATCGAACTGACACTAAAAAACTTTTCATTAAGCTTTGACTTAAAATAGGATCTAAGCTGCTGTTAAACCCTCATAACAGAGGGAACCTCATTCTACAAACACTGTATACTACTCTTTGCACTGAAATGTACATATTTGCTGTGGGGGCAAGTCAAACCGGCCTATACGCCGATACCCCCGCAGGATAACTAAAGAGCATAAAAAAAATTAAAAAACGTAAGGTGTACGAGTCCCAGTCGGTGATATAACACAGACACTGGCAACTTCACACACTAAAATCCAGCTTGCTATTGCGGGAGGAATGGGAGTTCATATTCATTCAAAATGGTGGCTATATTAATGTCAATTTGAATAGTCCATACAGATCAGAGTGCTCCTCTGTTTCCAGTCACAGTAAATCATCAGATCAGTATTTTGGTTTAAATGAAATAATCCAGGATGGGTATAGCTACTATAGAGATAATGTCCAAGTCGCAACATTGGCGAGGATGACGTCAGGACTCACTTTCAAGTATAATAAAAACCGCGTCTAGCGACATCAAAAGCTTCGACGACGGATTTAATGATCATAATCACCTTTTTACATTAATAATGAACTAATTACGCTATCATAGACAACTGGACATTGATATTCAAGTATCTGCAGCAAAACCATCGCGAAATATATCTTATTTTACAAAACCTTGATGAATGCTTTGGGGAATGTCATGTCAGGCTTTAAAATACTTACCTGTTCATCCACACGCCATCACCAAATTCCCACCGACGGCTGTATTCAGGTAAGCAACTTATAATATCATCATGGAAAAACTGTACTACCTTCAGAATGTGGAATAAACATAATATAATAAAACCTATATCCTCTCCTGGGGCTGACCGAACAACCGCTGCCTAGCCAAATAACTTAGCTGTGAAGTATCATAGGGTGTGAACCACAAGTAGCAAATGGAAAAGCCAGCATATCTAAAGATTGGTCGGTGAGTGCATGTATATTTCTTATTATTTTAAAATCGGAGAGATTGGGTAGGATAAAATCAAAACCCGATTTGTATTAATAATGGCTGCCATACACCACTCATGGAGTTTTGGCTCCGGATTTCAGTCGGCTTCGCCTCGTGACCATGACCAAGCTGACCATGACCAATACACGGAAACAGAGTTTGCCATATATGGTCATATGCAAAGTGGTTTGGCACTTGAAAAGGGAGTGTAAACAAACTTTGAAAGTATATCTGTTTAAAAGTTGGCAAACCCACTGTTTAGCAACTGTATAACGTTTTATGCAGAGCAGTACAGACTTGAATATCCAAGTCCATGAGCGCAGCATTTGTATCCCATTTGATGAGATACAAATGCTGCAGGCTGGGGTGTGGCGTTAGATGCAGCGCAGCCTTGGTGGATTTCTTTTGCATTGATATACTTCCATAATCAGTTTGTTTACGCTTCCTCAAATGAAACCCTGTTTTCGTGTATCACTCAAGACCAAAATACCTCAAGACCCACTGGTGCTCATGTGTTTGGATCCTAGATAGGCAGTTAAAGAAATGGCAAGTTGACTGGGTGCAAGTGAGTTACAGAAAACTATCCATCGACTGAATCTAACCCAAACCTTTTAGTTGTTATTCATTTATATTCATCGATGATGAACATACCATTTGCTCCTAGTTTTACAATACTACTGCTGGTGAAAAAGTAAGTAAGTGATAATGGTCCACTGTTACTACTCAAGTCCCTCTCACTCATGTATATAGACCCTTTCATGTGAAAACAAATATGCCCTGGGTAACATCTTTTAAGTCATCTTACTCTGGGATTGATATATAGACAAGTGGATAGATAGGTGTAAATGTTTGAAAGCCAGATGATTTTCGTAAGAACATAAAGCCACAATACAGATTCTGTCCCCGAATGATGGTGTCATCTTGCAGATACTACTGTCAGCCACCATGTGAACACTTCATGAACTAATAATTCCTCTCAGCCCTACAGTTTGGCAACCAATCCCTGTCTGCACTGAGCTACGATATCTAGGCATTGGTCGGGCGAAATCCCACACGGTATCTGCAGTGGTGCCGCTCAAACAAGGTACATTTGTTCTATTTAGACAAAAAAGCAGACATACGAAATATGAAATATTCATAGCTAACAAATTGATAAAGACAAATAGATTTATGTTCATTATATTCTGAAAAAAAAATGCACTGGAAAGGAGATAAAAAATATGGAAAAGTGGCTTTGAGGTTATGACATAACACACTCTCCAAGCAGTACGAAAGATCTGGTAGGAGAATAACAAACAGGTCCCGCTACTGGGTCAAGACAGTCGCTCATTTAACTCGACCAGAGCCAACGTAGTACGGCTCAGGTCTACAGAAAGTCCCTCGTTGGAGCAGTGTCATGTGCTTCCACCTGCCGACGAAAAGCCGTGTGATTGCTATATGTCTCTGTGTGCAGGAAGCCACACTGGGCCGTGTTTGTCCGAGCGACAGCCTCACTAAACCGTTAAGCCCAATGCCCATCTACCGATTTCGGAACATTCATGTACCTTTGTCGGCAACAAACGGACGGTAATTTGTCTCACCCAAGGCATCCTAATGGAGTCGGCCGTAGTCGGTAGATGTAGGACAGATAGGCAAGGGTCAGCTAACGATTAGTAGACCGATTTGCTTAGGACTAATATCCACCACCCCATCTCCTCAATGTCTGCCGGTCGAGAGAAGGTTTACATAATTTGCCTGCGACAAGTTCACTGACTCCTATACGATTTGGGAACTAATCGCTCAACCCTGAATCGGTAGGCGGGCATCAGGCTTTAAGCCCAATGCCCATCTACCAATTTCAGAACATTTATGTACATTTGTCGGCGACAAACGGAGGGTAATTTGTCTCAGCCGAGCCATCCTAACAGAGTCGGTAAATGTAGGACAGCTAGGCAAGGCTACCCAGCGATTAGTGAACACTCGGTTTCTTTGGTTTTTGCCCTCCCCCAGCAATTAGTGGACCATACACCGATTTTATCAGTGTGCAGATCGAGCGAGGGGTAACATAATTTGCCTGCGACAAGGTGACCAACTTCTATACGATTTGGGAACTAATCGTTCAACCCTAAATTGGTAGATGGGCATCCGGCTTTAGGCGACACTGAATGGCAACACCTATATAGGCAGGTGGAAAGGTCACACAACAGGCTTGATAGAGGAAATCAGTGTCGGAGACGTAGCACCCCTGTTTCTCTGGTGCCTTCAGACTAGGTCTTACAACTATTTCATCAATTTAAAAATAGATTTAGAATTGTTGTAGGCACATCTTTTTCAACCAAAGGTGTCAAATTTCACTAGTTAATACAGAAATCTCTTGGTCTTCGTGCTATTTTTTCCGCTTTTTGTAAAAAATGCAGAATAACCTGCCAGTTGAAGAACTACTCACCGTAGCAGAACTGGCAGGAATAGACTTTTTATAAAAAAAAACTAAAAAAATCTGGACTCGCAAGACACCCTTTTCATGATTTCAAAAAGTACCATTCAGAATTACCCTTTCTCAAGAATCATTTAAAATTTGAATTTAAATTTCTGGCATATATAGCCTATCAAATCATCCTAAAACATGAATACACTATAAAATATTTATAGATAACATAGTGATTGTCGAAAAATACTTAATATTTGCCAATGAGCAAAAGGACACCATTTTTTCTCAATTTCACAGGATTTCTTCTTCCCATGAAATGCAAAACAATTATTCAGTTCCAGATTGATACTCAGTTGGGAAACCAGAATAAAAAAATATATATATTTCCTACCTAGATGGAAATCCATTCATTTCATTATCAGTATATATTTGATTATTTTGTCTTGTGTACAACAAAGATAATGATGATAATAATGATTGAGACGCATTCACGCAAATAAAAACAATGGTTTGAATCTCTAAACCATGCTCTACGTCGATATGTTTTCCTTGGTTTCTTCTTCCCTCTGAGTTAGTAAATTCTACATGCCAAATATTTCCACTTTTAAAAAAAATCCCAAATGACATCTCTGGAGTACAAACAGAATTGTTTGAACAAAATTTTTTCACATCTCAAACAATATTGTGCTTTAAAACAAGGCCTGCAGAAACATCCTCTTTGATGAGTTGGGTCACGAAAGAGGATCAAAGGTAAACTTTAACCAATGATGGAGGTGTCATCGTATTAACCTTGGTGTGTAGGTCACATATCAGATCACCCGCCACAGAAAATCAATGCAGATGAATGCATAGTAGGTTGAATATGAATGTTCAGTTCTCCATGAAAAATCCGTTCTATAGGGCAGGTATTGTTCCCTGGGTGCCGCCATTTTGGCCACGATTGGCTGCTCTTTACTGCTGGAGGTGAAAAAGTAGGTGTTCTTCACTACTGGAGGTGCAGAAGTAAGTGAGTGATAATAGTGACCTGTTGTAACTGTAGCCTTATTCACATATGTGTCGTTCATGTCAGAAAGATCATGTCTTGGGCTTATTCGTTGAGTCATCCTACTCTAGAAGGGTGTAGAGAGACAGGGGACAACGGTAAAACTTTGAAAGCCAGTTTGATTTCATAGAAACAAAGGGTCAGAATACAGGGACCCATTTCACTATTTGAAAACCTGTTCGTTGATGGTCTAAGCGGCACCACAACGGCAGTTTGCGTTTCAATACTTTATGGACGCCACAGCGAGCGGCACTTTGAACATGAGCGGCACTAACAGTGGTAGTAACAGAGGGTAACAGAGGGTCCGCCTTCTAGTACTGGTGAAAATAATAATCTTATATCATGTTCTTTGGTATATTGTGAAAGAAATGGTGCTTCCAAGAATTCTACCTATTTTTTTACCTTTATCATAATTTTCATAATTCTCTAGAGGTCAATTCAATTGTGATAAACATTACAAAATTCGAACCACGAATTGCAGTTACTGCACCACGCCGCATGTTCCCACACATTGCTTGATCCTAGGCTATTACTACTAACTCTGTGACAGGCATCTTAATTCAGTCAAAAATGTACGTATGTATTTCTTAGCCATGGTCATTAATAATTTGTCCTATTCCAAGAAATTTGTTTATGGGTATTGAAAAGCCATGGACCATAGTTGTGGTTTACGGTCACTGATAAACAATGGGTAGTGGTTTCTTGTGCCCCCATACAATTTCAATGGGGATTTCGTAACCCATGGGTAAGAAATATAATTCTACCTTTACCTAGGCAGTGTATCTGGGCATGTCCCACGCTCAATACACTCTCACATGCTATATCACTGTCAAACCGAGCCTAGCCATGTCAGATCAAAGAAGGCCATAACCGAACAACTCATTTAAAACTTTTCCTTTAAGTTTAGAGAACTGCCTTGTGACAGACCAAGGTCATGCAGCATAGACTTCAGAGGGCCGCACTTTGTGCTGTGACCTTCGTGTCCGTATTTAAACAGGCAGAGTTGGGTAGAGATTTGAGCATCTCCCTGAGCTGCTCTTAGAGCATGATGTGCTCGTGGTACCTGCTCCTCTGTGGCGGTCTCCTACCGCTGTGGACGGCCACTGCAGCGCCACAGCTCGACGGAATGCGACACTTCTGCTATGCAGACGAGAGAGATTTAAACATAGCCGTCTTTCTGGGTCTCACCAAGCAAATAGAAACCTCCTCTAAACTCAAATGCAGCAGGACCGTATCAGAAACGACCTCCTATTACTACACGACCGTCGTGAAGTATGTACTGGATGGCTTCAACGCCCGTCCTGATATTCTTCCCAATATTTCTCTGGGATTTGTTATATTCGATACGTGTAGCCTTCATCTGGCGAATCTGGCCGATATGATGTATATTCTACCCACCACTGATGAACCAGAGCCTCCGAAGACGAACACAAGTTATTACACGTGCGAGAACGGCTGGAAACGGTTCAAGGTGGTCGGGGGCGTCGGTCCATCCTTCAGTACGGCTGCCGTCATGATGGGAGGCCTGTCGACTATATTCAAAATGCCTCTTTTGTTTACGTTCGCATCTAGCGATGAACTTAGCGATAAAACCAGATACGCATACACCATGCGAGTCGTTCCCCCGGACCGCTTCCAAGCCGAGGCTTTGACGGATATCCTGCTTTATTTCGGTTGGACGTACGCCTCGCTGATCTATTACGAGGGTGCGTATGGGGAGAGTGGAGCCAAACAGGTTGAAAAGAATGCCAAACTCAAAGGCATATGTCTGGCTTTTAGGTTCATGATTCCCTCGGACTATTCTGACGATGATCTGCTCGAAATCGCAAGGAAAATGGATATTTACAGGGATGCAAGGGTCATCATTGCATTCATAGGATCTTCGACGATTCGTAACCTAGCTCGAGCTATAAAAAGAGCAAATATCGATTCTACTCATTACATATGGCTTGGTTCCGATGCTGTGGGATACCCAGAAGCCAATGATCTTGAATTAGGACCGCTTTTTGATGGCGGAATAACTGTCAGTTTTCCCGCCAAAATAGATGAAGATTTTCACAAGTACGTTAGGACACAAGTTACTATGGAGACTGACCCAGGGGATCCTTTTTTAAGAAGCACCTACGAACTGTACCATGGCTGTACCTGGGATGAGAAAGTGGGGAACAATTCCTGTTATAGATACGCCTCGCAACCCTTGGACATTGAAAAATCCTCATCTGGCGAGTCAAAATACATCGACGGATTGGATGTCTTCGTTTATGGACTCCAGGCTTTGATTAGTGAAAACTGCCCTGAGGCTTTCACCGATAAGCGAGTTTTAGATACTTGCATCACTGGGGACAGATTATACAGCTACTTGCTGGAGGTCGAGTTTGATGGACTGAGTGGCCCCATACGGTTTGATGATAAGGGGGATTTTCTAGGATCCTACCTCTTTGAGCAGTATCAATTCGGAATCGGGGACGTGGATGTTGGTTCGTGGGACAAAGCATCGAAACAGCACCTCCACATAAAAAGAGAGAATCTAAGATGGCTGGACAGGAACAAAAACATGAGTGACCGATCACAAATATTCCCAGAGTCAGTCTGCAGCCAGCCCTGTGAACCGAAGGAGTATTCGATTCAGAAGGAGCTTCCTTGCTGCTGGGAATGCAGAAGATGCAGAGATAACGAAATTCTCATTGAGAATAAGACTGGTTGTGGGACGTGTGACATCCTCAAATGGCCTGATGATGAAACCCAGACATACTGTGAGGAAATAGAACCGGAGAGACTCTCATGGGGGTCGCCATTGGTGATCTCCCTGCTCGCCGTGACATGTCTAGGACTGGCTGTGTGCTTCACCATGGGATTCATCTTCATCAAGAACTCCAAACATCCTCTGATTAAAGCCTCCAGTCGCCAGTTAATGGCCATCATTCTGGTGGGAATTATCATCGCGTACTTGACAGTGATCACCCTTCTCCTCCCACCCTCCACACTCACCTGCTACCTCTCTAGATTCGGATTCAACCTCTCCGTGGGCTTTATCTATGCTCCGTTGATGGTGAAAACGAATAGAATTTACCGGATTTTTACTGCAGGGAAGAGAGGAACGAAGCGACCGATGATGGTCGGCACCAGGTCTCAGCTGATTCTCGTCACCATCTTCTTGTTAATGCAGGTGAGGCCTGTTTTCTGATTTTATTGAGCGTTTTATGTTGTTGTTTTTTTATAACTCAGTTTGTTGAAAGATCCTCAGATAACCAGACAAGCTGATGTTTGATTTGAAATGATTTATTAGGTATAATCATAAATCGAAAATTTCCCCCTAGTAATCGAGGTCGCTTGTGAAAACAAAAGGACGACGATGAAAAAGAAAACTTTTTTTACACATATAATCATACATTGAGATAGTGAGCGGTATAGGAAATGGATGGTTGCAAAGTTTCGTCTGCTTTTATCATACTTAGTCAATGCTTTTATAATTCCACGCTCATTCATCAAAGATGAATATACCATTTGTTCCTAGTTATTACTATACACCTATGGCCTAGTGTTTATTTAAATACTCGCTGTTAGGGTGCAGTATGAATAATATTTGGGCTCACTATGACGTAGTGAATGAGCTATGAATCGATGATTTAGAAAATGGACAAAATGTTGTGTATTTTTTTCGTGTTATTTAGGGATATAATAACAAGAAAATGTAGGTACTGATTCTGTAGGGATGCCATTTCCGGCTTCAGTATGCAAGAAACCTTTTCCCGTGATCTCTGCGCTGTGTAGGTCGGAGATTACGACCACCAGTAATCTGCGCCCGGTGAATTACACACTCCTCGAAGCATATGATCGCTTGTATCTGAAACCAGTCAATATTTTGTATTTACAATACTCCATGGGTGTTGAGTACGAGTTCCAAATTCTAAGGCTATAGAGACAAATACCAGGGAAATAACTTGGTCCGCACTCCACCGAGTTTGACTGCGGAGTAATTCATGAAGCGAAGCTGAGTTAATACAGGTGTTGCCATTCAGCAACGGCCCACTGTCTAGTTACGCGGCCGCTCGGACAAACACCGCGAGTCCGGCGGTATTCATATAGAAACACACAGCAATCACACCTAAAGTGTGAACGGTGGGTGTGATTGCAGGAGTGTTGTTTTTTGACAGATTAAATTGCTGGAACAAACTAGAATATTATTTTAACGAGTCATGGCTTCATAGTTCCTAACTATTTTTGGATTTAGATAGGAAAAAGATAAGCATATTGTATCTAGGCCTGCCAATGTATAAATATATATTCAGTCTCAGTGACCCTGTGTTATCTAAGGTATATCTAAAGTATCATTGAGGTGATATACATGTATAACACACCAGATTGGAGCTGGAATACCATAGAATATGATGCAATCAAGAGAAAATGCAATACACTGGTATTATAAACGTATTACGCTCATACACTCAGTCATTCAGTGCTAAAGAATCCATTGCCAAGTGAATGTTTGACTTCAGCCGCCTTGTAACTAAGCAGATAAGGTGCGACACCGGCCAGTGGAAAAAGGCCTATTAGGTAGCGTAGCGGTCAACCTCAGTGGAGTGCGGACCAAGTCTCATGTTTTCATCTCATGAGTTTCCTTTCATAAATATTCCAGCTTGGACTGTGTGTGGTGTCGATCATCTTAGCCCCTGCCGTGGCCGTTCTCAGACAACAAGTGCCGACGGAGAAGTACGTGGAGATTCTGTGCAGCCTCCCGCTCTCCGGCCTCGTCCCGCCACTCTCCATCAACCTCCTCTTCATTGTCGTCTGCGCGCTCTACGGCTTCCTGACGCGCAAACTGCCCGAGAACTTCAACGAGTCGTGGTACATCTTCATCTCCGTGGCCACCACCACCTTCCTCTGGCTCGTCTTCCTGCCCGCCTACTTCACCGCCTTCTACGCCGTCCACCAGGTGGTGTTGCTGGCGTGCTGTCTCATTTTTAACGGGACGGTCACGTTGCTGTGTCTCTACTGCCCTAAGGTGTACTGTGTGTACTTTGTGGATGATGATCAGGTGCAGCTACAGACGGCGGGAACCATAGGCACGGCCATCGGCACCGCCGCCAGCAACGCTGCTGACAACTGATTTTTTTTTTTATATTACTTTATCCTACCCCTAATATAAAATCCCATAGGCTTAACATTGACTTTCCGTATGCGCCCGTATGTCGCATACGGATAAAAAATCGCTCCCAGAAGTGTACAAAAAATGGACCAATCAGAGATCAGCAGCTGAAAGTAGTTCCAAGCGCCTTCAGAGCAGCAAGGAGAGCTATATGGAGGACTTCAGAAAGTTTTTATCATATTTTTTGTTATTATCCTCATAAAAATATCGTTCACAGGGGGTAGGATAAAATCAAAACCTTATTCGTTTTAGTCTGGGCTCCTGTATGCGACGCCTGGAGTTTTGGTTCCAGATATCACTACGCCAAACTCCAGTCGTCGCATACGGGAGCCCAGATTAAAACTCATCCGGTTTTACGATAATATCCCCATGGCGTATATACTGTAAATATGCACCGTTTTGGCATTTGACCACTGGTCCGTACACTAAAATACGGACCACCTTGCCATTCACATTTATTAAGAAATTGGTTGTTAAGCTAAATGAAATTTTTTTTTTTTTAATTTCGGGTATATAGTAAATATATAACGTCCAACCATGCTTGTACAAGTGACAGAATTCGATGATAATTTACCGTTTGTACGGAACTCGGCGTAAACGCCTCGGTCCGTACAAACTGTAAATTACCATCTCGTTATGTGAATTGTACAGCATGGTCAGGACGTTCTATATAATTACTCATCCAATACGGAGTCTCCATAGGGAGCCAAAGTGAACCCGCTGAAACCACAGATACCCATTTACAAAACACCATTTCCGGTGGCCAGTAAGAACGAGGCTTAGTGCTAAACCTATGGGGGTTTGAGGCTAGACTTTGTTTTTGGTCTTGTTTGTTACTTTTGAAGTGTATTTTAGTAATATCATCTCTGAATAGCTCTGTCTCGAAGCTATGATGACAGTTGTTAAGTTTATCAAAAATGTGTATCTAAAAGATTGGAGGATGACACATATAATCTTGAACCTACATAATCAAAGTACTGAGTGCCTATATCCGGAAATGGTGTTTTGTAAACGGGTATCTGTGGTTTCAGAGGGTTCACTTTGGCTCCATACACTAAGCCTGTGGAGCCTCCAGATTGCTTCTTTACCTCACCCTGGTATTTTTCTCCGTAGGCTTAACATTAGGAACTCGTACTCTATGGCTGTGAAGTTCGTGTACCGAATACTCAATGGCTAATTGGGTGATTCATTTTGTTAATAAATGATTTTATGCTGGGTGAGATAAAATCAGAAACCCACTCGATGAAAATAACTTGGTCCGCACTCCACCTCTTTTGACCGCACAGTAGTTCACTCAGCTTTGCTTCGTCAATTACTCTGCAGTCAAACTGGGTGGAGAACGGGACAAGCTATTTTCATCTCGTGGGTTTCTTTCTAAGAGTATAATACGGAAAGCCGTATTCTCCTAATAGCTTTTTTGGCCACCTGACGGGTAGTATAGGAACTATTCATATAAACAATGCACGGCGCTTGCGTCGAATTTCTAAATATTTACAAGATTGTTTTCCTAATGATTAGTCGAAAGGTGAGTAATAAATACAACATTACCACGATTTTGATCTGTGTGGCCTTATTCTCCTTGTAGTTGACACTACGCAATACTCCGAGCGATAGCAAAGAGTTTTATTTCGCGTCAACTACACTACAGCCACTCAGATGGTAATGTCGTGTATATCAAATTTTCACATAACTACCAAACACCAGTAGATATGGTATCAATGTGGTAGAAGTTTTATTTATGACTAAAAAGTGATAACTGTAGATCGTCTGGCCAATAGTCGTCAGGTTGCACTCAATTACATAATATCGTCCGCAATAGTCGTCGGCCTAAGAATGTACTCAAACGTTCACACTAGACCACTTTTTAAAGAAATGCAGAACACAACTGAGTTTTTACAGAATCGCCAGTGGTCTGGACAACTAATGGCACCCCTCTCATAAGATCTCACACTCTTTAAGTGGTATTCTGTACAAGGTTCTCACTGCGCTCTATGGGAGAAGAAGCCTTAATGACCTATAGGACACCGAAATTTGTTCCCGATTCATCCAGACCATCGGCTCGGTGAGAGTCGGGAATAAAATTTCGGTGTCTTATACCTATAAGACACCGATATGATGACTCTTCCCGATGATACCCCCTCCTTTTATGACCTCGTAAATTACCCTGGATAAGACCAAAGAGCGCGGCCGGGTGCCGGGCCCGGCTGGGCCCCGGGCCGGGTGATAAGTACATAGGCAATAATGCAAAGTTTAATAACTTCTGGTCTATAACACAAAGCACGGGTATGGACATAAAATGTTTTGAGTATAGTAGAAATACGAGATAAGTTTTAGAGGTCCATCATAACACGCATTAGAGATAAGAGATAGTTCAGGGGCTATTGATGAGGCCTACGGAGTAGGAGAGAATGAAGGGGAGACTGTAGAGTTTTTGTAGGGTGGGTGGGTGGTTCCTTATCGTCGGCGGCCCAGGGTTGAAGTGGACGTCGGCGGGGTGGCGTGGGGTGACCACGTGAGGGACACGTGACCGGAAGGATGACCACTGTGTAAACCTCGAACCATCACTATAAAACTCAATATGAAAACTGACCTTTTATATCATACAGGTAACATATTCATATAGTATATGATCTGTAGTATTTTATTTTGACCTTGAGAAAACAGGATAATCACTGATATATTCTATCATCAAACTGAATACGGTCATTACAAGACAACTGGGTTCGCATATATGACCTGGAAACAGGTTTCTCTGAATGAATACAATAGGAACCTCTTATTCTGCCTCCCATAGAGCGTAGTGAGAGTACAGAAATACAACTTAGAGAGTGTGAGATGTTATGAGAGGGGTGATAATGCAGGTCTCGTCTTTATTCACCGAACTGGTGGCAGTAAACCAAACAAACCTATCGGTGTTTGCCACTGCAGATTGGTGCCGAATAGCCGGCCAATTCAATCTGGTTTTATGGGCAACTTTACCCTATGTAAAGTAAGCCCTATGTATGCCCTCTATAGTTAGGCAGATATGTCCTAGAAACCACTAGGTAACAAATGACGCCTCAACTGGTCACTAACTCTTTCATTCCTGGAGGCGTTCCCTGGTGGATCCTAAGGCCTAGCGTCCACCTACTACGATAGAAATTTAGACCTACCGAAATGGCACCGATGCAAAAAGCAAATATCGGAGACATATCGGGAAGGTGCAAAATTGTAGACGTATGTCAAGACATGCCAATCCACCACGCATTGTATGGGATTTTCATTGGTGTCTAATTGCAGAGATGTGGTCAACTGCCCCGATATTAGGGGACCTTCCGACGCGATTTTGATTTTTCATCGGGAGGTGCATCGTAGACCATATCGGAGCCATATCGTAGTAGATGGACGCCGGGCCTACAAATGCATTTCACTGCAGCCTTCAACGATTTTCATTAGCACTGGGACATAAGAAACTGTCTGACGGTTTAGAAATATTGCATGTCAACCATGGTTATCAGAGCGTGTTACGTTTGTCCAACCCCGTCTATGCTTATATTACTTGTCTCGCATCCCTCCCATTTTATTGTAAGTGGAATGGTCGTAAGACCGAATGGAAGAAGAATTTAAATTGGTGAAAAAAGCAATTGCTAAGGAAAATTGTGAAGATATTGCGTTGATATATTATAAAGTGATTATATAAGCAAACTATACGATCTGCGATGATTTTGTGCTATGAAGTGAAAATGGCTATGGCGTCTTTTGTTAGTCCAGTATGTGTGGTATGTTATTGTGTTTTGTATCGTCTTGTACAAACATGTGTTGTCATTTGTATATGCACTTCTATGTGGCAAACGAGTGGAAGATCGCTAGGAGACCGGTGAACGTGTTCAGTCGTTAATTTTCTGGAATAAAAGATTTTTTTTAAATCCACTGTATCCTGAAACAAGACCGCGGTTGCCAATGGGAACATGTTGTAAACCTCCATATGTTGACATATGTTGTCATATATGGCGGTATGGCTTGCTAGCTGGACTACATATGGCCTAATAACTACATTATAAGGCCTTTTGGGCCTAATATATTCAGAGCATTACGTTGGTGGTTATTTTTCATTTGCAGATTCTGTCGCATGCCCAATGGGTGTGACCAATTTATCAGTAACAAAATCAACCCATTTTTTAATTTTGTCAGCGAATATTTAGTCAGTAAGTGGCGCCAAAAATTGCAAATAATCTGTGTTCACCTGATAAATTCAGTACAAAGTCTTCAACTTCTTGGTTTACCAATTGCCACTTACGGATTTTTGCGGAAAAGAGACAATAATTTTGGTCGGTGGTATTCGATGAATTTATGAATACTGCAAGTCGGCAAGTGGAAATTGGATATATTGTATAATTTCTAGGATGTACATTCGTGTTTTTCATAGTTATTGAAGCTTGACAAGGAATGCCAGAGATCATAGAGATCAGTGGTTATTATATGATGAATTTGCCAACGGTGCCGTATTATGCTTGTATCAGAATTAATTCCATACTGAATGATACTTTGATTTGGAAGATATGAATTTGTTGGTTCAAGGGGTTTTAGGCTGGCTCACTCGCGCCACCTGTTGTTCTCTCCACAAACCACACTCTCAATCACCTACCCACAATCCAACTCTCCCCCGCCTTCTTTATACTTTTCACTATCTTGATCTCTTCCAAAACTTCAATTATTTCCCCACCCACCGACAAAACTCTACTTTTGTAGCGGTTATTCTTTTATGGAAAAAAATATCCTTACAGATTCGATATCATATTTGATATCGTATATTAAATAAACAATTTATACTCTTCATTGAATTTATCTATTGAATTTTTTCCCCAGCAAGATTTCACTCTTTTCATTTCAGCAGGTGGCGCCATAGTGATTAACAATTAGAATATATACATTTCAAAAATACAGGTAAGCTTAAGGTGACCGTTCAACTATTTATATCAACAGATCAGTATGTCGAATTAGTTAGGATTAACTGATAAAGGCCAAGAATGTATTTTTTTGATACTGTTATATATACCCGTGGCTGGATCTCCTATATATACCGCCAGCTCCTACCCATGTCATATTTATGGCCGTTCATCACACTGTGACGTACGAGATATGTGATCACGTGACTGGGTAAAATCTTTAGGTATATAAATACGAAATCAACCTGTCTTCATATGTCGAAATACAAGGTTAACTCATTAATCAGGTATATCTGACCAATAGTTTCACCGCATATTTTTGACGTATGAAGACAGTGCCAGTTTCTGTATAATACTAAAGCCGTTAATGCGTAACGTTATGAATTCCACGTTATGATGGCCCCTTAATGACAGCTTCATCGTAACATGAGGTTAACTGAATGTATTACATCCACGCTCGTCCTTCTTACAGTAATAAACATCTGTGTCCTGCATTGAATTTGTTAAGGATTCTGAATCATTTACGACTTTCTTTTCAGATGGTGGAAAACACAAAACAAACCAAAAAGAGAATATTCTCACCCAATTTCAGTTAGTAATTTACCGGCAGTATCAACATTACATAAAATAGAATTAATTTTCTTCTGAAAAGTTAAGATATCATTGACTACGTCGCGAAAATGTGTCATAAAACAGTGGAAGGAATATGTTTCATCTCCCCACGTTTCGTGTGGATGAAAAGGATAGATTTCAAAGTAATTGATAGTCGATTACCCGAGTATTTGATTGATGTTACTACTTGCCAAGGACTCCCTTTATCCTTGAGAACAGAATGTAGTGCTCTCGGTGAGTGGGAACAAGACATTTTAACAATCAGCTCAAGACAGGAATCGGAAATAGAAGAAACCCACCCGCCCACACTTAAACCTAAACTTTACAAACTATATGCTGATCATAAATCCACTAGTAAAAGCAGATTTGAGTATAAACAAAGAAAAAAAGAATAACAGGTCCGAGTATTTATCCTACCCCTAATAAAAAAACTCCATAGGCTTAACATGGGATTTGTTTATATCACGGGTAGTGACATAAAGTGTTGTTTATGCCACTACTTTCTGATACTGAAAAAATATGGAAACGGGGTAGGATAAAATCTAGACGCCACTCGTCTAAGTTTGAGCTTATTCATGCCACCCATTTTGTTGGCTCCGTAATGTCACTCGTCTTCGACTCGTGAAATTATGGAGCCAACAAAATGGGTGGCATAAATAAACTCAGACTCAAACTCGTGACGTCTCTTGTTAGTCTTTACATAAGAATTTCACTCCCATGGTATTTCAGTCTTCAAGCAAAGGAGGTATTGAAACTCCAAGCAGAACACGCTCAAATACTCTGTCTATGTTTGGGAGAGGATATAGACTTTCAGCGTGCTGCAAAGACTAGACATATCCCTTCTCTATCTGTGGGCCAACACTATGATATTGGCTGGGTGCAGAGGGCCACTATCTTGATGTCAGATGTGTGCCCAGCTGACTATGACCAATTACCACAGATTGAAATTTCTTATTGATACAATGGTGCGTGACACATTTGGACCATCTAAAGGCAGTTGTAGAAGTAGCTGGCTATCAAATGTGTTACTATAGAGGAAACCCATGAAAGTTTAGGGTCTGAGCCCGTATCCCATCGAGTTTGAATCACATATTAATTCACAAGGCGAAGCCGCGTGAATTACTATGTGATTTAAATGAGATGGGATCGAGCTCTGACCGTAAACTTGAATGGGTTTCTGAATTTATCTCACCCTTAATATTGACTAATCGGGTAACATTTGTGACATTATCCCCCATTGGATATTTTCCCTAAATATCTAATGGGTGTTGGATACGAGTTCCTAATGTAAAGTCTATGGAGAAAAAATATCTGAGGTGAGATAAAGCAAATGACCCACGTACTGGATATAACCTGTGGCATAAGTGGCGGGCCGGGTCAAAGGACCTATCTGATGCTGGGAGCACATTTGACCATCTCAGGAGGCCAAAGATCATCATTAGGCCCACTGCCCAGATGGCCACCATCCTTGGTGACATGATATCCAGACTATTTGATAGGGTTAATAGCAAGTCCGGTGTCATCATTTCTTTGCGGCCCACTCTACCACCCATGGTCCTTCTTGCCCCCCCCCCCCCCCCCTCAGTATAAGGTGAAGTTGATAGTTGTCTTTGAGAGGGTCGCGCAACAGCCTCATAATGACTGATACATTGAAGTCTGCATATTCTTCGCTGGATAGCCTCTCTGTTGTCTTTCTTTTGAGGCCTTCTGATTTCGCCCATGCAGTGAACTCAAAATCGCCCCCTTGTTCCTGGGAATCTTTGTAGCTTTTGTCCACCATGATGATGAGCGGCCGGTAAAAGCGTGTACTGCACGCAGGCCCCTGCAGGGATGTGTCCGGTCTCCCTTGTTAGTGGTGTGGTGGGAGGGGGTTGACCACAGAAGGTCAACCGCTGTGCCCGTTCCCGTCTTTCATTTAAACCATTATATATACTATATACCTCTGAAAAGCACTACCTATTATCTAGGTACCATGAGCATTGTATATGGATTCAAATCTATTGTATATGGCCTCAAAGCCATTGTATACAGGAAAATAATCCCTTTGTGATATAGAGGAAACAATTTGTCTTTATTGATATACCCTTTAATATGTTTAATCTATAGGAGAAGATGATAATAGATACAAGAAACGATGGTTTTGTGGACACGTGGCTCTGTAAACCACTAGCGGTTGACGTTGTAATACACTTGCTAACGCTCTTGTATTACTACGCGTCACCCTCTCGTGGCTTACAGCCAACTGTCCACAGAAAACATCGATTATTGTCAATTCATTCAATACACTGACAAATTAATCTGTAGCAGATCCGTGAACGAAGTGTCATGAAGGAGATAGGAAGAGATAGTGAGTAATGATTTTCTCACCATGGATTTTGCTGATAGTACAGTACTGATGACTTTAAGAGATCGAATCACCTTTCCATACCAGTTTTTCTAAAATATTTTCGTTACCTTCAAATTCAAGGATTTTGGTTGGAATTTTTGTTTAGGGCGCCGGGAAAGTTAAACAAATCAGAGCGAGCCTTACGGACAGCGTATGGCTCAGAACCAATGAAAACCGCTGACTCAAGAGAAAGCAGGAGTTGTGGGTGACATAAACCCGAGCCCGACACCTGTTATAGGTAAAATAATTCAAATGCGGATTGAGATTAATCAAAAATCTACATATTTTGATCGGTACGCCTGAACTAGCCTTTTAGGTTTGTCTTAAGGGTCGATTCCAGCAACAGTATGGATATGCCGTGGTATATCTTGATATGTCTTGTAGTGTCTCACTGTGTCACAATGTGTCGTACCTCACTTGTCTCAAAACGTAGGCGAGTGGTGTTGGGTGTATATTTTGGTGCTCCACCACCGCGACACCTCAAGACACATCGCGACAAATGGGCACGAGATGATTCAATCATAGCCCGATCTAGCAAGACAACCAAATTGGGCCGAATCTTGCTACATCCTGTGTGTTGGTGAAATCGGTCATTAAATCAAACACGCTGGATCTATTTACGATCGGGGAGCATTGTGAACCTCATCACTCTCATCTTATCATTGTTTCATATTCAACCTGTACAAATTCTATAGTAGAAGAACTGTTTCATGTAATTACAATCCAACTATCCTGTTATTATAATAAGAAACCTGAAAATCTGCCATGCAGAGGCCCCTTTGTACCCCCTTACAGTACTAATTAAAAAAAAAATACTATCTTCGTTCATAGGATTTTAAACAGACCCCTTGGATCGGCTTATATTGCATGTCCTGTTTGAAAACCTACATTGTTTATACCTGTTTTGTAACCTTTCCTGTAACAACCCTGTTTAATATGGAGATACAAAATTGTACAGATGCACTAGCATAACGATACTAGTTTATATCAGTGCCATGTTGAAACGGCTTCGTTGTTAAAGGGGGTACTCCACTAGGCCGATTTCTCACCCCGATCAATAGTTCCTGGGCCTTTGAGAGGTAGGTCATATATTGCAATATATTCAATTCTGATGATATTAATAGTTTAATAAATGACCATTATTAAAGACTTGAGAAACTCTAGAGCATCCGATAATAATCGATGAGTGTCTGGTTACCAAATCGGCGACCGCCGGTCCAGTGGAGCACCCCCTTAACACTAATTAAACCAATTATGCTGTGGTATTTATCTATCATCTTATATGACAGTTGAGGAGTGACACATTGTCATTCTGCACCTAGAATCCGATACCTGGTTTCGATTTAATGATGTGTTAGCTTGATATATGTTATCGCAGGAAGGGGTGGATTTGAATCAATAGATTAGAGGTGTATAATCCAATCCATCTGGTACCCATTAGAGCACGGATCCTACCTGACAAGGGACATTAGCTGAACCACTAAATACGTGTATTCTATTAGTATGTCTTCACGAGAGACAAAGGTTACTGCATCTAAGTATAGGAGAAACTAAAGAAAACACAAAGAATGATAACACTGAATACTAAGTGAAAACTCAATAAACTATCAGGAGCCGTTGAATAATCTAGGATCTTACGTAAAGACACTTGTCCGTACCTTTGCACAAGGGTTATCGTTTGATAAAATTTAAGTTTGTTTGCTAAGACAGTATCAGACATCAATAAGGTCGTCCATAAGTGTTGAATAAAATTGACCCACATCGTCCCTGGCTGTCTATGGCATACAGAAAGAGGGTCTTTCTGTAGGAACCTCGATTATTCAACGGGGCCCAGAATCGTACCCTTGGTAAATCAAGGTAAATATGTAGAGTTTACGCTTTTTTTGTACTATGTCATGTTCTGTTCGAACTTTTTGGATTATACACGGAAGAACAGCAAAATGACTAGCGGCGATTATATATATCCAAACGTTTCTATTGATCCAAAAGGAAATATATAAAATCGAAAATCTTAAAAATTCATCTAAACGTAGCTGGTGGTGGAGCCTAACTACGATCTGATGTCGACTGACCGTGTCTGAAAGATTTGTAAAGATTCATATCGCTATACGATATTCTTCAATTTATTCCGAGGAGAACAAAATATTTCCAATATTCTCTCAGTTAAAATCCATTCTAGGAATGAACTTTGCTTTTGCGTCCATACAATGCTTTTCTGATTTCAAATCTGTCGGTTGCAATAATGAAATATTTGGGCAACTCAAGATAAGAGCGTTTAAAAAAAAAGAGTGAATAAATAGGGGCTATCCATAACGTATGTGGCCAGAATTTCTGAAATTTTGGCTCCCCCAACCCCCAACACCAATCTTGTAAGCAATAGAACAAAGAAGGGGAATACACACAATTTTCAAATTTGTATACACCCCCCCTCCTCAGTACGTACACTTTATGGACAGCCACAATATGTTTAGGATAATATTGTATTTATTGCTTAAGATACCTATAAATTCTGAGCCCAATTATTATATTATATGTAGTTGATATTTGTTTAGATTTTTTATTAACTGTTTTTATGTGCAATCGTTTATTCAAATTTAATAATAAAACATGCCCATTTAATCCATATAAAAAAACACATGTTGATATATAGGACACATACACCGTGACATGTGAATGACGGGAGTTTTGTCAGATAAGGAGTAAACCAATTACAGGCAACTGGCAACAGCAAACAAGTATGTGCGTGATTTGATGGTATTATAAAACATTGTTGATTACCATATACTTTTGAATGTTTTATGCTTGTGTAATAATACTTTTATCAATAATGATATCTCAAAAATATCTATTCTTTCGCACTGTGCTCTCGTTATGCAACCACCTCACCAATGCATCCAATTTGGTTTATTCCCAAAGGTGGTCATAATAATGTGAATCTACTGAATATGATTTTACATACATGGATATTCCTTACAGATACAGATAAAATGTATGTTTTTTCCTTACAGATATATATGTTCTACATGGACATATATATGTACATTTTTTTATAACTATGCATATATGTTTTTTGATACATATTTATAAATGGGTTTTTTTTATACAGATACATACATGGTTTTCTAATCAAATATGTGTTTTCCATGCAGACAAATATATTGAATGCATGTACATGCGCATATTCTCCTTTCCATGCAAATACATATGTGTTTTAACTTACACATAAGTTTTTCAAACATATATGTTTTTGCATACATCTTCATATCTGAATTCCATGCAAATATACATATATATGTTTTCTATACAGATACTTATACATACATTTACTCTCTTTTCTCGTCTTCTTAATTCCTTATCTGAGGTTCTGTTTTGTCAGTTCTTCCACTGGAGGCTCCAGTGAGATACATATAACTGTCACCCATGTTCATACATCTATTGACTAGTATACATACGTTATTGCTGTACGTTATTGATCAAAACCGACATTCTTATATGCCTCATCCCCTTGGAGGATAACGTAAAGATAATCCTCTGAGTCTTATCTCGTGACAAAGTCAGATCAGGGGGCGTTGTGAGAAAGTCTCAAGTAGCACCACCTCCTCCTGACACCCCTACATAGCACCTAAATCACACCTCCCGTCCACAGCCACATACAGGTGGCTTATTTAGGACCTGGGCCCGTTCGATGTCATCCGCCCCAGTGAGGTTCGGAGGTGGAGTCTGAGAGAAACGGAATCTTCATTCTCCCTGGATATGTGCGTTAGTTAGCATCTGGACACGGGACTAGTTCATCATGCCGGGAGCACTTCTTTCCCTGCTCACCATTACTGCAGGTAATTGTACCTTAATTCATTAATTTATTAGTTAATTCAGAGAGCTATGAGTCTATGATAAGTTTAATTACCGACTATGTTTTAGAAAATAAGATGTATTTCATGTTTGGTGTTAGAGATGCAGTTTATATCGCTATACCTGTAGCCTAACGGCTATGAAATACTACCTGCTGCTAGGTATGCAGTATGAGTAATGTTCGGGCACACTGTGGCGTATAGTGAATGAGACCGTCGTGAACAACTTCGTAATTAGATTAAGTGGCGTTTTCTAGTGTTATTTAGTTATGATAATGAAAAAAAACGTAGCCCTTTGTACCATAAAATACGTCCCTCCGCCTCCGCGTTTTCTATTTTACAAAATACCCTAAACAGTCATCCCTACAGGTTCAGTAACTACGTCTTCTTATATTATCCTACCCCTAATAAATAACGCCATAGGCTTAACATGAGATTTGTTTATGTCACGAGTAGTGACATAAAGTGTTGTTTATGCCACTACTTTCTGATACTGAAAAAATATGGAAACGGGGTAGGATAAAATCTAGACACCACTCGTTTGAGTTTGAGCTTATTCATGCCACTTATTTTGTTGGCTCCGTAATGTCACTCGTCTTCGACTCGTAAAATTATGGAGCCAACAAAATGAGTGGCATAAATAAACTAAGACTCAAACTTGTGACGTCTCTTGATATTATCATACACCTATGGCCAAACGTCTATGAAATACCACCCTCTGCTATAGATGAAGTATAGATAATACTCGGGTTCACCGAGACGTAGTGAATGTTCGGGCGCACTGTGTATGTACTGTTCTTTGCAAATACATAAATTGATATTTCTTTGGTGTTTTAGGTGTATAATAATTACGAAATTTAAAAAGTAGTGAGTGAATCCGTAGCAATTCCGTTCTCTGCCTGTTGTCCCATGAAATATGTCCCTCCGACTTAGTCATCAGGACATATTTCATGGGACAAAAGACGTCGAACGGCCATCCCCTTGGGCTCAGTAACTTTGTTTTCTCTCATTATTGTTCTTTTTTAATTTGATTTTTCTTTAGATGAACTTATCAAATATATATATATATATATATATATATATATATATATATATATATATATATATATATATATATATATAGTTATATAGTTATACATATATGTAGGGTCACTAATGACGCTAAACCACGCCTTAAATCGCAGCACGGGTGATAAACAAAAGTTGTTTCTCTTTTTTCCCCGTTTTTTGGTAGCAGGCGTTTATTTTATTTTAGTTCACTTTACCTATATACATGTTGTAGTACTACCTTTGTTTTCACAGAACATAGGATAACAAGATGCACAATGTGGTCTAGTATATAGCACCACCTATTTGGGAATCTACAACAGTGTTGGTATATGGACATTATCCCTGTGCGCTGATGTCCCACACTTACCGGTCAGTCCTATGGATTTCGTTCATCACAGTGTGACGAACTCAACATAATTATACTCTCCGTACCAAATGACAATGAAAATTTGGCGAATTTAATCATTTCCAGCTATATGATAATAAAGAGATATCGTGGAATTGGCTAACATTGACACCTGTTGTTTTGTGTCGTGGCGTATTTGACAAGCCAAACCACCCTCATTAGTTTCCTGGCTATTTTCGACGCAAACAACACGGAACAGATTCCATTCAGTCACCCTAATTATGTCTTTCTATAATACATTGCTTCTTTGAAATATTCAGCTGTATATTTTGGAATTTGTGTAATTTGCGTTTCAACATTGTGAGATTTAATGTAATTGAAGACATTAATCATTTAATTCATCGAAGGCCAGAACTAAGTGAAGCAATGTGAGAGAAAGAGCGTGATTTGTAATTTTACCCAAATATATGTCATATGTTGACTAAAAATAGCGAAATTTCACCGAGTCACGTGACCACATACAACGTACGTCACACTGTGACGTAGGGCCATTGATTCCACATTGGTAGAAGTGGGCAGTATGTAGGAGATATGGCCACAGGTATATAATAATATATTGGGTACAGAAAAATCGGTCGATTCAGATCCATTGTAGACAGGTGCAAAGCCATTATATAGGAGAAAATAGTCCCTATGTGCTATAGAGCAAAAATATAGTCGCTTTTGATATACCATTTACTATGGCAAATCCTGGATCTAATCAATTCGAGAAGATGGATATAATAAATACAACAAACGATGGTTTTATGGACAGGCGGCCCTGCAGACAATTCGAGGTTGACGTTGTGGGACACTATATAGTTAGATAGAAACAAAAAGGGTCAAAGATTTTCACATCAGCATTACGCAATACAGCAAAACTGACCGACTTTCAGTACCACCCACAAAATGTCTCCATGCTGAATTAATCGGTGGTTGACTGAAATTGAGTGCAAAATATCAGTCGGGGACCATCATAATATTTATTGAAAAACAATGTTTTTTTTAACTTCACCGATTATGTGCATCGCTGATATCTCTAGCAGAGCCAGCGACCGACTTTTGTACAGGTTGTATATAATCGGTGGTTTTTTTTCGTCGGCAGGTGGAAACGCCAGATAAGCAAGGCTGGCTCGCTGCTGCTCCCTCCACCTGGGGGGTGTTTTATTTTCTGCCCGAGGAGTCCTGGGGCGCCCGGGGAGAGGTCCCAGGACAGTTTGGGTTCGATATTTCAAGGTCTCCCGGGGAAGGAGAGTCTTGGGCCAGATTCTAGGAGGTCTCCTGAAATATCGTTTTATTTTCAATCCTGGGGCCAGGAGAGCTCCTGAAAAGTGTCCTGCAGCTCTTCTGGCTGGGGACACGTCTAGGGGTGTCGTGGGTGATTCAAAATAACAAATAAAAGCTATTTAATTCATTTGAACTATCGGAAATATATTTATTATGATTTTAATTAAAACTGGAGGTCTCAGATGGAGAATTACTTTGCTATTTACTTAGATTAACATACATTCATAAATGATGAAATTAGTTCCCAAAAATACCACTATGTGCCACCACCTGCAGTATACACAGCCTCTCTTTCAAGTCTCCTCAAAAGTCTCCTACAGGTTTATTTTCTCTCAAAGGAGACTTCGGCCGAGGATTTCTCTCCCTCCCAAGGACAGGGTAAATCAAACGAGATTGAGGAGATCTCCTCAAAAATATCCTCAATGGAGTTATCCCTCGTGGGGACTCTCCTCCCCCAGGACAGCTGAAAATAAAACAGGGCCCTGGTGTCCATACGATATACTAAAACCTATACGCCACACATTCATACACTGGCCGCCAGGGCTATACTATGTTGGCTCTGGTCGGGTTAAATCCGTGGCCGCCTTGACTTCTTTCTTCCTCAAATCACCTATTCAACCAACATACATAATATTTCACCAAAGGTTTATCATCTTCATTCTCCATGATTCCTTTTTTTTTCTTTCTTTTTTAATCAAAGCAATATTTTATTAACCTTTCCACATATCCATAAATCATACAATTTGCAATTCTGTAAAATAACATTCCGTGTACTTTTCACATCTTCATCATTCCTTCCCTTAATCTATTCATAAATCGATTCCCACTATTATCTTTATTCCCTAAACTTATTCTAAAGGGGTTAAAGGAAAACTGGGCGTACATCCCTTCATAAATCAAATGCATACATGATGAGAGGCATAATAAACTAGATTTCAAAAGAGGGCGTGCAGAGGTAAAGGTTTTTCAAAGCTTTTACTTCCATAATTTATGGATAACCCCCTACCAATTAGATAAAATATTATGGCATGTCTTGTGAAATTGTATCACAATATACTACAAATAACCTATTATTTACCAAATTTACTCTTCTCCTTTCATTCCATCAGAGTTGTGTAAAATACACGGTATTAAGAGAAATGGTGCTTACTGAGATTATAAGTATCGCATTCAAGGTCTTTTGTAACATGAAACACGTTCCGACACCGGGGTATGGAGACATATCTATGTTCCAATGGGCCTAGAACAGTACCCCTTCAGGCTCAATCACTATGTTTACTTATTATCATATATATACGGCATATAGCCTATGATCCATGGGCGCCGCCATGACGCCCCCCGAGTAGGTGTTCTTCACTAAAGGAGGTGAAAAAGTAGCTGTTCTTCACTAATGGAGGTGCAAAAGAAGTGAGTGATAATTGGGAAATGTCACTTTTCTTGCCTTGCTCACATATGTAAATAAAGTGTTCCATATGAAAAACACCATGTCCTGGGTTTTAGCATTATATCTTCCTGCTCTGGGATCGGTGTAGAGAGTCAAAGGAACCTTGGTAAAACACTGAGAGGCAGCGGAATTTTGTAAGAACAAAGAGCCAGAATGCAGGTTTTGTCCCCCGACCACCTAGTGACTACTTCATGAACTAACAATGGCTCTGTCCCCTATATTTAAACAACATGAAAACAACGCCATTTGATTTACTTATGAAGTTGTCAATTCAGAGCTGTTGGGGATTATTTACTGTGCCACAGTGCGCTCGAACATTGTCGATGCTGCACTGCAGCGAGTAGTATTTCATAGACATATATTTATTTGGCCAAAGGTAGATAACAATATCTTATCCTTGGTATTTTTCTCCATAGACTCAACATAGGAAACTCGAACCTAACGCTCTTTTAAGGAGCTCAAAAAGAAAAGATACTCTACTGACGTTGAGTATGATGACGTTTCTTATGTTATATATTTTAAATGATGTTCATTACTAGAATTCAGGGGTGAGATAAAATCTTAAAGCGATTTGAATGGTTGGGCGCAGCAAATATGGCCATTCAATGTACTCGGTAGGGTAGCGAGTATGGTAACTCATACTAAATGGGCGATAAACAGATATATATTTCCAGGCCAAGATAAAATCAGAAACCTATTCGTGTTTGGTCTGAAACCTCTTCAGCCATCTAATTTGGAGCGCTCTGGAATATTCACTCAGTTATCGCCTCGTTCATATTATTATATACCTGTGTGCGAATCTCTATCAATTACTGCCCGCTGCTAGGGGTGCAGTAATAATAACGTTCGTGCCCGCTGTAATTATGACTTCATTGATTTGAGCTATATCATAATAAGCAAATGTTCTTACTGTAGACGAAATGGTTCTCGTTCTCGGCCAGTCATCGATTTCATACTGGTTTCTACCTCTGGCGTCAAGCAGTATGAAATCGACAACTGACCTCGAACAGGAACCGTTTCGTCCACAGTAAGGACGTTTCCTAATATTATGAAAGAAACTGATGAGTGTTTGGTCTGTGTCCTTGTTGGCCATCGAGTTCGGAGTGTGCATTAATATTAATGAGGCGATAGCCGAGTGAATATTGTGAAGCACTCTAAACGAGATGGCGAACAGGGACTCAGACCAAGCACAAATATGTTTCTGATTTTATCTTAGCCTGGAAATAAGTATCTGTGTATCACCCGCTGAGTACGAGTTACCGTTCTCGTTAGCCTGTTGAGAACGAGTTCCTAATGTTAAGCCTACGAACGTTTATACCAGATAATACTGCGTACTCAATGGTGAACGGGGACCCAGACAAAACACCCACCATTTTCTTTTGTATCATCAGGCTTTTGTACTTCAAACCTACAATCATATCTCTCTTTATCTCACCCCTGGTACAAGTTTAGCCATAGGAATAACATTAGAAAAAAAATACTCAACGATCACCCCAGTAAAGTGACAATACTACGCCATGGCCGTGGCGTAGTGAATTTGAGATGACGTCATATGGATTTGCTAAGTCTATTGTAACACTTTTCTAATTATTGTGAAAGTTTGATGATATTTAATTTGATAAAAAGCGGTGAGATAAATCCAGAACTGCACTCAAATCGTAAAATACACAAAACTCGATGCAGTTCTGTATAAGTCTCTTATAGGAAAATGTGTAATATGTGTGTAGACGCGGCTGCAACTGCGACCATTGAGCAAAAAATAATTTCTTGAAAAAGAAAGATATTTCTCAATATTTACATTGAGGTATCCGCGATACCAAGGTGTTAATTAAACACACCAGGGAAAAATACCAAACAAATGTGTATAATGTGTTTCTTTTTCTTCTGTTGACAGTGGTATCGTGGTCGGACGCGGTACAGTATTGTGTCAACTCCGACTTCACTTTATTCAACGGCAACTGTTATGCCTTCCACTCGGGCTTGAGCAACACATGGCAGGGGTCGAGGGATTTGTGTCAGTCCCAGAGCACGGATCGGATATCAGTGGATCTGGTTTCCATTCTAGACGAAGCTGAGGGTAAATTCATCAATGACAGAGTATCTGCCGGCTCCTACGTCGACTACTGGATAGGATTTAAAAAGTTAAATGGCGGTAAGTGGTTTGAGTTTTGTTATCCATGGTATACGGAATATAGCCTATAGTTCATGGGCGCTGCCATGATGCCCCACATGTAGGTGTTCATCACTAATGGAGGTGAAAAAGTAGGTGTTCTTCACTAATGGAGGTGAAAAAGTAGGTTTTCTTCACTGATGGAGGTGAAAAAGTAGGTGTTCTTCATTAATAGAGGTGAAAAAGTAGGTACGAGAGTTAGACTTGTCAGTGTTTATGCCACGACGGGAAGGTTGTGATTACTACGCGAAGCGTTAGCTGAGCGTAGTGAGGAACAGACCTGACCAGATTGGCATAGACACTGACAAGTCTAACTCGAGTTCGGTTTCGTATTTATCCTACCCCGTCTCTACCCTTTTGGATTACTAGAATATAAATATTGATTGAACGACTAACCAAAATCCAACCGGAACTTTTGAGTCCAACCGGAATTTTTTCACCATCTGGTCGCTGATTGCACTTTATGTCATTGCATGCCGCATAAAATTTGCCTATGTTATGCCTATGGACCGTTTTTATTAGGGGTAGGATAATACAGGTTCTGTCCCCCAAAGGGGCCCGCCATACTGCTGGCTGCCTAGTGACTGCTTCATGAACTAAAAATGGCTCTGTCCCCTATACAAAGTACACATTGAATATGTATAAGGACTACGTAAACCACTACCCTTTCTTCAAAATTGCCAGATACCATAACCATGGTATATGGATTCAAATCCTGTGTATACGGCCTTAAAGCCATTGTAACCGGGAGAGAAGTCCATTTTGTGCTATGTATAGCAAGGAAATAGTCCCCATTGATAAACCTTTTAAAATATCACTCCGTGTCTGCTTGGTTACGCAATGTCTGCAGCCAAACAAACAACTGGCAGCATTTTCTTTAGTATTTGAAGACTGAGGGTAAGACGTTTATAAACCCCGTTTAGATCATTTCCAGATAATGCTTCAGATACAGCTTAGATAAGATAGGAACACCAAAACTGGGAGCTGTTTCATTAGTTGAAAAAACTCTCGCAGTTGCTCTCACTAAAGCCCCACATCCACCAAAGTTGGTTATGAATCCGTCCGGCCTATTATCAATCCGTCCGTCGCAAAATTCGACGGATTGGCTGAATGTTTGTCGACGGTTACCCTACGGACGGCTAAACCAGCTTCCACCAACCATCCGTCCGTCAAATTATTGAAGCCCGTCCGTCGTCAGCGACGGATTTGTAGCGGAAAGGAACCCCTGTCTCCCTGCCTGCCTACCTGCCTACCTGCCTGCCTGCCCACCTCCCTGCCTACCTGCCTGCCTCCTTCCCCCCTGTCCCCCTGCCTGCCTGCCTCCCTCCCTGCCTCCCTGCCCGTCTGCCTGCCTCCCTGCCTCCCCCCTCCCTTCCTGCCTCCCTGCCTCCCTGCCACCAAACATCCGATCCACCGACCTACCGACCCACCCACCGACCCATCTTCCGACCTATCCACCCACACATCCTCAAACCAACCAACCAACAAACCGACCCACTTACCTACCGAACCACCAACTCACCAACCCACCATTGACGCTTTGACCGATTGACCAACCTACCGATCATCCTACCGACTGATTGTACCACCTATTGATTGACCCACTGACCTATTGACCAACCGACCGCTCGGCCTACCCACTAATCGACCCACCTACAGATTGACCCTGCTACCAACTAATCAACCCACTGACCCAACCAATAAATGATGGATCGACCAACTGACTGATTGTGCCACCGACCAATCGCCCCACTGACCGATCGTCCCACTGACCGATCGTCCCATCGACAGATCGTCCCACCGACAGATCGTCCCACTGACAGATCGTCCCACCGACAGATCGTCCCACCGACAGATCGTCCCACCGACAGATCGTCCCACCGACAGATCGTCCCACCGACAGATCGTCCCACAGACAGATCGTCCCACAGACAGATCGTCCCACAGACAGATCGTCCTATTGACCGATCATCCCATTGACTGATTGACCCACCGACTGACCCACCAAATAATCAATCGACTCATTGACTGATTAACCAACCGACAGATTGTCCCACTGACCAATTGACCCACCGATCGATTGACCCACTGACTGATTTACCCACCAACCGATTGACCCACCGACTAATAGACCCACTGACTGATCAACTCATCTACTGACCAACCTTCCCAATGACAGATCGACCCACATACCAATCAACCCACTGACTGATTGACCAACCCACCAATCGACCCATTGACAGATTGACCCACCGACCTTCCCAATGACCAATCGATCGACTATTTGACTGATCTTCCCATAGACTGATTGTCCCACCGACTGATTGACCCACCAACTGATTGACCCACCGACAGATCAACCCACCAACCAATCAACCGATCGACCCACTGACCATTCGACCCATCGACCAACCAACCAACCCATTTATCGACTTATTGACAGATTGACCAACCGACCGATTGTCCCACCGACTGATTGTACCCACTGACCTATTGACCCACAGACCAATTGGCCAGCCACAAATCAACCCACCAACACAATGACCCACCAACCAATCGACTGATCGATCCACTGACCCAACCAATAACTAATGGATGGACTGACTGACTGTTCGGCCAACTGACTGATTGTGCCACCAACAAATCATCCCAACGACAGATCGTCCCATAGATTGATTTACCCACTGACTGACCCACCAAATGATCATTCGACTCATTGACTGATTGACCAAGCGACCGATCATCCCACTGACCAATTAACCCACTGCTTGATTCACCCACTGACTGACTAACCCATCAACCGATCGACCCACTGACCAATCAACCCACTGACCTATCCACTGAGCGACTGACCAACCTTCCCAATGACCGATTGACCCACTGACCGATCGACCCACTGACTGATTGACCCACCCACCAATTGACCCACTGATAGATTGACCCATCAACCTTCCCAATGACCAATCGATCGACTGATTGACTGATCCCGTTTGATCCCGGGCCCGGTTTGATCCCGGGATCAACCCGGTCCCAGTTTGATCCCGGGCCCGGTCCGATCCCAGGCCCGGTTCGACCCCAGGCCCGCTTCGATCTCGGCCCGGTTCGATCTCGGCCCGACCCGGCCGCACCCGACCCGGCCCGGCCGCACCCGACCCGGCCCGGCCCGGCCCGGCCGCACCCGACACGGCCCGGCCCGGCCGCACCCGACACGGCCCGGCCCGGCCGCACCCGACACGGCCCGGTTTAATCCCGGGCCCGGTTTGATCCCGGGCCCGGTTTGATCCCGGGCCCGGTTTGATCCCGGGCCCGGTTTGATCCCGGGCCCGGTTTGATCCCGGGCCCGGTTTGATCCCGGGCCCGGTTTGATCCCGGGCCCGGTCCGGCCCGGTTTGAGCGCTGGCCCGGCCGCACCCGGCCCGGCTGCACCCGGCCCGGCCCGGCTGCACCCGGCCCGGCCCGGTTCGAGCCCCGGCCCGGCCCGGCCGCACCCGGCCCAGTCGCACCCGGCCCGGCCCGGTTTGAGCGGTTTGATCCCTGGTTTGATCCCCGGTTTTGATCACCCGGCCCGGCCGCACCCGGCCCGGCCGCACCCGGCCCGGCCGCACCCGGCCCGGCCCGGTTTGACGCCTGGCCCGGTTTGATGCCCGGCCCGGTTTGACCCCCGGCCCGGCCCGGCCCGGTTTGAGCCCCGGCCCAGCCCAGCCGCACCCGGCCCGGCCCGTTTTGAGCGCCGGCCCGGCCACACCGGACCCGGCCCGGTTTGATCCCAACCCTGTTTGACCCCAGGCCCGGCCGCACCCGGCCAGGCCAGGTTTGAGCCCCGGCCCGGCCCGGCCTTGCCCGGTTTGAGCCCCGGCCCAGCCGCACCCGGCCCGGTTTGAGCAACGCCCCCTAGGCAGGGAGAGCTGACTCCATGTCTCCCTTTCTGCCTCTTAGAGGGAAGGAGGCAGCGTGCCTGCCTGCCTGCCTGCCTGCATGCCTGCATGCCTGCATGCCTACCTGACTGCCACCCTGCTTGCCTGCCTGCCTGCCTGCATGCCTACCTGACTGCCACCCTGCCTGCCTGCCTGCCTGCATGCCTACCTGACTGCCACCCTGCCTGCCTGCCTGCATGCCTGCATGCCTACCTGACTGCCACCCTGCCTGCCTGCCTCCCTGCATGCCTACCTGACTGCCACCCTGCCTGCCTGCCTGCCTGCATGCCTACCTGACTGCCACCCTGCCTCCCTGCATCCCTGCATGCCTACCTGACTGCCACCCTGCCTGCCTGCCTGCCTGCCTGCCTGCATGCCTACCTGACTGCCACCCTGCCTGCCTGCCTGCATGCCTACCTGACTGCCACCCTGCCTGCCTGCCTGCATGCCTACCTGACTGCCACCCTGCCTGCCTGCCTGCCTGCCTGCATGCCTACCTGACTGCCACCCTACCTGCCTGCCTGCCTGCTTGCCTACCTGCCTCCCTGCCTGCCTGCATGCCTACCTGACTGCCACCCTGCCTGCCTGCCTGCATGCCTACCTTACTGCCACCCTGCCAGCCTGCCTGCCTGCCTGCCGGGCTGCCTGCCTGCCTGCCTTCCTGCATGCCTCCCTGCCTGCCTTCATACCTACCTGACTGCCACCCTGCCTGCCTGCCTGCCTGCCTGCATGCCTACCTGACTGCCACCCTGCCTGCCTGCCTGCCTGCCTGCCTGCCTGCCTGCCTGCCTGCCTGCATGCATGCCTACCTGCCTCCCTGCCTCCCTGCATGCCTACCTGACTGCCACCCTGCCTGCCTGCCTGCCTGCATGCCTGCATGCCTGCCTGACTGCCTCCCTGCCTCCCTGTCTGCCTGCCTGCCGGCCTGCCTGCCTGCCTCCATGCCTGACTCCATGTCTTCCTGTCTGCCTCTTGGAAGGGATCGAACCCGGGCACAGTGATCGAACCGGGCCAGGGGATCCAACCGGGCCCGGGGATCCAACCGGGCCAGGGGATCCAACCAGGCCCGGGGATCCAACCGGGCCCGGGGATCGACCCGTTAACCGACCCGTTAACTGACCCATCCGCTGACCTACCCACCTGACCACCCTGCAATCAACCAACCGCAGCCGGCCGGGTGCGGCCGGGCCGGGTGCGGCCGGGCCGGGTGCGGCCGGGCCGGGATCAAACCGGACCGGGATCAAAGCGGTCCGGCCGCACCCGGGATCAAACCGGGCCGGGATCAAACCGGGCCGGGATCAAACCGGGCCGGGATCAAACCGGGCCCGGGACCAAACCCGGCCCGGGATCAAACCGGGCCGGGATCAAACCGGGCCGGGATCAAACCGGACCTGGATCAAACCGGTCCGGCCGCACCCGGGATCAAACCGGGCCGGGATCAAACCGGGCCGGGATCAAACCGGGCTGGGATCAAACCGGGCCGGGATCAAACCGGGCCCGGGACCAAACCCGGCCCGGGACCAAACCCGGCCCGGGGCCAAACCCGGCCCGGGACCAAACCCTGCCCGGGACCAAACCGGACCGGGACCAAACCGGACCGGGATCAAACCGGACCGGGATCAAACCGGTCCGGCCGCACCCGGGATCAAACCGGGCCGGGATCAAACCGGGCCGGGATCAAACCGGGCCGGGATCAAACCGGGCCGGGATCAAACCGGGCCCGGGATCAAACTGGGCCGGGATCAAACCGGGCCCGGGTGCGGGATCGAACCGGGCCCGGGTGCGGGATCAAACCGGGCCCGTTACCAAACCGGGCCCGTGACCAAACCGTGCCCGTGACCAAAACGGGCCCGTGACCAAAACGGGCCCGTGACCAAGCCGGGCCCGTGACCAAGCCGGGCCCGTGACCAAGCCGGGCCCGTGACCAAGCCGGGCCCGGGACCAAACCGGGCCCGGGACCAAACCGGGCCCGGGACCAAACCGGGCCCGGGACCAAACCGGGCCCGGGACCAAACCGGGCCCGGGACCAAACCGGGCCCGGGACCAAACCCGGCCCGGGACCAAACCCGGCCAGGGACCAAACCCGGCCCGGGATCAAACCCGGCCCGGGATCAAACCGGTCCGGCCCGGGACCAAACCGGTCCGGCCCGGGACCAAACCCGGCCCGGGATCAAACCGGTCCGGCCCGGGACCAAACCCGGCCCGGGATCAAACCGGTCCGGCCGCACCCGGGATCAAACCGGGATCAAACCGGGCCGGGATCAAACCGGGCCGGGATCAAACCGGGCCGGGATCAAACCGGGCCAATGCCAAAACCAGCCCGGGATCAAACCGGGCACCGGTGCGGCCGGGCCCGGGCCAAACCGAGCCCGGGATCAAACCGGGCCCGTGACCAAACCGGGCCTGTTTATGCAACGACCCCCAGGCAGGGAGGGCAGATAGCATTTTTGGACGGACGGAGTAGGTATCCATTGACGGGGAAAAATATCAAACATGGTTTGATATTGGATCCGTCCGTTGGAATTTAAAATTTGTGGGTATTCCGTTGGTATTTCACAGACTAAACAGGGACGGTGAACGGAAAAAATGACTTCCACCAAAATCCGTACAGCTAATTATATACAAAGGCTGACGGATTGCAGACTTTTTGGCTAGGTGGAAGAGAGAATGAAGGATCCGTACAAGTTTACCCGACGGAATAGTGAAACGTCGACGGAGAATTACTCTTCCACTGCTGACGGATACTGAAATCCGTCAACTTTAGTCGACTTTTTTTGACGGACGGATTTATCAACTTTGGTGGATGTAGGCCTTAACCAAATAGCGGCACCTCGCTAACAGCGAGCGGCACTTTGGACCAAAGCGGCACCAACAGTGGTAGTACCCGTTTCAATAGTTAGGGTCTGTAACTCCGCTAAGAATTCATATAGAAGCGTCAAATAAAAACTGAAATGTTGGGAAAAATATGAGGTATAATTTGGAATTATTAAATCATTCGATATATAGTGATTTATTTAAATGTCTCGTTTGTTAGGCTGGCATAGCTAACAGCACTGGGATCTCAACAGCGACACCAGTTTTGAAACGAGACCTTAGAACTCTCGCTTTTAATGCCGTTGATTGCTCTCGCTTTGGCGGTGGCCATTCCCATTTACTCCCCCCGGCTTTTGAAACAGCTCCCAGGATGTATATCATGACATTAGAGGTCATAGGCATCTTAAGTATTATTAAGTAACGGAGACGGTTACCAACTATAAAGTTTAGAAAACTAATCAGTGTTTGATTTCTTTATTGCATCGTAACTTTAATAAAACACATTTCTTTTTTAGATTGTCAAATGCAATAGAAACAAGGCATACACTGCGCCCTCCAAATTCTCTTATACCGACGTGCAATCTGTGGCACCACCGACAGACTTTTAGGAGAATTTAAAAAATCTCCGCTGTTTTCTTCGGCCAATGAGTCATTTCCTATAGCCGACGAAAACGGCGTAGATTGTTTTTAGATACTCCTAAAGTCTGTTGGCCATCACTTGGCCATCACTGGGTACAGTCAGGTGCCACTGACGGACCCTTAAAGGCCCGTTTACAATGGCTGACGAAAACGGTGTTGATTTATTGTGTTCTCCTCATAACCTATTTCCATTGGCAATCAACAAATATACAGTCAGGAACCTCTGAGGGACCTTTACCACTGCTGACACAAAATATAAATAGGCTATTAAGAGAACACAGAAAATCTACACCGTTTTTGTCGGCCAATCGAAAGTGGCCTTATCACTACTGACCAAAATCAGTCAATGGAAAAAGACTTTAAGGTAACTCAAAAATCTATTTTCGTCGGCCAATGGAAACGGGCTTATAGGCAGCTTGGTTTATATCTGACTCTTTTAAATCGAGTTTATGAGGCGTAGCTTTCCACCTTCTTCACCTAGCGCTTCGCAAAAAAAAGATTTTTTCCTACCTCAGGATCTTAATTTAGACCCTAGCGGAACGAAAAAATACAAAAACATTATATCTGTCTCTTACTTCACCTTTCAGCTCCAAAGGATGATTTTACTTGGTCTGATGGATCTACTGGAGACTACACAAACTGGGCAGCGGGCGAGCCGAACAACGACCAAAGCCGAGAAGACTGCGTGGAATTAAAGAAGAATGTAGTTTGGAAATGGAATGATATCGACTGCGGTACAAACTACAAAGGTTGCATCTGCAAAAGTCGTGCATGTGAGTCAAATATAAACCAGAAGTCAAAGGCATTTCGGAAAATTTCCTTTGAAAAACAGAATTCATGTTATTGTCCTAGAATATGAATATGATTATCTAAAAATATTGTGGAACACATTTCTCACTTACAAAGTTGGTTTCACGTTGAGAGATCCGTAGATTGAGATCATCAGGAAGTTGACCCGTTTTAGGAATTCGACCCGTAGCGAACTCGACCCGTTTTAAATCTTCTCAACTCAAGTGTCTCAACTGTGGATAACTGTGGATACTGAGTAGTATGTATGCTATCTTGGCTTCCAATTTGGTCTTCTCTGGGGAAGAAAACAAAGATGAAACCATTCCCCTAACCCTATCCCTAACCCTATCCCTGACCCTATCCCTAACCTTAACCCGAATGTTTTCCCTAAACCTAGCCCTAACCTGAACCTTAACCTTAACCCTAACCCTTTCCCTAACCCTAACCCTAACCCTATCCCTATCCCTAACCCTATCCCTAGCCTTAACCCTAGCCTTAACCCTAACCTTAACCATATCCCTAACTAGTCAGACCATTCCTTCTATATGAAAATATCTTTTTCATAAGTATCAAAAACGGGTCGAGTTCTCCAATCCATTTCTCGAAAAGGGTCAAGTTCTCCTGACAACTACGGGTCGAGTTCGTTTCGGGCCGAGTTCTCCAGTAACCAAGGGTGGTTGTGGCCCATTAGATTATAGGTGAACTCTCGCTTGTAGAGCCGTCCCAAGGCGCTAGAAAATATCATGTTAGGAGGTCAGGGTCAAGGTCGGAATTTTCTGCGATTGCAGTCATTGGCTACTCGGTCTACTCTATTCCTTATATGGACTTAGTGTAATGGGACAACTCCATGCTGAACCCCTCATCCATGCCTCTATTGCTGCAGATGATGGTTGGGAGACTATCGGGGACAAGGAGTACTACATCAATGCTGGTGCTGCTGATGCTTCCCTGAACTGGCACCGTGCTCGAGAATGGTGCAATGACAATGGAGCAGACCTGGCCAGCATCACCAGTGATGCAGAGAGAGACGGTATATATAACCTTGTGAGTTGGTATATATTGCCTTTATTTCCTTTATTTTCATCCCACCCCTCGTATTTTCCCCCATAGAATTAACATCGGGAACCCGTATCCAACGCCCATTGTGTATTTAGAAAATATACTCAATGGGGGGGAGGGGATCATGTCAGAGAGGTTAGCCTATTAATCAATTTGAAGGTTGGGATAAATTCAGAAACCTATTCAAGTTTAGGGTCAGAGCTCGATCCCATGTAATTCACATGGCTTCGCCTTGTGGATTACTATACAGTTCAAACTCGATGGGATACTATGGATAAACCAAATAAGAGTATTCATGTTGTTGTTTATTGCACGACGGCAAGATCCCGTATTACTGCGCGAGGCGAAGCCGAGAGCAGTAATACGCGATCTTGCTGGAGTGTGATGAACAATAACACAACTAACTCGAGTTTGGTTTAAAATTTATCCTACCCGGCCGGTCTGAATTACTTCTACATTAACAAATGACGTCATTTGTCAAGTGTATCCCACTAGAGCGATCTTTTTCATTTTTCTGAACTCCAGACCGAATACAGTGACCCAATGTTAAGCCTATGGAGTATTTTATTAGGGGTAGGATAAAAGCTCTGACCCTAAACTTGAATAGGTTTCCTCTATAACACACCTGTGCACTGTCTTTTGAGGCGTTTCCACCTGCCATCTCAAAACCCAAACTGATAATTTTCGGTAGGTGTTTTTTCTTGTGAAAGGTTGGTGAAAAATAATTAGTTACCTGGACTGCTAAAATGCGATGGATGCTGACTTACTTTTGATAGTTAAATGCAGACCGCCACCGACTAAATCAAATCGTTTTGATTTCGTCAGTGGGTACAGAAGTCGGTTGGTGGTGCCAAATTGCATAAGGTGGGAGAGAAAAATCGCTGACCACTTCTATTTCCACCTGACGATTATTGCACTAAATATGTTTGGGGTGGGAGAATAATTCTTAATTAGCTAGGCTTAGAGCCTTGAGAATCCATTGGCCTCCCACCCGTCCTAAAGACGTACATCAATGCAACCCAAAGATTCCTATAATCTCAATGATGCCACCTAGCGGGAATACTGTGTGCCAGTAGATTCTCAAGGCTCTAAGCCTAGTTCGTCAAGAATTCTTCTCCTATAGAGCGTAGTGAGAACCTTGTACAAAATACCACTTAGGGACTGTGAGATCTTTTGAGAGGGGTGCCGGTGGTCATTATCGGCAGGTGGAAAAGCCGCATTACAGTTACTCTACACGGTATATCGTAAAAGATCATATTACACTGTGGTAAAAAAGCTATGATGTACAGCCCAATATGATATGATACAGCCTGCTTTCATTAGTTTCGTGTAATGATTGACAGGAAAGTAAACAGCAGAGGCATATCAGCATGAACGGACTAGTTTTGTCAGTTTTCCTACTTTATTAAGCATGGGATAGTCACGCGCAGATACGCTGCCTAAGGGTTATAGAGATAGAAGAGTTTACATTGGCAATAAGCCTGCTGCAAAAACCTATCCTTTGACTATCTGCGTGCCAACTCTGTGGCATCGGCCTGTGTCTTTTTTACCCTAAAAATGCAGTTGTAGAGATAGCAGGTTAACTGGATGCGAAATGCGTTACAGAAAATTACCCTTGGATTGAAGGGTAGGGTATCCGGAGCTCAAGTGTGTTTAGTTTAAGAGTTCGCAGAACGAGGTGTGTCTAACAACTCGTAGCGGATTTCTGTCAGCCACACTGACCCTGTTCCCATATATTATCCCTTGATCATAACTGAAATATTACCTGTTTCAGATGCAACTGATGGGGTTCAGAAATATGGTTTGGCTTGGTCTCAACCGACTTGCGGACCGGAGGGACACCTGGACGTATGTATACTTTCATCCACATCAAAGGTTTTTGATTCCACTGAATGAATATATCTATTATTCACCCATTACAAAGTCTCCATAGGAAATGTATAGAGCATCTGGAAACAGTTACCTGGGACCTGTTTCAGTAGTTTCGTGACATGCCTAGGTGGCATCTCTGACACCATACTGACAGATCACAAGATTGCAGTCGATGACACACGGAGTTTCACTCACTTCTCGTAGGAATTAAGCAATGACACTTTAACATGAGTAGGGGATACATATAATCTATAATCGTCCCAAATATGAAGAAAATTGGCCACTTTGATCTTCAGATATTTGCTAGTCTTTTTCTGCTGTTGCTTGCACTGTTGGTGCCGCTGTTGATGTCTGTCTAGGCCTAATGTCACGAGACTACTGAAACAGGTCCCTGGAGAGCCTCGCGTGTCAGAATCTCCTGCACGAGATTCCGAAAAAAGTCCCCCAGTCAGAATGAGCTCAAGTCATCATGTTCTTCAATTAAGTTTTTTCAATATGCTTTCAATATTGATCACTTAGAATCAGTTATGATCATCTCATTTACCATCAGAGCTCATTGTCTTTAAAGGATTTGCATGCTAAAAACATGGAAGGATAGCGAACTATATACTGGTGCAAGTATACCACCATGCTGTAGCGTTAAGGCATGATCTGGAGGTATATATTGTCTTGCAATAAACTTTGTATTGCAATATACTTGTTATCAATTGTGTAGGTGGATAATAGATACAATAACGACTGGTTTTGTGTATGAGTTGCTGTTTTTGTGTTTTCATTCTTGCTATACCAGGGACCTGTTTCACTAGATTCGTGATATGTCTGTGACACCATACAGACATTAGGGTTGTCTAGTTTCGTGACAACACAAGTTGCTGGCCTTAGGAAAAGACAGACTCCAAACATAAGAATCTATACATCATGGACCTGTTTCACTAGTTCTGTTACAAAAGTGTTAGACAGACATGAAAAGCGGCACCAACGGTGCAAGCAAGAACGGACAAAAGGAAGTCTAATGTCTAGTTCTTATGAAACCGGACACACCATCTAGACGCCATCTAGACATGTCACAAAACTAGTGAAACTGCGACCTGTTTCACTAGTTTCGTCACATGTCTAGATGATATCTGTGACACCATACTGACAGATTGGGGTTCACTAGTTTCATGACAACACAAGTAGGCATGAGTCTTGCTTGTCGCGACATTAGAAGTGACATGCATTATGAAACGTAACTTACTTTTGTCCGTTCTTGCTTGCATTGTTGGTGCCGCTTCTCATGTCTGTCTAGCACTTTTGTCACGAAACTAGTGAAACAGGTCTATGATGTATAGATTCTTATGTTTGGAGTCTGTCTTTTCCTAAGGGCAGCAACTTGTGTTGTCACGAAACTAGACAACCCTAATGTCTGTATGGTGTCACAGACATATCACGAAAACTAGTGAAACAGGTCCCAGGTCCCAGACCCTGCAATTGGCAGATAACAATACGTGATTGTGTTTAATCCGCAGGTGGTCTGACGGCACCAATCTTGCAGACTACACAAAATGGAAGATCGGGTACCCTCGTGAAGACACCCACTACCGGCATCTCTGTGGAGAAATGGAATCATATGATGCTGAAGGTATTTAAAACACTGCGCTACATCGCCAGCATGATACGTTCTTCGTGGAAAATAATGTGCTAAATCCACCAGAATTTCTTAATTAATTGACAGAGATGAGACTAATCGAGTATTTCCTGGCTAAATTGCAGAATATCTTACCACAAATGATGCACTCCTCCTTCAAAATTGTCAATAATTCGAGCCCGTTTTATCTCTATTTAAACTTTTGCCGCCCTCTATGCTTGATAATGATAACTAGATTTGAATCGGCATTTTGCACGTATTTTCGCTCATACTTTATCACATTTTACATCGAGATCACTTAATTATAGAACTTTGAACTCCGTTAAAGTACAACTTGTTTTAGAAAATATGTTTATAAGAAACTTTTCCTCAGAAATCGGGACCCGATTTTAGGTGAATTTTTTTTTCTTTTTTCTTTTTTTTAAAAGAAAATATGGTCATTAGAATCGAATAATCATGTAGTTTCAGTTTTTGTGTAGGATTAGATTGAGCACTGCAGTAGGTTATAGTATCATTAAACATAGAACAAGTTTGGTCCGTCAAGTTAACAAACATTTTGATCATTTGGTATTGTAACCGAAGTACGAGAACAAATCAACGAGAACAAATCAAACATTTTGTGTGGTCACTCAGGTTATTTACTTTTATTGGTAACATCTGATGGTCATCAGGTCTTTCTTTTAACAATGCTGTGGCATGACATAGACTCTCATAAGTCCAAGAAAATTAGGTGCTAGGGATGAGATGAGACGAAGTAAGGTGTGTTGCCATTAGTGTGATGATATGTAACATATAATAATATAAATACATAGCGGGTAATAATACATAGTAGTTTAATGAATATGACTTCTCTTCGAGCTATATTTGCCACTTGACAGATAACAATTGACTATTATCAGTTTTGAGTTGTCCGCTGTTCTGTTATCCCCCTACCTCTCGGCCAGGGGGTGCACAAGAGAAAAGTACCTTTTCCATGTATAGGTGTTACAATGTATGAGGTTAATGATAAGTAAACACTAAGTTTGGATTTTTTTAGAATAAAATCCTATTATCCAGATTTTATAAAGATCTCTGACCATAACTGATTGAGCCAAAACCACGATTCATCAGGATGCTTTATGATATATATTCATTCACAATCAATTAAGGATATAAATTTACCTCTTACTTGATTGTACTTATGCGGTTTTTTCACCTGCCAACTAAAAACCCACCAATAATGTTCACACTCTACATGGTCAGTAAATCGTTCTTCTTGTTAAAGGTTGACGGTACGTAATCGGTGACCTGCAGTGCAAAATTGCGGTGGACGCTCACCGACTTTTGGTAGTCAATGCAGAACATCACTGATTAATTCAATGTGCTTTGAGTTTGTTGATGGGTGCAGAAGTCGGTCTGTGGTGCCATATTGCTTAAGGCAGGAGAGAAAATTGTTTACCGTTTCTGTTTCCACCCAATGATTATTGCACTAAATGTGGCACATAATCGGTCGGCAGTGCATAATCTATGGTCATTATCGGCAAGAGGAAATGCTACATTAGATTTGAACCATGTATGGATTCCTCTGTAAGACATATGTAAGACTGGAAGAGAAAGGTCGTGCGACCTAAAATGTACTATATTATAAAATTGGATATGCTGACTTCTAAGTAGAGGGGAACACTGGATAAGATAGAAATTCGACGAATTGCTAATAATGATATGTAATGGAATTTAGTCTGTCTTACTTCTGAACAAAGATTAAAATGGAATTGTTAAGATCTGAGTACTACTATACTGTTATGCTAGACCTTGACTGTAACTGAAAAAACATCGCGTGCGCGATGACGCTACATGTCAATAAAAGGAAATTTAAAAAAAAGATTTAAAAAAAAGATAAAAAATTCACACTGTTCTGCTTGTAGGTCTTTGGTATAATACAAACTGTGACTCTCTGGACCATGGTTTTGTGTGTAAACGTCAACAAGGCAGTACCATCCCCATAACTACCCCCCTGCCTGGAGTGACTGGAGGCCACTGCCCATCAGGCTACTTCGAAGGAGGTATGTAATATGTCTCAATTGCATCACATTTGTAATGTAACAAAATCCCTTTGTGTCAAATCCAATCTCCACATTCCTGGTGGGGTGTGGGGGTTCGAATTGGGACAACAATTTTTTTTTCGCTCGCTCGCTCGTCAACCTACACTTGCATCACATTTGTACCTTTTATGATATTTTCGGTAGAATTTTTCATTCCCCTGTATTGTATAATATCACACATGTTCAATGGATGCCTTTACTTAGTTTCAACTGATAAAGCTGAAGGAAAATCTAGATGTACCCTCTAAAAAATCTAGCGAGTATTTCAGAAGAAACCAACAATATTTGGTCAAGGTTGTTGTCATCCATGAGTTTGATGCGGAGTGATATGAACGAGGTGACAGCCGAGTAAATATCATATAGCGCTCAAATGAGTTGGAGAACAACGACTTTGACCAAAACAAGTTGCTTTCTGTTTTCATCTTCCCCCTGTACACATGTACACTAAGAGAATGGACAACACCCAGTATATATATAGACCATGGATAACGGACTGCAATACTCGTAAGGGCATGGAGAATGAGTTCCCAATGTTAGGCCTATGGGGCAAAAATCTACCGTTGGTCGAGATAAAGTGGTAGACCGCATTTGTTCCACTGCACGAAAACCACCGTTTTATTCATATATACGCCATCACGGAAGTGCATGTATTGGCTGAATATTGACTTGTTTTCATTTATATACGCCCAGGCTTTATATACGACAGACGCATCTTGGTTGTATTTCACACCCGGCGTATATGAGAGAAAATACCCTCTGCCCTGCCCCCTCCCGCCCCTTTGTGTTGGTAGAAGTATAGGTGTCCTCAGTAGGAAGCTCTCCCCCCCCACCCCCCGCCACCTCCCCCCGCCCGCTCTCAGTGAAGCCCTGTTCAAAGGACGCTTATATATACGCCCACAGATGAGGTGTATACACATGGGGATTAAGACGACTTTGTAGACGCAAAATACCTATTCATATACGCCCGGCGCATTCATATGTAAAATGATGGTTTTCGTGCAGTGTTCATGAGGTGAACTATATCCAATAAAAAATTATTTTTTTGAATTATACATATATATTGGATGTTTTCTTTTTCTAGGTAACAACAAATGCTTTAGGGTGGTCATCCCGGGAGGCGATGGGTACACGTGGCGCGAGGCGATCGACCACTGCCGGCGGAAGGTGGCCTTCCTGCCCGACATCGCCACCATCGCCGACCCCCTTGAGCAGGGTAAGACACATCCCCACATACCTGTGGCCCAACACTAGACATAGACATCATTATCCATGGTCTAAAGAGTACCCATTGTAACTCTCAGATAGCATAACTGTGGTATATGGATTCAAATACATGGTATACGGCCTCAAAGCCATTGTACATGGGAAAATAGTCCATTTGTGCTACAAAATAAAAAGGTCCCGATTGGATCTACCATTCTAAAAGTTAATAAAATGTATATGTATTTAACTTCTTTTTCTTATTGGAAGGCCTTTAAGTTAAAAAAAATATATATATACATATTACTAAGAGACAACCACTCGTGGTTTACGACCTCCTGTCCACAAAACCATCGAATTTTTTTTCATAAAGAGCAGTGTTTAACCATCGATTATTGACTATATAATTGATGATTTATTTTTGGGGACAGATGCCTTAAACCACATGGGGTTGATGAAAGGAAATAAAATTGTTTACCTAAAAATATGTGGCCTGTTCTTATTGTAAGGCCTTTAAATTTGAAAAAAAAATGATGTTTTTTTGTCCAGCTGTGATCAGCAGTATGATGCAGGACACTAGGACGGCGCTGTGGACTGGTCTCTACAGGACCGGGGACGGGAACGCCGAATGGATGTGGGTGGACAACATGCCGAACCGCTACACCAACTGGGCGGCCGGGGAGCCCTTAAATCCCAACGTACGTCCAATAGCTTTCCCTGTACATAAAACCTTAGACTTACTCAAGTCTTTGATTATGAACACCCATTAAATGATTGAAGGAAGTCAGAATAAAGTTCATTATGAAATGAAAAGTTACAGCTTAGCCCCGTCAATCTATCATTATGAAATGTAGCCTTGCCTGACTGGCCCGTGAATCAAACTGTCAGTAAGTCTGGATAAGGGCCAATTAGGGTTATACTAAAAACCATGGTAGGCAAGATCATGAAAATCAGTCGTTCGTGACTGAGATCGTAGCCTCTCTATTCATCCCACGTTTTGTACCGCGATAGTATATAACCAACATTATGTATCAACTCTTGAGGAATAAAGAAAGATTAAAAAAAAAAAAAAAAGGTAGGCGGAGGGGTAGCAATAAGATGCAGGAACTGGAGCCAGTCTAGAGGCCAGCGCACACCTACCACGATCCTGGGGCCCGTTTAATAATCTAGAATCTTTCATGTAGACCTTTTCTGTATGCTATAGAGTCCCAAGGACGATGTGGGCCAGCATTTTTTTCAACACTTATAGACGACCTTATGGACGGCTAATATTGTCTTAGCGAACAGACTTAAATACTATTAAACCATAATCCTTTTACGAGTGAAAGTGCTTCTCGTTTGGAGTGCTTCAGAATATTCTCTGGGCTATCGCCTCGCTCATATTACTACGCACTCCAAACTCGATGGCGAATGAGGCCTAAGACCAAACACTCATCAATTTCTTTCTTGATATGCATTGTTCCAGGCACACTGTTCAGAGTTGAGGGCCTTCCTTCCACCGCTCGGGGCATGGAACTCACGGGATTGTGACGACCGGATAGGAGTAGTTTGTCAAACAGTTAAAGGTGAAATGTGCTTTTCTTAATATATGTCTTATCAGAATGAGAAGTAAAAAAGAAGAGGCCAACAAGTTTAGGTCACAGTTGTCGTTCTCCAAAGAGTTTGAATGCGGAGCGATCTAAAGAAGGCAACAGCGGGGAGAATGTTGTCAAGCGTTCAAATGATATGGGATCAACGACTGTGACCAAAATTGGTTGGTTTCCAGTATGTATCTCATAAAGTATGTGACCTTGCTTGCTGGCCTCCTATAGCCTAGGTTGGGTGCATCGTCTCAGACAAGTGCCCTGGGAATCCCACAATGTGAAAACCACTTAAAGCCAATGCCCATCTACCGATTTAGGAACATTTATGTACCTTTGTCGCCGACAAACGGCCGGTAATTTGTCGCAGGCAACCCATCTTAATGGAGTCGGTAGATGTGGCACAGCTAGGCAAGGTTTCCCACCGATTAGTGAACCACCGCCCTCAGACGTCCTTTTGTCGCCGACAAGCTGTGGTTTAAAAGTTCCAAAATCGGTGGGGATCAGTTTATCAACATGTTGATAAATGTTGTCGCCGACAACGGCACGTTGGGAAAGGAGGGTTGAGTGGTTGGCCGACAAGGGCCGACGAAGTACCTACTGTAATCGCTTGGTGAGGCTTGTAGGGGGTGCCACACTTGATATCTATGGTTTTTGCCCTCCCGCACCGATTAGTGTACCTCTGTCGGTCAGAAATCGTATTTCAGTCGTTTGGTGTACACTCAAAGACCAGCACTTGAAGGCACTGTTCCCAAATCCTAGCCCAGTTGGCGGGGTGCATAATCGTATATCTGTCGGTAGCTGTACACTGATTTGCTTAGGACTAAAACCCTCTACCCCCTCTCCTCGAGGGTCGCGGGTCGAGCGAGGTATTACGTAATTTGCCTGCGACAAGGTGACAGACTCGTATACGATTTGGGGACTAATCGTTCAACCCGAAATCGGTAGATGCACATCCGCTATTAAATTTTAAACATCAATGTTTAAAGTAAAAATCCCTTGAGACGATGTACTCCGAGAGAGGAATTCGTTGGTGACAAGTGCAAGTATGCGCAGAAATGATACCTGTCAATTCAGACGTGGAGATTGTGTCCTGGTACAAAATCTCAAATAGATCTATCTTATATAGAATTGGATCGAGAATCGTATATTAAAGAAATAAATAATACTCCGCGAGTTTGGATGTACCACAATCTTCATCGAGGCAAAGCTGAGTGACCATTACTGTCCATCCAAACGAGTGGAATAGTGTTCATTTTACGATTCGAGGGATTCGGTTCTGGGTTCATCTCTCACCCCTTACACGAACATTAGATTAGCATCACAATATCAGAACAATGCGAATTACTTCGCAAATCCAATGTCTTATCCACTTTCTGAAAGCCTGGCCGCTGATTGGTCAATGAACTCATCTGACATCATTGTGCCACGACCATGGCATAGTATTGTCACTTTACGTGGGTTATCGTTGCGTATAATCTTTTAAGGCCATTCCCATGGCTAAACTTATACCAGGGGTGACATAAATTGTATGGTGTAGGGAAAGGATCAATCATTTTTATCTTACCTCTAATAAAAGACTTCAATGTTATGTCACTGTATTCCGGCTAGCGTGCAGTAAAGTGTTATTTATTGCACAGAACTAAAATGGCTAATCATTATTCTAAAATCATGGAGGCAGGGTAGGATAAATACTAACTGAACTGGACATAGTAATGTAGTATTAATCAGTATGCTCGTCCAACGCCTCGTGCAGTAACGCGACCTGTCCGTCGTACAATAAACACTACACTACTAAAGCCTGATGCCCATCTACCAATTCAGGGTTCAGCGATTAGTTTGCAAATCGTATAGGAGTCGGTGAACTTGTTGCAGGCAAATTATGTAACTCTTCGCTCGATCTGCGGACATTGAGGAGATGGGGTGGGGGATATTAGTCCTAAGCAAATCTGTCTACTAATCGGTGGCTCACCCTTGCCTAGCTGTCCTACATCTACCGACTACGGCCGACTCCGTTAGGATGCCTTGGCTGAGACAAATTACTGTCCGTTTGTCGCCGACAAAGGTACATGAATGTTCCAAAATCGGTAGATGGGCATTGGGCTTAACTCTCGTTCATACAATGTACGCTGACTTTACGTCTTCATGTTTCTCTCATCAGACCCGTCGAACTGGATCTCCACACCACCAGCAACAACTCCAAACGTGTGCACAAACGGATACCTGCCCTTCTGGGGTTCCTGTTATAAGATGGTCTCGGACGCAGTCAACTGGAATGGTGCCAACTCAGCATGCAAGGCTGATGGCGCCCAGTTAACCTCGATCCACTCCGGTCCCGAAAACGCCTTCATCCAGTCTATTTCCTACCAGGCCAACACACCAATCTGGATAGGCCTCCATGATGAAGAGGTATGTATAAGTTTCCTCTAGGCTTCTTTCCATTGGCCAACAAAAACGGTTTAGATTTTTGTGTGCTCCTAATAGCCTATTTACGTTTTGCGTCAGCAATGCTAAAGGTCAGTTGGTGTTTCCTGACTGTATATTGGTGATGGTCAATGGAAATAGGCTATTAGGAGAACACAAAAAAATCTACACCATTTTCGCCGGTCAATGGGCCTGTTTCCATTGGCCGACAAACACGGTGTAGATTTTCTGTGTTCTCCTAATAGCCTACTTCCACTTTGTGTCAGCAGTGCTAAGGTCGTCAGTGGTTTCTGATATTGGTGATGGCCAATGGGAATAGGCTATTAGGAGAACACAAACAATTTGCACTGTGTTTGTCAGCTAATGGAAACGGGCCTTATGGCTGACGAAAACGACAGAGATTTTTTTAGTAACCCAGAACGTCTGTCATTGGTGCCATAGACTGTGCGTCAGTATCGGAAAATCAGTGAGGGTCGCAGTTTTCACTCAGTAACTGAGCTTTCACTCAGTGTTCACAGTGTGTAGAAGAATAGCTGTGTTGGGCATATGACCAATGATTACTCTGACCCCCCAACAGAAATAACTGAAATACATCCGTAGGTGGTGCCACATTGAATAATCTAAGCAGAAAAAGTCATGGGTCATTTCATGAGCTTGGTCGTTTCCATTGACTGATTTTGGGTCAGCAGTGCCAAAAGTCCGTCTGTGGCTCCTGACCTTAGATCTGTGACGGGAAATCGGCTAATGGAAACGGGCCTATAAGTTTATAACAATTCACAGATTAAGTGCCCAGTTAGTTTTCACACTGTACTAAATGTTAAAGGAAATTTCAAAAAGGTGTGAGTTGGTGGGTAAAATTTTAATTCTATGCAATATGCAATATCCTCACATTTGCTCGGATATTAATATGCACGAACCCCTCGGAGAATACCAGTTCTCTGTGTACGTAAGTATCAGTGTCTAGAACAAGTGTTTACAGTTTATTTTATGTGATCACAGAGAAAAGGTGAATACTTGTGGACTGATCACTGGGCATTGACCTACACACGCTGGGCCGACTCCGAGCCCAGTCAGGACCCACAGAATGGAGGCTGTGTGAGGCAGCGGCCGTTTGACGGAACATGGGAGGACTATCACTGTATCTCCCTCATGGGCTACGTCTGCAAGAAAACAACTGGTAAATGAGGTCTAGAATATATGAGTACAATAATTAACTCTCTTCAGATGAGAATGACTTCAGGCAGTATGTCAGTAGGGTACGAGAATGCCTTTATGTAATTAATAAGTCAGCATGCAGGATATGAAAATACCTTTAAGGCAGTATGTCAGTAGGATATGAGAATGCCTTAGGCTGTATCTCAGTAGGAAGTGTAAATGCCTTTATACAGTATCAAAATAGGGTGTGAGAATGTCTTAAGACAGTATGTAATCAGGATGTGAGAATGTTCTTAAGCAGTAAGTCAGCAGGGGGTGATAAAGCCTTTTCATAGTATGTCAGTGGGGTGTGAGAATGTCTTAAGGCAGTATGTCAGTGGGAGATGGGAATGCCTTTAGGCCGTATGTCAGTGGCGAGGGGGTATAGAGAGAGTGCCTTTAAGGCAATATGCTAGCAGGATGTGAGAATGCCTTTAGGCAGTGCCTTAAGGCAATATGCTAGCAGGATGTGAGAATGCCTTTAGGCAGTGCCTTTAGGCAATATGTTAGTAGGGTGTAAAAATGCCTTTAGTCAGTATGTCAGTATGGTTATCTTATTCCCGGATTCTACTTTGCATGACACAACGACTGTGTTGTTTCAGGGCTTTGACTGCTGGGTTAAAACAGGACACGGTTACAAAACTTTGGAGATCAGGACGCTCCAGAGACAAATTCTTGTGGAGAGAATTCATTTTTCATATTTGTTTCTCACTTTTGCAGCCCCTCCGATTACGACCCCACCTCCGAGGCCTGGAAGCTGCCCGGGTAATAAGGAATGGCAGGAGTTTGGAGGTAACTGCTACAAGTTCCATAGGTTAGGGTCAGAGACGTGGGGAGCCGCCAATATCAAGGTACGTCTTTACACGAGACGAGATCATTTATCTCAAGTGCGATTCACACGATGGGATTCGCGTACCTCACAGGCCGTTTGTCTGAGACAAATCCCGTTGAGATTCGGTACTGAAACAGAATCTCCTCGTTTGAATGACAGGGTTCCTTTTTGCTGAGACAATTTTTTCTCTTGCAATTGTCAGCTACAATCACCCCTAACAAGGAACAGAATCTCATGAGATTTTGACTTTAAACAGGTTTAAAATCCAGAGGGGGATTTTGGTGTGACACAAGTATTTCACACGTTCTCCCCCAATCTGTGAGTCTCAGTGGTCTCAAATAACACCTATTCACATGGGGAAGTACCCTGAGTCGGCGACTGTGAACCTTGTGTATCCTGTGTACCCTGTGTGGGGGTTTAGGGGTGAGACTATGCACCTGTTAGGTCTTCCCATGTGAATTGAATCCGCCATGTTAACCTGAGACTGTAGAATATTCCAATCTGTGAAACTTTGTACCCAGCTGGAAATAGTAGCCGACTGGTGCAAAGGTGTGAAGTGCACCGGTCTCAGGTCCATTTGTCCCATCGTGTGAATCCCACTTTAACCTTGGTTTTCCTTCCCTATAAGCCCAGTTCTCCTATGGTAGGATAACCACCTAGCCATTCTGGTCCTTTTTAGGGGTAAATGTCGCCAACAATTGCAGGGGAAATACATGTCTCAGGGAAAGCAAACCCTACAATTTATCTGTGCTCCAGTACAGAATCTCAGCAGGCTTTCTCTAAGAAAAACACCCTGTGAGTTACGTGAATCCGATCGTGTGAATCCCACTTGAGATTGAATTCATGGAAAGACACACCTGGTACAGGGTCTTAAATGGGATTCACACGGTGGGATCCATGTACCTCACAAAGTGTTTGTCTGAGACAAATCCTGTTGAGATTCCGCACTGGAACACAATCTCCTCGTGTGAATGACAGGGTTCCAATTTGCTGAGACAACTTTTTTCCCTTGCAATTGTCGGCGACAATCACCCCTAACAAGGAACAGAATCTCATGAGATTTTGACTTTAAACAGGTTTAAAATCTATAGGGACATTTTGGTGAGACAAATGGACCTGCTGCGACCATGTACCTGTCCTAGCCAATAGGAGGCCAGCAAGCATGATTACATGTTTGTAACACCCTTCACATCAAGGGTAATTGAGTCCCAAGTTGATTGGTCACTGTGAATATGTCTGAGATTATGTACCAGGTGTGTCCTTCCATGTGAATCAAATTCGCCATTTTTCCTTGAGACTGATAACAGTACTTAGCCATGAGAATTTTTTACCAAACGAGAATTGTCGGAGACTAGAGAAAAGGTGTGAAGTACACCGGTTTCAGGTACATGAGTCTCTTCGTGTGAATCCCACTCCAGACAACGTCCCTGAACAATCACCCCGGGACCCAGTACCCTTGATGCTCAAGTACCTTCTGAGGAAACAGGAGCCTTGAGTGAGGGGTGTGAGAAATAAGTGATCCTGCTTGCTTGTTTCCTATTGGCTGGGTAGGATACATCTCTCCCCAAAAGAAATTCCCCAATAACTTTTAAACATATTTGAAATCAAAATCTCTTGAGATTTTATAATTCAGGAGGAGAATCTATCGGCGATAATTAGCCTTAACAACCTTCAGTCTCAGAGAAATGAAACCCCAACCATTCAGACGAGGAGACGAGAATCTTATCCTTCTGATTAAAATATTCATTTCATACACTTCCAATATATCAAATAAAACAATATTTACTGTTGTACATCATCTATGTCTGTTATATCTAATTCACATATTTCATAATTTTCTGTGGAGTAATATGCATGTAAGACATGTTCTTGTGTTTGAATGAGCCTTGGACCAGCAGTGATCATAACAGCCCAAAAGTGACTGAGGAACACTTTGCGGTCATGATCACTCTTTTGGCCTCCCAAATGTTCACTCTTTTTCGATCACAACTAATAAAGACGTTGACCACCATTTGGAAAACAGGACCCAGTATGATGGGTCTGTCCGTGTCACTGTTTTGGAGATCATCTGGACAAAATGTCTGAATGATCCAGACTAAAGAATGCAAAACAGTGACAAAGAGCTCACAGTACCTGAGACTGTTTGCTATGTTATGATCATTTATCTATAGAACGCGATGACCTCAAAACAGTCACTAACCAGTCACTAACCTTTAAGTCACTTATCTTTAAGGGCGAATGATGCCTTGAGGCATCATCCAGCCCAGGACGGATGATGCCTTGAGGCATCATTTCTCAGAAATCTACAAAATCGTTTTTAACCAAAAATAATGGCGGGACATTAATGAAATTTTCACAGAATGTATGTATAATAGCATTATTATTATTTTTATTAAAAGGAAATAAAATATTTGAGACTATATATCATATCATGTGATTAAACCATTAAAATTGTGGGTTTCAACGACTGTGTGCCCGTCCACTAGCGGCATAAAGTGCCACCAGCACCCGTCCTCCAGGCGGTAGCTTGGCCACCGGCACCCGTCCATAAAGGGTTAATGATTGTCATGACTACAAAACACATCCCTGAATAAAAATTTTGGTTTTCATTCTAGTGCAAGGCAGACAGTGTTTTTGCAAACTTAGCATCAATCCACAGTGTGGCAGAGAACAACTGGGTCTTCAAAGAGCTGAAAGGGTCTGTAGCCCTGAGTAACAACGTGTGGTTAGGACTCTACAGAGGACCTAATGGGGGTGAGTTCTCTTGTTTATTAGAGCATGCTTGGACGATATTTAGTAGAAACCAAACGAGAGTTAGCCTTGTCAATGTTTATGCCACGATGGGCAGGTCGTGTATTATACTACACGAGGTTATAGCCGAGTGTAGTGAGTAGCAGACCAGGGAGCTGTTTCAAAACCATAGACTTAACCCACGTTTTGAAACAGCTCCTGATCAGAGTGGTTAAACATTGACAAGGCTAACTCGAGTTCAGTTTAGTATTTATCCTACCCCTAATATAAAATCCCATAGGCTTAACATTGAGTTTCCGTATGCCACGTTGACTGGCATACAGAATTTTATATGCCACTAGTGGCATACAGAATTATTATCACGTAATTTTCCAAAATCGGGGAGATTGGGTAGGATAAAATCAAAACCCGATTCGTTTTAATCTTGGCCACTGCATGCCACTCCTGGAGTTTTGGCTCCGGACTTCACTCGGCTTCGCCTCATGAAATCACTATGCCAAACTCCAGTCGTGGCATACGGTGGCCAAGATTAAAACTCATCCAGTTTTACGATATTTTCCTACCCCCTCTCACCGATATACGGAGCCTACAGATCGCTACTGAGTAATGATAAAAGCGATTCATGGTGCTGTGGATCGATGGTGATAAAGCCATTTTCCACTGCCCATCAAAAATGGCACCAATTTATTAACTTCTTCTAATAGTCAAATTTTTTTCACAACGAGAAACAATTTGCGGAGTGTGATCTCGACAACTTTGGAACTCATGTGAAATAAATTTGTAACCAATGATTCTCCTAATAGTCAGTCTGTGGTGGCCAATGACCTAAAAAATCGGTAAGGATGCAGTGTATTGCTTGTTGCTGTATTTAACAAGTTCGATTGAAGTTGTTCGGTGGCAGCCTAATTCTATGCAAAATTAATTGGTAAAGGCCCTTTTCCATTGGCCGACAAAAATGGTGTAGATTTTCTGTGTTCTCCTAATAACCTATTTACATTTTGCATCAGCAGTGGTAAAGGTCCGTCAGTGGTTCCTGACTGTATATCAGTGATGGCCAATGGAAATAAGCTATTAGGAGAACACAAACAAACTACACCGTTGTCGTCAGGCAATGGATACTGGCCTAAAGCACTGCTCTGCATGCCTGTTTCCATTCTCCCATCTGGCGTTGGTGGTTCCCGACTGCAGATCGCTGGCGAATAGTCAGCCAGTGGAAGAAATACATTAATGTTTTTAACCCTTTCAGGGCGGATAATGCCTTGAGGCATTCCCCAGCATAGACCGGATAATGTTTTGAGGCATTCCCCAGCATAGACCGGATAGTGTTTTGAGGCATTCCCCAGCATAGACCGGATAATGCCTTGAGGCATTCCCCAGCATAGACCGGATAATGTTTTGAGGCATTCCCCAGCATAGACCGGAAAGTGTTTTGAGGCATTCCCCAGCATAGACCGGATAATGCCTTGAGGCATTCCCCAGCATAGACCGGATAATGTTTTGAGGCATTCCCCAGCATAGACCAGATAGTGTTTTGAGGCATTCCCCAGCATAGACCGGATAATGCCTTGAGGCATTCCCCAGCATAGACCGGATAATGCCTTGAGGCATTCCCCAGCATAGACCGGATAGTGTTTTGAGGCATTCCCCAGCATAGACCGGATAGTGTTTTGAGGCATTCCCCAGCATAGACCGGATAATGCCTTGAGGCATTCCCCAGCATAGACCGGATAATGTTTTGAGGCATTCCCCAGCATAGACCGGAAAGTGTTTTGAGGCATTCCCCAGCGGACACCGGATGATGCCCTGAGGCATCATTTATGAAATTTAGCAATATTTACTATTTCTTAGTTTATGGAGAAATAACTGATCAGTAAATCTGAAACTTTCAGAGACTATATAGTATTGAGTATTATTTAGTAAAAAGAAAATGATGTAAATAAGAATGATGTGTAGAATCACGTGATCAAATAATAGAATATAGGTTCAGACAAAAATTGGCCCGTCCCCTAGAGTTATGCCAGTCCCAAGTACCCGCCCCAACCACCAGGGCTCTGCCACAGACCCCCGTCTTTAAAGGCTAAACGTGTTTTCTCTTTGCTAGACTTCATCTGGCTGGACGGCTCTTCGGTTGACTACTCCTTGTGGGCTGCAGGAGAGCCAGACGGGCAGGTGACTGGAGAAAACTGTGTCTCCTACAACAAGGACTTCCCAGGGCACTGGATGGACCAACCGTGCACCGATCCGCAGGGTTTCATCTGCAAGGCCCCGAAAGGTAGGCTCTGTAACCGATTATCGTAAAACCGGATGAGTTTTAATCTGGGCTCCCGTATGCGACGACTGGAGTTTGGCGTAGTGATATCACGAGGCGGAGCTGAGTGATATCCCGAGCCAAAACTCCAGGAGTCACATACGGGAGCCCAGATTAAAACGAATAAGGTTTTGATTTTATCCTACCCCCTGTGAACGATATTTTTATGTGAGGATAATAACAAAAAAACATGATAAAAACTTTCTGAAGTCCTCCATATAGCTCTCGTTGCTGCTCTGAAGGCGCTTGGAACTACTTTCAGCTGCTGATCTCTGATTGGTCCATTTTTTGTACGCTCCTAGGAGCGATTTTTTTATCCGTATGCGACATACGGGCGCATACGGAAAGTCAATGTTAAGCCTATGGGATTTTATATTAGAGGTAGGATAAAGCGCATTCTGTGTTGCGAGACCTGAATAAAAGATTCCCGGGGCTGTTGAATAAAGAATATGAATATGAAGCTATGAATGGATAACTAAGTAGCTTGATTTAATTGAGTTTTCTTGTTCATTTTTAGGTATACAAGGATAAGAAAAGTAGTGATTTAGCCAAAGAGATGCAGTTTTTGGCCTTTTTTATATAAATATGGCGACGGGACGTACTTTATATAATTACACCTCGAGCGACCATCCTTGCCGACTCAATACCCACGTTTTCTCTTATTATAGAAATGAATGGTTGACATACGAAATCAAAATGTCCTCGGAAACAGCTTGCCTAATGTATGACCATGGTTGAAAGTCAAATGTACATGTGAATTCAATACCAATTTTAGAGAGAAAAAAAGCACTGAGATCTCTGTGTATAAGTATATCTAAGTATCTCAATATCAAAGTATAAAGATTTTGTCATATAATTGAGGGTTCTTATTCGACAAATGTATTGTAAAGGCTTTCAATCTTCATTACTCATCCCATACTTCACTAACTTGCCCTTATGGGTTCATGTACATATTACATGTATGCTTGTATAACAAGACGGATTCGTTGAGCTATGTGTAAACTGGTAAGGGGCCATCCATAAAGCACGTACGCAGAATTTCTGAAATTTTGGACCCCCCCCACCCCCACCCCCTCTCCCAATCTTGTACGCAATAGAACAAAGAGGGAGCACACACAGATTAACCTAAATTTATTACCCCCCCCCCCCCCCCCACCCCTCGGTGCGTACGTACTTTATGGATGGCCCCTAACAGAGGTAATTGTAAACCTGCTTCTGCAAATGTCACTTATGCTTTTTCGCAAATAAAAATTTTAAAAATCTCTGTTTCAATTCAGTGGAGCTTCCGAGCATACCTCCCACGGTTCCTGGAGACTGTCCTGGTGATGAGTGGGTGTCTGCCGGAGAGAAGTGCTACTTGTTCAAACCCAACCTACACATGGAGTGGCTGTACGCGAGGCAACTGTGTAGGACCAGCCCAGGGACAGCTGGAAATGCTGACCTGGTCACCGTCAAAGATCAACAAACGATGGCCTTCCTCAGCGCAGAAATGTTCGCCAGGCAAGACGTGATCGGAGTGCATCCCAATTTCTGGATCGGCCTCACCAAGCAAAAAGCAGGTACTGTATTAAGACCAAAATCAACTGAAAGAGTATTCCGCCGGTGGCTAAAAATCCAGCCGGCCCTCAAGGTCAGGTTCAAAATATGCAAATTAGGCTGGATCGGCCCACTTGAAATTGAGACCAGTCGGCCAGCTGCTGGCCTGTTTGGTGGAACAGCAAGAAAAGGCAGGCCGGTAGTCGGCGATGAGCAACAGGCAGCCGACCGCCGAGTGGGTTCTGGAGATGGGCTGGTGGTTAGCGGGGCCGGCCGGGTATACCCGTTTTGCTCTTCCACCAAGCAGATTTTTGCCGTTGATTGAAGATGCGGGCTGGCAACTGTCACCGAAGACCAACAGGCAAAAACAAGATCCCAGCTGGGGCTACCGCTTTCTTGGTGGAATAGTCCCTTACGAGATAAACTATGTTCCCGTGAGAGAAAGTTATGAGGTAAGACTCGGAAAAAATTACTGCTCAAGGTCTTGGCCACAAGCAGTGATCTTTCCAAGCCTTACCGATTAACTTTGATTTTCTCTATCTAGAACCTTGATTTCCCTATTCCTATATACCTTCAAATATACATGTAGTTAGATAAATACTTTACTTGCTTACCCACCATCAAACGCGAAGCCAGACCCAACTTCATTCAGTAACTTGATACTCAAAAGCAAATGAATAGTCCCTCATGATATACCCTATAATATAGTAATTCCTTGGTTTCATTTGTTCGAGAAGATGGGTAGTAAATAGAACAAACGCTGGTGGCTCTGTAAACCACTCAAGGGTGACATCGAAGACTACGCGTCAAGTAGTCCAAGAGACTCTAAGGCCTGGCGTCCACCTACCACGATGGTCTACAACACACTTCCCGATAGCTACGATTTGAAATGCCCAAATCGCGACCTATCGGGAGGTCCCCGATTGTTTCAAATTGTTGAAATCGTAGAGCGTAGAAACGCCTTGGGAGGACCAAAACATAAACCATGGTCACGATTGGCTCACTATTCAATTGGTGATTCACAGTAGATCTCAGGCATGATTTTGATATTGATATTTACTATAATTTTCGAAACATTGAATGAATCCGAAAATTTTTCTACATCTATTTTCACTATATTATGATATTATTTTCAAACACTAAAACAATCAAATTGAACAATATAACTGTGGTAGAATAATAGTTCCAATATGAAACTATTATTTTCAGACACTTAGACTTCATGAAATAATATCATATTTACATCGATTATATATCTATATGCGCCCTACCTAATTCCAGAATTTCATAATTTTCCGCTAATTATTTCATCCACAAGAGGTTTTTTCCTGTTAAATCACCTCCAATAGGCTACGACAGTCTACAAAATTTCCAACATGTTGGAAGTTATCGGGACCTCTACGATTGGCGTTTTCAATCGCAGCCTATCGTGAGCTGTCGTAGACGGAATCGCAGAAACCTGTCCCACCTACCACGATTTTGGTTGACCTCACGATAGAATCGGAATGGTGTCGGGAAGGCCGTCGTAAGGCCAATCGGGACCGGAATCGTGGTAGGTGGGGGCCGGGTTTTAGTGAGTGCTGCACTCATAGAGCCCTACCTTAACAATCCTGACAGATTGGTATGAGTTCAGTTCAGCACCATTTTGAAGGTTGAATCTTTCCGATTTTGTAGTAGACGGTTTCCTCGTTCAGAAATGCAGTAAAATGACTGTGATTTCCTACCTTTGTATTAATAATAGAACAGCCAATGTGCAGAAATGCCTTCAAAAGTGGCACAAAGGAATAAAACAGTTGTTTGTATTTTGTTTCGTTTATTAAATCATTCATAAGACATCTTTGAAGGTAAGTGTACATGAACTCATGATGGAATTGGCAGAGAAACTCTTTTCTTCTTGCTTGAAAAGGGTAGGCGCTCTCTGACTGTTTGCTAGACAGGCAGAGGTTCTCGGACTAGCATCAACCTAGCATGGTTTACAGCCACTTGTACAAAAGACCATCGATTGTTGTCTATGTACTAGCGACCAGAGGAGGTGTGAAGCGTAGCGCCCCCTATAGGGAAACAACTCATATATGCGATCGCGGCAGGGTTCAAGGCGCCACTTTCAAACCTGCCAGCAGAGGGGAAGGAGCTCTTGAGAATGGACTGTGTGAGACTTGTAAGCCATAGCCTATGAGAAATAAGGCTGTATTCCACAAAACCAAACAGCCATAAAACGTGGAGCTCTATTGAGCTCTATTGTGGTTTGGAGTACATTAGATATCACTCTATCAATATCTGAACTGATTTTTGATAGAGCTCTAACAGTTTGTATGTAGTAGCTGTTACTAGTTAGCCTATTTTAGTATAGGAATCCACATTCAGCTGTCATTTGAGACCATGCCAAAACGATAGGGGGCGCTACGCTTCACACCTCCTCTGACTAGCGACGATGGCACCTGGACACGCTATCTGGTGGATGTTAGCCACACTACAGACCTCAGTCACCAGCGCAAACTTTAGGGCAGTTAAAGTTATGGTGGTAGGTAACCAGCGGCTATTATTTGGACTGGAGCTGGTTAACGGCGGAGACAACGCTGCACGCCCTGAAACCATCCTTAAGTCGGGCATTTTGAAACTCTCATTGCTTTCTCTCGAGGTTAGGAGCTCAGAAAATCACAGAATTAAATTTTATTATCAATACAGCCAAAGATAAAGCATAGGGGAAAACTTATATCTGAGTGTAGAGATCTAAAAAAGAAGTACAGGTTTGTGTTTTTCTCTACATAAGAATCTCACTCTCGTATCATGTCAGTCATCAACCCTAGACTTTGTTCACTCTGTCTCTATGTGGGGGAGAAACTCCAAGCGGACCTAACAAAAATTCTATTTTTCTATATATGGTAATCACATAGAGTAAGAACATGATATTTGTGGTATTCAACCGTTGGAATGTAGACGGAACTACTTAAACTTGTTGTACATGCGTAAATACGCTTCAAACATTGAACAGGAAGAATGCCCCAGAACCAGGGGACAAACTAAACGTATAATACGGTTGCAGCGGCCACGTACAGCCTTTTTTCAGAGAAGTCCTATATATAGGAGCAAGGATAGTTGGAACAGTCTTTCTAAAGAAGTACAGGATAGTTCTCTATATACTCTTAAGAAGTTTATTAGACACAAATGTTATAGCTAAATTATCGCAATGAGCAATTAGGTATATAAAATGGTTATCGCTCTGATAGAATTTCTTCCTCTTCAATTTCATTATTCTCATCCACAATGTATATATATTGTATATTTGTAACTTGGGCGAGAGTTACAAATATTAGTTCCTTGTTATTGGAATGGCCAGAATACCTGCCTTGGCAGAGGCCGTTTACTGTACTTATGTGCAAATTAAAAAAATAAATATAAAAAAGAAGCTCATAATGTATGCTCTTTTACATAATAAGTATGCTCTTTCCTTACAGGCGCGCCGTATATCTGGGTCGATGGCGGTACGATTGAGGAGTACGACAACTGGGCTCCTGGGGAGCCGGACGGTCGTAATCAGGGCGTCGACAATTGTGGTGCACAGGGCTTCGACTTAGGCAGATGGGACGACACAGATTGTTATAATTCCAAGGGCTTTGTATGTGAGATATACAAAGGTAAGGACTTGAATCGCAATTGTTATGACAGCAGATTCAGGAGCTCAAAGCCTGAGGAAGCCCCGAAATCATAATTCTCTGGCCAAGAATTCCTCAAGGCATTTTCTACACTTTCCCCTGATACAGTACAGAGGTGGCCTTAGAGCATTTTCTACACTTTCCTTTCATAGAGTACAGAGGTAGCCTTGGGGCTTTTTCTACAATTGCCTTTTATGCAGTACAGAGGTAGCCTTGGGGCATTTTCTACACTTTCCTTTTATACAATACACAGGTAGCCTTGGGTCAATTTCTACAATCGCCTTTTATACAGTAAAGAAGTGGCCTTGTGGCATTTTCTACACCTTAGAAAAAAAAATTCTAACCAAGAAGTTTGTCACAAACCTCTACGGAACGAAGAAATTTATACAAAGATTTTCTACACCTCCCCTTCTATATACAGTACAGAAGTGGCCTTGGGGCATTTTCTACAATTGCCTTTTATAAAGTAACGAAAGCTTTCTCACCCTTTACAACATTACCCATGTATGTAATCGTAGTCGTTGATTCATTTGTTTAATTGACACCTCCTAGAATGTTTCGCTGCTTCACTAGGTTCACTGTCCTCTTTTCTCTTTCAGGAGCTGTTCCTCCTCCAACGGGTGGAGACCCTGGTAATGGTAGGTGTTTATTTATAACTTATATGTTTAAAGGCATATGTGACAATTCACCTTGAAGAGTAAAACCGTTTCAATTTTCTGGAAATTGATGATCTCAAAGAGCTGTAGAATACATTGCAAGTTTAAAATATGGGACTCACTGTGCTTGTTCTTTTTATAATACAGATAAACATTATAAAATTTCTAAAATATAACGTTTTAACGAAAAGATTGGTGGCAAAAAAGGTTCTCAAAATTATGCTTGTATCTTACCTAATTCACTGTGTCAGAGCATGACATGAGTTTGACTAATGTTGCATGTTTAGCCTGGTAAATTAGTTGTTTAGCTAGAGTAAAGTATTTGAAGCTATATTGCATAAATAATTGCGTATTAAATATTATATGTAAGTTACTATATGAAATATAAAACCTATGAGTAATAATAAAACAGTCACGTGTAAATGATGTATCTCAAATGGTGCCAACGTTCTCAAATTTAGTCTCAAATATAACATAAAACAATGGCAGGATCTACAGCTTAGGGCCCATAACCTGTAGGTCCTATCATAGTTGTCTCAAATATAACCTAAAAGAAGTAATATATGATACACACCTGATGAAGGCTACCAGAAGCCGAAACGTGGTGTCAAAAATCACAATGTACTCCGACATAAATTAAAAATACAAAGGAAACAGTGTGCGTAAACTCTGGTGTGCTTTTTATTATGTTAGTCTAACACAGATAGTCAATTTACATAACCTTAAAGAACAGGAAAATCTACAATGCTTACCCAGATAAATTAACAAGGAACTCTTTTTTCAGGTGGAGGTTCGGGAGGCCTCAGTGGGGGTGCCATCGCTGGCATCGTGATTGGCGTGCTGGCCGGTGTGGCTCTACTTTCGGCTCTTGTTTTCTTCCTGGTGACAAATAACATCAACCCGGCTACGAAGGTCAAAGATATGGTATCTGGTTTCTCCAACCCTTTCTACAGCAGCAGCGAGGATGCCAGGCCAGTCACAGAAAATGAAGGAGGGACAATGGCCTAAATATGATTAAATATATTTATATTATAGCATGTATCTAAGAGAAGGTCATAATGGCTTAGTTTCCTCTAAACCTAATCTAAACTGTTTCTGGGAACTGATGTTCATTTTGCACCAGTCACCTGGAGATAAAGGGTGAAGTGTACAGAGTGTTTTATCATTATCTGTAACACTTTTCATATTTCCAGTTTTACATCTACGGTACTGTCCACAACATTGCCGTTGACGTCATTTACTGGAAGTATTCGCTAAGTAGGAGTTCCACCATTGACCTATTTCATACACAAAGACTCGTATTTTAATAAGGTGATGAAGTATTCTGCATTGCTGGTCAGCATTAAAGAATTATGGTCGTATGGGGCACCATTCAGAATGGTAAATAATTATATTAAAATTTTAATCGGACAGAGTGAAGCATAGAAAAAGATGATATCGGCCTTTGATTGGCTGCCTTGACGTCACGTGTCAATCTTGGTATGAAAATTTCTGCCTTACATAAATACCGGAAATACTACATATCAAGCAGCAGTATGTAACTGTAGTGTCCTCTGACAATATATATGATAATTAAACTTGCAACATTTATGTATCAAAGCCTTTATTCATTCTTTGTAAGTTTTCCATGAATGATACAGGACTGACGTATGATTTATTCTCTGATAAGTTGGGCAGACTGAGGTAAGAATTGGTCTGCCTATTTATGATATTTATGTAGGACTTTCGTCCTCATGTGAAAGAGTTGTTGGTGCTTGTTGGCTACTTGTTAGTCAATAAAACCATCCTGGTTGACGGAGTTACGTCACACATTACATCATAGATTTACCAGACGACACTTTCCCTCCTGATGCGAGGTTGAAAGGCAGAACAACTGGAATTTGATGGAGGGGATTCGACGAATTAAACGCATTTGCTGGTATATAGAAGTTAGCAAACATTTATATAGAACTGGATAGAGAATCGTGTAAATAAAAAATACTCCATGAGGCAGATATTAAATAGCATCATCGTCTTGCCTGCCTTCTCAAATGCTGGCCGCTGATTGGCCAGTCACTTATGACGTCATCTCACATCACTCCGCCACGACCATGGCTTAGTCTTTTTACTTAACGTGGTTGATCATTGCGTATAATATTTTAATGTTATTCCTATGACTAAACTTGTACCAGGGGTGAGATAAATCACACTACCCATCTTAATGGAACATAGCCTACCCTGTTTCCCTGCTTATCCAATAGATAACCATTAAGCGTGGATTCCACTGAGCGACGGATCTATGCCAAAACTTACCGAAATGGAGATCGGATGGGGCGCGGAAAAAATGGGGAAAAATAATATTTGGAAGTGTCCAATTCTTTTCTGAACTTCTCAGGCGCTAATGCGATTTATCGCGCAAGTGTATATTATAATAAACCTTCCAATGTAATCTTGGTCTAGTGGAATCAGCACTTTAGGTTTTTGTGCAAAGTGCAAAGATGCTATACATATATATATGATAGCTTGCTGCGAAATCGTAGTTCAGAAAGAGTCATTTATATTATTAATGGGCTTCACTAGAACCTTTTAGAGATCAATCATAATTATTATGATTTATTAAGAGTTAAAAGCTACTACTACAAATTCGTTGCTTATTCTTTTAACAGATCATCCACATGGTACCGCATTCAATTAAATGAATCGTTGTTGCAGTTAAGTGTTGCCTGAGGACATTATCATCTTCAGGATTTTTGACTATCTATATGTTTAATAGGTGTTTTCTTCAACATATATACACATAACCTTATACTCTATGAATTGTCAAAGTGTCAAAAAAAGGTCTCTGATAATTTCTGTTAACTAATGGGCATGTGCAATCATAACATTGATATTAAGTGAATATTAGGCGAGGTATAAATTTTCACTATTCAGTATCTAGATACAGTATATACGGTACATCACCCGCTGTTGTATAGCTTACCACATGTTAGACTGGAGCCTATGGAGATTTGTAAAAATAAAATTTTGATATTGGAAACAGATGCAGTCATTTCCTATCATTTGCTGTCCATAAATGACTTCATGCTATTTTTACCCACATTTGTCCCACCGACTCTCCTCTCCCCTTGTCATGATTTGTGAAACAATCCTTGTCATGCTTGGATATGGTGATTAGAATTACCCCTCCCCCCTGCTGCATGACGCCATTTATGACCTGCACCCCAACAAGTTTCTTTGTTTTGTTTTGTTTTTTAAATAGCAGCATTTATTGACATCAAGAAAATTCAATTACAATGAGGTATCCATGATATCGTTTCTGCAAGATGTTAAAGGAAGAACAGTTAATAACAACTACCACATACCAATTAAAACAATTAAGATTAATACAATGATGAAATTATTGCTGCCTATTTTTGATGGACACTTAGGTCCTTCATCTGGCAAAATACAGTTTAAACATGGGCACTAGAGGGAAACTATGTTCCGGTGAGCAAAAGTTCAAAGTTAGGAGGTAAGGCTTGGAAAAATTACTACCCAAGGCGTCAGCCGCGGGCAGTATTTATGTCAAGCCTTACCGAGTAACTTTGACTTTTGCTTACCAGTACTTGGTTTCCCTATTCCTATATACCTTCAAATATTGATAAAAATGCTTAATTCTTTACCTGAAAACTTCCGAAGCAAATGGCCACCCTTATCGAGTAACCACAACAGCCATTGTTTCGTCCCGCTGCTGTATTGTATCATGTGATCAGAGCGGGATGAAAACGTCAGAGCGGGACGAAAACATGAGAGCGGGACGAAAACGTCAACCTCGACACATAACTTATTTTTAATGCACCCCCCAGCAGCGGTATGTAACTCTAGTTAGTTCAATAATGGGTATATAGGAATACAGAATTACTTTATTTCAGATGTTTATAAGAGATGGTGTACATCTTCAGTGTGGTTTTATAAGATTCAGATGTATTAAACTTAAGAATATCTAATGGGACAAACACAGTGGGGAGACAAGACAAGCAGGATACAAGTTGTTGCCCTCTGGTGTGAAAAGGCCAATATCCTGTCACTAATCCTAAAGGCCCGTTTCCATTGGCCGATTTCCCGTCACCGATCTGCAGTCAGGAATCACTGACGGACTTTTGGCACAGTGGACCCAATATCGGTCAATGGAAACAACCGAGGTCTTGAAATGCCCCTCGACCTTTCCTCCTTAGATTATGCAATGTGGCATCACCCACCACTGAGTGAAAGCTAGGTCACTGAGCGAAATCTACTACCCTCAGCGATTTTTCTGTACCGACGCACAGTCAGTGGCACCACCAACAGACTTTCTGTGTAATTCAAAAAGTCTAAGCAATCTTCGTCGGCCAATGGAAACGGGCCTATAGTCAGGAACCATTGATGGACTTTTGGCACTGCTGACCCAAGATGGACTCAATGGAAATGACCCATCTCGTGAATTGACCCACAACATTTTCTGCTTAGATTATGCAATGTGGCACCACCCACCACTGGTTGAAAGCTTGGTCACTGAGTGAAATCTACTACCATCACCAATATTTCGATACCGACACACAGTCAGTGGCACCACCAACAGACTTTCTGGGTAACTCAAAAGATCTCCGCCGTTTTTGTTGGCCAATGGAAACAGGCCTAATGGCAAACTCCTGTGAAGAGACCTATTATGAATAATACCGATAATTCCACAACCATCAGCATCGTCTTGTATAAATATGACCAATTGTGGATCGCCACTTTCATAGGTACGCGAATGATTGTGTCGTAAAATGTTTCAATGAAATATAGATAAGAAACAATTCAGGAATATATCATCTGGGACTACGAGACCATGTGGACGATATATGTCATCGTTTATATCTAGGAGGTGTTTTTGAAACTAAGAACGGTAAAGACTGTAAGACTACTATTGGGACTTATCTCAGCGATACCAGCTGCGATATTCATGTTAGTGCGTGTTTTAGACGTGGTCGTTAGACATCAAAGGCATCTTTTGAAGTATTCCGAGCTTATCATTTCTCCTTTCGTATGGGAAGACATTTTGTTATGTACAATCAATATCACATAGCAGCAGATTGAAAAAGGTAAGCGTCGCATGCTGCCAATGCAAGTGCTGGGCGAGCGATATCCATCTTATCTAACAAGGCCCAGGCGCACCAGCTGGGACCTGTTTCAGTAGTTTCGTGACATGTCTAGATGCCGTCTGTGACACCATACGGACAGATCACAAGATTGCAATCGATGACATGCGGAGTTTCACTCACTTCGCGTAGGAATTAAGCAATGACACTTTAACATGAGTAAGGGATACATATGGCCTATAACCATTCCAAATATGAAGAAGATTGGGCACTCCGATTTTCTGATATTTGCCTGTCTTTTCCCGCTGTTGCTTGCACTATTGGTGCCGCTGTTGATGTCTGTCTAGGCCTAATGTCACGAGCCTACTGAAACAGGTCCCAGGCTGAACATCATGTTCATGATCATTCCTAGGTTATTAAACGGACCCCTGATTCATAGCTTCCACCTACTTAATAGTCCGACTGGTGCGCATTTCTCTGACCCATGTAAAGCCATTGGTAATTCATAGATGTTATGTATACTGTCAGTCTGCCAATACACTGGCTGCCAGAGCTACACTACGTTAGCTCTGGTTTGGTTAGATACACAGCCAGCTTCACCCAATACCTGTATGCTTATGTTACTCTCCCAGCATAAGTTTCATGTGACCTATGATTAGAGAGTAATATTTCTAGGTCACTGAATATCTCTTGAAGCCATTTTTGCATATTCTTATTTCCTTTGGTTTGTATTTTGAATAGAATAACCATAAAGGTAGACTTTATTATCAATTTGGTGAGCTGTGAATATTTCCGGATAAGTATTTCTGCTCTCATAGCCCTGTCTAGAAAAACAACTTTGTCTGAGAGTGAGAATTTGTTAAACCATACCAACCCTAAGTCGTAGCTCAGGGCAGAGAGGAGTGGGTGGCCAATCTTTTCTGCTACAAGCCAAGATAGCATCACCGTTTAGGTCATGTCAGGCTCACTAGGTGGCGAGTGAGTTGACAGCAGTTAGTCGTACAAGGATACCCATGGAAAAGCGGAAAACTGCCATCTTTGTAACCAGAGCTGTGTTCCTGAAATCAGTCTTCTCGCTATGAATGCGTACTTTAACAAGCAACCTTTTTTTAAAGTCTATTATCTAACCTGGTGTTGAACTATTCGGGAAACTGTGGACCCTCTCTTCCACAGGCGCCACTGACAATGTGATATCATATATAAATATATACATATATATATAATATATATATATATATATATATATATATATATATATATATATATATATATAGAGAGAGAGAGAGAGAGAGAGAGAGAGAGAGAGAGAGAGAGATTGAGAGAGAGAGAGAGAGAAAGAAAGAGAGAGAGAGAGAGAGAGAGAGAGAGAGAGAGAGATGCCACTTGTGCAGTAACTAACAATTAGGCCGGCGTCCACCTACTACAAAAGAAATTTAGACTTACCAATATGGCTCCGATACAAAAAGTAAATATCGGAGACATATCGGGAAGGTACAAAATCGTAGACAAATGTCTAGACATGCCAATCCACCACGCATTGTATATGGGGTTTTTATCGGTGTCTAATAGCAGAAACATGGTCAACTGCCCCGATATTAGGTGACCTTCCGACGCGATTTTGTTTTTGTATCGGGAGGTGCATCGTAGACCATATCGGAGCCATATTGCGATGCAATAATGGTCGATGCAATAATGCAGTCAGTGGCTCATCACCATTTACCATTTTCTAATTGCAGCAGTCCATCAGACATTGCCAGAATAATTTACTTCATGTATTTAATGCATGATAGTCTATTACATCAGTTCATTTGACCGGCCTATGGAATCATTTCCTTTAATAGAGCTTTTGAATGTGATTTATAGTATTTTAGGTCATGTCTGGGTTTATTTTAAGTTGAAAAGGTAGATTTGATACTGCGAGATGATTATGATACTGCTTTGATGAATTTCTGAATAATTATTGTAGGAAATGAGCCTAAGTGTGTCTGCCAGCAGAAAACGTCTGCTAAGGAAAAGTCTTCCAGTAGGGAAAGACTACCATTTGAAAATTACGAGTAGGGTAAGTCCATCTATGGAAAGTCTCCCAGTAGGGAAGATCTATGTCAATGAAAAGTCCGCTAGTATGGAAAGTATATCAATGGAAAGACTGGCAGTATGGAACGTCTATCAACGGATATTCTACCAGTAGAGAAAGTTTATCAATGGAAAGTCTGCCAATAGAGAAAGTCTATCAATCGAAAGTCTGCCAGTAGATAAAGTCCATCAATGGAAAGTCTGCCAATAGAGAAAGTCCATCAATGGAAAGTCTGCCAGTAAGGAATGTACATCAATGGAAAGTCTGCCAGTAGAGAAAGTCTATCAATGGAAAATATGCCAGTAGAGAAAGTCTATCAATGGAAAGTCCGCCAGTAGAGAAAGTCTATCAGTGAAAAGTCTGATTTGAAAGATGTCATTCTTCAGAGTACTTGGTCATGTCTTCTTTAATTGTGCTCCATTGTGTCTTAGACACCCATCGGTCCTTGCCCATGTGGTAATTTGTTTCCATTAGGAGGTTTTGCCGTTTTCTGAGAGAAAGTAAGAAACAGATTCTGGTGTAGTTCATTTCTGACAAAAACAGGTCTACTTTGTCTGCTTCTTGTTAAACAAGGGTTTGGTTTATGTGAATGAATATTGTACCATGGTAGAGTGTATGTACTGTAGTTTCAAAACACAAACTGACGTTTCAAATGTACTCTTTATCTATATAACGGATGTAACACAGAAATAAGACCCCCTCTTCCTCGGCCTATAAAGACTGACTCACTGTGCAGAACCAAGTTGAACTGAACCTTTCCTATGGCAAAGGCTATAAGCCTTGAAACAAAAGTGTATTTTTAAGTGATACTCATGAATTTTATGTTTCGAACCCTTCCCGACACCAAAATGACATTTTCCCATAGAATGACCCATATATATATATTTCCCTTAGAATGATCCATATATATATATATATATATATATATATATATATATATATATATATATATATATAGATATATATATATATATATATATATATATATATATATATATATATATATATATAGATAGATAGATCCATCTCTTTCTTTCTATTCTTCAATATATTACTTGTTGTCGCTCTTGATTAATATATTCTTTAAAAGCTATTAATATCTTTAGCAGATATATATATGGTATATTTCAGTCAATATACAGTACCATCCACATATATCTCCGCATCCATCCTGCCGATAAGGTAGGCTGTCCTATCGTGTTATCGTCCCCTACACCGGAAGAATCGACTCTGTGTATCCTCAAGGGGATTATTTACTGCTATAATCAAAGGCCAATCTTCCTCATACCATGTGGTTTGGGAAGTAAAGGAACTCTCACCTCTATGAAAGTCTAGGGGTGAGATCTCTACCTAAATTCCTTACATCGATTCTATCACCACCCTTAAGGTGTAAAGGAACCTTGAGAAAGTCTGGTAAGAACCTGTAATAGTTAACTGATCCTTAAATCAAACCAACAAACAAACCAACCAAGCCACTTCATGGAGATTTAGTCTAATCATGATACCCTATCACTACCCTTCAGTAGTGTGAGGCGCCAGTGTGAGGATGCGTAGTTCTGTAGACTTTATATTCCTGTTATCACCATCATCCAGTAGTCAGGCTTCGTGTGGAAACGGTCCGTAGTGATATAGGTTATATGGTGAAAAAGAAACTCATTGTTTGCCAACTGCTTGCTAAAGATAGTATTTAGATTACCTGGATTCTCCCCGACCTTGCCCTACTTGGTTATTTGCCTGTGAAACTGATGATTAGGATATATGCACACCTTCTACTCCAACTCCGGCCCCATTGCAGAGAATATAGAGAGAGAGACATAGCTAGTGTGGTTGAATTGAATGTGTTCTTCATCAAAGTGAATATCACGTAGCGTTCATATAACTTGGAGAACAACGACTTTTACCAAAACGAGTTGTTTTCTGTTTTTGTCTCACCCCTGTACACACTAAAGAAATGGACGACACGCAGGAAATAGACCATGGAGAACGACCTGCAAAAATATCAGGGGTGAGATAAATTGTGATTCTTCAATAGATTTTGTATGGAAGTGATTAAAAGACCTTGGTTTGTTTTGTTGTTAGGATTTCGTCTCTGTCTCTGTCTCTGTCTCAGTCTCTGTCTCTGTCTCTCTCTCTCTCTCTCTCTCTCTCTCCCTCTCTCTCTCTCTCTCTCTCTCTCTCTCTCTCTCTCTCCTTATCTATCTATCTACCTATCTCTCTCTCCATTCCCCTTTTTTCTCATTTATTTACTCTTATTATTCACTAGGATGATGTCAATTCTATATCGACGGCACCCATCCCTGGCCACATTGTCGGTAGGCTGGACTGTCCCAGTTATCCACTCATCAATATGGGACTACATGATCGTTCTGAATTGTGTAGAAAATGGGGTCAGTTTTGAGGCTATTCTCAGTCTGCAAAATACTAGAAAAGTTGTGTTTTGGAAATGGAATCCGCAAAATCGTGTAAAAGGATTGTTGTATTCTACATCTATTAAATGTGTACAGTGAAAATTCTCCTTGTAAAGCATTTGAAAATTGTTATTTCTATTAGGCCTAGGTCTTCATGAAATCATGGAACAGAGTACATAATTTGTATAGTCAAAACTTTGGATAGAAAGGTGGTTCGAATGACGTACAAAAATCCATGGCAAAAAGCAAAGGTACAATCCGAGATCTCCATCCAACAATCGTAGGCCTATCCTTATAAATCCGTTGCACGATTCCAAGATATTTCAAGGTCTGTCACGCTTGTTTCTAGTTTAACACTGGTGTTAATAAAATAAATGAAAAATACATTCCATTCCGAACAACAATTCGTTATGGTACCGAGACATAAGGTGAGCTTTACACAAAATCGGTCTTATGATATTCTCTTTGCCTCTAGGCAGATACTGAGCATCACTTTCTTTCTTTTTTCTCTTTTTTTCTCCGCCCCCCCCCCCGGCTTTCCCATCCATGATATCAATTTAGAAAGTTTAAAAAAAATCAGATTAAAAGTTGCCATGTCAAAATCCAGCTTCGAATATTTACACAAGAACTCAATCAAACTTAATCACTATAATAGGGTACCATTTTTCATGTCTAGAACTATCATGACCTCCCCATCCCTCTATTTCCCCCGTTTTCATCATGAACAATGTTGGGGGATACAATCTCTGACCTTCCCATGATTCCTTCATGCACATCATGGTTCTTGAACCTTCAGGACGCGTTCCCGGTGACGTCAGAGATTATGACATCATGAAGAACGCTCTGGTGCTCATGAAATCCCGCTGTTCCGTTAATCGTGCATCCCCCCTCCCCCACCACGCCTCTTGCCGCTGACAACATCCACCCGGCATCCAGGCCACTCGAGTGTGGAGTTTAGAGTTTGTACTTGTTTTCAAGGCGCTGTGTAGACACCAGACTAGACCTAGGGGTGGAGGGAGGGATGTGTGTGGACCGGCCTCAGTCCCTGTGTCCGCCAACTCTGCCTGCCTGTCTGCCGCCACCGCCTCCCTTAACTCAGACTTGATCAAGTCATTGATTGTGGACATTCATTAAATGATTCAACTGTAATTAGTGGTTCCTCCCTGTAATCATGGCGAGGTGGGGTCTAGGTGGGGTGAGGTAGGTGCAGGTGTAAAGGGATACTCGTACAGGTCCCTGGGACCTGTTTCAGTAGTCTTGTGACATTAGGCCTAGACAGACATCAACAGCGGCACCAACAGTGCAAGCAACAGCGGAAAAAGACTAGCAAATATCTGAAGATCGAAGTGGCCAATTTTCTTCATATTTGGAACGATTATAGATTATATGTATCCCCTACTCATGTTAAAGTGTCATTGCTTAATTCCTACAAGAAGTGAGTGAAACTCTGTGTGTCATCGACTGCAATCTTGTGATCTGTCCATATGGTGTCAGAGACGCCATCTAGACATGTCACGAAACTACTGAAACAGGTCCCTGGTGCCAGTCTACCCTTACCCCTCCCCCAACACTCCACCTCACCTGACACATATTGGGAGCTCACAAAGTTAATGATCTGAGGGTCAAAATGTTTTAACTTGTATTTTTCAGTTTTACTCTCTATAACAGTAGTCTGTTAAATATTGAGCGTATTTTGGGGTTTAAAATCCACAAAATTAAGCATGGAATGTACAGTTATAGACCAAAAAGACCTACAGACTTTGGTGTGAGTGAAATCCTGTCTATTCCATCTGTTTCCAGCCCTTGGGTCAGCTTACTGCCCACCACCCCCACCCTCGACATTTTGCTCTGATTAAGGGCCTCTCCTGGGTATGTTTCAGGCTTAGCCCCAGTGTAAGATTCATCTCTATCTCTCCATTTCCATATTGTCCCAAGTTAGTGAATCATGTAGGAAGAGAGTGAATCAGCGATGTTAATGCTACATATCTTTTTCTTGCTGTGGAGGTAAGTAAAACCGGTGCTTGCACCGATGCCTCCACAGGGTAAATAAAGCAAATAAAAAATAAAAAATAAATATCTATATGGTCCATTCCGTGTCAAGTCAGGAAAATTGTGAATTTAGGTTATTTCTATCGTGACCAGTGTATCCTTTTGAGAGTACACTGTCCATGCCTTTGTTCAAATCATTCTTTGGTTTTTTTCATAGAAGTGTTTATTGACTCAAGACATTCGTCAAACAATATGACGATCTTCCATGCTTTTGTTTCTACATAACAAACCGCCAAACATTTACAGACAGGACATTACATCACACTCATACACATCAATTAAAACAACATTGGTATAATATCTACACATTGTAAGTAAGAAGAGCTTTATCTTCTCTTTAAATTCATTTCGATATCTTAACAATTGTAACTGGGCTGGTTCGCACTTCCAGATACGCCACGTTTCCCCACATGTAACTGGGCTGGTAGTTCAGTCCATAAACTACTTCCATAGTACAGTGGACTGTGCCTATATTTTTCCGTATTAGGTTTTTGATTTTCAGTACTACTTTATTTGCACTTCTTCTTATATGTGTTCCATTTTCATAACAGTTATCGCTTTCCAGGGACCACCGTTTTATAAGGCTTAAAAGATGATCATCAAAACACCCGAGCCTTTGGTCTAGGTCTCTGTTCTACATGGAACAATGTATCAAAAATGGATGGTAGCGAGAATATGATCTATATAAAGGGGGCAAAAAAGAAATTCGATATGAATTGAGTACATTGATGTTTGTCAAGTTTGACCGATATCTATCAGAGCTTGTGTATTGTCATCTTTATAAATGCGTCGTAGTTTAGTGAAACGTGTTCACCTTGTTGACACCCTCTCATACTGCGTTTCTTTCAATGACAATAATAAACGACATCGTAGAGTGAGTTTGATATTTTCATTATACAGATTTGTTTAAATATGTAAAGGGGATGTTCCACTGAGCCGGTAACCTGTCAATAAGATGAGACATATTCAGGTATCTGCCAAACATGCTCAGATAGAGGAAACTTAAAGTGTACGGTCAGAGCTTGTATCCCATCGAGGTTGAATAGCTTAGTATTTCAATAGGTGAAGCCGCATGAATTATGTTACAATTCAAACGCCGACTGCCGGCCCATCACCGTGTCTCCAACATCTTGTCGCTGGCCAAGCATCGGCTGACCTGTTCATGGTGGCCGACCACCGGCTGGGGTTAGGAGCCCATTTTGAAACTGTTCCACCAAGATGCACCATGGAGGCCGGCCGGCAGTTATGGATGCAAAATTGTGAAATGCTGCCCGCAAAGCATCACTGGCAATGGCCGGCCAAAAACTGTTTCAATTGATTTTTAGCTGTGGCTGGCCAGCGCCGTGAGCTTTGCTGGCATCTGTGTTGACCACTCGCCTGCATATACCATAAAAGACACCGTCAATATAAATGGGCAACAACCGGGATGCACTAACCAGTAGATGGAATATTCAGACAGTTTCGGTACTCTAGGCGGAACTCTAAAACCACAGCGTGCTATACACTTTCATACCATTAAGGCTTGTCTTTATTTACCTTCATTATTTGGGTTAATGCAGAATTGACAAGCTATCAGCACACTGCCTCGCATGATCAGCGCATTTTGCACAGCCCGAGTGGCGTAGTATATGGGGGCATGTTTGGCCCGCCCTCTATTGGATGAATGGGGAAATCGGCTTGCGCATCACTGCCCCCAATGTCGCTGTGTGTGCATCACCTTGCCGGCACCAGCTGGCTGCAGTGCCTGGTGGAACTGCTCTCTGGGCGCCTGCCAAGCGGTGTGTGTGCCTTGTGGTCATCGGCCGGCTAGAAATAAGGGATTTGGTGGAACAGCTCAGAGAATTTAGAGTGTTAGGGCAGCCGGGTGGCCAGCCCTGCCGAGTAATGTTGGCTGGAGGGTAAAACCCACCTGCAGAGTACCTGTTGGTGGAATACCTGCTTTAGGTAAGCACTATTTTTTATATGTACTATTTTTCTGTATGCGCTGGCTTTTGATCTGGGTATGGTGACACACACTGTTTTCTATGGGTACCTTGTATTAGATGGTGAGTTTTACTTCTTTTTTTCTCCATCTCATTTCATTCCATTAGGATGATACTACTTGTTATTCTATTTTACTTGGTAGTATACAAACCTAATTGACCTGTAATATTTGACTTACCTCAGATGAAAGAGGGCCCGTGTGGAAGACCGGCAATGTTGCCGAACACGGTGAACATGTATTATTATAATATGCATTCCCTAAATAAAAATCCTCAAAAAAAAAAAAAAAAAAAAAAAAAAAGGTGGACAATAAGTACATGACAACTGTACTGAATAGGAGTCTGGTGTTGCAATCGACCTTTCACTGTAGAAACTGTGATATTTGGACCAATGGGATTGCGTGATAGACAGGAGAACGTGACAGAGAACATAGGGAGGCTAAATGAAAGACCAGGCTGCTTTCTGCACAGGGAGGCACGCACCTACAATGGATCCATCTGTACTCTACACCTTTGTACCGGGGTTTATAATACTAGACTACTGGAAACTGTCTGTATTCTGACATTTCAGATGACGTGGTTTTATAAATGTAGAGTGCCCAGACGTGACCGGCTGTACTACTTGAAGGGCAACACCCATTGATCGGGTGTGAAATTCGCAGAATGTAGAATTTTTTTTTTATTATTGTGGAGAATATTTTATTTTCAACTTGTACAGGATACACACAAGTATTCTAGTAGCCATAAAGAAACAGATCCATTTCTAAATGATATAGGGTTGTCATGCACTGGTAAATTAATCTACCCTGTTTCTACAGATTTTCGAAATACATGTGTCACATCTCACCCATGGAATATTATTTCTTCTCTCCATTTTTTTATTTTTTTATTTTCATATGGGACAAAACACAACAAGACAATATGACAGACACATCAAAACAGTATTTGCAGTTAGTACCAGAATGTAGAATTAGTGGTGGAAAGGTCGATTTTCAATATCATCATATATACCTATTATGTATTTCTAGCAGACACTATCGGGACACATAGTTAGGGTGGCTGAATGGAAAATGTTCCATGCTGTTTTGTGTCGAAAATGTCCGCTTAGTTCGAAGAACGAGGTTCATTTCCCGACCAAAACAATGAAATTCAGCCACCGTCAGTATGTCTCCTTTATTATCCTTATGAGGATCCTACAGGTTTTCTATGGACACTGTATTGGGTGGGTAATTGAATAGGCAACCACAAGGCACCCGGCCAGGGCTTGCGCCCGCTTGGTGGGATAGCCGCTTGATACCAAATGGATGACATATAACATATTATCGAGTTGGATGTAACCCAATATGTAGGTTAAGCCAATTTACATTTGCTTGGTTTCTTTCAAAAACAAGGATGGTGATCTTAGTTTTTTATAACTTATATGTGTACTAATATACTGGAAAATGACTGGGTTTTACCATCCAGGGTACATGCTGTGATGATATATACCTGAAGTACATGCATGATTGAGACCAATAGCACAATTTACAATTGCCAATTTACAATTCGTTGGTTTTTTTTCTTATCCAGGATACATGCTGTGATGATAACTGAAGTACATGCAGGACTGAGACCAATAGCACCTTGTAAGTTTTAGAGGGTTCACTATGCAACTTAACCAACACCGAATTACGAGCAATTTCATAGCTTAACTATACAAATGTTTGAGGGAGCATTCGTTTTTTATGGCTGGGGGGGGCACAGTTTTTGCCGCATGAATCGGTCATAAAAAAAAGTCCCCCCCCCCCCCCCACTGCTAAAAGAAGTCTTCACACTTATTAGGAATAAAGATTAAAAGCACAGGGGAGGCTAAAATAATGTGGCCATTTTCTATAAAGCTTTCCTTCTGTACCTTGTGAGAGATGTTCTTGTTCATGTGATCTCCACTGGAGTCAGCATTGGAAAAGGTATTTGGTTGTGATAGTGATAGGTGTAGGTCCAACAAAACACGTGGTATACTCAAAGTATATGGTTGTGACAGTGAAGTGTTTTCCCATACATTTACCAATATAATTCAGTGGTTGGTTTGTAGTCATCAGGCTCCCTTGCATCAAGTTCACTGTTTCTGGTAGGGGTATCATTGACATGCAAATGATGATGTTCTTGCAATTTGCTGTAGTATGGCATGGGTGTGGGATGCTTGGCATTAGTGGACTAACCCATGTGGGGTACTACAGAAGAAACACAAATCACAATTTTTTAAATGCAGAACCCCTTCAAGGACTAAATGTAGAGATTTCCTTGCACATAGTGCTCTTCCATTGATATGGTTATCTTATTGAAATAAGCAGCACTCGGGAGTGTAGCACTTGATGCCATAGTCGATACTAATTATTCGTTGTTGTTATAGAAAAACAAATGATCTTGTAAGACTGCATTGACCCTGGGACAAATGTACTGGTCTTTTTCCACTGCTGTTTATAGACACTGAACTCCTGGGAGTGATAAAACTATTGTAAAGCAAGTGTTCCACCAACTAGGCCTTGAACAGGTAGGCAGGCCAGCTGGAAATGTACAAATTCTCAGAGCTCTACCACCGACCCACCTTATAGTACTCAGAGAATACAAATATGCAATTCAAAATCATGGTAGCATAGTGTATATCCTGGGATGTATATGTAGAATATCAGGATCCTGACCCCATAACTTGTATATCACCTCCACCCTGTATATGATCAGGCCCCCATATAATAAGGAGATTCAGAAAGCTGTGAAAAGCATGTCATGCTTCACAGCCATGTCAGGGAGGTGGTTAGATTTGTAAATGCTACTCTGACCTACTTACCTCATATCCTGACAGTGGAGTCTTGGATTGGGGCTCTCTGAGTGGGAAGGTGAATGGATGGTTTGTCTGAAGGTATTAGTCTGGTTTGACACCCCACCTGACAGTAATGAGGGCTTCTTGAATTGGAGATGTTAGACATTAACTAGGAGCAAATGGTATATTCATCATTAATGAATGAGCGTGCAATTATAAATGAATAAGAATAAAAGGCTTGGGTTACATTCAGTCTGTGGCTAGTTTACTGTAATCTAATTGAACCCAGTCAACCTGGGTTCAATTTCTGCAACCACCTGAGTCTAGGATCCAAACCTATCAAGCAGCAGTGGGTCAATGATGTATTTCGGTCTTGAGTGATTGTTCATGTTCAGCTGAGCATGCTTCAAAGACCCTGAGACACTGGCGCCCTTCTCCTTTTCCACTATCTCAGTGAATAGCACGCAGATAGTGAGGGGATAGTTTTCTGGAAGCACGCTGGAAGTGTATATATGTGACCACTGTAACCTCTAGGTGATGTATATAGCGCGTACAAGCACGCTCTAATAACTAGGAGCAAATAGGATGTTCATCATAGATGAATGAGCATGCAATTATATATGAATAGCAATTGAAAGGTTTGGGTTAGATTCAGTCTATGGATAGTTTTCTGTAACCCACTTGCACCCAGTCAAGTTGCTATTTCTGCAACTGCCTATTAGGATCCAAACAGATCAAGCACCAGTGGGTCTTGAGGTATTTTGGTCGTGAGTGATTGGTCATGGTCTGCTGGGCACACCTTAAAGACACTGAGACACTGGCTCCCTGCTCTGTTCTCAATATCACAGTGAATAGCACACAGATAGTGAAGGGATAGTCTGTATGCAGTACCCTGAAAGTCTATATGGACCCCTCTAATTACCTCTAGATGATGTATATAGCGCGTGCAAGCACGCTCTAATAATAATGTATAGGACTGCAGTGTGACTAGAGGAAGCTCCTGTTTCTGATGGATGGCAGTCATAAAGGTATTTCAACTATAGAGATATATTTGTGCCAGTTCGATTCTTATTAATGATGCTATAGAGCCACTCTATATAGTGCATATATATATTGATCATACAACATGAAATAATGACTATACACTAGTTAATGACATGATGTGTGTACATACCCTGTGGTCATAGAACACAAATGAAGTTTGATTGAAAGTAACTATGACAATGTGGCATATCTGTGTGCAGGTGTTTTATCATCCACCTCATGTTAACCTGTCATGTACACTGTCGAGAAACATTATTCTCCTAGGAGAATACGGAAAAGAAGTCCCTAGCAGCTATTTTGTTTTTCCTTCGATAACTTATATTTGCAATGCGGAATAATAAATACAACATTATCATGGGTGTATTTTCTTTGTAGTTGAAAAGTCCACATGATATCTCATGACGCGAATTCTACCCTAGTTTTCCCTGGGTCTCGTTGACACACAGAAAATAGTCTTCATGGACAACTGCTCCAAGGTAGTTTAGATGATTCAAATTTATCAAAAACATCTTTATTTCTCAATTAAACTAGAATAAAATAGCAGTGCTGGAGAGAGAATATCTTAAACCTTTAGTAAGATTCCTGTATGATTATATATGATTAGATTAATTAGCAAAACGGCACATTGTGTCACCACTTGCAGTGATTATAAACCCTCCTTCACAATGTCTCGTCTGTTTTGTCGTGCATCACTGGCTTCCTCGCTGCATATATATATGTCACCCGCCACAACCAGTTAGCAACAGTAACTCAACAGGCCCCTGGTTGTGCCACATAGCGGTGTTTTTGCTAATCGGATTGAGGCTGTCCTTGATAGTTTGATTCCAGTAATTGTTATTTTCATTATTCAATTTGATCCCAACAGAATTTAAATGTTTTAGATAGTTGATAAATTACACCGACGACACTATATAGGGGTGTTGCCTGTTAAGGCACTTTATCATTTATAAGTTTCAAGCACTCCTGGCCTTTATTTCACATGACCTAGCGCTACTCTTACTCTCATATCATACAGGGGGTTGTTGAAAACATGTTCATCATTTTAATCTCTAAACCAAAAACAATCACGGTGACCCCCCAATTTTAAAGTTAGATAAATATCCTACAACACCATGAGATCATCATATAAAATTTTCAAGAAGATGAAATGCATATAGTTTTTAATTGTCAATGTAAATTTTTCGAAATGCCTTTAAGGGGACAGTTTTGCTCTGATCGAAAATTGTCTCCACATTTTAATAGATATCTGAGTGTACCTTGCTTGGGAAAGACCCCGCTTTAAGGGGACATAAGGTTTGGAAAGGGTTTTTTTTTATCATTCCTTTATTTGTCATTTGTTACAATCAGTCAAATCTTTACAGGGAATATACATATATGCACGATTGACAAATAAAGAGGCTGTAGATCTCAGTCAATATTGACTGATTTTAATGATCTAGCCAGTCCGGTAGTTGATGATACATATATAAAGTATAGCCAAAGTTTTACAAAAAAACATAGTGTCCATCACACCGTTTTCGCTAGTAATGGCTGAGAAAATAGAAATCAATAGACAAAATTGCTACCAAATATAACACTAAGTTTGTACGAGTAAGTCTGATCTCTAGGCAATCCAGCACATACTCATCAATCCATACATTGCAAAGTGGGATATTATCTTATGATGAAATAGCTATGGTTACCCCTCCATAGTGGGGATGGTAAATCTTCCGCTGTTTGCTTTCGTAAACAGGGGCCCGTTGAATAATCTAGGATCGTACATGTAGACCTTTTTCTGTACGTCAGGTAGACCCAGGAATGATGTGGTAAGGCCCAGCGTCCACCTACTACGATAGAATCGTAGACCTCCCGATATGGCACCGATACAGAATGTCAAAATCGGTGCCATATCGGGAAGGTGCAAAATCGTAGACATATGTCTAGACAAGCCAATCCACCACGTATTGTATGGGATTTTTATCGGTGTCTAATCGCAGAAACGTGGTCAACTGCCCCGATATTAGGTAATCTTCCAACACGATTTCGATTTTTTATCGGGAGGTGCATCATAGACCAAATCGGAGCCATATCGTAGTAGGTGGACGCCGGGCCTAAGTTAACTTAATTCAACACTTATGGCGGACTCTACGGACGGCTAAGACTGTCTTAGCGAACAAACTAAGATTTGCCTTGTAAGAGGTACAGAAAAAGGTCTTCATAGGGAGCCAAAGTGAACCCGCTGCAACCACAGATAGCCGGTCACAAAATACTATTTCCGGGTATAGGCGCTCAGTACTTTGACTATGTTGGTTCCAGATTATATGTGTCATTCTTCAATCTTTTTGATCCAAATTTTTAATAAACTTAACAACTGTCATCGTTGTTTTGAAACAAAGTTATTCAGAGGCGATAGTAGTAAACTACACTTCAAAAGTAACAAACGGGACCAAAAACATAAGTCTAGCCTCAAACCCCATAGCTTTAACACTAGGCCTCGCTCTTACTGGCCACCGGAAATGGTGTTTTGTAGGTGGGTATCTGTGGTTTCAGCGGGTTCACTTTGGCTCCCTATATACGATCCTACGGGTCCCAGTTCCATTAAAGTACACTTCTGACCTTCTCGAGCGAGGTTCTCAGGAAGGTTCTGATGTAACCTAAGAACTGCGCACATTTCTTGCAGGTTCAGGTGGGGACAAACATAATATTAAATCACCGTCATTAGTGTAAACATTGTCGCGACGTGACTTCAACTGGCGTATCGGTCGTTATGAAAGAACGAGAATGTTTAGAATATCCGTCGTTCTAAGAACTCCAGCCATATTCCGTCAACCATGTGAAGACATTTCGAGAATATTCTATAAATGCTTCGTAATGCCCATGACTACACAGAATTTCTCATGAAGAGATTAGTTGATAAGAAAATGGATGATATTGTATTGCTAGTGGGTATACCTTACATTATGATCAACGGGATTTTTCTCGATTATATCAAGATAAATTTCAAATGATTGAAACCCTGGGTGGACTATTATATATATAAAATACTTAACAAACTTCTCTATAGTTACCGTCACTATTCGCCCAGAGGTTCGGTCCCAGCCTAATAAGTGCTATTTGCACCGACTCTGTTTGGAAAGTGGGTCACTCGACTTGCAATCTACCTATATCACATTCATTCTTTAAAGACAAATACACACATAGCGACATTTTCCCTTGCGATATGGGGACCATTTCCCTTGCGATATTTGCCGGTTGGCACAGCAGGGGAGGGGCAAAGATCGCAACCTCCTACCCCTCACCCGTCGGTCCGCGCACTGGGGGTCGGGACCTCATATCGCAAGGCCCTTCCGGTCACACTAAAGGCCAACGCACACATAGCGATATTTTTCCTTGCGATATCGCAAGCATATCGCAAGGAGAATATCTCAAGGGAGGGGTGGTTTGCGCAGTAGGGGAGGGGGAAAAGTCGCCGTAAAATGTACCTCGGGCTTCGGCCTCCACAGTTGGAGGAGGGCCTCATATCTCAAGGCATTTCATGGCACACCTAGCGATATTTTGTTGAGATATTACTCGCTTGGCCAAGGTACAATATCGCAAAGAGGGCTGCTGACGCCTAAACCCTAGGTGGACTATTATATAAAATGCTTAACAAACTATATGGCAGTTTATTGAGTTTTAATGGGCGCCGGGCCGGTCCCGGCGGCCCACCCAGCAGGTGGTTGCGTAAAAACCGTACAATATCGCAAGGGAAAGAATTGACATGTCAATTCCCAAAGTCGCATGAGACTTTCTCCCTTTTGGGGGAAAAATATCACATGCGACTTTGTACCTCAGCAGGGGGCAAAAGGGGGTGCAAAAGGGGTGGTGCAATATCGCAAGGCTTCCATGGCACACTTGGCGATATTGTACCGGGAAAACATCGCAAGGGTACTTTTACGGCGACTTTTTGCTTGCGATATGCAAAAGTCGCTAAGTGTGTGTTGGGCTTTAGCGTAATTTGCTTGCGACATTTGCCTACAAGAAAGGGCAAAAGTTGCTGGCAGTAGGCCTAGAATATCATAGAATTTATACATTTTTTACAATGTTCTCTGGCAATCGCACTATGAAGATAGAATATATTTCCATGGCGACAAAGATCGTAACGCACCAAGACCAACGCACACTAGGCGACTTTTTCCGTTTTTAGCGGAAAAGTCGCCGTAAAACCCACCTTGAGACTTTTTTTACGGTACAATATCGCTATGTGTGCCATGGTTTCCTTGCGATATCGCAGAGGCAATTATGCACCCCCTTTTCACCCCCTTCCCCCCCCCCCCCCCCCCCCCCGCTGATTTGGGGTTTGTCGCCGACTTTTCCTTGAGACTTTCCTTGAGACTTTCGAATATAACATGTCTCGCTTGAGACTTTTGACTTTTGGTTGCCACCTCCCACTGGGCGGGCCGTTGGCCCGGGTCTCGGGTCCTGGAATTATGCTTTGGGGTCTTCCAGGCCTGGAAAAAGCCTGGGTTTCTCACAGAGAGAGTGGAAAACCCTGGAAAATATATTTTTGAATAAAAAAATTCTTATTAGTATAATTCAATTTCATACGTGATATTGAGTTAGAATATATAGGTATAAATAAAGTTTTAAAAAAACATAAGTGCCAAAATGGCCCACCTCGCATCTATTTTGTAGCTACCATAAGTCAGTTATCCATTGTTGAGACTTTCGGAAAGGGAAAGTCTCAAGGAAAGTCTCAGGGAAAGTCTCAAAGTGTGCATGCATAGGCCTTGAGATTTTCGGGTAACCTCCTGCTGGGGTGACCGACGCCCGAACAGAATTTGTCGGCGACTTTTCCCGACCCCTGCTGTGTTTATTGCACCCCCCTTGCGATATTTTTCCTAAAAAGTCTCAAGCATATCGCAAGGAAAAAAGTCGCCAAGTGTGCGTTGGTCTTAAGCAGTCCACACGATATATTGCACCGGTACAAGATCGCAAGCACCGTTTGTCGCCGACTTTTGGCCAAAAGGGCAAGAAGTCGCTAAGTGTGTATTGGTCTTAACTATGAATCAAAGTCTATCATTATATCTACTTTCATCCAGGAAGTTAGTGCATGCTGTAAACAGAGCCTCCGAGCAATTCTGTGACTCCAGGGAAACCCACAAAAACGATGTATCTTAATAGCATACAGATAGTTTGAGATAAAGTCTGCCCTTTTTCGTGTTCAAACGAAATCACAAGATATCCTTAAATTGAGATAGGAACATCGATACTGCATGAATCCATCGATTGTTGTCCATGTTTTTGCAGTACATATACAGGAATCCGTTTCATAAACTCTGTGCGATCATATACACTATTTTCAATTGTCTTAGGGCTAATATTGTGAATACTGGAGAACTCGACCCGTAACGAAGTCAACCCGTAAAAAACTCGACCCGTAACGAACTCGACCCGTTTTAAGAACTCGACCCGTAACGAACTCGACCCGTTTTAAATCTCCCCTACTCAAATATCTCAACTCTGAAGAAATATTCTATATATAGTAATAAGTATATTATCTTGACCACAAATTTGGCCTTCTCTGGGGAAGAAAACAAACAGAACACCCTACCTTTAAACCTAACTCTTACCCTAACTCTAACCCTAACCCTATCCCTAACCCTAACCCTAACCCTAACCCAAACGCTATTCGCAACCCTAACCCTAACCCTATACCTAGTTGGACTTATTTTCTATATGCGCTGGTGTATTAGTCTAAAAGCTAACTAATCAGCCCTTTACTTGTTCATGAAAATGTCATATTCATGAGAATCTGGAACGGGTCGAGTTCATCAATCGATTTTTCCAAAACGGGTCGAATTCTCCTGATAACTACGGGTCGAGTTCGTTTCCGGTCGAGTTCTCCAGTAACCAACATTGTTACCGGGTACATAACTATCTAACATCCCCTGCGATGTATGTCAAACATACGACAATTTCTACGAACGATTCACGTGTCTCCGCAATATTTCTTTTATGTAACGATTTGGGGCATGGATCATGGATGGAGGTCGTTCATCGTTCATTACATCGTATCGCCCAGCCCCGAAATCGTGCATAGCGAGTGAAACATCTGCGTTTGCAGGTACAGTATCCATCAGGTCTATTATTGCAGTCAGGAATCTTTAGATTATTCCTGGTAACTAATAATTTAACATATAATCATGCTTGCATTTTAGCATTGAAGGTTGTTGGACGTTTTAGCCATATTGTAATAGTGAATATGAATCCCCCTAGCAGGACGCTTACATGCCAAGTTCTGCATATATGTATCAATATTCCCCCAGTGGATAATGCTCCTATAGCAATGGTACCAGAAGTTAGTCAACAGATGCATTTGATATGCATTGCCTTAGTTAATTATGGAACGCTCACACTGATTAATGATGCCTATAGTGTTTTACAATTATCATTGATAATTTGGTGAATTTCTTCGTTCCGCTAGGGTCTATCTCGAGATCCTTGGGTTGGAAAATTTTTTATAGATATGATTGATAATTTGTTAAGAAAGTCTACAAGTTTTTGTCACATAAAATAACGTTTGTAGTAATGGCCCCGAAAGATGCCTGGAGGCATTCTTTGTCCCCTGCAGTGGAGTACCTCGAGGCATTCATAGTCCCCTGCCTGGGAGTGGCTCAAGGCATTTCTCAGACTGATAAGACTAAGGCCCGGCGTCCACCTACTACATATATATATATATATATGTTGATCTTACTAAATCTGTGTAATAGGGAGGTGGCAGACCGCGACACATGTATGCGAACCGACCGGAAATTAAAAAAAAATTAAAAAAAACTACGATATGGCTCCAATATGCCCTACGATGCACCTCCCGATAAAAAATCAAAATCGCGTCGGAAGGTTACCTAAAATCGGGGCAGTTGACCACGTTTCTGCGATTATACACCGATAAAACCCCCATACAATGCATGGTGGATTGGCATGTCTAGACATATGTCTACGATTTTGCAAGATCCCGATATGGCACCGATTTTGACATTTTATATCGGTGCCATATCGGGAGGTCTACAATTCTATCGTAGTAGGTGGACGCCGGGCCTTACTATAGCTCGTACATCGTTCATTAGATCGTATCATCCAGTCCCAAAATCGTACTATACTAATGAAATGTCATCTGCGTTTGCAGGTACATTATCCATCAGGCATGTTTTTGCAGTCAGGAATCTTCAATACATTTCTGGTGACTAATGATTCAACACATAATCATGCTTGCAGTTAGCGTTGAAGATTGTTGGGGTTTTAGCCATATTGTAATAGTGACTTTGAATACAGGAACATGGATTTATTATGATCTTAACAATGTTTGTGACCACTTGTCCTTATCAACCTGATACCAAATACTTTAGAAATTGATTTGTTGAACATTGAAGCGAACAGGAAAATGTGTCCATGTTTAGACAGGATGTAATTGACATTGTACGAGAGTAGAGACGAACATATATAGATTTTCTCAAGTTGTTTACTTCAATTTCAGAGTTATAGAGCATATCGGCGTTCCGGATGCACTCCATCGTAAACAACCTCTAATGTTATTCCATATTTTCACCTAACACTTGATTAAATTCACAAAGTGCACACTGCAAGAAATATGTGCATTCCTACCCTTTGATATGCTATTATCACAAAGTATTTGATTCTGATTATAAAAGAAATTATGTGTACGCCAACCTAGCACAAACTTTGTTATCCCCTTCGTTATAATATAAATACCTAGCTTAAGTTTTGTGATCCCCTTTGTTGTGATATAAATACACCGTCATAATGCGGGGGGTGTCTTCAGCTGTGTGGACTCTGTACATGTATGTGGGTATTTCCTGCACATGCGGTTCGCTTTGTTTGTTTGTGTAGTTTACCATCAAGTTGGTTCTATTAGACTTACTTTGGTTTACTCTATCAACATAGGCACATAATAGTACCTGTCTACAATATAAAAACTTTTAGTAAAATATAGGTACTACCGTAAACGTGGATGGTATATCTCCACAATCTTATGTACAGTTCCATACCGTATATATGGTATCACAAATCAGTATTCAACTGTAAAGGTATTCAGGAGTTATAGTTGACAATACCCTCACTTGGATACCCCATGAAAATGAAATTATAAGAAATGTAAGCAGTAAAGTATACAAGTTCAACAAGATACGGCATTGTTTAACTTATGAAGCGGCAAGAAATGTATACGCAAGCACAATAGTACCACATATAGAATATTGCTCTTTTATTCATAATAGTTTCAGGAAGAGAGATCTACAAGCCATTGAAAAACTCAACAATAGGGGTCTACGTATCCTACTTGGAACAAAATCACGATATCTATCTATCAAAGCCATGTGTGAGCAGTGTAATATGGATACTTTGGCAGACAGGAGGAATATGCAACTGTTGTGCATGATGTACAAAAACAGGTACTATCGTAAAACTGGATGAGGTTTAATCTTGGCCACCGTATTCCACGACTGAAGTTTGGCAAAGTGACTTCATGAGGCGAAGCCGAGTGAAGTCCGGAGCCAAAACTTCGGGAGTGGAATGCGGTGGCCAAGATTAAAACGAATCAGGTTTTGATTTTATCCTACCCTATCTCCTCGATTTTGGAATATTACGTGATAACAATGCTGTATGCCACTAGTGGCATATAAAACTCCGTATGCCAGTCAGCGTGGCATACGGAAACCCAATGTTAAGCCTATGGGATTTTATATTAGGGGTAGGATAAAATATGGACTGGGTTGACAATACAACAAGGGGAACAAGGAGTCAGGACAAAATTCTCTTTAGACTGGAAACAACTAGATGTTCCACTGTGTTTAACAGCCCATATCAACGGGGTGCCCGTTCATGGAACTCCCTGGAATCAGAGATACAGAACATACCTGACAAAGTATCTTTCAAGAAAAAACTCCAAAACATGTGTAAAAAGTAATGGACTATTTAGAGGGAAGCTGATATTATTGGAACATCCTACAAACATCACATTCCATTATCCCCCTTTTCTTCTTACCTTCTTTGTCTTATGTCTGATCAAATACTTAATTGTGATTGACTGTATTATGAATTGTATCCATCCTATTTAGATATGCCTGAAAAACTCGACTTTGTTGAGAGGCATAGACAATAAATAAATAAAAAAGTCCGTAATCCACCCAATCTACGGTCAGTTTACAGTATGAAACTGCAAATATGGATATGTTAGAGGCACTTATAGTAACTCCAATATCAACAACAAATCAAAGTTATGAATAAATTACCGCACTTAACTTCATCAAAATGTGTAATAGATATTCATTTATCTCCTCAAGATTTTTACTATTTTTGCCACGTTTATTGGGAAGTTTTCATTTAGTGAATATTATTTAGGGATCATCCATGAACTGAAGGGGGTGGTGGGTCAAGAACTTTGGAAATTTTGCGTGTGCTCCTCTTCGTTCTATTGCGCACAAGATTGGGAGGAGGAGTGGGGTCTAAAATTTCAGAAATTCTGCGTACTCCGAAAAGAAATAGTGAATATAACTATGTTCCATCCTTAATGAGATTTACCATTTATAATGGATTGTATTTATAGCGGTTTTCCTCTGAAAGTTTTATATTTCTTGATAATCTGACTGGAAACATATAATACGATATTTCCTTATCATAACTATCAAGCTTTTCTATATAACAGTGAAAAATTGCTGATCATTGATTCAAAGGACTATAAATTCCGAACTAGTTGAACACGGAAATTATTAGAAAAAATCCCCTGTTCATAGAGCAACCCCAGCTCGAAAAGTTGTGTCATAAGAATTAATGTGAGCAAATAGCCTACCAAAGAAAAATAAAAGTACCTATACCATAATCCAGGGATTGTTAGTTTGTAATAATCTTGATGTAAGTGTGAGAATTATGGGTTTTTTAAAAATCATTTTAGAAAAAGAAAAGCTTGTGCACTGGGGCGTATCGATCATTTTGCATCGTGGCGGGGACACGCCTGGGTGACTGGAGAACTCACCCCGACACCAAGTCGCCCAATGTGTGACAGGATAAGTAAGAGTACAATATGTTAGAGAACTAGGAGCAAATATTATTTCCATTTATAATGGAAGAGCACGGTGTACCTAAATCATTTCATTAAATAAAAGTAAGAATATTTCAATAAACTCAGAGAATGGATTTGACAGTTGTTCTCAAGTATCACCAACAGGAATATTTATCATGTGCCTACAGATGGCAACTGATTATTTAATGAAAATAGGTGTATCTTAATACATTGAAAATGTTTCTTAATCAAGTCATATATGGATCTAAGTATCACATTCAACTAGTCACAGTTGTGACTGAATTTTCCATTGAGGGTCTTGGTCAACTGCCCTATTTCTCTGGCTAACAGGTCAGCTATACCATTCAGTTCACTCTCTTATAGCCCCTTAGCGCTTGATGTACTAATGGCAGCGCAACACAAGGTCACTCAGCCATGAAAGTTCTATTAAAAGGAACCAAGTCAGTAGTGGGGCAGGGGGTATAGTAAGACTTGATACTGTACCCCTGCTCATCAAACCAGGCCTTTGTAGTTGGAACATGGATAGTGAAGTGTTAAATTCTCTGCAGTAAGCTGAAACCCTGTGTGAGCATTCTAACCTCTAGATGACGTATATGAACGCGATTTCCCGTGCTCAACTAGGTCACCTCGTGTTTTAAATGTGACCCCCACCCCCTCCCGCGAAGATTAGACATGGATGAAACAGCTTCTTATAAAATGAAATGTCTGACTAGTTAACTTTATATATATGGTCTTCGATGGACATTCCGATACAAATTCAAAATCGTGTCGGAAGGTCACCTAAAATCGGGGCAGTTGACCACGTCTCTGCGATTAGGCACAGATAAAAATTGGGGTTTACCCCTGACGATGCGTGGTGAATTGGCATGTCTAGACACATGTATGTCTATAATTTTGCACCTTCCCGATATGTCTCCGATATTTGCTTTTTGTATCGGTGACATACCGGTAGGTCTAAATTTCTATGGTAGTAGGTGGACACCAGGCCTTATGGTGTATCTCCAGACACAAAATCTATGTCGTGATGGAATTTCAGCTTTATTCCGTAGCCGATACACCCGATGATGCACCCCGATGCACGCATCGTAACGATCGTCGTAGGGTCGTAGGGTATTCAGTTTTCCACATGTGAGAAGGATTGATATTTTAACACACACCTGAGACTGCCTGGGAAATCCCCAGGTGTTGGTGCAGCTTCCATCATAGGGTACAGCGGGGAAAGCTTTGTGGAGAAAAACTTTTATCTTACAGATTAACCTGTTGTAGACCCCTATCCAGGATTTAGATAAGGGGGTTTTGTGAGAGGAGGTGACTGTAGGCTATGTCTATCACCCTACCGCCGAATTTAGGCCTATATCCACCCCCTACCCCCTACCCAATGTACCCCCCTCCCCCCCCCCCCCCATAAGTTGCTAATTAGACTTTTAGAGTGTCAATATTTTACCGTTCTGATACAAAAATAGTAGAAGGTTGTTTATAGGTATTCCAATATGAACAGACCATCCTTGACAACACCCCCCCCCCCCCTCCCATATTTCGTAAATAGACTAGACGTTCCTGAGGAGGCTTTATTTGCGACCATTTGTCTCACTTGGCAATTGAGTTTCAATGCAATTTGGCTTGAAATTGCCATGGTTATAGGACGAATTATACAATGCCCCAGTGTACCATTCAATCATTTTCCGAATGGCTTTTCCAAATGGTCATGAGCTAGAGATGGAGTTTAAATGAGAGAGATCGTGCTTTTACCTAAGGCCTAGTTGTAATGACATACAATTACCTGGGTCATATCCATATACCTAGACATGCTTAATATTGAATTATTTCAAAACAATGTTTCTTCTGAATATAATATTTTCAATGGGACTGTCCCAACGGTTTGTCACAAGCTTTGTGTTATCCGGTTGCCCTGGCAAAGAAAGATCTCATTGAAATTGTATCTATAGGTGTTTTTCACAAGAATGTGCAGTGCGTGAATCGGAGAAGGTTATCACTTGTCTAACGTTTAATAAATCATTCATGGTATGCATGGTTGTAGAACAGGGCTTCAGCAAGTCTGTCGAGTATTATTACAAAACAAAGGCGACCCAGTTGGCGATGGATGACGGGGCAGAAAAGCAGTGTTGAATAAGGGCACATGTTACCCGCACGTGATAGTGCGTTGTTTCATTACAGGGGTGGGAGATCGATTGGCGGAACAGCCACGTTCACTCTCCAAGCTTATATCCAGTGCTCTGCTTGTGTAATGTAATTGTCATGGAAGATCTGGTGGAGAGTGAGCCACGGATCAGTATAAATATTCGGGTTCGAGCAGGCGCAGGCAGAACAGTGTCAGACTTTGTCTTGCTGCGTCAGTGAACGTACGGACAAATCGGCATTTCCCGCCAGCGCATCCAACCAAATTCTACTTTGCTCACCTCAAGTGAAACCAAGGTTTTGTTGACCATCTACCAACCATCAGCTTCAACATGTCTCGCCAAACCCAACCCCGTCAAAACTACCACGAGGACGCCGAGGCTGGAGTGAACCGTCAGATCAACCTTGAAACCTACGCCAGCTATGTCTACCAGTCTATGGTGAGTAGATTTACGCTAGAGCTCAATTTGCTGAACACAGAATTCCGGGTAGATTATGAAGCCATCATAGTAGAACGACAGGTGTTAGTTTTGCGTGCTGGCAACTATTCAATACGTCTGTGAATAGTTTGCTGTTGAGGTTTGTTTGTGTTGTCCGCCATTTTGAATATTTATGGAATTTCAGACAAGTCGTTCTCCGAAAAGCATCCACACAATCTTAGACTTCCGGAAGATTATGGGACATAGATTTAATGTTGAAACAGAAGATGAGCTAAGATCTAACTAGAAAATAAATAATGCCAACCTGGACACTGCATGCATACGACCATATTTGCGTAAATACGAGAGGGGCCTGGCTCCGAAAAAAATAAAAACACGAGGTTGCACATGGTGACGCCCAGGGACGTTCGGAAAATGACCGCAAATTGTGAGTCGCATTAACGTTTACAAAATTGAGGAAGTATTTAGCGCCAGCCATATATGATGTAGGATATTGCTACTTTACTCTACTGGGACATATGGGAAAGTGATTTGACCTAGTTTTGTTTAGATGTAGTTAGTGGGTGTCGCTGTGGGAGGGGTTCGATAGTGTGGATGGAACGAATGCTGGACGATACGCTTGGTAGCCAGGAACACGTAGCCAGCAAGCTTTGGACGATACGCTTCGTTTTCGGGAGGCGGCCAAGCGCGTAACAAACAACGGAAAATAACCATAGTTTGCCTATCGTGAATCAACATCTAAAGTCTAAACTTATAAACTGCTTTCCGCATATCTTTAGCTATCTACTGATCTTTTATCTGTAGTTCCTACGTCAATTCTTGAGTTCTGACATAATTTTTAAAAAGCGTGTGGTCCGTCGGTCACACACTAAAAACGTAGCGTGCTGGTTACGAAGCGTATCGTCCAGATAACGATGGGACTCTAGACCACACTTCAGAAACCACTCTAACGTTTGTGGAATCAAACTGGAAGAGTTGGATGTAAGAGACTCTAGTAATATAATGCTATAATGTAACTTTCTGATATGATGTCCAGTTATTCGATCGTGTGTCCCGGTGGCATTAGGCTCATTTCCACTCCTTTTTTTTTTTAACCCCAACTGATATCTCCGGGTCTGTAATGTAATATCTTCCTTTATTTTCTTCCTTGAAGGCGTTCCACTTTGATCGCGACGATGTCGCTCTGAAGGGCTTCGCCAAGTTCTTCAAGAAGGCATCCGATGAAGAACGCGAACACGCTGAGAAGTTCATGAAGTACCAGAACCAGCGTGGAGGCCGCATCATCCTCCAGGACATCAAGGTACCTCAGATTTGATCCTACCCCTAATATAAGATCCCAGAGGCTTAACATTGGGTTTCCGTATGCCACGCTGACTGGCATACAGAGTTTTATATGCCACTAGTGGCATACAGCATTGTTATCATGTAATATTCCAAAATCGAGGATATAGGGTAGGATAAAATCAAAACCTGATTCGTTTAAATCTTGGCCACCGCATTCCACTCCTGAAGTTTTGGCTCCGGACTTCACTCGGCTTCGCCTCATGAAGTCACTTTGCCAAACTCCAGTCGTGGAATACGGTGGACAAGATTAAACCTCATCCAGTTTTACGATAGTATGTCACCGCAATGCTTTCAAGTTCTAACACCCTGATTTGGACCGCTGTCAGTTGATATAAGGATTGTAATGATATGATATCACAAGGAAAAAACTAATGTGGTATAGGTACTGGATTTTTATCCAAGATGGTTTTTGTTCTCTCCAGAGACACCAAGGTATCGAGAAAGTGTCTTCTCTATGATTAGTATTGGCATATGCCTGTTTTGTATGGGGTTTTTAAAGTGTGTTTTACTGAAATGGTGCCTCAAGGGATACTAAATCCAGTATTTACTATGTTTATTTGCTTGGTCCCACTGCGACACGTGGACCTAGCTTGAGTTTGTAAACCACACATACTAACCAGAATCAGATAGGTTCAGCCAGTGAGTCAGTCTCAGTAGGATGTAAATGGCCTACTGAGATGTGTCCCAATAGGATGTAACCAGCCTACCGAGATGACCCAATAGAATATAACTGGCCTGCAGAGATGTGAAACTAAACAAACTTGCGATTGCCATTTGCTTTGTACTTCTTGTTTTTAAAGAGGAAATTTCTTTATCTTCTTACAGAAACCCGACCGCGACGAGTGGGGCTCCGGGCTCGAGGCCATGAAGGCAGCTCTGCAGCTGGAGAAGAACGTGAACCAGTCGCTGCTCGACCTTCACGCCACGGCCGACAAGAACAACGACTACCAGGTAAAGAGCGAGCGAGCGAACGATAACCTCGCAATATACTCAACCCCACCTGTGATTGTTTACCAATGTTGGCCTTTCGAAAGCGTGCCTTGTAGGTGTTTTGGTATGACTGAAAGTTTTCCCAGGTTTTTGTGTGGGTATGTGGGTATTCAATTCTCATGTCTAGTCTGAAGAAATTTTCTAGCTGTATGGCTATTGATATGTCATGGGGGGGGGGGGGGGACAATGGGAAGTGTTGCTGATTTGTTTCATTGTTATGCCTAAGAAGTCCGTTTTATACATAAATACAATGTTATTTACTTTGCACGTGCTCCTTGTAATCTGAATGTTTACTTTAAACAAGATTTGTGTACAAACATCTTCAGTCAATGCTAACTTTTGGCTTGACGACCACATGTATGTTATATACATCTACATCATAATTTCTTCTCTTTTTTTTTTTAACTTAACTAAAAAAAAACCTGGAAGTTTGTACCACTGTAATAACTACATATGTCCACGCAATTTAACTTTCATATCTTTGATTTCCACTTTCAGTTCGCCGACTGGATCGAGTCCCACTTCCTCACCGAACAGGTGGAGGCCATCAAGGAGCTCTCGGACTACGTGACCAACCTGACCCGAGTGGGACCTGGACTCGGAGAGTACATATTCGACAAGGAGACCCTCAGCGACTGAGTCGTCCCCACCACTCGGGGATCCCAGAGCTGCTCACGCTAACACCCCGACCGCACCACCGAGCGAGTGTCTGCCTGCCAACTACATCTCAACCACCCATCTGCTGGCATCAAGCCTACATCTGCTGACTTTTATGTTCTATGAGACCCAACACATTTAGCCAGTACTAAGATCCTTATGAACACCTATCATTTCTAGCTCTGATAGTCGTTTTTTACTGAGGCGGCACCAGGCTTTGGAGTGTCCCCGTTTCGGTTCATTGTCGAAGAATGCTGATCTTTGGTTTCACTTTGAAGTGGAGCAAGGAACCCTGGCGCATTGTCAGGTTCTCACGTGGGACTGACAGCCCAGGTTTATAGCAGCAACAGCAACAAATAAAATTCTCAAACGAGATATTGTATGTTTTGTTGTCATTCCACTGGTTTTAGCATTACCTTTAAATCATAAAAGATATGCCATTTTAATACCTCCTTTAACATTGTTTCAATAAGTCGCATGGTATGGAGGGACACAAGAAGAAACCAACAAGTATTGCTTAAAATCCTTGTATTTTTTAGTTTGATGCGGAGCGATATGAACAAGTCGAGTGAATACAGCATAGCATTCTAACGAATTTGAAATAATTTACCATTTTTATTAAATTACGCAGTTTGCAATCATTTGATTTTTTTTCTTTTTAAATGTACACCTAAGATGTGTCAGCTTTCAACATTTCCATAGAAATCATTTTCGTATATCAATAGAGCCTCATTCACACCATCAACATTCTATGGACCTCTCGCTATTCTGGATCGTGGCGCTCAGTACTTTTACGTTATGTGGTTCATCGTAACATTTTGACGAGTTTATTCAGAAACTATGGTAGTAAGTTACTCTTCAATAGTAGCAAATGAGATACCGGAAATGAAATTGAAGCCTTAAAACCCCGTAGTTAAAGCACCAGAAATGAAATTGAAGCCTTAAAACCCCGTAGTTAAAGCACCTAGCCTCTTTCTTACTGGCCTCCGGAAGTGGTGTATTGAGCATGCGTATCTGTGGTTTTAGCGGGTCCACTCTTTTCTTTAGGCACTTCAGTGCTCATGAATTCACCACTCGGGCGATCTTCATCTCAGAGCATCTGCTTGTCACAGAAATCTTTGCGGGACTGTGACAATATACTGAGGTAGATATACCGTTATTGATCTTGTTCATCTTTTCATGCGTGGAACAGGAATATAGTATGATAATATAAGAGAAAATATTTAATACTATCCACCACCTTACATGAGATGAAGTAATGAGTAAAACTGATAAAAGATTTGACGGTACGTTTTGCGGCTGATTGGATAGATTTACTTTTCCTGGATCTGCTGATTGAGCTGTGTTTCTGGGATATTCTACAATACAGACGACTGACACTTTCCTCCAATAATATTAGTTTTGCTCCCAATTCCATGAAGAGGCGACAAGGAATAAGTCCCGAGGCATTTGTAAATTACAAAAAAAAAGAGTTAGATAGGTGAAGAGGTCGTTATCGCCACACATTCTTCAATGAGTGTGTGTGCCCCTCCCACACTTTTTATGACCGTCATGTGCACTCGTACTACGTTGTGACATCAATATTGGACCGTATGGTGAACGATGGTAACGTCTGAAAATATATTTGAATAAATAAAAAAAATCATTTAATAAGTGCAATTTTATCTAACGAGTGGGAGCCCTGGGGTTGCTTCACACTTGTTTACATTGACACCCGATATATCATCTTTCATTAATTAACGCTTCATATTTTATGACATTCGTGATAATTACAGGTTTGCAATACACAAGACGCCCCGCCTCCCTCCTCCCCGAAGTATCATTTGTCACGGGAAGTTGTGCTGTGTCCTATAAAGTGACCTACAAAGTGTAACTCTAGCGGATGATGTCAGGGTAAACTACGCAGGACGACCATTTATGTCGTAGTACAAAATAGGTCGACTTTGAGATGGATCGCCTACATTTGTGTTATGTTAACATAGAAGGGCGAAGGGTAATTTCTCTAGTTTACTGCAAATTTGGGGTCCCTGAGGGTTTGTTTTTTTTACAATTCCTTTATATTTGTATAATTTCAATAAAGGAGCCTCTGTCTACATACACAGTGGAACTTAGGGGAAGTCATCCACTTTTACAATATTTCAATGTCTAATTTCGCACATCTATATTATTTATATGAATAAATATGACTAGTCACACATCAGAGAAGAGGCTGAGCAATCCCACACCACAAATTTATCTCACCCTGATATCTTTGTCCCATAGTCTTGACGATGGGACCTCGTTCTGCATGCCCCTACGAGTATTGCAGTCAGTTCTCCATGGTCCTGTGTGTCATCCATTATTTTTGTGTGTACAGGGTGAAATAAGTACAGAAAGCAATTAGTTTGGGTCAAAAATCATTGTTCTGCAACTCATTTGAATGATTTGATTTTCACTCGGCTGTCACCTTGTTCATATCACTCTGCATCAAACGTGTGGAGAACGATGACTTTGACCAAAACTTGTTGGTTTCTTCTTTAGTCCCTCTGCCCAACCCCCTACTTTTTTTATCTACACTCCCAACGTCTACAGAAATTGTGATTTATTTGACAAGATATATCCAAAGACGACGGTCATGTCAATCATATCAGGTTAAATCTATGTGTCATTTTCAATTTGTGAAATATAACCAAGTAATTGAGAGGCATGAATAGACAACTTGTAGTTTTACAAAGATGTTGGTCATAGTAGATCAAATCTAATCAGACTAATATCTATACATGTGCCACTGCATGGTTTGTAGAGACCTACATCTATAGGATGTCAATTGGGTGAAGCATACATCTATTGACTAGGCACTCTGTACAGGTCTGTTACCTGTAGGCGCACCTGTACCATATATTCCAGTGTCACTATTCAAAGGCACACGCAAGCTCTCCAATTACAGACGATCATTAAATGCTGCATCAATCTATACACCTATACACCTCACCATGCCCCCCCCCCCCACGAACACCTCAGCTCAACTTCACCCCCAGCCCACCATCTACACACTACACCCCACACAACCTCTACTCCATCATCCTCAAACCTCACCCCCACCCCACCATCTACATACCACTGCACACCACATCTCTACCCCACCATCCTCAAACCAAACCACACCCCACCATCTACACACCACATTCCCACCATCTAAACACAACATCCCCACCATCTACAAACCACCCCTCAACCCAACATTCTACAAACCCCACTACACCCCACCATCTACACACCACACCCACACCACTACACACCACACCTCTACACCACCATCCTCAAACCACACCACAACCCACCATCTAAACACCACATCCCCACCATCTACAAACCACACCTCAACCCAACATTCTACAAACCACACCACACCCCACCATCTACACACCACACCCACACCACTACACACCACACCTCTACACCACCATACTCAAACCACACCACAACCCACCATCTAAACACCACATCCCCACCATCTACACACCACACCTCAACCCAACATTCTACAAACCACACTACACCCCGCCATCTACACACCACTACATACCACACCACACACCCCCACCACACTCCAACCTGCCATCTACACCCCCACCCCCGACCCCCACCGTATACACACCACACCCCCACCACTCTCCATCCCACCATCTGCACACCATATCCCTCCATCTATAAATCACAGCCCACCATCTACACAGGATAAGTGGAGAGGTGGGGGGGATGAGGGGTGGATGGAGGTAGGCAGGTAGGTAGGTAGGCAAGCAGGGGTGGATGCAGGGAGGGATGTGGGCATGAAGGGGGGATGGTGGACACAGGGAGACATGGATACAGGGAAGGATTGGTGGGTCTAGGGATGGAGGGATGGATCTAGGGAGGGAAGGAGATATGGATGATAAATGATAAGGTAGACAGAGGAAGGTACATACTTGGCTTTTCATGGTTAAAAAAAATCTGACACTGGGATACGAGAGGAATTTTGATAAATGCAGAGGGATTGGTTGATGGAGAGAAGGTTTGTGATAACTACCAGATATATATTTATAGAATTTAAGATGTTGTAAATCCGCAATAAACGAGAAATGCTATAGTTTCAAATTGATCGTTTATTTGGGGCATATTATACATCTATTATTCGTCTTGCCTGTTGAATTTTTGGTGGTTTTTTTTTTCATATTTCTTTTACCAGAGAATGCAACATCCGAGGAATGAGACTGGTACTACTCAAAGTCAAAGACTCATGAGTTTGCATAAATTGACATCCTCTACCAGTTTGTGTGTTCTTCTCACAAAGTAGCTTAATATATGTGTTGGGAAGAGAATCTGAGCAGTTTTTGAGCATGTGGAAACATGCTCATATACATCACTTATAGGTTAGAATGATCTCATATCTATAGATTTCCAGCTTACTGCAAAAAATGTAACCCTTCACTATCCATGTGCCAACTATAAAGGCCTGGTAAAATGATCAGGTGTCCAATATCCAGCTTTAACATATCTACTGCCCCATAGAAGTATTTTTATAGTCTTTTTGAAGAAAAACATATTTACTATGTCAATCCTGTCATCAAATGTTAAACATTTCTAGGCGGATGATTCCCTGAGGCATTCACCGTCACGGGGCGAATGATGCCTTAAGGCATCAACTAACCGGGGACGGATGATGTTTTGCAGCATCGTTTGCTGGATATTTATGAAATTGTTTCCCAAATTTACATGTAGTATTTACATTCTCAAATCTGATGGGACAGACCTAACTGTATTGTATTCAGACAGTCAAATCTGATGGGACAGGCTTGGTGTTCAAACCCACTTGGGCCAGGTCCGACAAACCAGTTTTACTCTCCTCCACCCATTCATAACACTGTGGGTCTGAAGCCACTCTACCTCATAATCATGTCATAATAGCCCAGGGTAACAGCCCTTCCCCTTCAAAAACCACTGCCTCTCTACCTCTACTGACCAGCTAGGCACACTCAAGGGCATAGTTGTTCTGGCTCTTGTACCGCGCTCTTCCATCATCAATGGAAATGACATTAGACCCCAGTAACTGACACATGAGCACAGACTTGGTTGGATGACACTGAGGTCCGTAAACTGGCATACTAGATTCTAGATGGATAAAAGTTCAATACCAAGATTACCATAACAGATACGATCCTAACTGCCTTTTGAAGCTTAATCACGAAGCTTAGTTCCTTATGTTTGCCGGCTGCCCTCTGTACACTGGAAATTATGTCAGATATCTAATCTGCAGATATGTAAACATTCTCACGTGCTCGTGTTTATAGAGGGCGCCACCGTCGCCAGCGCGGAATTGTGGGATAGAAATTGAACAACATGGCCGAAAGAGAACTTGTTATTGGAACTTTCGTCGTAGCGGTAACCGTTTCTTGTATACTAGGTAAGCGTTATCCGTATTAGAAGTAACGAAATGGTGTAAGACTTAGCACGGGGGATGGTTCTTGCCAATAATGCAAAGTAATCGCGTGTTTTAGGTCATATGAACACACTGTCATCTGATTTATGGGCCTTGTGAACTGAAAAATTACCCTCCCATAAACTTCAATACTTGAACTGTCTCGATCTTGACATCATCACTTTCCAAACAGCTGGTCAAGTTTATTTTGTGTCAATTTGTTGATGCATCGCCATTAAAAAGGGTCACAGTTCGATCATAGCATGGATGGACTGGATTACATGTTATTGAACTTCTATAAAACTATATCGCTGGAGAGGAAAACAATTTTGAATTATTTTGTATACAACTTACAAGACTGTCAAGAGTCTGAAGAGAGCCATCCAATGCTGATATTGACCCTAAATTTATTATAACAACTAACATCCCATTTAACATGTTGATACGCTGATTATAAACATCAATATTCACGTTCATTTTAAAGAATTGGTAGAGCAATAGCAAGTATAAAAGAATGATATATATATATATATATATATATATATATATATATATATATATATATATATATATATATGTTATTACTTGTCAATACTATTTGGTGAAACTGAAACTAAGGTGAGGGGAAGACAAAGAGGGAAAGGGAAATAAGGGGAGGGGGGGGGAGAGCAAGCTGCCGTATATGAGTGAAATTGTGTTTGAAATATCATGGTATTTACTAAACGAGATGTTCCTATAACCATACATTAAGGATGATGCTATGATCAGGTTATGTACTATTAGTGAAATAAAGAAAGAGCTTGCTCAATTTACAAGGATGTCAGAGTTCAGGGAAATCCCTGAAATCAGGGTTTTTCTAGAACACACAAATATTGTCCTCACTAGAACCTGTGTATGTCAACCCCATATTGTTTCAAGTACCCCACACACCCGATTTTCCTTTAAATATGTGCATTATTACTTCCATGATTTTCAGGGTTTTCCCTGAGAAGCTTCCCATTGGTAATGCCAGGATGAAAATCCCTGAAATCCCTGAAACTCTTGCACTGTTACCATCCAAACCACTTTGAATGCATAGCTAATACCAGGAACCAGCTCAATATTACAATCTCCCATGCATATATTTGGTTTAAAATCAATAGAACATAGATGGTAAGACTCTGCTTGGAGATCCCAGACTAAAGTACCAGTTCTAATCACCAGGGGATGCAGCTTTACTCGTTTGAGTTCCCAGTAAGCATTGTAGTCTGGTGGGGGAAGGGGGGGGGGGTGAGTTTGTCCCAGCAAATAACTTCAGGGATTTTTCTCAAGGGCTGCTGACATCCCTGATTTAAAAAAACAACAAAAAAACAATTTATTTTTCATCTTGCAGGCGGTATAGAATCAGACGCCCCTTTACAATTACAACAAGGCCAACCCATCACGATTGAATGTCGTGTCGCTGACAAACCGAGTTTACCAAGATTAGAATGGGTATTTACTAACTCAGACAATGTGTCAAAAGTAATCGGAGAACGAGGTAAGTTTATGTATAACTACTATTTAGACATGCCCAGGTGTTAAGATTTGGGCAGCTACTTCTATATTATAGTAAGTAAGAGGTTATATATAATAGATCTAGATCTAGTCATAAATAGTTTTAAGTGCATTACAAGCAAAGACAAAAAGAAAAAATCACGAGGGTTTGTAGAGGTTGACTATAACATCGTGCAATCAATGTCATAGCTTCATTTTCCCACCTAGTAGTACAGGTATCTGGACACTACGCTTCGCTGCCAGTGTGCTTCGGTTTTGGGGCATTAACCAGTGGACACTACGCTTTGTCCCAACTTCCCTTCAACTTGATGTCAGAACTTTGTCAAGAATTTATGGAGAAACTTCAAATAAGAACTGTATTGTAGCTAACAAGGTGGCAGTCACTAGATCAGGTTTTTACATGCCAGTTTTTCATCTGCTTTCTTTTGAAAACAAGGCGTAGCATCCAATTCACGAAGTGTAGTGTCCTAAGCATGCTGGTGACAAAGTTTAGTGTCTTGGACTCAGTCCCTTTTTCCTGGCCTTCATAGGCCGGACTAAAACGTAGACAAGCTATCTATTGTTGCTTCTAGTCTATTAGATCATTATAATAGACCTTTTTCTGCTCGGCCAAAAATGAAGCTGGCTATATAGATACGGTGCCGAGTAGACCAAACATTCAAATGGATCATTAGACACAACATAAACATAAAACATGATGAAGGGTCAATAAATACCAAGACTCAACTTTCTACTGGTTTTGATGTCTGTTTCAAACAACAAACAGCCTGTATAACACACCATACCAACAATAAATATTCAGACAAAAATCCAGGAAGTTGTGAGTACTGCTTGGTTAGTGGCTATATACCATCAATTTCTTTAAAAAAAAAAGTATATCCAAGGTTTTATATTTAAAGAGGGAATAAAATGGTTTTTTTACACTTGGCTCGCACAGGAAACCAACGAGTGAGGAGGATCTCGGACACTTTATTGGAGCTAGAACTTCAGAATGCCACCTCGAACCACACTGGACTCTACGCCTGCCGAGACCAGAATGACAAGCGCAAGAGTCGCACAGAAATGTCCTTCCACATTATCGTCACAGGTAGGTGTCCAAATAATCAACTACGCGGTACCGGGAAAAATACATCATATGGAAACTAAAAAGACATTCAAAAATAATCTTCGATTGTATCTTTCCAATAAACATCTAGTTTGATACCGAGTCTACATCTTTAAACAAAAAAAAATTATTTCCGAGTTTTCTTTTTATTGTCTTTTTTTTTGTTTTTTGTGGGTCTAGTCAGGGAGCACTTCCACCATAGGGATCCAACCAGGCATGCTCACACGATTAATCTGGACCTAGTGAGTTAACAAATCGGCCAGGATCGGCGTAGATCGTGTGTCCTGGTGGAACACTGCCTCAATGTGATATTTTTCTCCCTGCTGTTTCTCCTCAGATTCTGGACCAGTGCCAGTAACGTGCAGTTCGCAGATGTTCCGGTGCGGAGACCTATGCATCGCGAGTCGCTTTCGTTGTGATCGAGTGGTTGACTGTATTGGGGACTTGGACGAATTAGACTGTCGTAAGTTTTCTTATGGTTTACAGCCTTCCACTTTTCAGTTAATTATTTCAACCTTTCACCTGTGGCATAGCCATATCATTAACCTTTTTTAGCCAAATTTAGAAAGTTTTTATAATCAAGCCAGATTCTATTAATACAGCAACCATTCTTTCCCAGATATTCCAGAAACATGCATGTGTCATTTAAACCAAAGGTTCGTCTGATTGAAACTCTTCAGGCATTTGAATATGGCTGTATTCAACATATAAGACGTTGTTGCATTTAAACAAGTGAATTTTATTCAAAAGGGGTGGGGAGAGACTGAAAAACACACACAGTATCAAGTATTTTAAAACATTGACAGTTTTACGTCGTAGGTGAGTTCCTTGACTCCTTTTCTAAGAAGGAAGTGAAATGTATTTACTCTGTACACGATTGGAAACATACCAGTTAACTATATCCCATCTCATCATTCAACATTGTATAATATGTTATTGTAGTGGATGGGTGTCGGGTACAGCCGAAGCTCCTCCTAGCACCACTACAGTTTTGGTCCAAGATGCCATCTCGGTGCTGGTCCCACCCGCTAACCCGCAGCTGTGTTTTACCACAACCACCCAGCACCGTGGTTCTGCCCTCGAGGATCACAGGGGGGTCAAGTCCACCTTCACAGAGCGGAAAACACAACAAAACGCCCTGGTCGGTGGACACCACCCTGATCGCATCTCTCGGGACCCCAGGACTCTATCCAGAGAAGGGACCCACTGGTCGACCCTCTCCTCCTAGAGAACCGGGATACTCTGACTCCACCACCTAGGGAACTCGAATCGGTCAACAGCTAGTCCGGAGAGCTAGCTCCCATCGGTGGAGCACAGAGACAGAGCCCTGCAGAGAGACCGCATGTAGTCTCTCCACACCCCAGTGTGTCTCAGTAAGCCACAGCAGGCTGCTTATATACAGCCCATGTCCTCACTGAGCATGTGCAAGAACTTTGCTGGTTCTCCACGGGGTATTCTGAGTAAGCCTGGTCACTAGCAAACCAGTGGTTCCTGCTAGTTCCCTGCCCACTTCCCCAGGATAAATCCTCACTGCTGGTTCTCAACCTGACAGCTGAGAAACCAGTCTGGACTGGTCCCAACACGGTGTCAGTAATAGCTAGCGGCGGGTGGCCTACTTCAAAACCGCGGGAAAACAAGTCTAATTGACCTGTCCAACGGCTCGCTCGGCTGTCCCGGTCGCGGCTATACTTAGAAAGGCGTAGTAGACGTGCCAAGCCTTAGTAGACTTGCACGGGTCCCCTACATTATAAAGTCTTTCTAATAAGTTGTTTAAATGTTGGAATGTACCCTTCTGTTTGTGAACTATAACACACAGTGGAAGATCTAACTACGGTTAGAACTGTATGTATATCAATAAAAAAAATAATTTAAAAAATGCCAAATGACTCAAATATCGAGTCTTATCCAGTTTGTCATAACCCAATCGATAAGATAGGTCTATTGATAGTTGCTCAATTCGTATACGAAATATACTGGAAAATACGGTTTTCTTCAATTCTTTCCAAACCAGGAAAGGTGACCTATGGTATTAAAACTTAAATGTATTGTATAGATAACTGTATCATACATTTGCAATATTCTGTAAAAGTATGAAGAAAATGACATTTTTACTATGTGAAAAACAACTTTACACATTTTCAATATATTCTATAATACTATTATGATAATGATTTGGGACGAGGTGATGTCTGCTACCTTTGCTTTATGCTACCTTGAATGGCACTTTAAGAACTGTATCTAACCACCGTAACCATGTACACTGGTGGGCGTGACCTCATCAGATAATGTCATACCGGCTCTTCTTGGGTTGCAAGGCTACATGGCCAAAGAAACAAACTATTAATATAATCATAATATTTAATATAAATCACAAACTAGCAAGATGACCCCCATTTTTTAAACTAGTAATGTGTTCTATAACACTTGGAGATCATCATATTCAATTTCCAGGAAATTGACATGCGTTTTACTTTTCAAGGTAAATTGTCCGATATGCTGTTAAGACCATCATATTTAACTTGAAGGAAGTAACATAGGTTTTACATTTTAACCTGACCTGAACGATTCAGTTTTAATAAACATAATGTCTAGAAACCAGGCCAGTTGTGTAAATATGACCATGCATTCCCCAAAAACAAAGTGGCATGGTTCCTATATTTGAAGACGAAGTTAAGACGACTCCAGAACTTAACAGTATTTTACAGTATGATTCTAGCATGATCAGGGCCTGAAAGTCATTTGTGATTTGATTCCGATTTGAGTAATAATATAGACAAATGTATATTTTTTTATACTCTTTCAGCAACTGAATGTAATGTGGAGACAGAGTTTCGCTGTGAGAACGGACAATGTATCGAAGCAGAGTATGTGTGTGACAAGTTTCATGGTCTCGACTGCCGAGACGGTTCGGACGAGAGTCACTGCCCAGACCGACACTATGTCTACACCGGACAAGGTACCGTAACCTTCATCACCCCATTTACATTATCAGAAACTGATGCTGATAAAGGTTCAGTCACCCAATATCTTCATAATTACAGGGATGTCAGAGTTCATTGAAATCAATAAAATCATGGATTTTTATAAAACTCAGAAGTATTGTCTCTATTTACAGGGATGTTAGTTTTTCATAAATGTTCCACTAGACGTATATATAGACAATAATCGATGGTTTTGTGGACAGACGGCCGTAAACCACGAGAGGTTGACGCATAGTAATAGACGAGCGCTAGCGAGTGTATTACGAGGTCAACCGCGAGTGGTTTACAGAGCTGCCTGTCCGCAAAATCATCGTTTGCTGTATTTATTATCCATCTTTTTGAATAAATTAAACCCAGTAATTGCCTTATAATGGGTATCACAATAGGAACGATTTCTTTGCTCTATAGCAAAAGGGACTATTTTTTCCGTATACCATGGTTTTGAGGCCGTATACCACAGGTTTAAATCCGTATACCACAGTTAAGGTATCTGACAGGTTTTATACAATAGGTAGTGGTTTACTGAGTCCCTATACATTTTCAATGGGAGTTTTGTATACGATGGATAATAAAATGGTGTATTTAACATGACTAGAATCCAGGTAGTGAAGACTTGAGAGACCACACCTGTAGGCCTATAAGTCACTGATAGCAGAACTTCTCTTATTGCTGTACACCTATGGCCGAACATGTATAAAAATACTACCCGCTGTTAGGGGTGTAGTATAAATAGACAATAATCGATGGTTTTGTGGACAGGCGGCCGTAAACCACGAAATGCATAGTAATTCACGAGCGCTAGCGAGTGTATTACTACGTTAACCTCAAGTGGTTTACAGAGCTGCCTGTCCAAAAAAAATCATCGTTTGTTGCATTTATTATCCACCTTTTCGCATGAATTAAACCCAGTAATTGCCATATTAAAGGGTATAACAAGAGGGACTTTCTTTGCTCGATAGCACAAAGGGACTATTTTCCCCGTATACCATGGTTTTGAGGCCGTATACCACAGGTTTGAATCTGTATACCACAGTTATGATATCTGACAGGTTTTATACAATGAGTAGTGGTTTACTGAGTCCCCATACATTTTCAATGGGGGCTTTGTATACGTTGGATAATAAATATAATGTACGCGCCCGCCGTGACAGCGGGCCGTTGTGAATTGCAGTGGTTTTCGCGGGCCGTATTTTTGAGTCAAAAGACCTCGAATGGCCATCCCTACAGGCTCAGTAACCCTGTTTTCTCATTTTACTTTATAGACATATATGGATTGAATGGTTTATGTGAATAGTAACATTTATTTGATGTATTTGTGTGGCTTCAGTCCAGGCAGTGGGGACCGGTGAGCCACCACATGTGCTGGCCTACGAGTCGCGTAACTGGCAGGTGCATGGCATCTACAGCGTGGTGGCCGGTGTCTTCGGGCTCGTCTGCGTCGTTACCATCATTGTCATCACCATCTGCCGCATCCACATGCGCCGCGACGCCCAGCTGGCCATGATGACTACACACTGCACGCGCACGCGTACCATCAGCACGCGCAGCACTCGCAGCACAGAGGACAGCACGCGACTGGCTGCTGTGGCTGTCTTCATTCAAGCAGGACCACCTCCAACAGGCCAGTGCAATGAGTTGACGGGCCTTGTGGTAAGTCCCCCACCTTATAGCGAACTGACCGACACGCCGCCACCATACGAAGAAGCCGTCGTACCAGATCCCCCACCTCCACTCCCACCGCGCCCCGAAGGCTGCTCTCCGTCAACCATGAGAGGCTCGCAGAGGACAGAGGAGCAGCTCCAACGAGTTGCTCTGCTTCAAGGTGCGAATCAGCAGACCGAGTCACCGAGCTGCTCTGAAGAGCATATCGGCTCACCTGGGAATCCAGGACATTCCGTGTAAAAGATGCCTTATGTGATGTAAGTAATAGGAGTGGGTCAGAGTGTGGCAGGCTGAATTGGAATGTGGTATTAGGAATTGACTAATTTACGGTGTTTTATGTGGATAGGTAAGAGTACGGCAGGCAGGCTCGAGATGTCGGATTAGGAATCAACCACTCTGCAGTGTTTTATATGGATTGGTACGGGTTCGGCAGGCAGGGTGGGAATTTGGGATTACGAAAGAAACTACTTTGTTAAGACATATTGGTATATAAGGGTAAGGAAGCAAAGCTGGAATATGATATTAAGAAGTAATTTGTTGTGATACATATATGGATAAGTGGGATTGGAATGGGTTGCGAAACTGCCAATCCTTCATGAGCTATAAGCAGATGTTTGAATGTGCTATCAAGAAACGACTGATTTGTTGTCATAGATATGGGGAGGTATGGGCGAAGCACAGACTGAAAATATGGAATTAAGAAACAACTAATTTGAGTTGTTAAGTAAAGAAGTGATGTGGCAGGCAGGCTGAAATGTGGAATTAAGAATCCACTAATATTTGGTGTTTCATATGGAGAGGTAAGGGCACGGCAGATAGGCTTGAGATATTCGTTCAAATCTATTACTCTTTTCTGATCGTGTTTTTATATGGCACCAGGGTTTTAATTAGAGTATCGCAGGGAATTCTGGGAGCAGGTATTCAATATGAAGAAGTGAACAATGAACACGAATTTTATCATGGGCATTTGTGACATTGTAGTAGCGATTCAGTTAGATTCTATGATGTTGTAGAATGTATACTACATACCGACAAGTTGAAAAATACGTAGACAAGTGTTATTTAAGTAAAATAACCTTCCAATGGGAAGATATGCCTCCTTGGGTTATGCAAAACCAGACAATCGTGCAATTCATACTGTCGCTTATTTTCATCTCTATTGAGAAAAAATAGAGAAAATAGAAACCTTATAGTTTCTTAATTAACGTTGTCAAATATTGAAGAATACGAATCTTTCTCCCCCTGACAGCACAAAACAAAAACTGGACATAGGTCCTGTCGATGCAGCATAGCCGGGTTGGTTTTTGATGAAATATTTTGGAACATTATTGTAACTGTGTATGGGCCTAATATGGTATGGGCAGTATATAAGTCAAATAGATATTCCCCCTTTGAATCATGAAATTGGAAAGAACATTAAGTTATGTACAGATGTCTAACTGAAGTATTTATAAATGCATAATTCGTTTATAAAGGATAGTTTATAATTTAGCATTAACCAAAGTCAGCAGTATTAGGATGATTAATCGGGTACATCCAGTACTCACAGTGGTAACCTAAACATTATAATATTTACGTTTACGTTATAAAATATGCATAAATGTTTATATAGAACAGCTTTACTATGGTGGGATGTGATACAAAATGAGGTTGATGTTGTTAATGCAACAACACTGTGAGGCTGAGTTCCATGAATAACGTCAACTTCATCTAGCCTTTTATCCTACCCCTAATAAAAAAACGCCATAGGCTTAACATTGGCTGACTGTATCCCGGTGAGCGTGCAGTAAAGTGTTATTTGAGGATGACAAGCGAATTATTGGAGACAAGGCAGGATGAATACTAAACTGAAGTTGAGTTAGTAGCACTCCAGTTAGGTCAGCTTCTCACGACGCTCAGCTATTGCCTCGCGCAGTAATATGCGACCTGCCCGTCGTGCCATAAACACTAACACTACCAAATCTTGTTCAGTTTCTACTAAGTATCATGTATGACCGTGGTTAAGTTAATCATGAATATACATAGAAGCTAGTAGAAGCAAAATGGTTGGTCCGTACAACAATGTACGTCACAGGGTGACAACAATGTACGTCACAGGGTGACATACACAATATTTATCTCACCCCTGGAATAAATGTCCATAGGCTTAACTTTGAGATCTCGTTCTCCATGCCCCTTCAAGTATTGCAGTCCGTTCTCCATGGCCTATATCCTGTTTGTTACCCATTCTTTTAGTGTGTACAGGGGTGAGATAAATAATGAAAGCAACTCGTTTTGGTCAAAGAAGTCATTCTCCAACTCGTTTGAATGCTATGTGATATTCACTCAGCTGTCGCCTCGTTCATATCACTCCACATCAAACTTGTGGAGAACAACGACTTTGACCAAAACTTGTTGGTATCTTCTTTAATACGGCATGGCGAATAGCAGTAGGTCACTATTAAAAGAACGTGCACTGCTGTAAGATAGGCAGTAGATGAATATGGAATAAAGTTGCAAATTGATTGCAAAGGAACCAGTTGCAAAAGACAATCTAAGAATCAGGAATTGACAATGTTTTGGGATTTTGAGTTTCATTCATACGGAAACCTTGCCCCATACATTATGAATACCTCACTTTTAAGGTATGCATATATGTTTTTATTGTTTTATTCATTATTTAATGTATTACACTCAGACAAACAGGCATAATCGACTGCTTTTAGCGTAGATATAACCAAGCATCATTTTATTGTCCGGCCATATCTAAGATATTCCAAATGTATCAGGCAAATCTGATGAAGATTTAATTTCAAATTCAGTTTATTGACTTGAAAAAAGGATAAAGCCCCTGGTGATTTTATTCAAACCTTGGTGTACTGCCATTGTATTGATTGATTAGTGAATCAAACGTAATAATTTGTAAAACAATCTACTGGTTGCGACTTTATCTGCAGGGATGCAAGTATTGAGGGTCCTTTTCATGGTTGGTAGCAGGATCTTAGGAAGTCAGTTCCAATTTTAGTTCTGAGCATGTTATACTACCGGTCCCCACACTGTCCAGTCTCCTTAACTGATCTATATACACACATCCCACAACTGTGAGTACGTTTTACTACCAGTCCCCACACTTTCCAGTCTCCCTGATCTACATACACGCATCCTACAGCTCTGAGCCTGTTTTACTACCAGTTCCCACACTGTCCAGTCTCCTTAACTGATCTATATACACACATCCCACAACTCTGTTTAACTATCAGTCTTGTCATTGTCCAGTCTCTCTAATGCCCATGTTCCATTGCACCGATTCACTGGAGATTGGGTGGCGATTCTCCGATCGCCGACCGGCCGGCGCTCCGGCGCTGGTAATGGAGCAGCAGTGTTGCGGCAGTGGAGCTACCCTCCTGGCGGCCGGCACCCAAACTCCCCCGGCTCAACTCTCCCAGTGCTGCTCCATTGAATCGGCGCAATGGAACAGGGGCTTAACTGATCTGTATAGAAATATTTAACCATGAAAAATTCCCAAGAACCATATTGTCCTTTGTCTCTCCAAACCTATCCCAGTTTAAGATAACTTATACATAGATGTATATGGAAACCTAGGACATATTTGTTCCCACATGAAAGGTTCTATACACATAGGCTAGAATTGTGACAGTAGCCTTTTATCACTCACTTACTTTTGCACCGCCAGTATTGAAGAACACCTACAGTTTCAACTACAGGAGTGGAGAACACCTACTTGGTGGCAAAATGGGGGGCACCAATGACACATAACTTACCTGCCCTGTGATGTCTCATCGAAGGTGAAATTCTCCAATTCATGAAATTCTCCAATTCATGATAATTAACTATAGAAGATATACAGCCCTTTTGTTATCTTATTTTTTGCTTGGTCCTACCACTACCCACACTAAATATATGTAGGAGGGTATAACTTCAATGCTACGTCATTGTGGTTAAGGGTTAATGCTGTATGATTAATTCCATTGAGCATGGGTTACTACATAGTCCACATAGCTACGGTTTGGATCTACCTGGAAAAAGTAAAATTCAAGGTAGTGTCTGTTGGGTGTAGAAGTGTATTCCGCTACATCTCTTATCATACTCAACAAACAGATGGCCTGGTTGTCAGAGGTAAATTATAATTTATGGATATAGTGATAAAAAGATACTGAAATATTTAATCATGAATAATTTCCAAGAACTATGTCGTAAGGGAGTTATATACTCCAACCATATCATTTACCAAAGACGTAGGACAGGAATGATCCTGTCGATTTATTGTTCCTTTATTATCTATTTGTCTTTGAATTAAAAAAAGAAAGTAATTTGTCATGCATTATAGATATGAATATAAGATGAAGCTTTGATTGTGACCGAATACACGATGTCAGCATTTATGTGTACAATGTACATGTTTCAAATTACGAGGAGCATATGAACATGCATCAATAACGATGAACCCAAGATAATCATGAAATTATAATTTTGTATTTTTGAATTTCACTTAAAGCGCCCGAAAAAGAGGAAATCGGTATACTCGAGTGGAAAATATTTCACAATGATTATAAGATGAATGCCAAACACAATTGTCAAATGCCAATCGGTCATATATATGTATCCAAACACCTACCCTGATGTTAAGAGACATCGTTAAAGAAACATTATAATATACATTGTTCTCTCTAATGTGCAAAAGAAGCATATTTTTAAAACCCAATCGGAGAGGAATTCCCAGACAGCTGTCAAATCTTGCCTGGCGTTATGAGAGTGTAAGACTGATAATGTAAATTGTGAGGTGCTATATATGTATATACGTGTCAATTATGTAAAAGTGAGCATATGCACAACAGAGGATGACTATTGTACAAACTCCCTATTCTCAGAGAAAAACTGCTTTGGTGAGTGGTCATAGAAAAAACTTCATTTGTCTATATTCAAATTACTATATATCGGAAGTGTGTGTTTCGGTGACACGTCTGAACATTAATCGCTGTCACGCAGCAGATCTGTCCAGAACAAGTGTCCCGCCCGCACAGTTTCCACGTACAGGAGCCTTCCCACTGCCAGCTGCGGTATGGTCGAGGGCTCACAAAATTCATAGCATTCACTCCCACCTAGTGAGTCCTAAGTACAAATAGCGTAACTCCGCTTTCCAAAATCAACTCGTAGATTGATTTGTATCCCTGTATTGCAATCAACAACCATTTGATGTGCCGCACTTCTTACATTGTAGGTAATTATTTGTTATTAACTGACTGATGTAGGACTGGTTAACGATGAATCTGATTGTAATATTTTTTTAATTGATTGACGTGCGATTTTTAGATATTTTAATGCTATTTCTTTCAGGATTATCTTGATAATCTATGACTTACAAAACTTCATATTTAAACACTTCTTCCCACCTTCCACACTTTTCTCACTTTCGCTAGAAATGCAAGTGTTTTAAACTAATAATTTACCCTTATTCTGTAAATTAAGTGTTATGATGATGTATGTATTAGTTTAGTGTCCCAGGATAAGGTGCAAAAGTTCTCATGGGGAGTCACTTAAGGCAGTGAGAACAACATAGATATTTTCCTAATATGTAAGTGTCCTTAAATAACCAAATATATATAGATCTGAAATATTTGTTGATGTTTAAACTGCCTACTTTGTGTATCATATTATGTACCTATGCATACCACTTGCTCCTACCCGTGTCGTACGTATGGCCGTACGACACTAGGTGACATATGGGTTATTTTATCAAATGAAAAGGTACAATTTCACCATTTTAAGGTAAATGGTAATTCTTAGAAAACAGGCTGTCATCAAACATCAAAATACTCGGTACAGTTGTCAATCAGATATATTCCTCTGCCATTCTGCATCTAGATTTATCTCAACCCTGGTATATTTTCCTCATAGACTTAACATTAGCAACTCATACTCAACGCCCATGGAGTATTGCAAAGATAATCAACGGGTGAAGATGTTACAAACGTTAGCCAATTAGTCTGTGATGGGGATGAGATAAAATTGAACCACACTCGATCCATAGCCACTGAAAATAGCCCATTTGTTTTGGTTTTATATGTAATCTCACTCTGCTTTGCCTCATGAGATTACTGCATCATCAAAACTCATGGCATATTTTCAACAGCCATAGATGCAGTTCCTTGTTAATAACTGATCGACAATTTGACCACATATTTTTTACTTGCAAAGACTAAACCTGTTTCCGTGTCTTCTCACTGAAAGTTATTGCAAAATAATCCAGTGCTAATGTTAAAACCAGTTTGTAGCTTAGTAAAATGTGTGCTAATGTTCTGTAAATAGATGTTCTATAAAAACTGCGATGTTCTGGTTGATAACAAGTATATGGCACATGTATTTTCAGTACTGACATATCACCATTCAGTATTTACCCATATGTGCCGATATGAAGGCCAACAGTCACGTCTAACTGTACATAGAAAGGTGCTTATTTTTGTAATTTTTAAAAACAGTGTGTAAATAAAATTATTCTAAACATTTGTTGGTGTTATAATGATTGCTTTCTTGAACAGAACTGTTTTTTCAGATTACTCTATTTCTGTCCTCTTGTTTTTTTTAAATCTTTAGGCAATTTTTATTAGGGGAATATTGTGTGTACAATCACTGAATTCGTCGATACAGCCATCCTTCCCACTCGGGCCCTAGCCCCCTACTCCAGGTTCTAATGGCAGTTCCGAATGAGCAGTGGGTACCATTTTCCTGTAAGTTCCCATGACCTCCCCATGCTCGAGGCGAACACCCCTACCATTCACCTCTTGCACATAAGCGCGGCGCTGTGGTCGCCGTGATAACGGGTTGCGCTGGTCTTGTGTAACAGCGCCCCACTCGCGGAAAATCAACGTCGCTGTGCTTATTTGAAAACGAGGCATGCTACCTGATGTGGCTTCACTGTACAGTGGCTGCCTATATGTATGGGTTTAAATTCACAGACAACCCATATTTTTCACAGTTTGCTTTTCTACCACACCTCCTGAGGAGGGTCTTGACATCTGGGACTAGGTGTGAAAACACTTCAATCAGCCGCATTTTAGCTGCAATAATAAAGTCCAACATGATCTAGATAAAATGCTAAACTTGATAGATAAAAATAAACTGATGAATGTCGAAGAATCAAAACTTATGTGGGCACTCTCCCAGCAGAGATCTTGCGCTCTACTTCCTGTGGCCGCTTATATCTCTGCCCCAACCTGCCTGTTTGGGCTCAAATCTGGCCCATACGCCAGTCTTTTTAAATATCCTAAATTCTTAGTGCTTTGGGCAGTATTTTGTGGTTTACATGTAAATAGATATGCATCTATTTATATGATAAATGATTTGCACTCATTTCTGTTACTTGTTATATCAAATCAGGTATAGTCTTAGGGATTACTTTCTTCATTGGAAGGCACCTCATGTGTTACAGGGTTTTGTTTGTCAACATAACACATGTGCTCACTCGAAGTGGCAGGCTAATCAACAATAGATTCACATCATAAAGTGGCTTTAGAAAGAGCTGGATTGTCTGTTAACCCTATTTAACAATTCCTATATTTCCTAACTAATGATATATGAGTTGTTTGACTTGTATAACTTTTGACAGTTGCTTTGTTTTGAATCTCAGATCTTCGCTGGTCCCCCTCTCTTTAGTGGATACCCAGGGAACAGGCTTTGGGTTGGGGCAGAGACTAAGCACAGCGCTAGCGCCGTGAAAGATCTGGGGGAGAGTGTTATGTGGGTTGGAAAAAGCCTTGAAAATGAGATCAGCTGTTTCATAAAAGGCATTATCCTACCCCTAATAAAAAACGCCATAGGCTTAACATGGGATTTGTTTATTTCACGGGTGTGACATAAAGTGTAGTTTATGCCACTGCTTTCTGATACTGAAAAAATATGGAAACTGGGTAGGATAAAATCTAGACGCCACTCGTTTGAGTTTGAGCTTATTTATGCCACTCATTTTGTTGGCTCCGTAATTTCACTTGTCTTCGACTCGTGAAATTACGGAGCCAACAAAATGTGTGGCATAAATAAACTCAGACTCAAACTCGTGACGTCTCTTGATAGTGAATTTGATATTCTAGATTTTAGATTTGAATTACAGATAAATAGTAGATTTAATCTGAAATCAGATATCTTCCATTTTTATCTATACCTTACTGGCATCTCTGTGAATATAAATCCTTTCTTATTTTAACATCAGTTTACCCACTCACTGATGCCACACATGATGGTTCAAAAGAAAATAAAAAATTCCAGTCTGTCAGACTAGGCTATGGTCTACAATATTGATATAACCCTATATAACTTATATCAAGATCAACAAAACCTATAATTACATGGAAATCCATTATTTTGACCATGCTGTCAGAAAATTCAGGTAATTTTCCATTAAAATGCCAAATTACAGGCCTATGACATATAAAACTGAGTACCTGACATTTGATATGGTACTAATAAACATTCCATGGCAAATTCTTTTTCTTTATATTCTTGTTTCATGTTTCCTTTTCCTAATATGGACTGCCTGCAATTTTTGGAATTTAATGTATTCTCTGGAATATAATACTGACTTATCAATAATGGTTTCCATTTTAGCCTACATGTGCAGAGATGCATGATTCTTTTTCATATCACATACTGTGGGAAAAATCATAAATATGATTAGATCTACATTTGTCATATGTAAAATATTCACATCCTCATCTCCATTGATGACAGGGCCGAGAGACAGTTAAATATTGCACTTGTAAAATATTGCAATCTTTGACAAATTAGTCATCTGTCATAATGCTCCATTACCTCAGGAAATATCTATCACTTGTGACTTGTGGATATAGATGATCCAAAAGCAGTGGCATATGGTGCTAGCAGTCATAAATAACAGCTCATGGAGAAGCCCAATCCTCAGTAAAGGCCTCTGTAGCCTAGTGTCCTATGGTCTGCAAGCCTCCTCACTGTAGTGGTGGTAATGCTGAGCAGCCTGGAGATGTTGACTCCACGGTGTCTGGGTTCCAAGTGAGCCAAAATTACATTTAGTGCCTTTTACCATCTTTGGATAATGACACTCATAAATCATAGTATGTACATAACCAAAGAAAACAAATATTTAAGAAGCTCGTTCTCTCACTGTATGAGGGGCGGGTCTATATTTTTAATGAAATTATCATCTAGAATAATTTCTGAATATCAGCTTTAAAGGGTTAATACATACATCACACCTCGTTCTGGTGCGGCCTACTTGTCGGCCATTACAATATGGCACCAGTGTGAAGAGGGTCTATGTAGCCACCAAGCTTGTCGCTGTGACATCATAGATGTCAACAACTGTATCCCCATAGTGGCTACCGTTACTTGTATCAACCATATCTCAACAGAAAGCTGTGTTTGAATACAAAACTTTTGTAATAAAGGGCTAGTGTAGACTAAACCTGAGGTAGTAGCTCATCAGGTATCTTATTGTGCTTTTAGGGTCATTTCAAGGTGCCCAGATACATTTAGTCAGTCTGAACTTTATTAACTCAACAAACAGATGGCCTAGTTGTATCATTATTTGGGCCATATTAATTAGTATTTGTAGATCCAGTGCAAAAGTTACAAATTCCCGTCTGAGAACCAATCACGTAATGGTTTCGCAGCCGGGGGGGGGGCGGGGGGTTGATATCGATTCCCTGTATACGTAAACAAATATTCAGACGAGGCAAATAAATGTAAGGTTCTCACCCCTTAGTGAAAAAGGGGATTTTAAGCAGCCCCACTCAGTGATAAGTAATTAAATATATGTCAATATTTTAAACTGGATGAAAACATTTTAAAATCTTTCTATGTAGACAGTCTCCATCGGTAATCAGTCAGCTCTTAATTTTGAACGGAAATAGGTCTTTGCATACTGTGGTGTCACCAAACGATATTAGGAGAGGTGCTTTGATCACACTTTACAGTTAGTGCTGAAGAATCGATCTATTATGCGAATTGAATATCTTTTTCAAGATCGAAAAATACACAGGTACACTTAAGAAAGATTTGATGTTAAAAGATGAGATTTGAAGTGAAATAAAGAAAGAGCTTGCTCATTTAAGAAAAAAAGAAAGGATTACTGCATCCCTCTAACATTCTAGACCCAGAGAACTTTCCTCTTCTGTCAGTTGGGGTAACAAAACTAAGTTGTGGAATTTCCTAGCTAGGAGAGACCCAGAGATCATGGAAAACATGCCAGTGTCAAACGCAGCATGGGATTGAGGCTCTGTCGATAGGTTCTAACTACTATTATATTAGCGTGAATGAGGCTCAATTGTTACTGTCTTTGTTTACCTGAGGTTCACAAATCTTTTTAGAATAAAATGGAAAGCTGACATCTCTGAAAGGCAATCGCCAGAAGCGCCACCTACAATAATCTACATTTACCAACAGTCTACTAGAACAACAATCAATGGTTTTATGGACAAGCAACCATAAACCACAAGTAGTTGACGCAGAGTATTCCACGAGCATTAGTGAGTGTATTACGAAGTCAAACTAGAGTGATTTAATAAGCAACCTGTATGAGAATTCCTCTTTTGTATTTACCACTCACCTTTATGAATGAATTAAAGCCTAGAATGACCATACTATAGGCTCGGTTCCCAACAGCTGTAGCGACTTTATTTTTTGCTTTCCATGTACACTGTACAAAGAGACTGCAAATCTGTCTGGGTGAGAATTTTTCTTTCTAACCCATGGGTTACGAAATCCCCATTGAAAATGTATGGGGCCACAGTAAACCACTACCCCATGGTTTACAGCTTTTCAAAATCCACTATCGAATTTCTAGAAATAGAAATAATTACTAATGACCATGGGTAGGAACCCAACAATCTATGCTTTTTAGAAGATCGGCTCAGTAAACCACTCGCTCGTCTATTACTACGCGTCAACGTCTCGTGGTTTACGACCGCCCGTCCAAGTAACTATCGATTATTGTCTATATAATCAATGCCTGTGTCCCCTATAATCAATGGATTGCAATACCGTAATCATGGTTATGGGTTCTGACAACCTAGAAACAATGGTTCCTGTGGCCATTTACATTTTCATTGGGGACTAAGTAATAGTTCGACAATAAAAAATGAACAAAAGTCCTGAGAGGTTTCGGTTTTCAATGACCTGGCATTTATTTTTCTCAATCAGCGTTCTTTGAAAGTCATGCAGATTATGCTGAAGACTCCTTGGATGTTATGGATAGGAAGACATCGCCAACAGGGAAAAAAGCGAGACTAACCCTAGATGCAGTCGATTACGTTCGCCTCTTCTATGGGGCTGCAATCTGGGCCAATTTACCATCAGTTTACAATGAGCAGGATCAGATGATGTCTCGTGTGTCGGTTTAAAACATTCCGCCTAAAACATTTAATACAATGGCAGCTCTACAAATGAAGCTATCTTACACAGAACTTGTCAATAAAATATATAACGTATATCTGAACCGAGTATGATTTCCCACCCACCCCCCTCCCCAGAGTTTGTCCACAGAAAAATGAAAATCAGATAATCAACAATAACGGGCACACATATGTATACACTGTTACGAACTACACCATCTTAAATTATGCAGCAGGTCTCTTCAAGAAGGGCTACTGTGTAGGGTCTGTCTGAAGCAAAGGCCTCATTCCACGCTTTGATTGCCCATGGATGCTATCTATGACAAAATGTGGCTTCGTTCCACGCTTTGATAGCACGTGGATACTGATATCCATGACAAAATTCAGCCACAAACCACGCATTTTGATCAAATGTGTCTGCGTACAACATTTTGATTGCCCATGGGTACCCTTATTCATGACAAAATGTGGCTGCATACTATGCTTTCATGTTATGTGGATGATAATACCCACGGCAAAATGTGGCTGCTTACCATGTCTCTATATTTTGGATACTGTCATCCATGACAAAATGTGGCTGCATACCAGGCTTCAATAGCCGTGGATACTGATATCTAAGACATATCCTATGCTTTGATAGCCTGTGGAAGCCGATATCCTTGACCAAATGTGGCGGCAAACTATGCTTTGATTCACCTGGATACTGATATCTATGACAAAATGTGGCTGCATACCATGCTTCAATTGCACGTAGATATAGCTTTTCATGACAAAATGCGACCACATGCCATGCTTTGATTGCCTGTGGATACTGATACCCATGACAAAATGTAATAATGCCCTTCGAAGGAATGGATTAACAGCCGTGTCAGTCATACTGCGTCAACAGAGCATATCTTGAAGCAACCATCTTGACGTAAATGTGGATTTTAGGGAACATGCGTAGGTTTGTACAGGTAAACTTTCTCCGAAGGGTGTGCTTCGACATGAGCAGATAATATCCTTATCGTACAACAATTGATACGCATTCACAATTCAGGTGTGAAAGAAAAATGCTGAACAGACTTTCCATTCTCTCACACAGGAACAGCTCAACTATTAGCAACACATTTACCAATGGCGTATTAGGACTCACATATTGTATATCATTTCCTACAGGGATAATGCTTTGCCAGAAATGCTGATTTACTTTTGACTGAGAAATATTATGTAAGAGTGCACACAGAACCTTTTGCTAACACACTGAGATCAAAATAATGCGGTGTGGCGAAACCTTATATTCCTTCATTTGTTCCCTACTAAAGAGAAATACTAATCATCTTAAAATTTGACTTTTTTCAAACTTATCCTTACGTCATGGGACGTCAACCAATCAGAAGACATGTCTCATGGGACATATGTAACGTCCAATGATATGTCGCTATAGCTTTAAGTGAACAAATCACTCAATAAAAACCGATAATTTATTTGAAATTTAGGTATTTTTATGCAAAATCTTCAATTTGTAGATCACACACATTTCTGTTCAAATATTCATAATCCTGTTCAAAGAGCACAATTTCTCGTTGTGCGTAGAATATTGCCAGATTTCTCAATGTCCCAATGTGGACAATTCTATCTCCAGGCTATTCCTGTGATATAAACTAAACACCTCTAGTCATTTGCCACTAATTTCTTCAAACACCAGGTTTAAATTCTTCAAATTCAAACTTCTACAAAAATATTATTTTCTTTCTTTAATATTGAATTTCCTCACAGCTCAAGTTAATAGATTTCTGGGACCGCAGTCTAAACGTGGTTTCCACGAGACACTTTTCTTAAATTTAAATGGCTGGAGATATCTCAAACAAGGTACAGACAGAATCTGTTCACTAACTGAAATCTAAGCTCCATCTTCATGATCACTAGGGCATAAATCTAATTCAACAAGATGATCACAGGAAACATATACAGTAGCACCCCGTGTAAGGAGTCACCCCATGTACGGGAACACCCCCTGTAAGGGGACACCCCATGTAAGGGGGCACCCCATGTACGGGGCCACCCCATGTAAGGGAACACCCCATGTAAGGGGGGCACCTCATTTACGGGGACACCCCATTTACTGGGACACCCACTCTACGTGAACACCCCATGTACGGGGACACCCCATGTAAGGGAACACCCTATGTAAGGGGAAACCACATGTAAGGGACACCCCATGTATGGAATCCCCCCACGTAAGGAGTCACCCCATGTAAGGGAACACCCCATGTAAGGAGCCACCCCATGTAAGGGGCCACCCCATGTAAGGGGCCACCCCATGTAAGGGACCACCCCATGTAAGGGGCCACCCCATGTACGGGGACACCCCATGTAAGGGAACACCCCATGTAAGGAGACACCCCATGTAAGGAATCACCCCGCGTAAGGAGACACCCCATACATGAATTCAGGTATTTCAGTTGGGGTCATGAAAAAAAAAATTTCATGTGGAATTTCCTGCCACAGAGAGACTGAGAAAACATGGAAAACACATGGATATTGTCCATCAAATGGGGCTGCCGTGTGTGGGAAAGTCTGAATCACTTTTTATTGGTGTGAATGAGGTCCAATTGATTTACATTAGAATTTTATAAACTGAAAATGATAACAAAAGATTTCCTTAGAAAAAAGGAAGACTGCCATCTCTGAGTATGGGGGTCACTTTCTTTAGAACAGATATTTTTTTCCTCTTTGAATTAATGCGTAAGGGGTCACTCGGTGACACCAGTAAACGGAGGGCGTCTCATAACGCGGGGTACTACTGTATACTAAATTCTCATTACACTACCAACCACATATTGTACTGTTATAGATACATAGGTTCTGCATCTCCTGTTACTTTTTATGCCTTTCTAATTCAACAAAAGTATGTGAAAACATTCTGACTTGATACCTTTACTATATAACCAATCATACACGCACATAATGTCTTAAAAGTAATACCATACAAATGGTTTCCTTCAAAAACCTTTTATGTTTTTGTCTTTTTTTACGATCCACAGTGAAATGAGACATTAGAAACAACAATAACAGGTCTGAAGAACTCAGCTCTCGCCATTTTACAATCAAAATAAACAATAAAATATTCAAACAAGACTTCACAGACCTGCTGCCAGTACATGATTTTATAATTATACATCAGAGATCCACACCACTTACAGTGAAGTCTGTGCCCCTCACAGTTCTATGCAAGCAATATATCTATTTAGCATTCTTGTATCTTTTTTTTACTGAATCAATCAAGAATATATGGAGCAAATGCTGATAGAAATAGAATCTTTTTTGTTTGAAGCACACATATCCTTTTTTTTTTAAATTTTTTTAAATGTAGGCCATATATGAGTGTAATAGAGAACGGAAGTGACCCAGTTGCAGTGTAAACTACCCGTTAACACGGGTGACCTTCAGACGGCAGATGAAAACGAGGTTCAAGGTCAAACTTAGGACCAAGGTCAAGCTGAAGACCAGGCAGCTTCTCAATCACTGTGTAGCAAGCATGGGATTTGGAAATTTGCAAAAAAAATCTAGAAAAAGCCTACCGAAGGTTTGGGGGCCTGTATTTTCAGTTAGTCTAAATGAATGTCTGGCCTCAGCTAAGAGCTAAAATGGCCTTTTTAATTTTGTCAACTTATTTTCTCCTCAGATTTACACTGACCTCAAGAATGACCCTTGAGACGTAAAAAAGAAATTCAGGAAATCTGGAAATATCCAATGAAATCCCATGCCTTGGGTGACCACTTAGTCTCCACACTGCTGGAAATGATATTACAAATCTTCAGACCTGACCTGATATCGCTTATATCTTTTTAAATCTAACCTTCTTGTGAACTGGTATTGTATTTTGAAGTAGTGCTCTTTCAGGTCTGTATCATAATTCTAGAGAGAGAACAGAGGAAGATAAAAAATCATTGATTTTCTTGCCTAACCTCAAATGCAATCATAAGAACTGGTAATCAGCCATATTTGTTACTTGAAATAAATTACTTTCATTAGCAAATCCTTTGATTTGATAGTGGATATTCCATCTTAATATATCATACTCACATACATACAATGTTTACCATCAGGTCTGCACTATACCCATCATCCTGAAATCCCGTGCACACCATCTAACTCTATTGTCCCTATGCTGAGTGAATACAGAGAGACCCTCACAGTGTTAATGAGACTTTAATTAATCACCTTATTACCTTTCACAGGGCGAGGCAAACCCCAAACCTGACAAGAATTTATTTAACTGATTCTGGATATCTGCATCACAAGAACACGATCAGTAACTACGAGGAAAATATAGGAAATCTTTATGCGCTGGATGTGACGCCATCTTTGACTAAAACAATCACTTCTCACATAAACTTATCACCGGTTAATAAGCGTGGGATTCGGAAATTACAACATCTCCTGAAAATGCTGCTGGGGGCGCCTGGGCCTACATTTTCAGTTAATCATTTTGTCAACTTATTTTCCCTTCGGATTTATACTGACCTCAAAAATGACCATTGAAATTTTTTTTTTTTAATCCAAAAAGAAAAAGGGGAGTATGTGTGTGTCGTGGAGGCAAGGCAGAGCCAAACCTTAATCTTTCAGCTTGAAAAAATATAACTTTTCTACAAGGACACCGGGGCTACTGACATCAAAGCAACATCTAAAGATTTAAAATGGGAGGACTGGTACATTACTGGTCACAAGATTATGACAAAAAAAGCGACAGCTTGTGATGAATTTCCATTCTCATTTGCAATCACTTTCTGTTTTACATGCTGATTCTGGCTTGTTCTTAAAAATGAAGAACTCACTCAGTATGTAATAAAGGAATTACATGAGGATATATGGTTTAGTCCAATATCCCATCCTACCCATGAAGAGGGCAGAACTACAGGCATGTCAGTTGGGATCATGATGAAATATAGGAAATATATTTCATGCGGAATTAACTGCCTCAGAGAGATAGAAAACATGGAAAACACACCGGTATTGGACATGGAATAGAGCTGGGATGTGTGGGGAGGTTTGAAACATTGTTAAGTGGTGTGAACGAGGCCCGATTTATTTTCTTTGTTTTCACCAAGATAAAATAAATTTTATAAACTGAAAATGAAAACAAAGAATTTCTTTGGAAAAGAGAAAAACTGTCATCTCTGTAGGAAGAGGGACTAATTAAGGGGATTCAACTTCAGTCTACCAGGAGTTGAAGTCAAGTATCTAGAATCAAATCTATGTGGACAAAAATATAGCAACTAAACTTAATGTTAAGTTTCAATGCAAAAGCATGGCAATGTTTAGGATAGGTCGCAGGCTGAATTTACATCGCTGGTTTATCATTCGGGATACATGTCGCGAAGTCTGACTAGTGTAGCACGCAGTGCGGGTCTACCATACTGTGTGATAGAAATCGATTCACATTTCACTGATAAAACTGATGCCAAAATGCTCCAATATTGGGCCCTAGCATTACATTGGTTTCTGAAGTGTTGAAACATCACAGGGTGTGATTGATTTTCAATAAAACTTGAAACTAAAGCCTGTGAGACAGTGACATGCCTCAACTCACTGATTCAAATCCGGCTGAGGAATTTTTCAGATCAGTGACATTATTTTTCAAGATAAACACTTCACCGGCCCGATTTCATTGCCTGACAGACAGCCACAGGGCATCACTTGTAATCGGGATATAACCGACTCTGCACTGGGTCCTAGGCTTGTTCGTGGCAGCACCTTTTGATGACAGCCGGGTCACCGTACAAAGGTGTCATACATCAACGCCATGATTTTTGATTCATGTTGACCATGAGATCTAACAATGGGCCACTTTATTTGATGCTATGAATTTCAAGTTCACTGTTACAGATTGCATAACTGTATTCTGCATCAATAAAGAATTTTTTTGAAAAAAAAATCACTGAGTATCAGGGATCAGCGTCACTGTATTGTCAGCTTGACATGGTTTGATGTGCAGGGATGAAAGTTGGGATTGAGGAAAAAATATCGGAAATTTGAAATGCTTATAAAAAAAGAACCATTTATATAATTATTTTAGTACAGAATGGCTATGAATCGAGATATATCCTAACACTGCCAGTGTTGCAGATGTATATAAAATGTTGGAATTCCATCATTTGGCGGAAAACTTCAATTCCTGGATGTGCGTCAAGACTGATGGCTGTTTGATGGGTATTATAAGGTCAGTGAAGTGTCTACATTGAACGAAATGTCACTAGTTTTCACCACTTCAAAGAGGTTTATCAACCAGAATCTGATCAGAGAATATCCTGACGCTCATGTCTAAAGCGCTGATTCCACCGACACAATTTCTTTTGCCTAGCAGTTTCGGACTGTGTCTTGTAGCATCTGGCTGCATCTTTATGGATCGTACTAAATCTTGTAAGATCATTACACCTATGTGTGGAGCCCCTATTATCGCTCACAAGGGCTTTTTCCATCACAGGGATTCAACCAGACAGCCTCACACGATTCATCCTGACTTAGCGAGTCAACAGATCGGCTTAGATTAGGCTTTATTCACATATCTAAAATACTGATTCCGTCAACACACAAGATATAGCGAGATTAGTCATGATTTGGTCGTCTTGCTAAATCTTGCTAGGTTTTGAATAATCATGTGCATATTTACCACGAGGTGTCTTAAGGTGTTGCGATGGTGGAGCACCAAAAAATACACTCGACATCGCGTGCTACATATTGCGACAAAGGAGGTGCGACATGTCACAACTCTGTAAGATATAACAAGATATACCAAGCTATACCACTAGAAATCCATCGTGTTGGTGGAACCAGCCCTTAAGCCTCGATTAATTTTGAAGATCAAATACAAGTTAAGGTCAGACAAGGATATACTGGTGTACATGTTGGCAGCATCAGGCTGCCCTCAAGCTGTTATTCATTATTATACTTTCATTAGGTAGTCCAGGCCAGCAGGCTAACTAAATCCAACATCCTATTCCACAGGAATGCAGTGTTGGATATGCCTCTGCGATAATTACATACAAGATAGGGCTGGTGTAAGAGATGGGGCTGAGGCATTGTATGTGTGCGTGTAAGTGTGTGTTTTAGTGTTTTATATTTAGTATTTACTTATTCCTCTATTGCACTACATTAAATTAGTTTATTTTTCAGGTAAAAGCAGGGACTTATGCAAGTCGATGGTAAGGCTCCCAGGTATATATCAGTAATGAATCGCCTGCAAATCACATGGATTTAACAGGAAAACAGAGGGAGAAAAAAAAACGGGAAAAAAAATCACCTGGAGAATTACGAATCCGCATTGAACACTGTCACAACAACACAAATCCCGACAACAACGGAGCTCCCACCTCCCTCATACCCCCAGCCGGCATAGTCAACAATACACAATAATAATAATAGTAACACACATACATATCGACGCCCTTTCTTCAATAAATACATTAGACTATATATCCCTGTAAAAAAACACTTCTCATCTCGTGGTGGGGCCACCACTTGTGCGGTGAACCTAAAAGCGCTTGGCACAGGTGCCCGTGGGGTAGTGGGAGGGGGGGGTTCACTTGCGGCTGGCTAGGCGGGCGCTGGAGCGAGTGTGGGGGCGGCCCCCCCGGTCCTCCCTGCTGCCGGTGGCGCTGCTGCCGGTGGCGCCCCCGTGCTGGCCGTTGGTTCGGTGCACCGGCGACTGTTTGGGCGTGATCTTAAAGCAGTAAATGTCCAGATAGTCGCAGATCTGGCTACACGTGGACATGGAGAACATCAACAGGTCTATCACGCAATAGAACTGCAAAGAGATAAGAGAAAACACAATTATTTAATTAAAATTTAAATTTCAAATTTGATTTTTTTTTTTAATGAGGAAAATGGCAGTGCATTCTGGAGAGGTAATCAAAGTAAAAAGGAAGGCATTTCCATGCTATGTAATTTTTTAAAAACTTTTTATCTAGATATCATAATATCCAGAGTGGACATGGCACGTAGTATATCGGGTGCAGCTACCGCTTGAATGAGTTGTCAGGAGACAGCACGATGATGTCATCATGCACTCACTATCGAAAATTTCCCTTGCTGATCCGTGCGTTTCTAGGTGAATCACTAAGTAGATAGATTTGCGTATGCCCTTGTCGTGATGTCATGCTCTGGGGCGTGGTCTGTTGTCACAGAGTTGTCTATATACAACAAATAGCGGCTTCATCTATGGGAATCATCAGGCTGCTAATGTTATGGTGTCAAAGGCCCCATCTGGCACTGCCGTCAGTGGCATTTGACAAGCAGTATTTAAGTATCTTTATAATTCAGGGATGTTAGTTGGGGGTCAGAAAAAAGCGGGAATATTCTACATGTGGAATTTGCTGCTTCAGTGAGTGTGAGAAAACACGGAAAATACATTGGTGTCATCCACGGCTAGGGCTGAGGTATGTTGGGGGTTGTCTTAAAGGGATAGCCTACAATTCACAGTGGCACCATCTGGCGATTTGTAAATATTGTCAAGTATAAGTCAAAACTGGGTCCTTGTGATTCATTCTAATGCAGAACGAGTAAATTTAACATTTTGTCCATGGCATAGATTTTACTATGTGAAAAACAACTTTTTAGAATATCTATATATTATATTATAATATCATCATAATATTGATCTCTACATCAAAACCTAGCACGGTGACCTCATTTCTTAAATTAGTTATGTATCGTCTACAACACTTGGGATGTCACCATATTCAATTTCCAGGAAAATGACATGGGTTCTAATTTTCAAGGTGAATTGTCCGATATGTCTTTAAAACATGTGTGCGATTCCAAGAACTCCAAACTAGTGGGTGCTTATGACCAATTCTATTTTTGGCACCTCTGTTACCATTAGATTAGTACAAGAGGAAATATAGTTTGGATCTGCTGAATTTATTCGAAATTGGACTTGTACAGTTTTATAATTCGACATCTAATAGAGCATAATTGTTGAACAAAAATGATACTTACGAAACACATCCATAATACGATGTATTCATTGAAGATGGTACTAAAATACTGATTGAGAAAAAGCATTCCTGGCCCTATATAACTCGAGTCCATGAATCCCATCTCACTTTTTGTCATGTGAGCAACCTACAGGAGAAAAGAAAACAGAAATTCCAAATTAATGTCAATAATGTGCTATTGTAAAGGGTGTGTTCAACTGGCATTCAATTCTATGTCATGTACCAATACCAGCATATCATTTCTAAAATTTATTTTATTTTTGTCACCGAGGTGTCATTACCACATTTTCATAATCTATAGCATATCATTTTTAAGTGCTATGCCATGAACCAATATCAACATATTATTTCAAGATGCTATGCAATTTTAAAAACCTATCAACAAAGCCTAAAGACATGATTTATTCTACTACATATCAATGACAGAAGAGATTTGTTGGCATACTTACAATTAGTTTATTTGTGACTTTAATGCCGACTATACTAAAGCTGAGAATGTAGAGGCATGGGTGGTTTTCGTATATGTGGGTATCTGACTTTTGCCAGATCATTAGTGTCAACACGATGACGATGGCAAAAGGCAAGACTGGTGACAGCACGCTGGTGCCCTGAAACACAGGAATACACACAACACATTATACAGGGATGGCAGTTGGGGTCAGGAAGTAAGGGTTCGTACAGCCCAATAATTTTCCAGGCTCTAATATTTGTTTTCCAGGCACATCTGGTCACTGTTTTTAAATCCATGTCTGATTCATCACCAAATCTAGTTAAAATTTTCTTTATCGTCGTTACTACCTCTGTTTTGTGCCAGATATCTTCAGAATCATTTTCTTTGTTGCCACTTTTAAATATGAAGACAAATAACCAAATCCATGCTATATTACTAGCAATTTGCTGTACATGGTCAAATAAAGGATTTTTGGAACTATTCAATCATGAAATTTCATAAGCAGCCAGGTTAAGGAAAGATAATGATGACCATAATTTCATAGACAAATTGTTTTTATGCAAAACAAAATTTTCCAGGCTATTCTAGGTTTTTCCAGGCTCTCTGTGAGAATTCCAGGCTTTCCTAGGCCTGGAAAACCCAAAAGCATAATTCCAGGCTTTTCCAGGCTCTGTATGAACCCTGGGAATAAAAGTAGAGATATTTTTCATGTGGAATTTACTGTCTCAGGGGGTGTTGCTCCATGTTTTGCGGATCACAGAATAGCGAACTTAGGTCGAAATCGTTGCTCCAGATGCTTTGCGAATCACAGTATATTAAATTATGTCGCCATCTATATTCAATTAAGAATCTAATGAACCTTTCACCTATATCACTGAAATCGGGTGTTGTAAAAAGTAGCGATACAAGGTGAAAATGTGGATACCACGTGACACAATCAGATATTACTGGAGCAACGCTTTTCCCAAATTTCTAGGAGAAATGAACTCCAGAGAGACTGAGAAAACATAGAAAACTGATTACTGCTGCCAAGAAATGGGCTGAGGGTCTTTGGAGAAGTTCAAACCACTGTTTTATTGGCGCGAATGAGGCTTATTTTACATTATCTTTACTGAAGATTAACAGTAGAAAAAATATAAGCGATATTTGTAAATAATTTGAGAATCATAAATATAGGAAGATCATGTGTGTATTCGGGTTCAAACTTAATTCAACCCACCGTTCCGCGTTTCTTTGTCCGGTGGACATGGCGGTTCGATGATTAAAAAAAAATAGGGAACAAGGCTTAGCAGTTTAGGTAGACAGGGGACAAGACTCCCCAAACTCCCAAAAGGTGGCAGCACTGTAACCCCACTGGATCCACTCCACCACAAACTGCTCAAAAAGAGACAGTCTCTGCAAATCAATGGACCGGATCGACCACGTCACATAGATGCATTTGATCTTGACCAATCAACCGCAAAGATACATTCAGTAAACAAAACTGACCAATGGGAATCTAAGTTTCAAGACCAGCAGCCTTCCGCACGCTCGCCGCACTGGCGAGAACAGCCGATCGGTCACTTCCTCAGTAGTCGCCGCCAATGCAACGTCAACGTATATCATGTGTGTATTCGTCTAATCTTTTATTTATACTGATTGAGCTCAACAATAGAGATTGCTTGGTTTAATCTCTGCAAGTGCAGTCAGAAATAGTCGGGTTTAGTTTCTTTGTTCTCATCTCATACCTTCATTCTGTGAGGATTTCATGGATATTGTTCTACAAATTACTTGTTAAACAATTTTGTAAATATTGGAGAAGATTGAGGTATTATGCGTCTTTAGTGCTGGAATGCCTGGGGCATCAGCACGGTAATGTTTTCTGTTAGAAATACTTACCGCTATAGTGGACCCGTTTTTGCCGCTGCCGCCGCCTTGTATAACACTAAAATAGGAGTGGCAGGCTAAAATGGCTATCATGACGCTGAAGTAGACCATAACCAGCCGCAGTTCTATACCCAGCATGGGAACCTGCAATAAAGAATGAGAGCATTTAACATCAGTCTGCTATAGAGCCGCAGTTCTATACCCAGCATGGGAACCTGCAATAAAACATGATACCATTTAACATGAGTCTGCGATAGAGCCGCAGTTCTATACCCAGCATGGGAACCTGCAATAAAATATGATACCATTTAACATGAGTCTGCTATAGAGCCGCAGTTCTATACCCCGCATGGAAACCTGTAATAAAGAATGATAACATTTAACATGAGTCTGCGATAGAGCCGCAGTTCTATACCAAGCATGGGAACCTGCAATAAAATATGATACCATTTAACATGAGTCTGCTATAGAGCCGCAGTTTTATACCAAGCATCGGAACCTGCAATGAAATATGATAACATTTAACATGAGTCTGCGATAGAGCCGCAGTTCTATACCCAGCATGGGAACCTGCAATAAAATATGATACCATTTAACATGAGTCTGCGATAGAGCCGCAGTTCTATACCCAGCATGGGAACCTGCAATAAAGAATCAGGGGTGAATGTCGGGACTGATGAAAAAGTCGGAAACAAAAAAACCAAAAAAACTGGGGCGTATTCGGGGGGGGGGGGGGGGCGCCCCCCCCCCATGCCGTCAAACAAAATTTCGTCACTTGACGGAACTCTGACGGCAGTGTCAACGGCCCTTGCTGCGTTTAACTGCCGCCAAAGTACTGGCTGCGGAATTTAGTTTTATTTTATGATTTTCATACTTTGTTAATGATAATATTTCAAGATGCAGAAATTTCTGATTTCCGTCAATTGTCGGCGAACTTGCATCCCTGAAGAATGAGAGCATTTAACATGAGTCTGCAATAGAGCCCCAGTTCTATACCCAGCATGGGAACCTGCAATAAAATATGATACCATTTAACATGAGTCTGCGATAGAGCCGCAGTTGTATACACAGCATGGGAACCTGTAATAAAATATGATACCATTTAACATGAGTCTGCGATAGAGCCGCAGTTCTATACCCAGCATGGGAACCTGCAATAAAATATGATACCATTTAACATGAGTCTGCGATAGAGCTGTAGTTCTATACCCAGCATGGGAACCGGCAATAAAATATGACAGCATTTAATATGAGTCTGCGATAGAGCCGCAGTTCTATACCCAGCATGGGAACCTGTAATAAAATATGATAACATTTAACATGAGTCTGCAATAGAGCCGCAGTTCTATACCCAGCATGGGAACCTGTAATAAAATATGATACCATTTAACATGAGTCTGCGATAGAGCCGCAGTTCTATACCCAGCATGGGAACCTGTAATAAAATATGATACCATTTAACATGAGTCTGCGATAGAGCCGCAGTTCTATACCCAGCATGGGAACCTGCAATAAAATATGATAACATTTAACATGAGTCTGCTATAGAGCCGCAGTTCTATACCCAGCATGGGAACCTGCAATAAAATATGATACCATTTAACATCAGTCTGCAATAGAGCTGCAGTTCTATACCCAGCATGGGAACCTGCAATAAAATATGATACCATTTAACATGAGTCTGCGATAGTGCCGCAGTTCTATACCCAGCATGGGAACCTGCAATAAAATATGATACCATTTAATATCAGTCTGCTATAGAGCCGCAGTTCTATACCCAGCATGAAATCTATAATAAGGGTTGATAACATTAAACGCTAGTCTGTGATGGTACCAAGCATGGGGACTTGTAACAAAGAATGATAGCATTTAACACAATTGCCGACAGCTCTCTACCCAGCATGCAATGCTGTTTTTAATAGAGGTAGGCAGATAATAACAGAAAAAAGCGTAAGAATTTTTCATTTCTGAAATTTTCATCTGTCTGAGCAATGGCATTACATGGCACCAGAAGTTATATCGAGAGTAGTTGGGGTTAGGGCCCTGCAATAAACAGCAACATTTTGTGGTTCTGCTAAGTTAGTTATCTCAATAGCCGATATGTAATATGCAGAAATACAAGAAATTGGAATTAGGATATTCAAGAATTAAGCATTACGATGATACATCATGACGATTAAAAGACAATATGAATATTTTTCGAGGTGAGAATTCTTTTACTTCCCACACCACATAGACATGGTATGAGAAAGATTGGCCTTTGATGTAGCAGTAAATCTACCACTACTGGGGGTGCAGGAGAAAAGTGAGAGAATACAAAACAATGTTTACATACCCTGTTGGTCCAAAATGAAGTGCCGAAGATGCCGGAAACAATGTACAAAAATATGACACAGAATTGGGCCTCAGTGACATCAATCCTGAAGTGAGAAACAAGAGTTCATCTTACTTAGCAGCCACAAGAGATATTCAAATTAATATTTCCTGCTAGATTTGGACTCTTTATAGGGCAGAGAGCATTCCCTAGTTCCTTGATAAGCTATTAGGTGGCTCACTGGTAGTTCCAGTCTTCAAGCAGATCTTCTGTCCCACTTGGAAACTAAGCGGCACTAAGGATCTGGCAGAAGAGTGGGCTAGTTAACTCACAAAGAAATCTTAGATATTTGAACATTTTTACATTTCTAAATGCCTACTGCACAAAGGTCACCATTAAAATCATTTTCATGAGCTATACAGAAACTAGATTGTAAAGAACTCCACAAAAACAAAACAAAAAAGTCTCTTAAAATACGATATCTCTAGCCATCATACCTCCCTATTACGCTAACGTTAAAATTACAGGGAAGTCAAATAGGGTCATAAAAGATAGGAATACTTTTAATGTGGAATTTACTGCCTCAGAGAGAGTATGAAAACATAGAATACGGATCACTATTTTCTATGGACTGTGCTTTTGGTGTGTGGCAAGATTTAAACCACTGTTTATTGGTGTGAATGAAGCTAAATTTATTCTCCTTGTTTTGCACAAGAAAACAAAATTTCATGAAACTGAAAATGAAAACGAGGGAAAACTGACATCTCAGAAATTGTGTGAAAATGATATTGGCTTACTTTCCAAAGCGAAGAGTGCCGGAGACATAGGTTTGCCAGTGGGCTGTGTAGAAGAGGAACATGGCGGAGATACACTCGAACATCATCCAGCCCGGCATCGTGCCAAGCTGCATCGCGATGCACACTCCTATCACCACGAATGCTGAAACAGACAAGAATTTGTTTATAGAACTTTCATTAGGGTCTTTTACATACATGATGCATTCAAACTCTGATTGGAGCCGTTCTGCCATTTGGTCACTCTTGAGTTCTTTTTTAAGGGACAAACCTAATGGGCTTCCGATGCACCTTACGATGCGCTCTACGACACACAATTGCATAGAATTGAATGGGCGTCAGGGTGCATCAGAAGGTCTGAATTCTGCTTTGGCATTGGTGGGTTCTAGGCCTTAAGTGCTGATTCCACCAACACACAAGATGTAGCGATATTGGTCCCAATTTGGTTGTCTTGCTAAATTGGGCTAGGTTTGAATAATCGTGTGCCTATTTGTCGCGATGTTTCTTGAGGTGTCGCGGTGGTGGAGCACCAAAACATACACCCTACACCGCACGGCTACGTTATGCGACAATGGAGGTAAGACATATCCCGACACCGTAAGATATAACAAGATACACAGAGATATACCCCGGCAAATCCATCGTGTTGGTGGAACCAGCCCTTTACAATACAGTGAAGGAATGGTATTAAAGAGGGGTTCAGTTTACAGAGTATTCAAACTAGTATTCCCAGGAGGTACTGAGATAAAGTGGTATGAGATGTAGAACACTTTGATCCATCTTCATTGGTACTGGTCTGGTACATGTACAAGAAATATGGTAAAAAGTTTCTTTCAGGATAAGCTAAGCCATACAACTACCTGCCACTGGTCTCTAGATCTACCATAGTTGTGAACATATTGATCGTAACCAGTTGCTAAAGAAGCTAGTTGCAATGCTATGTTTAATATACAATATAACACTAAGCGTTGGTTGGAAATACTACCAGCTGCTAGGGGTGTAGTATAAATAACGTTCGGGCGCACTGTGATGCAGTGAACCAGCTATAAATAGATCACTCACTTCATCAATTTTAGGTATATAATAATGAGAAAATGTAGTGATTGAGTTCGTAGGGATGCCATTTTCGGCCTTTTGTGCCATAAATACATCCCTCCACCTCTGGCGTCGGGACGTATTTAATATGATACAAAAGACCTCCAACGGCCAACCCTACGGGCACAGTAATTATGTTTTCTCTTAGTACTCTTAAACACTACAAATTACTCCATATTTATAACATCAAGAACCTGTATGTACTTCCGTGGTCATATTGTAGGTCGCTTACCTTTATAAATCAATTATGATTAGGGTGGGGGTTAGGGGTTAGATTTGAGTTCGGGTTAGTTAGTTACTGGGAGAGTTCGCCATACTGATTACGTGCAACTTGATCAAGTAAGAATCTCACTACTCTAACCCCAGCATTGGGTTCAGAGTGACCTCACTGTCTGATATGGCAGATAACAGATGATAACAGTCAGATATTTCTGTCACAGGGACTGATGAAGGACTTGTAACAGTAACATTTTTTTCCTATACTGAACAACCATACATCTCTCGATGCAGTTCTATATAAATACTCCACGGTAGTGTACCCAATACCCAATACCAAATGGCTAATTGGATGTTTATTTTATTAATCATAAATGTTATACGGGTTACGATAAAATCAGAAACCCACTCAATGAAAACAGGGTTCGTATATAGACAGCCCTAAAATATTCCAGGCTTTTTCCAGGCTCAAATATTTCTTTTCCAAGCATATAACAATGTGAATCAATACCATCGTGCTAGTGAATGAAATATCAAGACAAACAATCAAAACCATGCTATATTATTAGCAAAAAGGATTTTTGGAACTATTTAATCCAAGTCACTGAAATTTCATAGGCAGTCAGGTACCGCAGTTAAGAAAAGCTATTAATGTCCAGAATTTCATAGTCTACAAAAATTGTTTGTCCGCAAAACTAAATTTTCCAGGCTCTTCCAGGTTTTTCCAGGCTCTCTGTGAGAATTCCAGGCTTTTCCAGGCCTAGAAAACCCAAAAGAATAATTCCAGACCTTTCCAGGTTTTCCAGGCTCTGAACGAACCCTGTGAAAATAACTTGAGCATGGAGTAATTCACTCAGCTTTGCTTCATGAATTACTCATGGAGTACATACCAAGTTATTTTCATCTCGTGAGTTTCCTTCTAAATATGCCATTCATTTGATCCCTACATAATTTGACTCAGTCTCGCATGATAAAATTACAATGCAACCAACCTCATTGCATATTAGGAGTGAGAGTGAGCGAATCAGGTCGACCGTGACGGTCAACCTTTGATTCCCTCCAGCATGCGCTGTTAAGTCGTTCTTTCGAGAACTGTCTCAACTCAAACCTAACCAGTTTAAATGGTTTCTTTATAAGGATCTTTAACAATCTTGGCAAATATTTTCTTGTTGTAACCGATGAAAATGACACTTCCTTTTATGCTTATAACTACTGTTGCTTGGCAACGATTGTCAGAGATGACATAAACGTGGTCATCACCTTAGATACAGAGTTCTTAAACCCTGTATCCACTCTCCAACCCTAGCTGTGAGCGGAAGTGTAACTTCAAGCAGAGTTTTCGATATCTATTGGCTTTTCCATAAGCACGGACTTCCATGACAAAAAAAGTCTGTACTATAAGCCTAGGTGGAAAAAAGGACAGGTTTCATCCGAGTCAGTCTCATCAGGGTTCATAGTTATGGTTTAATTCAATGCTTGTGATGGTGTCACATTTCAATTCCTGCATTCTACACTGGAACTCTCAAATTAACTATTGATAAAAATTGGGAATAGCAGATTGAGCTACCGAGTCTTAACCTCAGAATTTTTTTTGCTGAGGATAGGGATTACATGTTTTTTTATATTTGAAATATGTGGCGAATAGCACTTCTGTCTCCAACCGATGCTACTCTGAAATGACAATTACAAAAGAACCCCGCGTAAGCGGACACCCTCCGTTCCGGCCCAAGTGACCATCTACGCGGGGTGTCCGCTTACGCGAGGTTAAAATAAACTTCTTATAGAGGGATCCGTTCCGAGCAAATGTGTTTGTTAACGCAGGATCTCCGCTTAAGCGGGGTGTTCATTAGGTGCGGTTCTACTGTACTCATCAGATCCAAACCGTTGCTATGCTACCTCCAGGTGAGCAGTGTCATTATGAACAATGCAGCAAAACAACCACCCTTTACATGAACTGTCAGAAAATATACTGTAGGGATGGGGGATCAAGGTTTTATCCTACCCCTAATAAAAAACTCCATAGGCTTAACATTGGGTCACTGTATTTGGTCTGGAGTTCAGAAAAAAGAAAAATATCGCTCTAGTGGGATACACTTAACAAATGACGTCATCTGTTAATGTAGAAGTAATTTAGACGGGCGGGGTAGGATAAATTCTAAACCAAACTCGAGTTAGTTGTGTTATTGTTCATCGCACTCCGGCAAGATCGTGTATTCCTGCTCTCGGCTTCGCCTCGCGCAGAAATATGCGATCTTGCCGTTGTGCGATAAACAACAACACGACTAACTCTTGTTTGGTTTCTCCATATCATTCTGATGTTTGGCTATTCAATCTGTTATCCCCCGCCCCCAATCCCAATTTTTTTTTTTTTTAAGAAAATTAAAATGACGAGCTCGTGTGCCACAGACAGTAGCGCCCCCTACTCCCCCCTCCCGCTGGCGGCACCTCACAGAGGCCAGTGTTTACTTTGCGGACTTGTAATCAGACACCTACCTGTAGGTGATCACACACAGATAAGCCGGGAACAATGGTATGTAACCTTATCACTCACCCTGATACCCGTAGATTATATACCCTGTTTACTTATAGGCCTCACTGACCTGCGCTCGTTTATCAAAATCTACATCAAAATAGGACGAGGCAAGGTCCTTCTCCCTGAGCAATGCTACTTTGAATGACAGTTATTAGTATAGACCCTATTGAGGTATTCTCGGGAGCGGCGCCGACGTCACGCAACGTAGTAACGGGTACGTCCAGCCTCAAAAACGGACACTGCGTCGCTCGGTTTTCTCACTTTGCAGTTTATTTTCCCGAAAGCGGTGCAGTGCACTCTCGTACGCACGAAGGGTTAAACAACTTTTCACCCCATTGAAACCAATGTTAAATTCACTGTTTGTCTCTGGTAATATCTCAGTAAATATCCAACATAGAGACATCAAACAAAAAATGGAATGGAGATGAAGAGTAGGGGAAGGTGTTTGGTGGGTTTTTTTTGTATCAATTTGTTTTGCAATGATTGTTTTATTTGGTCTTTTTTCCAGCAATCTGCCGAAATTGCAATGACAGGCTGCTACAAATGTCAAAATAAAAACTTGCTCAAAAGTACATAAATGTGCAGATCCAGACATTCAAACTTCTATCCCACGGAGTTTATTGATATATCTTGCTAGAAACACATCAAACTACCTTTGATTATGCATATTATTAATTTACAGAAAGTTCAAACATCGATTCTCCGATCCGGCCTGGAAGTAGGGGGCGCTACGAACTGCCTTGGCGGCCATTTTGGAGACACACCTCCGTAGTGCTAAGCCTATGAGCCGTTTCGACGTCCATTTGTGATACTTTTGAAAGTGTGAGGATGTTTTAAGTACGTCTGAGGAATTTCTCCTGACAAAATCAGACTTCCCTGGTAATTTCAGATCAAATGATTATCTGGAAGCCCCAGTTAAGGCTATAAACGCGATGTCAACAAATCGTCGAAACAAGCGATTTTCTTCGAGTTGGCACATTTAAATTATATCTGAATAATGTAAATAATCCTATTTCAATTATTACATGTATAGGATGCACATTGGGAGGTTGATTAATATAGTTTTTCGCCATTTTAGACTCTGACAGCGTTTTGTATTCACCAGGCAAGATGGTGGATCGATCCGTTGTCTGGCGAATTTACATATTTTGGAGGGTATTTTGAACCAGAAGTGTTCATCCGGATCGGAGAATTTACGTTTCGTCGATCGAGCGATAATAACAGAAACCTAGGGTTCCGAAAATTGGTTTAACCCTTTGCCTCGTTTTGGGTTGAACGTTCCGCTCCCGAGAATACCAAAATTCAGTCTCTTTACCAGTTCCGGTGTTCGCTGGTTGCTGACGTTGTATGGTGATAGACCCTTGACCCGTAACCCAGAATTATTGCAGTTTAACGGTTTTCAGAAATCTTCAAATTGAAATTCTGATGCCAGAAATGGAAATTTCAGCTATTTCTACATCTAAATCCGAAATTGTATTCAGTTTCTCTAATTATAAGTAAGAAAACTGTGGTTCATGCAGTCGTAGTGTGGCCAGTCAGTCGGGAGCGGAACTTTTACTTACCCGGGGCGATAATAAGGAGATTTGTAACCTCTGGAGGGTCTATAAGTTATTAGAACTGCCCCTAACTAGACTGGCCTCAGTCCCTGTGTCCTACCCACCTCTCCTACTGCTGCCTACCTTACCCCTCCACCTACTCTCCCCTTGGCCTGGCTGACTGAGCCAGTCAGAGGAACCTTACACATTATAATTTATTTTATTCATTCAATTTACGTTCATAATCAAAGACTTGAGCAAGTCTAGTCCTAACCACTCTCACTATGGTGCACTGTCAGCTGTGACATCATTATGCCAACAACTGTATCCAAGGTGTCTCTACAGTGATATGTAGGGACTATACTCAGTAATAGACAGCATGTTTAAAATTTAAAATAAAATACATAAAATACAACAAAAAAACCCAGATAAAAAAAAACAAATTGAACATGTACCTACTTATTCGATGACTAAATGGAACCAAGCTCTTTAAAATACAAACAGTAATTATCAAATTTACATGTGACATACACTGGCCACCAGAGCAAACGCTTGCACCGCCACGTTAACCCCGGTGAAGTCAAATCCGCAGCCACCTTGACCCACTAGCTGGAAGTGTTTTTCCCCACTGATCTTTCGCACTGCTTGGAGAGTCATTTCATACTCTCATAACCGTTTTTCCATATTATTTCCTCTTATGCGCATATTTTATAATAGAATGACAATAGATTCATATTAGAAATGGAACGGGTTAAAACGATGATTTTGTGGAAAAGCGGCCGTAAAGAGAGCTTGAGGCGTAGTAATACACAAGCGTTAGCGAGTGTATTATGATGTCAACCTCGGGTGGTTCACAGAGCGGCCTGTCCACAAAACCATCGTTTGTTGCATTCATTATCTATCTTCTCCAATAAATTGAACCTAGGAATTAAAAGTTTCAATTAATGGGTAGTGGTTTGAGTAACCTTGTTTGTGGTACGAGTCCCCATAGATTTACTATGTTGACTTTCTTGACAAAGTCGACAAACATCGAGAGGTAATGATAATGAAAAAAAAGACAAACTTTGTATACAATGGATACCTAAAGCAAAGAATGTCACCTCCACTGCCCTGGTGCACCGACGAGTAACGTGTGAAGGGGATTCCCCTTTAATATCGCTCATCTGTTCCGCTATGACCTCCAAAGAGAGCTTCAACGACCCATTAACTCATAAACATGTCAGAGATATTGAATGTTTTTAACATGTTCTCCCATCCTACCCCACTGCTACACAGACACATAAAGGATATTCATTTGACCTGTGCGTTAAGAGTTCCTTTACTTCCCACACCACATAGACATGGTATGAGAAGGACTGGCTTTTCATATAGCAGTAAATCTACCACTGCTGGGGTTAAGGAGAAGGGTGGCTGTACACCACACCATACAGACATGGTATAATAAGGATTGGCCTTTGATATAGCAGTAAATCTACCACTGCTGGGGTGAAGGAGAAGGGTGGCTGTACACCACACCACACAGACATGGTATAATAAGGATTGGCCTTTGATATAGCAGTAAATCTACCACTGCTGGGGTGAAGGAGAAGGGTGGCTGTACACCACACCACACAGACATGGTATAATAAGGATTGGCCTTTGATATAGCAGTAAATCTACCACTGCTGGGGATGGACGAGAAAGGTGGCTGTACGCCACACCACATAGACATGATATGAGCAGGACTTGTCTTTGATATAGCAGGAAGTCTACCACTGCTGGGGATGAAGGAGAATGGTGGCTGCAGTGGACTCGAACCCACAATCTTGGGATTACTAGTCCATTCCGTTAACTTCTGAGCTGAGCTAACTGCCTATTTAACGACTCGGTTATTTGTTACACCTTATCATGATATAATCTGCCAGATGAGTGTTTATCTAAATCAAACTGGCTAATGGACAAGTGGTATGTCATGTTAAATCAAAAGTCAACAGATAATTATGTCCTCTTCAGCTAGTTTTGCTTTGCTACTGATAAGAGTATTATAAGCCATCGATTCCTAAATGTGAGTGATCCGAGAACCGGAATGAGTCAATAGCCAGGCACGAGACTTGGGAATAATGAAATATCCAGAAAAAGTTCAAAACCTATAAATCACTGTCCTTGTTTCTGAAAGAATTGAAGATGGCCATATTTTTCAGTATATTTCCTATACAAATCAAGCCAATGAAAACGGGCATAGTGTACCTATTGGAGTAAGTCAAACTAGACAAAATGTTATTTTTGACTCATTTGGCATTAGAATATACATCAGAACGAACAGTTCGGACTGGTAATTATCAAGATTTTAAAAACCACCAGGTGGCGTCACTGTGAATGGTTGGCTATTCCTTTAAGGACGTGGAAATATCCGCTTCACACAGAACCAGTGTCTATTACTATGAAGCTCGCCGTTTATCTCTGACTGAGCAGATCCTCTGCACTTTCTACCAGGTCCAGTAAGAGGACCGGACACAGAGCACCCCCCCACTGTTATCAGCCGTTATCAGCACCCTCCCCCCTCCCACACGCAATCAGAGGTCAGCAGATCCGTGGGTCAAATACCAAAGTGTGGGCGATAACTGGTCGGCGAGGAGGTCCATTGTTCAAACAATCAATGATTCAATCTGCCGCCGTCAGTGAAGAGGGCTCGGTCGATGCACCACGTATTTTTTATACGAGTTTTAAGCAGAGAGTGGCAGAATATTTATTTAACACTATGTACGATATTCAATTCTTCAAATGGGCAGACTTAGCTGGTCATTTAGACTGGCCTCAATCCCTGACATTCAATTCTTCAAATGGGCATTTAGTTAGTTGGTCATTTAGACTAGCCTCAACCCCTGAGTGTTGTCACTACCCTTCTCCCTACAACATCCACAGCCTCAGTCCCTGATCCATACCCCCCCCCCTCCCCACCTGGGATGGCATGGTGAGATGGGCATGGAATGGTGTGGTGCTCAGGATGGCATGGTGAGAAGGGCTCAGGATGGCATGGCATGAGAGGCTTGGGATGGTGTCGTGATAGGGGTTTCGGAGGGCATACTGAGAGGGATTTGGAATGGTGTGGAGAGTGGGACTCAGGGACAGCACGGTGGAGATTCTCAGGATGGCATGGTGAGAGGGACTCGGGATGGCATGGTGAGAGGGACTCGGGATGGTGTGGTGCGAAGAGCTTGGAATGGCATGCTGAGAAGGGTTCGGGATGGTGTGGTGCGAGGGGTTTGGGATGGTGTGGTGTGAGGACTCAAAATGGCATGGAGGAAATTCTTATGATGGTGTAGTAAGAGGGGCATAGGATGGCTTAGTGCGAAGGGCTTGGGATGGTGTGGTGAGAGGGGCTCAGGATGGCATAGTGAGAGGGACTTGGAATGGTGTGAAGAGTGGGACTCAGGGACAGCACGGTGGAGATTCTCAGGATGGCATGGTGAGAGGGACTCGGGATGGCATGGTGAGAGGGACTCGGGATGGTGTGGTGAGAGGGACTCGGGATGGCATGGTGTGAAGGACTCGGGATGGCGTGGTGAGAGGGACTCGGGATGGCGTGGTGAGAGGGACTCGGGATGGTGTGGTGAGAGGGACTCGGGATGGTGTGGTGAGAGGGACTTGGGATGGCATGGTGTGAAGGACTCGGGATGGTGTGATGAGAGGGACTCGGGATGGTGTGATGAGAGGGACTCGGGATGGTGTGATGAGAGGGACTCGGGATGGTGTGGTGAGAGGGACTCGGGATGGCATGGTGAGAGGGACTCGGGATGGCATGGTGAGAGGGACTCGGGATGGTGTGATGAGAGGGACTCGGGATGGTGTGATGAGAGGGACTCGGGATGGTGTGGTGAGAGGGACTCGGGATGACATGGTGAGAGGGACTCGGGATGGTGTGATGAGAGGGACTCGGGATGGTGTGGTGAGAGGGACTCGGGATGGCGTGGTGAGAGGGACTTGGGATGGTGTGGTGTGAGGGGCTCGGGATGGCATGGAGGAAATTCTTGTGATGGTGTAGTAAGAGCGGCAAAGGATGGCTTAGTGCGAAGGGCTTGGGATGGTGTGGTGAGAGGGGCATAGGATGGCTTAGTGCGAAGGGCTTTAGATGGTGTGGTGAGAGGGGCTTGGGATGGTATGGTGAGAAGGGCTCAGGATGGTGTGGTGTGAGGGGCTCAGGACGGTGTGGTGAGAGGGGCTCAGTATAACATGGTGAAGTTTCTTGGGAATGCATGATACAAGGCGCTCCAGACCAGACTGCGTCAGGGTCCAGGGACTGCTCAGTATAATGTCAATTTGTAGGAATCTACAAACTAAATTTACATGGGGTGTCATACTCGCGAATTGTAGTTGGTGTGGTATGGGTCCTGTTAATCAATCAACATGCTGAGCTAAATCAAAAGGCCTGGACCCATTGTAGAGAGATATGGAGCTGGCTCACGGAGCCGATATACATATCACGTCCACCACCCACATCATGTGTCTTATCAACCCGCCCACCCACTAGACCTGTGTAGGTTTATTTTTTCTCATTTCAAGGATATCTCCACAAAGGTGCCTCCTGAAGTCAGCCCCTATCAGCAAACATTGTCTTGAGAGATACGACCTTTATCGACTTTTTGGGGTTTTTTCTCTTTCCCATTTGTTCCTATTTTTCTCTCTTTTTTTCTTTGAAAAGGTCTTTATTACTTTCGGCTTGTGTCTTCCAGACAATAGACTTCTCTTATTTTCTTTTTCTCTGATCTACGAGTGACCACGGTCAGAGTTGCCAGCGAGGCCTGGGGAAAAAATTCCACCCTCACATACTTGAGTTATCGGTGTCAGTGCTAGAATAGAAGCCACGAGAGTCACCTAGGGTCGATGTCAGTCCAATGTACTAATCCTCAGGTATGTAAGTCTGGGTTGGCAAGATAATCCGAAATCTCATCTTCAACAGAGAACTTATTACATGTCAATTGGGATCAGAAAAAAAACATAGAAATATTTTTCATATGGAATTCTCTGCCTCTGAGACCAGAAAACTTGGTATAAACGCCTGTGTCGGCCATGGCATGGAGCTGAGGGTCTATGGGGAGGTTCATCCCACTGTTTTATTGGTTTAAATGAGGCTCTATTTATGTAATCTTTGTTTCAGACAAGGAAAAGGAATTTTATATACTAAAGATGAAAAATAGTGGATTTTCTTGGAAAAGTGGAAATTGTCATCTTTGTCACCAGCTATACTATGAACTTCAAATATTTGGTTATCACTGAGACAAGGATAATAGCTCAGTTATGAGCACTTTATCACTATGAATGTATGATGTAACGATAAACATGATGACTTTCTTTGCTTATCTTTATCTGTTATTCTCCAGTATCTTGTCTTGTTTGTAAAATCCCCAACTGTCTGTCCAGTGTTATACATATACGCAGAGGAAGGAATAGCTAAAGAATCACCAGGAACTGAAGAAAGTTAGTTTTTTGTTAGTGTTTTGTTACATAGTGTTTTGTTACATACATATATTGACCTGTTTATTGTTCTCTGTATATCATATGCACTATAATGGAAAACTTCTTTAACACCACAAGGGTGTTGATCGAATCTATGAAATTAATTTAGGTAGAAATCTCACCCCTACACATTTAACAAGGTAAGAGTTCTTTTACTTCCCACACCACATAGACATGGTATGAGAAGGTTTGGCCCCTGTTACAGCAGTAAATCTACCACTGCTGGGGATAAACAAGAAGAGTGGCTGCAGTGGGACTCAAACCCACAACCTTGGGATTACAATTCCAGTACCTTAACCACTGAGCTAATTCCCCAACCCGCATTGGACAGTCCGCATAGAGGGACACCCATGTAAGATTACCTTGATTAGTTGGTTATAGTGTGTGAGATTAGCTCATTTAGGCCTGCAAGCCAGACTTACCTATTGACATGGCATCACATCCATGGTCGAAGAGTTCACCTAAAGGTGAGCTGCTCCCGGTCCTTCGTGCCTGCTTCCCGTCTACGGCATCGAGTGTCTGGTACGCAAAGAGACCGAGGCCGCACAGCAGCAGCGCCCAACCAGGCACCTGGAACAGGAGTTGTGATTTAATTGTGATGGATAAATTAAAGCTATATGGCTACATGGAAAGAGTGCCCAACCAGGCACCTGGAACAGGAGTTGTGATTTAATTGTGATTGATAAATTAAAGCTATATGGCTACATGGAAAGAGTGCCCAACCAGGCACCTGGAACAAGAGTTGTGATTTAATTGTGATTGATAAATTAAAGCTATATGGCTACATGGAAAGAGTGCCCAACCAGGCACCTGGAACAAGAGTTGTGATTTAATTGTGATTGATAAATTAAAGCTATATGGCTACATGGAAAGAGTGCCCAACCAGGCACCTGGAACCAGAGTTGTGATTTAATTGTGATTGATAAATTAAAGCTATATGGCTACATGCAAACAGTGCCCAACCAGGCACCTGGAACAGGAGTTGTGATTTAATTGTGATTGATGAATTAACGCTAAATGGCTACATGCAAACAGTGCCCAACCAGGCACCTGGAACAGGAGTTGTGATTTAATTGTGATTGATGAATTAACGCTATAGGGGACAGAGCCATTGTTAGTTCACGAAGCAGTCACTAGGTGGTCGGGGGACAAACCTGTATTCTGGCTCTTTGTTCTTACCAAATTCAACTGCCTTTCAATATTTTACCATGGTTCCCTTGACTCTCTACACCCATCACAAAGCAGGATGACATAATAATTAAACCCAAGAGATGATATTTTCCACATGGAACACTTTATATACATATGTGAGCAAGGCTAGATTTGTGACACTTCCCTATTATCACTCACTTGTGCCCAACCAGGCACCTGAAGGAAGAGAGGGAAACTATGTTCCAGTATGAGAAAGTCAGAGTTATGAGGTAAAAATTACTGCCCAAGGCCTTGCTCTATATTTTCTCCCCACTGCCTTTTTTATATGAATATTGTAAGAGACGATTTGATTGGTCTAAACGTGAAACTTGGGTAGTAACCTCAGCCTTGGGTAGTAAACGTAATTTATTCCACCCCCCATAGCATGGTGTAACCATAGAGTGATCGGCCATAGGAATAGTTGTGATTTAATTGTTATTGGTATATTAAGGCACCATGGGTACTTGAAAACAGTCATAACCAGGCACCTGGAACAATAGTCATGATTTAATTAAGATGGATACACTAATACACAGGGATGTCAGTTGGGGTCAGAAAAAAACAAGGAATTATTTTTCCTGCCAATACAGGGTTAGACATTAGAATTATATATACCAAAAAGACCTGAAATATAGTAGATACAAATAACATTATCACTTCGGAACATGGGTCTGGAGGCAGGCTAATTGGGGGATCTATGAGGCATTATTGATTTGAGTATTTTTTAGTTATTATGTTCATTTTACACAAGAAAAAATGATTTCTTATTCCAAAAATGAAAACACGGAATTCCGCTGAAACAAGGAAAACTGACATCCCTGAATACACCATGGCTACACAAAAACAGTGCCTAACCAGCCACCTGGAACAATAATCGTGAGAAACAGGCAAACAGATACAATTTTTCAAATGTGGACCATACATTTGTAAATAACCACTAAAACTACATTCCTTGAGAATTTCCTGTGATGATGTTGGTGTAACGCAAGATTTCCTACTTCAGACTAAGTGTTACCAGGATGTCCTAGAAAAGTTCTGTTTCCGCAAATAATTGGTCACTTGTTACTTAGAAATGGATTCTTAACTTGGGTCATACATATTACAACATGACGGGTACACAAATTTATCAGGAATAGGCTTACCAATGATTACGTTTATTGGGTATGAACGTTCTTAAAGTAGCTTTGTCTACCTCAAGTCATCAATCAAGCTGGACTTCAGCATATTAACTCGTGTCAGCTTCCTATACTAGAATTCCCTTATAGTTCTCTTGGAATTACTTTGTATGAGGTAGGTCAGTTGGATCAGAAAAGAAAATTGGCAATATATTTCATGTATAATTCGCTGCCTTAGACAGCCTACCAATGTACGTTGATGTCAGCCATGGCATGGGGCTGTGTGGGGAGGTTCACAATATGAACGGTATACTATAGGTTTATTGATATGAACTAGGCCCAGTTATTTATTTTTGTTATCTTATTTTACACATTGTCACAATTAATAGGGATGTTATATACTGAAAAAAGAAATTGGATTTCCATGACAAAAATGGAAAGCTGACATCTCTGTGTACTTATAACCATTCCCAAAATAAACATATTTTTGAAAGGATTATCAATATATACAAAATGCTGTACTCCCTCTTTATATCCATACTGACCTTTTCATTATTAAACTTATAGATGCCTATATAGTATACTATATGTCAACAAAAACAATTATCATTATTATCAAATGTTTTCCTGTATCTAACTGTATTTGAGCATCTTATACCTATAGAGACCATCTTATATCTGAAGAGACCATCAAGTTATAACATCTAAGGACTGAAGAGAACATATTATTGTTATGATTGAATTAATGAGTACCACAAAGAGAATGAAGGCATTAATAATTATTTTCCCCTGTCTTTGAAGCTTCACAGAAATTTGGTCAATCGTTACCAACTCTGCGTCATTCCCACATGACATACGTGTGTTATTCTTTGTATGGCCTCAAATACAAGGTCACAAACTGGGCCAATTTATGAGGGCGCCTGTACTGTGAGTGTGAGTTCAAGGGATGCCCTGTCAAATGGCAGGGAAGACACTCTTCTCAAATCTAGCGAGGTTAAAGTACCATCCTTGGACAATGGTTGCAGTCCACAATGCATGCCTGTGGTGTACCACATAGAACAGGTTGATAAACACAGAACCGGATTGAGGATATGTCAGCTGATTTACCACACCACGGTAGATATTCGCAAATGACGTCTCACGGGCTTGCCTGCTGTGCCTTCCGCTTACTCCACCAAGGAGGCGTACGAGTCCGCTGACACTACAGCAGGCCAAAACAACAAACCCCCTGGGCTAAAGAAAACACTGATCTAATTGTGGTAAATTGACAACTGTGCACTTACTTCCCTCCTAGCATCTGGACTATAGTAGAGTAATATTAAGGTGGTGACGACATTGATAATCAGGCCTGTCAGAGTGATTGCGTTGGGTGCCCACCAAAGTGGCAACTGTTCGACTGTCCATCGCCAGAACCTTTGCATATACGGCTCCACAAGCGATGTCCCTTCCGCACTGTACTTGTGTTCTTCCAGCCGTTTTAATTGTACTTCCGACAGCACCTGTGTCATTGTCGTGGTGTAGGTCTGACAGGAGCTCCTAAATTCTTAATCCCCTGTCCAGTAAAAGTACACATACACTTGATAAAACCCTTGTGGGTTCTCGATGATGTCCTGTCCTCCCAAACAAATATGGAGTACAGTCAGTGCGCATGCGTCATGGCACCTTTGTAGAAATGACGAAATATCCCGTAATGCTGTAACCCGATGCAACGGCCACAGCTTTTGATTTCAGCCTGGTACCTCAGTGAAGCTCTCCACTCTGTGGTGAGGCACATTCAGATTGTCCGAGATCAACGTGTTTTCCCCCTACTAAGCCAGCGACATTATTCATCCCTACAATGCTCAATTGTATCTTTATCATGTTAAGTATTAATTTCATTACAACAACGCGTACCCTGTAAAATGATTAACAATGAAAAGCCATGTAAAGGAAGAACCCCCAACAGAGGGGGCGGGGTCAAACTTCTTTGGTGGGGTGGCACAACGTAGTTAGCCAGCACCCCCCCCCCCCCCCACTATAAAAATAGAGGGTTGGGTGCATAATCTCATACCTATAGCGCACATAGCTATTGTGCTATGGGGACGACCATCTTGCCCACCGACGCCATCCAAAACACCAGGTGGCGGAACCAATTATCAAAGGATTTATCAAAAGTATTTTTGGGGGTTTGCCATGGAGGAATTTTAGCCTCGTCTTAATATTATCTATAGATTATAGCAACTGATAACAGTTGTTGCCTCCCCCCCCCCCCCCCGACTAAAGTGGCGCTATCTTATAATTTCCTGGCAGATGATGGCAGAAGTAGCAATCACTCTGTTCCCTACAGATATGTACATAAAAGTGACACTATAGAGGCAGACAATTGCCCTGAATATTAAAACCCATGTCATGTTCCTTGAATTTGAATTAAATATAATCTCAATTAATGTAGAACAAATATTTAACTATATAGTTGTGAGTTACCAAGCTAAACTTTTTATCTATATGGTAATCTCAGGTATTCCCTGAGGTAATCTTATGATAACAAAGTTATTTTTCAAATACTTTATTTATACTTGTCTGCGCTCAGCACAGTTAGGCTGATTTCAATGCATGGTCAGTTCCACTTACTATCATTCACGAAGTTTCACAGTGATAGCTGTAGGAACTCATGTTCAACGTATTTACAATGATTGCTAGTTTGGCAATGTTCTTAATATTAGCTGTCCATATGGTCGTCCCTTAAATGTTGAATAATGTTGACCCCCATCGTACCTGGGTCTCTATGTCATACAGAAAAGGATCTACATGTATGATCCTATATTATTAAACGGACCCCTGGTATGGCCAGAGACCTGCACCACTAGAAGGCAGTCATGTTTGACACTGCACAGTGATGTCCTCTGATTTGCTGTCTGAATGCATGTTAGTTGGAAATATGTTTATTTCTCCAATAATAGGCTCTTAAATTGCACTACAACTCCTAACAGAGATTACCATAAATCCTGACAATCTAGGGAATTGAGCACTGATGAATTTTTCACTCTCCAATTGTGGACTTCAACACTGCGCATGTTCACACATGCGCACAAGATACTAGTGGGTGATAAAACAAGTTTTTGCAGGGTAACCAATTTTCGCATCACACCATCCCCCCAACCCCTCACATTGAAGGTATTGCTACTCCACATTCTTCAATTAGTCAATCCCTTAAGAGGTATCTGCGACTTTTTCATTATTCAAGAACATCTTAGGACGAATACATTATCTCACCCCGGTATTTTTCTTCATAGGCTTAACATTAGGAACTCATACTCCATGGCCGTGAGGTTTGTGTACCCAATACTCAATGGCTAATTTAATGATTTATTTCATCAATAAATAATGTTATAAATACAGGGTGAGATAACCCAGTCGATGAAAATAACTTGGTCTGCACTCCACCTCGTTTGACCACAGAGTAATTCACTCAGCTTCGCTTCGTGAATTACTCTGCAGTCAAACTCTGTGGAGTATGGACCACTTAGAATAGCGTTGAATATTGTTCCTGTTTCGCAGACTAGTGTCAAACAATAAGCAAATGAATCTATGCCTCATTCTCAAACACTGGTTCGAATCTCCCCAAACACCCTATCCCCATTCTATGGCCAATACTGATATGAATTCATGTTTTCTCAGTCTCTTTGAGGCAGTAAATTCGACATTAAAAGTACTTTTTTTTTCATGACCCCATCTGACATCCCTGATTAATTTTCAGTTGCTTTATGCTTATTTTGACACAAGTGTAGGTGTTTTAGTGGTTGAATTGGATTTATGCAAAATAGTCACATTCCCCCAAGGAGGATTTTGGTAGATTTTAGAATAATGTTTTGGGAACCTCCCTGAGATGCATTGTGAAGAAAGTACAGTATTGCAATTTGTGATAGGTTAGGCCTAAAAATGTTAGATTCTAGCCGATTTATATAGATACTGTCTTATTTAGAATATCGTTCATGTTTCGCATATGCTGGAGTCAATTAATTATCGCTGCACCCTATATTATTGTACTTTTAAATGAAAAATAAATTGCCCGTTAACGCGGGGTGGTCCGGAAACAGGGTTTGACTGTATTTTTATATTGATTGTGTTTTCTGAGTGAGAGAAAAAACAATATAAAAAAGCCCATTATTTAATCGATTGCAGGACGTTAGGGCCCACCAGCTAATAGTCAGGACGTTAGGGCCCACCCTACTCTGGGGGTGTGAAAGCGTATGTCGCGCCTCTGCTGCGCGGTGATGTCGCGCCGGCAGGGAGAAATAGCAAAATTAGAAGTTAGGGCCTAGACATTTTTGCAGAAATGGTCAGTGTTCACGATCTCAGTTAATGGATTATGTTTAAAACCACCAATTATACCTCCATAGGATATCTCCCTTGACATAGTCTGTTCTTTAACCCATGTGGGCTCTCGACGTTATGATAGGTGGGCCCTAACGCCCCGACAAGTGGGCCCTAACGTCCCGGCTTTCAGGTGGTGGGCCCTACCATGTCATCTTTTTTATTGGTGGATTGTGTCTTACGCTATATCAAATCGCTACTTGTTCCAAATTAAGGTGCTGTCCTCACCTATTTGTTCTTATTGTGAGGAACAAGATTCTATAATCCATTTCTTTGTAGAGTGCCCTGTAGTGATGTTGTTTTGGGTACAGGCAAGGAACTGGTTGAAGACATGTTCTAAACTGGTCTTGGGCCTTGACCCGATAGATCTAATTATTGGCACCACCAATAAAGGTAGCCTCGCCGAAATAACTAATTTTATATGTCTCCATGCAAAATACTATATTCATCGACAAAAAATTTTTCACAATAGCAAACTGTCAGTATATGATTGGAGCATTGAACTCCGCAACAGTCTATGTGTAGAAAAATATATTTGTAGTTTGATGGGAAAACAGGACCGTTTTGTGAAATGGAAGGAGATATTGGAAGCCATGATGTAGTCCATGCTATGTGCAACCTCAGAGGCCAATGGGGGCTGAGATCCTGCTACGATACGGGTTTGTCAACAATTAGTTTTAAGCTGTTAACATTGGGGGATAAGGTATTCGTTTAAGACATTACTCTCCTAATCTCACATCTCGTTCATGTTTTTATGTGATGTCTTTTATAATGTCCCTTGTATTGTATTGTTACACGTCCTGTGTTTCGACTTGTACTGATTTTATTTGGTCCTTTGAAACCTCCTCTCCACATGAAGAATAGTTATGTAACATGAACCTGGACTACTGAAATTGCTTCTCTAAACTTGTCACCCACATGAAGAATAGTCAGGTAACACAAGCTTGGACTACTAAAATTGCTTCTCTAACTTGTAACAAACTTTCTATGGTAGCTAATCAAATGTAAAATGCTGATGAGATTAGGCCGGAGGTCGATTACACACTATGGAGGTTATGGTGGTCTTTTGGTCCTATTTACGACACCTTGATTTCTTCACGTCCTATTTGCTGTTCATGTGTAATGTCATATGTTTCTGTATTGTAATGTCTGTCTACTTGTAAAATACCAGAAGGGAATCAGGTCATCCCCACAAAAATTTCCGAGCAGCCAGACGTAGCAGAATTGTTTCCTAAGAGAGTGAGGTTCTTATCAAATGATTATAGTGCAATGAGATTGTTCATGTGTTGATTTTTTTTTCTTACAGAGGAAATTGTGCAGCGTTGGAGGGGTGCACATGTAGCTAGAAGGATATACTATTGTTCATCGTGGGAGCGAGCACATGTTAACACCAATGGGTTTATGCTAGTTTTGAACAGGGAGAATGAACTGTGTAATTAAATCATGATACTGAATAAAAGAGAGCGCTGCTCGTTTGAAAAAAAAACAAAAACAAGCAATTTATCTAAATCATACACATTATGTCTGATTTACATGGCATGAGTTTTGATTATGATGTTAGCTATTATCAAATGTCATATAAAATAAAGAGGTATCAAGATATAATGCATAATTACTTTATTTCATAATGATATAAATTTAATGCAGATTGATATGCACATAACATATATGAATTCATGTACATGTGTATGTAATCAATAATTTGTACATTAAAAGGAAAGAAAGATTGCTCATACAGGAACCTGTATTGAGGTGTATTGCACACATCAAAGATGTAACAATTTATGATATACGGAAACTGGCTTATTGTCTTCGTATGTTAGAAATATGTGGTCAAATCGCTGATCAGATACTTTACCGCAGAGGAAGGGTATCTGATCGACAATTTTACCAATCAGATTTTTTTCGAATTACATATATTATACACTGTACCTTAAAATGGGGACATTCTACCCAGTTATGTGAGGACATACCCCTAACCATAAATACTACATGTACCGGAGCCGGCAGTATGCGTAGGTGATACGATCATAAGTATATAAAAATCCACAGTTCATATCAAATTCACAGACACAATCATCACTTCAGGAACAATTTTTATCAGTGAAATATATACGTAAAAATATATACCATTTGTTCTGAGAGCAAGACAATTACAGTTATGCCAATAGAATTCTGGTAACGTTTACTTATGACAAAAGGAAATGTAATGAAGAAGCCACCTCGTGAACTCAAATAACATCTAAAACGCGTCAGAAAATACAATATTATACACAGTAAACCAGCAACTGTGATGCACTGAATGGACACGATGAATTTACCACATAATGTCTCCCAATCAAATAGTGTAACATAGAATTTGTCCTTCCGCTTCCATAACGCTTCTTATTACAGGAAAAATAATCTTGTGTACAACATGTGTACTACTAAATTTATCTAAAAGATTTTTAAAAAATACATCAAAATGTAACGTAATCGTCAATTGATAATAACAAAAGGCTTAGAAAGGAAATAATACTGTGGTACGCATATATGTTATGTGCTATGAAAACAGGGAGCGAGACTGACAGACACACATTACAACCTTCTCTCGGAATTCTCTGATGGAAATCGAACACAACGTATTGAACAGAAGCCAAATCGTCTTGATTCTAACGATAGGAAATCGTAAATGTAAAGCTCCATTTTCTTTTTTCCAAAGAAATAACTAATATTTCTTTTTCGTATCATCGACAAAGAATTTTAGCATACTATTTTCTGCTATGACTTAATCGGTTGTGTCACATATTTGAAATGTTTTCGGATGAATGAGAGGTTTGTCATGTAGTTCTTAAAAATATTGATTCTTTTTAGGTAAAGTTAGCTAGTAGCACCGGTATTATCATAATACCACATATAGTATTCTAATATGGAATTTGAGCATGAATTTGTCAAATGGCAGGAGAGAGCACCAGCGTTCCACACACGACACTTAGTATCAATTTTCCCTTTTTACGCGAAAAAGATATTCCTAAGGCCACTCAAAAAAACAAACTTGTTTCTCATCACCGCGCGCATCAGAAAAAACGATTTTAGAAGATTTTTTTTTTTTTTTTTCTTTTTAATAGATGAACCTTGATAGAAATTTTGAAAGGTATGTGTATTTATTATCAAATTAAAGCTCCTGATGTCAGGGATGCATTAAATGTAAAGCCGGTAAAAATCTGGAAACCCCGCGTAAGCAGACACCCCGCGTAAGCAACCACTCTGGCCCGGATCAGAGGGTGTCCGCTTATGAGCGGTTTTACTGTATGTCTGCCATCTTTGATATAGCAAAAAAAAAAAAAAAAAAAAAGCGCCCTCGTCATATTTTTCATGGCTTGGTGATGAGAAACAATTTTATTTTTTTTAGTGGCCTAAACATACCACGAAATATATAGAATATAAACGATGGTTCTGTTGACAGGCGGCCTTAAATAGTAGTAATACAGTATAGTAATATACAAGCGCTAGCGAGTGTATTGTGACGTCAACCTCGAGTGGTTTACAAGGTGCCAGGATGACCTAGTGAGTCCTACCTTTATCCATCTTTTCGAATAAATTAAACCCAGAAATTACCATATCAAAGATTATGAAAAAAGGGACTATTCTTATGTTCTGTAGCACAAAGGGACCATTTTTCCGTATACTACGTCTTTAAGGCCATATACCACAGTTATGGTATCTGACAGGTTTTATATAATGGGTCACGGTTTATTGAGTCCCCATACATATACAAAGCGGGCTTTGTATACGATGGATGATGAATATTGCGATGCATTAAACAAACGTATTCCCCGAAAGATGCTTAACAACTTTGCTTACTTCAGGTTATTAAATGTATCGAAAAGAGGGGTTACTACATATTAGACAATGATTGTGGCTAACCAGGTGACACAACTAGCGATTCTTTTACTTCCTTGGGCACAGGTCAGCGACTATGTACCCTGCGATTTTGTACCAGAACATTAATCTCAAGGCATGCCACCCTTTTTTTTCTTCTCCAAATCTAAGGACAAAGGCTACTCCGGCTTGCGATTTTGTTCCCTTGCCCTTTTTGATAAACAACTCACTGTTATTGCAGTCAAGTATATTCATTATTTCTATGTGATTTATGATATAATTCTGTTATGATCTTCTAACAAACGTGAACATATCTAAGATTAACAGAATATTTTAAGATACAGATATACGCCACATAACCTGCCCCATTTCCCCGGTCACCCGATAGGGGATCATGGAGAGTTCTGGTGCGCCCTGTGAGATGGCACCACCAGCGAGGGCAGGGGGACCTCTGTGATATTCTACCCATAGATAATCCGGAGCTAGACCACATAGGGGCACCATATATCCAGCGGGGGGGGGGGGGGGGGGGGGGGGCATCCATACAGACCAGGCTCTGCGCTATTATAACATTTACAGGGATGTCAGCAGCCCTTGAAGAAAATCCCTAAATTCATTTGTTTGCAGCGATGACCACCAGCCCCCCCCCCCCAACAATTAAATATAAAAAAAAAACTAAAAAAAACCCGCCATTTTTCTCATGCAACTTTTGATGTTAAAACAAATATTGTATATGTTAGACATAAGGCAAAATCTGTACAAGTCGCGAAATCACTGTAAATATCACACATGTAACGTGTTGCTATATGGCAAGTACGTATTGCATGGAAGAGCAATCCACAAGAATTGAATGCAATAAAACTAAAAAAAAAAATTAAAACAAATCTGGATGGGAGAGTGTAATATAAAGCTGCTTCTTGGTGTTAGCTATACACTCAAAATGATTTATATGTTTTCAGGGATTTTCATCCATGTATTATCGATGGTCAGCTTGTCAGGGAAAACCCTGAGGATCTTAGAAGTAATAATGCACAGGGAGGTCATGTATATGGAGTTCTATAAAATAATATAGGGTTGACATACAAGATTCTACTAAGGCTTTTAAGTGCTGGGGACAATATTTCTGTGTCTTATAAAAATCCCTGATTTCAGGGATTATCGTGAACTCCCTGTGTATAAGTCTCTAAGTGAGGATGTCGTCGTCGTCTAGGGTGGAGTAGCTCGGGTGGTGCGGCGAGTTTCCATGGTTGCCGACGGCGAGATGGATCTTGGGTGGCGTCATGGACAGTTCACGGAACTCATGGACGAAAGTTGTGAAGAAGATGAGAACAGCCACAGCCATCACCCACTCCGAGACTGTACTGACGATATGCCAGTCGTAACCCTGAAATAACACCAGACTGTTAATACACAACTGTACCGAATACAGCCACTCCTCTTTAACATGAGTGTGGTGTATCGTGGGACAACTCAGCCATCACCCACTCCGAGACTGTACTGACGATGTGCCAGTCGTAACCCTGAAATAACACAAGACTATCAATACACAACTGTACCGAATACAGTCACTCCTCTTTAACATGAGTGTGGTGTATCGTGGGACAACTCAGCCATCACCCACTCCGAGACTGTACTGACGATATGCCAGTCGTAACCCTGAAATAACACAAGACTATTAATACACAACTGTACCGAATACAGCCACTGCTCTTTAACATGAGTGTGGTGACTGAAGCCTTCTGAATGATGGCTGTGGTGTATCGTGGGACAACTCAGCCATCAACCACTCCGAGACTGTACTGACGATGTGCCAGTCGTAACCCTGAAATAACACCAGACTATTAATACACAACTGTACCGAATACAGCCACTCCTCTTTAACATGAGTGTGGTGTATCGTGGGATAACTCAGCCATCACCCACTCCGAGACTGTACTGACGATGTGCCAGTCGTAATCCTGAAATAACACAAGACTATCAATACACAACTGTACCGAATACAGCCACTCCTCTTTAACATGAGTGTGGTGTATCGTGGGACAACTCAGCCATCACCCACTCCGAGACTGTACTGACGATGTGCCAGTCGTAACCCTGAAATAACACAAGACTGTTAATACACAACTGTACCAAGTACAGTCACTGCCCTTAAACATGAGTGTGGTGTATCGTGGGAAAACACAGCCATCACCCACTCCGAGACTGTACTGACGATATGCCAGTCGTAACCCTGAAATAACACCAGACTGTTAATACACAACTGTACCCAATACAGCCACTGCTCTTTAACATGAGTGTGGTGTATCGTGGGACAACTCAGCCATCAACCACTCCGAGACTGTACTGACGATATGCCAGTCGTAACACACATGAAAACCCCTTTCTGCACCTCGTACAAGGGATATCGTTAAATAACATTCAAGTCTGTTCGCCAAGACAGTATTATCTGTCCATAAGGTCGTCCATAAGTGTTGAATAAAGTTGACCCACATTATCCCTAGGTCTCTATGGCATACAGAAAAAGGCCTACATGCACGATCCTAGATTATTCAACAGGGCCCTGGGTGATGTTTAATAATCGGGGATGTATCTTAGAAATTACTCCTACACGATTATACTTAAAGCTAGGACACTTAAAGGTGTGTCGTAGCATTTGCAAATATAGTTAAATTTTGTATCAATATTGCAATAATCAGCAATATTGTGATAAAAGCGGTGGTTGGGGTTATTGAGAAATGGCTGAGTATTGCTGTATTGACAGGAAGAACATTTTCCATAAGGCAGACAGATGATTGTAGGTTTAAATTATTCAGAGATATAGGAATCCATCCTGACTCAAGGGACAGTCTTTGAGTAATGTTATAGGACATGTCCTTATGCATGATCAGTGCCAAATCTACTATATATCTTACCAAGGATCGGACACACCACCCAGGACAACATTTATTAAACGAATACTACGATAGGTCGTTTACATCCTCCTTTATCGTGAGTTACATCGTATTATAAGCCAGGATGAATCCTCCAGACTATTGAACGGCACCCAAGAACTTTTAATACACAACTATTATATGCATTTTATGGCAGGTATTCATGTGGGTACCACTGCTGGGATAAGTCAATATTTCTAATCAATTATATAACAGGGATAAAAGTCCAGCCTGAGGAACAAACCCGGAAATCTAAAACCCCAAAAGAAAACATTTTATAACATTATCGACACATTCTAATTTCTGTTGATTACACTGTAACTTTTAATATTTAAAGAAAGATAAATGTGAAATTAAACAGGTGTGTAGAAAATATGAGACTTGGGTCATTTGTTGGCAAACTTGCATCCCTGATACATTAAATACAAGAAATATTGAGCTCCGGTGGAGTCATCTCCATGTATGTTAGGGATAAAAAAGTAGTGCCCTCTGTGACTGAGACTCCAGGAAATACGAATGATTTTAGTATTTCACCATGGTATTTAGTTATCCTGAATCCGAGACCAATACCCCCTTTTAGTTTGTCAAAGTTTCTGAAATTCAAACAACTATGTATAGATCTATCGGAATAAGCATTCAAGTTATTATTGCTGTGGTCCCAAAAGGAATGCCTCGAGGCATCATGCTGCAGTACCCCCAAGAATACCTGATAATATCATGCTGTGATCGAAATGCCTGGATGCATCATGCTGCATTGAAAGGGTAAAAAACAGGCATATAAATATAATTCCTTAAGACATAGATTAAATTTCAGAATGTTTATGAGGAATTTAAAACAAGGAGTGGCACCTATAATGATAATGGAATTGGCATTACTGTGGGTGTGGGTGGGTAGGTAAAATTTGGGTTAAATTATGAGGTGGGTTTGTTGTAACTGGTTCAGATGTGTTAATAGTGTGGTGTGTGGGTTGAACACAAGAGGGAATGACATAGTCTTGTTCTGTATTATATACCTATACCAGAAAATCCTACAGATACCAATCTCTGCTGTTGTTTTGGTATTTTACTCATCCCAACAAACTGTGCTGGTATGAACAAATACAAGCATAATTATGCTGAATTCGTATTCTGATTGGTTAGGATAAATGACTGACCTAGCTATGATGTAGTGGTGCAAACACTATCTCAAGATATAACAAGGACTCCCAAATTTATACAGAAAATTTAAGAACATTATGAGTATTAAAAACTCGAAAGAAGAAAATTCGGAAACATAATATTTATATGAATCTAACAATGACACAGATCTCTAGAGTAAAGTGACCTCCCTGCAGAGTGACTTAACGGTGTCATGTTTTGGACAATATCTAATAATCAATTTTTATAGGTATAGGTATATAATACAAGTGTATCGCATGTACCTTGGTTTCAATGTCCCAACAAGGTGAATATGTTTCATTAAAATACCACATACACTGTCCACATGAACCACGATAGAAAACAGGGACCATTGTTTTAGACGCGATAATCGTTAATAGCGACCGTTTTATAATCATCATACATTTGGCGATAATTATCGAACCATTGCGGCCAATGGTCATTATATCTATCTTGAAAACTCAATATATTTTTAGTAATCGCTATTAACGATTATCACGTCTAAGAGACCGCTCCCTGGTTCACAGTTTAGGAAAGTGGTCACCGGAGGACCCTCATGACAGGTTCATTGTATACTTACCCCGTCCGTCGGGTCCCACTTACGGGGATTGTTTCCATGGTAATGAGACTTAGCGAGGCTCTCAAAGACACGACCTGAACCCCGGGTTAAGGCGCGGTAAGCTTAATTAGAGGTCAAACTAATTGATCAAGCTCAATGATCTCTCAGTAATAAACCAAGCTGTTTGAGAAGGGAGGTTTCAGTAATTAAAGGAGGCCTCAATAATCGGCAGGGAGGTTTCAGTAATTAACAAGGTCTCAGTAATTAACAGGGTGGCTTCAGTAATTAGCAGGAATGTCTCAGTAATTAGCAGGGATGTCTCAGAAATTAACAGGGAGGTCTCAGTAATTATTGGGAGGTCTCAGTAATTAAAGGTCTCAATAATTAGCAGGGAGGTTTCAGTAATTAAAGGAGGTCTCAGTAATTAGCAGGGAGGTCTCAGTAATTAACAAGGAGGTCTCAGTAATAAACAGGGTGGCTTCAGTAATTAGCAGGGAGGTCTCAGTAATTAACAGGGTGGCTTCAGTAATTAGCAGGGAGGTCTCAGTAATTAGCAGGGAGGTCTCAGTAATTAGTGGGAGGTCTCAATACTTAGCAGGGAGGTCTCAGTAATTAACAGGGTGGTTTCAGTAACTAACAGGGAGGTCTCAGTAATTAACAGGGTGGTTTCAGTAATTAACAGGGAGGTCTCAGAAATTAACAGGGAGGTCTCAGTAATTAGTGGGAGGTCTCAGTAATTAATGGAGGTCTCAATAATTAGCAGGGAGGTCTCAGTAATTACCAGGGAGGTTTCAGTAATTAGCAGGGAGGTCTCAGTAATTAGCAGGTAGGTCTCAGTAATAAGAGGGAGGTTTCAGTAATTAGCAGGGAGGTCTTAGTGGATAAAAAGGGGGGTCACAGTAATTTAGAGGAAGGTCTTAGTATTTAACAGGAAAGTCTCATCAATTAACAAGGTGTCAGTAATTAATATGGAAGTCACAGTAACTAGCAGGGAGATTTCACTAATAAGCCGGACTGTCATAATTCTTTAAGTGGAAGAAACTATTATGAAAAACGCTTAGAAGCATCATAATAATAAAAAGCAGTGTTACTGTAGTTAATCGCATAAAATGACTACTTAATAATTGTAGTTGAGCATTCAACATTCTCCTTCAATAATTAGTACTTATATGCACCAGTGTTGTCCATTATAAATATTTACACCAAGCCACTCTTTATTAATAAAATATTTTAGAAAATATAATCAGTAAAAGCAAATAATAACGTGGGTTTTTTAAAATCCCTTCCTGGGGAAATTTTGTATACCTTCATACTAGTGAGTGATAGGGGTGAGATAAATCTGAAACGCACTTGATCCATAGCCACTGAAAATATGTCATTCGTTTTCATTTGCTATATAATTTCACTCAGTTTTGCCTTGTGAGATATTTTCAGTGGATATGGATTTAGATGCAGTTCCTTCTTAGTATGTGTAGATAACTTCTGCTATTTTAATCATCTAAGTATCGCTAAATATGCCAGGAAACGACTAAGCTTTTATCCTACCCCTAATATAAAATCCCATAGGCTTAACATTGGGTTTCCGTATGCCACGCTAACTGGCATACAGAGTTTTATATGCCACTAGTGGCATACAGCATTGTTATCACGTAATATTCCAAAATCGAGGAGATAGGGTAGGATAAAATCAAAACCTGATTCGTTTTAATCTTGGCCACCGCATTCCACTCCTGAAGTTTTGGCCCCGGACTTCACTCGGCTTCGCCTCATGAAGTCACTTTGCCAAACTCCTGTCGTGGAATACGGTGGACAAGATTAAACCTCATCCAGTTTTACGATAATAAGCCATCAACATATATCACAGATTCTCAGCGATCCAATCACCGATTATGATCGGGAACAGTCGGGAACAATGATGTCGATGTACGAGGGTACCCGACACACCGATTATAATCGGCCATTACCCCCATGTTAGGAATGCCCGATTTCCACTGGATTGTGATCGGTTTGTAAAGTGCGTACAGCGACAAGTACATCACAGATTTTCAACAACCCGACGGATTAGTTGGGCAAAGGTGCGATCGGGAAGAGTTGGTGTGTCTCATTATACTTCTGTACACCAAATATCAAACCCTGTGGTATTCTAGAAGGCGGACCGCGAAATGTTAGAAGCTTATCATGTTAATTTAATCACCATGAACCAAAGCTTTTTTAAGATCCCGTGTTGAGATCCCGTGTTGAGATCCCGTGGTGAGATCACGTGGTGAGATCACGTGGTGAGATCACGTGGTGAATCACATGGTGAAATCACATGGTGAAATCACATGGTGAAATCACATGGTGAAATCACATGGTGAAATCACGTGGTGAGGTCACGTGGTGAGATCACGTGGTGAAGTCACGTGGTGAGATATTAAAGGCATGAAGGAGAAATTAGATCTAACGTACGCCGTCTCCTGGTTCCCATTTCCGCTGATCTACTTTTGGATCTTTATAATTAAATGAAATTCTGGCCGCTAAAGAACCTAGTATCAGTTAAGGGAATAGGAGAAACAATGATCAAGTCTTAGTAATACTGTTTCCTCTTTCACAGATGGCAGGCCTTAACACTAGAAACACTGAAAGCTTATCATATTGACCTATCACTACGAACTAAAGCTGCATAAAGATCACGTGGTGAGATCACGTGGTGAGATCACGTGGTGAGATCACGTGGTGAAATCACGTGATGAAATAAGGTACTATGAAGAAATAATGTCAAACGTACGCCATCTTCTGGTTTCCATTTCTTCGGATCGGCTTTGTTTTTTTTGTATTTAAATGAAAAAGTGGCCGCTAAAAACACTAGTATCAGTTAAGGTTATACCACGAACAATGATCAATCAAATTTTAGCAATCCTGTTTCCTTTTTCAGAGATGTCAGTTAGGTCTGAAGAATAAGTTTTAAAAAATCTGCTTATCTCCAATCTCCATCTCAAATATAATGGTAATCTAATAAACAGAAAAAGCCGGAAAACTAGAAATGGAACTGCTTTCTTGTATGCAATCTGTAAAAAGCCTTTGTGTATTGTGGAAATTTATCTCAACCCTGGAACAAGTTTAACCATAGGAATAATATTAAAAATTATACACAACGAACACACACATAAAATGACTATACTATGCCATGGTCGTGACGGAGTGATGACGTCATTGGGGACTGACCAATCAGTGACAATGATACGTGAAAGTAGACAGGGCATCAACTTGGAAATTCATACGTTCTTTCTAAATGGATTTGCAGTAATTCGAATCATTCTGATATTGTGATGCTATTTTAATGTCCATTAAACTGAAAAGGGTGAGATAAATCCGGAACTGTATTCAAAACATGAAATAAACAATACTACACTCGTTTGAATGCGCCGTAATTGTTACTCGGCTTTATCTCGATGAAACTTATGTCACATCAAAACTCGTGTAGTATTGTTTATTTATACGATCTTCAATCCAGTTTCATATAAGTATTGATGAGCATGACGTCAGTGTATGACGTAATCAACGCGTCATTAGTGTGACCACGGACTTATATCTATGGATAGGAAACGCGGGCCATTCCCGTGTTTGTTCAACGATCTGTTGGACTCGGCTACGCTTGAGTGCATTTCGCGGGAATAGCGCTAATTTCCGTACGATCCGCTAGGGAAAATTTGGCAATAGTTCCATTTTAAGCCACCAGGGTTGCTAGTGGCGCTGCTGATGTTTTTTTTTTTTAATAGGTCTTTTTCCACTGGTCCGCAATGCGCCTTATCTGCTTAGTTACGCAATGCATGTGGCCAAACATATCCCTGGCAACGTATACTTCAGCATTGGAGGACTGAGTGTATAAGCATAATAAGTTTTTTTAAAGTTACGGCACATTTTGTGTCACAGCCTGCCTGAAAATTAGGGAATTTTGCCTGCCAATCCAACCCAAAATGACACAAAATGTGCCGTAACTTTTAAAAAATCTAGTGCTTAGAACCCTAATTCCAACTGTCCCATGTAGGTACATACCTGGAATCGACTGACAAATACTTTATTAAGGCCTAGGGACATGGGAATGAATTGAAAATAATTGTTTCCCAAGACTGACTGCCTGAAAATCAGGGAAATTTGCCTGCAGGCCCCAACTATTCTAAGACAAAATGTGCCGTAACTTTAAAGAAATCTATTGCACTTAGGACCCTTATTTCAACTGTCCCATGTAGGTATATATCTGGAATCGACTGACAAATACTTTATTAAGGCCTAGGGGCATGGGAACAATTTAAGAATCTGGATTTTCTGGATTTTCCCCTTGAAAATCAGGGAATTTTGACTGCCGACCCAACCCAAACTGACACAAAATGTGCCGTAACTTTAAAAAAAATCTAGTGAACTTAGGACCCTAATTCCAACTCTCCTATGTAGGTACATACCTGGAATCGACTGACAAATACTTTATTAAGGTCAAGGGGCATGGGAATGAATTGGAAATAATTGTTTCCCAAGACTGACTGCCTGGAAATCAGGGAAATTTGCCTGCAGGCCCCAACAATTCTAAGACAAAATGTGCCGTAACTTTAAAAAAATCTATTGCACTTAGGACCCTAATTCCAACTGTCCCATGTAGGTATATATATCTGGAATCGACTGACAAATACTTCATTAAGGCCTAGGGGCATGGGAACAATTTAAGAATCTGGATTTTCCCCTTGAAAATCAGGGAATTTTGACTGCCGACCCAACCCAAAATGACACAAAATGTGCCGTAACTTTTAAAAAATCTAGTGAACTTAGAACCCTAATTCCAACTGTCCCATGTAGGTACATATCTAAAATCGACTGATAAATACTTTATTAAGGCCTAGGGGCATGGGAATGAATTGAAAATAATTGTTTCCCAAGACTGACTGCCTGAAAATCAGGGAAATTTGCCTGCAGGCCCCAACTATTCTAAGACAAAATGTGCCGTAACTTTAAAAAAATCTAGTGCACTTAGGACCCTAATTCCAACTGTCCCATGTAGGTATATATCTGGAATCGACTGACAAATACTTTATTAAGGCCTAGGGGCATGGGAACAATTTAAGAATCTGGATTTTCTGGATTTTCCCCTTGAAAATCAGGGAATTTTGACTGCCGACCCAACCAAAACTGACACAAAATGTGCCGTAACTTAAAAAAAATCTAGTGAACTTAGAACCCTAATTCCAACTGTCCCATGTAGGTACATACCTAGAATCGACTGACAAATACTTTATTAAGGCCTAGGGGCATGGGAATGAATTGAAAATAATTTTTTCCCAAGACTGACTGCCTGGAAATCAGGGAAATTTGCCTGCCGGCCCCAACTATTCTAAGACAAAATGTGCCGTAGCTTTAAAAAAACCTAGTGGGGATGTATGGATGTGGGAAAGTAGGATGTAGGGATGTGTGGATGTGGAGATGTGGGGATGTAGGATGTGGGTGAGTTTGGGTGACTTTAGATGACGCCGCCACCGATAAAATGACTGATTTTCGGGGTTCACCGGCAAAAAGTCAAAGATTCAAAGATTTTCCCACTCAATCAGGCCTTTCTAAAGTATTTAGCTGTCTTCCCCAATATAATACATATTCAGAACAGTTAAAGTTGTATTCCTAGCCCTTCTGGGTTTTTCCAAACTAGCGGCAGAGTTTGGGTGACTTTAGATGACGGCGCCACCGAGAAATGACAGATTTTGACAGGTTTTCAAGTGAAAAGTCAAAGTTTCAAAAATGTTTCCACTCAATGAGGCCTTTCTAAAGTATTTAGCTGTCTTCCCCAATATAATACCTATTCAGAACAGTTAAAGTTGTATTCCTAGCCCTTCTGGGTTTTTCCAAACTAGCGGCAGAGTTTGGGTGACTTTAGATGACGGCGTCACCGAGAAATGACTGATTTTGACAGGTTTTCAAGTGAAAAGTCAAAGTTTCAAAAATGTTCCCACTCAATGAGGCCTTTCTAAAGTATTTAGCTGTCTTCCCCAATATAATACCTATTCAGAACAGTTAATGTTGTATTCCTAGCCCTTCTAGGTTTTTCCAAACTAGCGGCAGAGTTTTGGTCACTTTAGATGACGGCGCCACCGAGAAATGACTGATTTTGACAGGTTTTCAAGTGAAAAGTCAAAGTTTCAAATATGTTCCCACTCAATGAGGCCTTTCTAAAGTATTTAGCTGTCTTCCCCAATATAATACCTATTCAGAACAGTTAAAGTTGTATTCCTAGCCCTTCTGGGTTTTTCCAAACTAGCGGCAGAGTTTGGGTGACTTTAGATGACGGCGTCACCGAGAAATGACTGATTTTGACAGGTTTTCAAGTGAAAAGTCAAAGTTTCAAAAATGTTCCCACTCAATGAGGCCTTTCTAAAGTATTTAGCTGTCTTCCCCAATATAATACCTATTCAGAACAGTTAAAGTTGTATTCCTAGCCCTTCTGGGTTTTTCCAAACTAGCGGCAGAGTTTTGGTCCCTTTAGATGACGGCGTCACTGAGAAATGACTGATTTTGACAGGTTTTCAAGTGAAAAGTCAAAGTTTCAAAAATGTTTCCACTCAATGAGGCCTTTCTAAAGTATTTAGCTGTCTTTCCCAATATAATACCTATTCAGAACAGTTAAAGTTGTATTCCTAGCCCTTCTAGGTTTTTCCAAACTAGCGGCAGAGTTTTGGTCACTTTAGATGACGGCGCCACCGAGAAATGACTGATTTTGACAGGTTTTCAAGTGAAAAGCCAAAGTTTCAAAAATGTTCCCCCTCAATGAGGCCTTTCTAAAGTATTTAGCTGTCTTCCCCAATATAATACCTATTCAGAACAGTTAAAGTTGTATTCTTAGCCCTTCTGGGTTTTTCCAAACTAGCGGCAGAGTTTGGGTGACTTTAGATGACGGCGTCACCGAGAAATGACTGATTTTGACAGGTTTTCAAGTGAAAAGTCAAAGTTTCAAAAATGTTCCCACTCAATGAGGCCTTTCTAAAGTATTTAGCTGTCTTCCCTAATATTAAACCTACTTAGAACAGTTGAAATTATATTCCTAGCCCTTCTTGGTTTTTCCAAACTAGTGGCAGAGTTTGGGTGACTTTAGACGACGGTGCCACCGAGAAATGACTTATTTTGACGGGTTTTCAGGTGAAAAGTCAAAGTTTCAAAAATGTTCCAACTCAATCAGGCCTTTCTAAAGTATTTAGCTGTCTTCCCCAATATAATACCTATTCAGAACAGTTAAAGTTATATTCCTAGCCCTTCTGGGTTTTTCCAAACTAGTGGCAGAGTTTGGGTCACTTTAGATGACGGCGCCACTGAGAAATGACTGATTTTGAGGGATTCACCGGTGAAAAGTCAAAGATTCAAAACGGTTCCCACTCAATCAGGCCTTTCTAAAGTATTTAGCTGTCTTCCCTAATATAGAACCTACTCAGAACAGTAAGAATTATATTCCTAGCCCTTCTGGATTTTTCCAAACTAGCGGCAGAGTTTGGGTGACTTTAGACGACGGCGCAACCGAGAAATGACTGGTTTTGAGGGATTCACCGGTGAAAAGTCAAAGATTCAAAAATGTTCCTACTCAATCAGGCCTTTCTTAAGTATTTAGCTGTCTTCCCTAATATTAAACCTACTTAGAACAGTTGAAATTATATTCCTAGCCCTTCTGGGTTTTTCCAAACTAGTAGCAGAGTTTGGGTGACTTTAGACGACGGTGCCACCGAGAAATGACTTATTTTGACGGGTTTTCAGGTGAAAAGTCAAAGTTTCAAAAATGTTCCAACTCAATCAGGCCTTTCTAAAGTATTTAGCTGTCTTCCCCAATATAATACCTATTCAGAACAGTTAAAGTTATATTCCTAGCCCTTCTGGGTTTTTCCAAACTAGTGGCAGAGTTTGGGTCACTTTAGATGACGGCGCCACTGAGAAATGACTGATTTTGAGGGATTCACCGGTGAAAAGTCAAAGATTCAAAAATGTTCCCACTCAATCAGGCCTTTCTAAAGTATTTAGCTGTCTTCTCTAATATAGAACCTACTCAGAACAGTAAGAATTATATTCCTAGCCCTTCTGGGTTTTTCCAAACTAGCGGCAGAGTTTGGGTGACTTTAGACGACGGCGCAACCGAGAAATGACTGATTTTGAGGGGTTCCCCGGTGAAAAGTCAAAGTTTCACAAATGTTCCAACTCAATCAGGCCTTTCTAAAGTATTTAGCTGTCTTCCCCAATATAATACCCACTCAGAACAGTTGAAATTACATTCCTAGCCCTTCTAGGTGTTTCCAAACTAGTGGCAGAGTTTGGGTGACTTTAGACAACGCGCCACCGAGAAATGACTGATTTTGAGGGATTCACCGGTGAAAAGTCAAAGATTCAAAAATGTTCCTACTTAATCAGGCCTTTCTAAAGTATTTAGCTGTCTTCCCTAATATTAAACCTACTTAGATCAGTAAGAATTATATTCCTAGCCCTTCTGGGTTTTTCCAAACTAGTGGCAGAGTTTGGGTGACTTTAGATGACGGTGCCACCGAGAAATGACTTATTTTGACGGGTTCACCGGTGAAAAGTCAAAGTTTCAAAAACTCCCTAGCTAGAAGATAAATTTTTTCCCCATTATGTTAATTATTCCTGGTATACGCACTCTAACAACTGAATTCAGTGGCGCCAGAATAGGGGGGCAGGGGGGGCGACTGCCCCCCCCTACTTTTTGGCCAGCCCAAAAAAGTCAGCAGCTTCAAATTTTACTCAAACGTGTGTAAAACCTGTCTTGACCTGTCTAACATTTTAGCATGCAACAGTGGCTAAGCCTTGACTTTTCACCGTGGAAAATTGTCAAAGCCTGACTTTTTAGCGTGCAATGATGGCTTAACCCTGACTTTTCACTGTGGAAAAGTGTCATAGTCCGACTTTTTAGCATTCAATGATGGCTAAAGTCTGACTTTTTAGCGTGCAATGATGACTAAGCCCTGACTTTTCACTGTGGAAATGTGTCAAAGTCTGACTTATTAGCATGCAATGATGGCTAAACCCTGACTTTTCACAGTGGAAAAGTGTAAAAGTCTGACTTTTTAGCGTGCAATGATGGCTAAGCCCTGACTTTTCACTGTGGAAATGTGTCAAAGTCTGACTTATTAGCATGCAATGATGGCTAAGCCCTGACTTTTCACTGTGAAAAGTGTCAAAGTCTGACATTTTAGCATTCAATGATGGCTAAAGTCTGACTTTTTAGCGTGCAATGATGACTAAGCCCTGACTTTTCACTGTGGAAATGTGTCAAAGTCTGACTTATTAGCATGCAATGATGGCTAAACCCTGACTTTTTACAGTGGAAAAGTGTAAAAGTCTGACTTTTTAGCGTGCAATGATGGCTAAGCCCTGACTTTTCACTGTGGAAATGTGTCAAAGTCTGACTTATTAGCATGCAATGATGGCTAAGCCCTGACTTTTTACTGTGAAAAGTGTCAAAGTCTGACTTTTTAGCATGCAATGATGGCTAAACCCTGACTTTTCACTGTGGAAAAGTGTAAAAGTCTGACTTTTTAGCATGCAATGATGGCTAAGCCCTGACTTTTCATGATGGAAAAGTGTCAGTCTGACATTTTAGCGTGCAATGATGGCTAAGCCCTGACTTTTCACCATGGAAAAGTGTCAAAGTTTGACTTTTTAACTAACCCCTGACTTTTCACCGTGTCAACGTCTGACTTTTCGCAGATTCACGGTAAATCCAGAGGAACAGGCGAATGTCGAAGGCTGACTTCATACTAAGAAAAAAGTCTGCAATTTTTCAGTTCGCCCCCCCCACTTTCAAAACGTTCTGACACCCCTGGAATTACTAAGCATTGCAATCTATTTCCGCGCGCGCGAACGTGGCGCCGCATGGTGTGAAAAAACGGCAACACGTCGGTGACTGTATCGCCGCCTTCTGGCGACAGAGAGAACCCTGAAGACAATGCCGAGTCCAACACCTACGGGCCACAGGCAGCCGGTTGCCAATCCATGTAATACAGATCCGTGGTGTGACATAAGTAATACGGTTATGTGTAGTTGGACGAGGCGTAACGAAGTAATACGGTTAGATTTATACTTAACTATTTCAATTTCAAACCATGCTTTAATCGCTCAAATCGTAATTAAATGCAAAACATATTAGGCCTTGGCTCGAAAGCTTTTTGTTAGAGAAATCTTAAAATACTTTATTCAGGGATGTCGGCTGGTTTCAGGAGAAAACGGTGGAAATACTTTTCATGTGAAATTCCGTGCTCTTAGAGAGACCAAGAAGCCGTGGGAAACATGCCAGTGTCGGCCACGGCGTGGGGTTGAGGTGTATGTGGGGAGGTTCAAACCATTGTTTTATTGATGTGGATGGGATTAATTCAATATCACCTATTTTTCTTTAGACTGTTCGATATCATTCACATTGTAAACATATGGTTTCTCTTTACACAGAGTTAAAATAAACCATTTCATAGAGGGAACAATTTCCGTTCCGTTAACGCGGGTGCTCCCTTTCACAGGTCACCCTTAAGCGGGGTTTTAGTGACCATGGTCATTATATATCAGACAAGATACCAGAGTTCAGAGGCATATATATCCTTGGGCACTACTTGGACCAGTCAAAAGGTCATGTAAGGTCAACTCTGGTGGCCATTAAACATGCCTCCAGGTCAACAGCCGACGGCACGAGGATCGGATTGAAGACAACTTACAACTACATAGGTCCCACAGTCACTACATTCTCTTCACGTTACGACACATGTAAAATGTATACAGTTAAGTGATATTTGACACCCCTCCCACTATAAATATTGCAGCATAAAAGAAATAATCGGCAGTAGAGTGAAGTTATTCTGATTCTCCCTGTAAGTTTTCAAAAATCAGAGATTCAAGCTAGGATCAGGAAAAAACGTATTTATCATGTGAAATTTACTGCCCCAGAGGAACCAAAAAACATGAAAAACACATCAGTTTCGGTCATGGAGTGAAATTAAGGGTCTGTGAGGAGGTTGGAATCTCTGCCATGGATGACGCGTACTTTATACTATCTTTGTGTTACACAAGAATGACAAATTATAAACTGGATATGAAAAAAAGATTTCCAAACTGCAATCTCTGATGAAATACAACCTAACTGCAGAATATCAGAGCTCATCTGTGCTAGAAAATAATTTTCCTGATACCCTAGAGGGCAATTTTCCTGATGTTTTTTTCCCCGCCCCCCCCCCCCCCCTCCAGCAGGTGATTATTTTGCTGGTACTGACCTCCGTTGACCCTTTCTAGTTTTTATTATGGAAACCGCAAGGTACCAGCGATACCGGAAGCGAAGTGCCCCCAACCATATATCATTCACCTCACCAGAGGGCGCGTGTCAACGGCTTAGTGCTACTGCCTTGCGGCATTTTCGAGAACCTTTATGACGATATAAAAGTCAATACGCCCTATTGAGGTATCCCATAATTCAGTCTATTTACAAGTTCCGGCGTTTGCTGGTTGCCGACGTTGTATGGTGTAGACCCTTGAACCGTAACCCACAATTATTTCAGTTTATCGGTTTTTATAAATCTTCAAATTGGAAATCTGATGCCAGAAATGGAAATTTCAGTTATTTCTACATGTAAATCCAAAATTATTTTCAGTTTCTCCAAATATAAATCGGAAAATTGTGTTTCATGTGGTCGTGGTGTGGCTAGCCAGTCGCGAGCGGAACTTGTATTTACCCTGGGCGATAATAGGGAGTTTAGTAGCCTCTGGAGGGTCTATGTAAATGGTGAAAAGGTTTTCCTTTTGCCAACTGTTTACAACTTGGACACAAGTCTATAGTTTCCTTTCCCAACCCTCATTAACTGGTGTATCAGTCAGCCTGTTTTCGTATTATTATCATATACCTAGATATGACGACATTTTGCCTAGTCACATGATCTCATACCCTGTATAAACATACGGCCATGAATATGACAGGTTGGAGTGGGTGGCCACAAATATTTATCAAGAGACATCACAAGGTTTCATGTGATTGTATATATATGACGTGAATTGTCTTCGTGGAATGATATCATGAAGCAGAGCTGAGTGATATCTGTAGCAGAAGACAATGAATGCCTTGTAAACAATCATATCAAATCGAGTGACGCTGGCACACCTTTTGAAGTTCCCGTGGCATATATTTTATTTCCCTACCCCTAATAGAAACCGCTATAGGCTTAACATGGGATTTGTTGATGTCACAGGTGTGACTTTAAGTGTTGTCTATGTCACTACTTTCTAATATTAAAAAATCATGGAAACAGGGTAGGATAAAATCTAGACGCCACTCGTTTGAGTTTATTTGTCACTCATTGTGTTGGCTCTGTAATCTCACACATCTTTGACACGTGAGATTACGGAGCCAAACAAAATGTGTGACATAAATAACGTCATACTTAAGACATCTCTTGATATGACATAACCATTGCCTGTCGCACCATGTTAAGTCAATGGGGTTTTATATGATGGGTAGGAAAACATTTATACTGTTCCTCCTCAAAATGAGGAGGCATTCTCAGTGAAGTAAAAGGATACTCATGACGAAGGCGATGCTGAAGGTGAAGCAGACGACAAGTCGCACGATGAACGTAGCGCGGGAATTGACGCTGGGCACCATGTGGTGCGACATGTACGTCTGTAACCAGCAGTAAATGGCGCCCACGCCGAACGCCATCATGGCGCCGATCAGATGCACCACGATCACGTTAGTCTCCTGCAAACCGACCAATAAACGGGCATAAATCAGCGGAAATATTTAGAGAAAACATGGTTACTGAGCCCATACGGGTGGCCGTTCTTGTTCATTTGAAGCAAAAATATGTCCCTCAGTCACTACGTTTTCTTATTACTATAACACCTCCTAATCGTTTGAAATGCCTTAACGTTTCTGCTCCCTAAAACACACTGGCATTCACTACAGCCCGCTGTCACGGCGGGCGCAAACATTATTTATACTACACCCCTAGCAGCGGGTAGTATTTCATACATGTTCGGCCATGGTTATAGAGGGAAACTATGTTCCGGTGGGAATAAGTCAAAGTTACGAGGTAAGGGTTGAAAAAAATACTGAACAAGGCGTAGCCGCGGGCAGTAATTTTTCCAAGCCTTACCGAGTAACTTTGACTTATTTCCACTGGTACGTGGTTTCCCTATTCCTATATACCTTCAATTGTTGGTTAATATAGATAAAGATCGAACGTCTGAACGTCAACCTGTGCAGTAAACGTCAACCTGGGCAGTAACTTCAACCTGGGCAGTAAACAAAAGTTATTCCACCCCCAGCAGCGTTAAGTAATCATAGGTTGTTCGCTCATAGGTATATAGGAATACCAATAACTTCTGGAATGTCAGTTGGAGTTAACAGAAAAGTGGAATTATTTTTAGGTGAAATTTGCTGCCAGAGGGAGACCGAAAAAACGTTGAAAACGTGTTCAATTCCTTTTTTGGCATATTAGTGCCTGTTACATCATTGGGTTTGGACAAACGGAACAAATTCTTTTACATACTTGGAAAAAGATTGATAAATCATAAAGAACCAGTTTGCGCTGATATCTGTCAATATTTAATGGTTGATTTTACACACTCATATCCCTTTCAAAACATACCTGGAAGTTGCCAACTAAGCTGATTCCAAAAGCAGAGATGATTCCCAGAACGAGGGCTACTTTGTTCAATCTCAGCATTTTAATGCTGTCCCGGTTATACTCTTTGACCTGTTCATACCTGACGTAGATGGTCAAACCGACTGAAAGAGAAAAACAAAAAGAAATGTAGTACTGATCGGCAAGCCAAAGGTTTGGGATATTGCGGTTGCAAATAAACAGCCTCTCTTTAAAGTCTTAATGGATGCAAGTCATGGATAGAAAATTTACCGGGAATAACAGTTAAGGAGACTAAACAGTGTTGGGACTGATGTATCTTCATAGATCAGTGAAGGAGACTGGACAGTGTGGGGACTGGTAGTAAAATATGCTCAGAACTGTAGGATGCGTGTATATAGCTTAGTAAAGAAGACTGGACAGTGTGGGGACTAGTAGTAAAACATGCTCAGAGCTCTGGGATATGTATATAGATCAGTTAAGAATACTGGACAGTGTGGGTACTGGTAGTATAACATGCTCAGAGCTGTGGGATGTGTATATAGATCAGTTAAGGAGACTGGACAGTGTGGGTACTGGTAGTATAACATGCTCAGAGCTGTGGGATGCATGTATATAGATCAGTTAAGGAGACTGGACAGTGAGGGGACTGGTAGTATAACATGCTCAGAGCTGTGGGATGTGTGTATATAGATCAGTTAAGGAGACTGGACAGTGAGGGGACTGGTAGTATAACATGCTCAGAGCTGTGGGATGTGTCTACATAGATCAGTTAAGGAGACTGGGCAGTGTGGGGAATGGTAGTATAACATGCTCAGAGCTGTGTGATGTGTCTACATAGATCAGTTAAGGAGACTGGACAGTGTGGGGAATGGTAGTATAACATGCTCAGAGCTGTGGGATGTGTGTGTATATAGCTCAGTTTAGGAGACTGGACAGTGTGGGGACTGGTAGTAAAACATGCTCAGAGCTGTGGGATGTGTCTACATAGATCAGTTAAGAAGACTGGACAGTGTGGGGAATGGTAGTATAACATGCTCAGAGCTGTGGGATGTGTGTGTATATAGCTCAGTTTAGGAGACTGGACAGTGTGGGGAATGGTAGTATAAGATGCTCAGAGCTGTGGGATGTGTGTGTATATAGCTCAGTTTAGGAGACTGGACAGTGTGGGGAATGGTAGTAAAACATGCTCAGAGCTGGGGGATGTGTTTATATAGAACACTTGTTTCCCGGAAAACAAAAGGTCAGTACAGGTGGTTGGCCTGTGGACACATTTAACCTTCTCTTAGCTACTCTTTATGACCTGGTGCCACAGGAGTTCGACCAGGGTTTTACCTGAGGTGTGGCCAGGGGCAGCCTACTTGTAGATATTGTAGAATTTTGATCAATGTAAATGAAAATATCGAAGTTTATGGAAATACTACCTGGTCTCTCACTGCATACATAGACTCATTGTCTAATACAAGGATTAAAAGTTGGCATGGCATTGCCATGATTTCGGTTTCAACAGGTAATAAGGGAGGGAGGGAGGGAGGGGAGGGAGGGAGGTGGAAGCCTGTTGCAATATATAAAAATACACTACTGTAACATAAATATCCAAGACGAATGCACCACCGTACTTGGAGGCAGAGTCTTGACCAATGTCTTGAGCTAGAGGGAGGGAGGGAGGGAGGGAGGTGGAAGCCTGTTGCAATATATATAAATACACTGAACCACAACAGGTACCTATACAATATATAAAAATACACTAAAGTCGCTGGGTGCGGATCCGGTATTGAGGGAGGGAGGGAGGGCGGGAGGGATTCATTGAACCGCAACGGGTGTGCTTGTGACCTATTTGACCTAGGCCCTGTTTCATAAGCAGCGCTTGTAATAATGTACAGGGTTCATACATAGACAGCTCAATAATATTCCAGGCCTTTTCCAGGCTCTAATATTGTTTTTCCAGGCATATCTGGTCACTGTTTTTAAAACCATGTCTGATTCATCACCAAATTTAGTCTTCCTCACTACCTAGGGGTTTTATGCAGAATTATGAAACAGGGCCCTGATTCCATCCAACGCGTCTGGTATCGGCGCCCGCGGGACCCACCCGCTAGAGAGGGAGGGAGGGAGGGAGGGAGGGAGGGAGGTGGAAGCCTGTTGCAATATATATAAATACACTAAACTGCAACGGGTGCCTATACAATATATAAAAATACACTGCTGTCGCTGCCCGCGCCCGGTATCGGCGGTATCGAAGCTGTAATTATTCAGAATACATTACTGTAATGTATTATAATGTAAGCCGCAAAAACTGTTCCCCGTCTCCTCTAATATATTTCGGTCTTGACCTACAGGTCAAACCGAAATAATAAACAATAATATATGAGCAACATGATAATCAAACCTACACATAAAAGCATTAACGCAAGCACTTCTGTAGCAATATAAAGTAAATCTTCTTTTGGCTGGTTACGATTTTAATGTTAGGTATGTAATGACACTCCAAATACTTACTAAGAACAGAACAAATATTGAGTAACTGGCCGAAGATGCAACTCTCTGGAGACTGGGTGCCTGTGTCACTGTAGGGGAAAAAGATAGATTTGAAATTTTGTTGCAGCAGTTGTAGTTACGATATCAATATTCATATAGAACTAGATCGAGAATCATATATATAAACAATACTTGCCTTGATGACGATTGCGGCACATCCAAATGAGTGCAGTATTGTCTACTTATATGATTCGCGTACTGTTCTGGATTTATCTCAACCCTTTTACAGATATTACAATATGAGAATAATTTGAATTATTTATGCTATGCAAAAATGTTGTAAAACCAGATCAACATTTGATTGAAGAACTTTGTTATCACAGTGATTCGAATAAAGATCAGTTAAAATTGTTTGTTTGTTTGGTTTGATTTAATGTCCAGTCAACCATTATAGGTCCTTACCAGACTTTCTCTAGGTTCTTTTACACCACAAGGGTGGTGATCGAATCTATGTAGTGATTTTAGGTAGAAATCTCACCCCTTCACATTTACCGAAGTGAGAGTTCCCACACAACATAGACATGGTATGAGATTGATTGGCCAGTAGATTATGATGTCATAGTGCATCACTCGACCATGACCATGACCATGGCGTAGTATTAGCACTTTATGTGGGTGATCGTTGCATATAATTCTGTTATGTTATTCCTATGGTAAAATGTGTACCAGGGGTGAGATAATAGAAGGAAAATGATTTCAGGTGGGAGAATTCCGAACTTTTGCAATGAGGGTCCAGGAATTTAAGTGACGAGGCTGTAAGCTGAGTGACTTAAATTCTGGGACTCTCCCTGAGAAATTCCGGAATTCTCCTACCTGTAATAATATCCCCTATCATTATATAGATACATATCATGTAAATCTCTGATATTTCTCACTCATAAACATTGTCTATGCTTGTTTCCACTTTATCATTAAATACCCAAAGAGGAACAACCCAAATTATAACTGCTGCTCGGTGTTATACGTCCAGTATTCACACCAAGACTAAGGTTTTCATAACAAGGCTGAAGTTTCATACCAAGGTTGACTATGTTCTTAATCAATCAAAGACAATCATATGTGGGGTCTCTACCTACCGATTATGGCATTTAGCACCACCGACCGATTATGTGGCACTATTAATATAACAATTATCAGGTGGAAAGAAAAACGACTAACGGTGTTTCTCGCCAACATGAGGTAACATAGCAGCACTGACTGACCTTTGAGGCCACCAATGAAATGAAACAAGGTTGAATTAATCGGTGGTCGTATGAAAAAGTCGGTCGGTGACCACCTAAATTTTCATCAGAAAACAACGTTTTTTCTCACCACTTTTGATTTCTATATTTGTTCAGGGATGGTTACTCTTCAGGCTGGTCAGGACAGATACATATTGGGCCGAGATATTCATGCACAGGTATATAACAAATTTACGTTTGACTTGATTAACATCAGCAACTTCATCTTAGCCTTAATTTGAGCTATGCAATGCAGTAGAACCCCGCCTAACGAACACCCCGCGTAAGGGATAACCCCGCGTTAACGGACACTCTTGCTTGGAACGGTCGCTTCTATTAGATGTTTATTTTAACCCCGTGTAAGCGAACCCCCCCCCCCCCCCGCGTAAACGGACACTTTGACCCGGAACGGAGGGTGTCCGCTTACTCGGGGTTCTACTGTAAATACAATTTCTAAATAAACAGTTGAATTGGAGAAGTAGAAGTAATACCTTATGTAGGGGAAGCCAGGCTCAACATGTCCCAGCGACACAGCGATGATGTATCTGTCCAAATAAAAAATAAATGTGGTTAACGTGAAAAATGTGTTTAATATAGACATATGACTGTGCATGTAAACCTTGTGCACCCAACGTCAACTGTTTGTATTGAATTTAAAAAAAAGATTTCATTATATAAGACTTGATTCCATTTACTTGAATTAGGTCCCGATACTGCCCAGTCCAAGTTCAGTCCCTATTTGGATCAGGACTAAAGCAGCCCCCAGACTTAAAAAATTTTTTTTTTAAAGCTTTTATTTATACTGGGGGACTGTTTGGATTCAGTAAGAATCCATCTTCCAACAACTCCAGTTTTAACAAGATAAGTGCCTTATGCCTAACTTATAGGCGTACAGTGGCAGTAAGTGAAGTCAATAAACAAGGTATATACGAAAGGAAATATTTTGGACAAACAGTTTTGTAAATTATGTACAATACAACAATATATATACGATACCTGGGTCATTTTCTTACCTCGACGACCCTCTGTTCTATATCTTGTTTTGTATAAGTGGGTACAACGGAATCTTGTGTCTACGGTTTTGGGCTGGTGCTGCATGCTCAAGTTTTAATTTTGGGCTGCATAGCCTTGTCTCAGCTGTTTTAGTTTATGTTTTTCAATTTGCTTGAATTCGTCAAGTGTGTTAATATTTCTCGCTTCAGGCTGAAGATCGTTCCAAGCCTTGGCCGCCATGTATTCCACTGACGATTTATACTTGCTTTGTTTTATAGGGTTTGCCGTTGAGCACAAAGGGTTACTGGCACCAAATCGGCCAAATGGAAACAAGCCTTTAAGCTTGATATATATATGTAGGTGTAGATAAAGAAAAAAGATCAACAAAGATACACATGTAACTGAAACCAATGTATAGGCAAGTAAAAAACATCCTCAAAGTAACCTTAATACAAGTGTAGGTAATACTGTAATAAACATAAACTGGATACAAATGCAGGTAAGAATTATTCTAAATCTAAAAAAGACACAGAAACAGGTAGAAACTAAGCTGGAAGTGAATGCAACTCAATACAAGTAGGAACAGGTATATAATCATGAGAAGTTATCCATGTACGTGCAGTAAAGAAGTTATCCACAAACTGTGATCCATATTCTCAAGACATTGTGATCCATATTCTCAAGAACTCATTTCGGATGCAGGTCCTCAGTATGCTCGCCAAATGTTTAATGAATTTGCCTCAGCACATAGGTTCCAGCACACTACATCAAGCCCATATCATCTAATATCCAATGGGTCAGCTGAGAATGCATTCAAAGTGGTAAAGAGACTATTACGCAAAGCCAAGGAATCAGGAGCAGATCAGTAATTGGCTCTTCTAGCCTACCGCGATGCTCCACTCGAGTGTGGAAAGTCTCCAGCAGTTACTCATGGGTTTTCTTTGTTTGGGTAGTTTAACGTCTAATATGCTTTATTAGACTTACTATGGGTTTGACCAAATCTATGAGATGAATTTAGGTAGAAATCTCAGCTCTACTTATTTACCGAGGTGAGAGTTCTTTTACTTCCCACGCCATATAGATATGGTATGAGAAGGATTGGCCTTTGCTATAGCAGTAAATCTACCACTGCTGTGGGTGAAGGAGAAAAGTGGCTGCAGTGGAACTCAAATCCACAAGTCCGACAACCTGGGGTTACAAGTCAAGTGCTCTTTACCACTGAGCTAACTCTCCACCCTGGTCAATTTAGTTATACTTGCATGCAAGCATATCCATCCTGCACCGCGCAGAAGTAAGGCGACCAAGAGGGTGGGCAGATATTGATCACTGCTATCCACCCCAGCAGGCCATTACTCATGGGTAGGAAACCTCAGACAAGATTTACATTGTATTAGCATACTAGAAATTTAGATGTACAGTGTAGGGAATTATGCATTTGTTTGAAATTTAAAAGTGTAGTAATGAACTTAAAACTGTCTGCATTGATATCCTGTATCTGTACTGCTGATTTATATGGATTTATATTTGCATGACCAGAAGTGTTTCATATGTACATACTCATTACTTAATCAAGGTGAATTAGCTAGTTAGAGCCAGTTGCGTATACACTCTCCTCGGAGGGTCTCGGTATTGACTAGTACTACATGCTGGATCAGAATGTAAACAGGCATCATTTTGCCTTTTCTCTTCCCAGGATAAATAAACAGACATAAAAAAAAAGAAGAAGACTTCCAGCCAATTGATTTAGAACTGACACATGGAGCAGGCCAAAAGTAACATCAAGCAGAGCAAAGCAGTCTAAAAAAAAGGACGAGTGGTATGTGAGAGAGGTGAAAGTCAGTGGTGGAAAAAGCAGCTGTGCTCTCTCAAGCAGTTCTTACCAAGTGCAGGTGTTGTGTATTGTAAGAATTGAATGTATCTCCTTGAGACCAAAGAAAATGTTATACACCCCACAGAACTTGCCACTGAAGTAACAGCTCAAATCACACCTGTGTCCCAAGCTGTGACTCGCAGGACTTGTCCCGAGGCGCAAATTAATGCAATTGAGGTGCAAACAAATGCAACACCTAATGTTTCAGAAATACCACCAAATGTAACAGAGAAAAGGGTCGAACAAGAAAAGATGCTATTAGATTGGACTTGTAATAAGTAACTTCGGTAATGAATACTGGATAAGCAAGACAGAATAATCCTTGCCTGTGGTGTTGCAAAATGTAGGCAACCTTTTATGTCTAGCTTAATTAGTTTGTAGTTTATCATTTTTATCATGATTAAGTTACAAAATGTCTAGTCTATTATAGCATTGCTATATTGTGAAACAGTCATAAAGATCAAAAGAATTCTCAAATGTATATCGTTCAGCTAAGTCAAAGATGTCCTTGTAGTATTCCATTTATAACACTAAGCAGTATATGATAACCAAGTTTTAGATAACAGTATTGCTGAGACTGTCCAGAAAAGAAAGGAAAACAAAAAGAGACTGTTCTGAGAAGAAAGGAAAACAAAACAAACGATTCTTCTTTAATCGTTTTGTTTCGCATCGGTTGGGATTAGAAGTGTATTTCGCCTCGTATCTTAAATCTAAAACAAACGATTTCACCAAGAGGCTTAATTGGTTGTCTTTCTTCAGGGTTCTTATCCTTCTCAATGCAGTAAAATGTCCTTACTAGCTGTAGTCTGGAGCCTAGAACCCGCGAGAAAGAGAAATGGTGGCAAATTGTATGCTTGCTCCCAATTGTACTGCCCAGTTCACACACTAAGTAACGGATTGTCTCACCCCTTAGAGACAGGCGAGAATTCTGAACATCAATGGCTTAGAGTCAGTGAGAAGTTGTGAGAGGGTGTATGGATTAGTATAGGGTGACATAGTTAGTGAAGCTGGACGGAGTCTGTTCCATGTTGTTTTGTGTTAGAATTATTCACCGAGTCCAGAGAACAAAGCAACAAGGAACAGATGTAATTCCGACACACTCTCTTTGTCTCATTATCACTATATTTAGAAACAAGTCGTGTTGTACGGACTGCACGAACCATTTAGTTCGTGCACAGTGTGCAGAATGGAAACCAAAGAGCAGGCCAGTAAAATTGAGACATTGGTGTACTGGAATATAATAATAACAACATGTACTTACGTGGTAATGAACGTGGTAGGAAGGAGAACAAAGACCGCGAGCGGCAGCAAGTGAAGACCAACCCGTGGTGAACACATGTTGACTGCACTCACTGTAGAACATCAACAAAAAACGCAATGTGCTTTAATAACCCACCATGTTGTAAATATATATCACAAGGAGTTATCTACATCAATTAGACTATGGTATCAAAACGGTCGCTATTAACGATTGTCGTCTTACAAGTCCCGTTTTTTTTTAGACGGGACAATCGTTAATAGCGATCGTTTTGTAATTATCATACATTTGGCGAAAATTATCGAACCATTTGGGCCAATAATTCATCTTGAAAATTCAAGATATCTTTAATAATCGCTATCAACGATAATCCTGTCTAAAAAACTGGTCCCTTGACCTTTTATACTAGTAGCGGTAGAAGGTTTAAGGGCTGGTTCCACCAACACGATGGAATTACTGTGGTATGTCTTGGTACATCTTGCTAAATCTTACAGTGTCAGCATATGTCATATCTCCTATGTCGCCATACGTAGCATACGGTGTCGTGTGTCTATTTTAGTGCTCCACCACCTCAAGACACATCGCGGCAAATATACACATGATTATTCAAAACCTAGCAAGATCTAGCAAGACAACCAAATTGGGACTCATCTCGCTATATTGTGTGTGTTGGTGGAATCAGCACTTAAGTTATCACATGCAGGCGATTGCAGACAGTTCTCTACCGACCTAGCCAGTATAACCAGCTCTGTCCCTACTTCACATATTTTTACATAAAAGTTAGAACAGCTGTTCACCCCACTACCGACCTAGCTCCACCCCTGATGCACTGATCTTTTTTTTAAAATTGTGTTTATTGACTCAGACTGTGTTACAAACAGCTTGGAGCATAGTAATGACAGTAGAAGAAGAGTTCAATATAAAGCTATAGTTGTCCTTGTCAACTACAATGCAATATGTAAATAGGCCTACATGAAAATACAATATATAACTACAATGCATTATATAACTACAATGTAACATGTAAATACATGAAAATACAACTCAGATCTTTACTTAAAGTAGGGGTAGTGTCCTCCTAAGGAATTGGCTTACACTATGCAATAATTTGTAGTCAGTTGATTGTAGCCATGTTATAAGTGTATACATATTTGGGTTCATACTGTGATCTCTTAAAAATTTCTGACGGTATTGTACTATTTTCACATTTTGACATTCAAACATTAGGTGGTATTCATCACCAATCACACCAAGTTCACACATATGACATAGCAGTAGCTCTTTTTCTGTAGCTTTACCTTTCTTGATATACCTTGCCCTTATTTTTGGCAGTCTGTTGTTACCTGTACGCAGCTTTGTTAAAGCTACTCTGTTCGCTTCTGGTAGTTCTATTAAGTATTTTTCAAGTTTAAAATCATCTTTAAATTCCTTGTACAAAATGCAGGAATTATGTTCAGCAACATCCCTATGCCATTGTTGTGTGAACTGGTCTTTTAAACATAATTCTACTGATATTTTTAACCATTCAATTCTGTTATTTGTTTTTTCTGAAAATATTTGTTGTTGATCATGCCATACATGAGTCATCCCACACTCATTGAGAATTTGTTTTACATGAGTGAGCCACTTGAACTGTACGTTTTCACATGTTGTAGCAAACTCATACATTCTCCGAGATAATTTAGTACTCTTCCCACCCACAAATCTAGCCCAATACCCAATCATTTTCTTTTTGATCATTACAGATATGCTGTACCTTCCACACTCTCCATATACCATGGTGTTACTAGTGTTGTTACGGATTCTCATAATGTATTTCAGAAATCTACGGTGAAGTTTCTCAGCTACTTCAATATGCTTGTCATATCCCCACACCTCACACCCATATGTTAGAATTGGCAGCACAGTTGAATCAAAAAGTTCCAGAACAGTATCAAATGGTAGTTCTAATTTTCTAGTCTTAAAAATCAGGGAGAACATGGCTTTGCTGGCTTGTGCCTCAAAGTCTGTAATGCACTCCTTGAAGGAGCCATTCTGGGAGTGTCACACCTAAATATTTAAACTTATTGACAATTTCAATTTTCACTCCGCGGTATGTAAAGTTGTACTTATCCTGGTCCTTAATATTTTCACCAAAAACTGTAACCTTTGTTTTGGAACAATTCATATCTAATTTCCAGATTTTACAATATTTATCAACTTCGTCCAGTGATTTTTGTAGTTGCTGAGGTGTGTTTGACATAATTAGGGTGTCATCTGCATACATTAGAACAAACAATTTAAGATAGTTGTTTATGGCATCATCCTGAAATTTTAGATACTCACATCCATTTTCCAATAAGTAGTCTTCAATGTTATTTACAAAGAGAGAGAATAATAATGGGGAGAGGTTACGACAGTTATATTCAAGCCACATAGTACGGTACAGTGGTATCAACATCAAGATGATCAACACCACACAATAATGGTACACAACACAGTCACGAGCTCACATATTCTCCGATCCGGATGGACACTTCCGGTTCAAAATACCCTCCAAAATATGTAAATTCGCCTGACAACGGATCGATCCGCCATCTTGCCTGGTGAATACAAAGCGCTGTCAAAGTCTAAAATGGCGAAAAACTATATTAATCAACCTCCTCATGTGCATCCTATACATGTAATAATTGAAATAGGATTATTTACATTATTCAGATATAATTTAAATGTGCCAACTTGAAGAAAATCGCTTGTTTCGACGATTTGTTGACATCACGTTCATAGCTTTAACTGGGGCTACCAGATAATCACTTGATCTGAAATTATCAGGAAAGTCTGATTTTGTCTGGGAAATTTCTTCAGAGTTACTTAAAACATCCTCACACATTAAAATATATCATAAATGGACGTCCGAACGGTCCATAGGTTTAGCATTGCAGAGGTGATTCTCGAAAATGGCCGCCCAGGGAGTTCGGAGCGCCACCTACTTCCTGGCCGGATCGGAGAATGGTACTTACAAAATAAAATCTAGATTTTATCTAGATAGATCTAGATCTAGATCTAGTATAATAATGATAAAAGATCAGGGAAACATTATTATATATATGTTCTCCCCATCACCATACGCACCCGGTTATTTATCTTACTCTAGTTAAGTGTTTTGATTCCGATAACCATCGTTTACTGTGATTGCATAGCCATAGGTGTTGATGGAGTAAACTGTCTTTGTTTCCCCTGTAGGCCTACTGTACCGTAGTAAACAGTGCCCCCCCCCCCCCCCCCCTACACACAGACAGGTACACACGGCAGGGAGGGGTGCACGCAAAGTGACACACAGACAAGGAACAACACGGATCGTGACAGATTTATAACAGAATCTTTGAAAATTACTCTGAAAAAGAGATCCTGCATCAGTGAATATCTCGGTCATATGACATGTTAGTGAGGACGTAATCTGAAACTGTAGACAGTGGTCTCGACAATAACATTGCCATTGTGTACCTTGGATCCTCCAAACCACAGTCAACGCAAACTGAAAGATGACGTGCTTCGAGACAATTCACCTATCAGTCCTTCTTATTACCCATCTCTGAACTGACAGAATGTACACAGAAAAATGGTGATAAACATACCTCGCCGTTCACCCGTTCGTGACCTGAAGATGTGGAAGTTCCGCTCCAAATGTCACGCGGAGTTTTCTGCAGGATGAGAAGCGGAAGTCAACAAACATCAAGCGTCATTCTTCAAGCATAGATTCCAGGCCCTAGAAAGCATAGGTGGTACAAAGAATCTGCTTATAGAGTGAAGAAACGCGGAATTTGATTGGCGGAAACATCTTCCACATGTACCCGGATAACTTGGCTGGGTTCCGCCTGTGGTATATCTCCGCCGAGCCCCCTAGCGGATACCCCGGGAACCAGCGTACCGGATAACACTCACTGGTGCCCCGTCTGAGCCACAACCCCAGACTGGACTGGGCTCAGTCCCTGTGCCTACGTCCTACCCCTGCAGCAACCGCCTCCCTTACCCCCACCCAGACCCTACTATACTCTCCAACGGTACACGGTCATCTCGGCCCCATCGACATCTCGGACCCCTTATTGTGCACGCTGGAAGCCTGCGCATCTACCACTCGCGTCGGTACGATTAGCGCAAGTACAGTGCTCTGCCAGAACGTAGGGGTACCGTAGGGGGCGTTGTAACGCTGTGTGGTGGTGGGCGTTTTTCGCGTTATTTTCTGCTACGCAGCACCGTTGGCAGACACAGAGAAACATCAAATAACTCTTCTCTCATTGCTGGTAGTAGCTGCTACAAGTATTTAGCTAGAATTGTCACATACTAGCAGTAATTTGTTATAATTTAGGGTAGAGTGCAGTTTATTGGTCGGTATTGCGGGAAAAAAACACCGCGAAAATAGAACGCCAGTACGTTGCTAAGTAAACAGGGTAGCAACATGATTCGCTACTGTGCGACGGCAGAGCACTGTACCTGTGTGATGCGAAATATGGTTACCTTGCGAAATTCCGCTTTTATCGCCCACGAGCATGCGCAGTCATGAATTTCACAATTGGAGAGTGCGGAAATCATCGGGCTCCCTCATCCTAGTTGGTAACACTCTCCTCCCAGATCTTTCACGGCACTAAAGCTTGCAAATAGTAATACAAGCAACTTTGCACGTTTCGTCGATCGAACGATATTTCACGGGAGCGGCGCCAACGTCACGCAACGTAGTAACGGGTACGTCCGGCCGCAAAAACGGACACTGCGCTGCTCGGTTTTCTCTCTTTGCAGAATAGTCCGTGAAATGTGAGCGCAGGAAGTTCTCCACACGCCTGCGCGAGTAGAGTGGGCGATAAAAGCGGAATTTCGCAAGGTAACCATTTTTCGCATCACACCTGCGCCAATCATAAGGGGTGACTGGAGATGTGCAGGCTACCAGCGTGCTTATTGTGCGGTCATCTCGGCCCCCTCGCGGCCGCGTTTCGCACTCCCGCTTTCGCGGGTAAAGGATAGGGTTAATGATAGGGAAAGGGTTAGGGTCAGGGATAGGGTTAGGGTTAGCGTTAAGGTTTGGGATAGAGTTAGGGTTAGGGTTGGGGATAGGGTTAAGGTTTGGGATAGGGTTAGGGTTCGGTTTAGGGATAAGGTTAGTGTTAAGGTTTGGGATTAGGTTATCACACATATATTGTAAGATATGCCTTTGTTTTGTAAGATTCTTTATTGTGGACCAGAATCGTAGTTTTTTAGATATAGTAGGTAATAAGTGTCATGGATATATTTGACATGCATATTTTCACTTATCTCTAGAAGACCCTCTCCCCCAGTTTATTTACGATTTATGGCATTTTCCTTGGTGAAGTTCAGGTCAAATATGATAATTATGTATAATTGATCATGTTTGTATCATTTTAAAACAATGGCCTCACTTGAACATAGAGCCCTATGAAGTCCATGACAAAAGTCTCAATTATGCTTTTTTAGAATCCAAGAAATAGTCCTATAAGCTGCTCCACAATACTACCATATACTGATATCATAATCCCTCACTGGAATAGCATTCAAGAGCAATTAATTTACCTCTATGAAAAAGCATTTAGTTCACAGGGACGTTTTTCAATGTAGGATTTCTCAAGAAAAATCACATTGAAACCCTCCAACTCTTTGTCATTGGTAGATAATGTAATATCAGTATGTGTCTTGCTAAACATTGCTGATGAGAGTATTCTGAATTTGTTATACAGGACAAGATGCACATGATTCCTCTACAGGGCAAGCCCTGCAACATGCTGTGTAGGGAACCCTACCAGTGAGGAGAGACTGGTCAAGTCATGGTACAGGCTTGCCACCTGGTGGAGACGGTGTGAAACAAATGCTTCATCAACAGGAATGGTTTGCTATCCATCCATTATAGGCAAACTTTAAAGTGATCAGAGATTGGTACACTCAAAATATAGCAGGAACAAATCAGTTTGGTTCCTTTTGCTTCTTTTATCTATCTTTCATAAATATCATGGATATATTTAGCGACTTCGTCGAATCCGAGTTAAGGGGAGAATATTGAAAAATAAAATTATGGGCTGCCTATTGCTGGGTTCGAACACCCGACACTGGCATTGCCAGGGAAACACCCTGCCAACTACTCCACAAAGTCAGATGCTCTAATAAGGTCAAATACTTAGGCTGTTGCTGGGTGGAGGGAATCAGCGGAGTTTTGAAAGTGGGGCGACCAGCGAAAGTTGAGATCTCATTGGTTTCTCACAAGAAAAGTAGATAAGAAAACTACACTACTAGACATTGATTTCGGCATGGCTCGAAATAAATCATAAGAGAAAAGATATTTCTGCCAATAGATCTACAATAAAGAAGAACAGATTCTAATATTTTCCTCCACGAGATTCTCACTCTCGTGGCCCCTCACTCTCCAAGCCTAAGTCTGGTTCACTCTGTCGTTATGTGCGGGCAGAAGTCCAAGCAGATACTACCAGGATCGTAGTTTTTTAGATATAGTAGGTAATAAGTATCATGGATATATTTGACATGCATATTTTCACTTATCTCTAGAAGACCCTCTCCCCCAGTTTATTTACGATTTATGGCATTTTCCTTGGTGAAGTTCAGGTCAAATATGATAATTATGTATAATTGATCATGTTTGTATCATTTTAATACAATGGCCTCACTTGAACATAGAGCCCTATGAAGTCCATGACAAAAGTCTCAATTATGCTTTTTTAGAATCCAAGAAATAGTCCTATAAGCTGCTCCACAATACTACCATATACTGATATCATAATCCCTCACTGGAATAGCATTCAAGAGCAATTAATTTACCTCTATGAAAAAGCATTTAGTTCACAGGGACGTTTTTCAATGTAGGATTTCTCAAGAAAAATCACATTGAAACCCTCCAACCCTTTGTCATTGGTAGATAATGTAATATCAGTATGTGTCTTGCTAAACATTGCTGATGAGAGTATTCTGAATTTGTTATACAGGACAAGATGCACATGATTCCTCTACAGGGCAAGCCCTGCAACATGCTGTGTAGGGAACCCTACCAGTGAGGAGAGACTGGTCAAGTCATGGTACAGGCTTGCCACCTGGTGGAGACGGTGTGAAACAAATGCTTCCTCAACAGGAATGGTTTGCTATCCATCCATTATAGGCAAACTTTAAAGTGATCAGAGATTGATCACTCAAAATATAGCAGGAACAAATCAGTTTGGTTCCTTTTGCTTCTTTTATCTATCTTTCATAAATATCATGGATATATTTAGCGACTTCGTCGAGTCAGAGTTAAGGGGAGAATATTGAAAAATGAAATTATGGGCTGCCTATTGCTGGGTTCGAACACCCGACACTGGCATTGCCAGGGAAACACCCTGCCCACTACTCCACAAAGTCAGATGCTCTAATAGGGTCAAATACTTAGGCTGTTGCTGGGTGGAGGGAATCAGCGGAGTTTTGAAAGTGGGGCGACCAGCGAAAGTTGAGATCTCATTGGTTTCTCACAAGAAAAGTAGATAAGAAAACTACACTACTAGACATTGATTTTGGCATGGCTCGAAATAAATCATAAGAGAAAAGATATTTCTGCCAATAGATCTACAAAAAAGAAGAACAGATTCTAATATTTTCCTCCACGATATTCTCACTCTCGTGGCCCCTCACTCTCCAAGCCTAAGTCTGGTTCACTCTGCCTTATGTGCGGGCAGAAGTCCAAGCAGATACTACCAGAATCGTAGTTTTTTAGATATAGTAGGTAATAAGTATCATGGATATATTTGACATGCATATTTTCACTTATCTCTAGAAGACCCTCTCCCCCAGTTTATTTACGATTTATGGCATTTTCCTTGGTGAAGTTCAGGTCAAATATGATAATTATGTATAATTGATCATGTTTGTATCATTTTAATACAATGGCCTCACTTGAACATAGAGCCCTATGAAGTCCATGACAAAAGTCTCAATTATGCTTTTTTAGAATCCAAGAAATAGTCCTATAAGCTGCTCCACAATACTACCATATACTGATATCATAATCCCTCACTGGAATAGCATTCAAGAGCAATTAATTTACCTCTATGAAAAAGCATTTAGTTCACAGGGACGTTTTTCAATATAGGATTTCTCAAGAAAAATCACATTGAAACACTCCAACCCTTTGTCATTGGTAGATAATGTAATATCAGTATGTGTCTTGCTAAACATTGCTGATGAGAGTATTCTGAATTTGTTATACAGGACAAGATGCACATGATTCCTCTACAGGGCAAGCCCTGCAACATGCTGTGTAGGGAACCCTACCAGTGAGGAGAGACTGGTCAAGTCATGGTACAGGCTTGCCACCTGGTGGAGACGGTGTGAAACAAATGCTTCCTCAACAGGAATGGTTTGCTATCCATCCATTATAGGCAAACTTTAAAGTGATCAGAGATTGGTACACTCAAAATATAGCAGGAACAAATCAGTTTGGTTCCTATTGCTTCTTTTATCTATCTTTCATAAATATCATGGATATATTTAGCGACTTCGTCGAGTCCGAGTTAAGGGGAGAATATTGAAAAAATGAAATTATGGGCTGCCTATTGCTGGGTTCGAACACCCGACACTGGCATTGCCAGGGAAACACCCTGCCCACTACTCCACAAAGTCAGATGCTCTAATAGGGTCAAATACTTAGGCTGTTGCTGGGTGGAGGGAATCAGCGGAGTTTTGAAAGTGGGGCGACCAGCGAAAGTTGAGATCTCATTGGTTTCTCACAAGAAAAGTAGATAAGAAAACTACACTACTAGACATTGATTTCGGCATGGCTCGAAATAAATCATAAGAGAAAAGATATTTCTGCCAATAGATCTACAATAAAGAAGAACAGATTCTAATATTTTCCTCCACGAGATTCTCACTCTCGTGGCCCCTCACTCTCCAAGCCTAAGTCTGGTTCACTCTGTCCTTATGTGCGGGCAGAAGTCCAAGCAGATACTACCAGAATCGTAGTTTTTTAGATATAGTAGGTAATAAGTATCATGGATATATTTGACATGCATATTTTCACTTATCTCTAGAAGACCCTCTCCCCCAGTTTATTTACGATTTATGGCATTTTCCTTGGTGAAGTTCAGGTCAAATATGATAATTATGTATAATTGATCATGTTTGTATCATTTTAAAACAATGGCCTCACTTGAACATAGAGCCCTATGAAGTCCATGACAAAAGTCTCAATTATGCTTTTTTAGAATCCAAGAAATAGTCCTATAAGCTGCTCCACAATACTACCATATACTGATATCATAATCCCTCACTGGAATAGCATTCAAGAGCAATTAATTTACCTCTATGAAAAAGCATTTAGTTCACAGGGACGTTTTTCAATGTAGGATTTCTCAAGAAAAATCACATTGAAACACTCCAACCCTTTGTCATTGGTAGATAATGTAATATCAGTATGTGTCTTGCTAAACATTGCTGATGAGAGTATTCTGAATTTGTTATACAGGACAAGATGCACATGATTCCTCTACAGGGCAAGCCCTGCAACATGCTGTGTAGGGAACCCTACCAGTGAGGAGAGACTGGTCAAGTCATGGTACAGGCTTGCCACCTGGTCGAGACGGTGTGAAACAAATGCTTCCTCAACAGGAATGGTTTGCTATCCATCCATTATAGGCAAACTTTAAAGTGATCAGAGATTGATCACTCAAAATATAGCAGGAACAAATCAGTTTGGTTCCTTTTGCTTCTTTTATCTATCTTTCATAAATATCATGGATATATTTAGCGACTTCGTCGAGTCAGAGTTAAGGGGAGAATATTGAAAAATGAAATTATGGGCTGCCTATTGCTGGGTTCGAACACCCGACACTGGCATTGCCAGGGAAACACCCTGCCCACTACTCCACAAAGTCAGATGCTCTAATAGGGTCAAATACTTAGGCTGTTGCTGGGTGGAGGGAATCAGCGGAGTTTTGAAAGTGGGGCGACCAGCGAAAGTTGAGATCTCATTGGTTTCTCACAAGAAAAGTAGATAAGAAAACTACACTACTAGACATTGATTTTGGCATGGCTCGAAATAAATCATAAGAGAAAAGATATTTCTGCCAATAGATCTACAAAAAAGAAGAACAGATTCTAATATTTTCCTCCACGATATTCTCACTCTCGTGGCCCCTCACTCTCCAAGCCTAAGTCTGGTTCACTCTGCCTTATGTGCGGGCAGAAGTCCAAGCAGATACTACCAGAATCGTAGTTTTTTAGATATAGTAGGTAATAAGTATCATGGATATATTTGACATGCATATTTTCACTTATCTCTAGAAGACCCTCTCCCCCAGTTTATTTACGATTTATGGCATTTTCCTTGGTGAAGTTCAGGTCAAATATGATAATTATGTATAATTGATCATGTTTGTATCATTTTAATACAATGGCCTCACTTGAACATAGAGCCCTATGAAGTCCATGACAAAAGTCTCAATTATGCTTTTTTAGAATCCAAGAAATAGTCCTATAAGCTGCTCCACAATACTACCATATACTGATATCATAATCCCTCACTGGAATAGCATTCAAGAGCAATTAATTTACCTCTATGAAAAAGCATTTAGTTCACAGGGACGTTTTTCAATGTAGGATTTCTCAAGAAAAATCACATTGAAACACTCCAACCCTTTGTCATTGGTAGATAATGTAATATCAGTATGTGTCTTGCTAAACATTGCTGATGAGAGTATTCTGAATTTGTTATACAGGACAAGATGCACATGATTCCTCTACAGGGCAAGCCCTGCAACATGCTGTGTAGGGAACCCTACCAGTGAGGAGAGACTGGTCAAGTCATGGTACAGGCTTGCCACCTGGTGGAGACGGTGTGAAACAAATGCTTCCTCAACAGGAATGGTTTGCTATCCATCCATTATAGGCAAACTTTAAAGTGATCAGAGATTGGTACACTCAAAATATAGCAGGAACAAATCAGTTTGGTTCCTTTTGCTTCTTTTATCTATCTTTCATAAATATCATGGATATATTTAGTGACTTCGTCGAATCCGAGTTAAGGGGAGAATATTGAAAAATAAAATTATGGGCTGCCTATTGCTTGGTTCGAACACCCGACACTGGCATTGCCAGGGAAACACCCTGCCCACTACTCCACAAAGTCAGACGCTCTAATAGGGTCAAATACTTAGGCTGTTGCTGGGTGGAGGGAATCAGCGGAGTTTTGAAAGTGGGGCGACCAGCGAAAGTTGAGATCTCATTGGTTTCTCACAAGAAAAGTAGATAAGAAAACTACACTACTAGACATTGATTTCGGCATGGCTCGAAATAAATCATAAGAGAAAAGATATTTCTGCCAATAGATCTACAATAAAGAAGAACAGATTCTAATATTTTCCTCCACGAGATTCTCACTCTCGTGGCCCCTCACTCTCCAAGCCTAAGTCTGGTTCACTCTGCCTTATGTGCGGGCAGAAGTCCAAGCAGATACTACCAGAATCGTAGTTTTTTAGATATAGTAGGTAATAAGTATCATGGATATATTTGACATGCATATTTTCACTTATCTCTAGAAGACCCTCTCCCCCAGTTTATTTACGATTTATGGCATTTTCCTTGGTGAAGTTCAGGTCAAATATGATAATTATGTATAATTGATCATGTTTGTATCATTTTAATACAATGGCCTCACTTGAACATAGAGCCCTATGAAGTCCATGACAAAAGTCTCAATTATGCTTTTTTAGAATCCAAGAAATAGTCCTATAAGCTGCTCCACAATACTACCATATACTGATATCATAATCCCTCACTGGAATAGCATTCAAGAGCAATTAATTTACCTCTATGAAAAAGCATTTAGTTCACAGGGACGTTTTTCAATGTAGGATTTCTCAAGAAAAATCACATTGAAACACTCCAACCCTTTGTCATTGGTAGATAATGTAATATCAGTATGTGTCTTGCTAAACATTGCTGATGAGAGTATTCTGAATTTGTTATACAGGACAAGATGCACATGATTCCTCTACAGGGCAAGCCCTGCAACATGCTGTGTAGGGAACCCTACCAGTGAGGAGAGACTGGTCAAGTCATGGTACAGGCTTGCCACCTGGTCGAGACGGTGTGAAACAAATGCTTCCTCAACAGGAATGGTTTGCTATCCATCCATTATAGGCAAACTTTAAAGTGATCAGAGATTGATCACTCAAAATATAGCAGGAACAAATCAGTTTGGTTCCTTTTGCTTCTTTTATCTATCTTTCATAAATATCATGGATATATTTAGCGACTTCGTCGAGTCCGAGTTAAGGGGAGAATATTGAAAAATGAAATTATGGGCTGCCTATTGCTGGGTTCGAACACCCGACACTGGCATTGCCAGGGAAACACCCTGCCCACTACTCCACAAAGTCAGATGCTCTAATAGGGTCAAATACTTAGGCTGTTGCTGGGTGGAGGGAATCAGCGGAGTTTTGAAAGTGGGGCGACCAGCGAAAGTTGAGATCTCATTGGTTTCTCACAAGAAAAGTAGATAAGAAAACTACACTACTAGACATTGATTTTGGCATGGCTCGAAATAAATCATAAGAGAAAAGATATTTCTGCCAATAGATCTACAAAAAAGAAGAACAGATTCTAATATTTTCCTCCACGATATTCTCACTCTCGTGGCCCCTCACTCTCCAAGCCTAAGTCTGGTTCACTCTGCCTTATGTGCGGGCAGAAGTCCAAGCAGATACTACCAGAATCGTAGTTTTTTAGATATAGTAGGTAATAAGTATCATGGATATATTTGACATGCATATTTTCACTTATCTCTAGAAGACCCTCTCCCCCAGTTTATTTACGATTTATGGCATTTTCCTTGGTGAAGTTCAGGTCAAATATGATAATTATGTATAATTGATCATGTTTGTATCATTTTAATACAATGGCCTCACTTGAACATAGAGCCCTATGAAGTCCATGACAAAAGTCTCAATTATGCTTTTTTAGAATCCAAGAAATAGTCCTATAAGCTGCTCCACAATACTACCATATACTGATATCATAATCCCTCACTGGAATAGCATTCAAGAGCAATTAATTTACCTCTATGAAAAAGCATTTAGTTCACAGGGACGTTTTTCAATGTAGGATTTCTCAAGAAAAATCACATTGAAACACTCCAACCCTTTGTCATTGGTAGATAATGTAATATCAGTATGTGTCTTGCTAAACATTGCTGATGAGAGTATTCTGAATTTGTTATACAGGACAAGATGCACATGATTCCTCTACAGGGCAAGCCCTGCAACATGCTGTGTAGGGAACCCTACCAGTGAGGAGAGACTGGTCAAGTCATGGTACAGGCTTGCCACCTGGTGGAGACGGTGTGAAACAAATGCTTCCTCAACAGGAATGGTTTGCTATCCATCCATTATAGGCAAACTTTAAAGTGATCAGAGATTGGTACACTCAAAATATAGCAGGAACAAATCAGTTTGGTTCCTTTTGCTTCTTTTATCTATCTTTCATAAATATCATGGATATATTTAGTGACTTCGTCGAATCCGAGTTAAGGGGAGAATATTGAAAAATAAAATTATGGGCTGCCTATTGCTTGGTTCGAACACCCGACACTGGCATTGCCAGGGAAACACCCTGCCCACTACTCCACAAAGTCAGACGCTCTAATAGGGTCAAATACTTAGGCTGTTGCTGGGTGGAGGGAATCAGCGGAGTTTTGAAAGTGGGGCGACCAGCGAAAGTTGAGATCTCATTGGTTTCTCACAAGAAAAGTAGATAAGAAAACTACACTACTAGACATTGATTTCGGCATGGCTCGAAATAAATCATAAGAGAAAAGATATTTCTGCCAATAGATCTACAATAAAGAAGAACAGATTCTAATATTTTCCTCCACGAGATTCTCACTCTCGTGGCCCCTCACTCTCCAAGCCTAAGTCTGGTTCACTCTGCCTTATGTGCGGGCAGAAGTCCAAGCAGATACTACCAGAATCGTAGTTTTTTAGATATAGTAGGTAATAAGTATCATGGATATATTTGACATGCATATTTTCACTTATCTCTAGAAGACCCTCTCCCCCAGTTTATTTACGATTTATGGCATTTTCCTTGGTGAAGTTCAGGTCAAATATGATAATTATGTATAATTGATCATGTTTGTATCATTTTAATACAATGGCCTCACTTGAACATAGAGCCCTATGAAGTCCATGACAAAAGTCTCAATTATGCTTTTTTAGAATCCAAGAAATAGTCCTATAAGCTGCTCCACAATACTACCATATACTGATATCATAATCCCTCACTGGAATAGCATTCAAGAGCAATTAATTTACCTCTATGAAAAAGCATTTAGTTCACAGGGACGTTTTTCAATGTAGGATTTCTCAAGAAAAATCACATTGAAACACTCCAACCCTTTGTCATTGGTAGATAATGTAATATCAGTATGTGTCTTGCTAAACATTGCTGATGAGAGTATTCTGAATTTGTTATACAGGACAAGATGCACATGATTCCTCTACAGGGCAAGCCCTGCAACATGCTGTGTAGGGAACCCTACCAGTGAGGAGAGACTGGTCAAGTCATGGTACAGGCTTGCCACCTGGTGGAGACGGTGTGAAACAAATGCTTCCTCAACAGGAATGGTTTGCTATCCATCCATTATAGGCAAACTTTAAAGTGATCAGAGATTGGTACACTCAAAATATAGCAGGAACAAATCAGTTTGGTTCCTATTGCTTCTTTTATCTATCTTTCATAAATATCATGGATATATTTAGCGACTTCGTCGAGTCCGAGTTAAGGGGAGAATATTGAAAAAATGAAATTATGGGCTGCCTATTGCTGGGTTCGAATACCCGACACTGGCATTGCCAGGGAAACACCCTGCCCACTACTCCACAAAGTCAGATGCTCTAATAGGGTCAAATACTTAGGCTGTTGCTGGGTGGAGGGAATCAGCGGAGTTTTGAAAGTGGGGCGACCAGCGAAAGTTGAGATCTCATTGGTTTCTCACAAGAAAAGTAGATAAGAAAACTACACTACTAGACATTGATTTCGGCATGGCTCGAAATAAATCATAAGAGAAAAGATATTTCTGCCAATAGATCTACAAAAAAGAAGAACAGATTCTAATATTTTCCTCCACAAGATTCTCACTCTCGTGGCCCCTCACTCTCCAAGCCTAAGTCTGGTTCACTGTGTCCTTATGTGCAGGCAGAAGTCCAAGCAGATACTACCAGAATCGTAGTTTTTTAGATATAGTAGGTAATAAGTATCATGGATATATTTGACATGCATATTTTCACTTATCTCTAGAAGACCCTCTCCCCCAGTTTATTTACGATTTATGGCATTTTCCTTGGTGAAGTTCAGGTCAAATATGATAATTATGTATAATTGATCATGTTTGTATCATTTTAATACAATGGCCTCACTTGAACATAGAGCCCTATGAAGTCCATGACAAAAGTCTCAATTATGCTTTTTTAGAATCCAAGAAATAGTCCTATAAGCTGCTCCACAATACTACCATATACTGATATCATAATCCCTCACTGGAATAGCATTCAAGAGCAATTAATTTACCTCTATGAAAAAGCATTTAGTTCACAGGGACGTTTTTCAATGTAGGATTTCTCAAGAAAAATCACATTGAAACACTCCAACCCTTTGTCATTGGTAGATAATGTAATATCAGTATGTGTCTTGCTAAACATTGCTGATGAGAGTATTCTGAATTTGTTATACAGGACAAGATGCACATGATTCCTCTACAGGGCAAGCCCTGCAACATGCTGTGTAGGGAACCCTACCAGTGAGGAGAGACTGGTCAAGTCATGGTACAGGCTTGCCACCTGGTGGAGACGGTGTGAAACAAATGCTTCCTCAACAGGAATGGTTTGCTATCCATCCATTATAGGCAAACTTTAAAGTGATCAGAGATTGGTACACTCAAAATATAGCAGGAACAAATCAGTTTGGTTCCTTTTGCTTCTTTTATCTATCTTTCATAAATATCATGGATATATTTAGTGACTTCGTCGAATCCGAGTTAAGGGGAGAATATTGAAAAATAAAATTATGGGCTGCCTATTGCTTGGTTCGAACACCCGACACTGGCATTGCCAGGGAAACACCCTGCCCACTACTCCACAAAGTCAGACGCTCTAATAGGGTCAAATACTTAGGCTGTTGCTGGGTGGAGGGAATCAGCGGAGTTTTGAAAGTGGGGCGACCAGCGAAAGTTGAGATCTCATTGGTTTCTCACAAGAAAAGTAGATAAGAAAACTACACTACTAGACATTGATTTCGGCATGGCTCGAAATAAATCATAAGAGAAAAGATATTTCTGCCAATAGATCTACAAAAAAGAAGAACAGATTCTAATATTTTCCTCCATGAGATTCTCACTCTCATGGCCCCTCACTCTCCAAGCCTAAGTCTGGTTCACTCTGTCCTTATGTGCGGGCAGAAGTCCAAGCAGATACTACCAGAATCGTAGTTTTTTAGATATAGTAGGTAATAAGTATCATGGATATATTTGACATGCATATTTTCACTTATCTCTAGAAGACCCTCTCCCCCAGTTTATTTACGATTTATGGCATTTTCCTTGGTGAAGTTCAGGTCAAATATGATAATTATGTATAATTGATCATGTTTGTATCATTTTAAAACAATGGCCTCACTTGAACATAGAGCCCTATGAAGTCCATGACAAAAGTCTCAATTATGCTTTTTTAGAATCCAAGAAATAGTCCTATAAGCTGCTCCACAATACTACCATATACTGATATCATAATCCCTCACTGGAATAGCATTCAAGAGCAATTAATTTACCTCTATGAAAAAGCATTTAGTTCACAGGGACGTTTTTCAATGTAGGATTTCTCAAGAAAAATCACATTGAAACCCTCCAACTCTTTGTCATTGGTAGATAATGTAATATCAGTATGTGTCTTGCTAAACATTGCTGATGAGAGTATTCTGAATTTGTTATACAGGACAAGATGCACATGATTCCTCTACAGGGCAAGCCCTGCAACATGCTGTGTAGGGAACCCTACCAGTAAGGAGAGACTGGTCAAGTCATGGTACAGGCTTGCCACCTGGTGGAGACGGTGTGAAACAAATGCTTCCTCAACAGGAATGGTTTGCTATCCATCCATTATAGGCAAACTTTAAAGTGATCAGAGATTGGTACACTCAAAATATAGCAGGAACAAATCAGTTTGGTTCCTTTTGCTTCTTTTATCTATCTTTCATAAATATCATGGATATATTTAGCGACTTCGTCGAGTCCGAGTTAAGGGGAGAATATTGAAAAATGAAATTATGGGCTGCCTATTGCTGGGTTCGAACACCCGACACTGGCATTGCCAGGGAAGCACCCTGCCCACTACTCCACAAAGTCAGATGCTCTAATAGGGTCAAATACTTAGGCTGTTGCTGGGTGGAGGGAATCAGCGAAAGTTGAGATCTCATTGGTTTCTCACAAGAAAAGTAGATAAGAAAACTACACTACTAGACATTGATTTCGGCATGGCTCGAAATAAATCATAAGAGAAAAGATATTTCTGCCAATAGATCTACAATAAAGAAGAACAGATTCTAATATTTTCCTCCACGAGATTCTCACTCTCGTGGCCCCTCACTCTCCAAGCCTAAGTCTGGTTCACTCTGTCGTTATGTGCGGGCAGAAGTCCAAGCAGATACTACCAGGATCGTAGTTTTTTAGATATAGTAGGTAATAAGTATCATGGATATATTTGACATGCATATTTTCACTTATCTCTAGAAGACCCTCTCCCCCAGTTTATTTACGATTTATGGCATTTTCCTTGGTGAAGTTCAGGTCAAATATGATAATTATGTATAATTGATCATGTTTGTATCATTTTAATACAATGGCCTCACTTGAACATAGAGCCCTATGAAGTCCATGACAAAAGTCTCAATTATGCTTTTTTAGAATCCAAGAAATAGTCCTATAAGCTGCTCCACAATACTACCATATACTGATATCATAATCCCTCACTGGAATAGCATTCAAGAGCAATTAATTTACCTCTATGAAAAAGCATTTAGTTCACAGGGACGTTTTTCAATGTAGGATTTCTCAAGAAAAATCACATTGAAACCCTCCAACCCTTTGTCATTGGTAGATAATGTAATATCAGTATGTGTCTTGCTAAACATTGCTGATGAGAGTATTCTGAATTTGTTATACAGGACAAGATGCACATGATTCCTCTACAGGGCAAGCCCTGCAACATGCTGTGTAGGGAACCCTACCAGTGAGGAGAGACTGGTCAAGTCATGGTACAGGCTTGCCACCTGGTGGAGACGGTGTGAAACAAATGCTTCCTCAACAGGAATGGTTTGCTATCCATCCATTATAGGCAAACTTTAAAGTGATCAGAGATTGATCACTCAAAATATAGCAGGAACAAATCAGTTTGGTTCCTTTTGCTTCTTTTATCTATCTTTCATAAATATCATGGATATATTTAGCGACTTCGTCGAGTCAGAGTTAAGGGGAGAATATTGAAAAATGAAATTATGGGCTGCCTATTGCTGGGTTCGAACACCCGACACTGGCATTGCCAGGGAAACACCCTGCCCACTACTCCACAAAGTCAGATGCTCTAATAGGGTCAAATACTTAGGCTGTTGCTGGGTGGAGGGAATCAGCGGAGTTTTGAAAGTGGGGCGACCAGCGAAAGTTGAGATCTCATTGGTTTCTCACAAGAAAAGTAGATAAGAAAACTACACTACTAGACATTGATTTTGGCATGGCTCGAAATAAATCATAAGAGAAAAGATATTTCTGCCAATAGATCTACAAAAAAGAAGAACAGATTCTAATATTTTCCTCCACGATATTCTCACTCTCGTGGCCCCTCACTCTCCAAGCCTAAGTCTGGTTCACTCTGCCTTATGTGCGGGCAGAAGTCCAAGCAGATACTACCAGAATCGTAGTTTTTTAGATATAGTAGGTAATAAGTATCATGGATATATTTGACATGCATATTTTCACTTATCTCTAGAAGACCCTCTCCCCCAGTTTATTTACGATTTATGGCATTTTCCTTGGTGAAGTTCAGGTCAAATATGATAATTATGTATAATTGATCATGTTTGTATCATTTTAATACAATGGCCTCACTTGAACATAGAGCCCTATGAAGTCCATGACAAAAGTCTCAATTATGCTTTTTTAGAATCCAAGAAATAGTCCTATAAGCTGCTCCACAATACTACCATATACTGATATCATAATCCCTCACTGGAATAGCATTCAAGAGCAATTAATTTACCTCTATGAAAAAGCATTTAGTTCACAGGGACGTTTTTCAATGTAGGATTTCTCAAGAAAAATCACATTGAAACCCTCCAACCCTTTGTCATTGGTAGATAATGTAATATCAGTATGTGTCTTGCTAAACATTGCTGATGAGAGTATTCTGAATTTGTTATACAGGACAAGATGCACATGATTCCTCTACAGGGCAAGCCCTGCAACATGCTGTGTAGGGAACCCTACCAGTGAGGAGAGACTGGTCAAGTCATGGTACAGGCTTGCCACCTGGTGGAGACGGTGTGAAACAAATGCTTCCTCAACAGGAATGGTTTGCTATCCATCCATTATAGGCAAACTTTAAAGTGATCAGAGATTGATCACTCAAAATATAGCAGGAACAAATCAGTTTGGTTCCTTTTGCTTCTTTTATCTATCTTTCATAAATATCATGGATATATTTAGCGACTTCGTCGAGTCAGAGTTAAGGGGAGAATATTGAAAAATGAAATTATGGGCTGCCTATTGCTGGGTTCGAACACCCGACACTGGCATTGCCAGGGAAACACCCTGCCCACTACTCCACAAAGTCAGATGCTCTAATAGGGTCAAATACTTAGGCTGTTGCTGGGTGGAGGGAATCAGCGGAGTTTTGAAAGTGGGGCGACCAGCGAAAGTTGAGATCTCATTGGTTTCTCACAAGAAAAGTAGATAAGAAAACTACACTACTAGACATTGATTTTGGCATGGCTCGAAATAAATCATAAGAGAAAAGATATTTCTGCCAATAGATCTACAAAAAAGAAGAACAGATTCTAATATTTTCCTCCACGATATTCTCACTCTCGTGGCCCCTCACTCTCCAAGCCTAAGTCTGGTTCACTCTGCCTTATGTGCGGGCAGAAGTCCAAGCAGATACTACCAGAATCGTAGTTTTTTAGATATAGTAGGTAATAAGTATCATGGATATATTTGACATGCATATTTTCACTTATCTCTAGAAGACCCTCTCCCCCAGTTTATTTACGATTTATGGCATTTTCCTTGGTGAAGTTCAGGTCAAATATGATAATTATGTATAATTGATCATGTTTGTATCATTTTAATACAATGGCCTCACTTGAACATAGAGCCCTATGAAGTCCATGACAAAAGTCTCAATTATGCTTTTTTAGAATCCAAGAAATAGTCCTATAAGCTGCTCCACAATACTACCATATACTGATATCATAATCCCTCACTGGAATAGCATTCAAGAGCAATTAATTTACCTCTATGAAAAAGCATTTAGTTCACAGGGACGTTTTTCAATATAGGATTTCTCAAGAAAAATCACATTGAAACACTCCAACCCTTTGTCATTGGTAGATAATGTAATATCAGTATGTGTCTTGCTAAACATTGCTGATGAGAGTATTCTGAATTTGTTATACAGGACAAGATGCACATGATTCCTCTACAGGGCAAGCCCTGCAACATGCTGTGTAGGGAACCCTACCAGTGAGGAGAGACTGGTCAAGTCATGGTACAGGCTTGCCACCTGGTGGAGACGGTGTGAAACAAATGCTTCCTCAACAGGAATGGTTTGCTATCCATCCATTATAGGCAAACTTTAAAGTGATCAGAGATTGGTACACTCAAAATATAGCAGGAACAAATCAGTTTGGTTCCTATTGCTTCTTTTATCTATCTTTCATAAATATCATGGATATATTTAGCGACTTCGTCGAGTCCGAGTTAAGGGGAGAATATTGAAAAAATGAAATTATGGGCTGCCTATTGCTGGGTTCGAACACCCGACACTGGCATTGCCAGGGAAACACCCTGCCCACTACTCCACAAAGTCAGATGCTCTAATAGGGTCAAATACTTAGGCTGTTGCTGGGTGGAGGGAATCAGCGGAGTTTTGAAAGTGGGGCGACCAGCGAAAGTTGAGATCTCATTGGTTTCTCACAAGAAAAGTAGATAAGAAAACTACACTACTAGACATTGATTTCGGCATGGCTCGAAATAAATCATAAGAGAAAAGATATTTCTGCCAATAGATCTACAATAAAGAAGAACAGATTCTAATATTTTCCTCCACGAGATTCTCACTCTCGTGGCCCCTCACTCTCCAAGCCTAAGTCTGGTTCACTCTGTCCTTATGTGCGGGCAGAAGTCCAAGCAGATACTACCAGAATCGTAGTTTTTTAGATATAGTAGGTAATAAGTATCATGGATATATTTGACATGCATATTTTCACTTATCTCTAGAAGACCCTCTCCCCCAGTTTATTTACGATTTATGGCATTTTCCTTGGTGAAGTTCAGGTCAAATATGATAATTATGTATAATTGATCATGTTTGTATCATTTTAAAACAATGGCCTCACTTGAACATAGAGCCCTATGAAGTCCATGACAAAAGTCTCAATTATGCTTTTTTAGAATCCAAGAAATAGTCCTATAAGCTGCTCCACAATACTACCATATACTGATATCATAATCCCTCACTGGAATAGCATTCAAGAGCAATTAATTTACCTCTATGAAAAAGCATTTAGTTCACAGGGACGTTTTTCAATGTAGGATTTCTCAAGAAAAATCACATTGAAACACTCCAACCCTTTGTCATTGGTAGATAATGTAATATCAGTATGTGTCTTGCTAAACATTGCTGATGAGAGTATTCTGAATTTGTTATACAGGACAAGATGCACATGATTCCTCTACAGGGCAAGCCCTGCAACATGCTGTGTAGGGAACCCTACCAGTGAGGAGAGACTGGTCAAGTCATGGTACAGGCTTGCCACCTGGTCGAGACGGTGTGAAACAAATGCTTCCTCAACAGGAATGGTTTGCTATCCATCCATTATAGGCAAACTTTAAAGTGATCAGAGATTGATCACTCAAAATATAGCAGGAACAAATCAGTTTGGTTCCTTTTGCTTCTTTTATCTATCTTTCATAAATATCATGGATATATTTAGCGACTTCGTCGAGTCAGAGTTAAGGGGAGAATATTGAAAAATGAAATTATGGGCTGCCTATTGCTGGGTTCGAACACCCGACACTGGCATTGCCAGGGAAACACCCTGCCCACTACTCCACAAAGTCAGATGCTCTAATAGGGTCAAATACTTAGGCTGTTGCTGGGTGGAGGGAATCAGCGGAGTTTTGAAAGTGGGGCGACCAGCGAAAGTTGAGATCTCATTGGTTTCTCACAAGAAAAGTAGATAAGAAAACTACACTACTAGACATTGATTTCGGCATGGCTCGAAATAAATCATAAGAGAAAAGATATTTCTGCCAATAGATCTACAAAAAAGAAGAACAGATTCTAATATTTTCCTCCACGATATTCTCACTCTCGTGGCCCCTCACTCTCCAAGCCTAAGTCTGGTTCACTCTGCCTTATGTGCGGGCAGAAGTCCAAGCAGATACTACCAGAATCGTAGTTTTTTAGATATAGTAGGTAATAAGTATCATGGATATATTTGACATGCATATTTTCACTTATCTCTAGAAGACCCTCTCCCCCAGTTTATTTACGATTTATGGCATTTTCCTTGGTGAAGTTCAGGTCAAATATGATAATTATGTATAATTGATCATGTTTGTATCATTTTAATACAATGGCCTCACTTGAACATAGAGCCCTATGAAGTCCATGACAAAAGTCTCAATTATGCTTTTTTAGAATCCAAGAAATAGTCCTATAAGCTGCTCCACAATACTACCATATACTGATATCATAATCCCTCACTGGAATAGCATTCAAGAGCAATTAATTTACCTCTATGAAAAAGCATTTAGTTCACAGGGACGTTTTTCAATGTAGGATTTCTCAAGAAAAATCACATTGAAACACTCCAACCCTTTGTCATTGGTAGATAATGTAATATCAGTATGTGTCTTGCTAAACATTGCTGATGAGAGTATTCTGAATTTGTTATACAGGACAAGATGCACATGATTCCTCTACAGGGCAAGCCCTGCAACATGCTGTGTAGGGAACCCTACCAGTGAGGAGAGACTGGTCAAGTCATGGTACAGGCTTGCCACCTGGTGGAGACGGTGTGAAACAAATGCTTCCTCAACAGGAATGGTTTGCTATCCATCCATTATAGGCAAACTTTAAAGTGATCAGAGATTGGTACACTCAAAATATAGCAGGAACAAATCAGTTTGGTTCCTATTGCTTCTTTTATCTATCTTTCATAAATATCATGGATATATTTAGCGACTTCGTCGAGTCCGAGTTAAGGGGAGAATATTGAAAAAATGAAATTATGGGCTGCCTATTGCTGGGTTCGAACACCCGACACTGGCATTGCCAGGGAAACACCCTGCCCACTACTCCACAAAGTCAGATGCTCTAATAGGGTCAAATACTTAGGCTGTTGCTGGGTGGAGGGAATCAGCGGAGTTTTGAAAGTGGGGCGACCAGCGAAAGTTGAGATCTCATTGGTTTCTCACAAGAAAAGTAGATAAGAAAACTACACTACTAGACATTGATTTCGGCATGGCTCGAAATAAATCATAAGAGAAAAGATATTTCTGCCAATAGATCTACAATAAAGAAGAACAGATTCTAATATTTTCCTCCACGAGATTCTCACTCTCGTGGCCCCTCACTCTCCAAGCCTAAGTCTGGTTCACTCTGCCTTATGTGCGGGCAGAAGTCCAAGCAGATACTACCAGAATCGTAGTTTTTTAGATATAGTAGGTAATAAGTATCATGGATATATTTGACATGCATATTTTCACTTATCTCTAGAAGACCCTCTCCCCCAGTTTATTTACGATTTATGGCATTTTCCTTGGTGAAGTTCAGGTCAAATATGATAATTATGTATAATTGATCATGTTTGTATCATTTTAATACAATGGCCTCACTTGAACATAGAGCCCTATGAAGTCCATGACAAAAGTCTCAATTATGCTTTTTTAGAATCCAAGAAATAGTCCTATAAGCTGCTCCACAATACTACCATATACTGATATCATAATCCCTCACTGGAATAGCATTCAAGAGCAATTAATTTACCTCTATGAAAAAGCATTTAGTTCACAGGGACGTTTTTCAATGTAGGATTTCTCAAGAAAAATCACATTGAAACACTCCAACCCTTTGTCATTGGTAGATAATGTAATATCAGTATGTGTCTTGCTAAACATTGCTGATGAGAGTATTCTGAATTTGTTATACAGGACAAGATGCACATGATTCCTCTACAGGGCAAGCCCTGCAACATGCTGTGTAGGGAACCCTACCAGTGAGGAGAGACTGGTCAAGTCATGGTACAGGCTTGCCACCTGGTGGAGACGGTGTGAAACAAATGCTTCCTCAACAGGAATGGTTTGCTATCCATCCATTATAGGCAAACTTTAAAGTGATCAGAGATTGGTACACTCAAAATATAGCAGGAACAAATCAGTTTGGTTCCTATTGCTTCTTTTATCTATCTTTCATAAATATCATGGATATATTTAGCGACTTCGTCGAGTCCGAGTTAAGGGGAGAATATTGAAAAAATGAAATTATGGGCTGCCTATTGCTGGGTTCGAATACCCGACACTGGCATTGCCAGGGAAACACCCTGCCCACTACTCCACAAAGTCAGATGCTCTAATAGGGTCAAATACTTAGGCTGTTGCTGGGTGGAGGGAATCAGCGGAGTTTTGAAAGTGGGGCGACCAGCGAAAGTTGAGATCTCATTGGTTTCTCACAAGAAAAGTAGATAAGAAAACTACACTACTAGACATTGATTTCGGCATGGCTCGAAATAAATCATAAGAGAAAAGATATTTCTGCCAATAGATCTACAAAAAAGAAGAACAGATTCTAATATTTTCCTCCACAAGATTCTCACTCTCGTGGCCCCTCACTCTCCAAGCCTAAGTCTGGTTCACTGTGTCCTTATGTGCAGGCAGAAGTCCAAGCAGATACTACCAGAATCGTAGTTTTTTAGATATAGTAGGTAATAAGTATCATGGATATATTTGACATGCATATTTTCACTTATCTCTAGAAGACCCTCTCCCCCAGTTTATTTACGATTTATGGCATTTTCCTTGGTGAAGTTCAGGTCAAATATGATAATTATGTATAATTGATCATGTTTGTATCATTTTAATACAATGGCCTCACTTGAACATAGAGCCCTATGAAGTCCATGACAAAAGTCTCAATTATGCTTTTTTAGAATCCAAGAAATAGTCCTATAAGCTGCTCCACAATACTACCATATACTGATATCATAATCCCTCACTGGAATAGCATTCAAGAGCAATTAATTTACCTCTATGAAAAAGCATTTAGTTCACAGGGACGTTTTTCAATGTAGGATTTCTCAAGAAAAATCACATTGAAACACTCCAACCCTTTGTCATTGGTAGATAATGTAATATCAGTATGTGTCTTGCTAAACATTGCTGATGAGAGTATTCTGAATTTGTTATACAGGACAAGATGCACATGATTCCTCTACAGGGCAAGCCCTGCAACATGCTGTGTAGGGAACCCTACCAGTGAGGAGAGACTGGTCAAGTCATGGTACAGGCTTGCCACCTGGTGGAGACGGTGTGAAACAAATGCTTCCTCAACAGGAATGGTTTGCTATCCATCCATTATAGGCAAACTTTAAAGTGATCAGAGATTGGTACACTCAAAATATAGCAGGAACAAATCAGTTTGGTTCCTTTTGCTTCTTTTATCTATCTTTCATAAATATCATGGATATATTTAGCGACTTCTTCGAATCCGAGTTAAGGGGAGAATATTGAAAAATGAAATTATGGGCTGCCTATTGCTGGGTTCGAACACCCGACACTGGCATTGCCAGGGAAACACCCTGCCCACTACTCCACAAAGTCAGACGCTCTAATAGGGTCAAATACTTAGGCTGTTGCTGGGTGGAGGGAATCAGCGGAGTTTTGAAAGTGGGGCGACCAGCGAAAGTTGAGATCTCATTGGTTTCTCACAAGAAAAGTAGATAAGAAAACTACACTACTAGACATTGATTTTGGCATGGCTCGAAATAAATCATAAGAGAAAAGATATTTCTGCCAATAGATCTACAAAAAAGAAGAACAGATTCTAATATTTTCCTCCACAAGATTCTCACTCTTGTGGCCCTCACTCTCCAAGCCTAAGTCTGGTTCACTCTCTCCTTATGTGCGGGCAGAAGTCCAAGCAGATACTACCAGAATCGTAGTTTTTTAGATATAGTAGGTAAAAATAGACAAATAATATTACAGCAATGGGAATCCATATTTTGGGTAAGTAATCACATTGGAAGACATTCCCCGTTTTCGCACATGACGGCGTGAAAGCGGGGGTCCGAAGTGCCGATGGGTCCGAGGAGCCAAAGGGGCCGAGACATCCGGGAATCCTCTCCAACTCACAGATGACACAAGGATTCCTGGGCCAGCTATAGGAAGCTTATACATGATCTAGTGTATTACATATTGATTTATTCCAATAATCCAGTGAATGCTTACAATTGATCAAATAATTGATTCCTGGGCCGGCTATACGGCACATAGCCTATGATCCATGGGGGCTGCCATGATGCCCCCCGAGTAGGTATTCTTCACTAATGGAGGTGGAAAAATAGATGTTCTTTACTAATGGAGGTGCAAAAGAAGTGTGATAATTGGAAAATGTCACAACTCTTGCCTTGCTCACATATGTAAATAAGTGCTCCATGTGAAAAAAAATCATATCCTAGGTTTTAGCATTATATCTTCCTGCTCTGGGATGGGTGTAGAGAGTCAACGGAACCACGGTAAAATATTGAAAGACAGTTGAATTTCATAAGAACAAAGAGCCAGAATACAGGTTCTGTCCCTCGACAACCTAGTGACTGTTTCCCGAACTAACAATGGCTCTGTCCCCTATAGGAAGCTTTACATGTTGTGTAATGCATTTCATATTGACTTATTCAAATGATTCTCTGAATCCTCATAATCAAAGACTTGAGCAAGTCTGTTGTCTTGTGTATTACATATACTGCCATCTGGTGTTAACTGCCAATACTACTAAAGATTGTGGGGGATAATAAAACTCACTTCCAGTTTTGCCTAGTCATGTGTAGCCTGGAAGCCTGGCCTAGTTAGACTATAGGCCAGGTAACGGGTTCCATTTTTATGGTGCATTATTGGTAACGCCTCCTGGTTCCCCGGTAGTCCACTAGAGGGCTCGGCGGAACTAGGTGTATGACAAGCGGATACCAGCCATACCACAAGGCTGGTTCCTGGGGTATCCCCTAGTCACAGGCGGGCACCAGCCAAGGTTGAAGGTCATGCCTGTGGAACCCGTTACCTGCCCCTTATTCATATGGGCAGGGAACCCGTCTAAGTCATGTGTTCAGACTCAATACTTGATAACACAACATGGTGGCAGCGGTTTTGTGATGAATTTACAGGATAAATACCCACTCTAAATGGTATTTGCTCCATAAGACTTTGATCTACCTGCTGGTATGTTTGTTGGTTGTTGAAACTCACCAGGTTTCTTGTAAAACTCTGTCAATGTGCCAACTGCACGCATTATCACTCAGCAGCATGGTTTAGCTGGAAGTCTTGACAGTCATTGGGAATTGTCACTGATATTTCTGCAGGAGTCTGTGACTCTGTAGGATTCTCATAGACGTGTGTGTCTACATCATCTGTGTGCTGTCAACAGTTGGCAGTGTGTTGTTCGAGTGACAGTACTAAACTCAGTGACAGTGTAATCTGTGTGCTGGCTTGTGTCAGCCTACTACTGTCAGTTTCCCATCTCTTGGATCACCATGGCCACTCCACTTCCCAACTACCCATCCTTTGAGGGTCAAGAGGGCCCTTCTCTAGCCACTGAGTGGGAGGATTGGTTGGAGGGGTTGGAGTCTATGTTGGTTGCAATGAAAGTGACTGAAAATAATGAAAAGTTTGAAAAGCTCTACCACTATCTAGGTTCTACTAGAAAAGTTTTGAAGAAACTAGATGCAAATGGCATTCAGGGTAAGGATTATGCTTTAGCAGTAGCAGCCCTCACCAAGCACTATAGTCCCCAGAGGAACTCTATCTATCTCCTGAATCAGTTGTATCACATGAGGCAAAATCCTGGTGAATCTATGGATCACTTCTATGTGAGAGTAAAGGAGCAGATCCAGTTGATAGATATTCAAGCTAAAACAGCTGCTCAAATTGAGGAACTCTTAACTCTTGCACAACTTGTGAACTCCACAAATGATGCAACTCTCAGAACAAGAGCTCTTAGGGATGGTGACTTGAAGCTAAAGAACTTTCTCGAAAATGCACGTGCTCATGAGATGGCTAAACGCCAGTCAAATGAGATAGGTGGGACTGCTGAATCACTAGCAGTCAAAAAGAAGTTCATACCTCAAAAGAAAAAGCCTAACCCTCAAATTGCCAAGAAGACCCATGGTTCTTCCCAAACATCATCAGAATGTCAGTTTTGTGGTAGAGGGTCACATCTTCTGCAACCTGTCCTGCAAAGAATTCTGTCTGTCATCACTGCAAACTCAAAGGACATTTTGTAAAGGTATGCCAGAAAAAGTCTGTCAACCACGTTGCAGGTAGCATGTCTGATGACACCTCATGCGAAGACTCATCTCAACTGCAACAAGAGTTTTTCTTGGGTATGGTGATAACTGACAACGAGCCATTTTCGAAGAATATCGTTGAAGTCAGTGTCAATGGCGTCTCAGTTCCCTTGCGCATTGATACTGGTGCAGAAGCAACTCTAATTGACACCAATCTGTTCAAGAGACATTTCTCGAAGGAAATACTGAAGCCATCAAATTGTATCTTCAGAGGTGCAAAGCAGCAGGAATTCACCGCTCATGGGTATTTCCCTGCAACACTCAGATATCAGAACCACACTCATGTGGAAGATATCTATGTCTCATTTGCTCAGTTGCAAGGCCTCAACTGCTCTTGGCCTTGTAAAATTCACCTGTTCAGTGTATTCTGAGAAATTTCCTTCACTCTTTAATGGTCTTGGTAAGATGGTGCACCCCTACGAGATAAAACTCATGGACAATGCTGAGCCGTATGCAGTTCACACTCCACGTCGTGTGCCCCATCCAATCTTGCCTAAGCTGGAAAAGGAACTCAGGCGACTCCAGGACCTCGATGTCATATCTCCAGTGACCAGTCCCACAGAGTGGTGTGCTCCAATTGTGGTCGTTCCTAAGCCTAATGGGAAAGACGTTAGACTCTGTGTGGACTTGACGAAACTCAACAAAGCTGTGCTCCGTCCACGTTATATCTTGCCTTCCGTTGACTATGTGTTAGGTCAACTAGGGAATGCCAAGGTGTTCTCGAAGCTCGACGCTAATAGTGGATTCCACCAAGTAGTGCTCACAGAGGAATCCAAGCTCCTCACTACATTCATTACGCCATTTGGTCGTTATGCTAATAATCGACTGCCATTCGGTATTACATCAGCACCCGAATTCTACCAGAGGCAGGTATCACAGATACTGGCAGGACTGCTCGGGACAGTCTGTCTGATGGATGAGATTCTAGTCGCTGGCTGCGATGAGGCGGAACATGATCAACGACTCCAAGCAACTCTAAGCAGGCTTGCAGCTGCAGGAGTAACCCTCAATAAGGAAAAGTGTGAGTTCAAGAAAATGGAAATCAGCTTCCTTGGTCAACTCGCCCGTGATGCAATTTGGTGGCCAGGCATCAGTTCTGACATCGAGGAACTAGTCAGTAGCTGCCACCATTGCAGAAAGAACAGACCAACTCAGTTTGAACCATTGATTCCATCAACTCCTCTGGAGCAGGCATGGTTCAAAGTCGCCACAGATCTCTTTCAACTTGGCAAAGACCAGTATATTGTTCTAGTGGACATGTACTCAAGATTCCCAGAATATGCCAAGCTGGAGGAGACTACATCTCGTTGTGTGATTAACCATTTGAAGTCATTCTTCGCCCGCCATGGTATTCCACGAATACTGTGCTCTGACAATGGTCCCCAATACAGCAGTCAAGAATTTGCTGCATTTGCTACAGACTATGGCTTCACTCACATAATTAGCTCTCCTTACCATCCCTCAGGAAACGGTGCTGCTGAGAGAGCCGTTCGCACTGTGAAAGACCTTGTGAAGCAACCGGATCCATACATCGCCTTGCTCAACTATAGGAATGCCCCTCTACACAATGGGTTCAGTCCAGCCCAATTGCTGATGAGTCGTCGCCTAAACACCAAGGTGCCAGTTCTTCCATCTAAACTGGAACCGGATCTGCCAGAGAAAGTGACAGTCCGTGTCCGTGAGGACAAGTACAGGGAAAATATGAGTTCTAATTATGACCAGCGTCATAATACTAGGCCACTCACAACCCTCCACCCAGGCAGTCCTGTATGGATAAAGGATAGGGGTGAGACAGGTACTGTTGAGGACAAAGGTGGGCATGATAGGGCATATGTGATCAGTACCCCCAAGAAGAAATACATCTGTAATCGTGTTCAGTTGAATGAACTACCACCAACAGTGGATGAACTCCCCTCAAGTGTGCTTCAGGCAGTGCCAATGCCTGAGAAGGCTGTAGAGAACAGTCCCAAACCTGTATCTAGCCCAAAGACTGTTGTAAAGACTAGGAGTGGGAGAGAAATAGAAACTCCTGTGCGCTACCAAGACTAATGAGACTGTCCATAATTTGATTTCAGCTTGAAAGATTTTAGACATATGGTTTATGTTTAGTTCACTATATTTTAATCTCAGAGTTTATAAACTCAAGTAAACCCATATGGTAATGCCTTATGCAAATACTCATAAGTCATATTTCATTAGTCGACAGTATTATATACTATCTCATATCACTGTATCTATCAAAACCTTAAATGGTTATTAGCCATTGGTGCTACATATAAAGTTGGATTCTCCTAGTCATCTTCGAAAAAAGGGAGATGTTGTATTGTGTATTACATATACTGCCATCTGGTGTTAACTGCCAGTACTACTAAAGATTGTGGGGGAGAATAAAACTCACTTCCAGTTTTGCCTAGTCATGTGTTCAGACTCAATACTTGATAACACAACAAAGTCTACCACAACCCATACTGGCCCCAGAGGTCATTCTAAGTGAATTAAAGGCATATCCTTCTTTCATTGTGGCTCTACCACGTGAATTTTAGATATTGTCAATTAGCAGAGAAAACTGGATCCTTGCACATGATTCATTCTAATGCCAGACGAGTTAACTCAACGTTTTATATAAAATTTATGCAAACCCAACAAGTAAAATTGGCAAATTCACACTGGCTTGATGTACATAGGCTTACTTAAAAATGTTTTTCTTCAAATCTCAGGGGAAAATAGTGCTGTGACCCATTTAATTTTCAATACTTACCATTTACTAGATTTGGTGAAAGTTTGAAGGAAAGGACCTAGGTTTTACTACGTGAAAGCCAATTTTTTTTAAAGACAATCTTCATGATGCTATCATAATATTTATTTCTGAATCCCAAACTTGCACTGTAGCAGCCATTCTTAAATTGCCCACAACTATCTGTTCTACAACATTTGGAGTTCATCACATTCAATTCCCAGGTAACTGACATGGGTTTTAACTTACATATTGGCGCCACATACTGAACTTAAATTTGCGTCAATCATCAATTCAAAGCGGTTTCTTGCGACTTAAACTAAATTAGTGAAAATATTATGCATTTACTTGAATATTCTTGAATAGGAGGAGAATTATATGGGTTTTACTATGTGAAAACATCTTTTTAGAATGCCTATATTCTATCATGATGTTATTATATCAATCACTGGAGCAGAAACTAACACAGGGACACCCATTTTTTGAGAAAATAAATGTATTCTTCTACACTTTGTGTCATCACATTGATTTTCCAGGAATATGACATTGGTTTTAATTTTCAAGGTAAATGGTGTCCAATATGCTTGTAAATGGATAGTTCCTTCTGACTTCTAACATTTTGTCCCGCTTGTCCGTACCCAATAGAGGAAAGTCCTCTTTAAATTCATTTGATTTATTTATGAGATATGCTGAAAACAATGGTTTTCTTCAATTCCTACAAAAATAAGCACATGGAGAGGGCAAATACCCCGATATCCATCGTGAAACACAAGAATATGATGGGGGGGGGGGGGGGGGGGGGTTAAAAGAAAAAAGTATCCAAACAGCATACTTTGTATAGATAGTTCATATTATATTTCTCTTTTTTTGTGATCATTTAAAATCATTGAAAGGGATATTTTGTGAAACCTGATTTTCCCTGTATTTTGATTAAAAAAAACGGGGGTGAATTCACATAAATCTTTATAATACTTGAAATGGAGTGTTTATTTGAGCGACTCTCATATCCCCGCCTTTTTCTCATATGAGTGGGACCCACTTTATGATAAAAGGGAAACCTTACGTCGCGAGTAAATTATCCGCTTACACGGGGTATACCCTTAAGCGGGGTTTTCAGTATGTCGATTGTTAGGCTATAAATGATATATGATACATATAGATATACTATGTCATAGAGACCAAACAGCCAACCCACATGCGCCCATCTGACGCATACAGGAGCTTATTCTACCCGCCTCACATATACTCCATAAACAAACAATCAATATGATTTGGAGTGTAGTACCCGCACTGTCCCATCAGATTTGATAAGGTGTTCCTTCAAAGCATTCCGCACCAAACTACCTGTCCATTAACCCTGGATTTCTACTTACGCGGGGTGACCCCTTAATCGGGTTAAAACAAACACTTTATAGTAGAAATAATTTCCGTTCCGAGCAATTTGTCCGGTAACGCGGGGTGCTCCCTCAAACGGGGTTCCTGGGAGCGGGGTTTCACTGTCCATGTCTAGACATGGTCAGTGTGAGGGGAATAGACAATAATCAATGATTTTCTGGACGGACGGCTGCAAACCACGAGTAGTTGATGCATAGTAATATACGAGCAATATCGAGTGTATTACGTCATCCACCTCTAGAGGCTTACAGAGCCGATCGTCCAATAACCATGGTCGTTAATAATAATTTCTATTCCTAGAGATTCGTTAATGATAACTTCTATTCCTAGAAATTCGATCCATGGGTTTGGAAAAGCTGTAAACCATGGGTGTGTGGTTAGTGATTTACTGTGGCCCCATACATTTTCAATGGGGACTTCGTAACCCATGGGTAAGAAAACGCAGTGAGGTGCCGTGAGGCGGCGCGTCGGTCGAGCTGAAGCCGGGAGAACCGCGTGGTCCCTGAGCGAGCGGCGCATCTCTGAACTGGGTCACTCAGTGAGTGAATGAGTTACTCAGTGAATCAGTCAGTCAGTGACGCTGAGGACTTGAGTGCAGGGTCTTCTACCTGGGACTACGTGCAGAAAGACAGGTACCAGTGGAGTCTCCCAGTCACTAACACATCTTCAACATGCTAATTCAGTTTAATTTACAAAGCTCACACCTTAGTCTAGCTTCAGTCTCTGTACCATCCGCCTGCCCCACATACATGTACTTATTATTGTGTGAATTTAGATTAATGTACACAATCCACACGGCAGTTTTGCTTCAGTCTCTTTGCCCCTCCACCTGCCCCACCCCTCCTCGCCGCAATACAGCTGATTCCTGGGCCTGAGGAAGGTTTTCCTTGTTTTGTTTAGTTATTTAATCACAGACTTGAGCAAGTCTATCCAAGCTTGTACAGGCTGGCAATCTTTTTTAAACATTTTTTTTTGCAAACACTTGACTCAGGCACATTTTGTATTCGTATGGGTTTATCTATATATTACTACCCTGCATTATCTTGTCTGTGAATGTGTGTAATGGCTCAAAAGATTGGAGTGGGGACTAAGGAATTTATAAATACAGGTACATATTAAAGTAGGCCCCCTCTCAAGCTGCTACTACCCCACCCCCTAACCTCCAATTACAAAAAAAGGCCCGCATAATAGTTCTAGAATATAAAACAACAACAAAAAACAACTAGTCCATTTAATTATAACAACAATAATGCTGTTTCCTTAAAGATTGAGGGGAAAACCCATTAATAATGATACTATAGCAATACTCTTTGTAACAGTTATCACAAGTCTGTTTCAGAAATATGTTTCTCTGACTAATAAATCATATATACATGCCACTTCCTGTTTGTGTGACTGCACGTGCGTGCGTTTGTGTGTATGTGTGCGTGTGTGACGTGTGGGAAGGGGGAGTGGAAGGGGCAACTCGGGGGGGGGGGGGGGCATAAACGATTCTTTCTATTGGAGTAAATTATAATTTTGTTTTTTTTAATTCCTTGTCACCTGGCTTTGTTCGGTGTTCTGTTTTTAAGTCTTTCGAAGGTGCCCCATTCACCCATTCAATAAACATCTGGTTAGCTTGTATTGCAATAACCTAACACAAACCACCAATGAAGCATTGAAGTATTACATATAAAAAAACACCATTTCAATTTAGGATGCTCCCTCAAAAATGGAAGACATCCAAATACGATCATAGCACTGATCTTATCAGGAATGCAATGTGGAATGTCATTCCTATCCTATCTCATCCCATTCCAACTAACAATGCATATATTAGTGCAAAAATGCATTTTGCATATTACCCTATATCAATGTATATATGGTACCCTGTACCTATATCGCAATGTGTTATTCACTACATGTATCACTCTATGTTACTCTGTATCTACATAACATTAGCATCTGAAGTATTAAATCTTGTAAGAACATCATTGTAACCCATGGAGGGACTAGGCAGCAGAATATCCAAGGCCGAGCATGCAAGTCTGCTATGTATGACTAGATTCTAATAAAAATCCTCCAAAAGAAGAAATCATTCAAAAGAATCTCATATCCACCATCCACCCATATCCACCACTTGTTTCAGCACAATCATGTCGCGCCTGATGACCTCTCATGGACGTGACCTTGTGACCTTTGACCTCCTGTCCACGTGCCTGCCACGTGTTTCTGGTCTGGAGGTGGGCGCAGAATTTATCGGCACCGAGTTTGTGGACAGCCCGTACGCCACCTCCTGGCAACCGCCGACAACTGACTACAACACAGGTAAAAAAATTCCTGGGTCATTCTACCCGAAAATGAAAACTTGTGTTTAGATATTATTGTACCGTTGTTGGTCCCGTGAGATCTTATTCAGGACTAGTGCTCATCAATGAGGAAGCTTCAGCATTGTTGTTGACCTTAGATTACAAGTATTATCAATGTACTAAAAGATAACGCACCCCATATCTATTTCATAGAAGATTCAAGACGTTCCTATCAATGGTTCGTTGATCAATATAATCTAATAACTCGTTTCCTTTGTACTATATGTATATGTATTCTCATTGTCTATGGTAGAGACCCTCTCCTGCTGAGTGGAGCCAGCAATGCACGGTAACTACACATAGTCACCAACTCGAGGTGGAATGATAAGACGAATTCTTGATTAAAGCTTTAAAGATATATGGGTCTCAAGTGTTGTAAACTCTTACGATTGTAATGTCATTACAGTTTTAGCTTTAGAAATACTTACCAACTTTTACAGTAATAGCCCCTGGTCTCCATGCATTGTGTCAAAATCGAAGACATCAATCCCAAATAACTTACAAAGTTCAACAAATACACATTAAATAATGAAGTTCAAATTGGATAAAGGGGAAAATCCCGCATTATGCCAAGAATACAATGGGCCCATCACTGTCCAGCATATCCTGCTGAACTGTAAAAGGGTACAAGAGAATAAAATAAAGTACTTGAAAAACAGTAACAACATGAAGATGTTGTTTGAAACTATTCTGAAGAAAGATATCATCAGGTTTTTGAAAGAGACAAATCTCTTTGATTGTTTATAAAATATTTGAAAACATTGAAAAGAAGTGACTGAAATTAGTCTACGAACGTGAAAAGCTAAATCATTGATAGTCCCTATATACCCTCAGGGTCCCCTGGGACGTTAAACCACAAACAAACAAAAAACAACAAATCAAACCTTATAAATCTGCATTCACAAATATAATGGTCACAAATTTAAGTCCGATCTGATGAAATGTTGAGTCATTACTGTTCTCACACTTCCAGCATTGTGGAAGATACGGGTTCTTTATTCCCCTAACAGTTACTCCAGTCTAAATAAAAGTCGTAAAAAAAATATAAAAAAATTGTTGTAATATCTCACTATGAACTCCAGAGTCAGTGTCCATGTTGTTCACCTACTCCGTGTTCTCTCCAGTTAGAAATTGTCTGCAGATTGCCAGTATTCTTTAGACTCACAGAGCAGTATGTCAAAACACAACTATAAACAGGCTGCTCTTTCTCCATGTGGAATAGAGCCTCCAACACCTGTTATGAGCAGCTCAGTGCGATCACTAATTGAATGGCTTCTAGATAATACCTTCTTACTGTCCAGGGCTGCATGTGCACTCTTCACATATACAGACCATCCACCAATAAGCTCAGCATTTAACTATCTTGTGAGAAGCCTCTCCTTTTGAAGCTCATGTAGAAACATGGTTTCTTTTGATTTCGCTCAGCATCACTCTACAATCTGAGTCTTATTCCACTAACCAAACTCTGTCCCATTATCACAGTGCATTACAGTATATTTGCTTTCCTATGGTATAATATGTTCATTCACCTCAAACAAAATATGTGTTTTGCAAAAAATAGTCAAAGTTAACCGAATTTTGTTGAAGAAAATTGAGGACACCAAGAACTTTTGATTACTTTTTCTCAAAAGATCGCTAATCCCGAATAAATTTACCTCTTTTTCAAATCCACAATATCTTATAGGTAGGTTTTCCCAAATACTCTGAAGTATGGCATCCTAGAAAAGGTATCTATAAATGTGTTGGGTGCTACTCTTTCTGACCCGCGGACCGTTTTCTGACACACTGAAAAGTCTAAACTTAGCCATTGTTATAAATACGCGGAATTTGGGATTGTTACATGGTGAAAAGTCAAAACGTTGCCATTGCTGCATACCGAAAAATTCGATGTTTTTACATGCTGAAAAAAAGAGAACCCTGGACATTTTTACACACTAAAATAAATCCAACTTTGACAACCTTACATGCTAGAAAGTCAGACATTGACATTCTTCTATGCTACACAATAGCCTTCTAAGCCAGACTATATTTTTTAGGTACAGGTATAGAGTTAAACTGGCCTCAGTCGCTGCATCCTCCCCCTCCCTGTCTACCGCCCCCGCCACCGCACCATCGTCACCGCCTGCCTTACCCCTCCCTCTAGACCCCGCTTCTGGGTCAGGCTAGTCGTGGTCGACCCTAACAGTACTCGTCTGACTAGGTCAGCCTGGCAAGGTTACATACTATAATGAACATTATTCTGAAGTTGGTCAATTAATTAATGAATGTTCATAATCAAAGACTTGAGCAAGTCTAGTATAGTGTGTATGAACTATAAGATCAGACTTTGCAAAAATGATTAGTAGTTTAGGTTCTGAATTCCAAGTGTTTTTATCCCCTGACACCGCAACATTTGAAGCTGCTGTTGTTGTTTTTGTCGAGCAAAAAGTGTGTGTGTATGTTGGATGGTGGAGGTTGGGGGGACAGTCGCCCACTGTCTGCCTCTATGTTCTAAATCCACTGGACTTGCATAGTGTGTAAGTTCAATTCCAAGGCACTGGGTCACAATGAAACTACGTGAATCACTAAATAGATAGTAATAATATAGAAAGACATGGTTAGTGTGACTGAATGGAATCTGTTCAGAGATATTTTGATCAAAAATACTCACCGAATTCGAAGAATGAGGTGAGTATTTTTGATCAAAATATCGAGGAACAGATGTAATTCAGACACACTCACTATGTCTTTTTATTACTATATGCTGAAATTCGATTAAAATGCCATTTATGTACTTCAGTTATCAACCTATTCCAACCTCCGAAATAAGCAAGGCAGGTATGAATCACCGAACATTCACCTTGATGGATAGTTCACGGGTGATCACGTGGTACGGTGTGGCGTAAAAATATTTTACGCCACGGTGTGGCCGAACGGTATCTTTTCTCCTATTGCGTAAAAGTGAGACATTCGTGCACCGGTATATAGTAATAACAAGCATACAACGTGAAATCAATCTGTTAGACTGTAGGTCGTCAAAATTACTCCCTCTTGGTCGTCTGAGTGTTCGGGTCGCTGGCAAAATGTCAAACTCATCCCCGAGCGGGAAACATCCACACTCTCCGAGCACACCAATAATAGACACCATTTCATGAAGCTAAATAACAGCTTGGCGAGTGTACGTCTGGGGCGCCATCTAGCGGTATGTCCTTGAACTTTCAGGTGAGTCGCGACCTTCACCTTTAGCAATGGCGAATGCAGAAGGAGAATCTGTTGTTGTCCCCGAACTTGAGCGTCTCTATGCCATAGACCCGTACTTGAAACCATTCGAGAAGGAGATAAAGCGAAGGTAAGTGTTATTCTGAATTAGGCAGATGAGATTGAGCTGTGTGCGTCGACTGACAGCTGCACATGCAGCACTTAGGATGTCGGCTGGTCACCCTTTCCGACCCTCCCCCGTATCACTGATGGACGTGGCTTCAGACAGCTGAGCCGAGGTTGACATTGAGTCCGACTGAGGTCCATTAACTATTACCCTTGCTGCACGGGTGCCACTCTGCCGAAGTGTCAGTACCCTTAAACAGATGTATTGAAGAGTTGGTAAAATGCAATACATACGTTTCTAGCTTACGTTCAACAATAACAGCGTTATGGTGTTGTCTGTTGATAAACAAAAATACCACACCTGCGACTGCAGTATTATCAGATTTATCTCACCCCTGGAATAAATGTCCATAGGCTTAACATTGGGAACTCGTTCTCCATGCCCTTACAAGTATTGCAGTTCGTTCTCCATGGTATATAGCCAGTGTGTTGGCCATTCTTTTAGTGTGTACAGGGGTGAGATAAATAAAGAAACCAACTCGTTTTGGTCAAAGAAGTCATTCTCCAACTCGTTTGAATGCTATGTGATATTCACTCGGCTGTCGCCTCGTTCATGTCACACCGCATCAAACTCGTGGAGAATGACGACTTTGACCAAAACTTTTTGGTTTCTTCTTTAGGAACTGGGACTTGGTGGAGCCCCTAAAACGGCCTGACCAAAAATGGTCACGCAAGGTCAGTGCTAGGTTATCTCTGATAAAGAATCACACCATTTCGGCAAAGGTCATTTCGTCAAGGGAGACTATTATTTGTTATGTCTTTATTATGGGCACTGAAATACTATTATGTAGGTGTCTGCCAGGCAGTGAAAGTTTCTCGGACTAATACCGGGGTACGCATTTAATTGATTAATTTTAATAATTGCCGTACGGTACCTACATCATTAATATATCTATGTTATGCCTGGACATTGAATATATGAGAATTTTGGACTGGAGAAATACCTTATAGTGTTACCAAAGGCAAAGAGAATTGCTTTCACCAAGCTACGCACAAATAATACCAGGCTACAAAAAGTGAAGGGAAAATATTTGAAAAAACAAACACCGAACACTCACAATAGGTACATATGCAAAACATGTGATGGTGGAGAGATAGTTGATGAAAACCACCTCTTTTTTTATTGTAGAGATAAAAAATATCTCAAGGACTATATAAAAAGACCCAGTATACATGTACAGACTAGTCACTCTCTTGAAATCTGACAAAGAAGAAATCATATTTGACATCAGTCAATTTCTAAGAAGGGCATTGCCTATCCTCTAAAGGACTTAGCACTGACAATACAATTCTTGTTTTTCTCTCTTATTGTTTTTTTTTGTTTTTTTTAGAAATAATTTCTTGTGTTTTTGTTTTTGTTTTTTTTGTGGGGGGTTCAGCAACTTTATTAGTGGTATACTGCATTTGTACCCTGTTTCTTTGCTTGTATTTGCTGTAAAATTGTTGTCACATACTATGTAACCTCCATACTGTATGAAACAGTCTGAGTTAAATAAATTGAATTGAAAAAATTGTTTGGTGCCCCATAGACTTCTACTCACCGCGAGTCGGCCATCCACGGGAGTAGAGGTCTCTGGGCATACAATCCATGATACTGGTATAACGTACCTTTAGGACCTTATTCGGAAGCAGGGAAGATTGGTATTTCAACGTGGATTTAAGTCTTAAAATGGTAACCATTGGCTCTTTGAGAAATGGGGTTAAAATATCCATGTTTATAAAAGAGCAGGGGTGGGGAAAGGAGGGGGGGGGGGGGGGGTCCAATTTTATCAACAATGATAAGGGTTGTATGACAAAGCATAACAAGGGGGGGGGGGGGGTGTCAAAAATGGTCAAAAATAGTATGGCGTCATTTATGGACCACCCCTTATCCGCCTTTTTGATATACACGTAGTATACGCCGATTTGTAGGGGAGATAGAGGCAATTATAAAGCTGTTGTAGTACACAGAGACAATAATCAAAAGTATTTTGGACAGGCGGCCGTAAGCCACGAGAGTTTGACTCATAGTAGTATACAAGTTTTAGCGAGTGTGTTACATAAACTATGGTTTACAGAGCTGTCAGTCCACAGAACTATTGTTTATTGTATTTATTATTCACCTTTTCAAATATATCAAAGCCAGAAATTTCCATGTTAAAGGTTATTTCAGTAGGTACTATTTTCGTTGCTCTACAGCACACAGGACTATTTTCCTATCTTCAATGGCTTTGAGGTCGTATACAATAGATTCAAATGCGGATAAAATAGTTTATGATATCTGACATTTTTCAAACAATGGGTAGTGGTTTACTGAGTCCCCGCACATTTTCAATGGGGACTTTGTATACGACCGATAATAAAAAGCTGCTGTAGTACTTTTATAGAACGTCCTGACCATGCTGTACAAGATACAAAACGAGATGATAATTTATGGTTCATACGGAACGAGACATTTACGCCGAGTTCCTTACAAACTTATTATCGGGTTTTGTGGCTTGTACATGCATAATAGATCGTTCTATATTTACTATATACCCGAAGTTAAGAAAAATAATTAATTTCATTGGGCTTAACAACTAATATTTTAGATAAGGTAGAAAGCCCGTTAAACTCTATACCCCCCGTGAAGAACGGATGTCCTCTTCAAGTTTTGACAATTGCACTTTTTTTTCCAATTAGTCAACGTTCCGTAAACGTTTACAGACCAGTTCCATATTTTCTCATCTGGAACACAGTATTTTTACGTTATATGGTCAAACAGTGCGTATTTACAGTATACGGTCATAAATCACAAAAAGGGAGCTTTTGGCATTTTTGGACTTCCGCCAGCTCCCATTCTTAGGATATCCAATTTATTATGAGTTTTCTTTACTCAAAGCATCGGGGTCGATAAGTTCTTGATGTTACATGTAGGTTTTGATGATCAAATATCGATATTTAAGGTTCCAGAGGCCTAAAATAGGCTAAAAATCACCCGGAAATGACCCAAAATGGAATAAAAGTGACATAATTAATCAAATTCTTGGGAAATGGCACTGAATATATGTGGTTCCTGAACTATTACCTATAGTGTGATGTCTCACGGTCAATTTGGAGCAAATATTAAATCAGTAGAATGTTTTTTTCTACATTTTTGAGGAAATTCAAATTTTGTAAACGGGTATGTCCGGGCGATAATTCAGCAGAAAATCAGCCTACCCTTTATTACCCATAATGTGTTTTGGTTCAAATTTGCAATTAGAAATTAGACAATAGGTGGTAGTATATGTGTAGCAAAAAAAAAAAGGAATTCCTCGGCAATCCTTTTCCTGAGGGTCTTATAAGTGGTTTCAATGAAAAATGTCCAAATTTCTCGTCCAGACACACAATTCAGATTAATGCCCATTGTGTCTGCTATTGTTGTATTTAACTATCCTTACTGTGTTAGGTCATCACCCCCCCATATGTACCTAACTGCCAAATATATAGTTCATTTACTTCTCGGTCATACTGCAGAACAGAAGGTGGGAATAACCTTTATGTCCGGGCGAGTCAATGTCCGGGCGAGTGACACCTGAGTTATGTTTTTCAGATAGCGACGTTTTTATTAGTTGTGATAGAAAAATATTGACCGTTTGGGCCACCAATAGGACCAGTAGGAGTAACTACTACATTGTCCCTCCACCATACTGCTCTTCCACCATACAGCCCCTCTACTATACTGTCCCTCCACCATACTGCCCCTCCACCATACTGCCCTTTCACCATACTGCCCCTCTACTATACTGTACCTCCACCATACTGCCCCTTTACCATACTGCCCCTTTACCATACTGCTCCTCCAGCATACTGCCCCTTTACCATACTGCCCCTTTACCATACTGCTCCTCCACCAAACTGCCCTCAACATAACTTCCCCTCTACTATTCTGCCCCTCCACCATACTGCCCCTCTACCATACTGCCCCTCCACCATACTGCCCATTCACCATACTGCCCTTCTATACTGTCCCTCCACCATACTGCCCCTCCACCATACTGCCCTTTTACCATACTGCTCCTCCACCATACTGCCCCTCCAACATGATACTGTACCTAACCAATGCTGCCCCTTTAACATGCTGCCCCTCTACAATGCTGTCCCTTCACCACACTGCCCCTCTAATATACTGTCCCTCCACCATACTGCCCTTTTACCATACTGCCCCTGTACCATACTGTCCCTCGACCATACTGCCCCTTTACCATACTGCTCCTCCACCATACTGCCCCTCAACATAACTTCCCCTCTACTCTACTGCCCCTCAACCATACTGCCCCTCTACCATACTGTCCCTCCACCATACTGCCCTTTCACCATAATGCTCCTCCACCATACTGCCCCTCCACCATGATACTGCCCCTCACCAATACTGCCCCTTTAACATGCTGCCCCTCTACAATGCTGTCCCTCCACCATACTGCCCCTCTAAAATACTGCCCCTCCACCATACTGCCCCTCTACCATACTGCCCCTCCACTATACTGCCCTTTCACCATACTGCCCCTCTACTTTACTGTCCCTCCACCGTACTGCCCTTTCACCATACTGCTCCTCCACCATACTGCCCCTCCACCATGATACTGCCCCTCACCAATGCTGCCCCTTTAACATGCTGCCCCTCTACAATTCTGTCCCCTCACGACACTGCCCCTCTAAAATACTGTCCCTCCACCATACTGCCCTTTTACCATACTGCCCCTCTACCATACTGCTCCTCCACCATACTGCCCCTCAACATAACTTCCTCTCTACTCTACTGCCCTCCACCATACTGCCCCTCCACTATACTGCCCTTTCACCATACTGTACCTCTACTATACTGTCCCTCCACCATACTTCCTTTTTACCCTACTGCTCCTCCACCATACTGCCCCTCAACCATGATACTGCCCCTCACCAATACGGCCCCTTTAACATGCTGGCCCTCTACAATGCTGTCCCTCCACCATACCGTCCCTCTAAAATACTGCCCCTCCACCATACTGCCCCTCTACCATACTGCCCCTCCACTATACTGCTCTTTCACCATACTGCCCCTCTACTATACTGTCCCTCCAACGTACTGCCCTTTTACCATACTGCTACTCCACCATACTGCCCCTCCACCATGATACTGCCCCTCACCAATGCTGCCCCTTTAACATGCTGCCCCTCTATAATGCTGTCCTTATGAGGGACAGTATGGTTTGAGTCAGTATAGTTGAGGGTCAGTAACGTCAGGGTCATTATGGTTTAGTGCCAGTATGGTTCAGGGCAGTGAGGATATACCAGGAGTATTGTTTGGTGGGCAGCATGGTTCAGGGCAGTGAGGATATATACCAGGAGTATTGTTGGGTGGGCAGCCAGCAAGATTGGTAAGTTTAGGGGTGGGGGAGGGGGCAGGTTGCTAAGTAGGTTCGTGGATAAGCATAATGAATCATATTACCCCTCACCATATTGGCCCTTATCTTACCGGCCCTCAAAGAATCTTTCCCTCAGCTTTTCTGCGCCTTTACAATATTACCCATAAACCAAATTGCATCAAACCATACTGTCCGAAGCTATACTGTCCTGAAGCTATACTACCCCATAACTATACTACCTCTCAAACATACTGTCGTTCAACCATACTGCTCCTAAACCATACTGCCCCATTGCATACTACCCCTAAATGATACTGTCCCTCAACAGTACTGCCCCTTTAACAAACTGCCCCTCTACAATGCTGTCCCTCAACCATACTGTCCCTCTACAAAACTGCCCCTCCACCATACTTCCCCTGTACTATAATGTCCCTATAAGGTACAGTATGGTTTGAGTCAGTATGGTTCAGGGCAGTGAGGTTGAGGGGCAGTATGATTTAAGGGCAGTATGGTTTAAGGGCAGTATGGTTGAGAGGCAGTATGGTAGAGGAGCAATTTAGTATAAGGGCAGTAAAGTTGAGAGGGAGTATTGCTGAGGGACAGTATGGTGGTTGAGGGGCAGTATGGGTGAGGGGCAGTACAGTTGAGGGGCAGTATGGGTGAGGGGCAGTATGGGTGAGGGGCTGTATGGTAGAGGGGCAGTTTGTTAAAAGGGCAGTATGGTAGCGGAGCAGTATTGTAGATGGGCCGTATGGTGGAGGGACAGTATTGTAAGGGGGCAGTATAGTGGAGGGTCAGTATGGTACAGTTGAGGGTCAGTATGGGTGAGGGGCAGTATAGGTGAGGGGCTGTATGGTAGAGGGACAATATGGTAAAGGGGCAGTATGGTGGAGGGGCAGTTTTGTAAATGGGCAGTATGGTGGAGGGAAAGTATTGTAAGGGGGCAGTATAGTGGAGGGTCAGTATGGTACAAGGGGCAGCATGTTAGGGGGGGGGGGGGGCAGTTTGGTGGAGGGGCAGTATGACAGAGGGACATTATAGTAGAGGGGAAGTATGGTGGAGGGGCAGTATTGTAGAGGGATAGTACGGTGAAGGGACAGTATTGTAGAGGGGCAGCATGTTAAAGGGGCAGCATTGGTGAGGGGCAGTATCATGGTGGAGGGGCAGTATGGTGGAGGAGCAGTATGGTAAAGGGGCAGTATTGTGGAGGGACAGTCTAGTAGAGGGGCAGTATGGTGAAAGGGCAGTATGGTGGAGGGGCAGTATGGTGGAAGGACAGTATAGTAGAGGGGCCATATTGCTGCTAGAGTTTGTACTGGGGGAAACTTGTCAGAAACTGCCCCTAAGCATACTGCCCCAAATGTCTAGTCGAGTGACCATGTATGGACTCCGAGTCCCCTATGCACCAAGAGAGAGTAGATAAAGCATTTCGTAGTCAAATATAACAAGCCACATAACAGTAGACTTATTTTGAACCACTCCCCTAACCCCTATGGGGCTAAATGGCATATAAACGGAAAAATGTCCGTCCAAGTGACATTTTACATAATTTTAAGGTCATTTCAACAGGATTTCTCAGGTTTTCACAGATTTCTGCCCCACTAAAGCTATATACTGCCTCAAAGTGTGTCCCCTGGGGATTTTATATTGTCAAATATAACAAGCCACATAACAGTAAGCTTATTTTGAACCACTCCCTTAGCCCCTATGGGCCTTAATGGTATATAAACGGAAAAATGTCCGTCCGAGTAACATTTAACATAATTACAAGGTCATTTCAATGGGATTTCTCAGGTTTTCACAGATTTTTGCCCCACTAAAGCTATATACTGCCTCAAAGTATGTCCCCTGGGGATTTTCTTCCATATAATTGATAGTGCCTACCTAACTCTGTATTCCTGTTAACCTAAATGACAAGTAATGTATATTTAGGGACCTAGAATTAAGCTAAATAACTTGTCATACCCCTGTATGAAACAACCCAGTGCAAAGAGACATACCCATTAACACTTGCCAGACCACCCAAAACATAACCCTCAGACACACCTCAACAAGAAAAATTAAATAAATGGGCACCAAAATCATATTGCAACTTGTATGGCTGGCCCTAACCAGGAACACACCCAATATCACTCGCCTGGACACCGTTTCCAATGAGTTGCCATAGCAACGGTTTTCATATTTGACTTATAACACTTCATGAGAAGTTAACCCAACACCTCTAAATTACTCACAAGAAAGAACTTTGAGATACTCCAAGGTTTATTTACAGACCCCCCATTTCACCCCATAGCCCCATATGCACACTTTCTGTGATTTATGACCATACACGACATGGGTATATAGTATTATCCTACCCCTAATATAAAAGCCCATAGGGTTAACATTGTGAATCCGTATTCAACTATGAACTGGATACGGAGTTTCATAACCCACTAGTGTATTGCAGTATTTTAATCATGTGAGTAAAATATGGACCAATCATAGAGCAGCACCCCAGCATCTGCGAAAGTAGTTCCAGCAGTTTCGTGGGGCCCTCGCGTGTGTTTGTTATTGTTAGGACAGTGACAGTGACGCGATATCGACATCTACACAAACTCATGCGTACTTGTTAGAGTTTAATTTAATAATTTTTACATTCAGTGGGGGGTAGGATAAAATCAAAACCTTAAACGCTCTGCTCATCCGTGATTCAGGTACGGATGCCTGCAGCATGAGCTGAGTCTGATTGAGGAGCGTGAGCCGGGAGGCCTGGAGGCCTTCAGCTGCGGCTACAAGACGTACGGGCTGCACCACGCCCCGGACGGCAGTGTCACCTGGGTCGAGTGGGCCCCCAACGCCGAGGGGCTCTACGCGTACGGAGACTTCAGTAAGCAGGAGTTTGTTCTTTTAGTCCAGATACGTCAGTTTTCTGGGTTTTCGCATTTTACTAGTGTACTAAGTCTCGATTATGTTAGAGATGAATAGTGGATATGTTCAGGATATGGATATTTTCTGGGTTTTTTTAACCGTTTCCTCTTCATGCTAATTCTGATAAGAATACCCAGCTAACTGGGTTCATTGTATATATCATCATGTATTGTCAACTATTGCTAGGAAGAACGGTAGTAATAATCGAATGCAATAAAGACTCTTTAAAAAAAACCCACCTCACTGGCATCTCTTTTCTACCACGGACTTAGAGGTTTGTGGTTTTACTCACTTTCGTGCCTTTTTTTATTCTTGATAATGATCCAACGGTGCATTATATATTGATTTTTTTATCTAATTATAGAGCAATCCATCGTAGTGATTAGTGATGACTGGAATGTATCTTTGAAATCTTTGTGAAAGGATGAAATATTCATAGAATTATATGATATGATTATATCAATAGTAATTAATTGGAATATAGCTTTTATTGAGACAGACTGGAATATAACTTATCTAAAAAAAGATAGAATTAACTTTAATTCTATTAGATATATCGAAACAAATATAATGATCATTGTTTTTTTACTCAACTTAATTTTTTCCAGTAAACACATTTTTTTTTGCAAGTGCCTTTTCTAGAAAAATAGAAAAATGTGGAAAACATGATGACAAACAGTTTAAAGTTTAAAATGTCTATGAACGTCTTTTCCCATTCCATGGTATACAATGAATAGTCATTATTCTTTACCTGAATACAGACAACTGGCAGAGAGAACAGTACAAGTTTGAAAAAGCAGAGCATGGGAAATGGCGGCTGAAGATCGACGCTAAACCCGATGGAACATATCCCATCCCTCACAACTCTATCCTGAAGGTATGTCCCATCCCTCACAACTCTATCCTGAAGGTATGTCCCATCCCTCACAACTCTATCCTGAAGGTATGTCCCATCCCTCACAACTCTATCCTGAAGGTATGTCCCGTAACTCACAACTCTATCCTGAAGGTATGTCCCATAACTCACAACTCTATCCTGAAGGTATGTCCCGTAACTCACAACTCTATCCTGAAGGTATGTCCCGTAACTCACAACTCTATCCTGAAGGTATGTCCTGTAACTCACAACTCTATCCTGAAGGTATGTCCCGTAACTCACAACTCTATCCTGAAGGTATGTCCCGTAACTCACAACTCTATCCTGAAGGTATGTCCCGTAACTCACAACTCTATCCTGAAGGTATGTCCCGTAACTCACAACTCTATCCTGAAGGTATGTCCCGTAACTCACAACTCTATCCTGAAGGTATGTCCCGTAACTCACAACTCTATCCTGAAGGTATGTCCCGTAACTCACAACTCTATCCTGAAGCTATATCCCTTATCTCACCCCTGGTATTTTCCCCCATAGACTTAACATTGGGAAATCGGATCCAATGCCCATTGAGTATTTAGAAGGAATACTCAATGGGGGTTAACTATCCTACCGAGATGTAAAACTACACAAACAAACAAACAAACAACTCAATGGGGGATTATGTCACAAAGGTTAGCCCATCAATCAATGTGAAGTGTGAGATAAATTTAGAATCCTATTCAAGTTTGTGGTCAGAGCTCGATCCCATCTTGTTTGAATTGCTAGGTAATTCATGCAGCTTCGCCGTGTAAATTACTTCGCCATTCAAGTTTGAAGGGATACAAACTCCGACCCTAAACGTTCATAGGTTTCCTCTATAGTAACTCACTATTCTATCCTGAGGGTATTTCCTGTAACTCACAACTCTATCCTGAGGGTATTTCCTGTAACTCACAACTCTATCCTGAAGATATGGCCCGTAACTGGAAACTCTACCTTGAACTACAAATTTCTCCCAAAAATTTGTCCAATTTGTCACTGCTCAAACCTGTGCTGTAATCCGTTCAATAGATTTTCGTTATGATTATAAGGGAACGTGAATTTGACCACCGTGTTCATTTAAAAAGATAAAAAAAAGTTTGTTATGAATATTTCATTTTTCTGATGTCCAATGGGCTGTTTTGGTGAAGACTTGACAAATCTCCTCCTTTTCTTTATGAAACTCTTAAGACATTTAAGCCCATATGGACTCAAATATAGATCTATCAATTTAATACCATTTCCGATCTGGCACTAAAATGCATTCAACGAATAAATAACCAGGAGATCACTATGATAATAACATCTGTGATGTCACTTCTAAATCTATGCCGTAGTAACAGTGCAGTTTGAGAATAAAGGCTTGATTCTATTTACCAGAATTATGTCCCGATCCTGCTCGGGCTATGTTCAGTCCCTGTTCGGATGAGGGCTAAAACAGTCCCCCCCCCCCTCCCTCCGATTAGAGTCTAAGTGTTGATCGGCATCAAATGTGGCCAAATAGAATAAAGCCATGAAACACTGAGACATTCAAGGTAGCATGATTACTCAGGATTGGTCCACATTTGCCTCGTTATCAAATTCATTCAGGCCACTCTCAGATTGGTCCACTTTTGCCTTGTTATCAAATTCTTTCAGGTTACTCTCAGATTGGTCCACTTTTGCCTTGTTATCAAATTCTTTCAGGCCACTCTCAGATTGGTCCACTTTTGCCTTGTTATCAAATTCTTTCAGGCCATTCTGATGTATGTCATTTTAGTTGGTGGTCATCAGAATTATGTTCCGATCCTAATCGAGCCATTTTATGTCCCTATTCAGATCAGGGCTAAAACAGCCCCTCAATTAGGGTCTGAGTTGTGATCGGCACCAAAATGTGGCCAAAAAGAATAAAGCCATGAAACACTCAGACATTCAAGACACAATGACCTCTCAGATGGGTCTATTTTTGCCTTGTTATCAAATTCTTTCAAGCCACTGTGATGTGTGTCATTTTAGTTGGTTGTCATCGATAAAGAGGGAAAACACCTGGACCGTCTGTCGCCATGGGCACATTACGTCACCCAGCCAGAGAAACAAGTCATCTACGAACAACGCTTCTGGAATCCACCAGACGACCAGGTAGGTGGTGACGTCATATGACGACATCAGGTCGTGTTTAGTTGAGAAAAGGTCGTTACATTTCGCATCCCATCCTCTCTCCGGGGCTTAAATCTGGTACATAAACGATGTTTTCCTGTATAATGGAATAGCAGTCAAGCAGCTCTGTGATCCCAGTCTGGTTACCCAACCACAAAAAAAGTTATGTTATATAGGTATAACATTATAGTTTAGCTTTCCAGACAGATATAAAAGATGACATATCATATCGCGTAATGAACCTTTTTTTAAAAAAGACATTTATTTATACTGGTTAGAGCTTAGTCTCGAGGGCTGGTCTTAACGCTCAACCAGTTTCTTTTTGGTACAGATTATCCTTCTTTTATGGCGCCATTACGCAACATATATACAACAATTGATAACAGTATATGCAGAGCAACGATAGATTGTACTATCTATAATCAGATGATATGGTGTAAAGTACATCTCAAAGAGGACCGGATAGGACCTTTTCACACCATGGTTAGATTAAGTTCACATTCAACCTTCCTATGGTATGCATGTCAATAACAAGTCTTTTTGTGTTCTTTTAAAGTCCGTTAGGCTTTCAGTGTTCCTTACTATATGAGGAAGATTGTTCCATAGTATGGCTCCGTGATAGCATACACTTTTTTCTTAAACATCTCACATCCTTCAAATTAGGAGTTCAGATGTCAATGCCCCCATCCCCTAGAAGTACACACTGACACCATCACCCGTCCCTAGAAGTGCAGCTCTGCCACAGGCACCTGTCATTGAAGGCAGGGACGTCAGTTTGTAGGTTTTTGCCTACATGGAGGAGTCTAAAAGAGATGGAAATTTCAAGAAGTATTATAAAGCCATGTAACATAAGGAAAGAAAAAACAAGTTTACTCAAGAAAAAATGGAAACTAAAAAAAAATGTATATGTTTCGAGAATGATACAAACTCAAAGTTACCTAAAATCTGGATCTAAGATAAACTTGTTCTGTTATCCTTCAAAATTCAGCTACCCCCAACACTCTCAGTTAGAGGGCCCATGAATCCCAGTGCTCCAACCTAGAGCTGCATGATGGTGGGATTCCTGTAGGTAATTCTCATACGAACAAGGGCCAACAAGAATACTTACATCTGATTGGCTTGCAATCTATCATGCGAGAGTTGAGTTATTAAAGCCTTACTGAGCGTAAAATAAAATTAAGGGATCCATAGACTGACCTCAGTCCCCATGTAGGATTTTTTCCTCACGCCTACTGGCATCGCAGTAACGGTTTAAGTGGAGCATCCTGCATCCCAGAAAGTAATGGAGGGTGTCTTACTAAAAGTAGTGTTCCATTTGGCCGACTGTATAACCACAAAAGAGCATCACACGGTGTGTGCATGGCAGCCTTTTGTCAGGTACTTATAGCAGTCTATGTAACAGAGGAGGCAACACACTCATCAGCAATGGCCAAGCTGCTGTGTCACTGGCGACGGCAGGTAAAACCTAATAAATTAACTTTTGTTGGATGCCTACAAACATAGCCCAAATAGCCGCCATTCGGTGTTGGCCTTAGAAGTCCCCTCTGGGTTTGTACATTACAACAACTTTGGCAGCCGTCTGACAGTGTCTAATTAAAGGCCAGCGCAATGGAACACCCTTTTAAAGGGGTTGTCCTGTATTGATAAGCCCGCTGTTAAAAAACATTCCTTTTGACAGCGGTACCAGTTCAAACATCCGCGACCCAGCAAACCGGAGCGACTGCGGATCTACGAGGCGCATGTGGGCATCTCGTCGTGGGAAGGCAAGATTGCCAGCTACAAACACTTCACTGACAACATGATCCCCAGAATCGCCAAGCAAGGTGCTGCCTTCTCTCTATTTATCCGCAGTGTAAGGTTTAATGTGTGTGTGTTGATATATGTGTAGTTTTGTGTGGTTTCTATGTATAGTAAAACCCCGCTTAATGGGAAACCCCACATTCCGAGCTAAGTGTTCCCTTAACCCTTTAAGGGCGAATGATGCCTTGAGGCATCATCCAGGCCAGGGCGAATGATGCCTTGAGGCATCATCCAGGCCAGGGCGAATGATGCCTTGAGGCATCATTTCTCAAAAATCTACAAAATCGTTTTAAAAAAAAAATAATGGAGGAAAAGCAATGAAATTTTCACAGAATGTATGTATAATATCATTATTAATATTTCTATTCAAAAGAAATAAAATATTTAAGATTATATATCATACCACGTGATTAAACAATTGAATTATGGGTTTTAACTACTGTGTGCCCGTCCCCTAGCAGTATAAATTGCCACCATCGAATATGTGACAGTATGGGCGGGTGAAAATGTGCAGTTGTGTGTGTTTTATGCACATTTTATATGTGATATTACCTTTTGGTTGTGTGTGTTATGTGAAGTTGTATTTGTTTTGTATGTGTGGTCATGCGTTTGTAGTTGTGTGGTTTGTATGTGTGGTTGTATGTATGGTTGTGTGCATGTGATTGTACCGCCTTTGGTACTAAATTACATATCTGAAAATCTTGCCCTGGCGAGAGATGCTTCATGGTAAATTAAAAAAAAAAATGAAAAGGTCTGACAAAATATGTACATTTTCCCAGAATTCCACCATGACAATATATTGCATGATATTAATTTTCTTGGTAATAAATGACTAATGAAATATTATTGCAGGTTACAATGCCATTCAGTTGATGGCCATCATGGAGCATGCTTACTATGGATCGTTCGGATACCAAGTCACAAGTTTCTATGCAGCTTCCAGGTAAAACATACATGTTCCTACTCATGCTGATTTATAGTGTTCCATTGACCCGACGAAAATTACAAAAGCTAGTTTTATATTCTCTTAGGCGACATGGTGCAATTCTAATACTGACTCTGCTGTTTCTCTCTTTGCTAGTCGATACGGTACATTATTATACACCTATGTGCGAAAGGAAATACTTCCCGCTGCTAGGGGTGCAGTAACAATAATGTTTCGTCCCCCTGTGAGTGTGACTTAATAAGTCATTAAAATGGCGTTTTTTTCATCAATTTAAGGTATATAATGATAAGCAAAGGTCTTCACTGTAGATGAAACGCTTCTTGTTCTCGGTCAGTCATTAATGTCATACTGCCTTCCGCCTATGGCGTCAGGCAGTATGAAATCAAAGACTGACCTCGAACGGGAACCGTTCCGTTCACTGTTAAGGACGTTTTCTAATATTATTGACTTTTATGCTCAGCTGGTTCTCTCTTTGCTAGTCGATATGGTACAATACTAACACTGATGCTCTGCTGATTCTCACTTTGCTAGTGGAAACCAGCGAATTTTACTTTCAGCTGAGCATAGGCCAGCCTAAATAAAGGTCTTACAAAAAAAAAGATCTCTTTGTTTGTCGATATGGCATATTCCTAACACTGATGCTCTCTTTGCTAGTCGATACGGCACAATACTAGCACTGATGCTCTGCTGATTCTCTTTGCTAGTCGATACTGATGCTCTGCTGATTTTCTCTTTGCTAGTCCATACGGTACAATACTAACACTGATGCTCTGCTGATTTTCTCTTTGCTAGTCAAAACGGTACAATACTAACACTGATGCTCCCCTGATTCTCTTCGCTAGTCGATACGGTACAATACTAACACTGATGCTCCCCTGATTCTCTCTTTGCTAGTCGATATGGTACAATACTAACACTGATGCTCCCCTGATTCTCTTTGCTAGTCGATACAGTACAATACTAACACTGATGCTCCCCTGATTCTCTTTGCTAGTCGATATGGTACAATACTAACACTGATACTCCCCTGATTCTCTTTGCTAGTCGATACGGTACAATACTAACACTGATACTCCCCTGATTCTCTTTGCTAGTCGATACGGTACAATACTAACACTGATGCTCCCCTGATTCTCTTTGCTAGTCGATACGGTACAATACTAACACTGATGCTCCCCTGATTCTCTTTGCTAGTCGATACGGTACAATACTAACAATGATGCTCCCCTGATTCTCTTTGCTAGTCGATACGGTACAATACTAACACTGATGCTCCCCTGATTCTCTTTGCTAGTCGATACGGTACAATACTAACACTGATGCTCCCCTGATTCTCTTTGCTAGTCGATATGGTACAATACTAACACTGATGCTCCCCTGATTCTCTTTGCTAGTCGATACGGTACAATACTAACACTGATACTCCCCTGATTCTCTTTGCTAGTCGATATGGTACAATACTAACACTGATGCTCCCCTGATTCTCTTTGCTAGTCGATACGGTACAATACTAACACTGATGCTCCCTGATTCTCTTTGCTAGTCGATACCGTACAATACTAACACTGATGCTCCCCTGATTCTATTTGCTAGTCGATATGGTACAATACTAACACTGATGCTCCCCTGATTCTATTTGCTAGTCGATATGGTACAATACTAACACTGATGCTCTGCTGATTCTCTTTGCTAGTCGATACGGTACAATACTAACACTGATGCTCCCTGATTCTCTTTGCTAGTCGATAAGGTACAATACTAACACTGATGCTCCCCTGATTCTATTTGCTAGTCGATATGGTACAATACTAACACTGATGCTCCCTGATTCTCTTTGCTAGTCGATACGGTACAATACTAACACTGATGCTCCCTGATTCTCTTTGCTAGTCGATAAGGTACAATACTAACACTGATGCTCCCCTGATTCTCTTTGCTATTCGATACGGTACAATACTAACACTGATGCTCCCCTGATTCTCTTTGCTAGTTAATATGGTACAATACTAACACTGATGCTCCCCTGATTCTCTTTGCTAGCCGATACGGTACAATACTAACACTGATGCTCTGCTGATTCTCTCTTTGCTATTCGATACGGTACAATACTAACACTGATGCTCCCCTGATTCTCTTTGCTAGTCGATACGGTACAATACTAACACTGATGCTCCCCTGATTCTCTTTGCTAGTCGATATGGTACAATACTAACACTGATGCTCCCCTGATTCTCTTTGCTAGTCGATACGGTACAATACTAACACTGATGCTCCCCTGATTCTCTTTGCTAGTCGATACGGTACAATACTAACACTGATGCTCCCCTGATTCTCTTTGCTAGTCGATACGGTACAATACTAACACTGATGCTCCCCTGATTCTCTTTGCTAGTCGATACGGTACAATACTAACACTGATGCTCCCCTGATTCTCTTTGCTAGTCGATACGGTACAATACTAACACTGATGCTCCCCTGATTCTCTTTGCTAGTCGATACGGTACAATACTAACACTGATGCTCCCCTGATTCTCTTTGCTAGTCAATATGGTACAATACTAATACTGATGCTCCCCTGATTCTCTTTGCTAGTCAATATGGTACAATACTAACACTGATGCTCCCCTGATTCTCTTTGCTAGTCGATACAGTACAATACTAACACTGATACTCCCCTGATTCTCTTTGCTAGTCGATACGGTACCATTCTAACACTGATGCTCCCCTGATTCTCTTTGCTAGTCGATACGGTACACCGGAGGAGCTGAAGGAGCTGCTGGACACTGCACATCGTCATGGTCTGGTGGTTCTGCTTGACGTCGTTCACAGTCACGCCTCAAAGAACAGCGTGGATGGCCTGAATCAGTTTGACGGCACGAATGGCTGCTTCTTCCACGACAACGCGCGAGGCTTCCATAACCTGTGGGATAGCCGCCTCTTCAACTACAGAGAGTAAGTACTTTCGTACAGAATAACAAATACATACATTGTTGTATGCATTTTTTATTCTAATTTTTTTTTAATTTGTATTTTTATAATCAAACTTGATAATCAAAATTATAGTAATGGTAGTAATATAGGTAATATCAATAGTAATAAGGACAATAGTAATAATGATAATAATAATTATAACAAAAGGAATAATAATAGTGGTAGTCATGTTAATAGCAATTTTAACATGTATAATGGGGCATATGTAATATCGTAAAACCGGATGAGTTTTAATCTGGGGTCCCGTATGCGACGACTGGAGTGAGGCGGAGCCGAGTGATATCCGGAGCCAAAATTCCAGGAGTCGCATACGGGAGCCCAGATTAAAACGAATAAGGTTTTGATTTTATCCTACCCCTGTGAACGATATTTTTATGTGAGGATAATAACAAAAAATACAATAAAAACTTTCTGAAGTCCTCCATATAGCTCTCCTTGCTCCTCTGAAGGCGCTTGGAACTACTTTCAGCTGCTGATCTCTGATTGGTCCATTTTTTGTACGCTGCTAGGAGCGATTTTTTACCCGTATGCGACATACGGGCGCATACGGAAAGTCAATGTTAAGCCTATGGCATTTTATATTAGGGGTGGGATAAAGAATAGTATCTGAATTTCTGAAAGAAGAAATTACAGAGTGTAATTTATAAGTATTACAGAATGTTTCACATAGATTTAACATGTACTGTTACATGGATAATGAGGTAGATATACATTTATTCGACAATTATCTATCTTGTTATATGACTTCAGCATCTCATTGTGTCAGTTTAATAGAATTCTGTAAGTAGCAATATTTTGACAAATGAATATTCTTCCAGATTACCAAAATTCTTCTAATTCTCTCAGATGGGAAGTGCTGCGGTTCTTACTCTCCAATCTGCGCTGGTGGATTGACGAATATCAGTTTGACGGATTCCGGTTTGACGGCACCACATCCATGCTCTACCACAGCCACGGCTTGGGTATGATTACCACTGAATTATATTCCTTCATCCCCAGCAGTGGTAGACTTACTGCTATATCAAAGACAAGTCCTTCTCATACCATGTCTATGTGGTGTGGTGTACCGCCACCTTTCAGCTTCATCCCCGGCGGTGGTAGACTTACTTCTATATAGGCTGTATTCCACCAAACAACTGCTTTTTCAATGTCAACAGACGTTCCAGCCGACCTTTCAGCCGACGTCAGTTGAAACATCTGGAAAAAATGGCCTCAAAATGCGTCACAGCTCCACCGAACCCCCAACAGACGCTCATGTGGTCGCCATACGACCGTCTGGTGGGTTCAAAATTCCAGCAGATCCTAGCCGACACCCCTGCCGTGGCGCCGACTGGTGGACGTTGGCCGCATTTCACATAGTAATCAAGTTCTCCGATAGGCGGCGTGGCGTGCAACACTCCGAACCCGCGAAAGCCACGAATAGAGCGGAGCAGTGTACCGGCGTGTCGGGATTTGTATGGCACGCTATGGTGCTAGAATTCTGCCGAAAATATCGAAAGTGTCAGAATTTTCAATGTCCGTTCGCGGCTTTGGGTATCACCTATATTGCTCACACTATGTTGGCGGCGTTCCCTCGCCGCAACTCCCGGCAGAGCCCGCGGGCGGGTGTCGTACCTCTTCAAATGCATCGGCGAGATGCCCAATTCCAGCCGATAAATATCTAATGAATCAGTTTTTCGCCAGTTGGGCAAATTCCGTCTCTCGGAGAGTTATTGGAGTATCGGTTGGGATATCTCCTGAAAAAATTTGGTTGGTGGAAGCGCATTTCAACTGGCTCTCCTGCCAGACGCTCAGCAACCATGAAGCGACACTCCAACGACCCCCAATTTCCTCCAACACACGTCAAAACTTAGAGCAGACGTCTGTTGAAAAGTCTGGCAGGAGAGCAGACGTCTGCTGAAACGTCTGGTGTGTGCTTCCACCAACCCGACAGATGATTAAAATAGAGCAGATCTGCCAGCAACCGCCATACGGGCAGTGTACAACGTTTTTGTCTTGTTGGTGGAATACAGGCTTAACAAAGACAAGTTCTTCTCATACCATGTCTATGTTGTGTACAACCGACTTTCTCCTTCATCCCCAGTAGTGGTAAACTTATTGCTATACCAAAGACAAGTTCATCTCATATCATGTCTATGTTGTGTACAACCAACTTTCTCCTTTATCCCCAGCAGTGGTAAACTTACTGCTATATCAAAGACCAGTCCTTCTCATACCATGTCGATTTCGTAAGCGACTGGAAGATGGTGTATTGGCACGAGATTATTCTAGATTATTATCAAGAAACATGTCAATATTAAAAAGGTCACCAAGGTTATACGAAAATCCTTTGAATATAAGATGTGGAATATGTGACGTGGCAGAATACACTTCTACACACAACTGATGCGACCTTCACTGTTTCCAAGTCAGATCCAAACTGTTTATATGTGATCTCTGTAGTAAACCACGCTCGATGGAATTGAGTATCTAGCAACCAAAGATATATAGGTGTAAGATGTGGTGATTTATTTGCAGCCGACTCGTTCAGCGGCGGGTACCATGAGTACTTCGGGCTGAACACGGACACCGAGTCACTTGTCTACCTGATGCTGGCCAACCACATGCTGCACAAACTCTACCCGTTCTGCATTACCGTGGCAGAGGTAAGACTCATTCCTATATACCCATTATTGAACTAACTAGAGTTACATACCGCTGCTGGGGGGTGCATTAAAAATAAGTTATGTGTCGAGGTTGACGTTTTCGTCCCGCTCTCATGTTTTCGTCCCGCTCTGACGTTGTTGTCCCGCTCTGACCATGTGATACAATACAGCAGCGGGACGAAACAATAGCTGTTGTGGTTACTCGATAAGGGTGGCCATTTGCTTCGGAAGTGTTTCAGGTAAAGATTTAAGCATTTTTATCGATATTTGAAGGTATATAGGAATAGGGAAACCAAGTACCGGTAAGCAAAAGTCAAAGTTACTCGGCAAAGTTACTCGGAAAAATTACTGCCCGCGGCTGACGCCTTGGGCAGTAATTTTTCCAAGCCTTACCTCGTAACTTTGAACTTTTGCTCACCGGAACATAGTTTCCTTCTAGTATCATACACCCAGACGTATTTATATTGAACGGCCTGACCATGCTGTACAAGCTACAAAACGAGATAGGAACTTACAGTTCGTACGCAACGAGGCGTTTACTAATTACGATAGTGATCTCGATCTACTTTGGACAATTTGACCAATTGGAAGAATTGTGTAATGCAGAAATGGTTTTATAAACATAATTTTAAAAAGACAAGGTTTGATCACAAATATTCTCACTAACTCGGTATTGCGCAGGACCCAGTGTTAAGTAGTAAGCCAGTCGTGAGGTTTTGTTTCTGACATGTTATTAAGTCCTTCATCAGGTTGTGCTTTTATTGCATTGTACATATGGTTATATTGACTCCGGAACGGTTTACAAAGAGCGGTCTATGTTCGGTTGCCTAGTTACATTGTGCAGCATACTTACAATAAATGGGCGTAGTTAATTCACCAAAACAACCCAGACTCTCAGCCCCATTCTATGACTGATGTTATTTCCATGTTTTATTGGTCTCTCTGAGGCAGCAAATTCCACATGAAAAATATGTCCACTTTTTTCCCTATTCCCAACTGATATTTCCGAGATAGTTACATGTCATTAACTTTCAGGTAGAAGGTTAAGAGATTTCATTATTTCTGAGTTTGTTGACAGAGGTGTGCAGGATCTGTCATATGTCATTAACCTTCAGGTAGAAGGTTAAGAGATTTTATAATTTGTGTGTTTGTTGACAGGAGGTGTCCAGGATCTGTCATATGTCATTAACCTTCAGGTAAAAGGTTAAGAGATTTTATAATTTGTGTGTTTGTTGACAGGAGGTGTCCAGGATCTGTCATATGTCATTAACCTTCAGGTAGAAGGTTAAGAGATTTTATAATTTGTGTGTTTGTTGACAGGAGGTGTCCGGGATCTGTCATATGTCATTACTTTCATGTAGAAGATTAATAGATTGTATTTGTGTGTTGGTTGACAGGAGGTGTCCAGGATCTGTCATATGTCATTAACCTTCAGGTAAAAGGTTAAGAGATTTTATAATTTGTGTGTTTGTTGACAGGAGGTGTCCAGGATCTGTCATATGTCATTAACCTTCAGGTAAAAGGTTAAGAGATTTTATAATTTGTGTGTTTGTTGACAGGAGGTGTCCAGGATCTGTCATATGCCATTAACCTTCAGGTAGAAAGTTACGAGATTTTATTTTACGTGTTTTTTTGTTGACAGAAGGTGCTCAGGATATGTCATATGCCATTAACCTTCAGGTAGAAGGTTAAGAGATTTTATAATTTGTGTGTTTGTTGATAGGAGGTGTCCGGGATGCCTTCATATGTCATTAACCTTCAGGTAGAAGGTTAAGAGATTTTATAATTTGTGTGTTTGTTGACAGGTGTCCAGGATCTGTCATATGTCATTAACCTCAGGTAGAAGGTTAAGAAATTTTATTTGTATGTTTGTTGATAGGAGGTGTCTCGGATGCCTTCATATGTCATTAACCTTCAGTTTTATAATTTGTGTGTTTGTTGATAGGAGGTGTCCAGGATCTGTCATATGTCATTAACCTTCAGGTAAAAGGTTAAGAGATTTTATTTTACGTTTTTTTGTTGATAGGAGGTGCCCAGGATCTGTCATATGCCATTAACCTTCAGGTAGAAGGTTAAGAGATTTTATTTGTATGTTTGTTGATAGGAGGTGTCTGGGATGCCCGCGCTCTGCCGTCCGGTCGAGGAGGGTGGGACAGGCTTCGACTACCGTCTGGCCATGGCAGTGCCGGACACCTGGATCAAGGTGCTGTACCTTCTACTGTTTGTTTCTTTGTTTAATGATTTAAAGAAAATAATGGCAACCTTATAAAATCTTAGACTTTAGGTCATAAATCGCCTTTTACAAAGGTCTATCTCATTAACCTAGAGATTATCAGTTTAAACTGATTCTTTGTGACTTATGCTAATGCCAGATCAGTAAAGATAATGAATAAATGTATAGTATTATACATTTCATATGTTCTTTTATGGGTTAAAGTAAATGATGTGTGTTGTTAGGTGAAATCCAACTTTTCATATGATAATATGATGTTATCATAATATTAATCTCAAAAACTAATATGGTGATCCCTACTTTTTGAGATTGTACATGTTTTTTACAACACTTTGAGATTGTCATACATATACTCAATTTATAGGAAAAGGAATTAGGATTTACATTCTATGGTGAATTGTTCGATATGCCTTTAATAAATGAATACATATAATCATGACAATAATATTGATAATGATAACAACAATGACATTTATAACAATAATAATAATTTGCGAATAACCACAGACTTGGAATTTTAATTTTTTTTATATTTATCTAACCTGGATTTCTTAGGCTTAGAGGCCTGTCTTACCTTCATCCAGCCAAACAGATTCCGCTGGTTGTGGGTCCGATGTACAGATATTCAGCAATGTCAAAAGATTATAGCATGAATATATATGTATTAGCAAAGGCTTACTGCCCCAGAGAATTGGAGGATTGATGATGCTAGAGAATATGCATATTAAGTGATATGGCGAATTTCAGGGGGGGGGGGGGGGGGCTTTCAGCATGATTAACCACCTGGTGAATCAGGTTGGTTGATCAGAGCAGCAATGATATTGGTTACTAGATTGGACCCAAGGATTCATAGAAGATTTAATAAAGTTGATGACATGGGTAACACACCTGGTACTAGTCCTTAATGATTTGGGTAAAGCCAGTTTTATCATTTTCCACCTAATGGGTTATTTGCTTTCAGGCATCTTTTCAAAGACTCTGGTGTTTTTAGGGCACGTATGCTAGATGAAAAAGGATATATATGTAAATGTATCTGATCCTGCAAGGTCTCACGTCTAGCCTGGGGGCCCGCCGTCGACTGAGTGGAAGACTCAGGGGAGGAGTGAAGCGCTGCCATCGTCTTCTATCCCTAGTCCATAATTTGGCCTATTTATACTGGACACTCTTGGTATATTTAGCACACTTTGGTTTTTGCAATTTTTAACAGTTTCTGGTCATGTGCCCTTGTTCTAATATCTCTTAAAAAAAAAAAAAAAAAAAAATTGTTCTAATATCTCGCAGATCAACATAGGCATCATTACACAACATAGAGCTGTGAATGTTTCTGTCTGCAGATGCTGAAGGAGCAGAGTGACGACGAGTGGCAGATGGGGCACGTTGTGCACACCCTGACTAACCGGCGCTACATGGAGAGACACATCGCCTACGCCGAAAGTCACGACCAGGCACTGGTTGGCGACAAGACCATCGCCTTCTGGCTGATGGACAAAGAGATGTACACTCACATGTCCACATTCTCCGAGCCCAGTTTGATCATTGACCGAGGCATTGCTCTACACAAAGTCATCCGACTCATCACGCATGCCCTCGGAGGCGAAGGTTACCTCAATTTCATAGGTTTGTATTGTTGTTTTTTTGTTTTTGTTTTTGTTTTTGGGCAATTTTTAAGGGAATATTGTGTTACACAATCACCGAATTCTGCTATATAGCCGTTCTTCCACTCGGGCCCTAGACCCCTACTCCTCATTCTAATGGCAGGTGTTAAGCCGAATGGGCAGTGGGTACCATTTTTGTGTAAGTCTTTGGTATGACCCGACCGGGGTTTGAACCCACGACCTACCATGCTTGAGGCGAACACCCTGACCACTTGGCCACCGAGCTATCAAATAACCACATTCTCCAAATCAAGCTTAGCTATTGTTTGGTACACATTTAATCTTACGAGATGGTTTTTCTCTGTGAGTTTATTTGAGGAGACGTCATTCTCTCGGAAAATTTTGTAGCTATTGGCCAGGGCATTGTCTTCCACAAAGTCATCCAACTCATCAGACATACACAAGGGGGTGAAGGTTACTCCATGGTTTGCGGCATAGCCCTCCACAAAGTCATCCAACTCATAATACATACGCATGCAGACGAAGGTTACTTAAACTTCAGGTTTGTATCGTTGTTGTGTGAAATATCCACACTCTCTGATGCAAGTTTAATCATCTCCCAGGGCATTGTCCTCCACATAATCATCCGACTAATCCCGTATGCACGAGGAAGCAAAGGTTAGCTCAATTTCATGGGTTGTATCTTTGTTGTCAAATTAAGGCCACGCCATCAGTCCTTGAATGGCCAGAGTAGGAAGTTTGAGGTAATGATATTACAGGATGTAAACTGTTTCCAATTGAAATATCAGCAAAACCAGACTGTAGTGACTGAATGGCAACCAGACTTCACTTGTAATCTGCCTGGATATAGCCATTTGCCGGTATGGAAGACTGCAAACCTTGGTGAATTTACTGCAATAAACGATTTAAAAAACAACCGATATGCCCTCCAGAGGTTACTAAACTCCCTATTATCGCCCAGGGTAAATACATGTTTTGCTTGCGACTGACTGGGCAGACCACGACCGCATGAACTATAGTTTTCCATTTACATTTGGAGAACCTGAATATAATTTTGGATTGATATGTAGAAATAGCTTAAATTTCGGTATCTGACATCGGATTTCCCATTTGAAGATTTATAAAAACCGTTAAAAAGCAATGATTGTGGGTTACGGGTCAAGGGTCTATCACCATACAATGTCGGTAACCAGCGCACACCGGGACCTGTAAACAGACTGAATTCTGGGATACCTCAATAGGGTCTATGCATCTACAGATAGAAGAGTGGGAAGGGAAGTTACAGTAATCTCTAAAGCTCACACTGATCGACAAAGCTTTAAAGAAAAATGAATTTCTCCTGAGTATATAAATCATGATTTGATATTTTGTCCTTTTAACACGATAACGACATTACAGATTGATAACTGTTTGTGCCAATCATTTAGCTGATTCTTGGGGAGTAAAAGTAAGAAATACAGCAATGTAATTGTAAAATTGGTTGATAGTTAGTCATATGGTATTAAACTGGTATTACATCACAGCCATCAACTTGAATCCTTTTTTCTTTAAGTATTCATATGTTTGAATTAGGAAATTAACTCTACATGTATATGGTATGTAGTTACAGTACACTATATTCTATGAACCATGATGTAGTCGCACAGTAGAAGATTAGTTACGTATGTATTGAACTACGTCGATAGAAAAAGATCCTTATTAATCAAACTACTCTATTGATATTCAAGGTAACGAATGGGGACACCCAGAGTGGCTGGACTTCCCCAGGAAAGGTAACGACGAGAGCTACCACTATGCCCGGCGACAGTGGAATATATTGGATGATGACATCCTTCGTTACAAGTTCCTCAACAACTTTGACCGTGCTATGCAAAATGCTGAGGAGCAGTACGGGTGGCTGGCTGCAGCTCCGGTGAGTGTCTTAACCCGTTCCCTGCAGTACCCAGTTCACCTGCTTAACATTACGCGGCAGGCATTGCCTGCATAAAAGACCCTGCTACGGCAGGCACCTTTCTTTTGGAAATAGTAATGTCACATGATGTGTCATGTGATTTGAGTAATTTACCTTAGTAACTGATGATATTTTGTTATGCCAAATCAAAGGTCAACATGGCATTTATACTTTGAGATAATTTCGGAATTTAAACAATTACTTTTTTATTTATTGGACTTTGTATGTAAGTATCAATAATGCCTCTAAGATGCCTGGAGGCATCTTCCTGCCTTAGCCAGGGGAATGCCTGGAGGCATCATACTTCCATAACCAGGGGAATGCCTGGGGGCATCATGCTGCTGTTAAAGGGTTATAATATATTACCCTGATGATCTGACAGTGTATACAGAAATCACCCTCCTAATGATCTGACATGGTGTAGACAGAAATTGCCCTCGTTTACTTTGCATAGTGTACAAACCCAAGAAAAACAGTGCCAACCGATGTCGTATAGTCAATCACGGCCAAGATTTGCATCTGGCAAAAACTAATTTCGCTTGGTTAGTGGCTACAACAATAACATCTAATTTCATCCGGGTGTCGGAATCTGCAGCGGGTGATTCCGATAGCCGGAAATCGCCGCCAACTTCAGAAAATGCTGCTCCACTGTATTATTAGTGTCTATATCCGGCTCAGTGTTCAATGTCAGGCAATATCGTTTAGATCGTCTTTTCGACGCCCACACTGTCTCAGTAGAACACCCGCTTAAGAGGTTGTCATGTTTCGTTATGTTTGTATTCGTTGCGCACGCTCAATACATACTTATGCGTGTTGATGTACACCCGTTCCATGCCTCACGCCAAAAGCACATTCATATTGTAGGTGATAGAACCAGTAGATGGTTTACGCCAGCAGGTAAAGCACATACTATGATACACCCTTTATGTAGTAAACACCTAATACCCTGATAACATGGAAATACAGAATGTAACCGCATGGCTTTGTATGTCCCAGCATTGCTTTCTGTTGATTGCTGCTCAAGGTCCGAAAAGCATGTTTATTACCAAGGTACAACATTGTCTTTGAGATATGACACATTTGCAATGACAATGTCATGGAGCCCATAATAGGACTGGCTGGCATGTGGCCATTTTTCTTAAGTGGTCGTCAAATACTGGTCAAAGGACTGTTTTCCACTTTTCCATAGCAATCCTTTTGATTTATTTCCAGTTAATAAAATTCTCTTTTCTTGTGGAAATCAAAAATGTTGTAAATTCAGCCTCATTCATGCCAATGGAGCCAACGGAAAACAAGGTATCCTACACCCTAGTGGATACTCCAGTTAAAATAAAAGCAGTGGGTTCAACCTCCCTTCACAAACTAAACCCCAATACATAGGTAGGTGGACGTTGCTTTGCGGCGACTACTGAGCAAGTGACCAGTTTGCAGTCTCTGTGTAGAGGCTGCGGCTGCACTCGCGAGTAACCTTGGATTCTATTGGTATGAATTGTTTACCGAGACGTGTCGACGCGGTTCATTGGATCCAGCTTGACCCGCTTGGCGGGAATTCGCGGACATTCCTGTGACTTGCAGTTTTGATAGTGCATAGTCTATGTGGATGGGTGGTGGTACCTGTCTGGGTATTACTGCCATCTAGTGTCTGATTTGGGTAACTTGGCACCCTGCCTCCCTACACTCTATAGACCAAGGTTCTCTTCCTCTTGTGTGGGGCTGGTTTCATAGCTGCAGGGCCAGATTGGCTTGCAGTTTTATTTACGTTTTTTTCTGCATTTTCCAATGCCGGAAAAAATGAAACAATGAACCCCAAATGGAACACGGAAACTTTCGAAAACTATTTTGAACCAAATAAACCCCAATACATGATCAACACCGATGTATTTTCCATGGTTTCTCAGTATCTCTGAGGGAGTAAATTCAACATGGAAAATATTTCATGTTCCGACAGACATCTCTGAATACTTGCTTATTCTCGCAGCTTTGAAGATGTTATGATAATAGATATCACTTAAATCTGTGAATATGAACTCCTGGCAGCTCCTGGCATGCATCATCGTCTCCTGAATGGGTTTTCCTCTTTCTGATCTTTAGTATCATTCATAATTCAAAGCTTTTTTGCTTTTTATAAAACATTTATTTAGGCTGGGCTTACTCAGTCAAAGTACTAGTTTCAACGTATGCCTGCTAATTGAATGTGTTGTAGTATTCCTGGTTTTAACTATTCATATCACTGTTTTAACTATTCATATCACTGTTTTAACTATTCATATCACTGCTTGCACTAGCTACGTAAAACTCAACAACCACTGTCGTCGTGAAAACTCTCAGATTTCAGCTTGAAGGCATGCATCTTGACCACTGCAAAGTGACTAATGATAGAGACATTTCATTGCAGCCCTGGAAATATTTTATGTATCTGGACACTCCGCTGCAGAGCCAGCTCGCTGTTTTTTTGCGGGGCAAATCGTTGACACTCTGCTACTTAGCCAGCACGTGGTTTGTTGGGGTGGACAGCAATTACCAATCTGTTCACCCTCTTGGTCGCCTTGCCTCCTCGTGGTGCAGACCGGATATGCTTGCACGCAAGCATAACTAAAGTGACCGGGATGGGGAGTTAGCTCAGTGGTAAAGAGCACTGGACTTGTAATACCAAGGTTGTCAGACTTTTTTGATTTGGGTCCCACTGCAGCCACTTTTCTCCTTCACCCCCAGCAGTGGTAGATTTACTGCTATATGATCAATGGCCAATCCTTCTCATACCATGTCTATGTGGTGTGGGAAGTAAAAGAACTCTCACCTCTGTAAATATGTAGGGGTGAGATTTCTACTTAAATTCATCACAAAGATTCGATCACCACCCTTGTGGTGTAAAGGAACCTTGAGAAAGTCTGGTAAGAACCTGTAGTGGTTAACTGGATGAGATCAAACCAACCAACAAACAAACAAGAACAGGCATCCAGAAGAAACATCAACACTTCCTGTACATAAACCACAATTGCCTTTGGTATCTTTCCCCAGGTAATAATACAGAGCTTTGTATCATAATGTCTTAGTGGTAAGGCTATGTAGAAACACGCTGGAAACATTTGATCATATCTGAAAACTAGAAAATTCTAAGGGTATATTTGACTGATTTGTATTAGAACAATTATGTAGGTAAAGGTTGCAGCTTCAGCTACAGATTCAAAGTGTATAAAATTTGCACTCAAATAGACTCCTGGGGCCCGTTGAATAATCCAAGATCGTACATGACACCCCTTTTTCTGTACCTTGTACAAGGGTTATCGTTTAATGATATTTAAGTCTGTTCGCTAAGACAGTATTAGCACTCCATAAGGTTGTCCATAACTCTTGAATAAAATTGACCAACATCGTCCTTTGGTCTCTATGGCATACAGAAAAGTGTCTACATGTACGATCCTAGATTATTAAACAGGCCCCTGGTCCAGGACAGCGCTGTCTCACAGATGGCAGATTTCCACTTTTCCAAGGAAATCCACTTTTTCAGTTTTGATTTATACAATTTAATCTTTGGGTCAAACAATGATAATATAAATTGGCGGCAATGAATACGTGGTTTGAACTTCCCCACACTCACCCTCATCCCCATTCTATGGCTAAAACTGGTGTGTTTTTCATGTTTTCTCAGTCCCTCTGAGGCAGGAAATTCCAATTGAAAAATAATTGAAAAATATTTCCACTATTTATGCTGACCCAAACTGGCATCCCTGCCAATGTCTGCTGCCTGGAGATGTGTTCTGGTCATGAGGGCGGGCGAGCCACTGGGGTGTGCCCTGCGCTCGGTGTCCGTTTAAACTGACATATATGTCTCACTCCATATGAGCCCCATACATCTATCCTTAGAATGTATCATTGACATGTTTTCTTTGAATTTTTTTAAAAGTTCCTTTGAAATGTATGTTTTTTTCTAGAGTGAAATGACTATTGGTAGTTATCAGTTTTTGGATAGTGATAGATGGAAACTTGCCTCATTATGGATCCATATCTTGGCATGAAGTTATCTTTGACTTGAATTTTATTTTTGACCATTATCTTACAAGTATATGATAGGGTCACTCTTTAAATATGCTGGCCAAATTTGGTGCCGATCACCACTCGGGTCCTAATAGGGGGGCTTCTTTAAGTGCTGATTCCACTGACACACAAGATATAGCGAGATTGGTCACGATTATTTTTTTTTGAAGCAAGTCTTTTTATTAATCTCTGGACATTATCATACAGCTTACGACTTTCAGCTTTGCCAAACAATTCTCCGTACATTCAGTGTTACCTTGTGGTCATTCCCATTGCTCCCTTTTTTTGTTATACCAGTTAACTATATAAAACCAAAACTACCTGAACATCATTTAGGCTATTCCGGAACTAAACCTTTCATCTCATGAATGTCCTGTACTAATTACATGGTTGCCACCCTTGTAGTGTTGACTCTAAAAATTCTGATTAATCCATTCCTTTTCCTAGAAAAGGCATATGAAGAAGTTAGATTGGTCACGATTTGGTTGTATTGCTAAATCAGGCTAGGTTTGAATAATCGTGTGCCTATTTGTCGCAATGTGTCTTGAGATGTCGCGGTAGTGGGGCACCAAAACATACACACAACATCGTGCAGCTACATTTTGCGACAACGGAGGTACGACATATCGCGACACTGTAAGATATTACAAGATATACCAAGATATATCATGACAAATCCATCATTTTGGTGGAATCAGCCCTTTAGCCCTGATCTGAACATGGACCCAACATGGCCTGATCGGGAACAGGACATAATTCCAGAATCAAGCTTTTTCCAGGCCTGTGACAGTGTCAGTGTTTAAATCTTCTGTACCTTCCAGGCCTATGACAATGTTGACGTGTGGACTAACTTTTGCAGGCCTTCGTGAGTCGGAAACACGAGGGAGACAAGGTGATCGTGTTTGAGCGGGCAGGCCTGGTGTTCGTCTTCTCTTTCCACCCCACACAAAGTTTCACGGAATACAAGATCGGCATTCAGCAGCCAGGAAAGTATCCTTGAAATGGTGACTTGGCTTTTAAATGAAATTTTTTTATTGTTATTTTTTTTTTTATTCAATAAAAATATTCAATTTTGGCTGGTAGGTACAGACTATGTCATAGACCTTAACCAGGTTCACAGGTATCGGATCGTGTTAGACACTGACCAAGCAGAGTTCGGTGGACACCAGCGCCTGGACCAAAATGTTGAGTTCTTCACGCAGCCAGATCCATGGGACAACAGAGAAAACTCCACTCAGGTAATGGTTCAGTTTCCACTCTACCAAATCACACTATTTTAAGGTCTGCTGGGGTGGACAGTAATTACCAATCTGTTCACCCTCTTGGTCACCTCGCCTCCTCGTGGTGCAGACCGGATATGCTTGCACGCAAGCATAATAAAAGCGACCAGGGTGGGGAGTTAGCTCAGTGGTAAAGAGAACTGGACTTGTAATACCAAGGTTGTCAGACTTTGTTGATTCAGGTCCCACTGCAGCCACTTTTCTTCTTCACCCCCAGCAGTGGTAGATTTACTGCTATATCAAAGGCCAATCCTTCTCATACCATGTCTATGTGGTGTGGGAAGAAAAAGAACTCTCACCTTGGTAAATGTGTAGGGGTGAGGTTTCTACCTAAATTCATTTCATAGATTCGATCACCACCCTTGTGGTGTAAAGAACCTTGAGAAAGTCTGGTGAGAACCTTCAATGGTTAACTGGACATTAAATCAAACCAACCAACCAACACTATTTTAACTGTTTCTGTTAAGTGATGTTCATTTTGTACCACAGCCACTGGGAGATAGGGCATGAAGTGTACATAGTGTTTTATCATTGTTTGTAGCACTTTTCACATTTCATTTTTAAATCTACTGTGCACAACATTGGCGATGTTTTCATTACTGATGATGTTACCTACAGGGAGTATGTATGATGAGTAACATAGAGACATGTGATGCTTAGTCAACTTTGCACATGCAGTTCTTATTTAATATGTTGTTTTTGTTGTTTTGTTTTTTTGTTGATGACAGAAGTGCATTCGCCTCGTTTTCCTAAATCTTACTTAATATGTATGGCTGGTAGAGCCATTCGATACCATTGAGGAATTATATTCAACACATTGAGAGTCACCTCTTAAATGCTCTCAGTTTTCTTACTCTTTTACCTGAAAGACCAGTTTCTGGGTAAATCTAATGTCCTTGAGAGAATCAGTCCTGCATTGTTCAAGTTTCATATTGTTCCATTATATCGGTGCACGATGTTCTAGACTACGTTTGCTTCTTCTGTTATTTCTTCCCACCAGTGGTAGATTTACTGCTATATCAAAGGCCAATCCTTCTCATACCATGTCTATGTGGTGTGGGAAGTAAAAGAACTCTCAGCTCGGTAAATGTGTAGGGGGAGGTTTCTACCTAAATTCATTTCATAGATTCGATCGCCACTCTTGTGGTGTAAAGAAACCTTGAGAAAGTCTGGTGAGAACCTCTAATGGTTAACTGGACATGAAATCAAACCATTCAACCATGTCTATGTGGTGTGGGAAGTAAAAGAACTCACCTTGGTAAATGTGTAGGGGTGAGATTCTACCTGAATTCATTACATAGATTCGATCACCACCCTTGTGGTGTAAAGAACCTTGAGAAAGTCTGGTGAGAACCTTCAATGGTTAACTGGACATTAAATCAAACCAACCAACCAACACTATTTTAACTGTTTCTGTTAAGTGATGTTCATTTTGTACCACAGCCACTGGGAGATAGGGCATGAAGTGTACATAGTGTTTTATCATTGTTTGTAGCACTTTTCACATTTCATTTTTAAATCTACTGTGCACAACATTGGCGATGTTTTCATTACTGATGATGTTACCTACAGGGAGTATGTATGATGAGTAACATAGAGACATGTGATGCTTAGTCAACTTTGCACATGCAGTTCTTATTTAATATGTTGTTTTTGTTGTTTTGTTTTTTTGTTGATGACAGAAGTGCATTCGCCTCGTTTTCCTAAATCTTACTTAATATGTATGGCTGGTAGAGCCATTCGATACCATTGAGGAATTGTATTCAACACATTGAGAGTCACCTCTTAAATGCTCTCAGTTTTCTTACTCTTTTACCTGAAAGACCAGTTTCTGGGTAAATCTAATGTCCTTGAGAGAATCAGTCCTGCATTGTTCAAGTTTCATATTGTTCCATTATATCGGTGCACGATGTTCTAGACTACGTTTGCTTCTTCTGTTATTTCTTCCCACCAGTGGTAGATTTACTGCTATATCAAAGGCCAATCCTTCTCATACCATGTCTATGTGGTGTGGGAAGTAAAAGAACTCTCAGCTCGGTAAATGTGTAGGGGGAGGTTTCTACCTAAATTCATTTCATAGATTCGATCGCCACTCTTGTGGTGTAAAGAAACCTTGAGAAAGTCTGGTGAGAACCTCTAATGGTTAACTGGACATGAAATCAAACCATTCAACCATGTCTATGTGGTGTGGGAAGTAAAAGAACTCACCTTGGTAAATGTGTAGGGGTGAGATTCTACCTGAATTCATTACATAGATTCGATCACCACCCTCATGGTGTAAAGAACCTTGAGAAAGTCTGGTGAGAACCTGCAATGGTTAACTGGACATTAAATCAAACCAACCAACCAACACTATTTTAATTGTTTCTGTTAAGTGATGTTCATTTTGTACCACAGCCACTGGGAGATAGGGCATGAAGTGTACATCGTGTTTTATCATTGTTTGTAGGACTTTTCACATTATCAGTGTTAAATCTACCGTGCACAACATTAGCGATGTTTTCATTACTGATGATGTTACCTACAGGGAGTAATACATTGGCTATTAAGGTGAAAACTTTTCTAGGTTGTATGTGGTGGGGATAATGCTTCAAATGAGTGCCAAGGCGTCTATCATTATAAAATCAGATTTACTGCTATATCGAAGGCCAATCCTTCTCATACCATGTCTATGTGGTGTGGGAAGTAAAAGAACTCTCACCTTGGTAAATGTGTAGGGGTGAAGTTTCTTCCTAAATTCATTTCATAGATTTGATCACCACCCTTATGGTGTAAAAGAACCTTGAGAAAGTATAATACAATATAATCACATCTTTGTTCACTTTGCAGGTGTACATCCCCAGTCGTTGCGCTTTCGTGCTCGCCAAGGTGGACTGAGGGAGAGGCTCCATGACTGTGCAGCTCATTGCTAACAAAGACAAAGTCTTCACTACTCCTTAGTTTTACCACACTGGTCAAATATCCAGTGGAATAGAATAGCCAGGGGTAAGTTTTTAGAACAAAGAGTGATAAAAACTAATCTTATAGTGGTGTCTTTGGGGTTCTTGTTATTTAAAATTATCAGTCTTTGTGGAAGAGTCTTACAAGACGATCAAATATACTTATACTCATATTATTCGATTTTTTTTATTTTTTTTTATTCGAAAGATGTAATCAGTAAAATATCTGGTAATACAGAGAGACATGGTTAGTGTGCATAAATGATATCTGATTCGCATAGTTTTGGTCGAAAATATTCACCGAGTTTGAAGAACGAGGCGAACATTTTTACCGAAAATAACAAGGAACAGATGCAATTCATACACACTTGCAATGTGTCATTATCATATACCTGGAAATCACCAAAACCGCCATTTCAAAACTAGTCACATGGTACGGAGGGACGTATGAATATTATTTCGTCCCTCAGTGAAAACGGAATCTGTACTCCTGGTAAGTAAAATTGAGACGTTCACGCATATGTATATATAACAATATATTATCGTAAAACTGGATGAGTTTTAATCTTGGCTATTGTATGCCATGACTGGAGTTTGGCATAGTGATTTCACGAGGCGAAGCAGAGTTAAGTCTGGAGCCAAAACTCTATGAGTGGAATGCGGTGGCCATGATTAAAACGAATCAGTTTTGATTTTATCCTACACCGTCTCCTCGATTTTGGAATATTACATGATAAAGATTTTGTATGCCACTAGTGGCATATAAAACTCCGTATGCCAGGCAGCGTGGCATACTAAAACTCAATGTTAAACCTATGGGATTTTAGATTAGGGGTAGGATAAACACCAATATTACTCATACTAATGTGGGATTGTCCTGCACAAGTTATTGTCCGTCATTACAATCAGTCAGGCTTTAACAAGTTAGATTACTTTTAAATAATGCAACCACAAGGAAACCTTTGCCAAGATCGCCCATGTAATCGTAGTCGTAGATTCAGTATCGCTCTTTGTTTCAGAAACCCACCCCAAGATTTATTTTTTAATTCAGTAAATTTGCATTGACTTCATTTGTTTCCACTGAACATAGTAAAAAAACCGAAGCACAGGATGATGAATAACGAGAAATTGATCTTTTCTTTTCAAGATTTAATTTTCATGGCTAAGCACAAGCTTATAATCATTACGAACTTCTCACCTAATTTACATGAGAAAAAAATATCACCGTTCTATTTTCTTTTTGTTTCTATTTGTTTTCGTTTTAATTTTTCTTTCTCATTTTCAAGGTAGCATCGGCTTGTGTTAGAGGTGTCATAGCCACGTCTTCAAAATTTTTGTTTTCGTTTTAGTAATTCACGAATTGAGGAAATAATGACAGGCATTCATCTTTAGAAATAGCTATTTTATTTGATTGTGCAGAAGGTTGACTTTTATCCGGATCTGAGATCATATCAGTAATCGGTGCTGTTTTCTCCTGTGTTTGGAGAGTGTAGCCTGTCCTTTAAGAGACACTAACCAGATATTATTGTGTTATATCCGCAGTCGTTGACTTGGTTGCTGTTGTAGATTATTATAATGCGGTAGTACCTAGTGCTACACTATGCATCTAGGAACCTGTTACAGTATTTACTTTTGTGTACAGGTGTAGAGAATTAAGAAAATTATCATGTTGCTTCCTGAAATCTGCAGAGTATTATTTCAAGGGGAAATCCCGTTGCAAACTGTTTACCCACTGCACTCAAATGTATCATGTATACATGGAAGTGCTAAGTATTTTATATACTTTATATCCTTTAAGGAATTTACCAAAGAGACGCCACACTTTCCAGAATATGTAAATCAAATGTTAGGAAGTCTTAAAATGACTCCAAGATTTAGAAAACGTGGCATAAACACTTCTGCTCCCAACCGAAAAAAAAAAAAAAAAAAAATTAAAATGACTCCAATAATTGAATCAATTAATTTCTTGGAATTACCATTCCTTAAATTGCATTTAGATGAGAATCTTTTCAAATTTGACCTTACAGATTGTATAATAATGAGTATAACGACATGCCCAAAGGGTTTAACCAAAGGTTCTTTCATATATTAGACAGAAGTGTTAGCTCTAAGCTTTAGGAACATGGATGAACGGTAAAACGAATTTGTAATATAGCTAAATGTTTGTTACGCTAATGATAAAAGGAGACCAAATGCGATTAACTACATGAAAATAATCACATCAGATGTAGAACTAACAAGTTAATTGAACAAGAAATTTTAACCATACAGTAAATATGCAGTGATTTTTGTAAAAAGATAAAAAGCGACAGCCAATTATTGTGCAGTAAATTGGTTCATAGTGAAGTTGTAATAAGGTGAAGAGAATGATGGCCAATCAGCGTGCATTAAAGTGGGTCAGTATCAAGAATGTCGCGTATACAGTGATAAGAATGATGGCCAATCAGCGTGCATTAAAGTAGATCAGTATCAAGAATGTTGCGATACAGTGATAAGAATGATGGCCAATCAGCGTGCATTAAAGTAGATCAGTATCAAGAATGTTGCGATACAGTGATAAGAATAATTAACTCAACACGAGAAATTGGCGGTTAAGAATTTATTAAGGTATCGATTAACATGGTCATCTGAAAGATTATACGATTTTTGATGAAATACGAGTCAGAATAGGCCCTTAATGAATTTATAAAAGTTAGTTGAGGGGCGGGTGGTGGTCAAATAACCGTTTGAAGTCTTTTGAAGCCGGCGCCCGAGATGGGCGAGTTATGACGTCATAGCGAGGAGTGATTAAAGTATCCGTCAGGTGTCGTTACAGTCAATTACACTCCAATTTCCAATTAGCGCCCAATGGCCAATCAGTGTGCATTAAAGTGGGTCAGTATCAAGAATGTTGCGATACAGTGATAAGAAAAATGGCCAATCAGCGTGCATTAAAGTGGGTCAGTATCAAGAATGTTGCGATACAGTATAAGAATAATGGCCAATCAGTGTGCATTGAAGTGGGTCAGTATAAAAAAAGTTGCTATATGGTGATAAGAACGATGGTCAATGAGCGTGAAGTGAACCTCGTTTGAAAGCAGTACAACTGACGTTAAATGAAGTTTTACTCCCAAGATGTTTCCAGTTATCTACTTTAAGTGCTGATTCCATGAACGCAAAAGATGCAGCGAGATTAGTCCCGATTTGGTTGTCTTGTTAAGTCGGGCTAGGTTTGAATAATCGCGTGCCTATTTGTCGGGATGTGTCTTGAGGTGTCGCGGCGGTGGAGCACAAAAATATACACTCGACACTGCACGCCTACGTTTTGCGACAACAGAGGTACGACACACCGCGACACTGTAAGATATTACAAGATAAATCAAGATATATCACGTCGAATCTATCCTGTTCATGGAATCAGCCCTTTACTGATACATCAACCCTGTTATATTTTTCTGATCTTCTTGATCTATATGTTAAAAAGATAGTATATGCTGTGGGTTTAACCTCTTTATGTTTGATGTCGATCAACTTGTTGGATTAATAATGAGAGAAGATTTTTTACATTTTTAGTGTCGCGAGATATTCATCGCTTAATCATAAAATGATTAAAGAGTAGCATTTATACATAAAGGTATCTCGAAAATGTTAAATACTCGTTTATATGGTAAGATCGGTTCAAATAGAGGGATGACAGGAATTTCCAAAATCCTGTCAGGAAAAGTTTGAAGGCTCAGCCTTGCCTCTATATCTTCTGTCCTTTTTAACAGCTACATTGAAAAATGTTCGATATCATTTTCTTTTTAGGGAATTTAAGGTATAGGTTTTCTGAGGAAAAGGGATTTATACAGTCAGGATATATAGGCTTAGAAGGTTATGTTTAGAAGCACAACTGTGTAGTAGAACAGCAGCTTAAAGCCTATGAAAGATTGACAACGATCCCCAATTCTCAAGTCAAGACGGACACCACTGCTTCAGACCTACTCCATGGCTACAAATCAAAATTCATGCATCGTCGCAGTGTCAGAAGGTTGAAGAATTCTGTGTCGTAGTGTGTCGAAGTATGACACTATAAATTCCTGCATTGTATCGGTGTCGAAAAGTTGAAAATCTGGTGTCGTAGTGTATTGGAAGCGTGCCGGAACGATTGTTGTAGTGTGTCAGAGCTCAGTGAGTTCAGGCCTTGATATCTGAAGGCCATTAGTGGGGCAATAAAATCGAGTCGGTGAAGTGTCAACATGGAAATGTATGTCACTGATTTTCACTGATATAACGAATTTATCAGTCAGAATCGGATTTGGGATTTACGGCAAATCAGTGTCTTATAGGCTTAATGATATAGGCATGGCTATCAGGTAGATCCGTATTGTATAGCATGGAAACTATACTCTGTCTATGGATATAGGAGCTAATAATACGCATCGCACAAACGCTTTTTGAATATGCCTTTATTTTGAAACCAGAATAGTTACCACAGGAATTCCTCAAAAATTACAGAAAAATGATGTTGGAAAGGACAGGGATGCAGAAACTGACATGTTTATATCCGTAATTTAAATTTATTTGAATCCCCGAACATCCATTACATTCTAAAAGAATTTTTGATTTTTGAACCATTGATATGTTGAATATGAGGTTAAAAGCTTCCTCATAGATGAACCCACATACATGTGTACATTTCTTAATGAGATTTTTCGGAACATATATATAGTTTTGTGTTTCATTTAATTACTCTTGATTTATAGACGAAACTAAACTGTGATAGACAGTCGCCAAAGGTGTGAACTGCAAAACTGCATATCCAAATACTAGAGAAGGAAATGTTTGGTGTGTCAGTAGACCTATGTAGCCATTCTTTATTAATGATAAATAAATGGAAATTGAACAAATCAAGATTTGTTGAACTGTTGATTGTATTAGATTTTATGCTGGTTATATTGGCCATCAAAGTGCCCTAATATCATAAAACTGGATGATCTTGGCCACCGTATGCCACGACTGGAGTTTGGCATAGTGACTTCATGAGGCGAAGCCGAGTGAAGTCCGGAGCCAAAACTCTAGGAGTGGCATGCTGTGGCCAAGATTAAAACAAATCAGGTTTTGATTTTATCCTACCCCGTCTCCTCGATTTTGGAATATTACATGATTACAATTCTAGTGGCATATAAAACTCCGTATGCCAGTCAACGTGGCATACGGAAACTCAGTGTTAAGCCTATGGGATTTTATATTAGGGGTAGGATAAAACCTGATTCCCCCGTGATCCACTAGGGGGCTTGACTGGAGTTACCCTGGCCGCCAGAGCACACTGATGTCAACTCTGGTGGAGTTCTAGTCCGTTGACGCACCGCGCCGCCTAATGCATGCGGTACGTGAAGGTCTAACAGAACATGTCTACTATTGGCCAGACCCCTTTGGTAAGACGAATATCAGGGTTGGCTGTTCCATTTAAAGCATCAGATTGACAAGTAGAAATCTGCGAGGCTGTTGAGGTAGAGGTATCCTGGAACCATTATAACTCTCCAAGCTGATCTTTTCGGTACATGCCCAGGGACCCGTTTCAATAGGCTGTAGGACGTCCGTTAACGGGCGTAGTGACACAATAGCGACAGGTTGCGTTGCAGTAGTTTAGTGACAAGCCATTCCGGGAGTCCTTGTTACAGACAGGCGCTAATATTGGCTTGACTATTTCATAAGTCTGATGTCCGGTCACTATCGGGGTCCCAAATAGCGAGAGGGTATACCCTCTCGCTTTTAATGTCACAAATACATAACTTTACTTACCATAGGAATAAAGCTATGAAACTTTGACTCCAGTTAGGGACACATACAAATTATAAACATGCCAAATATGAAGGATATCGGCCCATGCAATCCAACGATATTCACATTTGAATTTTGTCATAGAAAATGCTGCTCTGGTGGCCAGTGTAAAATTACTGAAGCGCAGTCGATAATTTATGTTGTGACCTCACCTTGACAGCACTTGTTCCCGGTAACAATAACACCATCCATTGTAAGGCCCAGGCAGTAATGTCACTATGTCACCAACAGTGAACTGACACACCACCCCAATAGTGACATGCCTTTTGAAACGAGAATTAAATTTTGTCACTATTGCTGTCACTATTGCTGTCACTAGTCATGTCACTAAGTGGCTTAGTGACCCATTCTATTGAAACGGGTCCCTGTAAAGGCTGCTCTAGGACCTATGCTTGAAGAGTAACACACTGGTTACAGGCAAATCACTCAGGGTAGCTGAGTACCAGCAGAGACAGGAATTCCTGCCTCAAAAGGGCAGCGCATAACAGTCTCAGATTGAGACTGTGTGCCCTGGTCCTGGCGACAACAGACTGTACTAGACTGTAGTGGAGTTCAATCTGACTTAGACTCTATTACAGTCCGTTGTCGCCAGGGCCAGGGGCGCAAAGGCTCAAACTAATACTGTTACTGGCCGCCATTTTGAGACAGGGATTCCGGCCTCCATCCCAGCATGCAGCTGGAAAATGGCAGATTGCTAGTTTTCAACTTGTGTTACAATCTTACCAGCAACCAGTGTGCCCTTGCACTAGACTCTAGTACAGTCTGGTGTTGCCAGGGCCAGGGCACACAGGCTCAAACTAAAATTGTGAGGGGGTGCATTTTGCCTGATGGGAGAAAGGAATTTCATGATTGTCTGTTCTAATTTTAGCCCACCTCTAGCCACTTGTCACTGGCAAATCAGTCAGGGTAGCTTAGTACCAGCAGAGGCAGGAATCCCTGTCTTAAAATGGCAGCACATAACAGTCTTAGCTTGAGCCTGTGCGCCCTGGCCCTGGCGACAACAGACTGTACTAGAGTCTAGATCTGACCTAGTCCGTTCACGCACCGCACCGCCTTCGGGTTACGGTACGTGAAGGTCTAACAGAGTATGACTCTGACTGGCCTGCCACCTTTAGTAAGAGGATTTTTGTGGTTGGCTGTTCTATTTATAGTATTAGTTTGACAAGGGGGAATACCAATAGGCGCTTAGTCTGCTTAAGGTCTGTAAGGGTCTGACAGAGCACAGCTCTGATTTGCCAGGTCCTTCTAAAAGCACTGATTGGAGAAAGGAATTTCTAATTTTAGTGCAAACCCAAGCCTGAGAATAACACGATTCTGGCACTATTCTGGGAATCATTATAACTCTCCAAGCTGATTTATTTGGTGCATGCCCAGTAAAAGCTACTCTAGGACCTCTGCTTGAAGAGTAGCATACTGGTTACTGGCAAATAAATCAGGGTAGCTTAGTCCCAGCGAAGGTAGGAATTCCCACGTTAAAATGGCAGCGCAAAACAGTCCCAGTTTGAGCCTGTATGCCCTGGCCCTGGCGACAACGGACTGTACTAGAGTCTAGGTCTGATCACCCTTGACTCGCACTCTCCAAGCTGATCTTCTTTCTACCAGAGTCAGAATCTCTGCTGGAGGAGTAAATCATTCTTCTAGCAGATCTTTTGACGTAGTAGTCTGCTTCACAACAGGCCATTGTCATAGTTGAAGACCGCAGTACTATCGAAGCCCCTTATCCATATTATTATTTTGTTGTTGTTGTTTATTTGATAAAAGACCATGAAGATAAACTTTGTTATCAATTAGCTAACTTAATAATGCTTTGTAACGAGTATTGATAGTTTAAATACCCTGCTTGGAGATATTTGTATTAAGCTCTCTGGCCAGAAAGCAATTGGACCAAACCAACTTCTAAGTCGGAGACAAAAGTGGTGGCCAATCTAGACTGGAGTAGTCTCGTGCGGCATTTCCACCTGCTGACAAAAAACTCGCCGATTATGTGCACCCTGTACAGAAATCGGTCGATGGTCCTCAGTATCGGATTTCTGAAACCGCCGATTGCAGGATTTTGGTTGGCAGTATTTTTCTTTTTAAACTGTTGGTTGGTAACCATGTATGGCACACACCCAATGATGATAAATCTTCGTCGGTTCAATGGAACAATGAGGCAGCAAATTCTAGGTAGAAAATATTTTTATCTTTCTAATATTCATAGCGGACTTGCCAGAAGCCTGCACATTCTATTCATTTACATTCACTTTGATGCAAGTTCCTCTTGAGATGCCCACAGAACGGGTATGGAACAATCTGTTTTTATTCTGTGCAAATCACTTTGATTTTCCGGTTATCATGGAATCATATATGAAAAGAAAAACCACAAAAAAGACACGACGGAAACAGTTTCCTTTGAACAAATTTTTATTGGAGATATTTCGACTATATATAGCGGAAAGGCAGAAATAGTAGGAGGCTTTTGGCCTTGTTGAGAAACACCTATCTAGGAGATAGAGCAAGAAACACATCGCAATTTATGGTTTTCCATTTGGAGCAGAGTCCTATCAATCGTTTTCTCTTATATGAAGCATGGGTTTAATCCAAATCGGTTAAGGTCAGAGTATAGATTATAAATTCTATAGGGAGCCAAAGTGAAGCCACTGAAACCACAGATACCCGTTTACAAAACACCATTTCCGGATATAGGCGCTCAGTGCTTTGACTATGTAGGTTCGAGATTATATGCGTCATTCTCCAATCTTTTAGATCCATATTTTTTATAAGCTTAACAACTGTCATAATCATTGTAGCTTCAAGACAGAGTTATTAAGTGACGATGGTAGTAAACTACACATCAAAAGTTACAAACGAGACCAAAAACAAAAGTCTAACCTCAAACCCCCATAGGTTTAGCACTAAGCCTCGTTCTTACTGGCCACCAGTAATGGTGTTTTGTAAACGGGTATCAGTGGGTTCACTTTGGCTCCCTATGTGAGATTGCACAAGTTGTAATGGTGGCGCTATCTATAGTCCCAACCGTGTACCGGAATTGAATTTGTTATTATTTTAAACTTTTATTTTAACTGGAGGCTAGAGTAAGCTATCAGATGTCTTCTTCCATTTGCTGGTCCCCATATAACATCAGCGTCCCCTGGGACGCTAAAACACAAACAAACAATCTTCCATTTGGCTTCAGTGGCTTGGTAATTGAAGAAAAATGTAGATTTAATTCAGGAGTACACAATTGCCAAGTATTTTTATGGTAACCTTTAAACAAGAATAATACATGTAGTACCTAAGAGGTAGAAATGTTAACCGGTTGCTCCAGTAATTATTTGTGCCTTGTACAGTGTTTAAAAGACATAACTGTTTCAAACAGACTTTATCTAAATGAGCAAACTGCTTCCCAAGACTCTGTGGCGTTTGCTATGACGTCACAAGAACGATAAGCATAAAACCTCATAGTTGCTGCAGAGAAATCAAGAAAAGGCATTCTTCCAAACTTCTCATACCTCATATATATATGGTCTTATTTGTAAGCGATTATTACAGTCAAGCGATGCTTTTCTTTCAGTTCTATGTCAAAAAGACAGAATTACTCAAGTTTATCAAAGCCCTCTGAAGGTCTTCACAAATGCTGCAGCAAAACTACAGATGGATTTAACACTCACGCAGCAATTCACAAATAATTTATCAAGAGTACATCACCACAAAAATCCCTCTGAAACAAGTAACATTTCCATCTTCAAAGGATTGATTCCATAGGGTCAAATTTGTTGCTGATCACCATTCAGGCCCTAATCAGGGGACTGCTTTAGCCCTGATCCGAATAGTGACCGAACATTGCCCGAGCAGGATTAGGACATAATTCCAGTAAAGGGAATCAAGCATTTTCCAGGACCATGACAGTGTAACCCGGCGTTAACACTAGACGATTCTGGCCGGCCATTCTGGCATTTTGCACCTCCAGGTGACTTTCAGCAGTTAAATGATAGAAGTCGTCCAATGTAAACGCCAGGTGTGTGGCGGCTGCAGATCATCTGATTATGTCAGATTATGCAATATAGCACCACCTCACGACTATAAGACCGCATTAGTGTGACGTCATTTGACTGGGGTTTCCCTACGTTCTAGTGCCAAACATTGGAATATCCCAGGGGGTATCCCTTCATAAGTGCAGCAGTCGGCATCTAGACATCTCGAATTTTTTTATTCTACAGTATATTTAACTCTACTATGATATGATGTTACGTTTATGCAGTGCTTCTCGGAGTTTGGATTTGTTTGGCACCAAAATGACGTCAGGACTAATGCGGTCTCTTGGACATGCTCTGACGCCCATGACTACTTTTATCCAGCTCGAATCAGTCGTATAGACAGGTGGCAATTCTGTGAACGCTGAGGCATCAGTGTAAATGCTCGAGTACATTCTGAGGCCAAAGACATTTGCAGTGTATATATTGCCACCACCTGACGACTATTGGTTTAACGATCTACAGTCTTCACATATTTAGTTGTCTAGTGTAAACGCCAGGTTAGTGTTTACATTTTCAGATATGTGGAATCAAGCCTTGAAGGAGATAGTCTGGGATATACAACACTACAGTACTATGTTCCTAGAGCTCTACATATGGTAGCATAACACTCAGCAAATTCAAAACACTATAGGACTTTACAGACACAATGCTCAACACAATCCTTAAAGTTTTGCAATTGATACTCCTGGAGAACCTTCTCACTGAGACTCGTGCTTGCCTTCGGGAATCAAAGTAAATCTTTCTGCATCGCTACACATACTCTACAGGAAACCTATAAAAGCTTATGGTCAGAGCTTGTATTCCATCGAGTTTGAATCGCATAGTAGTTCATAAGGCGAATCCGCATGAATTACATCATGATTCAAATGAGATGGGGTTGAGCTCTGATCCTAACCTTGAATAGGTTTCTGAATCTATCTCACCTCTCTCATTGGCTAAAGGGCTAGCCTTTGTGACATAATCCCCATTAAGTATTCTTTCTAAATACTCAATGCGATTCTAGACTCCGTTCTTTCTAATTATGTTATTTAGGGCCGGGAATGCCTACTATGCCCCAGAATGCCTCAAGGCATCATGGCGTACTATGACCAGGAATGCCTCCAGGCATTATAGCGTACTATGCCCGGGAATGCCTCCAGGCATCATGACGTACTATGCCTGGGAATACCTCGAGGCATCATGGCGTACAATACCCAGGAATGCCTCCTGGTACCACGGCTTACTCTGCCCAGGAATGCCTCAAGGCATACTATACCTGGGAATGCCTCAAGGCATCATGGCGTATTATGCCCCATCATTCATGCGGCATCGCCTTGTGAAGGCATCATGTAGTACTTTTCCCAGGAATGCCTCCAGGCATTATGGCGTACTATGCCCAGGAATGCCTCCAGGCATTATGGCGTACTATACCTAGGAATGCCTCAAGGCATCATGGCATACTATACCCAGGAATGCCTCCCGGCATCACGGCGTACTCGGCCCGGGAATGCCTCCAGGCATCACGGCGTACTCGGCCCGGGGATGCCTCCAGATATGGCTATGGATTATGCCCCGGAATGCCTCCAGGTTTCATAGCATAGCGAAAGGGGTCAAATTCTTTGAATTTTGATAAATCTTTGAACCTTGATAAAGACTGTAATAGTCTGAAATCAATGCTACTACACTATCACCTTGACTATCTCAGTGGTTGTATTATAATCTCCTACTTATCTTTATTCTTAGAAGTTTATATTTGGACAAAATGCTATCTATGGCTGTGGATCTCCCTCTCAGTAAGCAGCACGAGAATCTCACGCAGGAAGGTTGCCCAGCGCTCATCTTAGAATCGGGAGGAAAATTGTACAGCCGGTTGATGAGGCCCCCAGGTGGCGTTAGTGTCGCTTGCTCAGCGCATGCGCCATAGAATCATCTGCGTCTCCTCACTCTCCACTCGTTGCCCCGGTGTTATCTCTCCAAGCACAGCCTGCCACTTTTAACACCTGCTACAGGTGTTCTGTGCATCCAGCCATATTTACAATCCATCATCATAGTTTTCTTTTTTTTCGTGTAAATAAAATTATATATTTTCATGTTGCAAACGCCTTGCTTCCCTTGATTTGACAATGTATGGTTCTTCTATAAGGCAATGAAGTCCCAATGCAAAAGCGACACAAAGAATTTGAATTTCATTTATGATAGGATTTATATAATGGCCAATTAGTATGCACGATCCATTGCAGACCACACGGATAAATCAGCGGATTGGCTTGTGATAACTGCCGGCTTCTTGTAATGCAACGGCGACAAACTGTCCTATTATCATATACCTGTGGGCGAACATCCCCCTAGAGCCGCAGTAAATGACCGCTAGCATGTAAGTCATTAAAACGGCTTTTTTGTGATTTTCAGGTATATAATAATATAATAAAACATAGTAACTGAGCCAGTCGTGTTGACGTCCTAGGTCTTTCATCCTTGAAATACAGTCCTTTGCCTATGGCGTCGGGCCATATTTCAAGGATGAAAGACCGAGAATATCTATCGCTACAGGCTCAGTTGCCACGTTTCCTCATATTCTTGTTTCATTTCATCTTTCATCTGGACCACGGAGTCGATTCCCCTAACACAGTGTTATCATATATACCATTTTTTTGCAATGCACTGGTTAATGGGGAAAAAAAGAAGAAAGATTTTTTTCTCTCGCATAAAATGGCGGCAATCCATCCTGAAGTTGTCTACATCAGAATAAAAACACAAAACATTTCTGTTATAATCATCTCTTCAGGATCTATTATGGTATTCCAAATACCAGCCATAGACTCCCCCGAAGCTGACGTCATCGTGCCCGTGACGTCACAAGAGGATGGATCTCGCGAGACCTCGCGCTTGTGTTACCATGGCGACGGAAGTGAGGAAAGGTAGGTGCCACCAGGTGTCGCTGCAGGCGTGGGGGCGGGAGGCGGCGTTGCACAGATCCGTCTCACAGAAACAATAGAGTGCGGCGTATTTCTCGTTGGTGTTCGTCCACCATCGACAGCCCTCCGAGGAGTTGAGGCCCTCCAGCTGGCCCGGCTCGTAGCAGCCTCTCACTATGGCGGAAACTTGCTCTAGAAAAAAAGAGATAAAAAACTATTATCAAGTTGCAAGGAAGAATGCCCAAATTGGATGATTGAACTGAATTCTCTTACTTGAATGAAAAAAAGAAAAAGAAAAAAAAAGGTTATCCCATCGAATGGTATTCCATGGTTTAATTTCAACTACACCGAATCATGCTATTTTAATTGCTCCTAGTAAAGGATGTTAATGTTGTGACACAGTCATTTAGGGATAGGATATGAAGTGGACAGAGAGTTTTATCATTACTTATAGCAGTTTTCATAATTTCAGTGTTAAAACTACTGTGCACTGTGGTTCTCAGAGCCGAAATACACAAAAAGAACTAGAAATATGGAAAAATTGGATCCAAGAGTAGGAAATGACTCTCCAACATAGGTCTAGGTCCTGTGAATGATCTGCTGGGAGAGTGACAAATAATTGCAGCTTGTTAGTCAACATGCCGCATATTTAACCCAACCAGAGCTAATATTGTGTAGCTCTGGTGGCCAGTGTACCTTATTGCTGGCAGAAAACTAGATTGGCCACCACCTCTGTCTGCACTCTCTTCAGACTGAGAGGTCGGTCGCGTTAGATCCCACACAATATCTGTGGTGTGCACCTCCAACCAAGTACTTTTGTTCTATGGATACTCTAAAATCAAACATACTTGAAAGGAAATATTCATAGCCAACAAATTGATAAAGAAACCATGATTTATGTTCATTATTTTTTGGAAAAGAGGTTATGAAATAACACACTGTACAAGCAATACGAGAGATCTGTCTGAGCGCCAGAGTAGGAAGATTTATGCAGAACTGCATCGAGAATCGTATGAATAGACAATACTCCACGAGTTTGGATGTACCGTAATCGTCATCGAGGCGAAGCCGAGTGACGATTATAGCACATCCAAACGAGTGGAATATTGTCTATTTTACGATTCGAGTGCGGTTCTGGATTTATCTCACCCCTTTCTATGATATTAGATATCAGACATCAGAATATCAGAAAAGTTCGAATATACCTAGCAAATACATATGACGTCATCTCACATCCTATACGCCACGGCCGTGGCGCAGAATCATCACTTTACGGGGGTGATCGTTGAGTGTTTTTTCCTAATGTTACTTCTATGGCTAAGCTTGTACCAGGGGTGAGTTAATATTGTAAAACCGGATAAGTTTTAATCTTGGCTCCCGTATGCCACGACTGGCGTTTGTTGTAGTGATATCACGAGGCGGAGCTGAGTGGTATCCGGAACCAAACGCCAGGAGTGGTATATGGGAGCCAAGATTAAAACGAATCAGGTTTTGATTTTATCCTACCCCTCTCTACAATATTTTGATATCAAAACCATGAATGAAAATCATCAAAATTCCGTATGCCCCTAGTAGCATACAAACGTCCGTATGCCAGTCAGTGTGGCATACGGAAACTCAATGTTAAGCCTATGGGATTTTATATTAGGGGTAGGATAAAACATCTGGATGAGGTACAGGTGAGCGCTACTTGCTGCTTTGCTGCGACTAGACAGCTCAGTAGGCGCCAGAGGCCTCAGTCTACCTGGAGGTTGCCTTGTGAGATAGTGACTGTGTGAATTTAGTCCTACTCCATAAGTGCCTAGAAAACCAATATTCGTGAAACGAGCTTTCATAAGGTGACCACACGGAGTGAACATGCCGGAACTCAGAACACTGTTTGAACAGGGAAAGGACTTATATAGGATTGGACTATTAGTGAGGAGGATCTGTGAAATCTTATCTGAATGGGAGACTCAGACGTGGGGATTGATTTGAATGAATGATGAATGATGAAATGACAATGTGATGTAAGAGTTAGGCCCGGCGTCCACCTACTGCGATAAAAATTTAGACCTACCGATATGGCACCGATACAAAAAGTCAATATCGGAGACATATCGGGAAGGTGCAAAATCGTAGACATATGTCTAGACATGCCAATCCACCACGTATTGTATGGGGTTTTTATCGGTGCCTAATCGCAGAAACGTGGTCAACTGCCCCGATATTAGGTGACCTTCCGACGCGATTTTGATTTTGCATCGGGAGGTGCATCGTAGACCATATCGGAGCCATATTGTAGTAGGTGGACGCCGGGCCTCATGGTTAGACAAGTAATTATGTGGTGCGATGAAACGATGACCCGATGTGATGATTAATCTTTGTTGGAACAGAATTATTGGGACAATGTGATTACTGGTGAATAGAAAGGAGCAAACCTAGAGTGTACAACTTATTAGTGAAGGTAGTTTCTATTCAAAATGTTATTGACCTTTATAACTATTTAATCACCGCCTTGTGGATTAATTCAGTTTATTAAAATTAATTGATCTCATCGTTCGTTCTAAGTACCTCTGGTCTTAGATGTGTGTGGTTCCCGTGCATCTATGGCTGATTCACAGCAAACAGTTCCACGAACATATAACGAGTAATAAGACATTTCAGCGAAAGACTTAGGATCTTCATACGAATCTCTTAGAGCAGTTCCCAGGTCTTAAGTAACACCTTTTAAGGCCCCATAACAGTACAGAGGGAACGAGGAAATCCCCACAACTTTCATTGTCTGGTCAAAGAAGAATAAGTTAATTATGATTGTGATATAATTGAATGAGAACAAGCAGCAAAAAAATCGAAACCTTTTAAAATATTACAGCTCCACATGCACTTCAAGAGTATCTGGCTTCACAAAGGTTTTTTTTGGTTAAAAGACATTGTTAAGGCGCACATGAAACGTCTGTGACAAAATGTTACAAATTAGAAGAACAGGAATTAAGATAGGCAAGCCTTGATCCCGATGTCCCGAGATGCCAACGGCAAATATGATTCCTTTGTAATAGGTTCTCCGAATGAAATAGAATAGTAGTATAGTAAATTAGGGATTTTGCTCAGGCTAATATGATACACATGTTCGAGCCGAACGAGTTGAATACCTCCAACCTTTTTTAAAATCGAAATTCATCATCTGACATAAAGATGAGTTTTTCTTATACAAATACAGTTAAACACGTTCGTAACATAATAATAATAATAATAATGATAATAATAATGGTAATAATAATAATAATAATAATGATGATAATAATAATAATAATAATAATAATAATAATAATAATAATGATAATAATAATAATGATGATATTGATAATGATAATGATGAAAATAATGATCTCATGCTGATAATAATGACACTATTACTATTAGGACGGCTAATACTACAAATACTACCGTCCACCTACTATGATAGAAATTTAGACCTACCGATATGGCACCGATACAAAAACCAAATATCGGAGATATATCAGGAAGGTGCAAAATTGTAGACATATGTGTAGACATGCCAATTTACCATGCATCGTAAGGGATAGACCCCCATTTTTCATCGGTGCGCAGAGACGTGGTCAACTGCCCCGATATTAGGTGCCCTTCCGACGCGATTTCGATTTTGTATTAGAAGGTCCATCGTAGACCATATCGGAGCCATATCGTAGTAGGTGGACGCCGGGCTTTACAGTGCTGTTACCTGCACATTAATAAAAACGCGCCTCCTCACCTCACCATGCAACCCCATATCATCGATCAGCATATGGTTTATGCTTAGTAAGCTTGCAGTAATTTAATCATAAAGTTCGATTATTGTTTTTCACCTTTCCAAGGCAAATGTGCTGCAGTTTCCATCCATGAATTACTTCTAGGGTCTCTGGCACTTGAGTTACATTTCATTTTTCCTAGAGTTAATGGCAGCCCTAAGTGGCTGAGGCGTCACGTCGTAAATCGAAATATCGAATTCATATAAATTTCCTATAAGCACCTTTTACTTTTGTGCGTAAAATATTATCTTACGATTAATTCAAATGAATGTATTCTCTCTTTTTGCATTCTCTATTAGTTCAGGGCAGATTAAGATGCGGATACTAAAGGCAAAACAGGAATCTGATTAATATAGAAGGGCCATTTACATTTGCGCCAATTGCTTTGCGTTATGAGAGCGTTCAAGACGAGGTGTAGTCGAACACATATATCTAACTTAGAAAGTGGGATACAGCTAATGTGGGCTACTATAGATCTATATGTTTCAAAAACTAGAGGTCACAATCTTTATTCTCGAAAGAATTGACGAGAACCATATTTTTCAGTGGATTTCCCTTGTAATTCAATCAAATGTAAATTAGCTTAAGTTACCGATTACGTTAGGTCAAACTCCATAGTATACTTCACTCTTTTAATATTAGAATAAGTCAAAAGAACCGGTTTGAACTGATAATTGCAGGTATTTGAAAATCACCAGGTTGTGCCACTGTGTATTGTAGCCTTTAAGGTAATATACTGCCTTTTTTCAAATTCTTTTATTGGTCCTTCTGATTACATAATAAATCTGCTCCTTTTTCGTTTTTTGACATAACCAATAAAAACGGATGGATCGTCAGTCAGATTTGGCTGGTTTTCATCGACCCCCGCTATAACATTCAGAAAAAAATCTCATGTCTCCCATAACATTTCACTTAGGTGAAAATATTGAGTTCTGTTCAGCATTTTACAGATTAATAGTGACAGTCTTAAGTAATGTCTGTTGATCCATGTAGTTCAACTTGAGCCATATATTTTACACATATCCATCGATACCACGTTGAGATACAATATATACCAGGTAGATATACAATCATCAATGTGGGGAAATGAGGATACAGTACCATACATATTTTTAGGAATTTTCTCAAGTGGTATTGCCTTGGTTAAGGCCCGGTGTCCACCTATTACGATATGGCTCGGATATCGTCTATAATGCACCTCCCGATAAAAAATCAAAATCGCGTCAGAAGGTCACCTAATATTGGGGCAGTTGACCACGTTTCTGCGATTAGACACCGATAAAAACCCCATACAATGCGTGGTGGATTGGCATGTCTAGACATATGTCTACAATTTTGCACCTTCCCGATATGTCTCCGATATTTGCTTTTTGTATCGGCGCCATATCGGTAGGGCTAAATTTCTATCGTAGTAGGTGGACAACAGGCCTTAGGATTTAAATTATTTCAACGTCTCTGTTGTTCTTATAAGTGGGGAAAAATTGTTCCAGATTGCTTTGGTTTTATGTATACGTGGCTAGAGCCTTTCCGTTACAACTTGGAAAAAGGCAATATATCATATCTCATCTTTCCCATCGCCTATCACTAGGATAATAGCCCTGTTTATCTCTCTAACGATAACCACTTGGCCAATACCAGCATGATATTATTTCATCCATATATCTACCTGGTCATCTGTTATATTGATTAATCATATCTGTTGTAGATATGCGTGTTTCATAAATATTCTATGGCCAATAAAGAATTTGTTATCTTAGGAAATGGTGCAGCTGCTTTGAAAACTGATATAATTATTACCAGTAATCAGGCACCAAGCAACTGTAATTGTTATCAGTAATCAGGCACCTTATCCCCTGAAGCGTTAGGTTAGATAGGTCAGTTTCCTGTGCTGTATTATTCATGCTTTTTTAATGATAGTTCCAAGTCTTATCTCCTCTTCATTGAGCGTGATTTAGCACGGGAGACTCAGTTCTACCGGGACCATTACCACCCGTGTACACAGGGAGCCAAAGGGAGCCCACTGAAACGGTATATGCCCGCGCTCAAAACACCATTTCCAGATATCAGCGCTCAGATCTTTGACTATAAGTAGTTTGTGGTTATATGTGCCATGTGTACATGGTCCTAAAATATTAGAAGGCCAAGTAAAATATTTCTTGAAATATCAGTGGTTAAAGCAATTCTAACTGGGAGCTATTTTAGTTGTGACCTTTTACCTTTTACCTGACCTTGACAAGATTCTTCACCAAATATATTTTTACACCCACCAGAACTGTATTCCTCAGAACTGTAGCTTTCCAACGGTATATGGTGTACTTTAGTCTTTTTTGGTGATGGGTGTTCACCTACTGTAGCCCCTCATGCTGCAGCACTAATTTCCAATCTTTTAAATACATATTTTCAATACACTCAACAACTGTCATCATAGATTTGTGACAGACTTATTCAGAGACGAGAGTAGTAAACTACACTCCAATAGCATGCAGCAAATGAGACAAAAAACGAAACGGTAACATTGAACCCCCATAGCTTTAGCAATAAGCCTCATTCTTATTGGCCTCCGGAAATGGTATTTTGAGCACGGGTATCTGCGGGTTTAGAGGGGTCACTTTGGCTCCCTTTGCACAGTGGCATTGTTAGTTCATGAAAGGGTCACCAGGTGTCCCACAGCAGTATCTGCAAGATGGTGCAACCAATTGGGGGACAGAGTACGTATTCTTACAAAATATAACTGACTTTCGAACTCATACCATGCCTTCTTACACCCAATTGTGGAATAATCATAAATGGTTTTGTAACTGCTAGAGGGCGACACCTCAAATATTCACGAGGCCACAACCATGAATAATTCATGAGGTAACGCGGCAAAACCTGCGCATCTGCATTCCTGAGGCAAGCAAGCGCCTCAGTATATAACCTAGACTGGTTCCCTGCCCATATGAATAAGGGGCAGGTAACGGGTTCCACAGGCATGTCCTTCAACTTTGGCTGGTGCCCGCCTGTGACTAGCGGATACCCCGGGAACCAGCCTAGTGGTTTGGCTGGTATCCGCTTGTCATACACTCAATTCCGCTGAGCCCTCTAGCGGATGACCAGGGAACCAGGAGGCGTTACCAATAATGCACCACGAAACTGGAACCCGTTACCTGGCCTATAGTCAAACTAGGCCAGGCTTCCAGGCTATATATAAGCCCTCATGTATTACCCTGAGTCAGCACTTTTCCTCAAAGCTACTCAGAGGCACAACGATTCCCCACCCACCATCCCAATCTTATGTATTGTTTCTATTATAAGCATGTATGTATGATGTATAAACATGATGTACATTTTATAAATCCGTATAAGCGGTATGTTATAAGAAACGTATTTATAAATATAATAAAAGTTTCTTTTATGCAACAATATTTGCGTCCACTCGTTATTTACACCCACCCCAGTGTAGGATGTACTTAAGATGTGACTGGGCCCCCATATTACTGAGATCGATGGCCAACATTAGCGCCAAACCTACCTTGCCAAACATGCACCTCGATGGCCAAACTAGCCACTGTTGGCAATAATGCTGGCCATAATGTCTTAGTAATACGCCACCCTGGACATGTTTGCTCTCACATAAAAGGCTCTACACATACGTGAGAGGGGTCTGAGAGTGACAGTGCCCTATTATCACTCATTACCTCAATTAGTGAAAACCCATACTTTGTTCTCTCCAGTAGTGAAGAACAGCTACTTTCTCATCTGACCTTTCTCTTCTGACCTCCAGCAAAGAACTAAACCACTTACTTGGGGCAAAATGGCAGCGCCCAAGGAACATAACGTATCTGCTGCTACAGAAACATTTGCGACGTCGATTCCAGCCAATAGCAGGTACTTCTCCCTCCGAAAATGTCTTCACTATTTTTGCACTATTAAAGGAAATTATCGAGAAGTCTGTAGAATGCTGCAGGGTAAGAGGGAATAGTTTTTCCCATTCTAGCCAATCATAGGGCTGGAAATATTCAGTGCGAAGGGCGAACTTCCTAGGATGGGAATATATATTCAACCTAGTAAACTCTGCCATTATCATTACATTTTGTCGATAACATTTCCTCTTGTTATCGGGGAAATGTCGAAACTCCACTGAAATGGGGAAGTCTAAAACCCTGATATAGAACTCTGTGACGTACAGGAAGAACACGCCCACAAGATGGCAGTGGAGCGGGTGCGCACGCATCCAGTACCACGTCCTCTTTGCCAGAGGAAGACAGTGGCGCCCCAAAGCGGAAACGCAGTGCATTAGGGAGCTGAAGGCCAGGTGTCTCGACATGAAGTAGATTGGCCGCCACCTCTGTCTCCACTCTGTTCTGACTATAAGAGGTTGGTATGGTTCAATCACATACAGTATAAATGCGGTGTATACCTCAAAGCCAGGTATGTTTATATAAGGGGCCATCCATAAAGTACGTACGCACTAAGGGATGCTCTCTTTGCTCACCCCTTGGATTTGTTTTCTTTTGGAAAATACTCAGTTGGTGATGATGTCAGACATTTTAGCCAATCAATAAGTGATAGACATGAGATCAAATCTGAACCACTCTCGATCCATAGCCACTGAAAATACACCAATCATTTTGGTTTGCTATGTTATCTCACTCGACCTTGCCTCGTAGGATTACACTGCATGGCATATTTTCATTGGCTAATGCTGTTCCTTGTTAAGGGTTTGTTCCACCAACTAGGTGAAATTGTTGTACGCCAACCACACAGTGTTTGTCAGCAGATCTGGCGTAGACTTCATGATGACCTGCTTGGTGGAACACCTTGCCTTTGGCTCTACCAGGTGCCAGGGCTTGTTTGCCGGCTCAATTCTCCTCCAATTCAGAGTGTTGTCTGCTAGTTGTTAATCATTGGTAGTCGTTTTTGTCACTCTTCCACCACCCAGGGAGAGCCCCCGGTGTCATAGCCGGCCTCAAACCACCTGAAATATTTGCATATTCTTGCTGCCCTGGCATCAGGGCTCCCAGCCGGAAAAAACTGAATAATTAGTTTTTGCCAGCTTTCCACAGCCTTCCAGTAGGTTTGATAAGAGTATGGTTCCCGCATTGACTGCTCCTGGCCTATATTGCAACAGAGGGACCCTGGGAGATGCCCACTAGTTGTACGCCCAAGAGTGGAAACTGAAAATGTGAAAAGTTTTAAAAGATTGGACATAATTTTTAGCACCAGAGTGTGGTATAAACATTCATAACATCAAAGCCTATCTCTATTTTCCTCAATCATTCCATTAACCACAGTATTCAGTGGAAATTCACGAGCTGTCGACTACTGTTCTGTATGAATCCTAACATGGCAGACACTGAGCTACTCAAAGCACCCCCTATCGACTAAGCGGGTAGCATCCACCAGACAGCTCCACAGTTGGCCCACAGGTGCCTGTTGTTGGTCGTCAGCCGGCTAGAATGCAGTGGGTTGGTGAAAGAGCAGGGTATATGGGTCTATTCAGCCTGCCAGACACCAGGACCTGGCCATGGGCTGGGCTGAGAGCCTGGCCTAGCATAGAAATAATGCCTAGTTGGTGGAACACATCATTTAGACTCACACTCTGTCTACTTCACTCTCACCCTCACCCTTCTTTCCCCCTCTCGGTGTAAAATCGCTATATTTCCCTCTCACCCCCTCTCTGTCTGTCTATCTCTTTTCCTCTCACCAACCCTCCTCCCTACATTTCTCTGATCATACATTTGGCATAAATCTTTTATACCAGCATAACTGTAGTACTTATATCGTTCCCTTACTACTATCGTTTCATCACGTCCATAGTTATTATATTCTCTCAAGGAATTGTTTGTGAATATAAAAATACCTGGGCATAGCATTGGGAGACCATATAGGTCATCATTTACTAAACGATATCTTAGGCTTTGCCTGTGATCATCCTATCGTGCAGTGCACAGTTGCTGTAGGACATTACCCCTTTCCCTGCAGCCCCCAGTTCCAGGCCCTTGATTGGCTGTCAAATGGACCATTGCATTGAACATTCAAATACTCTTCTAGTGGGTGTCCACTAGAAACAGTGATTGTACAGTAGCTTCTCAGACCTCGATCTAAAGAACTAGGAGCAAATAGAATGTTCATCATTGATGAATGAGCGTGCAATTCTAAATGAATAACAACTAAAATGTTTGGGTTACATTCAGTGTATGGATCTTTTTCTGTAACCACTTGCACCCAGTAAAACTTGTCATTTCTCTAACTGCCTGAGTCTATCTATAGGATCCAAACATATCAAACACCAGTAGGTCAATGATGTATTTCGATCTTGAGTCATTGGTCATGGTCAGCTGGGCATGCCTCTAACACCCCCATACACTGGAACCCTGCTCCCTATCCAATAGCGCAGTGAATAGCACGCAGATAGTGAAGGGATTGTTTTTTTCAGCACGCTGAAAGTGTATGTGACCCCTCTAACCTTTTATGGGCAACGTATATAGCTCGTGCAAGCACGCTCTGATAAAGAAGAAATACCCCTTTTAAAAGTAGTATTAAAAACAAGGAAAGTTGGACTGTGTTTTACAATGACTCTAAACGAAAAACATCGCATGTGCAATGATTTAACTGTCAATGAACGTTTATAGAAAAAAACTGTCAAGTTAATGTGAGGGGATTCCAATAGGTTTTACATATATGGAGATCAAGGATTTGCCCTTAACCATATTTGACGAATCACCCTGCCGACCATCTTGGAAACACGCTTGGTTCTCCATCATAACATTAGTTGCCATGGCTGGCAGATAAAATGGCAAACAGTGCCGTAAAGAATCCTGATATGACGCGAAACGTGCTGTTCCTGGCCGTTTCCATGACGAGTAGGACTTTGAGATAGTTACGTGCGATCTCCGTAAAACAGAATGTGAATAAGTCATGGCCGTCTCTCTCTAAGACAATGCTCTAGTAGAGATGTTTTATTACCCACCTACTTACAAAGACTACATAGGAAATGTATAGAGTGCCATGTCAGAATCTCCTGCAGGAGATTCCGGAAAAATAGTCCTGTCCATAATGAGGTTGAATCATCATATATCATGTACTTTGAAATGAGTTTCTTGAATGTTTACTCAATGCTAATTATTTAGAATCAATTATAATCATCTCATTTACCATAAATAAATTATTGTCTGTCTTACATACTTTGCATGCTTAAATCACACGTTACTGGCGAACTATATTGTTAGTTTAAGTCTACACCGAATTACTGCCACGCTTGACAGTGCTGTGGTGTCTGGAACTAAATGGCTTACAAAACTTTCTAATTGCAATAGACGTGTTGTTAATCCTATAGGTAAGTAATGAATACAATAACGACTGGTTTTGTACACGAATGACCGTAATCTCTTCGTAATTGACGACGCAATATTCTCGCTAATCGCTCGGATATTACTATGTGTCAACTACTTGGAGATTACGGCCACTCGTAAACAAAACCAGTCATTATTCTGATAACAGAAGCGATTCTTACTGTAAAGATAAATCAGGTACAGCTTCATCACTAGGTCTCACTCTTAACTCGACATGAATGTTTTGTATAACCACTTTAACTCTTGATAGAAACTAAACTACAACTGGAAGGACAGGATTAAGTTCAGTGAAAGTGCGCCGCGGATTCTTTCGTTATAAGGGACTCCCAGGTTTTACATTTCTCGGATCATGAGGAGCTTCAAAACAGAAAACTTTTTGTTTGAGAATTCTGAAACTGAGCAGTCTCTGATCGAGGCTCACCTTCTGACAAGAAATCAAACTGCCTCCTGCCGCAGACGACTATCGTAAAACTGGATGAGTTTTAATCTCGACCACCGTATGCCACGACTGGAGTTTGGCATAGTGATTTCATGAGGCGAAGCCGAGTGAAGTCCGGAGCCAAAACTCCAGAAATGGAATGCAGTGGCCATTATTAAAACGAATCAGGTTTTGATTTTATCTTATCCCATCTCCTCAATTTTGGAATATTACGTGATAATAATTCTGTATGTCACTAGTGGCATATAAAACTCTGTATGCCAGTCAGCGTGGCATACGGAAACTCAATGTTAAGCCTATGGGATTTTATATTAGGGGTGGGATGATAACTCATACCGTCACATTGAAGGAATAGGTGGGGGTGGTGTTCAGATGATACATGGACTTTGATGCTGAACCTTGTCGGAGTGTTGAGTTAGAGAGTATTCAGGATCTGAATCTCTTTGTGTGTCATTGGTGCACCACTCTCATAAGATCTCACACTCTCTAAGTGGTATTCTGTACAAGGTTCTCACTACGCTCTATGGGAGAAGAATACTTAACAAACTAGGCTTAGAGCCTTGAGAATCCACTGGCCTGCCTCCTTACATAAGGACATGTACATCAATGCAACCCATAGATTCCTTTAATCTCAATGATGCCACCTAGTGGGAATACTGTGAGCTTGGCGCCCTAGTGGCTTCATTTGGACTGGAAAACAGAATACCACTTAGAGGCACCTACCTCGGCCGTCACGCATGGCAGGTTGTCCAAAGTTAGATAGATTAGTATTCTAGCAGCTACTCGGAGGAGCTCGGAATTGCTCGGGGCCACTCAGAACTGCTTGTGCCTGCTCGGAGGATCTTGTAGCGGCTAGGATTTGCTCGGAGCAACTAAGAACTACTCGGAGCTGCTCGGAACTGCTCGGGGCAGCTCGGAACGGTACAGATCAACTCGAAGTTGCTCGAAATTTGAACTTCTCGGGGCTGTTTGGGGTAACTCGGAGCAGCTCGGAACTGTTCCAAGCTACCCGGAGCTGCGGAGGAGCTCGGGCCAGCTAGAAACTGCTCAGAACAGCTCAGAGCTGCCCGGAGCTACTTGGAAGAGCTCAGGGGAGCTTGGGGAGGCTCGGAGCTATTCGATATTGCTTGGAGGAGCTCGGAACTGCTTGGAGTAGCTCGGGAAAGCTCGGAGCTGCTCCTATTAGCTCGGAACTTTTCGGAGTTGTTCGACATTACTTGGAGGAGCTCGGAGCTGCTCGGAGGAGCTCGGAACTGCTCGGAGGAGCTCGGAGCTGCTCGGAGCTGCTCGGAGCTGCTCATGACGTGTAAAGCAGGCGGCTTATGATCAACCGAAATTAAACCCAGATTAAAGCAGAGGAAGCTGGCGACGACAGCAATCTCTGTCTCACACGCAAGGGTCAGGACACTGACCCGACTACCCTCGTCCGCCGCACGACATCGTTTACTTTATCATCCACCTCATACGGAGTCTTTATACTACACATATGGAGCCTACAATCAAGGAACGTCACGACATTTCTAATGATTGTTTATGTGGCGGGATTTGTCTTTGCGGAATGATATCACGAAACGGAGCTGAGTGATCTCTGTAGCAGAAGACAACGAACATTATATCCTACAGCCATCATCATGTCCTGCACGTTTCTTGGGTGGATGATGTTTCATCATCCACCTTCTACAAAGTGTCTTTAGTAAATCTAGGAGAGTTCTATATGGACCTATCCGGCACATACGGATATATATATATATATATATATATTATAATATATTGTATAATATATTTATATAAATGACAAATGGTATTGTTTCCCTTATTAACTGCGATACTCCTACCCGGCGTATCCACCGTTATCACCACGCTTGATGCGGTATCTAGGGTAACCTTCTATTATTATCGTCACGCCTATCGGTTTAACGGTTGTGACTCACTCTTCTCTACTCCACCTACCAGCTAACACGACTCACCATTTTTGGTTGAGTTAAATTTTAATCTTAAGGGATTTAGCCCATATCGATGTAATAATATTGTGGCAGGTTTATGGGTTTTTTATACCCACTGTATTATTTATTTTTATTTTTTTAATTACTTTATTGCATCTCTCGCAACAACGAGTTTTTCTGATACAATCTTCATGCACGAGTACATTTGCGGCGTCCGACGTATTGAAGGCGTTACATAACATAAGATAAGTAAGGTAGGAAAGTTTTTAGACAGTCTGGTACTATGGAAACTGATGATGGTAATGAGATGGTATTTTTGACCAGGATAACAGAACATCAAGAGTTTATACAATCAGCATATAGCATAACATAACATAACATAACATAACATAGCATAACATAACATGTTAGGCTTAGTTAGAAGGGAGGTCGGGCAGGTATATCCAGATTCTTTTTGAAATCATCCTGATTTCCGCTATTTTGACAATCGATGGACAGGGAATTCCACACCTTTGCGCCTCTGATATAGGGGCTTTTCATAATATGGTTACTTTTCGTCGGAGGAATTTTGAAGTTGATTTTCGAGGCCTGTCTAGTTTGTCTAGTCTTAATCTCTAGCCAATCAGAGTTATACCGGTTCTTGTACATGATTACGGCTATTTGTTTGAGTCTTCGTTTCCACAGCGGAGCGATTCCCATTTTTTCGTATAAGCTTGCTATGGTTGTCCCACGAAGTGGTAGATGAAGGGCCATTCTCATACCCCGGTTATGTAGTTTCTCTATCACATCGAGGTCGACTTTCCTAAAGCTCTCATACAGGTAGCCACAGTATTCAATTATGGGGAGTATGCTTGAGTTGTAAACTAATACAGCTGCCTGCGTTGTCAAATTTTTTCGCAATTTAGCAAACTTAAATAATTTTGACCCTAGATTACGTATAACATTTTTTGAATGGGCAATCCAGTTTAAGCTGGAGTCCACTTCTATCCCTAGGTATCGGTAGTGTTCACAGGAGGACAGTGGTTGGTTATTCATAATTAGAAGAAGGGGTGGGCAGGTTTTGATTTTCGGCGGACTACCAAACCACATGGCTTTTGTTTTCTTTACATTAACGGTTAAGCAATTAAGGTTACACCAGTTTGACAACCGATCTAGGTCTTCCTGCATTTTTCTCGTAGCCACTGTCGGGTCCTTATGGGCAATGTAGATGACAAGGTCGTCCGCATATTGTAGATATTTTGAATGAGAAATGTTGATCCCGCGGTCATTTATGAAAAGGATGAACAGTAAGGGGCCTAGCACAGACCCCTGCGGGACCCCAAATTTTATATGGGCTATTTTAGAGAATAAGTCGTTGATAAATACTTTTTGAGTTCTTCTTGAGAGGTAGCTTTCTATCCAATTGACCAGATTCGTGGGGAGTTTTATTTGGTGTTTTAGTTTTGAGATTAAGAGTTTATGGTGGATGCTGTCAAAGGCTTTTCGATAATCGACAAAAACAGAGAGGACTATTAAGTTTTGATTTCGGTATTCGTATAGGTCTTTTAGAAAAGTAAAAATTGCATCTGACGTTCCTCTATTTGGGCGGAAGCCATACTGGTGGATGTTTAACAGGTTGGCATCGTATAATAAATTATAGATACTCTTGTGAACTATTTTTTTTAGAACTTTACTTGGTAGCTTAATTAAGGATATCGGTCTCCAATTATCAATCGACGTTTTGTCTCCGGATTTAGGGATGGGGATTACGGTTGCAGACTGCCATGAGTTAGGGAAGATTTCTGTGTTCAACGATCTTTGCAATATGTCCGTAAATTTGCTGGTTAAGGTTTTCAGGGATTCAATTAAGATTGCGCTTGGTAGGTGGTCTAATCCACTTGATTTATTCTTATCCATCTCATTTAGTAGGTCTGTCACTAAGTCAGTGTCGATATGTAGGTTTAGAGTTTCGACCAATGAGGAGTCTAGCCCAGGGGGCTCCGTACCTATCTTGATAAGCCGGTTTGTAAGGCTTGGGGAGTCCTGTTCTAGTTTACAGAACAGTTTCTCCCCAACCCCGGCGAAGAAATCATTTATATAGTCCGGTATGTCTGGAGTGGGGATGCTTGACCCCTTGTCTTTTAGTACACACAGTTTTCCGCTGTCCTCAGGTGAGATGAGATCTTTTATCACCCCCCAGAATTTCTTCGGGTTACCTTTAGCTTCATTTAGTTTATCTTTACAATAAGCGCTCTTCTCGTTCTTAATCTTGTGCTTGATCTCTCTACTCGTTCGGCGTATTTCTTTCATCACAACGCGGTTATTACTGGCTTTTAGTTGTCTAACTAAATCGCGACGGTGTCCGATCAGGTTTATTAGGTTACGACTCATCCAATTGGGTTTTGAGTCCTTAAAGGTCATATCTTTAATTGGGCAATATTGGTTAAGGTGGTCCGTTATCCTATTCAGAAGGAAATTCCATTGATCATCCGCAGTCATATCTGCCCATTCAGGTGGCCACATGGTGGCTCTTAAATAAGCCTCTAACATCTCATGATTGTAGTCCCTGTAGCTTCTACCGGTGAATGATTGCATTACTTTTTTTCTAGGCAGTTTTTTTCTTTCAGCCGACACAGGATGATGGTCGCTTATCATATCGTCTAACACACTTACTTTACTTACCACTTCCGAATTTGTATAAATGTGGTCGATCAGGGTTCCACCAGTTACGTTTGGGCGAGTGACATTTTTAACTAGTTGTCGTAGTCCATTTACCCGTAGGAAAGTTTGGAGAGTTTTATATTCATGAGAGCTTGTTTTTAGTGCATCTACGTTGGTGTCTCCTATTATCCAAATTTCTCTATTATTTAGTTCGTCGGACTCTAATACCTTCTCAAGGGCTTCATAAAACAATTTAGGTGATTTCGGTGGGGGTTTGTAGCAGGATATCACGCAGAGCCTTCGCAACTTAGGCTTATCTACTTTAATTACCAGCAATTCATAATTTTCGTTTGTGACACTGAGACTACTTTTGACACAGTAGGGTGCGAGTGTGTTAGATATATAGCATGCCACCCCACCCCATTTAGCTGTCTCTCTGTCTAGTCTGAATAAGGAGTACCCAGGCCACAGCAACATGGAGTTTGTATATCCCTCATGCAGGAGAGTTTCCGACAAACACAGGAAGCTCACATCATCATGGAAGCAAGAGATTAACTCATCGAGGTTTGCAAACAGGCTCCTAACGTTTTGCCCGATTAGTCTAATACAGTTTTTCTTTTTGCAATTCATTATAGTATTCTATCAGAAAAAATGAAAAAACAGGGCGCGAGGATGATTGAACGTGATGAAAAAGATGAATGAAAGCGGTCCAGTCACATCCATTATGTGGCCAGACCCGAACTGCACAGCCACTACATTCAGTAGTAGGTTGAGCAGTTAAACGTGATAACAGAAGGTTAATATAAACGACAGGCGAGTATGACCAGGGGTCGAACGATCCCCGGGAGAAGACACCACAAACTCATCACCATATGTTATATATTATGATATGGTTACGGTCAGACAAGAAGGATTCTGTTCGGTTCTAGTCACGATTTTGGATTTTAGTGTTAACTTACGACTTTGTCTTTGTCTTCTAATGGCGATATAATATAATACATTAGTACAGTAATACAGTAAAAAATTTTGCACATTCGCTGATCATCGTCGGTTCCGATGTGGTGTGTCCCGTGATCATCGGCGCTATCATCCAGGGTCGACCTGGCTGCCACCAGTCGGCTAGCGATTTGTGGGTGTATCTAATTTACAGACAACCTACAGTAGGTACAGAGACAGACCAGAACATTCTTGTTATCTTCGTTTATTCGATCAGCGGACCGCAGACTTAACAGGCGTTGGGTCTAATTTACAGACCTTAGGCACTGGCAGGAGGATAACCATGTAGTCAAGATTCAACAAACGACGAGTCTAATTTACAGACCTCGGTATTCAAGTTTGACAGGTGAGCAAGTGCTATGTGGCATTAGGGTGGTCTAATTTACAGAACTTCCCTTATTTATAGGAGAAACTTTTGATTGTTCCAGATTATGGATCTCTCTACTGCCTTTAACATTCTAAAGGATTCTGCTTGCTTCAGGTGGCAACCATCGTATAGGCGGCCATATTGGCTATACACACGCCTCCGCTTCTGGTGCCAGTAGTGTACGGCTTGGTCGACACGGGGAGTAATCAAACCCCTCATGCCATTCCATTGTACCACAATTTTGTTACATAATTTTATCGACTCATTCACATATATCTGTTCGTCAGTCTCGAGTTCAACTTCTCCAGTGTCGTCATCATGCTTAACTAGGAGGTCGTCTAGTTTCACATTATTACATATTGCGAGGTCAACTCCGAATACAGTTCCACACACTAGGTGTGCTTCAGGCTTGATGGACCGCAGTTCCTTTTCGGTTTGAGTTAAGGAAGCCAATAAGTCGTCTGCAGCAAGCTGGGGGCATGAGTGTCGGGGGTAAATCACTCCGGTGCATTCATCCTTCCTGGTCACGTTACTTATCCCCCCAAGAAGGTAAACCATTTGGATATCGTCGTGGCGGTGTAGTATGTCAAAGGCATACTCTCCCAATTTGTACAGGGTACCTCCGACAACCATTACGCAGTCTTTAACCTTTGGAAGTGCTCTCAAGTCGTCCATAATGTGTCGTATACGTGAGTCGCCTATGACCAAACTGTTCCGAGTGGCCGACATTATCGGGATCCTGGAGTGCGTTTAACACCTATAAGAGAGGAGGAGCGAGGGTCATCATCGGCAGGTCATTTAGTATAACAATCACAGACAGCCAGTCCTAATTTTCAGGACTGTTCTTAAGGTCATGTCAGAGATCTTGAAATTGTGCATTCTAATTTACAGAACACAGAATTGAATCAAACTGGTAAGATAAACAAAATAACAGAAATAACAAAAAGGCGCAATCCGGCTCGCAACTTGTTCTAATTTACAGAACTATTTGGAAGTACACATGAGAAGGACTACAAGATCTAATTTTCAGAACTTGTGTTGGATTCAACTATGAGTGAGCCAGGGGGGTGTTATGGTTGTCCAAATATGGTGCAGGAACTATTAAGAATTTAGAATTACTGGGGCTCTAGTCCATTGCCCTCTTGGATATAGTCTGTTCTGAGCTGCATAAGCAGTTTTCCACATCGATTTTGCCCAGTTAGGTTCCCGTGTAACACGGTTTGGTAATCCGTCCCAGTGCCCCAAAAGGGGTCTTGGGTTCCCTCGACTAGGGTGTGCGGGTTAGTTGAAAGTAGTAGGGTTCGTAGTCTTGCGTTTTGGTCAAATTTTAATCTCATTAGCTGCTTTAAGGTTTGTTCTTTGCAGGCTTCCCAAGCAGGGTGGGTCTGTGGGGATATACTCCTACTATTAAGTTTCGCCTGAGGGCCATCTTCCGAACCAAGAATAATCGCGGCGGATTCAAAGTCTTTTGCTGTAATGGCTCTGAGGTATTGGTAGGCTACTTCGATTGATTGAAATTCTAGTTTGGACGCACGGTTATCGATACTTAGGTTCACTACAACTCGCGATGAGTAAAAATTGCTGAGGAAGGCATTCTTACTGGCGAAGACAAGTCGGTTGGTTCCAAATATCACGTCTGGGGCGAACTCTGTCAATGGGTGGGCTGTGCGATCTGCGAGTGGTTGGCTAGCTGGGTTCACAGGCTTAGGCTCCTCGGTTGCAGCCGTCGAAATGGTGATCACATTAGATATCGCTCCGGCATTTATACTCCTTTTTTGCTGAGTCGCCACATTCTTTTCTGAATTACCGGCTGCGTTCGACCCGTCCTCAACTAGTGTCGTTACGGGGTTGCGGGCTTCAACAATTGTAGCGGCAGCTCCTAGAGCGGGCACTTGAGTCGGCTTCTCAAGGGTCCCAGGGGCGCGAGGGTTTGTCTCGGCGGGTGGGGTCCACCTATCCCATCGGTGCGCGTCGGATTGGGCAGGCCGAGCCCTGGAATCGTACCTAGACTGGCCAGAGTCCGGTCTACGGTTAGCCGGTCTGGTTAGCGGTTCACCATTTTCCCGTTTGGTTAGGAGGTCGGGGGGGAGGAATCTATCGGGAATTTTTTCAATATCGTCCATCTTTATTTCAGTCCCTCCTATCTCGATGGCATATTCAGTCATGGTTACTTGTGTTCCAATTCTGCGGTGGAAGCCGTAGATCATCTTCATCAAACCGCGCTTTTTGCGTGTTATGGTTGGTTCGTCTGGCAAAACTGAAATTACCCCTAAGGAGGAAGATTTTGCTCTGACGGCGTTGGACAGGAATTTGTTGCGGGCATTTACGCTTGCACACGAGATCTTTAACGGCGGTGGGCGAGAGGTTACCGAGTCCCTGCGGGTGATCAGCCGATTTACGTTTAGAAGCTCCCCAGGTTGAAACCATATGCCCATCTCCCTGCAGAGTTGATTGATTGATCCGTATAAGTCATTATCATAGGACCTAGGAAGACCCAGTACAACTACGTTTTGTCCCGGTGAATCAAAAAAGAAACGGGTGCTATCGGTAGTCTCTCTGGATACTGCGTTCGCATAACTTGTCGGTCTGGTCTGAGTCAAGTCTACGTTCCCAGCTACTCTGGGCGCTTGGGTCTGATCCAGTTGCGTAACCCTATTTCTCAGCTGAGTGATTTCGACATTCTGGGCGGCAATCATGCTCTCTAGCTCTTTTTGATTTTTCAACATGTCAGCATTTACAGAATCAAATGTTTGGGCAGTATTAACGCTGAGGTTCTTAAGTTTATGATCAAGGGCATCTATACTCTTGTCCATTCTAAGCATGTTTGTGGTAACACAGTTTTTTAGATCACAAAAGTCATCTTTGGTAGTCATGTTCTTTAAGTGGTCCAATATACATTTCCTTTCATTTTCATTTATATTGGCATTTGCACCATTATCATCAAGGGCTATGTCTTCCTTGTTCCGCTTAGGTTGCTGCGCGGATGGGGAGGCTACAGATCCAGGGGTCGACATATTAGATCTGTTTCTCTTACGGGCACCTTCAATTTCGGGGTCTTTGTCCGGGGGGAGGCACGGGTCGGTCGTGTTTGGCGTAGCGGGCAGTGGTGGGAATGCCGCCGGGTCGTCTGGGCGACAATCGGGGATTTCCCCGTACTGCATTACTACCTTAGGTTACGGGTCCAATTGGAGCTCGTTGTACAATAATATCAATGAGAAACATGTGGAATCACAACAATTTGAACAGGAGATGGTCGTACTCTAGTAATTGTAACTTATCTGGTCTTGTAGCGTGGCTGCTTGCAAGAGTTTAGGTCAGTTTTGTAGATCTTCTCCCGGAGACCGCTCACACACGTCCTCACACCTCAACCGCCATACTTACATTATCAACATGAATAAAGTCTGTTTGTTGTATTATTACCGCCAAACCCATTGTCTCTCCTTTATTATATAATGAGATTAATATTATATATATATATATATATATATATATATATATATATATATATATATATATATATATATATATATATACATAGCGGTTATATGCTCCTCGAAGTTGACCCTATGCAATATCCTCGCATGCGTTCGGATATTACTACTCGTCAACTCCTCGGAGCATACCGCCGCTAGTATCTGAAACGAGTCAGTATTGTGTATTTATCAAATGATTGGAAAAAAAATTCCTCTCATTCGTAGAATATCAAAAAGATTTAAGTTTCCACTGTATTTAATTGTGGTATCAGTTGCCACTAAATCTCCGTATGAACTTCTATGCATTGGTTTAGAAAATGCCGCTTTAATCTCCTGTAAACCAAGCCGAGGTGACTTTCACAATGATAGTTTACTGTCAGCTTTAAGCCATACTACTTTATTTTGTACAACAGGTCATCCGATCATGGAGACAGATCCCAGATATTTATTATTCACCGAATACGAGTCTGTCAAAAGAGAGTCTAGAGATCGCGACTATGAGAAGGGATTTCTGAAAGTCATAAATTCCCAGGAGATTACGGATAAAAAGGTGGCGCATCACCGCCACTTTTTGAACTATTGTTTCAAAAATTATACAAGGATGAAATAAATGAACTAAACCCCTCTAAACTATACCTGTTATATATCAAATGAAATAAACCTTATTAAGTTGCTAAGCAACCAATCAAATTATTCCTAATCAACTCAAAAATTGATATACCAATGAAGCCACAAATGTATTCACTACCTGATGAAGGATTGAAAAATAATCCGAAACGTTATATTTCTAACAGCAAATAAACAACACACGTTATACCTACTTTATTTCTCTGGTTGTGCCTTCCCTTAACACAATTTATTTTGAATAAACTATAGTCGGTACCTTCGTCGGGTTTCCAATCATTGTGAATGGCGGGTGCGATAGCTACCTGATGTTTCTCATAATAACTTGAAAGGTGGATAATAAATACGATATTTTTATGTTTTTTGTTAATATATGTGGTCGCATTCTCCTCACAGTTCAAGCTGCGTAAAATCCTCACCTTCGCTCAGATATTACTAATTGTAGAATACGATTATGCAGTTACAAACCTGATAATAGTGTGTTTGTCTATAGTTTTGAAGCCTGGCCTATGTACTCACATATCAGCAATCTCGAGAATAAGCCTTTGTAATGACAGGTCCATGGTGGATATTGATATTGTGTATAAAAAATCCCCTCCCGCACTTGCGTGCATATCATCGGGAAATCTTTTTTTTATTCATTTTTTATATTGATATTGATATTGTGGTATCTGTTGCCACCATATGTGGTTTTTAACAAAACTAACAATGATAATGACAATGTCAGCTTTAAACCATATTGCTTATTTATCTCACTCCTGATATTTATCTCCATATACTTAACATTGGGAACTCATACTCAATGCCCATGGAGTATTGTAAAAACCAAACTCATTTGGGGATGATGTTATAGATGTTAACCAATCAGTGATAGGGAAGAGATAAAATCTGAACCACACTTGATCAATAGCTACTGATAATATGCTATTCATTTTGGTTTGCTAAGTAATGTCTCTCAGGTTTGCCTTATGAGCCTATTACTCCAGGACCCAAACTCATGGTGCCATATTTTCAGTGGCTTTGGATTTTGATAGGGTCCCCCATCCCTGGTATAGGTTTAGATATAAGAACAAGGTTTGAAGATTGTATTCAACGATCACCCACTTATTGTGACAATACTACACCATAGTTACAGTAGATAATGTCAAATTTGATACACGGTTTGAACTGTATACGCAAGGTACTTGTAGAAGATTTTCTGTGAGAAAATCCGTTTGTGGTGGCATTGTTACATAATCTATTCCAAATTAAGCTGTAAGTATTGTCATCAGGTTTCATTTCCATTCACCGATCTGGCGTCAGTGTACCCAAAAATATCCATCGTAGGTTCCCGACTGTAGATCGGTGCCAAATAGTCTGGCAATGGAAACGAGATTTATACTGCACCCTTAAGGCCCGTTTCCATTGGCCGACAAAAACGGTGTAGATTTTTTTGTGTTTTCCTAATAGCCTGTTTACATTTTGTATCAGCAGTGCTAAATGGTCCGTTGCTGGTTCCTGAGTGTGTGTTGGTGATGGCCAATGGAAATGAGCTATTAGAAGAACACAAAAAATCTACACCGTTTTTGGTCGGCCAATGGAAACCGGCCTTTACCGATTATTTGATACCGACGCCGTTGGCACCACCGACATACCTCTAGGAGAACAAAATTAGTCGGCGCTATTTTCGTTGACTAATGCAAAATGGCTTCGTGGCTTATAGGGAGCGTGCGGATCTAGAGATTGAAATGGTCAGGATCCGGTAAAATAAATAAAATAATTATACTGAATTAAAAGGTAATATAGAATAAGAAAAACACTTTAAAAAAATTGTTTAAAATGGTCAGAGATCAGTTTCAAAACATGGGTTAAGTCTATGGTTTTGAAACAGCTCCCAGGATCAGGGAAACGATAAGGAAAATAATAATTTTAATCAATTAAGAGGTAATGTAAAGTAAAAACACAGTTCTATACCCTAAATAGGTGGGATTGTTAATCATGTTTGTGTGTAAATAAAACTGTGTATTAGTTTAATATTGTAATTGTGTGCTACAATTGTGTGTCAAGCAAATACTGTAATATGTCCAATGTAGTAGGATTTTTCCTCATGTTTCTATGCGCAACACAATCCTTGTGTAACATTATAGCTCAGGACAACTGTTGATAATTTCAGTAGCCGATGCTTGGCTTCAACCGGTGTTAATGAGAACGACCAATAACTGGTAAATGTTTAATTGGATTAAATTGCGTAATTCTTTCATCACATTGAACCTGATAAATTCGTTTTGGTCGGTGTGAAGTAATCAGATCATACCTTTTATGTTCACGTCGGTTCATGTTTCCCCAGACGAGTGCCAGTGGCGAAATTCCAGAAAATCAAAAGATTAAATCACAATTCATCATTTATGGTTATTTTCCGGACGTACTAAAAGCGCAACACCCAATATCTAGGAATGATAAATGACTTTCTTATCACTTGTAAAAATGAAATAGGAACTATCTGAACAGTTATCATCGGCCTCAATAAAACGCCTCATAAACATGAAAATCAACGCCGACCCACAGGACAAACATTTGGATTCATTAATCTTTTTTATATGGGTCACTCAATAATAATATTTTTTTTAAAAACAGAAAAAAAGGAACAAGACCAACTTAAGGTAATGAGACTTTGTTCACTTTGCAAGATGATCGGTTTTGTAATACAAAATGTACATGATGAAGCATAACGCAAGAACCTTTGTAAAATGTTTGGTAAAAAAACACACTAAACAAATCTTTTGAATTTGGGAAATGTATATATTCGGCACTGATTTATGAAGGGTTCATCTTCAGGCTTGTCAGGCCCTTGACAAATTGAATAATCGTTGCAAATGAAACGCATAATAGATCGTCAGGCGAATAATAAGTGAACTTGGGGGTTAACGATTCATTTTACGTTCATTTTACAGCTTTTAGGTCATTATTAATTGATTGGTGAAGGTGGTAGTTTTCACACAGTGATCAAGTTTAGCTCTGACGACATCAAAGTGGTTTGATTCTGTCAGTAAGGATCCTTTGGTGGCGCCAGCATTGTGGAATCTATTCAGAAACAGTCGCTGGACATTTAATATGTTTCCATTGACCGATTTAGCTTCAACCTGCATGGACCTCGTTTCAATTGGCCGACGAAAGCGATGGAGATTTTCTGAGTTATAAATCCTAAATGTCTTTCAGTAGTGCCACCGACTGTACGTCGCTATCAAATAATCGGTGGGAGTACAGTCTATAGTGCGTTTCCATTGGCCGACATATATAGTGAAGATCTTTTGTGCTCTCATAATAGCCAATTTCCATTGGCCAGCACCGATATACAGTCAGGAACCACCGACGGACCTTTAGCACTGCTGACGCAAAATGGAAGTAGGCTATCAGGAAAACACAGAAAATCTGCACCATGCTTGTCGGCCAATGAAAAAAGGCCTTATGCACTGTTTCTACTGTACTCTCCAGGGACCTGTTTCACTAGTTTCGTGACATGTCTAGATGGCGTCTAAATGGTGTGTCAGGTTTCATAAGAACTAGACATTAGACTTTGTTTTGTCCGTTCTTGCTTGCACTGTTGGTGCCGTTTTTCATGTCTGTCTAACACTTTTGTCACGAAACTAGTGATGTGTAGATTTGTCTAATTCTTATGTTTGGGGTCTGTCTTTTCCTAATGGCAGCTACTTGTGTTGTCACTAGACAACCCCAATGTCTGTGTGGTGTCACAGACATGTCACGAAACTAGTGAAACAGGTTTCAGGAAAACACAGATTTTATATGAGAAAATCCTTCGGTGGTGGCCTTAGCACATAATTTAGACCAAATTAATCTGCAGCATTGTCTGCAGGTCTCGTTTCCATTCATCGATCTGATTTTGGTGTAACAAAAATTCTGCAGATTGGTGCCAAAAAGTCTGTGAACGAATACACCAATATATTCCTTGTGTATGGTATAGAGTGAGAGCCTTGGTGTATCGAATAGGAAAGTTTGTTGATATGATCCCCGAATTGTAAACGGATCAGTAGGTATATTTCCACTGGCGGACAAAAACCTCACCGAGTATTGAAGATGTGTAAACGGTCGGTTAGTTGGCGGTCCCAAATAATCAATTTCACACACAATATTACCATGTTTTTTAACTGCGTGCTCGTATTTTCCGCGTAGCAATTCCCCAGCGGAAGTTGGGGCTATTGCATAGAGGAGAATGCAGATAAAAAGATTTGGTAATATTTCATTTATTTTCCCCCTTTCAACTTAATATGAAACATCATGTATTGCACCCCTCCCCTATTCACAATTATTAGAAACTCGATGTAGCGTATTAGGTGGGTAATAAATACACAATATAGACTGGTTTCATGGACAAGCGGCAGAGAGTCAACCCCGAAGAGCATACAGCCGCTTTTATCTGAAACTAGTCTTACGTGTTGTGTATCTATTGTCCACCTTTATCTCACCCCTGGTACAAGTGTAGCCATAAGAATAACATTAGAAAAAAATACTCAACGATCACCCTGGTAAAGTGACAATACTACGCCATGGTCGTGGCCTAGTGAATACGAGATGAGGGCATAGGCGATTGACCAATTAGCGGCCAGCAATTCAGAGAGATAACAAGACAAGACAAAAAATTTCAACTCCCCTAACCTTGAAAGGGGTGAGATAAATCCAGAACCGCACTCGAATCGTAAAATAAACAATACTCCATTCGTTTGAAAGAGCCGTAATCGTCACTCGGCTTCGCCTCGATGAAGATTGCGGCCCTTCCAAAATCGTGGAGTATTGTGTATTTATACGATTCTCTATGCAGTTCTATATAATTCTCCAACTGGTTGGGTGTCGATTTAAGTTCACGTTAGTTATGCATTGTTTTTTCAGATGTAATCTTTTTCCGTGGGCGCCGCTTTTCGCAGCCCGGATAATAAAACACATATCCGTATCCGGTGAGTATTTCAATATAGAGTTCCTATATATTATATTGAGACTCGTATTAGGTGTATAATGAAAGGATATATACACCATGTTTACAGTGCAAATCATGGGGGTGTGCCGACGAAACTTTCTTAGCATATCCTTGAGGATCAACTACGAAATCAAAGTAATATGAAAATTGTTGGTTGTTGAAGAAATCAGTTGAGGACCAAATAAACCATCTGGGATGTTTGTATGCTGCTCATTTCCATTGGCTGACCTTGTCCTTTTTCTTAAAAGAATTTTTATTCCGCCAAAAGCATAAAACATGTTTTTTGGCATGACCATTCTTCCCAAAGGTTCAATCAGTCGTCCTAGAACAGTGATTAATAATTGGTCGATAGAAAAAAAGTTTATGGTTCGTAATATTATTTTGATTTGCTTGGTTAACTCTATTAACGTGAAATTCAAATTTCACCATAAAACCCTTCATGGAAATATTATAATTATGTGACAGCAGAACCTGGTGGCAGTGCTGGGACCCGTTTCAATAGCTAATAGTCCGTTCCATGTTGGTCTCAGAGGCACGTTTTCCTGACCTATTTAATTCTGTTACGAGTTTGGGATTGAACATCGGAAAGTGTAAAACAAATAAGCATACTAAAACATGCTAGTTGTTACCTTCCTCTCTTCGCAGTGATTTAATGAGGTTTCCTTTGGTATACAGTCTAAAGTTATCATATGATGTCATCAGTCTATTTTTAGCAGGGAGGGCATTCCATGCTCTTGGTGTCTTGTTCTCAACACTACGTCTGTAGGATTCCAGATTAAATCTTTCTTCAAATAATACAGGAGCTGTACCCAGTCTCGTTGCTCTCTTACTCTCTCTCTCTCTCTCTCTCGCTTTCTCTCTCTCTCTCTTATTCTCTCTCTCTCTCTCTTTTTCTCTCTCTCTTATTCTCTCTCTCTCTCTGTCTGTCTCATCAGGATAGCCTTAGAGATTATTATATACCTGTGCACAAACTAAGTATAAATACATACTGCTCCTGGGGGTATAGTTATTATATACAGAATGCACTGTATGCCGTGAATCTTTGTACCGGTGCCTTTGGGTAGTGACAGACTGCATGTTTTGGGTGACAGACTGCATCCTTTCAGCCTTACCTGCACGCTTTGGGTGACAGACTGCCCACTTTGACGAAATAACGCAATCTGATTGGCCGAGATGCCAACAACATAATTCTAGGTGCAAGGTTAAAAAATGGCGGATCCCTTCATTTCCAAGTTCTGTGGCATAGTACAGTATCCACAGAACGAGTTAGTGGGTACATTTATCAAACATCGAGGTAGTTATCGAGTACAAATCATGTGAAACATGTGAAAGCTTAGATAAGAGAAACAGATCGATACCGACACTGCCAAAAGTATATGGGGTGGTCGAGCGGAGCTGGGTGACCATGCATTAATTTATGCAGCAGTTATAATGTATTTGCAGCTGCGCGGTGATTAATTCCGGTTGTCAACTTCCGGCATGTCTGCTAATGTACACATCGTCTTTGCCAGTTGCAAAAAGTGACTTCGACATCAAATTACGGTCAGTTTTAGCTAATCAAGACTGAATTAAGGTATATAATAATATGAAACCATAATGATGGTGACAATACGGGGCAGATTTACTCGTTTGTTCTGAACTCGCCATAAACGGCTCGTTCAGAACGAATTTCTCCAAAACAACTCATAAATCTACCCTGTGTTGTCACCATAACCATGGTTTTCACATTTTATTTCTCTTAAATGCTTGTAAAGTGTAAATGCCGGGTTAGCCGATTGAGCCTGAACCATGCTCCTTAACCCTTTCCCTGCAGCCCCCAGATTCCCTGCTGGGCATTACACGGCAGGCATTGCCTGCATAAACGACCCTGCTACAGCAGGCACCTTTCTTTTTAAAATAGCAATGTCACATGATGTGTAACGTGATTCGAGTAATTTACCTTGGTAGCTGATGATATTTTGTCATACCAAATCAAAGGTCAATATGGCGTTTATTCTATGTCAAAATCTCTTTCAATTCAAACAATTATTTTTTTATTTATTGATTTTGTATATGAGTATCAATGATGCCTCTATGATGGCTGGAGGCATCATGCTGCTGTAGCCAGGGGAATGGCTGGAGGCATCATGCTCCTGTAGCCAGGGGAATGCCTGGAGGCATCATGCTGCTGTAGCCAGGGGAATGCCTTGAGGCATCATGCTGCTGTAGCCAGGGGAATGCATGGAGGCATCATGCTCCTGTAGCAAGGGGAATGCCTGGAGGCATCATGCTGCTGTAGCCAGGGGAATGCCTGGAGGCATCATGCTGCTGTAGCCAGGGGAATGCCTGGAGGCATCTAGCTGCTGTAGCCAGGGGAATGCCTGGAGGCATTATGCTGCTGTAGCCAGGGGAATGCCTGGAGGCATCATGCTGCTGTAGCCAGGGGAATGCCTGGAGGCATCATGCTGCTATAGCCAGGGGAATGCCTGGAGGCATCATGCTGCTGTAGCAAGGGGAATGCCTGGAGGCATCATGCTGCTGTGGCCAGGGGAATGCCTGGAGGCATCATGCTGCTGTAGCCAGGGGAATGCCTGGAGGCATCATGCTGCTGTAGCCAGGGGAATGCCTGGAGGCATCATGCTGCTGTAGCCAGGGGAATGCCTGGAGACACCATGCTGCTGTAGCCAGGGGAATGCCTGGAGGCATCATGCTGCTGTAGCCAGGGGAATGCCTGGAGGCATCATGCTGCTGTAGCAAGGGGAATGCCTGGAGGCATCATGCTGCTGTAGCCAGGGGAATGCCTGGAGGCATCATGCTGCTGTAGCCAGGGGAATGCCTGGAGGCATCATGCTGCTGTAGCCAGGGGAATGCCTGGAGGCATCATGCTGCTGTAGCAAGGGGAATGCCTGGAGGAATCATGCTGCTGTAGCCAGGGGAATGCCTGGAGGCATCATGCTGCTGTAGCCAGGGGAATGCCTGGAGGCATCATGCTGCTGTAGCAAGGGGAATGCCTGGAGGCATCATGCTGCTGTAGCGAGGGGAATGCCTGGAGGCATCATGCTGCTGTAGCCAGGGGAATGCCTGGAGGCATCATGCTGCTGTAGCCAGGGGAATGCATGGAGGCATCATGCTGCTGTAGCCAGGGGAATGCCTGGAGGCATCATGCTGCTGTAGCCAGGGGAATGCCTGGAGGCATCATGCTGCTGTAGCAAGGGGAATGCCTGGAGGCATCATGCTGCTGTAGCCAGGGGAATGCCTGGAGGCATCATGCTGCTGTAGCCAGGGGAATGCATGAAGGCATCATGCTGCTGTAGCCAGGGGAATGCATGGAGGCATCATGCTGCTGTAGCCAGGGGAATGCCTGGAGGCATCATGCTGCTGTAGCCAGGGGAATGCCTGGAGGCATCATGCTGCTGTAGCCAGGGGAATGCCTGGAGGCATCATGCTTCTGTAGCCAGGGGAATGCCTGGAGGCATCATGCTGCTGTAGCAAGGGGAATGCATGGAGGCATCATGCTGCTGTAGCATGGGGAATGCCTGGAGGCATCATGCTGCTGTAGCCAGGGGAATGCCTGGAGGCATCATGCTGCTGTAGCATGGGGAATGCCTGGAGGCATCATGCTGCTGTAGCCATGGGAATGCATGGAGGCATCATGCTGCTGTAGCCAGGGGAATGCATGGAGGCATCATGCTGCTGTAGCCAGGGGAATGCATGGAGGCATCATGCTGCTGTAGCCAGGGGAATGCCTGGAGGCATCATGCTGCTGTAGCCAGGGGAATGCATGGAGGCATCATGCTGCTGTAGCCAGGGGAATGCCTGGAGGCATCATGCTGCTGTAGCCAGGGGAATGGCTGGAGGCATCATGCTGCTGTAGCATGGGGAATGCCTGGAGGCATCATGCTGCAGTCACAGGGTTAAGGTGTGCTGTAATGGTGGATGGAAGGGTTACTTGATTATGTGATCTCTCTGGCGCGGCAGTCTCAGGAAACCTCGCTTGCAGCGCCTCATCTATTTTCTATTTAGGTCTCCATCATGGCTCTGCCTCAAGTCTAACTCTCAAGGGAACCTTCTATTTCCCTTTTAATGGCATTTGATTTAAGGTAGAGCATCAGAAAGGGCGAAAAGACCGACGACCGAATCTGTTTATCCAATTTGGCCGCAGCTCGCACCTCGCTGATATTAGATTGCGCATCTTAGACTCGCCTCAGTCACCCGGATTATGTCACTGCATTTCCGCCTTTATCAGGGCTATATTTAGAAAGGATCATGGCGTTGACAGATGTCTTTCTCTCGATAATCAAGAGAGCCGGGCTTTTCTCGACAGCCCCTGGTAATAAGCATAGGGATCAACCCACATGTACATGGATTTGTTTCTGAGTTTCAAATATTTCTTAAATACACAACTAGAGCGGAATTAGAATTGCAAGTAGTATCCAACTGGGAGCCAAAGTGAACCCGCTAAAATGGTAGATATGGGCCCGTGCTCAAATCATCATTTCCGGAGGCCAGTAAGTGCTAGCCTGCTAAAGCTATGGGGGTATCAGAAAGTGTATGCATTATGCATTAAAAAGATTGGAGAATGAAACATATAATTTCGAACCTATATAATGAAAGTACCGAAAACCTATATCCGGAAATGGTGTTTTGTGAACGGGTATCTGTGGTTCCAGCGGATTCACTTTGACTCCCTATGACTACTTGCATACCATAGTGGGCATTAGCCGCCCATGTGATCTAGGAACAGACAGGTTACCAAACTGCTTTTTCCCACCCCCTGGTATTTTTGTACCACAGGCTTAACATTGGTTACTTGTTCTCCATGCACCTACACGTATCACACTCGGTTATTTAGTCCGCAGGGTAGCACTTGACCTGCTGGGTATTATTTATATGGCATTTAGCCTATGATCCATGGGTGCTGCCATGACGCCCCCCGAGTAAGTGTGAGTGATAATTGGGAAGTGTCACAACTTTAGCCTTGCTCACATATTTATATAAAGTGTTCCATGTGAAAAACATCATGTCCTGGGTTTAATCATTATGTCATCCTGCTCTGGGATGGGTGTAGAGTCAAGGGAACCATGGTAAAGCATTGAAAGGCAGCTGAATTTCGTAAGAACAAAGAGCCAGAATACAGGTTCTGTCCCCCAAAGGGGCCCGCCATACTGCTGGCCACCTAGTGACTGTTTCATGAACTAACAATGGCTCTGTTCCCAATAGGATTTTATCTTAGCCTGGAATAAACATCCATAGGCTTAACATTAAGAACTCGTTCTCAACAGGATTGCGAGTATGGTAACTCATTCTCAACGGGTGATAAACAGATAAATATTTCCAGGCTAGGATAAAATAAGAAACATTTTCGTGCATGGTCTGAGTCCCCATTCGCCATCTCGTTTGGATTGCTTCGGAATATCCACTCGGCTATCGCCTCGTTCATATTACTGCGCACTCCAATCTCGATGGCGAACAAGGACACAGACCAAACAGTCATTAGTTTCTTTCTTAGTATTTGAAGTGCAAATAACAAGAAACAGCTACATTGGTGCCATGACCAGGATATCCGGCTGCTTGCAGAGTTGGTGATGCCTGTGCTTATTTTTTTTATTTTTTTTTAAGGCTTTTATTTATCCTGGAGGATAGGATTAGGTGTCTGGCACCTATCTTCCACCTGCTTCAGCCATAACTTCCTTGCTCCAGATACCCAGCTAGTGGGTTTACATAAGTGAGCATGTTTATTATAACTTAATTACAAGTGAACATATAAGGAAAGTACTAGAAACGAAGAAAGAAATATATGTATATATGTAATATGTTTAGATGACTACATACGATCTAGGCAGTGTGTTCGCCCATTTATAAGGATGAGCGACTTGCGATAAACCTAATTTAACAATAGGTCATACGATAACATAACTTGTAAAGGCTATAATTGCACATTATGAGTCAAACAAGTGTGAATAAACGAATGTCTAAGACTGTGAATGCAGTCCAACTTAATCCTAGTAACCTAATAACCTACGGGTTAACATAGTCTGCAAGTAATACTTTAAGTTTGGTTTTGGTATGTGATTTGAACTCCTCGTAGGATGGTAGGTTTCTTATTTCTGGGTTGAGGTTATTCCATAAAACGCTGGATTTAAATTCAACAGCTTATTGGAGGATGACCAAGGGCACATTAACCAATGCCAAGGCTAAGGCCTCCAAAGGGGTTATTGGTTGGTTGGTTGGTTGGATTTAACGTCCAGTTAACCATTAGAGGTTCTCACCAGACTTACTCAATGTTCTTTTACACCACAGGGGTGGTGATCGAATCTATGTAATGAATTCAGGTAGAAATCTCACCCCTACACATTTACCGAGGTGAGAGTTCTTTTAGTTCCCACACCACATAGACATGGTATGAGAACGATTGGCCTTTGATAAAGCAGTAAATCTACCACTGCTGGGAATGAAGGAGAAGAGTGGCTGCAGTGGGAGTCGAACCAACAAAGTCCTACAACTTTCGGATTACAAGTCCAGTACTTCAAAGGAGTGTGTCTGACACATCCACTCCGGATAAATCCTCTGTGGCTGAAACCGTGAAGACTTCCCAGTGGCAGGCGCCTGGGACCTGTTTCACTAGTTTTGTGACATGTCTGTGACACAATACAGACATTGAAATTGTCTAGTTTCGTGACAACACAAGTAGCTGCCCTTAGGTAAAGGCAGACCCCAAACATAAGAATTAGACAAATTTACACGTCATGGACCTGTTTCACTAGTTTTGTGATAAAAGTGTTAGACAGACATGAAAAACGGCACCAACAGTGCAAGCAAGAAGGGACAAAACGAAGTCTAATGTCTAGTTCTTATGATACCGGACACACCATCAAGACGATCTAGACATGTCACGAAACTAGTGAAACAGGTCCCTGATGCTTTGGCTCAGGCTCTGCAGAGGAGATAGGGGACTGTTTTATCTGTACATTTCGTTATAGGGAGGACAGTCCCGACGAAGGAGACCTCCGCGGACAACACTGAAGTCGCGGTTGGGGTGGAAGTGAGCAATGCTCTGTCTTGTGAAGGTAAATTTCATTAATTGTCATTTCATCATCCTTACTACATGTGACTCACAATGCTATGTTCTGTTGTGTTCTCTTTTAATTGGTAATACTGTGTAATTATTGTTTTGACATGAGACATCTATCTCTCACTCATTTTTCTTTTTCTTTTCTTTTTTCTACTATACTCAAAATTATAGAAGTGACGATAGCAATATAGTGTGTATCAAATTGAAGGTGAAGGAGAGGACAAGGTCCGCTGGTCCAACATAGATAATAAAACATGAATGGACGAGAGCTTGCCTATCGTCAGTTACAACTGTCACTGTTCCCCATGACACTTTGAATTATCAAACCCGAACCCTTGTACGACCTCTCCCTGGGTCAAAAACCTATAAGACATCGACACCTTTTCCCGATTCATCCCGACCATCGGCTCGGGGAGAATCTGGAATAAAACTTTGATGTCTTATACCTAGAAGACATCGACAAGCAGACTCTTCCCGATCACACCTCCTCCTTTTGTAACCTTGTAAATTGACCCCAATTGAGATCAAAGAGAGCAGGCGGGAGCCAGACCTGGCTTGGCCCGGGGCCGAGTGATTTAAAATATCAGAAAACGGTTTTCAGATTTATAATCGCTTATGTCCCCCCCCCCCCTACAAAAATATAGAGAGCACTTGGAAATCGGACTAGGGGATAGGTAGTATCGCTATTTAAACGACCTGCTCAGAATCGGGAACAGTCTGTGAAGTGCGTACATCGAAATGTTAAGGTCCGTGAGATTCGGTCATATCTGACATGGTAGTAATGCCCGACGTGTTGGGAAAGGTAATAAAATCGGTTCAATGAAGTGCCTACATCGACCCGATCGACAGAGATTGTCACAGACCCAACGGATCCGTCAGGCAAAGTTAGAACCGGGCACAGCCGTCGGGTCGATGTCCTAAGCCTATAAGACAGCGAACCGAAGGCTGTGCCCGATCACACCTTTGCCCGACGGATCCGTCGGGTCGGTCACAATCGTGTCGCTGTACGCACTTCACAGACCCGATTATAGTCGGGTTGGCCATAACTAGCATGGGGGCAATGACCGACTCTGCCCGACCATAATCTTGCCGCAGTACGCACTTCACCGACTGTTCCCGATTCTCTGAAGGCTGCTTCATTAGCGTTAATATGTATCTGTCTGATAGTTATACAAGTATCATACACCGATTTGTAGGGGAGATTGAGGCGATTATGAATCTGAAGTTCATTTCCTGATATCATGAATAGAACAGAAGTTATTAAGCTTTACATTATAGTCCACTAAGGCCTATCACCCGGCCTGGGGCCCTGCCGGATCAGTGAGAATCGGTGGAAGATGTCGCTGTCTTATGGGCTTTATAGGCTTTACTCTCTATTTGGTTTGTTTGCTCTGGGATCATCTGAAGACAAATACCGCATGTAACAAAATATGCTGACACAGAAGGACACTAAAGTGATTAGCATATGGTGAGATCACTGAACTTTGTATAAAATAGTGCCATGAGCCTGCGAACCACAAGTGACCCTTAGGTCACAGAACATCCCCATGTTCTAAATTATGATACAAGTCATTTTCTAAACATTCTATACTGAAACGATAACAATGTAATGAAACTTTGCAAGATGCTGTGAGGACAGTCAAACAGGCTGGTTAATTTAGACTAAGTCATTTCAGGGTAAATACTCAAATTGAAAAAATAATAATAATAATAAAATAATAATAAAAAAATTATCTCGATGGGATCAGCTGAGCAGGACCCATTGTGGATCTTCAAGAGATGATCAAAGGTCTTCATTCATGCCTGGATCCACTGGTTCCGTCGGCTTCTAAAAAGGTTGATGAGTATAGACCTCCTGCCGATCCGAGTAGCTTCACCATCCGTGGTGAGTATCATTAGTGCCTTTGATGCTGGGGAAACAGCTAGGAAAGATCCAGGGAAAACTATAAATTCTCATTAGATAGCGACAGAAGAGGTCCTTCAACCATATAATGCAGGTAGTTACTTGGCAGGCTCAGGAAGCCAAGTAGAATTTCTAACAGTGTCAGAAAAAAAAACGTGATGTTGGAGAATGTTGCTGTCAGCTAGCTACAATTTAAGCTGTGTCACTGCATCAGTTAAAGCCTGCCCCCACCTACCACGATTCTGGTCCCGATTGGCCTTACGACGGCCTTCCCGACACCATTCCGATTGTAGCGTGAGGTCTGGCAAAATCGTGGTAGGTGGGACAGGTTTCTGCGATTCACTCTACGATACCCCACGATAGGCTGCGATAGAAAACGCCAATCGTAGAGGTCCCGATAATTTCCAACATGTTGGAAATTTCGTAGACTGTTGTAGCCTATTGGAGGTGATTAAACAGGAAAATATCACTTGTGCATGGAATAATTGGTGAATAATTACGAAATTCTGGAATTAGGTAGGGCGCATATAGATGTATAATCGCTGTAAATATGATATTATTTGATGAAGTCTAAATGTCTGAAAACAATAGTATCATGTCGGAATTATTATTCTACCACAGTTATATTGTTCAATTTAATTGTTAGAGTGTTGGAAAATAATGTCATAATATATTGTAAGTACCAGTAGAAAATTATTCGGATTCATTCAATATTTCCAAAATTATAGTATATATCAATATTAAAATCATGCATGAGATCTACAGTGAATCACCGACCGAATCGTGAGCCAATCGTGACCATGGTTTATGATTTTGGTCCTCCAAAGACGTTTCTACGCTCTACGATTTCAAACCATGTCCACGATTTCAAACCATCGGGGACCTCCCGATAGGTCGCGATTTGGGCATTTCAAATCGTAGCTATCGGGAAGTATGTCGTGGCCTATCGTGGTAGGTGGGGGTCCCCTCTTACACTGGCAACCAGAGGTACACAAAGTCAGCTCTGAGGCTGGTCAGGATAAATCAGCGGCTGCTTGAGCGATTAGCAGGACCTGTTTGTTACTCCCCTACCAGATCTTTCGTGCTGCTTGGAGGGTGTGTTATGTCATAACCTCGAAGCCAATTTTCCATTTTAAAATTTCCTTTCTTGTGTATTTTTTCAAAATACAATATAAATCTCGGTGCCTTTATCAATGTGTTAGCTATGAATAGTTCATATTAATGCCCGGCGTCCGCCTATTACGATATGGCTCCGATATGCTATACGATGTACTTCCCGATAACAAATCAAAATCGCGTCGGAAGGTCACCTAATATCGGGGCAGTTGACCACGTTTCTGCGTTTAGGCACCGAAAAAACCCTTTACGATGCGTGGTGGATTGGCATGTCTAGACATATGTCTATGATTCTGCACCTTCCCGATATATCTCCGATATTTGCTTTTTGTATCGGTGCCATATCGGGAGGTCTAAATGTCTATCATAGTAGGTGGACGCCAGGCCTTACATTCACTGACCTTACATCAGAAGTCCCAAATAATCGGTTGCTAGTTCTGACATCAGATCGGTGCCAAATAATCGGTGAAGGGAAACAGGCCTTGAAACGATTAGACACCGATAAAAACCCCATACAATGCATGGTGGATTGGCATGTCTAGACATAGGTCTACAATTTTGCACCTTCCCGATATGTCTCCGATATTTGCTTTTTATATCGGTACCATATTGGTAGGTCGAAATTTCTATCGTAGTAGGTGGACGCCAGGCCATTGTATGCCTAATTTTAGAGTAAACATAGAACAAAAGTATTACCCCAAGTGATTCAACCCCTATATCGTAGCTCAGCGCAGACAGGTGTTTGCTGCCAAACTACACTGTATCAGTCTTCAAAAGCTGACATTTACACAATATTAACTGGTTTCAGATACAAGCGGCAGTAATCTCCGAGGACAAGACGCGTAGTAATCTACGAGCGATAGTGAGGTGATTAAGAAGAGTCTAGTCCGAGGAGATTTCAGTCGGTTTTATCTGAAACCAGTTTATATTGTATTTATTAACCACCATTCCTTGCTAATAATTACGATGCTCTTCTGAAACTTGACCGATGCGCCTCCTATCGTTAATAATAATGTTCCTAAATTGCCCGTGAGGTGACAGTCATGTATCCCTTCACCATGTTGGTTTCATATTGTCATCGGAGGAGGGACTTAACCCTAAAATATGGGACAAAACAAGGTAAGAATTTGCTGATAACTGTAATCGGACCGATTATAGACCGATTATAAGACACTGCCAAAGATGATTTCACCAAACCTGAACTGTAAACACTGTCGACTGCCATCTTGTGATCGTAGTATCGTCTGCTGCTGTCATATTGGTGCAAACTGAAAACAATGCTCGCTAGGGGCCCGATGATGCTTTGGGAACTATCTCCAGTAATCTCCTGCAGGAGGTTACGGGCCTCAGTAATCTCCTGGTAACCAAATACTCACACCCAGTGCTATTCCTATGGAGACTCTGTATTAGGTGGTTAATAAAACGTTATACTAGTCGCCAGAGCTAAACTACGTAACCTTTGGTCAGGTTAAGCTCATTATCTAGAATGCTTGAAATTTCCCTTCACCTTAGCCTGGTATAAACGTCCATAGGCTTAAATTAGGAACTCGTACTCGAGAGGCTTGCAAGTACGGTAGCTCATACTCAATGGGTGATGAACAGATAGATATTTGTAGGCAAAAAATAAAATCAGAAACATTTCGTGCTTGGTCTGATTTCCCTTCGCAGTCTCATTTGGGGCGTTTCGGAATGTTCATTCGGCTATCGCCTCGTTCATAGAACCGTGCACTCCAAACTCGATGGCGAATGGGGATACAGACCAAACACTCATCAATTTCTTGCTTAGTACCTGTGAAAGGCAGGAGCTGGTTATTTGTAGACCGCAGTCCATTCCAGGTTTTAATTTCCCCAGTGATATACAGTGAAACCCCGCTTACTGGACACTCCTTTTAAGGGGACCCCCTGCTTAACGTTAAGGGGATAATTTGCTCAGAACGGACATATTGCCCTCTATTAAGAGTATATCTTAACCCAGATTAAGGGTGGACCCTGCTTGAGGGGACATTTATTTCTGTACAGAATGCTTCTTAAACCAGCTGAAGAGGCACTTTGGTGTACCCCTCTCATAAGATCTCACACTCTCTAAGTGGTATTCTGTACAAGGTTCTCACTACAAGAATCCACTGGCACACAGTATTCCTGCTAGGTGGCATCATTGAGATTGTAGAAATCTTTGGGTTGCATTCATGTACGTCTTAAGCGCGGGAGGCAGGCCAGTGGATTCTCAAGCCTCTAAGCCTAGTTCGTTAAGAATTCTTCTCCCATAGAAGGTAGTGAGAGTACAGAATACCACTTAAAGAGTGTGAGATCCTATGAGAGGGGTGCTTTGGAGGGACATCTTAAGAGATCTGACAGGACAGTGTAGGGACAACTACTCCAGATTATCTCCATTGCTTGTTTATGGTGTGTATGTGAGGTGGGGTAGACTGGTGTCTAGACGATCAGACACCAAGCAACCGACTGTGTAAGCTCCTGTAGGTGTCAGGTAGGTGTCTGCGTAGTGTCTGTGAGGTTAGAAGTGACTCTATACCACCTTATTAACCCTTTAAGGACGGGTGTCTGTGGCCGAGCTACTCCCGTAAGGACGGGTGCTGGGGGCAGTTTCTTTCCCTAAAGGACGGCCACATAATAGTTAAAACTCATAATTCAAGTTTGCAGCCACGCAATATGATACATAATCATAAATATTCTGTTTCTTTTGAATAGAAATACTAAATATGATGTCATATCTACACTTTATGAAGATTTCACGAATATTACTCTATTATTTTTTTGTTAAAACCCTTTTGTTAACATTTGAGCGATGATGCCTCCAGGCATCATGCGTCTTTAGTGCGGTGATGCCTCCAGGCATCATGCGTCTTTAGTGCGGTGATGCCTCCAGGCATCATGCGTCCTTAAAGGGTTAAAAGTTGTCTGTTAATGTTTCCATAGTGATAACTATAATTTCCTTTTATAAATAATCACTATAAAGGCGTTTTACATAATGTTACTTAAGAAATTATAAAAATCCATGGTGAATCAGTTGAGATAAATGACATTTAAATAAGGAGACTGGAGTGGAGGTAAAAACATTTTGAAACATTTATTTTAGCTGGGACATACTCAGTCTGGCGACTGGCCCAAGCATGATATTGACTTTACACAAAGTTTGAATCCTTTCTTATGGTATGCAAAAAACCATGACAACATATACAAAATTAGTGCTAAGTGTCAGGGTGATTCGACACATGGTAAAGTATACCATTGGTGAGGTGTTGCGATTCCATAAACCCATGTTGCCTTTTTCATGACCATGTCGCTATCATAGCAAGGGAGGTAGCTAGGATAAACAAGCATTGATAATAAAATGACATTTTAACGAAAAGTGAAAATGATCACTAGCTGCGCGAATGCCCTGAGGCATAACATATCCTCTTTTGTTATGAATCTTTTCCTCACAAAATTAGTTTTAGCAGGGGTTTATGTTCCAAAAAAATATAATCTTTGAAACTCATATCGTCATATTGCATGAAATATTCAAGAAAATCCACTTGATGAAATTCTATTTACCAAATAAAAATTGCAACTCCTGAGCTAACAAATCTAATTCATGTACGAGGTGAGACAGTAGTGAATGGAACAAAACTAGAAATACAAAAATACACATTTCTTAAATAATAAAACATGAATAGCCGAGAGCTCTTCTATCGTCAGCTACAACTGTTTGTATATTCTAATTCATGTACGAGATGAGGCACTAGTGAATGGAGCAAAAAATAGAAATACAAAAATACACATTTCTTGTAGCAATTAGCGGCCATAGATGTGCCATCTCAAACGTCGTCCTTAATTAAAGTCCGTGTCTGGCCCCAGGCTTTGCTCCTGTCGTGGTCCCCGATTGGTCAGTGCCCACCCCCGCAGTTAGCCTTGACAGGGACTGGGCGTACTCCATAGAGACTGAGCCGCTTTTAGCCAGCCTCAGACCGACAGAGCCTGAGGGTGTGGGGCGTGGTGGGAGTGGATGTAAAATCCATGAAGCCAAGGAGACTGGCTCATCGGATCCCCAAGCCTCTCACTCTCCCAGCTGAGGAGAAGAAGTCTCCATCGTTGCCTCTGACAACCACCCGTGTCAGGAGCATGGGGGGAGAGTGGCAGTTGGAGATGCCAGTCTTTCTTTGTGCAAGGATCATCCATGAAAAATGAGGATCGAGACAAGATGGATTTCACTCACATGGATTCAGTCCTAAAAGATGTTGCACTCTTGTGAAAAGGAATCCAAGGGGTCTGTTTAATAACGTATGCCTGCAAGAGGACAGTCTTCAAGGAGAAATGACAAGTTGACAAGTGGGTTACAGAAAATGACCCATAGACTGAATATAACCCGAGCCTTTTAATTGTTTGTTAGAGGGTGCTCGCACGCACTATATACGTTGCCTATAAAGGCTTAGAGTGGTCACATACATTTCCAGCGTGCTAAGAAAAGATTATCCCTTCACTATCTGCGTGCTATTCGCTGTGCTATTGGATAGGGAGCAGGGTGCCTGTGTCTGAGGGTCCTGGAGGCATGCCCAGCTGACCATGACCAATCATTAAAAAACTGAAATAGCTCATTGACCAACTGTTGCTTGATATGTTTTGATCCAAGAATCCGACAGTTAGAGAAGTGGCAAAGTGCAAGTGGGTTACAGAAAACGAATCATAGACTGAATGTAACCCAAACCTTTTACTCGTTAATCATTTAAAATTGCATGCTCATTCATCAATGATGAACATACCATTTTCTCCTAGTTTCTATAATGTCACGCTCATTTATCAATGTGCATGGTAGAAAAGTTAGCTTGTGAAAAGACCATGCTGTAAAATCACAGGAATTCCACAAATTCCACCTTTCCTTTGACATCAGAGGGATACTTGAGATACCCTTCTTGGTGACATTCCCCAGATACTGATATCTAACCAACCACTTGATAAAACAAGTTTTAATTGATGACATTACGCCCTTTTGAAACTTGTGAAACTCAAGTGAGACTAGTGAGCTACGATCTCTCACGGTTCCCCGGCCCATCTACTGCCGTTGTCCTACGTCCTTCCCGTTTCGGCCCTTATATTATTACATACCTATAGGCGAACGTCAGTCATATACGACCCTCTCACGGGGGTGTAGTATATCGCTCCTACGGCCCACTATGGCCACTGTATGTAACTAACTCGCCGCACCGCGCTAGGCGTGCGTATTCGACGTCATCGCGACCAAAAACAACATGGCGAACGTCGTCGAATCGCGACTTTAAAGTCGCGATACATGCCCCCCACAACAATTACAAGTTCCTAATGACCAATCGTCGAGGTAGCTAACATACGGCTCTCACCTGACACCGTTTAAATTGCTTAAATATGCGAAATCCATCGATAATAACAACACGCCGTTCAACTTGGAGCGCAACGGGCGACGCACAGACAAGTTTACGCTGATTCCCGGGCGGTTCTCCTACCCCTCTCCAATCGCATTCTCTGTTAACTGCACGTTTACCGAATAACAACCAAACATCCGTTCGGCGAGTGACGGTATTATCGCGCATGCGCAACGTGCACATCCTGCACAACTTCTGGTTCGTAGCAGACAGTGTCAACATGAAGCGATTGTCACTCGACAACGCGATAAATGGCGTCTTTCTGATCGAATAAAGGTATGTAATAATAAGAAAACCTGTGGTGGCGTTCGCCCCGACGCCGCAGGCGGAGTGGCGAACGTCCACCACAGGTGACCGAGAACTAAGACATAGTTCTGGCCACAGTCAGGGTGTTTTCTCCTAGTCCACAGTGCTCCACGGTGCTGCTCTATCAGGGTCTACCAGGGCACTGGGGCTACCAGGGACATGGTGTAAATGTAGCATTAGGGCCTCCATCCACTGAGCTCCTGAACTGCCCTATGGTGCAGCTCCTAATAAAAAATTCAAAATCGCGTCGGAAGGTAACCTCTCATTGGGGCGGTTGACCAAGTCTCTGTGATTAGGCTCCATTTAAAAATGTGGGTCTACGATTTCTTCTCAATGAAAAACCCAGATTGTAGGGTCTCTATAACATTTCAACATGTTGAAATGGCAGTGGGTAATAGGAAGCATCGCAGAGCATTCTGCTGGGAATATCGCTCTCACATGTGTGATAGATCACAAAATTATGAAAGTTTGGAATTGCCGGATGCCCTGCAAATTTGGAGATTCTTAATAGGGTTTAAGTGTCTCAAACCAATAATTTCTTATTTTGACTTGGAAGAGAGCTTTTAGTACCTGAAAAAGATATATTATTGTTCTATATCATTGTTCTATGTGTAATGGTAAACATTATCGATGCTATATTTCATGGATTACAATGCATCATGTATCTAAAAATGAAAAAAACCCTAAGATATGCACCTGCGCTCTGGTTGTATCGTGGGGCATATCCGGACTGTGCTAAACCTTTTTTTACAGGAGATCCCATTAAGATGCGTGCTGAAGTGGCATGTCTAGACATTTCTCTACGTTTTTGCACCCTCCTAATAAGTCTCCGATTTATACCTTGTGTATCGGAGCAATATCAGTAGGTCTTAATTTCTATAGTAGTGAGTGGACACCAAGCCTTTGGAACACCTGAGGAGGGTGACCTTCCTCTCACGATCTTTGAGCCAGTACGTCAGGTTATTAAATCCATAGGGAGCCAAAGTGAACTGTCATCGTAGTTTTGAAACAAAGTTATTCAGAGACGATAGTTATAAACTTCACTTCAAAAGTAACAAACGAGACAAAAAAACATAAGTCTAGCCTCAAACCCCCATAGCTTTAGCAGTAAGCCTCGTTCTTACTGGCCACCGGAAATGGTGTTTTGTAGGTGGGTATCTGTGGTTTCAGCGGGTTCACTTTGGCTCCCTATTGGGATCTAACTACAACACAGAGGGCGCCACATACTTTGTTGACATAACCTGAAACAACAGCTGCAGGGATTGGTTGAACAACAAGTTCAAGTGTCTTTGTCTCAACGTGCGGCCAAAGAAAACACTGGAATAAGGTCATCTGACCTCAATCCACCAACCACGGTCAAGTTCTGAAGAAATGATACAAATTTCCGCGCGAAATTCGTCGAAAACCGCGTTCAAATCGGTCACTTACTCGCTAGTCGCGTAGCAGCCCTGTCATCCTCCCTATTGGGATCTACCTGAAAGGCTCAGGTCGGAAAGGGTAATCAGCCCCCATCATTCACACACGAGACCAGGGTTAGACTCCCTTTAGTGTTTACTCCGAGTGTGACTCATCTATTCCAATCAAGGTTTATGATCGTATGGGGAATGCAGCTGCCATCCCTTATCATCAGGCTTGTTAAGCTGAGAATTGAATTAGATTTACAACCCTGGCTTATGACTTTCATAGATGATGCTGTCAGCGTAATGCAGCTCGTGGTGTTATGTCAGACGTCAATGCGGCCATCTTTATATCATATTTATATCGTAATCACCAGGAAAACCTGAAGAATCAATAAGGTAATCAGCACATGAAGGTTTTGAGAGACTTAAAGGCATATCCTATAATTCACGGTTGCGCCACCTAGTGATTTTCAAATATTCCCATTCATCCATTGAAATTGGTTATTTGTGGCATATTCCAAACTCAAAAGACCAAAATTTGGGTCTTGTCTACTTTGACCTAATCCTATAGGTAAAGAAATGTCCTGAAACTTATGGTTTTCTTCAATTCTTTCAAAAACAAGGACGGTCACCTATGATTTTTAAAACCTAAATAGGTAGTACTATACATAAACTATATTCTGTGAAGATTGGTAGAAGAAGAAGTGGCGGTGGTTGGTGGTGCCACCATGGATCGTTATTTGAAATATCAGATATGGCTCTATTTAACCCACAGCAATACGATCCGCAGTGCTGTGAAGGTCCGCGTAAAAAGTATCGCAAAAAGCAGTATTTTACGCGGCGATGCACCTATGCGATTACGACACGTTCCGCAAAATTTCTGGGGCAACGTTTAGGCCCTCGGATCGCTATTCTGTGATCCGCAGCTCTATCGTAAGCGTGGAGCAACGGGGCCCTGAGGGTATTTCCCTTATATAATCTAGCTAGCTTGTTTTATCAAACATGTTCCTCCGTATTTGTCAGGGATGATCACCTGAAAAGGTAAGTTGGATCGCAAAAATCCCTCAGAATCCTTAAAATGTTACAGCCCTCTAGAACATAGTTTTAATCTCGACTGTTTTATCTTATAATCTGCGTTTGAAAAAATAGAATTGTGCTTCTCAGGGAGCGGTCAATAATAATGGCTGGGGGCACAGTTTAAAAAATATATTTATCTATTTATCTCTTCTTTTTTTTTTGGGGGGGGGGGGACTTTTTTTTGGGTATTCCATGGCGGGGCCAACTTTTTTTGACTGATCGATATTTCAAAAACTGTGCCCCCAGCCATAATTAATGGACGCTCCCTCATGACACTTGCTGGCAGAATTAATCTCTCCTCGGTGAAGACTTTAAGCAGGTGCCTAATGACCGATCCCATCTTAGCGCTGCCTCTGAGCGACTAATGATGATCTGTTCATCAACACTTGCTGGTGTCGAGAGGCTGGAACTGCCGAGAGTCTCACACACGTTTCAAGCCCTGGTTCCATTCACCGATTATTTGGCACCGATCTGAAGTCAGAACTAGCAACCGATTATTTGGGATTTCTGATGTAAGGTCAGTGAATGTAAGGCCTGGCGTCCACCTACTACGGTAGACATTTAAACGTCCCGATATGGCACCGATATAAAAAGCAAATATCGGAGACATATCGGGAAGGTGCAATATCGTAGACATATGTCTAGACATGCCAATCCACCGCGCATTGTATAGGGTTTTTATCGGTGTCTAATCGCAGAAAAGTGGTCAACTGCCCCGATATTAGGTGACTTTCCGACGCGATTTTGAACTTTTATCGGGAGGTGCATCGTAGACCATATCGGAGCCATATCGTAGTAGATGGACACCGGGCCTTAATGCGACAGAGTGGGAAATGGTCTCTAGCTATTTTGACGAATATCATGCAACGAGGATCGACCAATTATCTGAGATACCTAATTTGCGATACCTTGGACACCTTTCCATTTACTCAAAACCCGTCCCAACGCACTCTGACACACTACGATACAGGGCTTCTGACACGGCTATGATGCAGGAATTCCGTGTCGTAACAGTGTCAGGGTGTGTCACAAGCAGTGGGTGAGGGCTTTAAGGGGGGCGTCCACCAACCACGACAAGGCTACGACAAGTGCCGACATGAAAGTTCCTATCGGTGCCTTGTCGCAGCCTTGTCGTGAGAAGGGGGGCTCTGTCGTAGACGTTGCTGGTTACCGTAAAAAAGGCGTCCATGGTCCCGACACACTACCACAGTGATATCGAGGAAACACTCCACAACAAGGCTCCAGTCGTGGCAAAAATCGAACCTGTTCGATATTGTCGTAACCTTGTCGGAAACCCCCCAACAGGCCCCAGACAAGCTTCATGTCGCAGCCTGTCGTGGCCTTGTCGTAGCCTCTTGTCGGGAACTAGGGTCGACCAACCACGACAAGGCTACGACAAGGTCTCCATTCGTAGGCCTGTCGTGGACCTTGTCGGAAAGCCATTGTCGTAGCCTTGTCGTGGTTGGTGGACGCCCCCCTTACAGGCCAGGAAGCCACTGGCTTAAGGCCAGGAAGCCACTGGGCTCCCGACACACTATGACAAGCGTTCCAACCTACTACAACACAGGAATATTCAACATTCCCACACAGTGAGGATGCAGTAATTCGGTTTCATACTCTGACGTTCTATAAAACCAAATTTTTCAACATTTTGAAAAGGTTATGATGCAGTAATTTCGATTCATAGCTATGTCGTAGCAATGTCGGAGCGTATCGGAGCCGTGGGTGCCTGGCTTAGAGCTGGGTACCCACTGGTTCCGACACACTCCAACATGGTTATGACATGGCTACCAATATAAATTCATGCATTGTAGCAGTATCGAAAGGTTAACAAATTCTGTATCGTTATGTGTTAGAGCACGACACTAGATTCCCCCATTGTTGCAGTATCGGAAAAGTGGCAGATTCTGTGGCGAAACATGTCAGAATATGACATTAGATTCCTCCATTGTCGCAGTATCGGAAAATTGGAAATTCTAAATCGTAACATGTAAGAATACAACAGTAGATTCCCCCTCTGTATCAGTATCAGAAAATTGTCAAATTCTGTGTCGTTACATGTCAGAGTACGACACTAGATTCTCCTTTTGTAGCTGAGTCGTAAGGTTGAAGATTCTGTGTCGTAGTGTGTTGGACCGCTTTGCGTATACATAGTGTGTCGGGAGCTCAGTGGGGTCAGACCTTCACCTTTCCATCTTCTCTCTCTCAGGTAAACACGTGAAACCCATTTAACTGTCACCTCTAATTGAGTAATGACGACACTTGACCTTCAAAATGGCTTCCAAACTATACAATTCACCGCACATTAAAGAGTAAACCACGAGCCCATCGACGGTTCCAAAGGTAATGAAGTCTTCAGTGTATTCTCCTCGTTGGCTGCTGGTACAGTCCTAGAATACTACGTCATCTAAAGGGAAAAATACTTAATTTTAACATGCTCGTATATATTCCTACATCAAAAATAAACTGTTCAACATATACGAAATATGCGGCTACAAATCGTTTTGTGTGCATTTTTGATAAAAAACAACAACCCCAAAACCCCAAAAAATATCGAGGTAGAGGCCTATACATATACTGATAGAAAAAATCTACTCCCATTTTTAGGCACCTACACTATGACCCGCGCCTTCAGAACAATAGAACCTGATATTTCCATATCACATGTACAATAAATGATTTAACGGTTATCACGTAGAAAGACGCATTCTGTAAATACCTGATGAAGGATTGCAAATAATCCGAAACGTTGTATTCTAACAGCAAATGAATATCACCTGTTACTTCTACTTCATTTCTTTGTCTCTTGTTGTGCCTTTTCTCAAACAAGAATTCATTCTGTAAATATTTCGGTTATAATAGAAGTTTCAATAATTTCCTATTAATCATCTCGCTTCTGGTATCTTTTCTCCATAGACATATCATTAGGAACTTGTATCCAACGCTCATGAGATATTTAGGAAAATATCCAATGGGGGATCATGTCCCAGATATTAGCCTATTAGTCAATAGGAGGGGTGAGATAAATTCAGAAACCCATTCAAGTTTAGGGTCAGAGATTGATCCAATCTGGTTTGGATCGCTACGTAAGTCTAGCGGCATCGCCTTGTGAATTACTACATGATTCAAATAGATGGGATATGAGCTCTGACCCTAAACTTTCATAGGTTTCCTCTATACAGTGTAATGCTGTCCTTATTCTCTGATTTAAATATCTCGTGGGATCTGAAATGATCGAAGTCCACTCTAGGTGGTTATTAATAGACTCGCCTTTGACTTAATTTCAGTCTCTCACATTAGATGTTGAACTGCCAAAGGATCAATTTGGATTATTTATCTGTTGCAGATTCTTTAATCAATGACTCCTGTCATTCAGCAATGGGTTTATTGGCCTGTTTCAACGTGCGGATTTTCGGCCCTCATAAATTTGTCGGCTAGCAACGACCGATTATTCCAAGTTGACAACCTGCTTAGCGTATGTATGACAGAAGACTTAACAGGTACATAGTCTCACCCCTACAGCCCTACACAGGGTACACAGGGTACACGGTCACAGCTGAGACCCGTTTGAAGATCAGACGTACCTTCCTGTTGTTGTGTGAGAGATGGCCAAGTATCACGTAGCCGACACGAAAAAGTCCATATCAATAAGATGAAGGTGGGGAGGGCCACTGCCCTGAAGAGTAGACACATGGTGAGTCGTCATAATAAATCACATAGATGTGTGGGGAGGTATGAAGTGATGGGCAGGGATTGACGTTTTAGGTAGAACGGTTTGCTGTGCATTTTAGGACAGCTAGTGCTTGTGGTGATACAAATGCTTGAGAACAGCCTCTGTGATCTGAAATCCAACTGAAGACTCCCTCTATGAGGAGACACTAGAGAAGAGGTGGTTGTTGTGCACCCTTCTCATAAGATCTCACACTCTCTAAGTAGCATTCTTTACAAGGTTCTCACTACACTCTATGGGAGAAGAATTCTTAATGAACTAGGCTTAGAGCCTTGAGAATCCACTGGCACACAATATTCCTGCTAGGTGACATCAGTGAAATCATAGGAATCTTTGGGTTGCATTGATGTACATCTTTGGCATGGGAGGCAGACCAGTGGATTTTCCAATGCTCTAATCCTAGTTCGCTAAGAATTCTTACCCATAGAGCGTAGTGAGTGTACAGAATATAACTTAGAGAGTATGAGATCTTATAAAAGGGGTGCACCGATACCCGTTTGAAGATCAGACATCCCTTCCTGTTGTTGTGTGAGAGATAGCCAAGTGTCACGTAGCTGACACGAAAAAGTCCATATCAATAAGATGAAGGTGAGGAGGGCCACTGCCCTGAAGAGTAGACACATGGTGAGTTGTCATAATAAGTCACATAGATGTGTGGGGAGGTATGAAGTGATGGGCAGGGCTTGACGTTTGAGGTAAAATGGTTTGCTGTGTATTTTAGGACAACTAGATGTTGTGGTGCTGGAGATACTGATAAGCTTGGCGGGGAGATTTGCTGATAAACTCCTTCAATATATGCAGGCGTGACCATGTCTCATGTGCTTGTCAGATGTCGCACTTAGCCAACCCGCTGTCAACGATGTGAGCAGGGACCTGTTTCACTAGTTTCGTGACATGTCTGTGACACCATACAGACATTGGGGTTGTCTAGTTTCGTAACAACACAAGTAGCTGCCCTTAGGTAAAGACAGACCCCAAACATAAGAATTAGACAAAATTACACGTCATGGACCTGTATCACTAGTTTTGTGACAAAAGTGTTAGATAGACATGAAAAGCGGCACCAACAGTGCAAGCAAGAATGGACAAAACAAAGTCTAATGTCTAGTTCTTATGAAACCGGACACACCATCTAGACGCCATCTAGACATGTCACGAAACTAGTGAAACAGGTCCCAGATCCTGTGGTCAGTGGAACTCAGCTGGATAAACCGAGGGGAGATAAACATGGCAGGCATGGTGGGCATACACTGCAGGTGCTTGATAGGCTGTGCATGCCTGAGCAATAGCTGACTCGTGCTTCCCCTTAATACGAGTCTCCTAGTGTGTGAGAGTGGTAGGAGGTGGACTGTGCCAGCCTCACAGTAGGTGGTAAACTGGCTCCTGTCCCTGCATCCTATGGCTACCCTCCTCTTTGGTATATTTATGGGCCAGTCAGAGAAGGATACATACTATAATGAACTTTATTCTTATTGTGTTTAATCATTTAATGAATGTTCATAATCAAAGACTTGAGCAAGTCTACGTGGCCCTCTTGACTTGAGCAAGTCTAGGTGGCCCTCTGCAATATGAGCAAAGATCTCTTTACTCCAACCTGATTTGCTGTGGAATCATATTCTAGAGAATCTTCAACTACTGACAATGGATTTGTCAGTTAATGGTGCGAAATGGCTCAAATCGAAACATGGATTGTTCATTGACTTTTAGTTTTTCAGTTTTCATGTATGGATTTCTGAAATAAAGCGTTAAAATGTGAACAGATTGTTGGTGGCCAACAAAAGGTCTGCAAAGGGAAAATGGCCGTATACCCCAACGTTGTGAAACCAGATATGTCAATTACCGATGCGTACAGCCTTCTGCCATGAATATATCGACCTGGCAGCCTCCCCATTGGTCCCCACAAAAAAGTCTACCCTAGGAGTGTCATTTCCAGTGGCCGAAATTTGGTACCGAATCCATTGACTGATTTCATAACACTTTTCATAAAAGATGTGTCAATTGAAACTAAAAAACCAGACAGGCTGACCAATTTCGGTAATGATACACGGAGAGTTTATCAGCAAAGACCGACAAAACACACCTCCAACTAAATCACTCATATTGATTTTATCCTTGATAAAATGGGCGATACTTAATATAATCTGTTTGTTTTAGAGTGATTTTTTTATATATATTTTTTCAATTTTGAGCTTAGCTCTCTTTATTTTCATTATTTTTCAGCAGGGTATGTTATGACTTTCCCTAGTAGATTACAAGTGATTTTTTATTAGCACACACTTCATCTCGAAGAAGGTCTTCCATAAAGGCATTTCATGTTAACATCGAGAATTGCCAGTGGGGTATATATTCCAATGTTCTATGTAGATAGACGAAACTTAGCTTGAGGCTTCTTACACCTAGGATCTACATAGGATCTACATTGAAACGAAAAGATCACGCCAAAAGTATATTCCAATGTGCCATAAATATTTATGTAAGAAAAATTATGAATGGTATTGTAAACCTACCACCAAATAATGATGGATGAGCATTAATGCATAATTAGAAGGAACTGCATTAAGCCAATGAAAATATGCCATGAGTTTTGGTTGAGGTGCAAACTCACAGGGCAGAGTAAAGTGAGATTACGTAGCAAACCAAATTGAGTAACATATTTTCAGTAGCGATGGATCAAGTGCTGTTCAGATGTTAGCTCAACCCTATTACTGACCAATTGGCTCATAGTTGTGACATCATCCCCCATTGAGTATCTTTTGGGCTTTGAGAACGAATTCCCAATGTTGGAAATCTATGGGGGGAAAAATACTAGGGGTGAGATAAAGTGTCAGAAATCATATCATTTTTGTATTTACCCACTACTCGAATATTTCGCCCGGATTCTCGTGTGTTCGTCTTTCACCGTCACTGATAATATAGGTGCTGACTTAGACTTGCTCAAGTCTTTGATTATGAACATTCATTAAATGATTAAAGAAAATCGGAATACAATTCATTATAGTGCACTGGACCTGAGCCAAGCACAAATATTGAAATATATAAGAAAGGTATGAGAAATGTATTAGTAAAACTGTGAGCTCTTGTATAGCAGAAGTTTAGGCATATATCCCATATGAAACGCCCTGAGAGCTGTATCTAGGCCAGTGTGTCAGCACACAAGCACCCAAGGTGAAGGCCAGTAGGATGGAGCATTAGGGCCAGTGGGTCAGCGCCTGTCCCACTTAGCAGGGATGGAGCATTTGGGCCAGTAGGTCAGCACCTGCACACCTACTGCCCCACTTAGCCTGGGTCAGTAGGACAGGTCATTTGGGTTAGTAGGACAGAGAGTTGGGAGTGAGCATTTGGGACAATGACCTTGACACTTTAATGCATGCAACCTCAATACTAGCTATATAAGCCAGCTACATCCATCATTCTGGGTTCTTAGACTGGCGTGTGAGGAACCTGTACCTGTGGAAATTACCAATAAAAAGAAGTATTTCAAAGTACCTCTGAGCAGATCTCATCTGTTAAGGGCTGACGCAGCCAAGAAGAAGTTCTCTACCTACTACATCCCCATGGACTTAAACTACAGTATTCTAGTGATAAGTTACTCCAGTGTTTGTGACATATTCTAGGACTTTACCAACTACAGTCCAAATACACTACGCAGCTCTCCCCATCTACGTATATACACTAGTATTTACCTCACCTTTACCACATATACAACCAACCATCATATCACTGTAGACCGGTACTACATGCTTGGTCTACAGTTCAGCCCAATAGTATGTGTCCTTCTCTGACTGGCCCATGAATCACTCAGAAGTGGTGGAGGGGTAGGATACAGGGACTGAGGTCAGTCTAGTGCTGACCAAAAAGCCCAATGCCCATCTACCGTTTTCGGAACATTCATATTCCTTTGTCGGCGACAAACGGACGATAATTTGTCTCAGCCAAGGCATCCTAGAGTGGGATTCATACAAACATATATAATCATGATTGCTGGCCTCCTATTGGGTAGGGCAGGTACATAGTCGCAGTAGGTCCATTTGTCTCACCAAAATGCCCCTGTAAATTTTAAACCTGTTTAAAGTCAAAATCTCATGAGATTCTATTCCTTGTATGAGGAGATTGTCGCCGACAACTCCAATGAAAAAACTGGTCTCCGCAAAATGGAACCATACAATTCAGACGAGGAGATTGTGTTCCACTACCGAATCTCAACAGGATTTGTCTCAGACAAACACTCTGTGAGGTACATGGATCCCATCGTGTGAATTCCATTTAACGGAAATGTAGGACAGCTAGGCAAGGATGAGCCACCGATTAGTGAACCACCTCCGTCAGATGTCCTTTTGTCGCCGACAAGTTGTGGTTTTTATGTTCTAAAATATATTTCCGCTGGCCGACGAAAACGACACCGATTAATTGAGTTCTTCTAATGTGGTGTTTCCACATTAATTTAGGAACATCAAATGAAAACTCTTCATCGACAAAAGAACATTGCAAGCAGGTGGTTTCACTAATCGTTGGCCGACTCCCGCCACCCCCTGTCTGGTATCCCGCTGTGATGTTCGTTTGTTTGTGCCCAGAGGCGCATTTTTCCTGAGATTAGCTCAATGACAGCTTTACAATTTGGCAACTAATCGTTCAGTCATTGTGCATTGGATATAGGTGCATGTGTACTGGTGGTGGTCAGAAAATTGTTTTTTCTTATGTAAGAATGTCTAAAGGCGGGCATCCACCAACCATGGCAAGGCTACAACAAGTGCTGACAAGATAGTTCCAATCGGCACCTTGTCGCAGCCTTGTTGTAAGAAGGGGAGCTTTACTACAGCATTGTCGGGGTGTGTCTGGAAGTGCACGCTCCACCAAAATTTCCTATTGTAGACCTCTGCTACACGCTCCCGACACGCTATGACACTCCATAACAAGGGTCCAGTCTTGGGAAAATATGAACATGCTCAATGTTGTCATAGCCTTGTCGGAAGGCTCCCGACAAGCTTCCAATCGTGGCCTTGTCGTGGCCTTGTCGTAGACTCTTGTCGGGAACTTGGATCCACCAACCATGACAAGGCTGCCAATTGTATGTCAATCGTGGACCTTGTTGGGAAGCCATTGTCGTAGCCTTGTCGTGGTTGGTGGACGCCCCCCTGAAAAGACAAGTAAAAAGAGTTTGTTCTATAATAGTGTGCTCATGGGAAACAATATATAGTATTCACCCTAGGGAAGATGCTGTGTTCATTAACGGGGCCGTTTTGGATAATATTTCAATAAGGCGAGCAGTACAGAAAAGTACGGAAATTCATCTGAAAAGAGCAGAAGTATTTCAGATAAGGGATCTGTGTAAGAAAGGGGACAGTTATGTCTCATCAGGAAATTAATGATCGGTACAGAACTCATATCACATTTTTGGAAGTGATTACAATAAGGTCAGCAATGCATGGCTTGCAGGTATTGGAAGTGGGTGGGGAAATGGACAAAAGGGAGAGGTTATCAATTCAGATACCAGGGGGCAATCCGCGGGATGTTCCTCAGCGGAGAAGCAAATTTATCTATGGCTTTATCATCGATAAAAATTCTTTGATACCGAATGCTAGAAGGAGATGGGGAGGCCTATGCCCCGAGGTGGATATGAGGGCGAAAGAATTATTATTACATTTACTTGAATTCTATATATCTGATAAATCGCTGACATATGATTATATAGAATACTGAACTACAATTTCTCCTAATTTCCTTCTACATGTATTGTCCTGTGTTGTCAAACTCTCATCTACATTGTCCTGTCGAATGTTCCAGGAACTACTTGTAAAAACGCCCAATTTGGGTGAATTGTATTTCCTTACTTGAATTAAAAAAAAAGAAAAAAAACAGAAGAAAAAAAAGGGAAATGTGGAGAATGCTACATATTTGATTACTCGATAAACGAAAACTCAAGCTGTACAATATGGTGTCATGAACAGAACATTAAGATTTGATTCTTTGAGAGTGGCAATCACATAAGAACAAATGACAGATTAGTCAGTTAGGCTTTAATTAGACCAGATTTTCTTTGCCCATATAAGGTGTTTTATATTAAATAAAAATCATAAAAAAGGACCAGAAACATGACTGGGAGAGCACACTTGTCTAACCCAAATTGTATGTCATGGAAAAGTTTGGAAAAATGTACGTGGAGAGAATATATACCATTATATTTTTGTTATGCTGAATAAAGTTTTTGCTAAAAAAAAAAAGATTTAATTCTATTTAGCCAAAGGGAAGATAGTGGCATATGAGGAGTGCAATCTCTGTTGTAGAAGGGATGATATTAAGCAATTTTTTGTGTCATAATGGTCAGTAGTTTGGGGGTACAATGAAGAGATGGTTAGCTGGTAGGTACATATGTGGGGTACATATGTGGTAACGATGAAGAATATTTTATTAGGAATTGAGGGGCAGAGTGAAAATGATGAGTTTTTTACTCTATATGCCAAGGCGTATATATACACCGTCAAAGAATGTTCTTTGCAAATGATCTGGATCGGATGCAGTACCTGTGGGCGAAGTATGTCTTAGTTCGAGGACATCTATCGTGGACATTCGCCCCGACGTCTATGAATGTACGGAATTAGACGAACAGTATAGTGCGCAAACGATATATGGTGGCAATCTAGAATAGAAAGACGTGAGGGTTGTCGTCCAACTAGAGGCAGGAGTGTCTTGGATAGTTATCAAAGAAAAGGAAAAAGAACAAAAAAAGGGAGCAAGACGAAAGGTGGTTTGTAACACTAACAGACAAAAAAGTGTATACAGCTTTTTAAGTAACCCAAGTTATAGTAGAGGGACGAGGATATGAATGCCAGGAGAATGTAAGGTTTATCTTAGAAAATAATTGCTTTGCTCTTTGAAAAATATGATATCATTTTCTGAAGAAAATTGAGTAGTCACCGGCCGACTTTAGACATACAAGTCCATTCATCCTAAGATGTATTCAAAACAAAAGTCGATCGGCGATGCTAGATTATGGAATGTTTTGATAAAAAAAATTTGACCATTTTTGTTTCCACCCGACGATCATCACACCAAAATATGATATAATCGGTCGGCGGTGCTAACTGACATGATCGGTGGTCATAATCGTTGATGTCACCAATTGTACGTCGGTATCAAGTAATCGCTGTGGGTGTGGTGTATACCTTATTTCGCCTGCTTTCTAAGGTCCAAACCGATTTAATGTGCATGCTGAAACCCTAAACCTCACTTCACTCAAAGTATTTTGATTTTGTCTGTTGTTGACCAAGTCGGCCGGTGGTAGCCTTATTGCATAATCTATGCACACTTAGCCCTTTAAGTACGGGTGCCTGTGGCCAAGTTACCACCTGGAGGACGGGTGCTGGTGGCACTTTATACTGCTAGAGCACGGGCACACAGTCGTTAAAACCCATAATTCCATTTTTCAGTTATGTTATATGATATATAGTCTTAAATATTTGATTTCTTTTGAATAGAAATACTAATAATGATATTATACATACATTCTGTGAAAGTTCCCTTGATGTTCCTCCATTATTTTTTTTTCCTCAAGGCATCATTCGTCCTGGCCTTGATGATGCCTCAAGGCATCATTCGCCCTGGGCTGGATGATGCCTTGAGGCATCATTCGTCCTAAAAGGGTTAATCGGTGAACATTTCTCTTCATGCCTTGTTTCCATTCACTGATCTGATCTGAATAAATCGGCGGTTCCCGACTACAGATCGGTGCTGAATAATCGGTTTGCGGCTTTTAAGGCGTTTCTGAAATCAGGTCACAGGTACCTGAGAATCAGTGTTGTTTTGTCTCCAATAACGATTTTAGGGTCAAGGGGCAGGCTTATAAGAGGGCAACCGCCATTGCTGAGGTTTCTGTCGGAGAATAGAAATGCCACTCTACACGAAGCACTACTTATGACTGTTGTCTCTGGAGCAGAGGGGGCACATAGAGGGAGTGTACCCTCTCGCTCAGAACCCTACTACTGTCCTCACAGGGGTCTATTTGTGCAGTACGAAATGCCCATGATGGCACTCTCCATACACAGTCCTGCTTTTCTAAGTGAGGCTGGAGACTGTAGAGAACTCGACTGGAGTTTCTCTTCCAAGCGGAGTCTTTGACTCACTCACTGCTTTAACTGATTGCCTGCCTTGCTGTTATTTCTTTTTAGATTTTTTTTTTTTCAAATTCTGTGTAACACAGTTCTTCCATTTGAATTACAAACTTGATATTTAATAGCCTCCTGTGCAAGTATGAACCTACCCATCCTTAGAGGACTAATAAAACAAAGACAAATATATGAATAGATACATAGAGAGAGGAGAAAAACGTGTTCGTTTCTCCTCTCATGCAGAAGCAGGCCTTCATTCTAGCCTGTACTCCCCACTTTTCAGTGGTGAGAAAAAGTCATAAAGAAAAAAAAAGTTTATTGTCAAAGATTGTTCATCGTATAATTTAGGGGGTGGGAGTAGAAAAAAAAGAAGAGATATTACAACATCACTGAAGCATTATGTAATTAAACAATTACGAAGGAATGATCAAAGTCACACAAAACTATAGAAATCTCCATGTATACAAATCGATATCTTGAATCTGGAAATGACTCCTTTTTAAAGCCAAAAGAAATATTGACAATTGTATCTCTGCGGGAACGATTCATATATTTTCTCGTATTTTTGGGTTTTATTGCCTACCACTGTCTCTGTATGTGCGAAAGACACATTATTGTTAAAAGAGAATGATAACACATACACATCTATAGTGAATCTACGATTTAACAAGCAGGTGTTTCAAAGCGTTTAACTATTTGGCATTATTTAGATAATATTAAGCCATTAACCCTTTAACAGCAGGAAGATGCCTCCAGGCATTTCCCTGGCTACAGCAGGAAGAGGCCTCCAGGCAATCCCCTGGCTATGGCAGGAAGATGCATCCAGGCATCTTCGAGGCATCATTGATACTTATATAAAAAATTCACTAGATAAAAAGATAATTGTTTGATTCAATTTTTTTTTGACAATGTATAAGAGCCATATGGAACTTTGATTTGTTATAACAAAATATGATCAGTCACAAAGGTAAATTACTTAGATCACATGACATATCATGTGACATTGCTATTTCCAAAAAAAGGTGCCTGTTGTAGCAGGGTCGTTTTGGCAGGGAATGCCTGCCATGTAATCCTGAGCAGGGAAACTGGGTGCTGCAGGGAAAGGGTTAAGGACGGGTAGCTGCGGCATAGCTGCCCACATAAGGATGCGTTCTAGTGTCAGTATATACAGCTAGGGGACGGGACATTATCACCTGAACTTATAATTTGAAGGTTCCATCACATTGTAAAGTCTAGAGGCCCAGACTAGCTAGGTGTACTCAAACACAGATGTACTATGTGCTACTATGAGTCAAGAACTTAACTGAGCATTAATACTGAAGCTGATGAAATGACATGTGCATCCAGTTTATATACATACAGCAGGTGGCATCTGAGTTCAGGGTAAGGTTGTAAACTCTGTGCTGGGATTGGCTGTGGGAGTCACAGCCAATCAGAACTGACCAGTCTAATTCCGGTCTGTCGCACATGCCAAGGAGGGCCACTCATGTCACTGACAACTCAGGTGTCAGTGAGATGTCATAGCGCCCTGGCCCATCAAGACAGGGAGGGAGCTACTACAAGATGGCGACTGTCCTAATGCAGTCATTTTGCTACTAATAAATACGGGCAATTTGGATGACTTTATCTCTTTGCATAGAAACCAATATAACGGGTCACGATAGGAATGTATAGACTGGAACTTTACAACGGGATACAGTTAGTCATCCTTGATATTTAAATTTTGTTTTCTCAAAACCGAAAATATGATGGTACATCTACATTTTGTGAACAATTAATCGGTGAGGGTGCAGCGCATGTTGTTTCTTCTAAGATTTCTAGGTCCATACCGATTTAAAACTGCCCACTCAAAACTTGATCCTCACTAATGAAATCAAAGCATTTTGTCGGTTGCTGATGAAGTCGGTTGGTGGTGGCGTTATTACATAATTTTCGCCATAATAATCAGTGATCCCCATTTCAAATACAAGGCTGTCTCTATACACCTTCCAGACTGCAGATCGATGCAGAATAATCGGCCAGTGGAAAATGGTTTTTAAAGATACAAATTCCTACAGTCAGTGCAACTTCCAAAAATACACTTTACCTGCGCTTTTGCGGGGTTTCCATCTGCCAACTAAAAACCCACTGATACTTTTCACGCAATAGGGGACAGAGCCATTGTTAGTTCACGAAGCAGTCACTAGGTGGTCAGGGGACAAACCTGTATTCTGGCTCTTTGTTCTTACAAAATTCAACTGCCTTTCAATATTTTACCATGATTCCCTTGACTCTCTACACCCATCCCAAAGGAGGATGACATAATAACTAAACCCAAGACATGATATTTTCCATATTGAACACTTTATATAGATATGTGAGCAAGGCTACAGTTGTGACATTTCCCAATTATCGCTCACTTCTTTTCCACCTCCTTTAGTGAAGAACACCTACCTTTTTACCTCCTTTAGTGAAGAACACCTACTCGGGGGGGGGGGGGGGGCGTCATGGCGGCGCCCATGGATCATAGGCTATATGCCGTATACAAAAGTTGGTCGATGGATCTCCTTGTGAATGGTCAGTAGTGCATAATCTGTTACCTGCACTGCAGAAATGCGGTGGACACTCACCGACCTTAGGTAGTAAAATGCAGAGCATCACTGATTAATTCAATGTGCTTTGATTTTTGAATGTGGGTGCAGAAGTCGGTCTGTGTTGCCATATTGCATAAAGTGGGATTCACACGATGGGATTCATGCACCTCACTGGGTGTTTTTCTGAGACAAATCCTGCTGAGATTCTGTACCTGAACACATTTTTTTCATATAAGTTATAGGGATTCATTTCAATGAGACATGTTTACCTCCTTATAATTGTTAAAGACATTTCCCCCTAAAAAGGAACAAAATCGCATGAACTGTTGAGCCCTGTGAGGTACATGAATCCGACCGTGTGAATCGCACTTAAGGCAGGAGAGAAATGTCGTTAACCATTTCTGTATACACCTGGGACCTGTTTCACTAGTTTCGTGACAAAAGTGTTAGACAGACATGAAAAGTGGCACCGACAGTGCAAGCAAGAACGGACAACCCGAAGTTAAATGTCTAATTCTTATGAAACAGGACACACCATGTTTGGGGTCTGTCTTGTCCTAAGGGCAGTTACTTGTGTTTTTACGAAACTAGTCAACCTCAATCTGTCTGTATGGTGTTACAGAAGCCATCTAGACATGTCACTAAACTAGTGAAACAGGTCCCTGGTGCTTATTGCATTAAATGTGTCACATAATCGGTCGTTGTTGCGAAATGCCATAATCGGTGCTCATTATCGGCCGCATTACCAGAGAGCATGGAAGTAGTGGAGGCAACAATCATGGCGTCATTTGGCTCCCTTTAGGTACCCATCCTAGCTGCTGCAAGGTGTCTAGGTCTAACAGAACCTGCCCCTGTCACTGGAGCTGTTAACCATCCATTGGCGCGCCACTGGGTGAGGGAGAGGACCGCAGACCACAATGACATTCCTCAATTGGCAATCGCAGGCGGCGGTTCCCAGGGTGCAAACATTCTTATCTAATTTGTGAGGGTCGTGTTTCACGAGGCGCGGGGAATCTCAATGAGGCTGGGCCTCACGCATCACCGGATGGCCACGCAACCGGAAAACAGACTCAGCGCAGGTAGAGGCATATCGGACAATACACAGTGGCGCCATCTGGTGATTATCAAATTCTGGCAATTATCAATTCAAACCAGTTCTTTTGACCTTTTCTAATAGCCTTTTCGAATAGCAAATGAGTGAAATGTAAGATATTTTCAAATTTGACATAATCCACTGGGTAAATACAGGTGTTGCCGTTCAGCGCCGCCTGACGGCCCACTGTGTAGTTTCGCGGCCGCTCGGGCAAACACGGCCGAGTCCGAGGGCATGCATATAGAGACATATAGCAATCACACCTGAAGTGTGAACGGTGGGTGTGATTGCAGGAGGGTTTTTTTTTACAGACTAAATTCCTGGAACACACTAGAGTATCGTTTTATCGAGTCTGTGCTGTCTAAACTTCATAGTTTATAATTATCTTGGTTTTAGATAGGGAAAAGATAAGCATACTACAGCTATGCCTGCCAATGTATTAGTATGTATCCAGTTTCGGTGTCCCTCTGTTTTCTAAGATATATCTAGAGTATCACTGAGGTGATATGCATGTATGACCTATCAAATTGGAGCTAAAATACCATAGAATACAGTGCAATCAAAGTTATTTTTATGGTAATAGTCTACAAGCGTGTTATGAACATATTACGCTCATTCACTATGTGATACCATGCTAAAGTATACGTTGCCAGGTGTGTGTTTGGCTTCAGGTCTGCCGTAACTAGGCAGATAAGGTGCGACAACGGCCAGTGGAAAAAGGCCTATTAAGCCAAACCATGTTTGACTGATTCACACAGGAAAAGTACTGAAAAATCTAATTTTCTTCGATTTTTTCAAAAGCAAGGACGGTGAACTGTGATTCTGAAAGCTTGGATGTGTATGTGATAAGTAGGCCTACTATACATTTACTTTATTCTGTGAAAGTTTGAGGAAAATGACATGAGTTTTACTATGTAGAAAAATACCTTTTAGAACTTTTTCTGAATTAGCAATATGCACTTAGAGATCATATTCAATTTTCAGGAAATTGATATGGATTTTAATTTTCAAGATAAATTGTCCCATATACATTAAAAGGCATTCTGGCCCACTAAATAATCTAGGTTCGTATATTAAGATTCTTTTCTGTACCTCATACAAGGCTTATCGTTTAATGATATTTCAGTTTGCTCGCCAAAATAGTCTTAAGCGCCAAATCCACTAAAGCGATTTTCCATGCGAATTTGGGTTCGCAGACGTTCGCAGACTTTCGCAAACGTTCACAAACGTTCGCATGGATATGCGAATGCCTTGCGACAATATTCAATATATTATCGCATGGGATTCGCACAGTCGCATGGATTGCAGACGGACCTGGCGCTTAACACATCCATAAGGTCATTCATAAATGTTAAATAAAGTTGCCCAACATCGTCCCTAAGTCTCAATGACATATAGAAAAGTGATTTCGTGTACATTAGCTTTTGCTTATTCAACGGGCTCCAGGTGGTAACTGGTTATTAGAGAATACTGGCTTAGGCTTCGTGGACGTTGTTCTGTCCGTGGTCCTTGGCCTGATTTTACGGCCTGAGCTCGAAGAGCGAAGGCCGTAAAATCAGGCCAAGGACCACGGACAGAACAACGTCCATCGAAGCCTGGACTGTATTCTTTTTATTATATGCCCTCAAATCGTTATAATTAGTTAAATATTTACCTAAACGCCATTATCAAAGTTGCCGGGCACAGCATCGTGTACTTGAATCGTGGTTTTCGCGACAACGTCGCTATCGATATGATAGCGAGGCTGGAGCCTGTCTAAAAGTTACACTCTCCCAGCAGATCTTTTGCGGCACTATCGCTTGCTAATACAAGCGGTCGCAGGAAGAAGAGCGCAGAATCCCTGCGTGGAGAGTGTAAAAGTTACTGTGTGACGTCATAGTAACCGCTCACTCTCCCAGCAGATCTTTCATTTGTACTTGCACTTTCTAATCTCTGCTTCATCCGACCGCTATCACTCTCCTTGACGACGTTGTGACGTCAACGGTTTGTTTTCATTTTGCGGTCGTGTAGATAGCAAGTCAATTTGTCTTCAACAACCGCTGGATAGTGCCCTGCTACAGGTTGGTCCGACAGTGTCTGGTGCTATGGCAAGCCTATTTCATTTATATTTTTAACCTCATATCTTGATCTTTTATATCTATAAATGTATTTATATACCGCTTTCATGGGTTTCAATGGTGTATATTTAGGTCGATCCTTAAACATTGCCTTACATATTTTTTCGCTGGTTCATATGTGAAATATACGGTCGGGAACAAGCTAACTGCTTCCTGTTTCGTGCACCCGGTGCCCGTACACTGAATTTCGTGCACATACATATGATATCAGAACATTACTCCCATACAGTATAGGCATCAGTTTCGTGCACGGGTATATAATAACATAACATTCGTCATAAACAGTTATTCCGCCGTTTCAATTCACCAGTTTAGGTTATTTAGATGATCGTATTTCGATGTTCAGGCTTGTTTTTTAGTGTAACTGTATATTGAATAAACCCATGTTTATATATCATCTACCGCCAATCTACACCGTCAATTTCACTTATAAATCAACATTATATCATATGATACTTTAAATAAGGGTTGACAATGTCAGTAAAGTGTGGACATAAACGATAATGACACCGAAATGATAAATCTTTCAGGAAGAGGCAGGTTGATGTGTTGATGTCTTGCAGACGTTGTTCATATCGGCTATTAAAAATGCGCTTTATACCCAGCGTTTACACTAGACGATTATGGGCGACGATTATGGAATTTTGTACCACCTGACGACTTTTAATCGTCAATGAGTAGAAAAGGTTTAGTGTAAGCACCAACCGCGTGATGACTACAGATAAATTGATCGTCTAGACACCTGACGATTCAGCAAAAACTCACATCTTGTGATAACCCTTGTTATCTTTTACGTTTGATGAGATAGATAGATACGCATTGATAGATTGTCAATATTAATTCTTGGATCAACGACTATTGAGACTGATATTGCGTAATCAAGCACCAGATGAGGCCTATAGGTTACACGATCTACAGTTGTCTTTTGCAATCGCCGGGTTTGTATAAATTGCCGAAAGCCATGAACGTTTAGGCAATTTTGTCTTTGAAATCCATTTCCCACTAGTTCCCCAAAACGTCGGTCACTGGTGGCCAAAGACTGCATATTGTGCCGGATGTCCATCTACCGATTTCGGGTTGAACGATTAGTTCCCAAATCGTATACGAGTTAGTCACCTTGTGGCAGGCAGGTTATGTAATACCTCGCTCAACCCGCGACCCTCGAGGAGAGGGGGTAGAGGCTATTAGTCCTAAGCAAATCAGTCTACACCTACCGACAGAGATACGATCATGCACCCCACCGACTGAGTTAGGATTTGGGAACAGTGCCTTCAAGGTCCACTAATTGGTGCGGGAGGGCAAAAACCAAAGAAATCAAGTGTGGCACACCCTAAAAGCCTCACCAAGCGATTATTGAAGCTCCTTCGTTGGCCCTTGTCGGCGAACCAATCAACCCTGCTGTCCCAACATTCGCCGACAACATTTATCAACATGTTGATAAACTGATCCCCACCAATTTTGGAACTTTGAAACCACAACTTGTCGCCGACAAAGGGACGTCTGAAGGCGGTGGTTGACTAATCGGTGAGTAGCCTTGCCTAGCTGTCCTACAACTACCAACTCCGTTAGGATGGGTTGCCTGAGACAAATTACCGCCCGTTTGTTGCCGACAAACGTACATAAATGTTCCAAAATCGGTAGTATGTAAAGATTGGTGGGGGTACTGTATATATGCCTTGTTTGATCATCCAATTCTGTCTTTTAACGATGATCTTTATCATCCGCCGCACTATTTGAGGAAGGGGACAAAAATCATTGATTTTCTTGTCATCCAATGGAAATCCCCATGAGCCATTTTCCACTGGGTGACGAAAACGGCACCGATTAATTGAGTTCTCCTGATGATCGTCTGGTGGTGGCGAACGACCGCATATCTGTTTCTAAAAATCGATGAGGGTACTGTGTATGCATTGTTTCTGCCGCATTTAACAGGTCCATACTGATGAAACTGTCTTCCAAACACAATAACCATCACAGACGATTTCAAACCCCTTTGATTCTGTTGATCTTTGACCAAATCAATCAGTGGTGGCCTTATTGTGTAATCTATATACAATTGATTAATGAACACTTCTCTGTATGTCTTATCCCATTCACCGATCTGGTGTCGGTATACCCCAAAAATCGATCGGTATGGTTCCCGACTGCAGATCGGTGGCGAATAATCGGCCAGTGGAAACAGGCTTTAAGGTTTCAGCGCTTTTAAGAACTGCAGCTGCTGGTGAACGTGATTTGGTGTTCGGGGAAGACTATAAATGATGGATCACGATGATGATGAGAGCTGACATCTACATAGATCCCTTATATAGTGCGTAAAGTTTATCTCACCCCTGGTATTTTTTCTCCATAGACTTAACATTGGAAATTCGTATCTAACGCCCATTAGACTTTTAGTAAGAATATCCAATGGTGGATTATGTCACAAATGATAGCCCATTAATCAACGTAAAGGGTGAGATAAATTCAGAAACCCATTCAAGTTTAGTGTTAGAGCTCGACCCCCATCTCGTTTGAATCACGTAGTAATTAATGCGGCTTCGCCTTGTGAATTACTACGTGATTCAAACTTGATGGGATACGAGCTCAGACCCTAAAGTCTCATAGGTTTCCTCTATAATATATCATAGGGAGACATAGTTTGGGTGGCTGAATGGAATATGCTCAGTGTTGTTTGTGTCGAAAATACCCAGCGAGATCGAAGAACGAGGTGTGTATTTCCAACATGAAATAACAGGAGCAGATATGCGATTAGACCACCCTCTTATTATTATTATAGACTTGGAAATCATTAAACATGGCATTTTCTCATTATCTTGATTTGTTTGCGATAATTACCTTTATCAATCTTTAGTGTCATAGAAATGATACCCCAATATTCGGACAATGAGATTGTGTTCCAGAACAAAATCCCGGTAGGATTTGTCTAAGACAAACACTTCGTGAGGTACATAAATCGCACCATGTGAATTCCACTTTAGAGAACTAGTCACACCAAAATGACCCATAAATTTCCAACGTATATAAAGTGGAATTCACACGGTGGGATTCATGTACATCACAGTGTTCAAAATCTCATGAGATTCTGTTCCTTTTAAGGGGCAAATGTCGCCAACAATTGCAGGGGAAAAACAAGTCTCAGTGAAATGGAACCCTACAAATTAGATGAAGAGATTGTGTTCGAGAACAGAATCTCAGCAGGAATTGTCTCGGACAAACACCCTGTGAGGTACATGAATCCCATCGTGTAAATCCCACTTCTGGTAAAGATCACGTGGGATTCTGTACCTTGTTAAGGGTATTTGTCACCGACAATTGCAAGGGAGATAATTTGTCTTAGGTAAATGGAACCCTACAGTTCAGATGAGGAGATCATGTTCCAGCAAAGAATCTCAGGGGGTTTTGTACCATCGTGTTAATCCCACTTAAGATAAAAATCGTGTGGGATTCTGTACCTATATTAAGGGTAATTGTCACCGACACCTGCAGGGGAAAAACTTGTCTCAGGTAAGTGAAACCCTACAGTTCAGATGAGGAGATTGTGTTCGAGCACAGAATCTCAGTGTGATCTGTCTATAGGGGAGCGTCCACCAACCAATACAAGGCTACGACAAGCGCCAACAAGAAAGTTTCAATCAGCGCTTGTCGCAGCCTTGTCATAAGAAGGGGGGCTTTACGACAGCATTGTTGGGGCATGTCAGAAAGCACATGCTCCACTTAAATTTCCTATCTAGACCTCTGCAACACACTCCCGACATGCCATGACACTCCACGACAAGGGTCCAGTCGTGGGAAAAATCGAACATGCTCGATGTTGTTGTAGCCTTGTCGGAAGGCTCCCCGACAAGCTTCCAATTGTGGCCAATCGTGAACCTTGTCGGGGAAGCATTGTCATAGCCTTTTTGTGGTTGGTTGACGCCCCCCTTGAGTCAAACACCCTGTGAGGTACATAAACCCCATTGTGATAAAAATTGCGAGTGATTCCGTACCTATGTTAGGGGGATTTGTCACCGACAATTGCAGGGAAAAAACTTTTCTCAGGTAAAAGTAACCCTACAGTTCAGACGAGCATGTTGTGTTCGACCACAGAATCTCAGTGGGATTTGTCTCAAACTCCCTGTGAGGTACAGAATTCTCAGGGTGTTCACTTTGGAGAACTTACCTCCGGGTATCTCCTCCTGGCGCTGCAGGGCACACGTGGTCTCTGTGGACTTGCAAGGGACGGGCTGGAAGCTGCCCTGTTTGAAGTAGGCGCCACACGCGGGGTCCTTCGTGCTGTAACACTCATAGCACTGCAGGGCAGAGGCTGAAACACACAACACACATCACAGTCAGATAACCGCATGACAGAAGCAGTTTACGCATCTTTACACCACCACGTACACACACGTATATGCCGCATATGGAAGTGTTTAAATAGACAATAATCGATGGTTTTGTGGACAGGCGGCCGTAAACCACGAGTGTATTACGACGTCAACCGCGAGTGGTTTACAGAGCTGCCTGTCCACAACATCATCGTTTGTTGCATTTATTATCCATCTTTTCGAATAAACTAAACCCAGTAATTGCCATGTTAACGGGTATAACACGAGGAACTATTTCTTTGCTCTATAGCAAAAGGGACTATTTTTCCCGTATACCATGGTTTTGAGGCCGTATACCACAGGTTTGAATCCGTATACCACAGTTATGGTATCTGACAGGTTTTATATAATGGGTAGTGGTTTACTGAGTCCCCATACATTTTCAATGGGGGATTTGTATACCATGGATAATAAATCACAATATTGACTGGTTTCAGAGTTGACGCATAGTAATATCCGACCTTAAGCGAGGATATTGCGTAGAGTCATCTCCGAGGAGCATACAACTGCTTTTATCTGAAACCAGTCTATATTGTATTTATTATCCAGTTTTTTTTACAAGTGGCATGTCAATATCAGTTTGTTTTAGTTATGTACTATTTTCCCATACGCATTATTTTTCAGTATTCGCCACCCGGAGCATACAACATATCCGTATGCGCCGGGTATGTCCATACAGACTCCCTGTGTGTTTTCTATGGACACTTTGTATCAGGTGGATAACAAATGTGAATGCACCACTCTTGTGCGCCTATAGGGCGTGTGCAACATAGTTTTTGTGTGTATACACAAGCCTAATGGCTACATTCGCCGCCCAGAAGTGCTAACACAAAATGGTGTGTTTGTGAGCTATTATTACCTATTTTACCTGATCATTGCTTCTGAGATATTAAATCATCCTGGGGAGACCTACCTATCAAATAGTATCTTACATACACGCCATTTTCTGTTGGCGATTCTGGAAGTCGCTGCGCTTCTCGCTTGGTGTGTATTCTGTTTTAGGCCCAGTTTACACCTACTGATTATGACCACTGATTCTAAAATCGGGCACCACCGACCAATAATTACACATTCCAGATAACAAAAGAAATACAAATTATACAACTTGTATAACGTGGCACTACCGACCAAATTTGGAGGCCTCTGATGATTTCAAAGTGCTTTGAATGCCGGGGAAGGTACCACGGATTTTGTCAAACACTCCATCGGGAAGCACCTCTACTTTTTTTTTAATGGAAAATAGTGGATTTACTTCACCGACAACTATATTTATCATAACGCTTTTTCACATAGAGAGGCTCCCGCGTTGTGCATTGAGATAAGGAAACAATTATTCCTTGTCAGGTTTAAACACCTAAATGACTTACAGTATCACCAATTACTATCAGGCCGGGCGTCCGCCTACTGCGATATGGCTCCGATATGGTCTACGATGCACCTCCCGATAATAAATCAAAATCGCGTCAGAAGGTCACCTAATATCGGCGCAGTTGACCACGTTTCTGCGATTAGACATCGATAAAAAACCCATACAATGCGTGGTGGATTGTCATGTCTAGACATGTCTACAATTTCGCACCTTCCCGATATGTCTCCGATATTTGCTTTTTGTATGGGTGCCATATCGGGAGGTCTAAATTTCTATCGTAGTAGGTGGACGCCAGTCCTTACAAATATTGGGTTGGGGGAGCACCACCAACCAATACTTTTCCTCCTGATATTCTATCAACGCATAAATTTTCAGTCGGTAGGTTAAACTGGGCCTCAGGCTTGCCAGGTCCACTACACATTGAATTGTCGGTACACATGGAACACACAATTGGGGAAACGTCAGGGGTAACGATTGTTAGCACAGATACTGTAGCTGTTAGGAGCACAGAGGATTCCAAAACCTTCAAATCTCTAACCAAAGTGATTTAGACAATAATCGATGGTTTTGTGGACAGGCGGCCGTAAACCACGAGAGGTTGACGCGTAGTAATACACGAGCGCTAGCGAGTGTATTATGACGTTAACCTTGAGTGGTTTACAGAGCCGCCTGTCCACATAACCATCGTTTGTTGTATTTATTATCCATCTTTTCGTATGAATTAAACCCATTAATTACCATATAAACGGGTATAACAACAGGGACTATTTCTTTGCTCTACAGCACAAAGGGGCTATTTTCCCCGTATACCATGGTTTTGAGGCCGTATACCACAGGTTTGAATCCGTATACCACAGTTATGGTATCTGACAGGTGTTATACAATGGGGCATGGTTTACTGAATCCCCATACATTTTCAATGGAGTTTTTGTATACGATGGATAATAAAATGCTAGAATCAATTGTAAACCTATAATTTTAGGACCCAGCTATACATACAACAAGGATGGATGTGATACATCCTTCCACCTCATGGACATGGAATCAGTTCCCTATAACATGCAGACTCAGGTTCATCTTTACCTGATTGTAGTTATTTTACTTTCTTGAGAAAGGTACTCGAAAGGTGTTTATTTGTATGTATTGGCGATTGGGTAGAAAATGTTCAATTTAACTGTGTTTTTCTCATCCAGGATGGCTCGGCCATGAAAAGGCTTGAGTTCTGATTCAAGATCAATTGACACTTACTCAACTTTTAAATCGCTCTTGAAAGCAAATCTGTTTAGTAGTGTACCTTAGCCTATGGTCTATCTTATTATGTCGTGATATTAAGTACTTCTGACGTTCAACTGATGCAACAGCCTATTATGAAATTTCGACACTGATATTATATAGAACTGCATCAAGAATTGTATAAATAGACAATACTCCACGAGTTTGGATGGGCCACAATCGTCATCGAGGCGAAGCCGAGTGATGATTAAGGCCCATTCAAACGAGTGGAGTTTTGTGTATTTTACAATTTGAGTGCAGTTCTGGATTTATCTCACCCCTTTTTATCAAATTAGACATCATCAAACTTTCACAATAATTAGAATAGACTTAGCAAATCCATATGACGTCATCTCAAATTCACTACGCCACGGCCGTAGCGTAGTATTGTCACTTTACGGGGGTGATCGTTGAGTATTTTTTTCTAATGTTATTCCTATGGCTAAACTTGTACAAGGGGTGAGATAAAGTGGGTGATTTGCCCTATGCGTTACTGTTGACAATTGTTGATCAACTTGCATGACACATTACTAGATCGTGTAGCAATCTACTCTACCTATCTGCGCATAAATTTTCTTTCGTTACCTTTTGTGTATACAAATGTCTTTATATGGAGTGATTCCTTATGTATCAAACGGATGAATATTTGTATGCCTGGTCGTGCATTGAAACCAGCCGATATTTCTTCGGCTGAGCATTGGCCAGCCTAAATAAAGTTTTTTTTTTTTTTTAATTTAAAAAAAAAGAGTCGTTGTTGACTGAGGCCTTCTGCCACTTTATTGATATCAGCTGATCTCCATTATGTGTAAAACCACAACATGTTATACTGAATTAATAAAGAAACGTGAAAAGTTGGTGCCGCATAATCAGTGACCTGCACTGCCCACATGTGTTTCCATTTGCCATTTCAAAGTACACTGATAAATTACCTTTGGTTGTAAACTACAGAATGTCAAAGATTAATTCAACCTGGTATGATTTCGTCAGTGAGCTCAATACTCAGTCGGTGGGACCATATTGCGTAAGGAGGGATAAGCTTAAATAACTTAACTGGTAGTAATTATTTATTATATAGAACGGTAGATGATCGGAATGTTAGTTGTTACATCATTCATTGTAATTATCATTTTACTCCCATCAGCGTTGTTGCGTGGGATAAGTTGTTTCCTGTTGTATCACAATAATATTGCCTGGAAGAGCGATTTTGTAAAAATCGAAAGCAATAATAAAATTTTCAAAAACAAAAAAAAGTGAGAGAAATATTGTTTGTCATTTCTGTTTTCACCTGATGATTGTTGTGCGAATCTTTCACATAATCGGTCGGCTGCGCGAAATGCCATAATCGGTTGTCATAATCGGCAGGCGGAAACGCCGATTCCTAGCTCAAGCCTGCCTTGTTTAAAGTTGTTCTCCAGTTACCAAACGTCTAGATTTGGAAGACAAATTTGATTTTTAGCAGGTTTTGCAACAGGCTGTCTGCGGCTTGGCAACGAGATGATTAAAAGATAATGTTGCTCATGCCAAAAGGCTCAGACTGAATACAAAACTAAGTTTATGCATTGATTCTGTCAGATAACCCAAGATTATCAAGTCCTAAGCCTTTGCATGTCCCTTTTTTAATAATTGTAGACATCCATGTGTTAACTTTATGTGAATTTACGGATTCAATAGAAAATGCCACTGAAAACCAGACAAGCTGATGGGTCTTTTTTTCATCAAGGTTGGTTTTATTTGGGGGATGATATTACATTGAGATAGGGGGCGGTAGATAATGATGCATGCAACGTTTCGCCTTCTTTAAGTAAGACTTCTTCAGGCAATAGTGAATTTAATAGAATTTACAGATTATATACTATTTATGAGTTGTACTCAGATCATGGCATCATGGATGGCAAATTATATAATGGCTCGATGGCAAATTATATAATGGCTGGGTGAGTGAGCGTATGCCGTAGCTCCCGTATAAATTCGCAATAAAAAGGGATTCTGTAGCCATACAACATAACGACATATATTCATACGTACAACAACCCACCAAGAATCCGCCTGATGTCAAAACCCGCCGAAATGCCTGTCGACAAACCGAAAACACGGTCGGTAAAAAAGTCGGAAAAGGAATCTGCCGGTGAGAGCGATAATGGAGAGGATGATTCACAGAGTACAGTGATTGACATGTTAAGAGAGCTCAAGAAATCTAACAAAGAGGAACTTACCGCACTTGGAACAAAGCTGGACAGCATAAACAATCGTCTAGACATCCAGGATGAGAAGGTAGACAAGGTTGCGAAGGGCGTAAACGAAAGACTAGATAGCCTAGAAGATAGACTGAAGATAGCAGAACAACAAGTGGATGAGTACAGTGCGCTAGTATCCGAAATGGACCGGGAGCGGGATTTGAACGAAATGACCATCGACAGACTTACACTACGCATTGAAACACTTGAAACACAAAACAACCAGTTGATGGAAGAAAAAAGGAGGAAAAACGTCATCCTGCAGGGAGTAGTAGAAAAACCCAACGAAAACGTCAAAAAAATTGCGGCTGAGCTATTTGCCGATATTGGGGCTATCGATATCACCGACGAAGTCTCAATTGAATATGCGTTCAGACTAGGGCCAAAAAGACATGGGAACATCAGGCCGCGAAACATTCTTGTTAAATTCAGCACTTCACACGCCAAGAGTAAACTCTATAAAAACATTGCTAAACTGAAAGGAATGGATAAGTGGCAAAACGTATTCGTATCGGACGACCTGTCGCCAGCCAAACTGAGTGAAAGGAAGGAGCTGCGCTGCTTGGCCGCTGTGGCCAGAAATCTAGGTCACAACGCCAAGGTTAAGGGGGCCAAACTGGTGGTTGATGACGAACAATTCCAACATAAAGATTTAAATAAACTACCACAAGGAGTAACCATGGAAGCTGCGAAGACGGTCCGTACACCTGACGGTACGGCATTCCAATCGCATTACTCGTTCCTGTCGAACATGTACCAATGCAAAATTAAGCACGAAGACACAATCTGGGACAGCTGCGAACAGCTTTATTGCTTTATTTTGGCTAGGTTCAACGGTGCGTACGAAGTCGCGAAAAGAATTCGAATCTCCACTGACGGGTACGAAGCCAAAAGGTTGGCCAAATCCGTTCAAGTTAGCAAGGCCTGGGATAACAGTAAATGTGATGTCATGAAAAGATTGATGACGGCTAAATTTGACCAAAATGACAGCCTCCGCGAGAAGTTAGAACGTATACAAGGGCCTATCTATGAGGCCACCAAGGATAAATTCTGGGGATGTGGAAAACTTATTTCGGAATCCCGCACGATCTCCGCCCAGTCCGTTACGGGCAACAACCACGCTGGCCGCATTTTGGCGGAAATCCGCGACAGCTACCGCAGCGACGACGTACTCTGAGTAGAGATCGACGAATCCACCGTAATGAAGCGAAATCGGCCAAATTGGAGACCCGCACCTCGAAATACCATGTTTATGGATAGTCGTGGTGCTAAATTGGATAACCTAATGTCAACAGAACCGGCGAGGAGTCGACGTGCAAGCGTGTACTTCTTCCGCGGATCGCGTTTGAGACAAGTCATTGTCAATGCACACTACCACCTGCTGCACCACCCAGCTGATAATGTTTACATTATTGCAGGGGTGAATGACATCACAAACAAGGTTGGTCGTAGGGTTTCATTTAACTGGGATTCTGCTGAGGCCCTTGCAAACTCACTCATTGCATATGCAGAGGTGGGTTTAGACTGGTTAGAACATAATCATCCCAATGCCAAAATCATAATGTGCCCACTGGTTGGTTTGAACTTAGCTAAAGTAGCGCCAGGCACAAATGACAGTCAACAAGTTATGGTAAATGAAGCAGTGGTGGCATTCAACAAGGCTGTCACTGGGTGGAATTCACTAAGAGGCCTGTCAACCCCCTGGCTGGCAAAACACAACCACAGCAACAAGTCAACCAGTGTGTGTCACAAATATGACAACCTCTACGACGGTATCCATTTGGCCGATGATCTCGCTCAGTTTTGGTACGCTGAGCTGTTACGGTGTTTTGACTTGAATGCACTTGCTAGTACTCACTGACTTGCTATTTGTAACTGATGTTCATGTGTATGTACATGTCATATGACTCTATGGCCTCCCTGCACCATATTAAAATGTGGTTTAATCGTAATTTAAAACTCTAACTAAATTTGAATGTAACCTAGAAAGAGAAATTCTCTTTTCTTTCTCTCACGTCTCGAGGGACATCCCAGTCGGCAACAAATACCTTCCAATGTGTTGACAACAAATTGGTATGTTTTGAGGCGACTCAGGATGGGTCGATGACCAATCTTGATAGCCCGCCGGCTGGGAAAGCCTGAGAGACTATGGAATAAAAGTTTTATTTTTATTTGTTTTGTTTTTTTATTTTTTATTTGTTGATTAAACAGTTCTTGGCAAACTCGTCTTTACATTTCTGAACCCTAACTAAGTTTAACTAACTTTATCTATGTTTTGAATAATGCGGGAGAGCGTCACTCGAACTCGCTCACCGCCATCTGAAGTGTCTGAATAATGAGTAACCCAAGGGAATGCATAGATTGCATAATTTCCCTATTTACGTACAACCCAACTTGGGTTGACACCGTTTACTATACCAGAGGTTCTGACAAATTTTGCAATGATTATTGTATTGAATGACGATGGAGGAAATTGTGCACGTGAAGGGGTTGAGGGTGGGACATCTGAACATCTGGAGTCTACTTGGGAAAATCGAAATGGTGAGAATCGAATGTGCGGAGTTCTTTGATATTATGACCAGTTAATTGCTATGAAAGGCTATAGTCATTTTAGAGTTGACAGAACGTGGTCGGAGGATGACGGTGATATCCCAAAAATAGGGGGAGGTATATGTACTTATTTTAGATCTGACATGAAACTGACCAAATTTAAAAATGGCTTGTTTGACACTTCAACGAAACACATTGAAGCTCAATTTTTACACCTGAGTAGAGTGAATCAGAAAGATGTTATCTATATAGCAGTTTATAAACCACCAGAAGGTAATGTAGATATTTTTCTGGACACACTACAGAACTTCATAGATGTTAATGGGCCAGAACTACGCACTAAGAAAATTATCTATATCGGTGATTTTAACATAAACTGGCTTGACCCTAAGCATAAAGATACAATCAACCTCAAAACCTGGGTCAAATTAAATGGGTATTCACAACTAGTTACGGAGCATACAAGAGTCACAAAACTCACCTCTTCATGCATAGACCTTGTTGTTACCGACTTAACTGACCTTAAAGCTTGTGGGGTGGAGAAAAAGAACATGAGTGATCATAGCTTGACATATATAATTTTTGGTAAACACAAAAAGATAATTAAAAAAAAGGATTTTTATGGCAGATCAGCTAGAAACTTTGATGGAACATTATATGCTCAGCTTGTTGACGCCGATAATTGGCAAGAATTTGATCTGGAGACTGATGTTGATAAAGCTTGGGAAATGATGTACACCATCTTTATAAGAAATTTAGATAAAATGTGTCCGACAAAAAAATTCCGTGTTAGAGTAGATAAACAGCCTTGGCTTACAAACGAGCTCATTGAGCTCATAAAGGATAAGGATAGTGCCCTCCGTAGAGCCCATAGAACAGGTAATCCTGAGGACTGGGATAGAGCAAAATACTTACGTAACTACACCAAAAAAGCTATAATCAACGCAAAATCAGACCATATTAAAGAAAACCTTCTTAATCACAAATCAGATGCAAAAAAATTTTGGTTCGAAATTAACAAACTACTACCTAATAAAAAGGATAACACATACATTGACCTGGTGGATAACACCAGCGGTAACAAAATACCGAATCACCTCACGGCCGACTACATCAACACCTATTTTTCTGAGATTGGCCCCAAGCTAGCCGAAAATATTAATGATACGTGGGCTTATGACGGAGCAATTTCGGATCAATTTGTTACCGATGTAGATACTGATGAGGAAGAACTCATGCACTTGATCAAAAAAATTGATATTTGGAAGTCCTCGGGCTTGCCCGCAATCTCAAGTAGATTTTTGAAGGTAGCATTGTTGGCTGTTTTGCCGAAAGTACTTAAGCTGTTCCGACTATCTCTGACGTCCGGCGTCTTCCCGTCTAAGTGGAAGGAAGCCCTTATTGTACCACTTAAGAAAGAAGGGAATAGTGACCAAGTATCTAACCTTCGCCCAATATCGTTGTTACCTGCTCCAGGCAAACTCCTAGAGAAAATTGTACAGCGTCGACTCATGGAACACTGTGAGGTTAACAATCTGCTTACTGCTGAACAGGGCGGGTTTAGACCTGGCCACTCGACGGTGGATACAAATGTTAAGTTTACGGAAGATATTTTCCGAGCCATGAACGATAGGGAGGTGACAGTTGCAGTGTTCATTGACCAAAAGAAGGCTTTTGATACGGTGAACCACAAAATTCTTCTTGACAAACTGGAACTCCTAGGGATAAGGGGACCTATTTTTGGATGGGTCACCAGTTACCTATGTCACCGCTCTCAGAGAACTATGGCGAATGGTGTCATTTCCGACCAACAAATTATACGCTGCGGAGTCCCACAGGGCTCCATTTTAGGACCGTTTTTTTTCCTGGTCTATATAAATAACATCATTCGTGTACTGGACTCGGGTAACTGTAAGTTATATGCTGACGACACTGTCGTTTATGGCTCGGGTGTAGAACTTGACCAAGTGATAGATGCTGTGCAGGCTAATCTCGACAAAGTCACGAAATGGTGCAGCTCAAATCGGCTAACGATAAACGAAAAGAAGACCAAATTTATGATATTCGGGACTAGACAAAAGCTTGCTAAGTGCCCTGACATTGCGAACCCACTAAACATTAGAGGAACCCCGATTGATAGAGTGCATCAATTCAAGTATCTGGGAGTTTGCCTGGATCAGAACCTAACTATGTCTAGTCATGTGGACTCTGTCTTAAGAATCACTGCTCATAAGGCTTTCACCTTGAAAAAGTTACGGGTTTATATTGATGTTCATACTGCTACCTTGATGTATAAAAGCATGGTCTTGCCTTACTTCGATTATGCAGATGTTTTATATGGTGGAGCAGCCAAGTATAAACTGGACAGACTACAAAGTATTCAGAATAAGTGCCTTAGGACAGTTTTTAATGCAAGGGAGTATATCCCAGTTATTAGTCTACACCAACGTTCCAGGTCGCAAAACTTATTAGCACGAAGAACAACTCACTTGAACAACTATATGTACCTACAAACATCATTGAATGACCTACTTGAAGAAAAGAGAGAAATCCACACAAGACAACATGATGCTAAAACTTTCAAGGTAACCAAACCCAACATCGAAGCTTATAAAAGGAGCGCGCTGTACAGAGGAGCGATTAGTTGGAACGGTCTCACATCAAGCATGAGAAATACAGACAGTTACCTATCTTTTAAATTTAAGCAAAAGATCTGGGCTTTGTCCAAGAACCAGATAGTTTGATGTTTCCTACTTGACCCCGTAGTGTACACCCCCCGATTTTGTTTTGAGTCAATGCAATAGTGTAAGAAATTTGAAGCTATTCAAGATCTTATTAACCATGTCCTGCTACTAGGAACTACTTGTATTATACAAAACTTGTAGTTATTCAGAACTTCATAACGGTTAGTTTTAGTATTTGATCTTTTTTCTGTTGTATACACAGGCACTCAGCTGACAATTTCTGTATAAATAACCTTGCTTGTAGTAATCACCATGCGATGGATGACAATTGTGGTCGCCCGCAAGCTTTATGATATTGTCAAACTTTCGCTATGACCATGACTGTATATGGTCAGTGTTATCTGCTTCGCATAAAAATAAGGTGAAATTACTGTAACTCCAGTATCTGGGAGATCCACTCAAAAAGGCTCGCATGCCTATGTATCCCCCAGGATAAATAAAATTCTTAAAAAAAAAAAAATGCATCATTTTCTGGATAGTGGCCACCTGGTGTCACTCACATGCAACAACACATACCTACAAAATATTGACTGGTTTCATATACAAGCGACTGTATGATCCGAGGAGTTGACGTGTAGTAACATCCGAGCGCATGCGAGAATATTGCGAAGGGTCAACTTCGAGGAGCATACAATCGCTTTTATCTGAAACCAGTCTTTATTGTTTTTAATATCCATCCAACTGGTGGAGTGCCAATTTTAGTTCACTTTAGTTATGCGCTATTTCTCCAGACGCACTATTTTTCTGTGTGTGCCGATTTCTTCCAACCTGGAGCATACTACACATCCTACACTATGAGCCGGGTATGTCCATACAGAGTTCCTATAGCTTTTCTATGGACATTTTTTATTGGGTGGATGATAAAACCTCTTACCCTCCAAACACGCTCATCCACTTGTGTCTCCTTCAATGTATTAGCCGCCATCGCTTATTATCTATCATGATTTCCCACCCACCAAGACCTACTCAAAAATAATATTCTATTTTTATCATGTACATTTTATGTAGGGGTATCAATATCAAATAACTCTCATCTACCCAATATCGATCAATCTAGCTAGGTTGCGCAGCAGTGTCATGTAATCGTTGGACAGTGCTAAATGCTATAATCGGTAGTCATAATCGGGAGGTGGAAACGCCAAATATTGCTCCGATTGAGGTCAGCTTTCCTGATTTCCATAGGCCGACTTTTCGCCCCGATGAATTTGCCAGTTCGTATGCATGCATGTATGTACATGTATGCATACCTATAAGCGGTAGGATATAGTGCGTCTGCCTCACTGTGAGGTCTATGAATATCTAATATCCTGCTCGACTTAGCGGTTAACCCAGAGGAGGTGTGAAGCGCAGCGCCCCCTATTGTTTTGGCATGGATTCAAATGACAGCTGAGGCAGATTCCTATGCGAAAGTATAGCAGAATTAGGCTAAATAGTAACAGCTACTACATACAAACTGTTAGAGCTCTATGAAAAATCTTTTCAGATATTGATAGAGTGGCAACTTATTTATTCCAAACCACAATAGAGCTCAATAGAGCTCCATGTTTTATGGCTGTTTTGTGTTGTGGAATACAGCCTTTTCCCCCCACAAATTCCAATGTTCAACCTACGACAGGAAACTTTAGCCATAGCACAGGTATATGACATGTATATAACTAAATAGGCCCAAGTCTTAGGTTTCTAACAATGTTTTGTTTATCAAAAACGGCCTGTTATTCATGACGCAAGAGCTATTTGCATTTTTCATATTTTTGGTGAGGGTTCTTCTCAGAGGTCCTTCCCCCTTGCTGGCATGTTTGAGAGTGGCACCGTGAGGCAGCCGCGATCGTATATATGAAACAAGTCGGTATAGGGGGCGCTGCGCTTCACACCTCCTCTGCGGTTAACCTAAAGGCGGAGACACACCAAGCGAGAAATACGGCGATTTCCGGAATTGCCAACACAAAATGGCGTGTATATGTGAGCTATTATTTCATATTTCACCTAATTATTGCTTCTGATACGCTGAATTATCGCTGGGAGATATCACTATGAAATAAATATTTCACATACGTCCTATTTTGTATGATCGATTACAGAGATCGCCACTTTGACCCGCTTCGTGTGTCCCCGGCTTAACTGACCATTTGACGTTAGTCAGGAAAAACATATAGGCCATGTGAAATTGCGAAGTAAACTGACTATCAGTGTCGCTAAGCAAATCTTTTTCTTTACTATCAGACCTATTACGAGTATGCCTGCTTTTTGCCCGACGCCTCGAGTGATGCTGAGTTGAAAAGACTACAACGCCTGCAAAATAGGGAGTTAAGAATAGTGGGTAGGCATGAAGTAATGGTTGTGGGTGTGAATGGTCTGCATACTGCACACAACGTTGAGAAATAAGAATTCAGAAGACAGAAGCAGCTGTTAAGATTAGGTTTCAAAAGATCTAAAGATGAGGGTAATCTCGATACTGAAAGGCCGGGAACAGGGAATGATCGAAAGATCAGATTCAAACACCACTTGTTCCAAAACAATGGCTTCAAGAAAAGCCCCTACTACAGAATGGATAAATACTGGGACGGTCTAAGTATAGAGACTCAACCTCCCTTTCATTTATTGAGGTATGTCTCATGCTTTTTGGAGTAATTTTCAAATATTTTTCTAGCATATGATTTTTCATTATATTTGAACTTTATCTAAAATTTTATAGTTTGCTTTTGCCTAACATTTTTAGAATCTCAGAGATAGTTAGGCTTCGTAATTTCAGGATGAATCCAGATCTGCCTTCGATTTCCTCAATTAAAGGGCCATCTCTGAGAAAAGAGAATTGCAATTGATTGGATTTCATTACATAAATACGTGGAAGTTATGAATAGTGAAGAATCTAAGGGAATAAGGAGCCCCAGTGGTTCTTCCCCTGATGAGACAGCAGCCGTTCTTTACGAAATCGTTGACATAATTGATCGTGTGAAATATGGCTGTTGCATTTGCAATGGTGCGAGGATTGCATGCGTTATATGGGGTTTCCTCTTACCGATTATGACCTAGGATCATGACATTTAGCACCGCCGACCGATTATGTGACACCTCTGTTGAAATAATCGTCAGGTGGAAACAAAAAGGGTCAACAATCTTTTCCCTCAATATTACACAATAAAGCACCACTGACCGACTTTTGAACCATACAGAAAAATTCTCCTTTTGAAAATATTTGGTGGTGGAATGAATTTGAGTGTCAAAAATCGGTCGGCAAATACCATAATGTTCATTGAAAAACAACGTTTATTCTGACCGCCACTGATAAAATGCACACTGGTGATATCTCAAGTAGGACCAGAGACTGACTTTTGTACATGTTGCCAATAATCGGCGTCTATTTTGTTGGGCGGTGGACATGCCACATTAGGCGCAGTTTAAACCTACCAATGGAAAATGGGCCGATAGAATATAGGGAAGTAAAGCGTCAGTTGGTTGTGCTACCCAAGAAAATATAGGCAACGATAATCACCGAAACTGTAAATTATGTAGGTGCAAATGCCTGGGGACCGATAAGTGGTTTATTCAGTATGTATCTCACACCTGACGACAGATTATCGACTACATGTGCATCAATCGTCATGAGAGTTCATCATAGGTAGATAAGAAATCTTGATATTATATAGACACATTGTCAGTGTGACTGAATGGAATCTGTTAAGAGATATTTTGATCAGAAATACTTTTTCTTTTTTACCAAAATATCGAGGAACAGATGGAATTCAGTCAAACTCACTGTGTCTCACTGTGTATACCTAGAAATAATTGAAAATGCCATTCTACAACACACTAAACAGTAGAATGAGTGGTTACGTGGTACAGAGGGACGTATGGATATTCTTTCGTCACTCACATTCTTTTTACTACAGAATTTACTACAGAATATTTACTACTGGTCAGTAAAAATGAGACATTCACCTATAGGTAAATAGTAGTAATACCCTACTTAAACTGCAGTTGATTGTATTTTTGTTTGTTTAATTCACACAAATCATCACGAGGATCGTCTTCCTTTGTGGTTTCTCAAAGCAATTACATAATTCTTCTCATTTCCATTCCTGTGTTTCTCAGAACACTTCCATCGTTACAGAAATACATATGATATTGGATAACAATATATACTTGTTTACATATAATTGGGTCAAAAAAGCCCATTAAAGTAATGGAAACCCACCAGTATTCTCATTGCACAATGCGAGCTCTATTTGAAAAGGCATTATGATAAAAACCTGTTCTCGGTGAAATAAATGCACTATTTTCCATAAAAAGTACAGGTGCTTGCCGACGGAGTGCTTTGCAAAATCCGTTGTCCCTTCCCCGAGGATATCAAAGTGCTTAGAAATCGTTGGAGGGCTCAATAGGAGTAAGTTGGTATGTCGAAATCTTAACCTGTCCCTGAATCAATGATACAGTACATGAAAAATAATACAATAGGGTACTGCAACACTTACCGTATGAATAAGAAAACTTTAAATGAATTCAAATTTAAATGAATTCTACAAAATGAAACAGACAAGCTGATTTGAAGTCCCTTCACCTACAAAAATTCTTTGGTTGTGTAGAGCACAATATTTCTTTTTAAATTATTGGGAATTGATCGGCTGATCTAAAAAATTGTCTTGTTATTCTTTACTTTGAAAAGTGAAGACTAGGAACTAGAGTAAATGGTACTATATCCACCCCATCGACTGCAACCAAGGGTGTACCCCAAGGGTCTGTGATGGGTCCCATCCTCTATATTTTTATATCAATGACCGTTTGAATGTAATTAGGCATGTTATTGTGTGCAGATGACTTAGTCCTGGAAGTCAGGATGATGTGTTAAAGACAAATACTGGTAGTTAGGTGATTTTTATATTCTATTGAATTTTGCAAATAACTCAGGAAAATATAAGTTCCTTATATCAGCAAATAGAAAATGCAAAAAAAAGGCATGTCACCATGCTAACTTCTATGGGAAGGCCATCTGAAAATGTAAGTGCTTAACTATTGGTGTCTATGGGAAATTGCAATATTTTGACTTTGGTGCTAAATGACACTGATGTTCTTTTGCTATCTTTAAATAATTCTGGATTGTGTGGTCCCACCGGTTGGGTGGGACTGGTCACTGCTGACGTCTGGTGGACAGATCTCTCACCAATCTCACCTCACTCCTCATCTGGCGCACACATACCGCCTGCGCCCCATTCCTTCACCAAACCTCTCACCACACACATCGTTTCATTTACCCTCACCCCTTTTTGGCAACTCATTCATCTACACCTGCGGTACTTTACGACTAACTTACAAGAACAAAGTACAAGAACGGCCGTTATTATGGCCCCACAGACAAGAGGAAAAACGAGAAGTGAGAGGAATGAGAGACTGGAGAGAGAAAGGGAAGAATCTGAGGACGGGTCCGACGCCATTGAGTCCCAGAGCAAAGCCGAGAACGAAGTGGTCTTCAAATACGACCGGTCGGGCTACGAAACCGTCGACGAGGCAAGTACCTGTAGCTCTCGGTCAAGTAAAAGGGTGGACTGTCTGGAGGAAGATGTCCGCGGGCTCGGCCGAAAAATGGACCTCCTCCTCAAATCCAACATGGACCGCCGGCGGTCCCCACCGACGAGGAGACGCCATGACACCCGCACCGACTGGGGGACCCCGGCGCGCACTCCACGACGAGAACCCTCAGAGGCGGGACGATACTACCCTACGGACCAGGTCATGCCTCCCCCGCGGCAATTACGTAGGCAACAGGATTACGACAGATATCTGGAGGACAAATTTGCCAGAGAGTTTATGCGACCTCTCCGGTCCGAAGGTAAGGTCGCACTCTCTTCAGATATATTTATCGACCGTTACATTCCCAAGCCCTTCATGTATCTCGACCGGGAGGGGGTGGACAGCCTCAAGCAAAAGCTGGAAGCACGTAAGGATATTACCATGTTGGATTACATAAGAGCCCTTATATGCCTTGTTAGAGATGAACGCCGGTCGGATCTCTACAATAACCCCCATATACTCGAGCATCTCCAGGGCGTCGTAGACGACGCCATGGTGCGACCATGGCCCTCGGTCAGGAGATTCTCGCAACACATTTTCGACCAAATAGAAAAGGGAAAGATATTGTGGTCGGACTGGCATGTGATCCAACACGAGTGAGTTCGATTATGCCTCATGGACCGTGCCCCGGTACACACTGGGTCAAGTAGGCAGGCAGCTGTCGCTCCCCCAAGAAGTGCGACAAACAACACGAACTCAAGGACCGGCCCGCGCGGTCGTGAAGTTGCGTGTAGGGACTTCAATGCTACTAAGGGCTGCAGCTACCGAGGAGACCACGAGGAGGGTGGAATTACATGTGTTCACGCTTGCTCCTACTGCTACGGGCGTACGGGGAACTTCTACAACGGGCACAACATGTCCGTTTGCGACAGGTTGGACCGTGATAGGAGGCAGGGAGACCAACACAGTCGTACGGCAGCAAAAAACGGGCAGTAGGCGTCTCCGGCAATCCGTTGTTAGAGACGCCTGTGTACACCGACCTGACGCGGGAAGGAGGTGAAACATCGGGGAGGAGAGCAGCAGCGGCAACCGCTGCGTGTCAACGCCGGGATCTACACTACCAGACGGGCAAGCCGGAGACTACGCTCGGAGAGCGAATACAAGATGGCGGCGCCCTATGGTCAACCGGAACTGGCACCAGCAACACGCAGCCGCAACGGCCTGCGAGCAACAAGCTTCAGACATTCCAAGATGGCGGAACTTCCGGTCTGCTCGATCGGAGCTCGATCCGCCACGGTTTTCAGGCTCCTACGAAATATATAGTGCCCGCCAGACGCCGTAATGAAGAGGATCGATGTAAAACGATACGGCCGTACAGGGAAAATTCAGTGGAGACATCTGACTGGCGTAGGAAGTGCGCTAGCACTCTAAATGAACACTCCGACTCGACCGCCGCAGCAAAGGGAGGGGGCGTGGCCGCCGTTCAACAACAAGCGAGTGCAGGTAACGACCCCGACTTCAAAGCTATACGCCATATATGTGAAAATAATATTGTTGATCACGAAATTGACATGGCCCCTCAGGCGTTTAAATATCACAGGGAAATTCACTGGCCGAGCATGTCTGTGTCCGCTGCCTCGACTGACTCGGTCGAGCTGGCACACATCTATGACACTGTCCGAGCGAGTGGACTCCCCAACAGCGTCAGCTGCAAGGTTGCACTCCCCACAGCCCTCAATCTTGCCGCATGGAATAAAATATTATGTATTGACGGGGTGGACCCAGAACTCTACGACCTGCATACGGATTCCCCCTGGGGTATATGGGACCGGTGAGCGACAGTGTGGGAACGCCTAACCACACTAGCGCGACCGACTACCCACAGGCTATTGACTCATTTATATCGAAGGAACTCAGCCTCGGAGGCCTGGTCGGCCCCTACGACTGTCCCCCGTTTTCCCCCTGGTGCCATGTCGCTCCGCTCATGTCACGGCCCAAGAGGGACTCGGAGGAACGACGTGTCATATCGGACCTCACGTTCCCCTACGACAACTCAGTCAATGCCTACATTGTTAAAAACTCCCTATTTGGAAATGTGCAGAACCACAGTCTACCCTCAATCGATTCTATAGTGGACGACCTGGTCGGGATGGGCGATGAGGTACACCTTTTCTCGACCGACGTAAGTCGTGCCTACAAAAACTTTAAATCAGATCCACTCGACTGGCCCCTCCAATGCCTCGAGTGGGGCGGAAAATTCTACCTGGAAGCGAGTATGGTGTTCGGGGCCTGATGCTCGAGCTGCCACATGCAGCGGGTCGCGGATGCCATAGTCGTGACCCTCCGTGCCAGGGGCCTCAAAGCATGGATGTATCTGGATGACATTATTGTTCTATCTCCTTCCAGAGAGCAGTCGGTCCGGGATGCAGCCGAGGTCACCAGCCTCCTGGAGGAACTAGGCCTACCGGAAGCTCCCACGAAGAGACAGGGACTGGCTCGGTCTCTCACATGGCTCGGCATCACGATCACCGAGAGACCAAGACCCTCTCGGTACCTCAGATGAAGCTGGACGAGATACGGGAAACGGTCGGCGCCTTCCTAAAACGCCGGTCCGTCACCAGAAAAGAAATGGAATCATTGGTGGGTAAATTGGTTCACGTATCTAAATGTATCCGCCCAACACGCCTCTTTATCTCGAGGCTGCTGGAGACCCTACGAGGACCAAAAAAGAGGTACATTAACATTAGCAATGACGTGAGGGCCGACCTCAGATGGTTCGACGAGTTCTCAAACGCTTGGAACGGGGTAGCTCTCATCCCCCTGCCCACTCCTAATCGCACTATCGGCGTTGACGCCTGCCTCAGTGGTATAGGAGGCAACGACGAGAAATGGGCTTACGCCGGTCAGGTTGCCCCGGTCGAGGATGGAGCGGTTAACATCACCGAGCTGGAAGCAGCCAATGTCGTCGTAGCCCTCCAGACATTCATCCGAGAATCTGACAGAGGGGGGCATATCCGTATTATGTGCGACAATCTCCCAGCTGTCCATGTACTACAGAACGGGAGGGGTCACAACAAGGTCCTTTTAGACTGTGCCAGGGCCGCCTGGATGGTACAGGCCCTCTTTCAGTGTGAAATATCCTATGTACACATACCAGGTGTTGACAATGTGGTGCCTGACAACCTCAGTCAAGCACATCTCAATAACAAATATTTTAATGACGCATGTAACGATGTACGACGATTCAACCTTACGCTTGTCGACCCATGTACGGACTTCCTCAACAACGTACGTCCATTTGTATTATCCAGATCAGGCGTACCTATCACTGCAGCGAAGGGCGGCGGCACGACAGCAGGCCTCACGCGCCCCTGGGACCATGCGGGCTCACCGGACCTCGGTCGTGCCATACATAGCGTTTTGCAGGAGGGTGGGCGACCATCACCTACGTCCACGACCCCAGACGATATCAGCATTCGCCGAGTACCTAGCACAAGGGGATCCGTCGCCCGCTATGGTAAGGAACCACGTCGCAAGGGTACGACAGCACCTCAAAAGAGTGGGCGTGGCACTGTCGCCAGCCGCGTCCGCACGGCTGACCATGACACTCGAGGGCATCGACCGTACCACCCCCTACCATCCTCGTCAGCGGCCCCCAATCCCGGTGGACACCTTCAGGGAAGCGGTGGAGGCATTGCCCCGCGACCGAGACAGGATGACGGTCAAGACGGCCGTGCTCCTCATCTTCTACGGCGCCCTACGACGCTCCGAGGTAGCGCCTCCGTCGGTCGCGGCCTTCGACCCCAGGAAACACCTCACCCGTGGGGACGTGAGCTACCACGAGGGTGCACTACGGCTAAAAATAAAACACGCGAAAAACGCCCAGAAATACGACCAGCACCAGGACCGTCTGATACTGCCCGCCCCCGACGGCAACATGTGCCCGTGCACGGCCGTGGCCGCAACGGTCACACGAAACCCACAGTGTTCAAAGGACGACCCACTGCTGGTTTTTCACGCCTCCAGACGGCCGATGCCGGCTACATACGTCGCGAAACAGTGGGCGGTGGCCGTGAGGGCAGCGGGGGCCGACCCTGCCCGCTACCCCCTACACTCCATAAGGAAGGCAGCCGCCACGGAGGCATTCAGAGCAGGGCACTCCGAACTAGACATCCTGAGGTTCGGGCACTGGACGTCGGACGCCTACAAAGATTATATACAGACGTCCAACGTGAGAGCCGTAGGGACTTCCCTGGTACGGGCAATCACTAAATAATATGCCCCAACGGACTCATTTATCAATCTCTTACTATTATAATCTTAATAACTATTTTATATTTACCTTTCCACCACCACACCCCATCATCTCAACCCATTAATGGCATTCTTGGCGTTATATATATTTTACAAATATTAGATGTATTAACATCATCATATTTTATACAAATATTTATGTTATTACCTCTTTTATCATAAATACTCGTTGTACTTCAACTCAAATACAACTTATATCTACTCTTATCAAATGTATTAACTCAACCAACTCTTATACTTCACCTACTATTTATTACCAATTCACACATTGCATAAACAATGTATTATTTATGTATTAATTCATTTTATTTATATAATCAATCATTTATCATCTTACAATAATAATAAATTATTTATTCCCAAGTTTGCCTCGTCATCTTCTCTGTCCCTAGCTCAGCAGTGGTGTGGTCCCACCGGTTGGGTGGGACTGGTCACTGCTGACGTCTGGTGGACAGATCTCACACCAATCTCACCTCACACCTCATCTGGCGCACACATACCGCCTGTGCCCCATTCCTTCACCAAACCTCTCACCACACACATCGTTTCATTTCCCACCCACCCACAACCTATTTTATATATATTCCTACACCAGTAGGGCGTTATATATATTTTACAAATATTACATGTATTAACATCATCATATTTTATACAAATATTTATGTTATTACCTCTTTTATCATAAATACTCGTTGTACTTCAACTCAAATACAACTTATATCTACTCTTATCAAATGTATTAACTCAACCAACTCTTATACTTCACCTACTATTTATTACCAATTCACACATTGCATAAACAATGTATTATTTATGTATTAATTCATTTTATTCATATAATCAATCATTTATCATCTTACAATAATAATAAATTATTTATTCCCAAGTTTGCCTCGTCATCTTCTCTGTCCCTAGCTCAGCAGTGATGGTAGTTTGGAACATGTACAAATGAGAAATGCTAAGAAAATACAATGTTACCATGCTTATTTGTATTGGAAGGCCACTGATAAAGGTTAGTGCTTATCTATTCGTGTCAATTGGAAACTGATACATTTTCATGAAACCAGATTGCATCACCAGTACGTCTTAATTGAGTAGAAACAGGGGGCTCTGTGATACCTACCCGCATTTGTCTTTCGATAAGATTGTCAGGGTTAAGGGGAAGTCCAAAAGTTGCAAGGTAGTTTCATTTCTTGATAATGTCCATAATCAAAGACTTGAGCAATTCTTATGTTGGATTGACATAGATTGTTGTCTTTATATTGTGTACATTCGGATCCCGCATAGACTTTATGAAGAAGCTTAGGATAAGAGGCGGTGGAAAAGCTTTTTATATGACAATACATTTTGTATGTAAGTCCTTCTGAGCAGCTTAGTTAACTCATGCATTACTTCGGGATTGCCAAATCTCGGATGAACCAAAATAATCTGAAGTTTCCCAGGCAGACAACAAAAACTAAGTCTGTGAAGGTCTCAGCGTAAAGAACCTATCTGTTTCCCGATCCTTAAGGGTTCTCATTTAACTCCTGAGATAGGAAATCCTCTCACATTTCTCGCAGTAAATTCTGAAGGTATTTTATGGGCGCTGTAGATGGGATAGAGATATTTTATCTTAGAGAAGCTACAGATTGTGCTTCGAGGGGAATTACAAATTCAATACCCATCAGATATTGAATATATAGGTTTTGTGTTAGTTGGCCATCCAAGTATATTTCCAGAGGTTGATGTGAAAGCATAATGATAGCTAGAATAAAGTAGGCTCCAATAAGCAAGCAGCCATAGTAGATAGCTCTACTCATCATCAAATATCATTACGCTCTAAGAGCCATTTCCTAAGAGACTTAATTGATTCTGCTGATAGTTGGAGAGCGGTTCTTGTGTTGCCTCTCAGCAGCTGGCAGTGCCTCGACTCAAAAGCCGGTAACGGCCTTCTTTAAAATACTAGAATTGAGTCTTAGCCGTCTTCAGCAGCCATCAGACAAAGAGCAGCCGTCAGACAAACAGCAGTCATCAGACAAACAGCAGCAACTATCAGACAAACAGCAGTCGTCAGACAAACAGCAGTCGTCAGACAAACAGCAGTCATCCGACAAAGAGCAGTCGTCAGACAAAGAGCAGTCATCAGACAAAGAGCAGCAACTATCAGACAAACAGCAGTCGTCAGACAAACAGCAGTCATCAGACAAAGAACAGTCATCAGACAAAGAGCAACCATCAGACAAACAGCCGTCATCAGACAGAACAGCAACAGCCATCAGACAAACAGCAGCAGTCATCAGATAAACAGCATCAGTCATCAGACAGATAGCGGTCGCCAGACAAACAGCAGCCATCAGACAAACAGCAGCAACCATCAGACAAACAGCAGCCATCAGATAAAAAGCAGCAGTCATTAGATAAATAACAGCAACCATCAGACAAACAGCAACAGCAATCAGACAAACAGCAACAGACTTAAGACAAACAGCAACAGCCATCAGACAAACAGCAACAGACTTAAGAAAAACAGCAACAGCCATCTGACAAGCACAAGTCATCAGATAAACAGCAGCTGCCATAAGATAAACAGCAGTCGTCAGACAAACAGCAGTCACCAGACAAATAACAGTCATCAGACAAACAGCAGTCGTCAGACAAACAACAGTCGTCAGACAAACAGCAGTCATCAGACAAACAACAGTCGTCATCAGAGAAACAGACTCACAGTTACAGCATGTATGTTCTTACAACTACCTAACAACTACCTTTGCATGCAACTCATTCCCAACTGGACTATTTATAAGACTCATTCCACAAGGCTTTTTAAAACAGTATTATACAAGCTATACTAACTGTCCAAGATGAGTATGTATCTCACCATCCAAGATGCCCTGCGTATATACAAGGCTACCATAATCCCCTATATGGATTATGGTGACATACTGTTTAGATATTCCTCTGTCCAATGCTTGATAAACTCCAAATTCACCAAAATAAATGTCTAAGAGTGTGCCTGAAACTGGGTCCCCGTATACCGGTAAGGGAGCTGTATGCCAGGGCGAAACTGTCATTACTCGCTGAACGATAAAATTGCCACCTATGGAATTTCATGTATCGAAGATCAAGAGGGGAGACGCACCAGGTTAAAACAAAAGCACACACAAGAGCTAATGAAGTACCATTATTACATACATATAGGCCTAAATGCCAGGCCTATATGTCCTCTGGGCAATACTCGGGCGCCAGTCTGTGAAACGGGCTGGCAACCGGCAGCTGAAAAACATCCCAAACTATTCTGAATTTAGGTATATTTCAATACAAAGTATGCTAGACACTATCCCGGCCTTTTGAGTTAACCCTGGTTCTACCGATCGGCCACAGTCTCTGGATATAGATTGGGTTGAACTGTACTCTCAGCCTAGTTTGGATACGGGATTATTAGTGAGATCATACTGCTTGATTGTTATATACTTTCATGGTAACTGTATGTGACAATACACTTTGAGGCCAAGTGATAAAAGCAAGCTTGCTTAATAGCTGACACTCTCGGACTCTTTATTGATGTCAATCCTGTCAAATGTAACCAAGATTAGGATATGAGCTTGAAAATGAGGACACCAATAAAGACATTTTGTAAAAAAAAAACCGCAGCAGCCATCAGACAAACAGCAGTCATCAGACAAACAGCAACAGGCCTTAGACAAACAGCAGCAGCCATCAGACAAACAGCAACAGACTTTTGACAAACAACAGTCATCAGACAAACAGCAACAGACCTTAGACAAACAGCAGCAGCCATCAGACAAACAGCAACAGACTTTTGACAAACAACAGTCATCAGACAAACAGCAACAGACCTTAGACAAACAGCAGCAGCCATCAGACACACAGCAACAGACTTTTGACAAACAACAGCCATCAGACAAACAGCAACCATCAGACAAACAGCAACAGACCTTAGACAAACAGCAGCAGCCATCAGACAAACAACAGCCATCAGACCAACAGCAGCTGTCATCAAACAGCCCAATCGGAATACATTTTGATCTTCATTATCCACCTAATACAATAAAAGTGTCCATAGGAAATACATAGTGTATTTGCATAGGTAGTGTGTTTGGACATGCCCAGAGTAGCCGGAAGTTGTCTCAGTTTTCAAAACTGTTCGGGAATATTTCTGTGACTGTCCTGAGATTGATATATGAAGGCACTGATAAAACATGAAAGGTATAGAAGGATGCCTAACACGATATACTGCTTACGCCAAGGAGCAAAACACTAATAAGATATAATCAGGATGAAGTGCTTTCCCTTCTATGTATGTCTATATTATTAGTTGAATATATTTTCTTCCTTTTCCTTAGCACGGTTCATCGTGATGTACAATGGTGTTCCAGTCATCGCTGAGATTTTGTGGATACATATTAATTAGACACTCCATCATGGTTGTTTTACATCAGATCATTATTTTAGTCTCATCTGAGAAATAGCACACCATTGGTAGGCTGACATGGCAGCTGCCTAAATTATCGACCAAGTAACTTCTTTTACTTTATTGAGTCCCCAGTGAGAGACCGCCATTGGTTCTTCGTGGTCATATGATTATTTACTTGCTTCTGATTGGCTGAAAAAGCAGAGAAAGAACTGGCCAACGTTTCGTAGATGCTAGGTGAATGCAGTATTTGAGGTGACCATTGTACGTGCACCAGCAGAAGAAATCTTGCTTTTGCTCAAATAAATAGAAAATGCACACTGATGTGGGTCTCCTAAGTATGAAGATTGCATGTTGAGATACACACAGTAAAAGTATACTTCGATACAATGTTTCTTATATCATGCAATTGTAATAAGACATTCACAATCTAAAAATCAAGCTGTCATTGAATATGACCCTCTATGAACAACAACTGCTGTTTTCTTAGTGTTTTCAGTTATTTTGATTCGACAGTGACATGAAATTGGCAAAGGCCACACATGATAATATAAGCAATTGTATAATAATACCCATCAGAACCTAATGTTATGCTCATTGATTAACAGATCAGCTATATTGCTAAAAGTTGTAGGTGGATCATACGATATGTCATCATACGATTCTGAAACACTGTCCCTTTGGCGATGATGCAATACGACAGAACAAGCCTCCAGTTATGTCGTCCCATATTGTGCCTGAGAATTGGCAAAAAATAACTCATATATCTTACAAATATCAAATCAATGTATCTTATCAACATACTTCTTATAATTAAACCAATTGTATTATCAATCACTACAACAACTTACAATAATTGTATTTATCATTTTATCTATTAATTTGTCTTATTTTCTATCTATTCAAAGCAGTTCTTTTCTGAGAAAGATCTTCAACTGCAGTTATGTAATCATAATCACTTCGTTATCGTTGTACATCAAAGTATTCCGTTTGCACTAATCACACTGCACGAAAACCATCATTTTATATATACCGGCGTCTATAAGGAGGTATTTTGCGTCTACAATATCATGTTAATGCCCGTGTGTATACACCTCATCTGTGGGCGTATATATAAGCGTCCAGTGAACAGGGCTTCACTGAGAGCGCGCGGGGGGTGGGGGGGAGGGCTTCCTACTGAGGACACCTGTACTTCTACCAACACAAAGGGGCGGGAGGGGGTGGGGGCAGAGGGTATTTTCTCTCATATGCGCCAGGTGTGAAATACAGCCAAGACGCGTCTGTCGTATATAAGGCCTGGGCATATATACATGAAAACAAGTCAATATTCAGCCAATACATGCACTTACGTGATGGCGTATATGTGAATAAAATGGTGGTTTTCGTGCAGTGTCAGGCATTACAGTACATCAAAAGAATTCCGTTCATATTATCTATTAAAATAATAACATCGTTATCGGTCTGTTGTTATTCATCACTTACGAAATTCATCTAATAATTCATAATGATAATAGTATAAATTATTGTATTTAACTCAAAGCTGCCTCGATGACTTTCCTGCCCCTAACTCAGCAGTGATCTTATTAATATACGACCCTACAGGCACCCATCACGCATGGATTAAATACATCTCACCGGTCCCTTTGTATTATATCTAACGCAGGCTAATACCTTAACCTCCCTTTTATCTACTTTTACAACAATTAAAGTACGATCCTCTAATGCATCCTGCAGCATTGGCCTTACCAGGTTCGAGTGGCTTTTTAATGCCTGTTCGGAGTTTAGAAAGTTAGACTCCTGTTATGTATGCTCATCTGCTAAAGAGACGTGTATACTATAATCCCCTCTGAGGACTGGCTTACATACTGGCTTACATATTATCAAAACACTATTATACACATGTACATGAAAAGATGTAAAGAGGCAATGTAGAGGCGAACAGGGTCCCAGGAGAAATATGGTTTGACAAAACTATTTCTTAAATCATGATGGCATTGTACAAACATAAAAAGAGTGGATAAAAAGTGTAACTGTCAAAAGTTATGAAGGACTAACAACTCATTAGTTGGGGGAAAAGTGGAAGTGTTAAATCAGCTTCACAGACAATCCAGCCGTTTCTTCTTCAGCTCTACACCACTGTATAGTGTAAATCCACAGTTGATTAGACTACCCCAAAAGGCCTGTTTCCATTGGCCGACGAAACGTGTGTAGATTCTTTTAGTTACACAGAAAGTCTGTCGGTGGTGCCACTGATTGTGCGTCAGTATCGAAAAATCGGTGAGGGGAGTAGATTTCACTCAGTGACCAAGATTTCACTCAGTGATGGGTGGTGCCACATTGCATAATCTAAGCAGAAAAGGTTGTGGGTCATTTCACGAGCTGGGTCGTTTTTATTGACCGATTTTGGGTCAGCAGTGCCAAAAGTCTGTCGGTGGTTCCTGACTGTAGATCGGTGACTGGAGATCGGCCAATGGAAACGGGCCTTTAGAAGGAGCACACATGTCTTGCTGATAAAAGAAACCCTGCAACACATGAGTGTGTCAACCCGAATAACCTAGGACTGTCCTGCAAATGAGTCGATCAGCATCTACCAGTTCAGGAAACGAGGGGTTCACATGAACTCCATAAGGACTCAATTTACAGCCAATCACATCAGAAGAACTTGTTGCATCGAGTCACATAATCTGATCTAGATGTATGTGTTAACGTAATTAGAGAAAGGGTAGCAATCACGTTTCGCAGCAGGGACTAAAAAGGTCTATCGGAGGGAATCGGGAGCTCAGTAGACACCGGGTCTTAGAAAACCACTCTCTGTATGTCTTAACGAAAGTAAACACTTCTTGCTAAAAGGATTAACAACAAAAAAACCCGAAACAATAGCAACACCCCGCCTTTCATCAAACCACTGTGACAGTGTCTTCTCACTGAAGTCCTGGCCGCCGATTGGTCAATCGCATATAATGTCATCTCACATTCACTCTGCCATAGCCACTTGTACCAGGTGTGAGATCAATCTTTTTATCATAGCCCTAATAACAAACGCTGTAGGATTAACATGGGATTTGTTTATGTCACGGGTGTGAAAAAATGTGGAAACGTGGTAGGATAATATCAAGAGACGTCACGAGTTTGAGTCTAATTATGCCACGCATTTTGTTGGCTCCATAATTTCACGAGTCGAAGATGAGTGACATTACGGAGCCAACAAAATGAGTGGCATAAATAAGCTCAAACTCAAACGAGTGGCGTCTAGATTTTATCCTACCCCGTTTCCATATTTTTTCAGTATCAGAAGGTAGTGACATAAACAACACTTTATGTCACACCTGTGAAATAAACAAATCCCATGTTAAGCCTACGGCGTTTTTTATTAGGCGTAGGATAAAATCTAGACGTAAACCGTTTGAGTTTGAGTTTACTGATGTCACTTATTTTGTTGTCTCCGTTGTCTCCGTGAAATAACGGAGCCAACAAAATGCATGACATTAATAAACTCAGACTGAAACTCATGACGTCTCTTGATAATACATGAACATCCTCGGCCGACCTAGCATTGCACTGTTTGATACAACACACCCATAACTAAATATTCTAAACACGATAACTAAGACTTATACAGTCTATTTCCATGTAGCTCTGTTGATGCGTTTCCATACAGAGTTGTAAAGATATGGATACTTGTGACAGACTTTAATTGAATGGGGCATCTCCTCCGGGGGAGCATGCCCATGCATTGGTATTGGCACAAGAAGATGGTGTGTGCAAACAAAGAACACAAGTCAAAACACTCAGTGAGAATGCTTTGCCAAGAACTCAGTATTTATTTTCATACTCTGACATTCTATGAAACCTGCCTCTATTATATATGACTATTTAGCGTTGTATGCACTTAGCAAATACCAGCATGTTACCCAGGGTTTTGTTGGCTACAGTATTCTACCCCACAGCTAATTAGAACTTTAATGTTGTTCTCTAAATAAAATGAGAAAAATGTGAAATTATATAAATGTTTTCTCCTCTAAATCAGCATTCTTCTTTATAAATACCCAACAAATGCCTAGAGACATCTTCAGAACCCACCAGATGAATTCTTCCAGGCATTCTCAGGACTGAAAGGGATAACTTATACAAAGAGTGGTAAATGTAGTACTACGAGAAAACGTTGTCACTGAGCCTGTAGATATTGCCGCTTGAGGTCAATTAGTCACTACGTTTTCTTATCATATTATAGAGGAAACATATCAAAGTTTAGGGTCTCAGCTCGTATACCATTGAGTTTTAAGAGCATGGTAATTCACAAGGCGATGCCACGTGAATTATGTGGCAATTTAACCAAGATGGGATTAAGCTCTGACCGTAAATTTGGGGGTGGGATGAATTGAAATATATTCACTAAATTCTTACATCAGTGAGGTATATAACCAAAGAGAATGCCAACTTACTCAATGCTGATTTGCGTAGTTTTTACCCAAGTCGGAAGATTATTATCGTAAAACTGGATGAGGTTTAATCTTGGCCACCGTATTCCATATAAAAATCCGTATGCCAGTCAGCGTGGCATACGGAAACCCAATGTTAAGGCTATGGGATTTTATAGGGGACAGAGCCGTTGTTAGTTCACGAAGCAGTCACTAGGTGGTCGGGGGACAACCGGTATTCTGGCTCTTTGTTCTTACGAAATTCAACTGCCTTTCAATATTTTACCATGGTTCCCTTGACTCTCTACACCATTCCCAAAGCAGGATGACATAATGATTAAACCCAAGACATGCTATTTTCCATATGGAACACTTTATATAAATATGTGAGCAAGGCTAAAGTTGTGACATTTCCCAATTATCACTCATTTCTTTCACACCTCCTTTAGTGAAGAACACCTACTTTTTCACCTCCTTTAGTGAAGAACACCTACTAGGGGGGCATCATGGCCGCGCCCATGGATCATAGGCTATATGCCGTATATTAGGGGTAGGATAATGAATAAGAGTTCAGGAAACACCAGGGGAGCGATAAAATGTGTCACTACAGAGGGTTATAAACGGGTTGTTTTGGAGTTGTTGTCTTTTTCTGGTTTGTTATAGAGGGGGGTTTACCCGTGTCTAATGATTATCTATGGATTATAAAAACTGATAACAGTTGTTGTTCCCTGACTACAGTGGCGCTAACTTACAATTTCATGGCAGATGATCATGATGCTAGCAATCACTCTGTGTTCTATACCTGTGGCTGAACACTCCATATTTGAATACCGCTGGTAGGGATGTAATGATTAAATGTTTCACATCGAAGGTGGTTGGTTTATCACCAAGTGTGGATGTTCCAGCAGGGTTATACATTTTTATCTTATTTTATACCTTCAATTGTAGGTATTTGATGAATTACATATGGAAATGTGACGACATCCAAGCTGGGTTCAAAGTGTGCTGCCATATCTGTTGACATCTTACTAGCGCAGAATACTCTCCAGACACATTTTTTTTACACCTTTTTCTTCAACTCCCATGATCCTTGGCGTGTATTAATTAGTGGAGTGCTGCAAGTCACTGTCAAGCACCGAAATATTTTTATCGAAAGTGATTTAATTCAGCCAATCAGAACGAGTATTCAAAGTAGGGTGGTACATCATTTTTATCACCATACTCTACTGGTATATATTCAATAACAACACCCTAGCAGGCTTGGTATTTGTGTAACGTACTAGCACAGGTACATAGTTAACAATAAAAACAACATAGTTACTGCGCCAGTAGGCATGGACGTCCAAGGTGTTTTGTACCATGACAAATACATCCCGGCGCTGGAGGTGAAGGCACATATTTATGGTCCAAAAGGCCTAGAATGGCACCACTATGGACTCCGTCTTGATCACTGCTTTTTCTTATCACTACATACGAGAAAATGCCATTTTATACACTTACTATGTCATCGATTCATGCAATTTGTGTCCCTGAACATTACTTATACTGCACCCCTAGCAGCGGATAGTATGAGAAAACGTGGTTACTGAGCCCGTACAGGTGGACGTTCGAGGTCATTTGATAAAAAAATACGGCCCGACGCCGTAGGCGGGAGGGCCGTATTTTTATTACTATACACCTCCAACTCATTTAAAATCTATTTTATCAACTTTCCTGGTTCATGATTCAAACCCTCCATTCCCGTACTAAACCACTGCTATTCACTACGGCCCGCTAGCGGAAAAACTCGGCAACTGTTGACGTGTAGCAACAGATGATGCTGGAACTTCACTTCCAATTAAGGAATGAAATTTTAACACGAGTACGGCATATATATAACCTACATTCGTACCAAATATGATGAAGATCGGTTGCTTTAAACCGAAGATATCGGCGTTTGAATACGGCGACTTCGACATTCACTGAGCACCGGGAGGTGGGAGGGTGAAAACCCGGCAACTGCCGACGTGGAGCGGACTATGAAATGTATGACACAGGACGACCTGGAACTCTGGTAGCCAACGTAATTATGACGTCGACAACGCGGAGCGGCGGAACAGGAGGCGGTCGGACTTGTTTATATCGATCAATCTCGCAGAGTTAAACCATTTAAAACTGTCTTAGGTGAAAGCTATACGTTATTTACTTCGATATATGGACAATAGACACTTCCAGTTCTTACAGGTAAGGCCGAGTATGTCTCTAAAGTTATAAATGGGAGAAAACCGCCATTTTTTTGTTTGTTTTTGACACGGACAATGCTATCGCGCTATCGCGATATTGTACATTAGTACGACGTAGTGTACGTCACAGCGGGACGTACGTTTTGCAATGCTTAAGCCTATGGGAATCCATACGTCATACTACTCGGCGAGCCCGAACATTATTTATACGATATGCCTAGCAGCGGTTAGTAACCCATAGACGTTCGCCTATAGGTGTATAGTAATATGTTTTATTATCCACCTAATACAAAGTGTCCATAGAAAACACATAGGGAATTTGTATGGACATACCCGGAGCATACAGATATGTTGTATGCTCCGGGTGGCGCATATGGAAAAATAGTGCGTACAGAAACATAGTGCATAACTAAATTGAACTGATATCGATATGCCACTTGCTCAGAAAAGGTGGATAATAAATACAATATAGACTGGTTTCAGATAAAAGCGGTTGTATGCTCCTCGGAGTTGACTCTGCGCAATATCTTCGCATATGCTCGGATATTACTACGCGTCAACTCCTCGGAGCATACGGCCGCTTGTATCTGAAACCAGTCGATATTGTGAATATATTGACTGACTTCAGATACCTGCGGTCGAATGCTCAGAGGAGTGACGTGTAGTGATATCCGAGCGCATGCGAGGATATTGGACAGAATCAACTCAAAGGTGCATTCAACTGCTTTTATCTGAAACCAGTCTATGTTGAATTTATCATCCACATTTTCCATGAAAAGTGGGGTACCAATATCAGTTCAATTCAGGTATGCACTATTTTGCAGAACGCGCTATTTTGCCGTATGCTCGCTTTATCGGAACCCGGAGCTTAAAACATATCTGTATCATATGTTCCTGGTATGGCGATACACACTCCCAATGTGTTTTCTATGGACACATTGTATTCGGTGGATACATCTGAATGCTCCGGATATGGTGATACACACTCCCCATGTGTTTTCTATGGACACATTGTATTTGCTTGATAATAAACGATAATAGGGAGTTCGGAAATTAACAGGGATGAGTTTTTGAGACCCTCACCAGGTAATTCAGGGATTCTCTCACCGAAATCAGTCCCCATCTAGTACTTACAAAAAGGCTCAGGTCCGAGCTAATAGTTTCCTGCCTAACTGCACAAACACCATGGGGAGGCAATGGATGCCCTTAACCTATGACCTTTCCAGTCCGAGAGGTGCTTATCTTGCGGGGCTTAGTGGATTCTGAGCGGCTCTCTATGCGAGCGACTCATTATCTGCTGATGCTGAGAGTGAGCGCCTCATCAGAAGGGAATAGATACAGCAAGAAAGAAGCTGACACCCCCTGAAGCATACGTCTGAAGGATTTCCTCTCCTTTCTCCTTCAATCCCCGAGATCCCCGCAGATTTCCTGGTAAAGTGTTGATATAAAAGTCTTACTGCAATCTGAAACCCGCCATATGTGATCAGGAAAGGCACTTTTAAAACTTTATCCTACTTCTCATATAAATCTCCATATGACGTAGTGGGGTTTTATCTCACCCCTGGTAAAAGTTTAGCCATAGGAATAACGTTAGGAAAAATACTTAAAGATCACCCCGGTAGAGTGACAATACTACGCCATGGTTTAATACGAGATGATGTCATAGGCGATTGACCAATCAGCAGCGAAGATTTCAGAGAGAAGACAAGACAAAACAAAAGATCTAAACGTCCGAAACAGTGAAAGGGGTGAGATAAATCCAGAACCGCACTCGAAATGTAAAATAAACGTTACTCCACTTGTTTGAAAAGGTCATAATCGTCACTTGGCTTTGCCTCGATGACGATTGTGGGCCATCCAAATTTGTTGAGTATTGTGTATTTATATGATTCTCTATGTAGTTCTATATCGTATGCCACGGTTATTCTATAAAATATGGAAAAAAACGTATGCTACGCATGACATATGAAGTCTAAAATCATGTGACAGGGTAGGATAAAATCTAAACAACACTCATTTCATATAATCTTTTGCTGGTGATTAAATTGTTGGGTGAGGTTCTAGGTATTTGAGCTCTGGGAAAAGACATACACAGTGGAGATATATAAGAAGCTCTGGGTATGTGACTGAAAAAAGCCAGGGGTCTGTTGAATGATAATTCTACGATGAGAAAAAAGATCGTACAAGTCTCGTTGGTACCAAAACGTAGAATACAATATGTCGTCGTCGAATGAGCGTTTGGCGATACGAGAAACTGAAATGTCGTACCGAGTGTGGCATAAGAAATTGTTCATTTTGAAAATGACGTCCATTTTTCGTCCCGGAAGACACCCCTAGAGGTGTCGCAGCTGATGTCAAACTCGTTTCTCATGCACTCAATCATATTCAAATTAAATATATTTTGAACAGAGGATTTTATACGTATGTGATACAAGTGTGCCAAATTTCACTACTTGTTAAGCATCAAATCGTCAGTGACTGCACCACTCGGACTGCTTTTCTCAGAAACACCACAGCATCGCTCGATGTGTATCGGCGTTATATAGAAAATGTACTGAGCCATAAGGCTGATGTCAACGACTAGTTTTATGCTACCCAGAATGGAAAAGGTCATCGTTCGATATGTCGTATCATCCATCATCACAGACGACAAAATATCATTCAACGGTCCCCTGTACTGGTAACCAGTTTCACAATAAGGCCTGGCGTCCACCTACTACGATAAAAATCTATACCTATCGATATGGCACCGATACAAAAAGCAAATATCGGAGACAAATCGGGAAGGTGCAAAATCATAGACATATATATGTCTAGACATACCAATCCACCACGCATTGTATGCGGCTTTTATCGGTGTTTAATCGCATAGATGTGGTCAACTTCCCCGATATTAGGTGACCTTCCGACGCGATTTTGATTTTTCATCGGGAGGTGCATCGTAGACCATATCGGAGCCATATCGTAGTAGGTGGACACCGGGCCTTAACGATTAAAAACGTGGCCAATGTAGATCAACAAGCTAATAGTCGTCATGGTGGTGCTCGATTACACAATAACATTATCAATAGTCATCAACCAAAGAATATCCGCAAGTGTTTACATGACACTCGTGTTTATAGAAATGTTTGTAGGTGATTCATTGACTTTTGTTTTTTTCATTAAGTATTGAGTGTGTATTGACACCAAGACGTACATAGAAAGTGATAGGATGATATGCAGGAGTTAACCATGACGACTCTATAAATTATCGTATCGTCAAGCAAATAGTTGTCAGGTGGTGCTCGATTATGCAATCTCTGGCATAGTAGTCGTCGACCCTAGAATGTACTCAAGCATTTACACTTAATATGACTTTTTATAGAAATGCTGAACACGACTGAGATTTTTTACAGAATGAATGCACTTTTGATTCGATTGGTGAGTGCTGAAGTCAGTGGGTGGTGCCATAATGCAGCAGGCGGTAGAGAAAAAAAACATTTTTGTTTCCACCTGACAAAATGTGTAGCATAATCGGTCGGTTGCGCGAAATGCTATAATCGGTGGTCATAATCGGCAGGTGAAAAGGCTGAATTAGGCCCAGTTTACACCTACCGAATATGACCACTGATTCTAAAATCGGGCACTGCTGACCTATTACTACACGTTCTAGATAAGTGTAAAAAAAATAATCCAAAATTATACAAATTGCAAAACATGGAACCACATTAGTGCTACTAGCAGTCTACTTTTTTATGTTACTAAAGCAACGTTTATTCATTCACTGAGAAGGAAATTTGACATGGTAACATATTCACGCTATTCCAAATACAGTGTCTTTGTAAGATCAATGCAAACACTTCTAAAAATCCTAATATATATCGAGGTTGAGCTACCTTTTTTTTCCTTTTTTTTTCAAATAGTCTATATTTTGGATACTGGATTCTGTACAACATATAATAGCAATATAAGTTATGTATGAGAACAGTTAAGATACAGACATTATCAGGTATGATACTAGGGCCTGGCGTCCACCTACTCCGTTAGAATCGTAGACCTCCCGATATGGCACCGATACAAAATGTCAAAATCGGTGCCATATCGGTAAGGTGCAAAATCGTAGAAATATGTCTAGACATGCCAATCAACCACGCATTGTATTGGGTTTTTATCGGTGTCTAATCGCAGAAACGTGGTCAACTGCCCCGATATTAGGTGACCTTCCGACGCGATTTTGATTTTGCATCGGGAGAGGCATCGTAGACCATATAGGAGCCATATCATAGTAGGTGGACGCCGGGCCTTAGACAATGCAATTCAGACAGGACATTAGTTACTGCAACAACAAGTCAATGCTACAAATTCGGGAAATTTAGAATACATATAGAGGCTATACAGTACAGATACTCAGTATACTTCTTTGTCATTCCACGCAGGCCTTTTCCTGCTGTTTTTCGCCCATTGGGAACAAAACGCATTGGCTAAAAACCAAGCCTCTGTTTGATCAGAACATAAATGTAATGAATAAAAGCTACTTTCTTGTTGTCCCTCAGGGTCCGACATATAACGCCCTGGAGGTCTCTGGTTAACAACTTTGCCAGCCACAGGGACAGCGAAAGTAGCAGATCAAACGCTTTCCGCAAATAGCATTTGTGAAATGGTGAACCTGAGGGGTCCCTCACTGCCACATAGGTGTGCCACCGGCGGCCACTTTAGATAGACTTTGAAACGGTAAAATATCTGCACGCCTTGCTGCTGTGGGTGCACAGATTGAAAGGCAAATGAATATAGGAGGTGTAATAGAAATGTGAAATGCGGAGAATATATTATCATGTACCTATAGACGCTTTTCCATTGGCTGACGAAAACGGTGACATTTTTTGAGTTCTCCTAAAGGCCCGTTACCATTGGCCGACGAAATTTGACTAGACTTTTTGAGTTACCCGGAAAGTCTGTCAGTGGTGCCAGTGACTTTGCATCAGTATAGAAAAATCGGTGAGGGTAGTAGATTTCACTTAGTGACCAAGCTTTCACTCAGTGGTCGGTGGTGTCACATTGCATAATCTAAGCAGAAAAAGTTGCGAGTCATTTCAAGAACGTGATCCACCACATTGACGCTCAGAGGCGGGCGGGCGGCTGGTTTTTACAGGGCCGACTGACCAGAGGCGATGACCACACTGTTTCAGGCAACAGAGTTTTCAATGGCCGATTCCGTCCGATTCCGGCCGATTTGCTGATCCACCAGGCCGATTGTCCCAGCCGATCTGAGCCGATGAGCGCTTTGGGTGGCCGACGTCCACAATCCCTCCACATGGTCATCGTCCGGCCCTGACTCACTCTTGGTGGATGACATGCTTCACGAACTGCATTGTTTCCATTGACCGAGTTTGAGTCAGCAGTGTCCAAAGTCTGTCGGTAGTCCCTGACTCTAGATCGGTGACGGGAAATCGGCCAATGGAAACGGGCCTTAATAGCCTAATTACGTTGGACGTCACCGATCTACATTCAGGCACCACCGATGGACTTTTCGCCCTACTGATGCCTACTGAGCAAGAGTACGGATTCCGTTCATCACTGAAGGTGAAATAATATCCTATTAGTCCCTCAGTACGACTATAAGTTTTCACAGAATCGCCGACGACTAATTCAAGCCCGCTTGAAACAGTCGCGGGCGTCAGAGCATGTCCAATAATGGTTAAGTGGTACCTAATTGTATAATCTAAGATAATCAGACATTCTGCAGTCACCACATGTGATTACATTAGACGATTTCTATCATTTTACTGCTGAAAGTCACCAGGAGGTGTAAAATGCCAGAATCGCTAGCCAGAATCGTCTAGTGTAAACGCTGTATTGTTACACCCATCTAGGTCTCCTAATGACCAGTAGATACGTTCAGGCCTGGAGCCCAGATAAGCAACACATCTGTTAAGCGATGGCGGATGGTGATGGATCTGACTCGCATACTGAGACGACATTGAATATTTATGTTGGTGCTACCCTATACCTCACAGCCCCAGATTCTCAGCCTAACGAGCAGCCTCACACCAGTGATGCGTGGCCACGTATAATGCGGCGTTTCCACCTCCCGATTAAAACCCCGCCGATAATGTTCACGTTATATCGTAAAACTGGATGATCTCGGCCACCGTATGCTAGAACTGGAGTTTGGCAAAGTGACTTTATGAGGCAAAGCCGAGTGAAGTCCGGAGCCAAAACTCCAGGAGTGGCATGCGGTGGGCATGATTAAAACGAATCAGGTTTTGATTTTATCCTACCCTATTTCCTCGATTTTGGAATATTACGTGATAATAATTCTGTATGCCACTAGTGGCATATAAAACTCTGTATGCCAGTCAGCGTGGCATACAGAAACTCAATGTTAAGTCTATGGGATTTTATATTAGGGGTAGGATAATACAAAAGTCGGTCGGCGGTTCTCCTTGAGAAAAGCCGCTGGTACATAATCAGTGAGCTGCACTGCAAAAATTTAGTGGACGCCCAACGGCATTTGCTGGTAAAATAAGAATTTATATCACATTGGGCGATGTTAACACTTACCGACTATCACCACCGATTATAGAGTTTGGAACCACAGACCGATTACTATTAGATGTTTCCGAGGAGTAAGACTATGGCGTGAGCTATCGGCTGAGGTACAAACTATCGCTACTCGGGATGAATTCAAGCGATATTCAACATCAAAATACAAGTAGAGAAGGATAAACAATCTTACAAGCTGTAATGTTTCAAAACATATTCATCTCATTTATCACCCATATTATAATTCTCTTTTTATATTTACTACTAGACCATGATGTAGTTGTTCACTCGTTGTCATTGTATTTAAGTTCTATGTCTGAAAAACTCGCCATCTGTGAGAGACATAGTAAATAAACAAAAAATATATATATATAAGTTAGTGCAAACAGCAAAATTCCAAACCAATTAAGTAGATGATTTGTCCCCTCTAAGTTGCAAATTATCAAGAGACATCATGAGTTTGAGTCTGAGTTTATTTATGTCACATGTCCGTAATATCACGAGTGACATTACAGAGCCAATTGCAACAAAATGAGTGACATAAATAAACTCAAACTCAAACGAGTGGCTTCTGGATTTTATCCTATCCGTTTCAACTTTCTTTCAACATTAAAAAGTAGTGACTAAACAACACTTTATATCACACCGTGACATAAACAAATCCCATGTTAAGCTTATGGCCTTTTTTTATTGGGAATAGGATAAAATATGGCACCGTAGGCCACCGGCGAAATCAATGTGGGCTAAATTACTCAATGATAGAATGGAAATTCAAAGAAATACTTGGGGAGAGCACCCCCGACTGACACTTCTTTTCCTGGTATAGTGTATCCCAGACCTTTATTCGTTTGTAAAATCGACCATTCTTATAACAAACGGTTTTAGGCTATTTTATGGTTTATAATGATATAAAATATGAACTGTGAACTAGCAGGTGAAGTCTGGAACCTTATCGCTAGTGGATGTGTGTAGGTTGATGGCAGACTGAATGGAAAAGATTGGAAGCAATATTACAGAATGTCTTTGTTCAATTCTATTTCTCGGGCGGTTTCTATTCAGCGACACGCTAAGGATGTAAAGGCACACGGACAGGGTGTCAGTCTTCCTATCGTGATGAATTCTGAAGAAGATGGTCTACTTCATAAGGGAGAAGACAATGCAATCATGATCCATTCATGCAATCTCTTATGGAGATTAAAAAGGATTCACTGCTAGGATGTAGATAGTTCAAGGCAATATCCACGGGAAAGTAATGACTGAAAATACTACAAAAGCATTCCCTCAGTAATAAAGAGTAGTATAATAGAATAGTTCGTTTCAGAAGGTACTGTATTTCCTTCCGACATGCAAAGGAGAGGAAATACATAGTTTTCATGATACTAAGAACGAATTTGATGAGTGTTTGGTCTGTGTCCCATCCGCCATCAACCCTAGAGTACGTAGTAATATGTACAATATAATAGCCGACTGAATATTCTGAAGTGCTCCTAACAAGATCGCGAACGCATACCAAGCCCGAATATGTTTTTGATTTTATCTTAGCCTGGAAATATTCATCTGTTCATCACTGGAAGAACGCTACGTAGTGGCGAAGTGTTGATCGTTATTTGTGTTGATCAAATAGTAAAAAAAAATCACCCGTCAAGTATGAGCTAGGCGCAAGCTTGTTGAGTACAAGTCCCTAATTTTAAGCCTGTGGAAGATTACACTAGACTAATATATTTTTTTAAAGGGAAAAAAGTTATATCACCATGTCTGTTAGATGCATCCAGTTTTATATGGTACAGAGCTTCAGCAGAACCCAATCAATGTACTGGAATGTTTCCTTTCCTCTCACTGCTACATTGATACCTGTATGATATCAATTGGTGGTCTCTGAATAAATGAGATGCAAGTGCCCTGGGTTCTTGCCAGTAAAAGAAAGATATATGAAAGGGATGATAAAGGTTTAAGGTGTTGAATTAGTAATTGAGAAACTGTAATAAAATAGGATTATCTGAGTCGAGCACAGAAACGTACAAAGAGATAAAAAAAAGATAATTAGAAATGTTTCTACAGTGTACAGGAGCTTGGTTAGCTGCGCCAATCCGTCTATGATGGAGTATGCATACATGCTCCTTGTTTTATGGGGTCTTTTGATATGAGCTTTGCTGTTTTTTATCAATCGTAGTTCCGAGATGAATACATGTGTCCTTTCCACCACTGAACAATTGTATATCCATGTGGCAACTTGTGACTTTCCAACGACGAGAATGATAATTATCTCTCCAAATCACATGTACATTTAAAAGAAAACCCATCAAAATATCCTTCTATAAGATTTCTCAATGCCAAGGGCCAGAAAGCCAAGAGCATTTATAACACAGGGTCCCTTCTAGAGATTACAAAATTAACATTGTCACCCAAAGCACTGGTCATTAAACTAATTCTATATTATAGCTCTGTTTCAGAGGAAGCCCTTTTTTTCTTTTCCCTTTCCTTACCCCCTGCCCCCCCCCCCCCAACCCACACTTATGTTCCCAACATGCTTGATCAGTTTCATTTCATCCCTCACCTAGGAGAAAAAGAACCCCCTGCCCCTGCATCTTATAACCTAGTCCTTCTTGTTCCTATGATATGAAAGGGTATGTTACCTGAACCTGTTAATACAAATCGACTCAACCTAATTCTGCTCCTTGTTTTTAGAGATTACCTTTTCCTTTTCCCCACACAGCTCCTTGGATAAGTAGGGAGCCAAAGGAACATGCTTAAGCGGCAGATACCCGTGCTCAAAACGCCATTTCCAGAGGCCAGTAAGAACAAGGCTTAGTTCTTAATTTAGATTTTGGTCTCGTTTGTTACTATTGAAGTGTAGTTTACTACTATCGTCTCTGAATAAGTCTGTCTTGAAGCTACGATGGCAGTTTTTAAGTATATAAGAAATACGGACTTAAAAGATTTGAAAATGACACATATAATCTAGACCCCATACAGTAAAAGTACAGAGTGCCTATATCCGGAAATGGAATTTTGGGAACGGGTATCTGCAGTTTCAGCGGGTTCACCTTGGCTCCCTGTGGGTCCTTGTAATGTCGTGCCCCCCTCTCAGTGCATCTGTCTTCTCTGTGGCAATTAGTTATAATTATTCCACGTCGTGGAGAGATCGGGGATCCGTGATTAAGTAGTGCTAATTTGCCAGACGTCAGGCAGGCTGCATGCATAACGAGCTATTCCTGCACGGTTCCTGAGTAGACAAAACCCCGCCACAAAGGAACAGTATATATGTTAGATTTGGTGAAAGAAAAACATCAAAATCTATAATCATTGTACTCTCTGTAAACCTCTTGGTTACAGTTCCTACCTTAAGTTCCTTATAGCGCCTATCATTTCGCATGACACAGATACTTGCCAACAACCAACACAATCTAGTCTCAGTAGCTTCTCTTGAAAGGAGATCGGAAAGCCACAGCATTAAATTTTGTTTTCTCCATAGCTAGACATGTATCATAAGATAAGATGCAAATCTTAGTGTATACTACAAAAGAGAATAGCAGGCTCGGTTTTTCTCTCCACAAGATTCTCACTCTCGTGGCTCTTCATTCTCCATACATAGGTCTGGTCAGGTTTGTCTCTAAGTGAGACTGAAACTGTAAGCAGATCCGACAGAATTCTAACGTTTTATATGTGATAGGTAAATAGAACAATTTGATGAATTCTGTATGAAGGCAAATAATAAATACCTATAGACTTCTATATTGTATTGCACTCTGTTCAGTTTCGATCAATGCCAATGTTATCAGATACTTTCATACAATCCAGTTCTTTCCTCAGATAACCTCTCCACTCTTCAGGGGAATATTTGCTCTCCATCATTACTCAGGGATAGAATATCCGCCGGATGTACCACAGCATGCCGGGATAGAAGTGCGATCCCGCCTCGTTTTCAGATTCTCTGTGGGAGGCACGCTTCGGTCTAGCTTCCGGTCTGCGCGTGATCGAGATTCCGGATGCGCGGGAATCGCTTGTAGCTGAAGCGGAAGTCGTCTGCGCGAGTGGTGACGTGAGGGTCACTCTCCAAACACATCCCTGGTCACCTATCACATGCCAGGACATGTGAAGGAGAGCACCAGTCCCGTTCTGTCCAACTGTTTTTACCTCAAATGTTGTATATAAATCTAGTGATGTGATCCGAGAATAGAGTTCCCTTTAAGGAAATCGCCAAAATATAGAAGACAAAAACTCTGGAATTCGTTGAAAAAAAGCCTGATAGAGGCATAGCCCATAATTTGCAGTTGCGCCAAATAGTGATTTGTAAATATTCACATGTATCCATTTATATCTGTTCTTTGTGGCATATTCCAAAACCAAATGAGCAAAATTTAGGTTTTGTCAGGTTTGACTTAACCCAATCTAGGTCTATTCTAATTCGCTCGATTTATATAGGAGATCTACTTTAAAAAAAAAAAAATTTTAAACTTTGATCTGTAGTTTATACATTTGCTACATTCGGAAAAAGAAAATTACATAGGGTTTTATCTATAAAAGTAATCTTTTTAGATTTTCTATGTTCTTCATCATTCAATATTATCGTAATATCAATCTCGTTATCAAAAACTGATTTTTTAGTTATGTGTTCTATGAAACATCATCACATTCAATTTGCAGAAAAATGTCACCGGTTTTAATAATCAAGACAAATTGTCGATATGCCTTTTGAAGTACAATGTTTGGATGTGAAAACAATTCATGGATCATTTCTGAACAATTCTAAACAAAATTTTAAACCTTTGAAATTTTAATCGCCAGGAAACCGGTGAACGTGTAACAAAAAAAACTGTAAATATCAATGAATAGGCCATCCCAATTTCATTCTGCCACCTAATACTCGGACCTCAAGACATTTTAGCTGTGAACAAACAAATTACTGAAATCGTGAATCCAGATCACGTGTGCCATGGCCCCTCACGCGGTCTTTACACCAGACGACTATTAACGTGGCGACTGTAAATCTTCAAGCCAATAGTCGTCAGGTGGTGCTCGTTAATGCAATCTCGGCCATAGTAGTCAACGAGCAAAAAGTTGTTTTTTTTAATTTTCTAGACTTGTACTTGCATGAGAAATGTACTTACAAAATATGATTTACTTCAATTCTTCTCAAAAGCAACCACGATGATCCATGATATTTTAAACTTAAACAACCTTAAGCCCAATGTTCATCTACCGATTTCGAGTATGGATTTAGGGCAGTATGGTAGAGAAGCACTATGGTAAATGAGCGGAAAGGCGTACGGGCAGTATGGTTGAGAGGCAGTATTGCTGAGGAACAGTATGGTGGTTGAGGGGTAGTATGGGTGAGGGACGATACAGTTGAGGGGAAGTATGGTTGAGGGCCAGTATGGGTGAGGGGCAGTATGGGTAAAGGGTAGTATGGTGAGGGGGCAGTATGGTAAAGGGGCAGTAGGATGGAGGGGAAGTATTGTAGAAGGGCAGCATGGTGGAGGGACAGCATTCTAGAGGGGCAGTATGGTGAAGGGGCAGTATGGTAGAGGGGCAGTATGATGAAGGGGCAGTATGGTGGAGGGGCCGTAGGTTGAATGGCAGTATGGTAGAGGGACAGTATAGTAGAGGGGCAGCATGGTGGAAGGGCAGTATGGTAGAGGTACAGTATAGTAAAGGGGCAGTATGGTGGAGGGGCAGTATGGTAGCAGGGCAGTATGGTGAAGGGGCAGTATGGTGGAGGGGCAGTATGGCGGAGGGGTACTATGTTGAGGGCCAGTATGGTGTGAGGGCAGTATGGTTGAAGGACAGTATCTTTTATCGGTGGCCCTCTGTCGGTCAGAAATCGCATTTCAGTCGTTTGGTGTAGACTCAAAGACCAATGCTTGAAGGCACTGTTCCCAAATCCTGACTCAGTCGGCGGGGTGCATAATCGTATCTCTGTCGGTAGGTGTAGCCCGATTTCCTTACTACTAATACCCTCCACCCCCTCTACTCGAGGGCCGCGGGTCGAGCGAGGGGTTACATAATTTGCCTGCGACAAGTTCACCGACTCCTATACGATTTAGGAACTAATCGTTCAACCTGAAATCGGTAGATGGGCATCCGGCTTTAGGCGTATACATAAGCTGGTTTTCTTTGGTTAATCAAACTGGATTGATATAGTCGCTTGTGTCAGAGCATGTCGTATAGTCGTCAGGTAGTGCCAAATTGCATTATCTGATGTAATCAGACCATCTACAGTCGCCACGCGCTAGGCGTTTACATTAGACCATGTCTAGCCTTTTACGACTGAAAGTCGTCAGGTGGTGCAAAATTCCCGAATCGCCGCCTATAATCGTCTCGTGTAAACAGCGGGTTACCCAGCGTTTACATTAGAAGACTAAATATGTGGTGACTGTAGATCATCAAACCAGTGGTGGCAATGTCCAACGCAAAAGTCGCCGACCTCAGAATGCACCTCACCGTTTACACTGGCGATTATAAGTTTCCACAGAATCCCCACCGTAGATGACTAATTCAAGGCCGCTTGAAATAGTCGTGAGGTGGTGCCGAATTGTGTAATCTGATGTAATCAGACCATCTGTATTCGCAACACGCTAGGCGTTTACACTAGACAAATTCTAGCCTTTTACGACTGAAAGTCGTCAGGTGGTGCACAGTTCACGAATCGCCGCCTATAATCGTCTCGTGTAAACAGCGGGTCAGGGAAATAGCGCTGTGTTTATTCTGCCGTTAGGGATGCTGAAGTCTCACACCCTCCTCGTGATCGGGCCTGTGAATAAAGCATGTGGGGACCACATAGTGAGGACGATAAATACGCCGTTATACACACCATTGGGCTGGGAGGATATTGGATTCCTTGACAGATCTGGAAGGGACCTGTAGGCTCACCACAACATCCTTCACAGAGCAACTCAATATTCAACGACCTTTTGCGTCACAGCAAAGATTTGGTCCATTCGTTGAAGTCTTTATCTCACCCCGGTATTTTTTCGCCATGGACTAAACATTGGGAAATCGTACTCAATGACCATTTAGTATTTAGAAAAAATACTCATTCATACGCCCTCCAGAGGTTACTAAACTCCCTATTATCGCCCAAGGTAAATACAAGTTCCGCTCGCGACTGGCTGGGCACACCACGACCACATGAACCATAGTTTTCCCATTTATATTTGGAGAACCAGAATATAATTTCGGATTTACATGTATATATAGCTGCAATTTCCATTTCTGACATCAGATTTCCAATTTGAAGATTTGATAAAAATCATTAAACTGCAATAATTGTGGGTTACGGTTCAGGGGTCTATCACCATACCACGTCGGCAACAAGCGAACACCAGAACTTGTTAACAGACTGAATTATGGGATACATCAATAGGGCCTATAAGTATCTAAAACGGGTCCACTTCCCATGTCGAGTTCTCAAAAACAGGTCGAGTTCTCGTGACGACTACTGGTCGAGTTCGTTTTGGGTAAAGTTCTCCAGTAATCCACGTTCATTGGTGGAGACCCCAAAATTCTACGATTTTTTTTAGGCCACTAAAAAGAACAAACTTGTTTCTCATCACCAAGCCATAAAAAATATGATTTTTTTTGCTAGATCAAAGATGGCTGTTGAAGTGTCATAAAATTGGCTTCAGACATACAGTAAATCCCTGCATAAGCGTACACCCTCCGACCCGGGCCAAAGTGTGCGCTTACCCGGGGTGCCTACCGACGCGGGGTTTCAAGATTTTTACTAGTTATACGTTTAATGCATTCCTGACGTCAGGAGATTTAATTTGATACTAAATACACATACCTTTCATATTTTCTATCAAGGTTTATCTTATTTACAAAGAAAAAAGAAAATCTTGTGAAATCATTTTTTCTGATGCACACGGTGATGAGAAACAAGTGGGTTTCTTTTGAGTGGCCTCATCAATGGTCTTTTTCCTCATGCTGACCAACTTTTGCTGATCTCACGAATCCCGACAAAAACAAATCCTGTTGAAGTGATTGGTAACAATTTTGTTGGGAAGATTTTTTCTGTTTCCACTTGCCGATTTCAGATGATAATCTGTTCGTGCCGGCTGACAAATTTATCGAAGGCCAAAGATCGGCAGGGGAAAATAGGATTTAATGAAACATCTGCTATGTGCTTGAAGGCTGACCCAATCTACCATGGTCCAGGGGTCACTGCCGAAAAGTTGTATTTGCTGTAAAATAAAGCCGATCATCTAAACCAATTTGGGGAGTTGTTGGAGTTGTACTTTCCTTGATTTATTCAAGACTTGTGGACGACCTTGCAACAACTCGGACTGCTTTAGCGAACAACCTTGAATACTCTCAACCAATAATCCTCGGATGAGGTCTTCTTCTACCTTGTCTGAAGGCATAAGTTGTTTAACAGACCCTCGTCGGTATTTCACCCTGGGTTCTCCCAGTTGTGAAATGAGCGCTAGGTTCTGTTTTGCGCATGCCCTGTGCTTGTTTAGGGCGGGGCTTAGTATTTAGTATTAATCACCGAAGCGACGTTGTTTTGTGTCACCTTCAAGAGGAGAGCGAAGCCTCGCAAAATTATTTGACAAAAAATTCTCCTTGCTTTCAAAAGGCTGCTAAATATTTTGCAAGTTCTAAAACGTCATTTCCACGCCTGGTAGTTTCAGCATGAGTTAGTGAGATGACCGAGTGTTAAATTTTAAGTGTGGGCATTACCTCACCCATAGTACAAGTTTAGCCATAGGAATAACATGAAAAAAATATAGACACAGCGATCACCCACGTAAAGTGACACTACTACGCCATGGTCGTTGCAGAGTGTACTACTCATTGTATGAGCTGATGTCATAAGCGACTGGCCAATCAGCGGCGAGGATTTGAGAAAGTAGGCAAGACATCAACATGGAGATTTATTTATTCATAACTAAATTTGCTTCAGCAATTTGAATTATTCTGAAATTGTGATGCTATTTAAGGTCATTAAAATGGGTGAGATAAAATTAGGACTGCACTCGAATCTTGAAATAAACAATACTTCACTAATTTAAGGTCTTTTCTAACTCTAAGTTAGCATTTTAAGTGATGTCACAAGTCTCACACCTATTATTTTCTTCAAGCGGGAACACAATAGCACTCCACAAAATGTCACATGGAAAAGCTTCAGGCAGATTTAATCATAATGTTTTAACGGTTAATTGACACTCTCCCTGTGAAATGAAGATCTTCTGGGTGATTGTTTTCAACAGTCTCTCCATGTTTTCCGCTTTAACTTTCCTCGCCTCCTTGTGTGGATGTGGAGGCCTGTTTGTGGCGAAATTATTTTGAAAACAATTTTTGGATATTTGACTTGATTGTTTCGACATTAGTCTATATACCCACCCTTCAAAAACATGATAAGCAAACAATATATATTTACATATATATATGGGCGGGATAACTCAAACCCAGGAAGTTATCCGGTTAGCTGTGACGCACTGGCATCACCGCGTTACTCTACACTCGTCCTCCATTCTATACTGACGGATCTTTTTTTCTTATTTGTCGGTTTATTGTAATTCTACATTATATACCCACATTGTAGACCCATGCCAGTATGTTACATAAAGTCCAAAATCTGCTTTAGAATTGGTACGTTTTTATATACCACCATACTATGGTGGTATATAAAAACTATTGTGGTATATAAAAACGTGCCTACATATTTGAATACATGTTGTGATTGGCTGAAATTAATTTTCTTACCGACCTATCAGATTGGAGAGTGGTCACAGATTCACTTCCGGTAAGATATTAACATAACTACCAGCACACTTTCAAGCCAGCTCGGACGTCGGAACATTTTACCAAGTACTTTACCAATCATTTACATATATGAAGGTATATGATATAAGTAAAATATATCAACCTTATTAATACGTACTCATAAACCTTGTTTCTTTTGATAAAGATATTCCTCTCGCTCTACAAGCTCGTGGGATATTTTTAGTGCAAGAAATGCGGTATGCGAGTCCGTACCAATAAGGTAAAGACATCTTACTAAAGTATAGAGTGTTCTACACCCATTCCGTTCACATCTAATACGGAACATCCGTCCAAATTGTCCTCTTGAAGCCTGTTTCCATAGGTCGATGAAAATGACACAGATTAAAGCCTGATGCCCATCTACCGATTCAGGGTTGAGCGATTAGTTCCCAAATCGTATAGGAGTCAGTCGACTTGTCACAGGCAAATTACGTAACTTTTGCTCGACCGGCGGACATTGAGAAGATGGGGTGGTGGATATTAGTCCTAAGCAAATCAGTCTACTAATCGGTGGCTCACCCTTGCCTAGCTGTCCTACATCTACCGGCTACGGCCGACTCCGTTAGGATGCCTTTGGTGAGACAAATTACCGTCCGTTTGTCGCCGACAAAGGTACATGAATGTTCCGGAATCGGTAAATGGGCATTTGGCTTTATTTTGTTCCCCTAAAGGCCTATCGGTGGTGGCACCGACTGTACGTCGGTATCGAGGAGGCATTGTAGTCACTGTTTCGACTGTATTTACCGAGTACATAGCGATTTCACTTTCACATTTAAGAAAAAATATTGTTTAGACTAACTGGAAATAGATATTCATCTATGACCAATCATCTAGAAATTTAGAGATATAAATTTAACATTTAAACCTTGAGGATCACCGATGAAATGGAATTGTTTTGATTCTGTCTGTATGTGAGAAAATCCATTGGTAGTGGCCTTATTACACAACCCACATCAAAATTCACCGATTTAGCATCAGTTTACCAAATAATTCGATTGGTGCATGGTTCCCAACTGCGAATCGATGCCATATAACCAGCCAAAATGGTAACAGGCAAAAGCCAGGCTCCCACCACTTCCGGCACACTCTGAAAGGGATACAATAAGGATACGATACAAATTTTCAAATCAAAGCCCTGTTTAAAGGGCCAGTCTGTCGGAATTGGTTTTACGGAAATAAAAGGGTGACCATGGTACTGACACATGCCACAACATAAGAGGTGCACCAACGCATCTGGGACCTGTTTCACTAGCTTCGTGACATGTCTAGATGGTGTCTGTGACACCATACTCGTGGACAGATCACAAGATTCGATCGATGACACGCGGAGTTTCACTCACTTCTCGTAGGAATCAAACAATGATACTTTAACATAAGTAGAAGATACATATAACCTATAATCGTACCAAATATGAAGAAGATTGGGCCCTCCGATTTTCGGATATTTGCTAGTCTTTTTTCGCTGTTCCTTGCACTGTTGGTGCCGCTGTTGATGTCTGTCTAGGCCTAATGTCACGAGCCTACTGAAACAGGTCCCTGATATGGAGGTGTATATGTGTCGGGACCGAGGTGCATACATAGTAGAGAATGCTGCCAACACACTCCGACACAGACTAGTCCCCATGATACATTGATCACTATCAGCCTGTCACATGCCAATGTATGTTGGAGGTGTCGGAAACCATGTCGGAACACAGGGTTCAATGAGAAACTTGTTTATTCCAACAGAAAGGTGATTCTATGTCAGATGCATATCGTATTGTTTGTCGTAGTGTGTCGGAAGCACAGGGGGAGCCTGGTTATACAAAGCTCTTTCTGAGGGGTGACGGGACTACTTTTTTTTAAGTCTTTTTTTGGTCATTCATATACAATTAAGATCTTCATTTGTTTGATATTTTTCTATGAATAATCATAGCCAATAAGAGACGGCAATGTACGCCCTCTCAGCTACGGAAGTTTCCTAGGCTGGTTTTCTTCAGGTGCTCCTTAACGTTAGATCAAATACATGGATGTGAGATGCTTCTAGAGCACGTTAACATTCTACTATAACCACGATACATTATGACAAAACAGTCAAAAGCTCAGTATGTTATTAAATTTGTTGGCAACACAGTACAGACTAGATTTACAAAACGGATTTTTTATATACAAATACAGATTTTTCTTATGAGAAGGGTGTTTTTCCTCATTCATCATACAATATTGACTCTAACATAATAGTTTTTGTTAGTTTTTTAAATTCATCATAGGTAGGAGTCTGACGTACAATTGCAGGCAGTGGGTTCCAGTGTATGCCACCAGTATATATTCTACATATGAACCGTTCTCAGTCTGATCTCTAGCCTTTAACTTATGACGGGCAAGAACCAATTTGAATAATGAATATTGTACCCCAGCTTCATACACAGGGCTAATTAGTCTTTCCATACCGAAAAATCTGCTCCCAAACCAGGGGTGTCCGCTAAAGTGAGATCCTCACATAGGGACTGGCTAGTGTGCCTAAATAAAATTTGTTCTGATCGAGTTTTCCAATAGGTTTTACGAGAGAAATTTTAGGCCATGTTGGTATTTTTGCTGTTCACAGCCTCCGATTTTTCATCGGAAACGGAATATAATATGTTGGTGGTGTTCAATGCAGTAATGATGGACAAAAATTGTCTGGTGGAAATGCGGCCTACCCGTTCGGCGCTAGTGTACCTGCATGGGAGGAGCTCACAGTTTAATTTCAGATTTCTTTGGCCAGATATTCGGGCGGGGTAATTAGATATCCAGTATCTGTTATTTTGTTTGCCAATTCATGTGATCTGACACTTGTTTTTCAAGAATTCACTAGTAACTGAAACTACTGCCATCACTCTTGTTCCTCCCGCCTTGTTTCATAAAGCATTTTTGTACTGGCCAACAAAAACCTCACTAATTAGAGTTTGTTAACCCTTTCTCTACGCTGCATAGAACCAAACGCACACCTTGAAATGCGCCGTTGTAGGATCATTTTAAACCCTGTAGTACACTGGTGCTTTTCACAATACCAAACATGACGATATTACACCAGAACTACATGGTGATCCAAAATAAAACGCATTTTAGATGACAGTAAAAATATTTACTGTAATGCGAATTTACATAGGTTGGAAACATGTTATCAAAATATTCGCATTATTTTATTCAGAACAGGCAATATTAAAATTTTGAAGATGATGCCTTCAGGCATCATAGCATACTATGTCTGGGAATGCCTCCTGGCACCATAGTGTACTATGTCTGGGAATGCCTCTATGCGTCATAGGGTAGAATGCCTCCTGACATCATAACACACTATGCCTGCGAATGCCATCAAGCATGATAGAGTACTATGCCTTGGAATGTCTTTCAGCATCATAACATACTATGCCCAGGAATGCATCCAGGTATCATTTATTACTATGCCTGGGAATGCCTTCCGGCATGATAGCGTACTATGCCTAAGTATGTCTTCCAGCATCATAGCTTACTTTGCCCAGGCATGCCTTCAGGCATCATAGTGTACTATGCCCGGGAATGCCTTCAGGCATCATAGCGTACTATGCCCAGGAATGCCTGAAGGCATCATAGTGTAATATGCCCAGGAATTGTCGGAAGGTGAGGAAGAGATCCAAGCCACTGGTTATAATCTATCATCAAAGTAACATATACGTAAATAAGATATTATCATTTGCAGCATAAGTGGTGGAGTTTGACATGACGCAAAATGTAAATTAGGAGTACACCAAAAATCTACACCACTTTTGTCAGCCGATGGAAAAGGGCTTTTTCTTTGCATCTATGTTTTTATCTATTGCTTTTTCATCAATTTCGTCTTGTATTATACCCTCTTGCACTGCTGGCTTTCTGAAGTATGCCAGTAATAATTCATCCCTACTATTTGTTAATAAGTATATCAAAAAAATTATGTAGGGTATAATTCGTGGGGTAGACATTTATCTTTTTTAATCAGTAGAAACAAGACATTCACATCACCCTCACCGATTATTTGATACCGACATGCAGCCACTGATGGCCTTTTAGAGGAACTCAATTAATCCGTGACGTTTTCATCGGCTAGTGGAAAATAGCTTTCTGATTATTATGCCAGTGGTGTGGTTGGACGGAGAATATATAGTGCGTTTGTATACGAACAACACCCTTGTGCAGAATAATGGTCCCCGGGGGGCTTAAAATGTCGTCTGCAGTAATATAGGAGCCGTATGTAATCCCTTTACTGTCATAAAGGCGGTAACCAACACCTCCCTGTCGTAAACTAAACGTGAGTGGGATCTACAAGAGGATAATATGATGAGCAGTGTTTTCCATTTACCGGGGAAAACTCAATAATTTATATACAAGTTACCGTTCAGGGCACCCAGTGGTGGACTGTTCAAAGGCATATCGGACAATTTTGCTTGAAAATTTAAACCCATGTCAATTTCCTGAAATTTGAATATGATGATCTCCAAGTTTTTTTTTTAAACATATCAAATTTGAGATTGGGGGTCACCGTGGGTTTTTAAATTTTTTTTTATTGAAAGATCAATATTATGATTATATTACAATAGAATATATTGAAATTCTAAGATTTGATTTTTACATAGCAAAACTCCAAACTTTAACAGAATATAGCAGATGCTTAGTACTACATAAATGTATTTTAAAATGCATAGGTCACCGTCCTTACTTTTGATAGAATTGAAGAAAGCCTTATTTTTCAGGACATTTCCATTCTAAATCAAGCATATGTAAATTGCTTTATTTTACTTATTAAGATTGGATAAACTAAACAAAAGATTAAATCTACATATTTTGCATTAAAATGAAACGCAAGGAACCAATTTTGGCTGGAAATCGACAATATCTAAAAATCACCTGGGAACTCCTTCAGTAGTTTCGTGACATGTCTGTGACACCATACAGACATTGGGGTTGTCTAGATTCGTGACAACACAAGAAGCTGCCCTTAGGAAAAAACAGACCCCATAAGAATTAGACAAATCTAGACACATCATGGACCTGTTTCACTAGTTTCGTGACAAAAGTGTTAGACAGACATGAAAAGCGGCACCAACGGTGCAGGCAAGAACAGACAAAACGAAGTCTAATGTCTTGTTCTTATGAAACTGGAGACACTATCTAGACATGTCTAGACATTTTAACATGTCACAAAACTAGTGAAACAGGTCCCAGGTGGCGTGAAATATCCGACATGTCTTTAATTACGATTGCCGCAACGTCAAACATCGCTCACTCTGGCTGTATACCTATGCAAAGTTAACGCGATCACGCCTAGAGTATGATCGGCGGGTGTGAGCGAAAGGCTGTTGTTTCCCATAAGACTGCTGGGAGAAACTAGAGCATTGTGACAATGAGTCGACCGCCTAAACTTCCTAGTTGATAATTTCTTTTTGTATTTGTTCTTTTTTTATATAGAAAAAGACGTACAATTCGCTCTTGTGTGGGCATTCTTCTATGTAGTCGTGGAACATTATGTACATCGATCAAAATGTCAGACTAGCGACAGTAACAAAGGGCATCGAGACAATATGATGAATTCAATATAGACAAGTATGTGCAAAACGAGACAGCACAATAGAAAGTAGTGCAAGACTGCTCTAGATATGGTACTGATGTCAGCACAACCACATAAAAAAAAATTCCGAAATATCCTCGCACCGCACACCTCCATGCGGAAGAGGCACATAGGACATGAGGGAAATGGTTTTTTTTTTTTCAAAATAAAAAACAACCACATATGATGCCCATTCCCTACGCTAATGTGTTAGTGTGCATCCAGTTTCGGTGTTCCTGTGATATCTAAGCTTTATCTAATGTATAACTGAGGTGAAATGCACGTTTGGCATGTCAGATCCGAGCTGGGATACCATACAATACGGTGCAACCACTGCACTTTCTCTTGGAATTATATACATGGGTTTTATAAATGTTTTACGCTCATATACCCAGTGATCCAATGCTAAAGACAATGATGCCAGGTGTTTGTTTGGCTGCAAGCTTTGCGTAACCAAGCAGATAACGTGTTACACCAGCCTGTGGAAAAGGGTCTTATGCATGCTCTGCCTTAGATGCTGGAAATAAAACAGCACCTATGCTTGGAGAGTGTGAATATGACGTGCCTACCTTGTTTAGATGACGAACCATAAATTACGTACCTGCAAAATGTAAATAAACACGTTTAATCGTCATAATACACGTAAAGGACAATAAGATACATTATAGAAAATATGAAAATGTATTCATAAAGTAAGATAGATGATACAATTTGTTTTAATGGATGTAAAATAATTCACGAAAAAATATGAATACCGTAAAAATATCGAACATTAAGGCGACAGTCAGTACTATATGGAGACTAGCTTAAGGTAGCTGAATGGAATCTGTTCATAGATATTATGGTTGGAAATATTCGCCGAGTTTGAGAAACGAGCTGAATGTTTCCGATCAAAATAGCAAGGAACAGATATAATTCAGGTACACTCCTTATCAATATATACCTAAAGATCATTTAAAACGCCATTTTACAACTCACTGTTTCGAAAATGACAGTCGTCACATAGTATTGAGGGAAATAGGAATATCACTCAGTGATAAACGGAATCCGTACTTCTGGTAAGTAAAGTGAGACATTCGCACATAGGTATAATACTAGTGTTTTTGTAAACCATGAGGGATGAGGCTTTATTATTAATCATATACGAAGTCCTCATTGACAATGTATGGGGACCCCATTACCGATCATTTAAAAACTGTCAGACACCATAACCATACAGATTTCAAATCTATTGTATACGGAAAATGCACTCTTGAATCATATATCTAGTTTATTTTTGTGTTATAGACAATGCTATGATGTAATCGGCAAAAACATAGTCCCAAATAATATACCCTATCATTGAGTATTAATGTGTGAAAACTGCTGGTGATTTGTGTTTGCCAGTCCACCATTGATTATTGCCTAGGTATTTGTTAGGATTCGCCCCTTTGGCTGGAATGGAGAACACGAACAGCAAACTCTTCAGGATTCATCTTTTAATGTCACAGGACAAAAGGTCAACGGTACAGTATTTCACACAATACCAAATATCCCCCTAGGAAGCAGGTACACTCTCTAGGTATTCCCTGGACACTTCGAGATCTTCATTAACCTGTCGACCCTGACCAGTGTTCAATGTGTCAATTACCATAGCCTGTCTGTACCACTGCTGCGCTATGGTTTCCTATTGTTAATCATATGTATATATCATTACCTTCGCTGTCAGAACTAAAGATACAGCCATTCAAGGACAGGCGACTGATGCTCCTGCTAGGGATCCTGCGATCACTTAAACTAAACCATGTGATCCACCAAGAGTGAGTTAGGGCCGGACGATGACCATGTGGAGGAATTGTGGACGTCGGCCGCCCAAATCGCTCATCGGCTCAGATCAGCTGGGACAATCTGCCTGGTGGATCAGTAAATTGGCCGGAATCGGCTGAACCAGCCTATTGAAAACCCTGTTGCCCGCAACCGTGCGGTCATCGCCTCTGGTCAGCCGGCCCTGTAAAAACCAGCCGGCCAGCCGCCTCTGAGTGTCAATTTGGTGGATCACATGCTTAATGCCAGCCGTCCATCTACTACGATAGAAATTTAGACCTACTGATATGGCACCGATACAAAAAGCTCAAGCAGTCACTTTCTGGTACGATCTAGATGTAAAAACTCAGAGGATTGTTTCAAAATCCATATATAAAAATTTATTAAAACTGAAAATGCATGAAGAAAATAAGTAAATATTGAGAAGTTATTATCCACGCGTGAACGACTATCCGAAATCTTGTATTGTATTGTCAAACATGACCAGCACTGAATACCATCATATTTGTCATTCGATGTATATACAGATTATCACATGAGTTGTGATATGTAACATTTATATGTTCAGGAAAATGATCAACATTTGTTTGAAGAGCATTATATCAACTTTGAAACAAATAAAGATCTATAAAAAAAAAAAGTACCTGAGCTTAGTTCCCCATCCTGATCCTCACACGCTCTTGAGATTGTTAGAGAGGTATCGATATTGATTTGAGAGCATTGCTGACACTAACAAAAAGAAAATAGGCCAAGCAGTGTTTGTGAAACCTCGACGTCAGTATTTTTGCAGAAAAAGAGGGGTTACTATAACAAAAGATCATTGAAAAGGTGCTCTTTTTAAAAAAAAATTTTGCACGACTGGGAGCCCTGGGGATGCTTCCAATTGCAAGGAGTCATGTGCTTCTCGAGGCAATGATGTTTTTGATGGCGGGGATCATGTGTTCTGCGAGGCCAATGAGTAGCCTCCACGCTGTCATCATGGCGGCTCCGACGTCGCTCAATCCCACCAGGGGTTTCTCATTACACCCCAGTAAGTGCTGCATGAAAGGCTTGCATGTCTCCCAATCAGCTGTCAAAAGTGTACACACGCTCCCAAAATGGCGTTCTCGCTCGCAAGGCGTTCATAAAATGTCAGCGGGGCTTGGGGAAAAACATGGCCTCGGTCGCTCACCCCTCAATCGTAGTGGCAATTGATTGCGACTGGCCCTTTGTAGGCCCCGGTGCGAACCCAAACTCTCCAGGACCCATCACCAATTAGGGACGAAACACTAGGTGATTCCTTCTTCTATTAAAGACAGTGAAAGATTCCAAACGGTCAATCCACTTAATTTAAGTGCTAGGTTTCTTTAAGAATCTGGGAGCTGTTAAATAAAGTTCATTCGTTTATGGTGCTGGTGCTGGATGATCCGATAACTCCAACGATAAAGAGATCCTGGACGATTTTCCCCCATTCAGAGTTGTGTGACATAAGATATTTTCAAAATAAACATATTTTTATATTACATCTTGGCCCAAAAGATATTTTTACCCTTCCTAGTTTATTCAACGGCCCCCTGCTTAGAAGTCGATGAACAGCAACATCGTCAACTTAGAATACTTTCAATCTCTCATCTTTGGAAAGGAGATGATAGAGTCAACATTTCTCCTCGATTAACCTTTATATATCCGCCTACTTTTAAGATAATAGCATAAAAGGAGCCAGCTTTGTTTTGTGTTTTCCCCATTATATTGCCATATTTCAACTATTTACACTCTCTAATAAGCCGGAGACACACCAAGCAAGAAACGTCAGCGATCTCTGGAATTGCCAACAGAAAATGGCATGTATGTGAAATATTATTTCAGAATAATATTTCCCACCAATAATTAAGCATCTTAGAAGCAATAAAGAGGTGAACTGTGAAATAATAGCTCGCATACACGCCATTTTGTGTTTGGCGATTCTGGAGTCCCGTTCGCATACAGAGAAGTGTCTTAATATACAAGCCGAAATTTTTCAACAGGCGCAAGGCTGTATCATAGCGTGTCAGCATTGAATCGTTTCTATTTATTACGTGATTTCCACGTCCTTTTTTCGGGGGTAAATGTTTATTCTGGAGCTAATGATACACCTAGTTGTGCCTTTTCTCACATTGCGCCAGGGGGAATTGTATCCCTTTAAGAAAGATTCATAACAGAGGGCGCTATTGTTAACACGGGAATGGTGGTACCCAGGGAACCCAAGTCACGCGCCAGTCTCCCTCAGAAGACCATGTTAAAGCCTTCTCTACGTTTTGGTATTCTGATCGTGTTTTGTTTTTTGTTCTAGTTATAATGGCATCCAAGGGAGAGGAAATGCCTAAGGACAAGACGGGAACAAAAATGGCAAGGTATTTGGAGAGCGCCATTTATCTACCTTTAGTAAATTTTGCAGAAATGCCCAGCAACTGTCGAACAGCACAGACAGGCGGACATGGGGTTTGAAGACGCAGAAGGCACCGGCGCAGAGCAGATGAGAGCAGAACAAGTGACTAAAAAACAACTTCTAATGAGACCCATCACCCGGCGTTTACATTAGACGACTAAATATGTGGCGACTGTAGATCGTCAAGCCATTGGTCATCTTGGACTTGTTTCACTAGTTTCGTGACATGTCTAGATGGCGTCTGTGACACCATACAGACAAATAGGGTTTCCCTAGTTTCGTGATAACACAAGTAGCTGCCCTCAGGACAAGACAGACCCCAAACACGGTGTGTCTGGTTTCATAAGAATTAGACATTCGACTTCGTTTTGTCCGTTCTTGCTTGCACTGTTGGTGCCGCTTTTCATGTCTGTCTAACACTTTTGTCACAAAACTAGTGATATAGGGACCTGTTTCAGTAGTTTTGTGACATTAGGCCTAGACAGACATCAACAGCGGCACCAACAGTGCAAGCAACAGCAGAAAAAGTCTAGCAAATATCAGTGGGTTGGAGCGGCCAATCTTCTTCATATATGGAAAGATTATAGATTATATGTATCTCCTACTCGTGTTAAAGTTTCATTGCTTAATTCCTGTGGGAAGTGAGTGAAATTCTGTGTGTCATAGATTGCAGTCTTGTGATCTGTCCGTATGGTGTCACAGACGCCATTTAGACATGTCGTGAAACTACTGAAACATGTCCCAGGTCCCAGGTGGTGGTAATGTCCACCACAAAAGTCATCGACCTCAGAAAGTACCCTAGCGTTTATACTGACAACTATAAGTTTTCACAGAATCGCCACCCATGTAGACGATTCCGCTTGAGATAGTTGCTGGCATCAGAGCGTGTCCAATAATCGTCAGGTGGTGCCTAATTGTATAATCGGATGTAACTAGATGATCTGCAGTCGCCACTCGCTTGGCGTTTACACTAGACGATTTCTAGCTTTGTAGTGCTGAAAGTTGTCAGGGGATGCAAAATGACAGAATCCCCGGCAAGAATGATCTAGTGTAAACGCTGGGTTGCAGAGGTGAAACGATTAAAGCCAGAGATACAGGACTCTATGGCGTACTTGGAACGGGAGCTTCATCAACTAAATTTGGAGAATGTGAACAGTTGTTGGTCTGATCGACCAACGGAGACACTTAAGCCCAATTCACATCTACCGATTTTGGAACATTAATGTACCTTTGTCAGTGACAAAGAGACGGTGCTTTGTCTCAAGTGAGGGATCCTAACAGAGTTGGTCCTAGTCGGCAGATGTTGGGCTGCTAGGCAAGGGTCAGCCAACAATTAGTGAAACCCCCAGCTTGAGATGTTCTTTTGTCACTGACAGGCTCAGGTAATTTGCCTACGACAAGTTCACCAACAATTATATGAGTTGGGAACTAATCGTGTAGATTTTTTTAGTTACCCAGAGAGTCTGTCGGTGGTGCCACCAACTATATGTATCAAACTGTCGGTATCAAACAATCGGTGAGGGGAGTAGATTAGACCCAGTGACCAAGATTTCACTCAGTGATGGGTGGTGCCACATTGCATAATCTAAGCAGAAAAAGTTGTGGGTCATTTCACGAGTTGGGTCATTTCCATTGACTGATTTTGGGTCAGTAGTGCCAAAAATCCGTCGGGCGTTCCTGACCATAGATCGGTGACAGGAAATCGGCTAATGGAAACAGGCCTTTATAAGGAGAACACAAAAAATCTACATCCTTTTTGTCGGAAAATGCCTATAGGGATTATTTTTATTTATCATTGTCACATAATTAATTCCAAATTTTCTTTTATAAAAAAACTTCTTTTCGATCTGTTCGTATAAAGTGAGTTCTCTTCTTGCTTTCAATGTCTCATTTAATCATCGAAATTTATATCATCTCACGTCTGCTTTTATAAATGCATGTTCTGGATCTTTGCATTTCAAAAGTAAACGATATCTTAAAGACACATTCTACAATTTGTTATGGTGCAACTTGATAATTTTTGAATTCATATGATAAGTAAAATCGGCCAATTTTGAACTGCTTGATTTACATAGGAAATGGACTGAAAAAAGTGGATTTTCTCTAATTTTGTCAAAAACATGGACGATGCAGACAGTTTTTAAAGCTTAAATGTGTAACATAATGTATTTGCTACATTCAGTGAAAGGTGGAAGAATATGACATGGGTTTTACTATACCAAAAACAACTTTTTTTAATTCCTATATACTCCACCATAATATTACCATCTCTAAATAGATTAGTTAGATATGTGTTCCACAACACTTTGAGACCATCCTCTGCGTGCTATTCTGTATTTTAATGTTCAAGACGAATTTTCTGATACGGCTTAAGATTTGTGAGGACATTAAGGGCTGTTGGCATGTTAAACACCTCAGTACAGCAGACTTCACCGCACCTCATTTACATACACTAATACCCTCACACCTTTCATTTACATATTCCATCGCTTTTTGATTGGTTCTTCCTCAGCACGAGTGCCTGTTCATTACTCTAAACGTGCGTCTACGCAATAACCTTTAATTTACAACTCACGCCTCAACAATTCACTTTTCTTAGAACTACAGCACACTACTGCTAATTGTATCTATGAAATCCACCACCTAAGCCCCTCTTACCCAGTGTTTACACTAGACGATTATATGCGACGATTTTAGATTTTTATCAAAAATATTTTTCTTTGGTCCCATGTCTGCTGAGGTTGTGTGCTCTCTGGTGAGGGCTCCACCGGTCCTCGCAGGTTTGGGACTTTTCGAGAAAAAAAATTACACAATCTGAAAATTTTTAGTCGTCAATGGCATGGAATCGTTAAGTGTTAACCCTAAAGGAGGGATGACTACAGATCGTCTAATTACATCAGAATACGCAATGCGGCACAACCTGACAACCATAGCAGACATTTTGATGCTGCCGACGTTTCGATCCAGCTTAAATATATTGTCTAGATGCATGGCGATTCTGATTCAGATTCAGTCATCGTAGGTTGTTATAAAAATTCGTCTAAATTTAACACTTGGGGAATTTCTTTGCTTAACGACTATTGTGGCATATCTTGTGTAATCAAGTACCACCTGACGACTAATGGATGGACGATCTACAGTTGCCACGTTTTTAGTCATCTGGGACCTGTTTCAGTAGTTTCGTGACATGACACCATACAGACAGATCAACACAAGTCACGGCACCTATGGGTGGACAGGACCCAAACACGGTGTGTCCGGTTTCAAAAGTATTAGACAATTTCATGCAATGACACTTTACCATGAGTAAGGGATACATATAACCTATAATCGTTCCAAATATGAAGAAAATTGGCTGCTCTGAACCGCTGATATTTGACATCAAACCCGACAAAAATATTTCCCCTGTTGCTTGCACTGTTGGTGCCGCTGTTCATGCCTGTCTTGGCCTAATGTCACGAAACTAATGAAACAGGTCCCTGGTATAAACGCTGGGTATGTCCCTCTGACCCTGCGTTTACACTAGACGATTCTGGCCAACGATTCTTGAATTAAGCACCACCTTGAGCAGTAAAAGGCTTAAAATCATCTATGGAAACAAAAAAGTGACGACTACAGATCATCAGATTACATTAGATTACGCAATTTGGCACAACCTGACGATTATATAGTTGATTTGGCGCCGACGATTATTTCAAGACAATACATTTCTATAAAAAGTCGTATAAGCTTGAGGGTCAACAACGACTTTTGATGATGATATTGTGTAATTGAGCACCACTTGATGACCATTGTCTAGACGATCGCCAGTCGTTACATTTTTTCGTCGTCTAGCGTAAATACCGAAATTGCCACGTGGAATAATGTACCTAAGATGGTTGTACTTCACACCTTTTCCGCAGTGTCAGGCAATTTTCCTGTGTAGAAAGATCTCAGTGCAAGATGCCATTCTTTTTATAATCTCAAGGAAAAATGGCGAATTTGATCCACATGGAAAGACACAGCTGCTTTATAATTTCAACTAAGTCCCTGTGAACACACACCCTTTGATTTCATTAGGAGGTGCAAGGATAAAGCATACATATTTAATTGGGATGGACCTATAAAGTGCTGGAGAAACGAGGTATAAACCTTGTTTCCATTGGCCAACGAAAACGGCATTGGTTACTGAGTCAGCCTGAACGTCTGTCGGTGGTGGCTCTGACTGTTTGTCGGTATCAAAGAATCGCTGAGCGTGTAGTGTATGGCCTGGCGTCCACCTACTACGATAGAAATTTAGACCAACCGATATGGCACCGATACAAAAAGCAAATATCGGAGACATATCGGGAAGGTGCTAAATCGTAGACATATATTTAGACATGCCAATCCACCATGCATCGTATGGGGTTTTCATCGGTGTCTAATCGCAGAAACGTGGTCAACTGCCCCGATATTAGGTGACCTTCGGACGCGATTTTGATTTTGTATCGGGATGTGCATCGTAGACCATATCGGAGCCATATCGTAGTAGGTGGACGCCGGGCCTTAATGTACTCGTTCTACTGTATTTCCCAGGTACACACACAAATCCTCTGTGAAAATCTGTCATTGTTGTCCTACTCGCTGACATTCTCTGCAGGTCTCGTTTCCATTCACCGATCTGGCATCAGTGTACCAGAATAAAATCTGTCGGTGGTTCCTGACTGTAGATCAGTGCAATGGAAGAGGGCCAACAAGGCTCGTTTCCATTGACTGACGAAAGCGTCAGAGTACCCAGAAAGTTTGTCGTAGGTGCCACCGACTGTGTTGGTATCGAGAAATCGGTGAGGGTTGGAATTTTCACTCAGTGACCAAGCATTCACTCAGTGGTCGGTGGTGCCACATCTAAGCAGAAAAAGTCGTGGGTCATTTCAAAAGCTGGGTCCTTTCCATCGACCGATTTTATGTCAGCAGTGCAAAAAGTCCGTCGGTGGTTCACGACTCTAGATCGGCGACGGGAAATCGGTCAGTGGAAACGGGTCTGATACACTGCATCCTCTAAGATTATTTGATACCGACGTACAGTCGCTGGCACCACCTATGGTGCCGTTAAGGCCCGTTTCCATCGGTCAACGAAAACAGTGTAGATTTTCATAGTTCTCCTAAAAGCCTATTTCTACTGGCTGTTACCGATATACAGTCAGGAACAACCGGCTGACCTTTATCACTGCTGAGGCACAATAGAAATCCGCTGTTAGGAGAACACAGAAAATCTAAACTGTTTTTGTCAGCCGATGGAAACGGGCCTATACCCTGAACCGTCAAAGATTATTTGATACCGACGTACAGTCAGTGGCATCACCTGCGGTGCCGTTTTCGTCGGCTAATGGAAAATAGCCTCATCTTGTCCACAGACCCCCTGCAGCTCATTCCTGCACACCTTCCTGCTCACTACAGAATGGGGTATGTGATGTCTGTCAGCCACGTGCACTCCAGGCGGCCACGTTGACATTACATAAATGAGAAGATGTGTGTTGACTCTGATCACAGAACCTCACGACAGCTATCTCTACATACACAGAGACTGCCTAATGGAGGGGAGAGTTCCGAGGCCCCGCGGTGAAGTAATGGACAAAGATCAGAAACCGAAGAATTAAACCTCTTTTGCATCGGCCGACAAAAATAGTGGAGAGTTACCTTATAGGCCTATTTCCATTGGCCGATTATTATGCACTGATCTACAGTCAGGAACAACCAACAGACCTTTATCACTGCTGAGGTACAATGGAAATCGGCTGTTAGGCGAACACAGAAAATCTACACTGTTTTTGTCGGCCGATGGAAACGGGCCTATACCCTGAACCGTCAAAGATTATTTGATACCGACATACAGTCAGTGGCACCACCTACCGTTCCGTTTTCGTCGGCTAATGTAAAATGGCCTCATCTTGTCCACAGACCCCCCGCAGCTCATTCCTGCACACCTTCCTGCTCACCACAGAATGGGGTATGTGATGTCTGTCAGCCACGTGCACTCCAGGCGGCCACGTTGACATTACATAAATGAGAAGATATGTGTTGACTCTGATCACAGAACCTCATGACAGCTATCTCTACATACACAGAGACTGCCTAATGGAGGGGAGAGTTCCGAGGCCCCGCGGTGAAGTAATGGACAAAGATCAGAAACCGAAGAATTAAACCTCTTTTCCATTGGCCGACAAAAACAGTGGAGAGTTACCTTATAGGCCTATTTCCATTGGCCGATTTTTGGGCACCGATCTACAGTCAGGAACCACCGATGTAAGATTGGTGAATGGAAATGGCCTGGCACTTATAGTGGTGTCCGACTAATCTGGCGAAGATTATGCAATAACACCACCCCATGCCGAATCTATCGGCATGCACAGGTGAAACACATGGATGATGCGGTACCCACTGCACCCTCACCGATTATGTGTCACCAATGTGGAGTCGTTGGCCACCACCACCAGACTTTCTAGGTTACTTGAAAAATCTCCAACGTTTTCGTCGGGCAATGGAAACAGGCCGTGGAAGTCTGTTCGTGTTGCCCCTCACAATATGTCGGTATCAAGTTTTTGGTGACGGTGTATCTCCTGGTTGTTCTGGACTGCAGATCGGTGCCAAATAGTCGGCCAATGGAAGTGAGGTTTTACCTGACGTCTACATTAGATAACGAAAAACATGATGACTGTAGATCATATATCTAATAATCTTCAGGTGGTGTTTGATTACAGAATATAGGCCATCATAATCGTCGACCCTTGTGGTGTCGAGACAATTAATTCAAGCCACCTAGAAATAGTCATCGGCATCAAATCTCCTTAATCGCAAGGTGGTAAAAAATTGCATAATCCGATGTAATCAGACAATTTGTAGTCATCAATTGTATGGTGTTTACATTAGATGATTTCAAACCATTTATGGCTGAAAATCGTCTGGTGGTGCTAAATTCAATAATCGTCAACTATAAGGCCCGTTTCGATTGGCCGACAAAAAGGGTGGAGGTTTTTTTTGTTAGGCCCGGCGTCCAACTACCACGATATGGCTCCGATATGGTCTACGATGGACCTCCCGACAGAATATAAAAATTGTGTCGGAAGGTCACCTATAATCGGGGCAGTTGATCACCTCTCTGCGATTAGACCCCATTGTAAAAGGGCGTCTACAATTTGGTCCCGATGAAAAACCTGTATCATGGGGTGTCTACGATTTTGACTTTTTGTATCGGAGCCATATCGGGAGATCTAATTTTCTATCGTAGTAGAGGTAGACGCCGGGCCTTATCCTAATAGCCTATATCCACTTTGCGTCAGCAGCGCTAAATGTCCGTCGGTGGTCCCTGACTGTATATCAGTGATGGCAAATGAAAATGGGCTATTAGGAGAACACAGAAAATCTACACCATTTTCGTCGGCCAATGGAAACGGGCCAATAATCGTCTTGTGTAAACGCTGGGATGCCTAATGGAGGAGTCAGTTCCGAGGGCTCTGCGGCTAAGTAATGGACGAAGATCAGAGACGGACCAAGTAGCCTCGTAACAGGAGGGTAAACACTCCTCATATTGAAGGCCATCTCGCGTGCCGAGGAGTTGGCCCACTTGGATTAAGTATGTTTGAGTGGGCGTCGGATGGCCACGTGTCCACAAATCAGGCAGGAGAATAATGGAGATAGAATATAACCATGATTTAGATATGCGTGGTCTTATTCTCAGTGTAATTGACCCCTAGTGATATCCGAGCAAATGCGAGGATATTACGTAGAGTTTAGGCCTAGGATTTTACGACCGCTTTGATCCGAAACCATTTTATAATGTATTTATCATTCAGCATTGCAATTCAAATTATCAGAGAACAAAAATGACCGCCGATCTTCTCACCCGTAATCTCCGCCCAGTGAATTACACGGATCCTATTGGTCTATAGAGACTCCGTAATCGTTGGATAATATGAGAAAACTGTATTCCTGTGGCCGAATTATTATTTTACCGAACCCCTGTCCCCGGCCCTTATAACCGAGGTCGTAGACCTCAAGAGGGATGCTCTAACCACTACGCCACTAACTCGATCGCTACCCGTCGGCTCTCTTTCTCCGTTAAGATGCTTCTGATGATATTTATGGTTTTTTTCTTAGGTACTTCGAGGTAATTTCATAATCCACTCGTGTATTCTGCTTTTCGCTCTTGTACATGCCTCTGTTCACGTTAACTTGCCGATAAATTTAGCGATAATCGAATCGACGTAATCCATCCGCCATTTTGTTTTTGCCCATGAGTAACCTACCCACTGCGCATGCTATGTAATACGCTCACACTGTGAACGTATGGGGGAATACGCTCCACCCTTTCCGAATTATATGATTAATATATGCCTATAAGCGGGTAGTATAAACGTGTCATTCGCTCATAGGTATATAATAATAGAAATAGAGCTGAACTTGAATATAAAAGAAGTCTGACTGAGACATGTGCATCTATCTGTATGTGGTAGAAGCAACAAGTGGTGCGTAATAAATGACCCAACTGCTACTCCTCACTTTACCATTGCATTGCGGCCTCACGTGGTGTTATATCATAGGTCAATTCGCTCGCTCTGATGACAGATATATTAAAGGCATATTTCTCAATGGTGCCACCTGGTGATTTTTTTCATATTGGCATTTTTTTCAACCAAATTGAAATACAAGGTTTTGTCCAGTGTGTCCGAACCCAATATGTAAGAAAGACTTATTTACATGTTGCTGGTTTATATGGGAAATTCAATGGAAAATAATATTTTCTTCGATTCTTTCAAAAACAACGGTGACCTATAGTTCTCAAAACTTAAATATATAGTTGTACTAATTTGCAATACTCTGTGAAAGCTTGAGGAAAATGGCATGGGTATTGCTTTGTGAAAACTCACTTATAATAAGTTCTTTATATTTTTACTTTTATAAAATTAGCATCATTTTAATCTTTAAATCTTTAAGTCAGATGCATGTCCTACACATCATGAGATCATCATATCAATGTTTTAGGAAATTCGCATGGGGTTTAATTTTCAAGGTCAATTGTCCGATATGCTTTTAAAGGCATCTTGGACAATTTACTTGTTTATCTGTGGCTGTGATCGATAATAGGGGCTTTAGGCACAGGGGTAACCAGGCAAGCAGATCTCACAAGATTTAGGAAGATGGAGCCAGGTAGTGCAAGACACAGCCCGACAAAAACGTCTGACTGATGGAATCAGCACTTTCTACTTTTAAACAATATTCCAATCTTTATCTTGTCTGGGCTATGAATACCAAGTCGTTCATAAATGCCCCTGCGGTCCATCAATTTATTTGATTAATACATGTAAACATCCTCTAAAATCTAGAATTATGATTTTGTAATTTTTTTATTCGGAGCGTATTTCCGCGGGGTGTTTTCCTTCCCAATGCCAGCCAGAATAAGGCTATGTTAACTGAAATTATTTATAGTTATAATTTGTTCGTTCCGTGGGAATTGACCAGAAACTCCACAGTTTCATGGGGGGGATGATATTTGTAGGTCGAAAGAAGAATGAAATAACAGCACGTGATATTTCATCATCATCATCATCAGGGAATCTCATCTTTAAATTCATCATATTTCAAATTTTATTTTTACCTGATTTTTACCTGATTTTTACATTTTCAAATTTCATTTTTACATTCAACATAATACCATGCCACTTTCGCGGAAGTCATAATTGTGTTCCTGGAATTTCATGATTGCCACTTCTCTTTCCACATAATCCGGTTTTTTTCCAGAGAATTAGGTGTACTTGAGAAGTGATCACGTTTCCTAACATTATGTGCCAGAGGCCACCGATGCCCAGAGCCGGTAAAAGCTTTTCGAGGAAAGGTCACAATGGGATATAAATGCCTTCAATAAAGTATCATGTTGTAAATTTGACGTATAAGTTAACCAGCGTGGCAGATTTAGTACGAAAGACGAGCTTGTTAATAGCACGTGAAGATCATCATTGACAGGATGCATTACTCTTACCTTTGACATCATTATCGTTTCAGTGAAAGTTAAACTTTGCTAAACTATGAACTTGTAGGCGAACAAGATCTCCATTTTGTCATAAGGCCATTCGCCACCAATGTGCAGTCGGGAAACATCAGTATAGGTATCTGAATTTATCTGACCCCTCACATTGACTAATGGGCTTACCTTCGTAACATAATGACTAACACAGAAGCACAGTTGGCTTTTTAGAATTTAATGAGTTACGTAATATGAGGTAAATCTATATAGTAATTAGAATATAACTATAATTAAAATATGACAGCAATGTCACGAGCTATTGAGAAGGCTTATGGAGTAGATGAGGGTAAAGAGTTTTTTTAGGGTGGGTGGGTTGTTCCTTTCAGCTGGCGTCCCAGGGTTGAAGTGGACGCAGATCGGGTGCGGAGTAGGGTGGTCACGTGACCGGAACAACGTGACCGGAACCACGTGAGTAGCGTCCATAGTAACTGACTTCTGCTCGGCATTACAGCCAACTCTTCCAGTTAGCCGTAATTCCCCTAATTTCTTTCTAAATAGTCAATGGGCGTTGGATACTGGGGGTGAGATAAAGAAAAAAAGATATCTGTCGGCAAGCAAAAATCATCAAGTATAAACGTTCCCACTACTTGAATTGTCAAGCCGGACACTTTAAATCTGCTGGCTTCTCTCCACTGTGAAGTGTGCCGTGTGACGATCACCGTCATGTAAGTAGTATAGTCCCCAGTAGTATACACAAACGACCGTTTTCACCGGGCTAAGACCCAGTTTACAGTAAGGCCCGGTGTCCACCTACTACGATATGGCTCCAATATGGTCTACGATGTACCTCCCGGTAAAAAATCAAAATCGCGTCGGAAGGTCATCTAATATCGGGGCAGTTGACCACGTCTCTGCGATTAGACACCGATAAAAACTCCATACAATGCGTGGTGGATTGGCATGTCTAGACATGTGTCGGCGATTTTGCACCTTCACGATAAGTCTCCAATATTTGCTTTTTGTATCGGTGCCATATCGGTAGCTATAAATTTCTATAGTAGTAGGTGGACGCCAGGCCTAAGTAATACAGTCCCCAGTAGTATTCACAAACGGCGGTTTTCACCAGGCTTTGACCAAGTTGTCACATAATGCTGGAGACACACCAAGCGAGAAATGCAGCCATTTCCAGAATCGCCAACACAAAATGGCGAGTATCGGAGATATTATTTCATAGGGATATCTCCCACCGATAATTTGACCGATAATTTAACGTATCAGAAGCAATATTCAGGTGAAATATGAAGTTATAGCACCCATACACGCCATTTTGTGTTGGTGATTCCGGAAATCGCTACATTTCTCACTTGGTGTGCCCCAGCTTCACCGATAATCTATATTTTCTTGGTGAACACCACCGACTGATTGCCGAAGATTACGCAATATGGCTATCACTGACTGACCTATTCAATTGACCTACATTGAGTGAGGCTCAAGGTCTTAATACCCGGCGTCCACCTACTACGATATGGCTCCAATATGGTCTACGATGCACCTCCCGATAAAAAAAAAATCAAAATCGCGTCAGAAGGTTACCTAATATCGGGGCAGTTGACCACGTTTCTGCGATTAGACACCGATAAAAACACCATACAATGCGTAGTGGATTGGCATGTCTAGACATATGTCTACGATTTTGCACCTTCCCGATATGGCACCGATTTTGACATTTTGTATCGCTGCCATGTCGGGAGGTCTACGATTCTATCATAGTAGGTGGACGCCGGGCCTAAGTCTGAAAAATACATGGGTATGGACATGAGGAATACAATGAAAGATACCCGGCTTTTTATATTATAGACGACTAAAACGTGACGACAGTAGATCGTCTAGCCAACAGCCACAATGTCAGCCGCTATAGTTGTGGAACCCAAGAATTTCCTCAGGTGCTACACGATCTATCATCTCTTAAAAGAAGAACGCATTACTTTTTCCTGTTCACCTTAGCAGGCATTTACCCTAGACGGTTATAGGTGAAGATTCCTGAACGTTAACCCTGTTTAAACTACAGGTGAAGATTGCCGGTAAGGCCACTCAAAAAAACCAACTTGTTTCTCATCACCAAGCCATGAAAAATATGATGAGGGCGCTTTTTTTTTCTTCTTTTTTTTGGCTGGATCAAAGATGGCTTAAAAGTGTCATAAAATGGGCTTTAGACATACAGTAAAACCCTGCGTAAGCAGTCACCCTCCGTTCCAGGCCAAAATGTCCGCTTATGCAGGGTGTCTGCGTATGCAGGGTTTTCAGATTTATACTGCATATACATTGAAAGCATCCCTGGCATGAGGAGCTTTAATTTTATACCAAATACACATACTTTTCATAATTTCTATCGAGGTTCATCTTATCTTAACAAAAAAAAAAGAAATCTTCTAAAATCGCTTTTGCAGATGCGCGCGGTGATGAGAAACATGTTGTTTTTTTTGAGTGGCCTAAAGAAGTGTGAACTAAAATATTTTGGTTGTCAACACAGGACACACATTTTCCGTAAGAAGGCGAGGTGGTCAACGACTGAGACAGGATTCCCAGCTGTCTAGAAAACTCAAGTAATTATTATCCATCTTTTCGTGTAAATCAAACCCAGGAATAGCCATATTAAGTGGTATATAAATAGGGACTATATCTTTTGCTCTTTAGCACAAAGAGACTACTTTCCTATATACACTGACTTTGAGGCCGTATATAATTGATTTTAATCCGAATACAATGGTAATGGTACCTGAAAGTTCTCAAATCATGGGTCGTGGATTACATAGACAATAATCGATGGTTTTGTGGACAGGCGGCCGTAAACCACGAGAGGTTGACGCGTAGAAATACACGAGCGCTAGCGAGTGTATTACGAGGTCAACCGCGAGTGGTGTACAGAGCCGCCTGTCCACAAAACCATCGTTTGTTGCATTTATTATCCATCTTTTCGAATACATTAAACCCAGTAATTGTCATATTAACAGGTATTACAATAGGAACTATTTCTTTGCTCCATAGCTAAAGGGACTATTTTTCTCGTATACCATGGTTTTGAGGCCATATACCACAGGTTTGAATCCGTATACCACAGTTATGGTATCTGACAGGTTTTACACAATGGGTAGTGGTTTACTGAGTCCCTATACATTTTTAATGGGGGCTTTGTATACGATGGATAATAAATACATTTTCCCATACATTTTCTGTGGGGATTTTGTATACCATGGATATTAAAAAACATTGCCTACGTGCTCCTGATACAGGTAAGTAACGCCAAAATGTTGCTCCCATGGGACTGCAGCATACCAACCCTCTATCATTAAGCAGCACACTTGTAGTGATTCGGAAGCCCTCCTCACTACCCATGCACCTGCCACTCCTCTTGGTGCAGATATTTCTATGGTAGCAAACCTCAGTCCAAGCTTATTGCTGCCACCTATGGGCGATATGATGGGGCAATTGCATATCCTATAGACAGGCCTATGCAGTATCTCCCTGCTTACATGTGTGGCGATTCCGCCTGCCGACGAAAACACCACCAATTATATGAAACAAATGTTGGTAGGTAGTTCTATTGAGAAGTCATCGGTGAGCATGATAGCTTCTCACTCTCACCTGAATTGTCTGCTGGGGTGGAAGCAATTAACAATCTGTTCACCCTCTTGGTCGCCTCGCCTCCTCATGGTGCAGACCGGATATTCTTGCACGCAAGCATAACAAAAGCGACCAGGGTGGGGAGTTAGCTCAGTAGTAAAGAGCACTGGACTTGTAATATCAAGGTTGTCAGACTTTGTTGATTCGGGTCCCACTGCAGCCACTTTTCTCTTTCACCCCCAGCAGTGGTAGATTTACTGCTATATCAAAGGCTAATCCTTCTCATACCATGTCTATGTGGTGTGGGAAGTAAAAGAACTCTCACCTCGATAAATGTGTAGGGGTGAGGTTTCCACCTAAATACATTTCATAGATTCGATCACCACCATAGATTCGATCACCACCCTTGTGGTGTAAAAGAACCTTGAGAAAGTCTGGTGAGAACCTGCAATGGTTAACTGGACGTTTAATCAAACCAACAAACCAACCAACCATGTTATGTTACTAAATTGTGATACCTATATACATGCAACCACTTTTGGTGTATAATTGTATATCACCTTGTACCAGATTGTCTAACTGAAGTGAATGGAACCAGGCGTTTTTGTTATAGCATTTAACAAACTACTGTAATCATGAGAATGTACTCAAACTCTGTTATACTCTGTATATATTATTTGTGTCCCTGAGAATGCAACCGTCATGTAAGTCCACAAGTTGGGCACTGACTGAAAGATCTTTGGAACTGGAGTAGGATGGAAGATAGGCAGTATTTAGCCTTTATCCTGTTCTTCAGTATAAATAAAAGCTTTAAAAAAAATAATTTTAAAAAACCAAATCTCACCTTAATCCAGACCTATGTCATGGTGTTCGACCTGAAAGCTGCTGTCTTCCTGTGCTTTATTTGTATACCCATATGACTTTGCAACTCTGCTAGGACTTCAATGTGTTTTGTAAATTTCCAGCCTGGAGCATCATGGAAATAGACATATCTGAGCCTACTGTTTACCTCCAGCCTAAATTTTTTTTAAACTTTAAAAAAATATTTAATCAGCGGCGGTCAGCAGAAATGATATTTTGCGATGGAAACTGAGGTCGTCACCGACCGATTTCTGACACCTAGTACAGAGTCTAAGACAAAGTCCCTGAACAATCACCCCGAGACTCAAGCACCCTTTATGCTGAAGTACCCTCTGAGAAACAGGCGCCCTGAGTGAGGGTGTAGAAAAAATAAGTGATCATGCCTGCAGTCTACCTATTGGCTAGGTTGGGTACATATGTCCCACCAAATTGACTCAATAAATTTTTAACATGTTTAAAATCAGAATCTCTTGTGATTCTGTACTCCAGGAGGGGAATTTATCGGCGACAATTATCCTTATCAACCTTCAGTCTCAGAAGAATGAAACCATTCAGACGAGGATATTGTGTTCCAGTACAGAATCTCAGCAGGACTTGTTTCGGAAAAATACCCTGTGAAGTACATGAGTCCCATCATGTGAAGTTCACTTACAACTTTATTTCCACTGGTCGACGAAAAGAGCGGAGATTTCGTGAGTTAAAAAAACCCTAAAAAACCCTAAAAGTATGTCGGTGGTGCCTGTTGGTGTCAGTGAGGGTGCAGTGTATGCACCACCATTTCTAGTGTATTTTCCCAGTACAAAAAGATTTTCTGTGAGAAAGTCTGTCGGTGGTGGCCGTGCTACATAATCTATGCAAAATTATCCCAAATTAATCAGTATCCATTTGGGGCCATCAATAAAGTATGTACGAAAAATTTCTGAAATATTTGCCCGCCCCCCAACCCCCTCTCCTGATCTTGTAGGCAATAGAACAAAGAGAGAGCATTATACACACAATTTCCAAAGTTGTTGACCCCCACCCTACCCCTCACAGTGCTTACGTACGTTATGAGTGGCCCCTTCACTGTCGGTCTTGTTTCCATTCACCGATCAGGGAGCTGTTTCAAAAGTCGGGAGGGTTCTAAACGAGAGTACTCACCACCAAAGTGAGAGCTAACAAATGCACTTGAAGCGTCGCTGTTGAGGTGGAGGTGCCGCTCGTTATTGGGTATTGGTATTTGATTCAAAGTGCCGCTCGCTGTTGCGGCCTCTTGCTTTGAAATGTGACGTGCGGCTGGCGAGACTTCACTCGACTTTTGAAACAGCTCCCTGGTGTTAGGGTACCCAGAAAATCCATCGGTAGTTCCCGGCTGCAGATCGTTTTAGAATAATCAGCCAATGGAAACAGGTTTTAGCCTCATTAGGAGAAAATCATACCTTTACGGGAGACTTGACAGCAGGAGCTTAGCTGCTTCCTTTGATGGCTCTAATTAATTGAAGGATAAAAAGATATGTAATTCAATCAATACCTTATTAGTTCTGAGGGTCTTCATCAAAAACGGATAACAGATAGCAATTATATCTTGATGAATAAAGCCTATGACATATTATTAGGAAACGTCCTTACTGTGGACGAAACGGTTCCTGTTCGAGGTCAGTCGTCGATTTCATACTGCCTGACGCCATAGGCGGAAGGCAGTATGAAATCGACGACTGACCGAGAACGAGAACCATTTCGTCTACAGTGAGGACGTTTGCTTATTATTATATACCTTTAATTGGTGAAAAAACGCCATTTTAATGACATACAAAGTCGCAGTCACAGCGGGCACGAACATTATTATTACTGCACCCCTACAGCGGGCAGTATTTAATAGACATTCGGACATAGGTATATAATAATAATGGTAATCCGCATTTTCCATTCAACCTATGGTCGGATTGAATCGGTAACAATCGGTACCGATGTTAAATATGTGACTAGTGACCCGACAGTGATCAAATGATGCCACAATGGGCCACCTTCTAGTTATGAGCGATGCCATAATGGGGCAATAAAACCAGGGAACTGTTTCAAAAGTCGGGAGGGTGCTAAACGAGAGTACTCACCGCCAAAGTGAGAGCTAACAATGGCGCTTGAAGCGTCGCTGTCGAGGTGGAGGTGCCGCTCGTTATTGGGTATTGGTACCGGTTTAGCTGCCGCTTTGATTCAAAGTGCCGCTCGCTGTTGCGGCCTCTCGCTTTGAAATGCGACGTGCGGCTGGCGAGACTTCACTCGACTTTTGAAACAGCTCCCAGGTCTGTGAAGTGCGTAACATAGAATCCACAGGTTGGGATTCGTGTACCTTACAGCGTGTTTGTCTGAGGCATATCCTTCTGAGATTCTCTACTGGAAAAATGGATGTTAAAGTAGCCAAACAAGAACAACAACTACGGGAACACTCCTCATTTCCTCATCTGAATTGTGCGGTTTCATTTCCCTGGGACAAGTTTTTACCCCTGCAAATGTGGGCGACAATTACCCCTAAGAAAGTAAAGAACCTGAAGAGATTTTGATCTTAAATACGTTTAAAATCTATCTGAGACAAATGCACCCACTGCTGGGTCGCCGACTAAGTGTCCATCCCGGCGTTTGTAAGATTGTCTCCATTGGCCGGTTATTTGGCACCGATTTGTAGTCGGGAACCGCCAATAGATTTTTTTGGTATACCAATGTCAGAGCAGTAACTGCCAACGAGATCTGCAGAGAATGCTCGCAGGTTAATTTGGCATAGATTATGTAACAAGCTTAAGGCCTCCACCGACGAATTTACTCACAATCAGTGGCAACACTAATAGACTTTTGAATCTGTGCGGATTTCGTCTGCTAATGGAAACAAGATTGGGCAAAATGACTGAAAACGCGACAATTGTAGATCATCTAAAGGGAGAAATCTGCTGCTCCATGAGAAATATTCGGAATTGTCAGCCCGAGAAATGTTTCAAACATTTACACTAGACAATTTAGATTCAACATCTAAAGGAACATACAATATTTACTGCTCTTCACCTAAGCCAACGCCTACACTAGATAATTATGGGGAATGATTCCAGAAGTCAACCCTGCCTGAACTACTGAATGTATTATTTACCACTATAAAATCGCAGGTGAAAAAGGAATAAGTGAGAAAAAGACAAAATCGGAGGGGACTTATTACTGAGTTTTTACAAAATCGTCAGGTGTCTCAAACATTAATTCAAGTTGCTTTGAAGTAGTCGACAGGAAAATCGACAGGAAAATCGACAGGTGGTTCTAAATTACATAATCTGACGATCCATGGTCATCACTCATTTGGGGTTTACATAAGACGATTACAAGACATTATTGTCTTGTGTAAACGCCGTGTTAGAATCGTCACCCATAATTGTCTCGTGTAAACGCTGGGTAACACTGGAAGATTATGGGCAGCTTTTCTTGAATTAAGCACCATGCACCTGACAACTTTCAGCCGTAAAAGACTAAAAATCGTCTAGTGTAAACGTCAAGCGTGTGGCGTCTGCAGATCTTCAGATTATGCAATTCGGCACCACAGAACGACTATTCAACATGCTCTGACGCTGGTGACTATTTCATTCCAGCTTGAATTAGTCATCTAGACAGGTGTTGATTAATCGCAGAGGTGCATTTCTAAAATAAGTTGTCTAGTGTAAACGCTTGAAGAAACTCTTGGATTCATGACTACTATGGCCCAGATTGCATAATCGAGCACCCCTGACAACCTTTGACTTAATGAATTACAGTCATCACGTTTTTAGTTGCCTCGTGTAAACGCCGGGCATAGGCTGTTTCCATCGTCCACCGAAAACGGTGTAGATTTTTTTAGTTCTCCTAATAATCCATTTCCATTTTGAATCAGCAGTGCTAAAGGTCCATTGGTGGTTCCTGACTTTATATCGGTGATGCCCAACAGAATTGGGCTATTGTGAACCAAAATAATCTACACCCACTGCACGAAACCTACCGCTTTACATATGTATGTGAAACGCGTCTAACAGTAGGATTTTGCGTCTAGAAGTTTGACCTGTTATCCGTCTCGTAGATGCATTGTCTAGTGGCGTATATACATGTCCATGGTGCGGTCTTATATACGTCATATATACGCCTGATTCCGTTGTATATACACCACCATCCTATAGTTCCGATCTTTGCAACTTGGGGACACTACTGGTGGTATATTTCATTTTCCATTAACCATCCAAGTCTGTATTATATGAAAAATACAATCTTATATTACCAATTTATTTTATAAAACATTTATAAAACCGGATTGAGTATAAATTGATTAATTACACATAATAAACGGCGTATTTAAATTGCGCAGAGTATGTTTTATCTTGGATACGCCTGGTGTGAAATACAGCCAAGTCGCGCTCGTCTACATATGGAAACCATCTCGTAGACGCCCCAAACGCAGGCGCTGATAAGAGGCGTATACAAATTTATTATCCATCGTATACAAAGACTCCATTGATAATGCATGGGGATCCAGTAAACCACGACCCATTGTATAACACCTCTCAGATACCATAACTGTGGTATACGGATTCAAACCTGTGGTATACGGCCTCAAAATCATGGTATACGGGGAAAATAGCCCCTTTGTGCTGTAGAGCAAAGAAATAGTCCCTGTTGTTATACCCGTTTATATGGTAATTATTGGGTTTAATTCATACGAAAAGATGGATAATGAATACAACAAACGATGGTTATGTGGACAGGCGGCTCTGTAAACCACTCGAGGTTGACGTCGTAATACACTCGCTAGCGCTCGTGTATTACTACTCGTCAACCTCTCCTGGTTTACGGCCGCCTGTCCACAAAACCATCGATTATTGTCTATGTAAACAAGGCACTATACAGCCGATACGTGCGTTATCGCGATGGCGTATATATATGTAGATTGGTGGTTTTCGTGCAGTGACCGTTTTCTGCAGCCAATGGAAATGGCCTTGAGACTCACCGATCAAACAGAATCCATCAGCCTCAATCGGTCCGGAGTATATTGGCATGTCAGTGTCTCATAGGCTTAAAAGGCATGATCAATAACCTCTGATCTATGACTAGACAAGTAATTACTTTACAAACTACACTCCCATCGCCTCATCACAAGCACAGGAGCAGCATTGCCTGGACAGACGGTTATCTTGTTGATCACAATCGCCTTTCTACAGCCTCAGGGAGTGGGTCAGGCCTAGACTTGCTCAAGTCTTTAATTATGGACATTATTATTAGGAAACGTCCTTACTGTGGACGAAACGGTTCCTGTTCGAGGTCAGTCTTTGATTTCATACTGCCTGACGCCATAGGCGGAAGGCAGTATAAAATCAAAGACTGACTGAGAATGAGAATCGTTTCGCCCACAGTGAGGACGTTTGCTTATTATTATATACCTTAAATCGATGAAAAAACGTTATTTTGATGACTTATTAAGTCACACTCACAGCGGGCACAAACATTATTATTACTGCACCCCTAGCAGCGGGCAGTATCTCATAGACATTCGCACACAGGTATATAATAATAAGAAATAAAACTACTTGGCAACAGTCGGACTTCCCTTAAAGCTGGAGACACACCAAGCGAGAAATGCAGCGATTTACAGAATCGTCAACACAAAATGGCAAGTATGTGGTTTTTATTCAATAAATCACCTGAATATTGCTTCGATGATGCTAAATGTATTGGCGATTCTAAAGATCGCACCCTTGACTCGCTTGGTGTGTCCCCGGCATAAGGCTAAACAGGCCAGGAACCTAGTGTAATACCGGGGACACACCAAGCGAGTCAAGGCGGCGATTTCTGGAATCGCCAATACAAAATGGCATGTATATGAGATATTATTTCGTAGTTATATCTCCTAATGATAATTTAGCGCCTCGGGAGCAATAATCAGGTGAAATATGAAATGATTGCTCACATACTTGCCATTAGTGTTGACGATTCCGGAAATCGCTGCGTTTCTCGCTTGGTGTGTCCCCGGCTTAAACGCTCCCACTACCTGAAGTGTCATCGATAAATGATAGCGATATTTTCTTGGTGAAAACCACTGATTGACCTTTCTGTACCCAATATGATATAGCATTTCAGGATTATTGAAGCGGCATCAGATGAATGAATCCAAGCAAGGAGATAGGTGGAGGGGTTGCCTTACCCAACGTCTACTTGAGACGGGTCAGAACGTGTCCAATAGTCGTCAGGTGGTGCCAAATTGAATAATCTGACATAATCAAACAATCAGGGACCTGTTTCACTAGTTTTGTGACATGTCTAGATGGCGTCTAGATGGTGTGTCTGGTTTCATAAGAACTAGACATTAGACTTTGTTTTGCCCATTCTTGCTTGCACTGCAGGGACCTGTTTCAGTAGTCTCGTGACATTAGGCCTAGACAGACATCAACAGCGGCACCAACAGTGCAAGCAACAGCAGAAAAACACTAGCAAATATCAGAAGATCGAAGTAGCCAATCTTCTTCATATTTGGGACGATTATAGATTATATGTATCCCCTACTCATGTTAAAGTGTCATTGCTTAATTCTTACGAGAAGTGAGTGAAACTCTGTGTGTCATCGACTGCAATCTTGTGATCTGTCCGTATGGTGTCACAGACTCCATCTAGACATGTCACGAAACTACTGAAACAGATCCTTGGAGCCGCTTTTCATGTCTTTTGTCACGAAACTAGTGAAACAGGTCCATGATATGTATATTTGTCTAATTCTTATGTTTGGGGTCTGTCTTTACCTAAGGGCAGCTACATGTGTTGTCACGAAACTAGACAACCCCAATGTCTGTATGGTGTCACAGACATGTCACGAAACTAGTGAAACAGGTCCCTGTAGTCGCCACATGCTTGGCGTTTACATTAGACGTCAGGAGGTGCAAACTACCAGTCTAGTGTAAACGTCCAGATAGGATGCAGGGCCTGTAGCAAGTCTAGGTCATGTCTGGACTATGGGTCATGTGTTAATACTCCCCATCCACGCAATCTCACCATCGTTCCGGCTACGATTTCACGGGTCTTCACCAATTTTCCCCGGGTTAATACAACAATAGCTAACAGAGCCTTTAGAGGTGCAACAGGATGGCTGATTGAGGTGGCAGACTCATTTCAGTTTGGGTATGAGAATCGATGTGGTAGGGTTAAAGGCATTGGCTTCGTGAAATCATTCCGCGAAGACAAATCACGCTATATAAACAATCACATAGAATCTTGTGACGTTTCTTTATAGTTTGAGTATTATGTGAATGCACGAGAGGACCACCTCAGCCTGTCTGTCTCCAGCCGTCTGGTAAATAGACGGAAGTACACTTTAACCCGGCGTTATACACTGGCCGACTATAGGGCCGTTTCCATTGGCCGACAAAAACGGTTTACATTTTTTTAGTTCTCCCAATAGCCCATTTCCATTTTGCAACAGCAGTGCTAAAGGTCCGTCGGTGATACCTGACAGTGGATCGGTGAGGGGTAATGTAAATAGGCTATTAGGAGAACTAAGAAAATCTACACCCTTTTCACCAGCCAATGGAAACAGGACTTATGGGTGGCGAGTCTTGATTTAGCCGTAAAAGCATATAAATCGTCTGTATAAAGCCTATAAGACACCGACCCGACGGATGTGCCCGATTCTACCTTTCCCCGATGGATCCGTCGGGTCTGTGACAATCTGCATAAATTGGGTTGATGTACGCACTTCACCGACCCGATTTCATTGCTTTTCCCGACGCGTCGGGCATTACTACCATGTCAGATATGACCGACTCTCCAGGACCTTAAGATTTCGGTGTATGCACTTTCACCGATTGTTACCGATTCTGAGTTGGCCATTTGAATAGCGATGCTACCTATCCCCTGGTCCAATTTTAGAAGTTCCTTATACCGACTTGTAGGTGAAACAGAGGCGATTATAGTTCTGAAAACCGTTTCCCGATATCTTAATTGAATCCGAAGTTATTAAACTTTGAATTTATTTCTATGATTCCACACCATCGGCCTGTGGCTCACCCCGGCTCGGCTCCCGGCTGCTCTCTTTGATCTTATCCCGGGTAATTTACGAGGTTATAAAGGAGGGAAGTGTGATCGTGGACAATCATCATGTCGGTGTCTTATAGGTATAAGACACCGAAATTTTATTCCCGACTCTCACCGAGCCGATGGTCAGGATGAATCGGGAACAAAAGTTTCGGTGTCTTATAGGCTTAACCCTTTGATAGCAGGAAGATGCCTCCAGGCATTCCCCTGGCTACGGCAGGAAGATGCCTCCAGGCATTCCCCTGGCTACGGCAGGAAGATGCCTCCAGGCATCATAGAAGCATCATTGATACATACAAAAATCAATAGATAAAAAGATAATTGTTCGATTTAAATGAAATTTTGGCTATGTATAAGAGCCATATTGACCTTTGATTTGGTATAATAGAATATGACCAGTGAGCAAGGTAAATAACTTAAATCACATGACACATCACATGACATTGCTATTTCCCAAAAAAAAGTTGCCTGCCCTAGCAGGGTCGTTTTGGCAGGCAATGCCTGCCTTGTAATGCTGAGCAGGGGAACTGGGTGCTGCAGGGAAAGGGTTAACTGTGTAACCGTCAATCGTGTGTCATCTGCAGATTGTCTGATTATGTCAGATTACGCATTTTAGCGGCACCTGACGACTATACAACATGCTCTGATGCTGGCGATTATTTCAATCCAACTTGAATAAAACATCTAGACAGGCGCAATCCTGAAATAAGTTGTCTTGTGTAAAAGCTCGAGGAAATTCTTGGCTCAAAAACTTTTCTGGTCGACATTGCGTAATCGAGCACCAGCTGACGACTAATGGCCAGACGATCTACAGTCATCACGTTTCTGGTCGTCTAGTGTAACCGCTGGCTTAGAGATGAAACATTTAGTATTGTGCCTACTATTACATTATAGGCTTAAAGTTTTCCATCATTTTCAGACTGACGCTTTGCTTCACATTTAAAACCACATCTCTCTTTTTGTACATAATCAAACCAGTCTTCATTTAAAGAAATGGAAATCTGGAAATAAGATACAAAACAGAAATAGAGGAAAATGCTCCCGATAATCAGCCTTCTTCTTCCCGCCCATATTGTTGTCCTGTCTAACGAAGAACATTATCTGATTTCATGGCTTTATTAATTGCCTACAGTGGATCCTTCTCTCCATGTCAGACCCAATGATGAACTGCGACATGCAGAATGTGCACACATCTCCCAACACAAATCAGAGCTACATTAGTCAATGACAAGGCTCAGTAACTGTGTTTGGAGGTGCCAGCCTAGGGATACATTTCTGGAATGTGTTTTTTGTTTGGTGTAGCTTCATCCGATTTCCTAAATGAGTTCCTAAATCAATCAGTAACCACGTGTGTGCTGCCTCTTCTTCCTCAACAATCCGGAAAAGGATTTTCCTTTGGCCAAGACAAAACGTACGCCAAATGTTAAATCCTAAGATAGTGCAGTGGCCGTGGCCATGGCAGGAATAGCATTGTTTTCCCTCCAACAGAAATCTGGGGCCCGTTTGATAAAAAATAGGGTCATACATGAAGTTGAGAGAAGAGGCTTAGCGATATCCACCACAATGTCAATGGAACGAAAACATTCACTAAGAGGGTGGTTGTGGCCCCTAAGATTCGACGTCAACTCTCGACTGCAGAGCCGTCCCAAGGTGCTAGAAAATATTATGTAAGGAGGTCAGGGTGAAGGTCGGGGTTTGCTGCAAATGCAGTCATTGGCTAATCGGTCTACTGTATTCCTTATATGGAATTAAGGTAATGGGACAACTCCATGGTGGTAAATAGGGTCATACATGAAGACCCATTGCTGTACAAGGGATATTATTTAGTAATATTTAAGTCTGTTCACTAAGACAGTCTTAGCCATCCATAAGTCCTCCATAAGTGTTGAATAGAGTTGACCCACATCGTCTCTGGGTCTCTATGGTATACAGAGAGGGGTCTACATGTGCGATCGGAGATTATCAAACAAGCCCCTTATATCACCGAGCGACAAATCTATGCCAAATCCTGCGAATATGATGATCCGATGGGATCGGAAAGAATTGTATTTAAGCATGACTGACGGAGGAACGCCCAATTCGTTTCTGATGGTTCCAGGTGCAAAAACGATTTATCGCGTGATTACATTCATCATTTAAAGATATACGATGTTCTTCTATATATTCTTAAGAGACCAGAAAGTTTCCCCTAAAGGCTTGATTCCATGTAGCTGATTTCACTCCTGATGTGGTCAATATCTGGTTTTAATGCTGACACACACATACCCTATTCCATTGCGCTGATGGCCTCCAGACAGAGACCAGCCAGTTTGGGTGGCAGGACTGAAACTGGAGTACATCTGGACCACATTGGGAGTAAAAATTGTTTATATGGAATCAAGCCTTAAAACGTTAGTCTGGTGAAATCAGCACTAATAATCTGGTTTCTTGTAGGTAGGAAACGGAAATCATTGAGATATCTGTTTACCTTGGGGCTCTCATTAGCCGAATGTTAACTTCTTAATGCTCACAGTTTCATTTCACATTCTAACTCCCATAAACTTCCGTGCCCTTGCATGTATGATTAATTAAAAAACTTACAATCTCCCAGGGCATATAGAAGTCTGGCAAGATAAACACTTAAAACTCATTTGTCAAGACTGTCCCCGTTTCCTAATTGAATGTGTAAAATACAACATAAATCCCTAGGGATAAGCACATGTATCCACATCAAAAGTTATGAAATTAAGCCAGCTAAGCTCAATGTTAAAAACGAATCCGAAAGAAGCAGAGAGACTCCTTCCTGGTATTGTTTACTTCTCGCCGCTAAGATAATGGAGTGATGCCCAGAAACGCCATTTTTTATATCATTATTTTATTTGAAGTATCTATTGATCAAAGTCTGGACGCGTCCAGTTCTCCCATTTTCCCAGCTTTATACACAAACGACCTTTTTTTTTATAAGTGTCTCCTGATAAGTAGCTCACTTCTTTTGGACAAGCATGATTCGTTATGTAATCATTTTGTTAATTTGCTTAACGGCACATTGAAGGCAGCCATTGTGTCTAAATTTCGAATTTCGGAGCCCAGTTCATCCCAAATTATGGTACACCTATGCATTAGTGACTTTCCATAGCACGAAGTTGTATTTCTTAAAGATATTTATTTATCGGTGTCTTCAGTATTATAACAGTTAGTCTAGAATACTCTGGTATTTATAATGTCAATAGATGGACATATGATAGTGAGTTGGTCGCCGCCTGTCTAGCAGGTTGGAAGACCCCAATCCGAAACGCTAGTTCCAGGCAGGATCCCACCCTACGAACACTTACGTATGTTGGTTCAGTTTTGGGTGAGTTTGCACAAACCTAGTCACACACAACACAACTCACGAGATTAATAAACAGGAATGTTTATTAGCAATTACTTCCCGGAAAGATCTGGAAGATCTTTCCCACAAGTACAGTACCCCAGCACGGTGTGCCGGATAGCACTGGAGAGGCTAATCTAAAAGACTCAGCTGACCACCAGGAAGGTTACTGGAACCCGCCTGCAAATATAAGGGTCCAAGGGTCCGCTCTAAAGGAGAGATGCGCGAGGACAGCCTGTCGACCTACTGTGAACGCTGAGTATATATACCCAGCATTATGTAATCCCGGTCTCCAACACGCCACTGTGCGGCGTTGCCCGGAACCATTACACCGTAAGGATTGACTCTCCACGCCATCTTCCGTAGAACGTCCAAACACTGCTGGATTCCCACCCCACTACATTAGCTAGGCCTGCAAATGTATCATGGTGTATCCAGTTTCTGTGTTCCTATGTTATTTAAGGTATTATAAAGTGTTGTTGAGGTATATATATGTATGACACACCAAATTGGAGCTGGATTACCATAGAATACGATGCCATCGCTGCACTTCTCTGGGAATAATAAACACGTGTATTATAAACGTATTATGCTCATATACTCAACCAACTAGTGCTAAAGAATAGGTTGCCAGGTGTTTGTTTGGGTGCAGTACCTTATCAACTGTAAACCAAGTAGACAAGGTACGAATTCAGCCTGTGGTAAAAGGTCTATTGTTTGTCAAAGTGGCATGTGGCTTTACCACCTGCTGACGAAAAACCCACCGATTATATGCCGCCTGTACAAAAATCAACCGGAGGTCCTCATTGGGAAATTATCCGTGCTAATTTTTTTTTAAAGTTTTACTGACAGGTGGCTCACATAAGCGAGTATATTATTTTCAGCCAATCAGCCAAGACGCAACAAATCATAGACAGGTGTATGTATATATCAGCTAATATTCAGGTTACTTTATTAGTCCGGGGACTCAGCAAGCCCAGTTTCATACGTGGTCGCCATGTTCTTTCCGGAGAAGAGTTTGTTTAGCTTTCCATGACCTCCAACGGGGTCGGTATCAGTTTCTAATTAGCCAGTGACAATTGGCTAATGACAATGGCGACCCATCCTGGGATCGGATATACAGGGGTACACGGCATGGCAAAAACAGCGACGGTTTCGTTGTTCGGGGCTGGGTAGAAAAACGTCACCCAACTCAGAACAAAAACACACAATACACAATATAGGAGAACTAGAAGTAAATAGGATGTTTATCATAGATGAATCTGGAATAATTTACAACCAGTTACTAGAAACATTGAAACTTACCGGATGTTTAAGAAAATATCGAAACACTGCCTGGCGAACTTTGTACCGAGAATCGACCAATTGTATAACAACAGGCCTTAGAAGGTGCTAGACAGATATGGATGTGTTTTCTTTACTGACCTGTGGGGTTAATTATGACATGGTAATACCGTGTTCGACGTCAAAAATTTTGAACCTGATTTCATCACAAGATTGCTGTAACTTCGATATAGTATAAATCAACGGTATATGGTTTTCTTTACTGGTATATATTTTGAATGTTTCGACCACGAATGTGGCGTATGTAAAAAATTAGACTTTGTGGTGTTTTGGTGTCATTGTATTTTCACTGTTATATTTGATGGGCTTGGCCATCACGATGAAAACCAGCTCCTGTAAGAGCTGACGTGAAAGGCCTCCTTGTTGTCATCTTATACTGCAAACGTGGATGAGTAATTGCAGATACTTGTTTTGCTTGTATGACCATATACGAAGATGACAATAAAGAAACTAATAAAAAAAAATAAAAAAAATGCAATTTAAAATGAATAACAATTAAAAAGTTTGGGTTAGATTCAGTCTATGGATAGTTTTCTGTAATCCACTCGCACCCAGTAAACTTGCCAATTCTGTAACTGCCTGAGTCTATCTATAGGATCCAAACATATAAAAAACCAGTAGGTCAATGAAGTATTTCAGGCTTGAGTGATTGGTCATGGTCAGCTGGGCACACCTCTAAGACCCTGAGACACTGGCTCCCTGCTCTGTTCTCAATATCACAGTGAGCAGCATGTAGATAGTAAAGGGATAGTTTTTTGGAAGCACACTGAAAGTTCAATGTGACCACTCTAACCTCTAGATGATGTATATATAGGCCATGCAACCATGCTCTAATAAAAACTAGGACAGAGGGACACAGCTATGAACTTACATAAATAACACGGCTAGCGTTCGTTGAGCTATCCCCATAACTCAATAAGTTGCATAAACAATACTTTGTATGTATTAAAGAAGAAACCAACAGGTTGTGGTCAAAGTCGTCGTTCTCTACGAGTTTCCTGTGGAGTGATACGAACGCAGCAACAGCCGAATGAATAGCACGTAGTATTCAAATGAGTTAAAGAATGACTTCTTTGACGAAAACGAGTTGATTAATTCTATATTTACCTCACCCCTGTACACGCTAAAAGAATGGCAACACACAGGATATAGACCATGGAGAACAGACTGCAATACTGGTCGGGGCATGGAGAGCGGGTTCTTAATATTAAACCTGTGGGACAAAAATACCAGGAGTGAGATAAAAATCAGCACCATGTTAGTACATCCACATATATTTATAACAGTTATAGGATAAAAAGAGTCATAGTTATATAGAACGTCCTAACCATGCTGTACAAGTCACAGAAAGGATGATAATTTACGGTTTGTACGGAACTCGTAAATTGTCATCGAGTTCTGTGACTTGTACAACGTGGTTGGACGTCATATATTTACTATATACCCGAAATTTTTAAAATCATTAATGTTGTATGTCTTTGTATGTCTTAACAACCAATATCTAATAGATGTTTATTGGTAGGTGGTCCGTATTTTAGTGTACGGACCAGTGGTCCATACAGTATTCTTACGTTAAATGTCAAAATGAATTTTTTTACGGTCGGCTCCGTATACCACTGTAGGTTGACGACGTAATGTACTCGCTATCGCTCATGCATTACTGCACCTCAACCACTCGTGGTTTGTGGCCGCCTGTCCGAAAACCTGTGATTGTTGTATTTCTTACATATTGGTCATCAATAATCATTTCTATTTCTAATAATTTGATAATAGGTTTGCAAAGGCCTAAACTATGGGTGTGGTTTACAGTCACTAAGCAAGGGATAGTGTTTTACTGTGGCCCCATGCACAGTGATGGGGACTATGTTACCCATTGGTAAGAAAATGCTATCATTGATGGTCAAAAGAAACGTATAGTTGACAACAAATCGTATAGTTGTCGGTGAACTTGTCACAAGCAAATTACGCAACGCAGATGGTATTCTCAATATTTTGTTGTCAGCAACTGGAGTAAATTAACATGTTGATAAACCTTTGGCGAGCGATTTAGGAACATTAACTGACAATTCATCTGCGAAAAAGATCATCTCAAGGGGGGGTAACAATTGTTGGTTGACCCTTGCTTAATTATCGTATTATAGACTTATAAAATTATCTCGCACCTCAACTCGTACTTGATAAATTTTATGTCCCTACCCGTGACTGTGTTAGTCACTGGACGTTATATGACTGTGCAACAAGTTCACTCAGAGACTTTGTACATCGAGAGAGCTGGGGCTGTGCATCAAATAGAACTTTAATCTGTGAGCGTGAACAATAGGTTTGGATGTCAAAAGTTACTGATTAATGAACTTGTCGTCATGTGTCTTTGAGATGTGTTGAATAAAGTTCTGAACTCAATTTACAGATGTAAGCCTATCGCTTTTCTAACAATTCTGCAAGTAAGAGATACAGTTCTAGGAGATTCAGTGATGGCAAATGGCGTGTTTGTGAAGCTTGTATCTGATACTCTATCCATTAATGTCTTTTTTACTCATGAGGAAAACCTGGATGAAACAGCACAGCTAATAAACTACATGGACTATTTGTCTCACACGTTTGTAAAAACTATCTGCGATAGGATCAATAGAGTTCTACGTCTCACATGAAGAATAACTGTTCGCATATCATTTCTTCTTTTTGAATATCTGATGCCTGTTTCGCCGTGTGTTATTTCAGCTTTGAATGCACAGGCTGCTTTTCAAGCTCATGGCTTTCATTGTGCTTCAATGATACGACGCTCAAAACGCCTATTAAATTTCATATCTGTGTGCCAATGTCTCATATTCAATCACCAGTTGTACAGATTTCATCCACTTTCATCAACCTTGAAAGAATATAGTTTGTTTCTGTGTACCACATTTAGGTAACGAGCTGATAGAAGCAAACTGAATAATCACATTATTGAGGACTATAAAGCTACGCAAACCACGAACAAACTTTCTTCCAAAAGAGTCCTGTATATAGAGTAATGAACTCAACGTGGCGTGTCTATTTGCTGACGAAAGCGCCACCGATTATATGCAAGCTGTACAAAAGTGGAGTAGGTGGAAGATAGGTGCTAGACACCTAACCTGAGCTCCAGGATAAATAAAAGCTTTAAAAAATTTTTTTTTAAAGTCGGTCGGTGGTTTGATTTGAGAAATTATTGGGCCACATATTCGTTGGCGGTCAGCTAAAATGCCATTTTCCGATGGAAACTGAGGTAGACGCCGACCGATTTGTGTCACTCACGTTTATTCCGCCACCGATGAATTCAATAGAGACATTTGGTCGGTAAGGCCCGGCGTCCACCTACTACGATATGGCTCCGATATGGTCTACGATGCACCTCCCGATGAAAAATCAAAATCGCGTCAAAAGGTTACCTAATATCGGGGCAGTTGACCACATTTCTGCGATTAGACACAGATAAAAACCAATACAATGCGTGGTGGATTGGCATGTCTAGACATATGTCTACGATTTTGCACCTTCCCGATATGGCACCGATTTTGACATTTTGTATTGGTGCCATATCGGGAGGTCTACGATTCTATCGTAGTAGGTGAACGCCGGGCCTTATACATAGAAATCAGTCAATTGTGCTAGATTGTGTAAATTTTTCGGAGAAAAGAATCGTAGACACTTTTTGTTTCCACCTGGCGATCATCGCACCAAAAGTGTGACGTGAGTGGTTGGCGGTGCTAAATGTCATAATAGGTGGTCATAATCGGTAGGTGAAACACATTAAAGCCGGGAACGATTAGTTCCTAACTCATGTAGGAATCGGTCACCTTGTCGTAGGCAAATTACGTAACCCCTCGCTGGACCCGCAGCCCTCGAGGAGAGGGGGTGGAGGGTATTAATCCTAAGGAAATCAGTCTACACCTACTGACATATATATACCCACACTGATAAAATCGGTGTATGGTCCACTGATCGCTGGGGGAGGGCAAAAACCACAACTTGTCGGCGACAAAAGGACATCTGAAGGAGCTGGTTCACTAATCGCTGGGTAGCCTTGCCTAGCTGTCCTACATCTACGGATTCCGTTAGGATACCTCGCCTGAGACAAATTACCCTCCGTTTGTCGCCGACAAACGTACATAAATGTTCCTAAATCGGTAGATGGGCATTGGCCTTTAAGCCCGTGGAGCACCCCCTTTAAGGTCCGCTTCCATTGGCCGACGAAAACGGTGTAGATTTTTTTAGTTCTCCTGAAAGCCCATTTCCATTGGCTATCACTGAGGCACAATAAATGGGCTATTAGGAGAACTCATAAAGCCCACACCGTTTTCGTCGGCCAATGGAAGCGGCCCTTAAAGGGGGTGCTCCACCAGGCCGATTTCTCACCAGATGAATTGTTCCTGGGCCCTGTAGAGGAAGCTCATGTATTGTAATTTATTTAATTCTGATAATAATAGTTTAATAAATTACCATTTTTAAAGATTTGAGAAATTCTAGGGCATCCAATAATGATCGGGGATTGTCTGGCTACAGAATCGGCTACCGTCGGTCCAGTTGAACACCCCCTTTAGACTGAGACATACGTTTCAGCTCACCGCGGAAATTTAAGCACATTTTTCGAGACAAGCTATTTGCCTAAAGGACATAAACCGAAATGTGATGCTGAGCCTGATTAGCAGAAGGTTCATCCTCACCAATATCTTAATCACGAAAATATTGTAAAAATCCTTTGTACATTCACATGTGGAGATTGGTCAAGCTTATGTACATCTGCAAACCAAAAATGTCCAAAATATCTGTTGTAACAACAGATGATATTTTACTGTGCTATGACTTTTAGATTTTAAAAAAAAAAAGGAAATTTGTAGAAAAAGAGAAAGGACTGCTTGGATTTTACTATGTTGGTATGATAACATTGAGCAACAACAAAATGATTGAGAATTTCAAAAGATTTAAAAACCCACGGGTGACCACAAACCCGTTATGTGAAAAGTTGTGGGCAATAATCAAACAAAAAGGGTCATCGATTTTTGTCTCCATCATTATGCAATTACGCACCAACGGCCTACTTTTGAGGCCAACAACGAGATCAATTTTCTTTTAACACTGGAGGAAAACCCACATTTCTTTCCAAGTGAACGAAAAAGTACAAACCAACAACGAAATCAAACCGGGTTGACTTAATCGAAGGTGGTGACAAAAATTCCGTCTGTGGCCACCTCCATTTATTTTGTTGTTGTTGTTGTAAAAACAGAGTTTCTTTCTCACCCTCACCGATTTCCATCAGCACGATGCATTTGCCGTGTTGTATCTTGGTATATCTTGGTACATCTTACAGTGCTCTGATATGTCTTAATCCTTTGCACGACACATCGCACACGATGATATCTGTCTTTTTCACGATGATTTGTGTATAAGAGCATGGCAAAGGTGTTTAACCAGACCGATGGTTCACGGCTCATATGCACTCGATTATTCGAAACCTAAAGTGGAAAATACACTTTATCCTACTTTATCCTAATAAAAAACGCCATAGGCTTAACATGGGATTTGTTTATGTCACGGATGTGACATAACGTGTTGTTCATGCCACTACTTTCTGATACTGAAAAAATATGGAAATTGGGTAGGATGAAATGTAGACGCCACTCGTTTGAGTTTGAGCTTATTTATGACACTCATTTTGTTGGCTCCGTAATGTCACTCGTCTTCGACTCGTGAAATTATGGAGCCAACAAAATGTGTGGCATGAATAAACTCATTATGTCTCTTCATAGTACGATTTCGTTCCCACAGATCAACTCCCTAAATCGGAAGGGCATTTTAACTTGTCTCAGGCGAATTTGCGCTTGGATCGACCATCACAGAAGGATTTATAGATAGGAGTGGTGGTCAATAGTGGGAATCAACCGTAAGCAAATTCTGTTCACACTGGACGACTGACGACTGACTTCTGATATTTGAGGCCACCGATAAAGGAACAAGTAATAAATCTTAGCATATGGGAGCTAAATCGGTGAGCTGGCCTCAGTCTGTGTGTGGCAGGGGCATTTCTGCTCACCCAGCGACTAATTATTGGCCAAAATCGGTAGGCACCACGGGGGCATTTCTTAAACTCCATTGTCGCCTACAACGGGAAGGAACACGTTCCTTAATCTATCGTTCCCGATTTCGGAACATTGGACTGCAATTTGTCGGCGACAAAGGTACATCGCCATGGGTGGGATTTCCAAATCTTAGGCAAATTACTGTAGAGGGGTGCCACATTGGCCGACACATTTTCTAGGCCTCGCCTGAGCTTACGATTGGTCTTTTGTCACCGAGAAAGGAACATTCATGTTCTGAAATCGTACAGTGTGTATGGACCTTAATATGATTTGGAAAGACAGCCAAATCATGACGATTCTCACTGAATCTTGTGTGTTGGTGGAACCAGCACTTTAATCTTCAGATTTTTCATGTCCTTATTGAATTATTACTGCAAGAGTGTGGAAGATGGAAACAGAGTGTCTACCTTCGGGTTAACGATTATTAGCGGTAGCATAGACTCAATGAGCACTGATCACCGACTGATTGTTGCAAAGGAGGGTGGTTGTGGCCCACTAGATTTTAGGTCAACTCTCGACTGTAGAACCGTCCCAAGGCGCTATAAATATCATGTAAGGAGGTCAGGGTGAAGGTTGGGGTTTGCTGCCAATGCAGTCATTGGCTACTGGGTCTACTCTATTCCTTATATGGCAGTGAGTGTAATGGGACAACTCCATGCAGGAAGGGTGCATATAACCGATGGGTTCTTTTGATGGCAGGTGGAAATGCTACATAAGACAAAGAATCGGTGCCATTTCCAGTAGTCAATGGTAATGCCTTAAATAGCCCATCATTGGCCGACAAAAACTGTGTAGAATTTTTGTGTTCTCCAAATAGTCTATTTCCATTGGCCATCACTGATATACAGTCAGGAACCGCTGGCACACCTTTAATACTGCTGTCGCAAGTTGTAAATAGGCTATTAGGAGAATTCAGAAAATCTACACCATTTTTGTCAGCCAATGGAAAAAGGCCTTGAGGGGAACTCAAAAGATCAGTACTGTTTTTGTCAGTCAATGGAAATGGTCTTTAAAGGGAACTCAAAAGATCAGTACCATTTTCGTCGCTATCCAAGAATGAGGCGCATCCATTTAGAAATAATTTCCTGACAACGTTAATCGAGCCACTCTTCTTGTTGCTAACCAACTTGAGCACTTTGTGATTTGAACGTCGGCGATTTTACCCAAAACACTGGTTTAATTATCCGGCCGTCCCCCGCAAGCATCGTTCACCAGGCACAAAGAATGTGGATGGAGACTGACGACCTTTCATTTGCATTCCCAGCATGCACCGCGAAGCGTTTTTACTCACCGCTAGAGGGGGCATTGATCGATGACTGCAGTGGCGGCCCCTGGTGCGTATAATGCGAACCACATGCACGATTTCCCGCGCTTTCTGGAGTCGCTAATTAACCTGACTCCTCAATCACTGACAGACGATCAGAGAGGAGGTTTATCACCAGGCACCTAAATAACCAACATCCCATCGTTTTACAACTTGTAAACGGATTTAGGACCTGTGCTATGACGCGGAATATCGATACATACAATGCATCTATTATCCGTGGCCACAGCATGGGTCTGTATGAAAATATATATCACGACAGAGAGGCAGACTTAGTGTGGCTTTATACCAGTGTCTGACTAGTTTTCTGAAACTGGTCCCATCCTCATCGACATGCCTCGCAGGGTGCTGCTTAGACTTGAACAAGATTATGATTATGAACTTTTTTTCTTTTTTTATGGATTTACTTTTTAATACTTGGGTGCTCGAGACTCCCCATCTCCCAGAAGCCCCAGGCCAATAGTGCAGTGCCTTGTCTAGCTCATAGGCACACACATGGCAGTAAAACATGATATTAATTAAGTTTGATTAATAACCCCGTCACCCCAATTAAGGGGGCACCCCAATGAAGGGGGCACTTCGCTTAAGGGGGACACTTCGCTTAAAGGGACACCCCGCTTAAGGGGTCAGTTATTTCGGTACAGAATGCTTCTTAACCCGGCTTAAGGGGTCACTTTGGAAGGAAACCCTTATCTGATGGAACTGTTTGGGGACAACTCTCTAGATCATCTTGATTGCTTGATTATGGTGTGTGTGTGTGTGTGTGTGTGTGTGTGTGTGTGTGTGTGTGTGTGTGTGTGTGTGTGTGTGTGTGTGTGTGTGTGTGTGTGTGTGTGGGTGTGTGTGTGTGTGTGAGGCGGGTAGTCTGGGATCTAGACATCAGGGACCTGTTTCACTAGTTTTGTGACATGTCTGTGACACCATACAGACATTGGGGTTTTCTAGTTTTGTGACAACACAAGTAGCTGCCCTTAGGAAAAGACAGACCCCAAACATAAGGATTAGAAAAATCTACACATCATGGACCTGTTTCACTAGTTTTATGACAAAAGTGTTGGCACACATAAAAAGTGGCACCAACAGTGCAAGCAAGAACAAACAAAACAAAGTCTGATGTCTTGTTGTTATGAAACCGGACACACCATCTAGACGCCATCTAGACATGTCACGAAACTAGTGAAACAGGTCCCTGATACCATGCATTGGCCTGCGTAGGCTCCTTTAGGCGTCTGTGGGGTGTCTGTGTGGTTATAACGGTGTCTCTTAGAATCACTTGTATGAAGGTATTACATACTACATAGGCTAACCATCCACAGACCAAAAACCACGCCTAAGCAGACACACGGTTTCAAGCCCGATGCCCATCTACCGATTAAGGGATGAACGATTAGTTTGTAAATCGTATAGGAGTCGTTGAACTTGTCGCAGGCAAATTACATAACCCTTCGCTCGACCGGCGGACATCTAGAAGAGGGGGTGGTGCGTATTAGTCTTAAGCAAATCAGTCTCCACTTACCGATTTTGGAACATGGAAACCACAACTTATCAGCATCTGAAGGAGGTGGTTCATAATCGATGGCTCAACCTTACCTAGCTGTCCTACATCTACCGACTACGGCCGACTCCGTTAGGATGCCTTCGCTGAGACAAATTACAGTCCGTTTGTCGCCGACAAATCCCTGCATCTCTAGCGGGCCTGGGCGGGCCACAGTTAGTGATTTTTAACACCATTGAGTTTCGCGCCTGCTAAAGGTGCCAGGTAAGAAGCCCTCTTACAGGTTTTATTGGAGGCCCAGGCCGGGCTGGAGACTTTGGAGGCAGTACCTAAGCACTGCATCGGTACTGTCAATAGGCATGTCTTCCTGGGACTGTGAAACTGTCCTTTGAACTATGTTGGATGCTGTAAATACATTTAACATTTATCTTTTTATCCTATACATTTTTTAATTTATTTTATATTTATTTGGTATCTATTTTCCATTTATTTGCTTAGAATGTGTTATTTAATTAACCTATTATCTAATAACTGATGTTTCCTTCGTTTATATAGGTATACTCTACTATATAACCATTGGCAGACTGAAACCCCCCCTTTAGGGGGCACCCCGCTTAAAGGGACACTTGGCCCGGAGCGGGGTTTTACTGTATATGCATTTTCATTGCTACAGTTATACGCTCTGGGCATTTGAGAGAGACGCCATATATCTGGTGATTCTTGTGGTGCATCTTAGTAAATAATATATACATTAGTTCAGAAATAAGCGGCTATACGGTTACATACTGAATGACTCTGGATAAAAGGCATTACAATATATACACTTCCTCTGAAAAGCTGTGTCAGCTATGGCAGAGGAGAATGGAGGAGCGGGTGATGGTAAGGTCGACAAGCAGTGGCTGCAGGCAGGCAGGGAGAGGTGGGCGGGAACATAAATAATGAGAAGAACTGGTGGTAGGACACAGAGACTGAGGCCAGTCTAGGTGCTGCTGTAAGCTATGCCTCCTCCATCTTACGCCTCGTATTTTAATTCATTATTTATCTGCATTCCCCCCCCCCCTCCCCGAGGAGAATATGAAAGTGTGGTTTGGCACAGTCAGATGAAGGCATATTGGACAATTTGGCTTGAAAATGGAAACCCATGTAATTTTCCTGGATATTGGATATGATGATCCCTAAGTGTTGTAGAAACCCTGTCTATCTTAAAAGTCGGGGGTCACCGCGGTAGTTTTTGATTTAGAGATCAATATTATTTTAATTTTGTAATTGGATGTACAGAAATTCTAAAAGATTGCTTTTCACATTATATTCCACGCCCCATTGAATACAGTCACTCAGTGTTCAGCCTATGGAGATTTTTTATTAGGGGACGGATAAGGATACATGAGCTCCTTGTGAAACCACACAATTTGTAATGGTGGCACTATCCATAGTCTCATATGCATAACAGGATTAATTGCTATTTATCATCTTACCCCTGGTATTTTCCCCATAGACTTAACAATGGGAACGTTGGATATTTAGGGAAAAAACACTCAATGGGGGATTATGTCACAAAGGTTAACTCATTAGTCAATGAGAAGGGTGAGATAATTTCAGAAACATATTCAAGTTTAGGGTCAGAGCTCGATCCCATCGAATTGAATTGTTGCGTAATTCACTATGTGATTCATACAAGATGGGATACAGGCTCTTACCCTAAACTTTCATAGGTTTCCTCTATTTAGTAAGTTTTATTTTTACTGGAGGTAAGAATAGGCTTAAATATGTGTCGTAGTACCGGTCCGTGGCCTTTTAGTCTTTTCGCGCATTTCTTAACATTCCTTTAAAGACATGAATGTTTCACACAGACATAAAATGAATGGGCCAACTCCATAGCACTGAGCACCAATTCAGCTGGAATTCATCTTCCGGCATCATGCAATCAGTACCACATTTTCAGTTCTTCTTGGCACCTCTAAAGCCCCGTTCACACTGTGCGATGGACTTGCTCAAGTCTTTGATTATGAACGTGTATAGAATGATTAGACACGATAAGAATAAAGTTCATTAAAGTATTATTTTATTCTGACTGGCCCATGAATCAAAGACTTGTCCACTATGAACAGAATCTCCTGTTTATGGCCCCAAGCCATTCCCATACCTCCTCCTACCCCCCTACCCCCTACCCTGCTCCAATTCCCTGGCTGCCTGTGTTGTCATAGCAATAAATTTGCCTGCTTCTGCCTGTGACCTGATTGAGATCAAAGTGAGAGGGTATCAATCTCCCAGCAGATATCCTGATCAGTAGCCAGGATATCTGTATGGAGAGTGTTGGGAAAACTGTAGCTAAACAGCGCCAGCAACCCAACACCATTACAAATGTACCAGTCCCTGTATCCCAACGAGGAGGGTAGACGTAGGATGCAGGGACTGGAGCCAGTCTAACTGTGCGACTATAGGACATTGCGACTGGGTACATCTAGTCACCGACTAGCGGTACTTAGCATGAGACTGGACTCTACAAGTTGCTTGAACTAATTATAAAACATACCTCAAGGCAGGAATAACTAGATGAGTTTCTACATACCACGCTTGACCCCATTAACCTTGTACGCATAAGAGCACCACCTCACTCACTGATGACATGCCATATTAATATCCCATACATTAGTAGCTGGTATATATATAAACGGGAATCTTCGTATCTCAGCATCATTCACTCTTACACATCAGAAGCATCCAGTCCACGTTTTGCGCACTTACAGAATCACTATGTTCAGGTTCGTGTGTCTTCTGGCAGTGCTTGCTGTTACTATGTTGGTGCTGGCAGAGGCTATGCCTGACCCAGGCTACAAGGGCTACTCCTCATACTACGGGAAGAGCAAATATGGATACTACGGCAAGGGTTACTCTGGAGGGTACGATAAAGGTTACCAGAGAGGTTATGATTCCGGCCACTATGGTTATCACTAAAAAGGTGAGATATTGGTGATTTTTTAAATTTTCCAGCAGGATGCAAGTTTGCATACAAATGACGGAATTCCGACATTTTCTAAATCGGCAGCACTGCATTGTAAGACAGGTATTTCCTGTTCAGTTTCAGATTTATCTGTCTTCAAATACTACAAGTAACAGTATAATCAAGAGAAATTAGAATGTGTTTATTGATTCATAGCCATTACATGTTCCAAAATAATGTCAGGAATACTTTGCTTTTTAGGGTTGTAAATTCCCAATCAATTTCTCAGGCCCAACTTTTATCCTTGTTCCATTATGCCACTTTAATATTGCACGGACTTGCTTTTAAATAGGTTTTATAGAAAATGCATGTAGAATCATGTATCCATATTGCAGTGTATATATATGTAAGGTTCCTTCAAAAATCAACTAGCACGGTAACCCCCAATTTTCAAGTTAGATATGTGTTCTACAACACTTGGAGATGATCATATTCAAATTTCAGGAAACTGACAGAGGTTTTATTTTTCAAGCAAAATTGTCTGAAATGCCTTTAAGAAGACACTATTGAGTAGGATCATACTGACGTGTTTGTGCTCTACATTTTCACAGGAAGCACCACCCATGATATAAACTGGAAACGCTTACACAGAGAGAATGGACAGCTCTACTCCGCTCATTAATATATTCCTACTGACTCGTGAATCCTGCTGAAATAAGACAAATGGATGCATCTCACGCCGCACCTTATACATTGAACATGACTGGCAGGCGATCTCATATGTGTGAAGGAGGGAATGTGGCCACTCGATTCATCAATTGTACAAATATAATATTCATCGTGATGAGAAAGTATCATGAAGGGGGATGTTCGTATATTAAAAGTTGTTACTAATATATTAAATTTTTTTCCACTGATAGTCTTTCTATCTATATTTCATTTAGTGTTAGAATTATGGTTTTTTTGCGGTGATCAAATTTTATTTCATTCATATCTTTCAAATAGAGTGTTTAGTTTTATTTCTTTAGTATGCATTGGTATGTCATTTCATACACCAGCACATCATGTATAGAGTATTATGGTCTACTCACACAAAATTAATCTTCTTTTAATCAGTGTGTTCAAGCTAAGTTCCGATTGAGATTAACTTTCTCCTAATTCAGCGATGTTTATACAGTTGAAAATCAATTTGTCCCTGCCCTTTACCAAGATGTTGCAATTAATGAGGAAAGACAAAGAACTATGCATGTATTACCAGACAGAGTAACAGATGTTGATGGATGATGGAGAATGGCCTCAAGCAATTACCTCTCCACAGGTGCCTGACTCGGCGTTTACACTAGACGACTAAAAACTTGGCAACTGTAAGGCCCGGCGTCCACCTACTACGATATGGCTCCGATATGGTCTACGATGCACCTCCCGATAAAAAATCAAAATCGCAGTTGACTAAGTTTCTGCGATAAGACACCGATAAAAACCCATACAATGCGTGGTGGATTGGCATGTCTAGACAAATGTCTATGATTTTGCACCTTCCCGATATGGCTCCGATTTTTGATTTGGTGCCATTTCGGGAGGTCTAAATTTCTATCGTAGTAGCCAGGCCTATATCGTCTGGCCGATTGTAGTCAGGCGGTGCTCAATACAGGTGTTTCCATTCAATACCACCAAAAAGTGAGTTCTTAGGCCATCGCTCAAACAAACACTTCTGAGTGCGGCCTCCTACCCATAGAGACATACAGCATACACAGTAAAGCCTAGCGTCCACTTACTACAATGGAAATTCAGACCTACCAATATGGCATCGATACAAAAATGTAAATATTAGAGACATATCAGGAAGGTGCAAAATCGTAGACATATGTCTAGACATAACAATCCACCACGCATTGTGTGGGGTTTTAATTGATGTCTAATCACAGAAACGTGGTCAACTGCCCCCATATAAGGTGATCTTCCGACGCGATTTTGATTGTTTTATAGGAAGGTGCATCGTAGACCATATCGGAGCCAGTTGGATGCATATTGCCTCAGAGCGTGATTGTAGGACAAATTAGACTGCTGGAACAATCAAGGGCATTGTATCAACGAATCTGCAGGGAGCTGTTTCAAAACCATAGGCTTAACCCACGTTTTGAAACAGCTCCCAGGGCTGCCTAAACTTATAATTGATAATTGCTTTGGTTTTAACTTGGAGAAAGATAAGTATATGATAGTTAGGCCTGCCTATGTGTTATTGTGTATCCCGTTTCGGTGATCCTATGTTATCTATGCTATATCTAAAGTATTATTGAAGCAACAGTCATGCATAACACAACAAATTTGTGTTGGAATATCATAGAATATGATGCAATCATTATTGTTTCTTTGGAAATAACGTACACTGGTATTATAAACGTATTACGCTTATATGGGGTTCAAATGATATACTCAGTGATCCAATGCTAAAGAATACGTTGCACGGTTTTTGTTTGGCTGCGGACATTGCATAACTCGGCAGATAAGCTGCGAAACCAGCCTTTGGAAAAAGATTAATTACACAATATTGGCCGCAATCGTCATCCACCTTAGAATGTCCTCAGGCGTTTACACTAGACAGAATTTTGTAGATATTGGTGTCTAGACGATTGAAATAGTCGCTGGTGTTTGAGCAATTCGTATAGTCTTCAGGTGGTGCCGAATTACATAATATGAGGTAATTAGGCAATCTGTAGTCTTCACTAGCTTGGCGTTTACACTAGACGATTTCCAGCCTTTTACAACTGAAAGTCTTCAGGTGGTGTTCAATTCAAGAATCGCTACCTATAATCGTCTTGTGTAAACGCGGGGTCAGTGTTAGTAGCACAGCATAAAAAGATTCTCTAAATCTTTACCACAGGACGCTAGGAAACACATCGTGCCACCAGCGAACATGCGAACAAATAAGAAGGCGGCAGAAAAGTGATATTTATCAATCATTGAAATGTGATATACATGGGGTTTTTTTTTGGTTTTTTCACATTTATTTATTGACGCATTAAGGTTCACATACATATATGTGATTTTCAACCTGTGGTGTCAGACGTATACATTAAGTCACAATTCGAAACATTGGCACATACAAATACTAGGACCAAATAGAATGTTCATCATTGATGAATGAGCGTGCAATTATACATGAATAACGATAAAAAGGTTTGGGGTTACATTCAGTTTATGGATAGTTTTCTGTAACCTAATGGAACCTAGTCAGTCTGCTATTTCTGCGACCACCTGAGTCTAGGATCCAAAAATATCAAGGTCAAGAACCAGTGGGTCAATGAGGTATTTCGGTCTCTAGTGATTGGTCATGGTCAGCTGAGCATGCTTCTAAGACCCTGAGACACTGGCACCCTGCTCCTTTCACACTATCACTGTGGATAGCACACCGATAGTGAAGGGATAGTTTTCTGGCAGCATGCTGAAAGTGTATATATGTGACAACTCTAACCTCTAGGTCTCTAGATGATGTATATAGTGCGTGCAAGCACGCTCTAACTAGGCAATACTATAGCTACTGACAATAGGTATATCATGGAAATCATAGGCAAACGATGTCAACGGAAATATTTCCCTGTGTTAGTCAGTGGTGACAGGACCGACAGTAGCAAACACCAAAAAAACAATAAGACATACTTGGGAATGCCTGGAGGTATCATGCTGCAGTTCACCTAGGAATGCCTGGAGGTATCATGCTGCAGTTCACCTAGGAATGCCTTGAGGCATCATGCTGCAGTTCACCTAGGAATGCCTGGAGGTATCATGCTGCAGTTCACCTAGGAATGCCTGGAGGTATCATGCTGCAGTTCACCTAGGAATGCCTGGAGGTATCATGCTGCAGTTCACCTAGGAATTCCCAGAGGCATCATGCTGCAGTTCACCTAGGAATGCCTGGAGGCATCATGCTGGAGTTCACCTGGGAATTCCCAGAGGCATCATGCTGCAGTTCACCCGGGAATGTCCATAGGCCTCATGCTCTCTTTTCAGGTTTGAATCAACCTCCGAACATGACAAATATAACAGCAGGTTTGTTCCAGCCTTGCCAATTCCTCATTAACATTTCTCCAATCCGCGTAGATTTTGCCCCGAGGGGGAAAGTATCAATTACATTGCACTTCGTTTTCCGAAACCCAACTTGGCAACGTCTGAGTAATTGTTTGTTTTTTTATTAGATCCCAAACCCTGATATTGAATACTGGAAATGATTTGTTTCAAATGCTTGGAAATTTTTCTTCTGACTTATCATTCCCAACACATTTCTCATCCAATTTCCTTCCCAATATTTCTAATTAACATTGAGTCTTGGCAGAAGTATGGGTTGAGATCTGATTTGCTGAAGGGAAACGATTGGATTGTTCTCCTCATAAGCTCCACTGAAGCATTAATCCTTCTCATTGCTTCACTCATTGGAGGATTTAGGGATTTTCGATTAACTTAACCATATCAGCCATGACAGCTACACCGAAAAATGGCCGACCAATTCTCGCCCTAATCTCGCGTGACGTGTGGTCGCAGCGACACCTAGACGTCCCGGGGTGAACTAATTCGTAGCGCGAGGCTAGGCGAGAATGTCCGAGATTTCAAAAGAAAGCAGACGAGACTGTGGTGGCGTGAGCAGCGTTCCATTGCTGGTTCCCGCCAATGAGAGGCTCTATTGACGTTCTGTCCGTCATCTGTCAGACCCTTGCCTTCTCCCTGCCTTTGTCTTCCCCTCCTTCTTACATATATCACAAATGCATGTGGGGGATGATTAGTCATGCTTTTCTTCATCCGATGCCTGTTATATTTTTTTTCTATATTCGCTCAATATAAAAAAAGAGATTTCCAACCGTGCCGCGGGATTTTCTCATGCAAGGTCGCTATTTATCAGCCGCATCTTTAATTCTTTTCTTCTTCTTTTACATTTTACATTTTACGACAATCTCTTCGCCTATTTTTCTTATTCAGTCTACATTTCACGACATAGTATATTCGCCTATTTGTGTTCTGTAAACATGCACATGAATATATAAAAATATACATGAATATTTCATTATTTTGTATGATTCAACGAAAACATCAACTAACGTAAGAATAAGAGTTGTAAGTAAAACGAATATAAAAACGAAAGACCGAAAACAACCTTTTGTGTACTGCTGACCCTTTCTTTATCATCCATTAATCTTGTCTCACTCTCCATCTCTCCCACTCATCATTTCTCACACTGTCCATTTCTCACTCTCCATCTCTCTCAATTCCCATCCCTCTCACTATCCATCTCTCACTTTCCATCTCCCTTACTATCCATCTCTCTCACTCTTTATTTCTCTCACTCTCCATCTCTCACTCACCATCTCTCTCAATCCCCATCCCTCTCACTCTCCATCTCTAGCTATCCATCTCTCACTCACCATCTCTCTTAATCCCCATCCCTCTCACTCTCCATCTCTAGCTATCCATCTCTCACTCACCCTCTCTCTTAATCCCCATCCCTCTCACTCTCCATCTCTAGCTATCTGTCTCACTCACCTTCTCTCTTAATCCCCATCTCTCTCACTCTCAATCTCACTCACTCTCCATCTCTCTCACTCTCCATCTCTCTTGCTATCCATCCCTCTAACTCTCCATCTCTCTCACTCTTAATCTCACTCACTCTCCATATTTCCCACTCTCCATCTCTCACTCTCCATTTCTCTCACTCTCCATCTCTCACTCTCCATTTCTCTCACTCTCCATCTCTCACTCTCCATCTCTCCCTCTCTATCTCTCTCACTCTCCATCTCTCACTCTCCATCTCTCACTCTCCATTTCTCTCATCTAGTATCAGTATCTACAAGCAGCACAAACTCTAAAGCCTTCGTTTGAATGTGCAGTTCGCATGGTCCTCTACTGCTTCACCTTAACTTCTTTACAACCACGGACATTATTCCCCGTAAAGCATCGCACGTTGAATACTGGTGACCCTGAGGCTTCACCGGTGCCATTAACCCACCAGATATATTCACATTTAACTTATATTCGTCCCCATAAACACCCACGACTCAAAATATTGGGAAAGATACATACCGTCCCCATCATAATACCTTCCGTAAAATCCAGGTTTACAGTTGATTTTTACTTCACAGATTCCTTTGCAGTAGTTAAAATCCATCCACATTGTAAACTTTTGGCAGGCTCCACCTCCCCTGAGGATGTCCCTGCCTCCCCCTGCTCCCATTTAACGCCTCTTTGCGCCTCTGCCCACCTCTGTGAGGGAAAGCACGCCCCTGAAGGATAAAACGGCGATTCGGGGATGTCCGCTATTCAGTCGAATATGAAAAGACCCAGCTGTGAGAGCCCAGCCCCGGAATTCAGCTGAAGAATTCCTCTGTCGCACGATATGGCAATTTGGCTCAGTTTACACCTACCGATTCTGACCGCAGATCCTACAATCTGCAACCCCCGACCGATTATTATGCGTTCCTGATACCAAAATAATCGGTAAGTGTAAACAAAAGAAATTCAACAAAATTTCAACCCTAAATTGCAAAAGATGGCACCACTGATTGATTTTTGACCCGACGATTTCAAAATGCTTTGAAATCGACGTTGAATGGAGCTCGGATTTCGCAAAACACTCAATTGGCAAGTCCCTCAACCTTTGCAAAAACAAATAAAGGGTCCTTTCATGTCCCCGACACTATAGTTTTGGCTGATATTCAGTAAATGGATCATTTTCTGTGACTCAGTTGCACCCCGTCAACTAGCCCTTTCTAGAACTGCCTGACAGTCCTGGGAGCTGTTTCATTAGTTGAAAAAACTCTCGTAGTTGCTCTCACTAACCAAATAGCGGCACCTCGCTAACAGCGAGCGGCACCTTGGACCAAAGCGCCACCAACAGTGATAGTACCCGTTTCAATTGTTAGGCTCTGTAACTCCGCTAAGAATTCGTATAGAAGCATCAAATAAAAACTGAAATGTGGGGAAAAATACCAGGAATAATTTGGAATTATTAAATCATTCGATATATAGTGATTTATTAAATGTCTCGTTTGTTATGGTGGCATAGCTAACGGCACTGGGATCTTAACCGCGACGCCAGTTCTGAAACGAGACCTTAGAACTCTCACTTTTAATGCCATTGATTGCTCTCGCTTTGGCGGTGGCCATTCCCGTTTACTCCCCCCGGCTTTTGAAACAGCTCCCAGATATATCAAGCACCAGTGGGTGAATGAGGTATTTTGGTCTCTCGTTGGCGTTAGATAGCACACATATGGTGGAGGGATAGTTTTTTGCTCCAAACTGGAAGTCTAGGTGAGCATTCTACTTTTTAGACACGTGTATAACGCGCAAGCACGCTCTTATTGGCAGCACACAAGGATTATATTTCATCAAAGATGAAGTATATAGATAAGAAGTATACAGATAAGAAGTATATAGATAACAATGCTGCCATTACCAAAATGAATTTCTAGTCATCCGTTATCTTGAATACGGGGACGTTTTGATAGGTGACCCATTGGATATACATACAAAGTACAGAGGACGGGAGGAACATTACGAAAGGGAACCTCGGAGCTTGAGGTGCATATAACAGGCTTAATGCGCCCTTTTTATACAAAAGAAGAAAGATCACCGATAATCATTACCGATATATTTCGGTTAAAAGCAAGACTTCCCGACTTTTCGGTTCCCTATAAAATATCGGTGCACTTCCAAATGTATGTGTAACCTGGGCCCAAAGAGGGAGATTTCGACCACGTAAAGGAAACATGTCCCGTATCTGTAGTAGGAAAGGCTTTGGTCATAGATGAAAAGCACAGGGCAGCATTGTATGGTGAATTTCTTGAACAGCCTCCACATCACAAGATAATCACCTTCCTCTTACCATAGAGAGAGAGAATGGGATGTAGCTAACAGTTAGATGCATTAGTCTTGGAGGAAGAACACCGAGGAGGCTACGTATGGAGTATGTGAAGTTCTGACACACCCATGGTGCTGGGAGAGTTACACTCAAGCAAGCTTTGTGCAAAGAAGTAGAGTAAAAAACAAGCCTCAGGCACAGCTGAAAAAGTTTAGTTTATGTATGTTTAATTTCTGCATATATATATATATATATATATATATGTATATATATATTTATATATGTATGTATGTATGTATGTATGTATGTATGTATGTATGTATGTATGTATGTATGTATGTATGTATGTGTGTGTGTGTGTGTGTGTGTGTGTGTGTGTGTGTGTGTGTGTGTCCTCGGGCGTAAAGAAGGTCGTCCTATTTGGCATCTTATCTCACCCTGATGTTTTTTCCATGGGCTTAACGTTAGGAAATTATACTCCACGGCCGTGAAGGTAGTGTACCCAATACCCAATGGCTAATTGTGGGTGATTTATTTCATTAATAAATGATGTTATATGGAATGAGATAAAATCAGAAACCCACTCAATAAAAATAACTTGGTGGGTAGTCCACTGAGTTTGATAGTAGTAAGAGTAATTCCCGAAGCGAAGCTGAGTAAATTACTCTAGGGTCAAACGAGGTGGAGTACAGAACAAGTTATTTTCATCATGATATGAATATCACTGTCTCCTGATAGAGTGTGCCTTATAAATAGACATATCCTGGACCATAAAGACCAATGGTGTTTCAAAAGTAAAATTTATCGAAAAATGATCAAAAAGACAAAAGAATACTGGGATTTATTGTATGTAATTAATCAAAAGATTCTCAATAGGGTTTTAGAAGGACTTTATAATCAAAATTGATAATATAACATTCGATCTTTCATATCCCACCATGAACTATGAGCCACATGCATTTGTTTCCCGATGTAACCAATGCATGTGAATCATAGTTCATGCTCCATTTCAAAATGATATATGGAGATCATCATATTCAATTTCCAGAGAATTGACGTGAGTTCTAGTTTTCAAGGTAAATTTTCCGATACGCCTTTAAAATTTGTAAAGTGAATATTGCGTGGTCCCGCCGTCTTGGACCACCATCACTCACTCTCCATTCTCACTTTTCACTCTCAACCCATCTTTACACACTACCCGCTTCCCACTTCCCGGTTATTTATATTTAATATCAAATATTTATCGTTTTACAAAATGTACATCATTGTTATCATCAATCTCTTATACTATTTCTTACATATCAACTATCTTACCAACCAATGTATATCATAAATACTCTTATAATAATATTCATCAATGTTTATTAATTAACTTATTATCACAACATGTAATTATTATTATTTATCATCATTTAATATTGTCATTCGTATATATTAATAATAATAATAATAATAATAATAATAATAATAATAATAATAATAATAATAATAATAATAATAATAATAATAATAATAATGATGATGATGATGATGATGATGATGATAATAATAATAATAAAAATAAATTTTATTACCCCAGCTGCCTCGTCATATCATCTGCCCCTAGCTCAGCATTGTGCCACATATTTATATGCTACAATCGCCCGATGCATGTACCACAAGGAAGCTAGATGTAATCTCATCATGTGCTCAGTGCTGCAGTAGGATGGATAAGCGAGAAGTTCACTCTCACTATGATCCAGCTTCCTTTGAGTAACTGCAGGAAAGTACACCGCAAGACATCGGGAGCAGCTTCCAATTATCCGCTCCTAACAGCTCAGCCCTCCTCCGAGAAGGAAATCCTTTCACGCTCTCCCAGAAATTCTTATCCGACATCGCGTGAAAAACCGCAGGAAATACGATAGATACGCTATGTCATTGGGAGCTTAGCAGTTTAAAGCGTCGTGAAAAAGTATCTTACAGGTATATGGGAATGAATCCTCCTATCTCATGCTGGAGTAACTTGTTCTATTATTTACCCACATTTATAGATGTATTACCCACCTTAACACGGAGTCTCTACTAAATCTATGTATGAAATTCAGATCTCTACTGAGTAGAATACCGAAAGCCGTTTTCTACCATACCCGTTTCCCCCAGATGTTTAAAACTCGGTCTAACGACCTTATGATCCAACCCTCTCATAAAATCTCACACTCTATAAGTGGTATTCTGTACAAGTTCTCACTAGGCTCTATGGTAGAAGAATCCTTAATGAACTAGGCTTAGAGCACACAGTATTCCGGCAAGGAGGCATCATTGAGATTATAGGAATCTTTGGTTTACATTAATGTACGTCTTTAGCACGGGAGGCTCAAAGCTCTAAGCATAGTTCGTTAAGAATCCTTCTCCTATAGAGCGTAGCGAGAGTACAGAATACCACTTATAACCCGGCGTCTACACTAGACGATTCTGGCCGGCGATTCTTGCATTTTAAACCTCCTGACGACTTTCAGCAATAAAAAGCTAGAAATCGTCTAATGTAAACGCCAAGCGTGTGGCGGCTATAGATCGTCTGATTACGTCAGATTACTCAATTTGGCACCACCTCACGACTATTGAAGACGCTCTGACGCCGGCGACTATTTCAAGCCGGTTTGAAATAGTCGTCTACATAGGCGGCGATTCTGTGAAAACTCATAGTCGTCAGTGTGAACGCTCAAGGAAATTCTGAGATCGACGACTTTTGCGGTGGACATAGCCACCACCTGACGCCTATTGGCTGACGATCTACAGTCGTCACATATTTAGTCGTCTAGTGTAAACGCCGGGTGAGAGAGTGTGAGATCTTATAAGAGGGGTGCACATTAATCGTCCAGGGTGCTGTTGAATAAAGTTCGTTCTTTTCTGGTGCTGCTGCTGGACGATAGGATAACTCCAACGATAAACGACATCACGGACGAGTTTTTCCATTCAGTGCTGTATGACAAAACAGAAGACATTTTCTAGATGAACGTAATTGTATAAAACACCTTTTAAGAGCTTCAGGTTACTCTTATCGTTAAAAACATTTATTCTTACAACACATCACTTTATACAAAACCACGGCCCAAAAGACAATTCTAAGATGTGGAATTCAGGCGTCGCAGTGCTGGGACGTTGCTTTCCATGCACAAATTGTATAACATAAAATTAAAATTAAAAATTAAAATAAAATTCCAGACGGAATTCTCTATCCTCCTGCAGTTTCGGCCCTCTATTCGATGACTTTGTTTAAGGGAATAAAACACTTCCAGACACTCTCCCACAGCGGCCGAGGCACACTGTTAGCTTTGAAAAGAAAGTAGCCTCTGCAACTTACAGTTCAAAATGTTTGAACAGATAAAAACGAGTACATGGCGCGTCGTCTCCAGAATGCCTTCATGTCGTGGCTGCTTTCGAAAACTCATTAAAGCAGTAGTGTAGTATAGGACCGACTTTTATCTCCTGACTCTATCGTAGGAAGCAACGATGACACGCCTTGTTCTATACAAAGGAGAGCTCACTGACACTTTGTATTTCATCTTGTAATGTGACGTTTCCACCTGCCGATTATGACCACCGATTATGGCATTTCGCGCTACCGACCGAATATGTGGCACATTTAGTGCAATAATCTTCTGTTGGAAACAGAAATGGTCGATAATTGATTTGAGACACCTAGACATCATGAAAAGACACCATATTGGCAGTACCGAATTGTTGACATGTTTTTTTTTACCTAATACGGTAATTTCATAATTTTCTATTGAGTATTTCGCACAAGGGTTTTCACGACACAAAATCCTACGATACACACCAATTTGTCTGCTACATATAAATATAATCAAACGGGAACAGAAATGGTCAACGATTTTCCTCTCCAGCCTTTTGCAATATGACACCACCAACTGATTTCTGCACCCACCAACAAATCCAAGTGCATTGAATTGATAAGTGATGATCTCCAGTTTATTACCAGAGTCGGTTAGCGTCTGCCGAATTATTGAAGTGCAGGTCAACGATTAAATGTGCACCCTTTTTTTACAAGTTTACATACACAATAATGACTGGTTTTGTGTACGAGTGGCCGTCATCTCCGAGTAGTTGACGCGTAGTAATATCCGAGCAGCTAGCGAGGATGTTACGTGTTCTACTACGAGGAGACTACGGTCATTCGTATACAGAACCAGTCGTTATTGTATCTATTTCCCACATACAAGATAAATAACAAGAATGGACAATGTATCAACATATAGGATGACTACACATTCGATAAGGCCACAGCGGTGTCAAGCATGATGGTAATTCCGTGTATACTTAGAACAGTTATATAATTTACTATTTCTCTGTGTTTTCGTATGCAAAACGTTTCATGACAGTGACTTCGGAAGGGAAATTAGTTAACCATAACTTATAATTATGAATGATTGATATTGAATAAGCATTCAAGAAACATATTTTGAAGTACATGATGATTTGACCTCATTATGGATGGGGCTATTTTTCCGGAATCTCGCCAGGATCTCCGGGTAGCGAATTCCAGGTTCTTTATACATTTCCTATGGAGTCTTTTTATCATCCATCGTATACAAAGCCCCCATTGAGAATGTATGGGAACTCAGTAAACCACGACCGATTGTATAAAACCTGTCAGATACCATAACTGTGGTATACGGATTTACATCTGTGGTATACGGGCTCAAAACCGTGGTATACGGGGAAAATAGTCCCGTTGTGCTATAGAGCAAAGAAATAGTCCCTATTGTTATGCCCTTTGATATGGCAATTACTGGGTTTAATTTATTCGAAAATATAGATAATAAATGCAACAAACGATGGTTATGTGGACAGGCAGCTCTGTAAACCACTACGCGTCAACCTCTCGTATTTTACGGCCGCCTGTCCACAAAACCATCGATTATTGTCTATTTAGTATTAGGTGGGTAATAAAAGGAGAACCACCAACCAACCTCTGTTGAGCGTGAAGATTGCTCGTGGGTCTTTAGTTGGCAGGTGGAAACACCACATAAGATGAAATACATGGACCCACTTTGTGCTTCACTCTACGCCCACCAGCATAAAGAGATACTTCACAGTGCCTCAGGGAAAGACAACGAATTTACATCACACGCACAATTTTAGAAAAAAAAAGAAAAATATTTGACCATATCCTCATGAAGTAACTTGATACATGGGACTTGTGAGAGTAGGCGGGTGTGGTTTTAGGCAAGGGCCTACACATCAGGCTAACTAAAATATGGTCCTATGGAGAAACCAAACAAGAGTTAGTCGTGTTGTTGTTTATCGCACAATGGCAAGATTGCATATTACTGTGGCAAAGCCGAGAGCAGTAATATGCGATCTTGCCGGAGTGCGATGAACAATAACACAACGAATTCGAGTTTGGTTTAAAATTTATCCTACCCCGCCCGTCTAAATTACTTCTACATTAAAAATGACGTCATTTGTCAAGTGTATCCCCCTAGAGCGATATTTTTCATTTTTCTCCAGACCGAATACGGTTACCCAATGTTAAGCTTATGGAGTTTTTTATTAGGTGTAGGATAGATAGGCCTATCCTACCTCCACTATCGGTCTTATTAGAATACAACCCCAAGGGGTGTCGTAGCGATACCTTGGTTACCAGAATTGAAATAATTCGGCTACTATCAGTCAAAATGGCTGCCTAGAGTGTAGCTGGATGGCATTGTTATATTTTCCTATAAGTAAATCTATCATAGAGGTACAAAAAGTCTTCTTTCTAAAATCCGGTCCTCCACTAAGAATTGTATTTGGCCATTCACCAAAAATAATCCTCGTGGACGACAAATCTTCATCGTGTGATCTTCAAACTCATTCTGATTGGTTGTCAACAAAGATATGTCTTTCACTAAGACCAGGGACCTGTTTCACTAGTTTCATGACATGTCTGTGACACCATACAGACATTGGGGTTGGCTAGTTTCGTGACAACACAAGTAGCTGCCCTTAGGAAAAGACAGATCCCAAACATAAGAATTAGACAAATCTACACGTCATGGACCTGTTTCATTAGTTTCGTGACAAAAGTGTTAGACAGACATGAAAAGCAGCACCAACAGTGCCAGCAAGAACGGACAAAACGAAGTCTAATGTTTAGTTCTTATGAAACCGGACACACCATATAGACGCCATCTAGACATGTCACGAAACTAGCGATAAAGATTCAACGGGTTTTGTTTGACAACGCTACCACATTGTGATCCTTGTGAATATCGCCCATGTTTGGTCCTAACCGTAGATCTTCAGTTATTATCCTTCTCAATTTTAAAAACACCTCCCGGGCTTACATAATTATGGTGTGGATGGGTGGTTTTTTTCTCTTAATGTGAAATTTTCAGGATACTGCTGCTTGTTCCTGGCAGGTAGGGAAAGGTTCAGGATTAGTCCACCAGGTGGCACGCCTCAATTCCGTCTAAATGTATATGTAGAATTATATCCAAATTCACTGCATGCATGTTATAAATTCTCAAATTCTTGGATTGCCATTGACTGACTGCAGCGATAGATTTGTTTCCATCAACTTTTATAGGACTTTTGATAAAATATCAGGCAATGATATCTGAAAACCCCAGAAATACACCAGATTTAGTACAGATAAAAACAAGTAAGGGCATAAAACGCCACAACTCCAAGCCATTCTTATTTGCAAAAGTACTTTTTATCATTAGAAATAAAATGATCACAAGGTAGGCATCAAGTTTCTGGACCCGTAGTCGACGTTCCGGTCATAAATAACCTTCTTCAGGACTCGTACATTGACCCTGAGGTGGGCCTTAGTGCAGTTAGGGTCTGACGCTAGGTCTTAGTGATGGTTGTTACGATGATCAACAAGTTTTCAAGTTTTTAACATTTGTCTAGTACCTGATAAGTGGGGACTTTGGCATCGCCACCCAAATAACAACATGATTATTAAAAACATCAGTCTACAAGCAAAGATCGTCAGGTGTAAAAACTTCAACTACTTCTTGGGCCAAAGACATTTTCTCGAGGAGCACCAGCTCACAGCATTTCGGTTCGCGATGTGATCTCGGTGCATTTTTCGTCGGCAAACTCCACCCTAGGCACAGTTTACGCCTGACGATAGAAAAGACCCTCATGAAAGTTTGGGAAGAGAAGCATCGGTCGATGGTGTTCCCCGATAAAATATCGCTTTAGATTATCGGTGACCCTCTAAGTCGTGGAGGTGTTTACACGTGACGACGAATAAGTGGTTTATTCAGCAAAAATGTCTTTCATCTGGCGACCGATTATTTGCTATGTGTGCTTCGATTTTCACGGGTCGGTCATATTTATAGAAAAGGAGAAAGTCTAGACATTAAGCCCACATAAACTGCAGCTGAATGTATTTCGTTCCCATTGCACAATCATAGGCAAACCCCTATTCCTATAAATAGTATAGATTTAATTCGGAAATATGAAAGATGGACTGATGTATTAATATGAAGGATGAATATTCAGAGGATTACTAGAAGTTACCATGAGTACCAACAAAATGGCACCCAATGAAAACTAGCACGCAAAACGCAGCAGCTGATGGGATGTCATCTTTATTGATCAACCAAAAGCAATGTATGTATATAACAGTTCAATGTACAACACTTTATATCGGATCAATAAAGGCATTTTTTTTTTAAAGAAAAAAAAAGGCTTTGTCTAGGGGTTATGATAGAAATCGTTCTCAGTGAAGTAAATAGACTTTCTTCAATAACACTTAGAAGTACTTGCCGACGGAGTGTTTTGCAAAATCCGCGCTCCCTTTACTGACGATTTCTAAGCACTTTGAAATTGTGACAGGCCAATAAAGTTGGTCCGTGGTGCCATGTTACACTATTTGGGGCTTAGAAATCGCTGACCAGATCTGTTTTCCTCTGTTTACACTTACAGATATCAAATAGTGAATATGGAATAATCGGTCGGCGGTGCTAGATTCTAGAATTTTTGTTTATAATCGGTAGGTGTAAACTGGGCCCGGTGTCAAATTTCCACTTTCCCATAATGACCACCGATTATGGCATTTTGCGCCACCGACAGGTTTTGGAAAACATTTCGTGCAATACTTGTCAGGTGGACACAAAATGGCCAACTATGTTTTTTCTCCTGCCTCATGCAATATGGCACCACCGTCCCAATTCTTCACCCATCAGCAAAATCAAAGCCCATTGAATTAATCAGTGGCAGTCTGCAATTTATCACAAAAAGACGGTCAGCGTCCACCGCTTTTAGGCAGTGTATGTCCCAACGATTATCTCACCCCTGGGACAAGTTTAGCCATAGGAATAACATTAGAAAAAAATACCCAAGTAAAGTGACAATACTACGCCACAGCCGTGGCGTAGTGAATTTTAGATGACGTCATATAGATTTGCCAAGTCTATTCTAACTATTGTGAAGTTTTGATGATATTTAATGTCATTAAAAGGGATGAGATAAATCTAGAACCGCACTCGAATCGTAAAGTACACAAAAATCCACTCATTTGAATGGGCCATAATCGTCATTCGGCTTCGCCTCGATCACTATTGCGGCCCATCCAAACTCATGGAGTATTGTCTATTTATACGATTCTCGATGCAGTTCTATGTAGTTATGTACCATCGTCCTTTCACTGGGAGAACCACCATCCAACTTTTGTACAGCGTGATAATTATCAGTGTGTTTTTAGTCGGCAGTTGGAAACGCCGCATTACAGATATTAAATCGGGAATATGGGATAATCGGTGGGCGGTACCAGATACTAGAATCGGTGGTCATGATCGGTAGGTGTAAACTGGGCCTGACTGTCACCAGCAGTGCTGGGAGCAGGTGTCCTTGCAACCAAACTGATTGGATATTGAGGTCAAAGGTCGCGGATGGTCTACATCAGCTGGGGGTGAACGTGAGGCTCATGTCTAGCTCTAGATACGCTGCCATTGGCTCACTCTCCACCATATCATATCATGTTAGGGGCCATCCATGAAGTATGTACGCAGCATTCTGAAAGAATCAAGCCCACACCTTACACTAATTTTCTACGCAATTGAATAAACAAGGAACATAAGCAATATAGACTCAACAGGCGAATAATCTCACTAAAATCATAGGTGGTCGTCCTTTTAACCCTTTCCAGGCGAGCAGGTTCGTGGGTAGCAGTAGCTGAAAGGGGGTTGTTTCATAATCTAGGATCGTACATGAAGAACCTTTTCTGTACCTCGTACAAGGGTTATCGTCTAATAATATTTAAGTCTGTTGGCTAAGACAATATTGGCCGTCCATAAGGTCGTCCATAAGTGTTGAATAAAGTTGACCCGCATCGTCCCTGGGTCTCTATGGCGTACAGAAAATGGTCTACATGTACGATCCTGGATTGTGAAACGGGCCCCAGGATGCTCCAAGGCTGTATGTCTCTGGGGGCGAGAATGCTTTGAGGAATTTCAGGAAAGTTTCACGTGTTATGTGAACTTCTTTATGGCCGTAGTTCAATTTCTTTTTAAAGAGTATACAAAATGCATTGATTTCCACACATATCCTTCCATATCTTACACATATTCTTTAAATTGTTCTTGTATTTATTGGAAGATGCCTGAATATATCATGAATGCCTGTAGGCATTCTCCTCCCCCCCCCCCCCCGTGTACATAATGCCTGTAGGCATTTTTGCCACCATGTACATAATGCCTGCAGGCATTTTCTCCCTGAAAGGTTTAAATTCGGGATACTAAGGAATAGTTTAAAGTATGAAGCAGCGAAAGAGATCTATACATCTAATATCAGAGCAATGGCAGAATATTGCCCATATGTCCAAGATTGCCTCAGGAAAATAACCCTTCAGGCAATATAAAGACTGATGTTGCGAGGATGGAGGATAAAACTGAATTATAAAAATGTAGTTGGGCTATCCTCGGTTTAGCTCCATGGCTAATGTGGTCTTAAGGCTCCAGTGGTGTGTAGTCGAAGGCGAGTGTTATTACTAATGTTCAAATCAGTCTCGATGTGGCGGTTTTACCTGCAGACAAAAACCCTACCTATTATCTGCACTCTATACAAAAGTCGGTCTAAGGTTCCATTTGAGAAACTATCTCTGCGCATAATCGTCAGCAAAAAGGCTACTTTTTTTTTCTTTTTTTTTTTTTAGAAAATTGAGGTAGTCACCAATCGCGACCAACTTTTGACAGTCAAGTTCATTCCACCAGTAATATATTCAATGCAGAGACATTTAGTTGTTGTTGCAAAATGTTAATCCGTTGTGCTAGATTATGTAATATCGGAGACAAAAATCACTGACCCTTTTTTATTCCACCTGCTGATGATCGTGTGACCAAAGTGTAACCTAAGCGGTCAGTGGTGCTAAATCCCATAAACAATGGTCATAACAATGGTCATAATCGTTTGTTGTTTTATATTTTATTTCAACCAGTTCTACATAGTAGTAGATCTTCCACTGGAGTTAGGTGGGAACGCCACATAACACTGATACTAGACCATGGAGTACCAGAAGTACTACCAAAGTACAATTTTAACTGCAATGTCCAAAATGAACTGCAGTCAGAGAATCGCCTTTTTGGCGAGGGTAAACTTGTGGGCTGGAATTCAGGCTGAGCTGCACCTATCCAATCTAGCATCACCAGGGACCTGTTTCAGTAGTCTCATGACATTAGGCCTAGACAGACATCAACAGCAGCACCAACAGTGCAAGCAAAAGCGGAAAAAGACTATCAAATATCTGAAGATCGAAGTGGCCAATCTTCTTCATATTTGAAACAATTATAGGTTATATGTATCCCCTACTCAAGTTAAAGTGTCATTGCTTAATTCCTTCGGGAAGTGAGTGAAACTCGGCGTGTCATCGATTGCAATCTTGTGATCTGTCCGTATGGTGTCACAGACGCCATCTAGACATGTCACAAAACTACTGAAACAGGTCCCTGGTGACTTTCAGCAGTAAAAGAAACTGAGTGACGACTACGGATCGTCTAGTTATCAGATTATGCAATTTGGCACAACTTGGCGATCATTATGCAGACGATTTTACCCTGACGACCAATTCAATGCAGTACATTTCTAAGTGTAAATATTTGAGGAAATTCTTAGATGGACGACTATTCCGTCCAATATTCGTTGTACCCTTAGTCACTGGCGTGCTATAATTTCCATGTATCGTTGACTACAAATGTATCTAAAGGGGAGCTTCTGGTCATACCCAAGTTGCACGCACTTAATTTTACACTGCTACTAAGACTCCAAGGGACGGTTAGTGTGATCACCAAACATGGTGTAAGAACTTCAAATACACAAATGTAAACCTAGCCTAAGAATATTATTTGTTGGGTTTTTTTGTTGTTTTTTGTTTTTTATTCAATAAATGGACAATATACAATCGCCGACAAAGTATTGGGCGTTCTTCCTTGTACAATTCCAGAAATCACAATTAAACTAGACAGGACATACTGTTTTTATACCAACCTCCAAAAACCAGCAGTATTCCTTACATTACACACATTTTATTGATATAATTCATATGCCAGGTTATGTGACTCTGGAAGAAAAAATGGTAGATGGTCTAACCTGATCATAATTATAAATGCCATACCGAAATATGAACATACAAGTCATACCTCCTTGACATTATACGCCTACGCAGTGGGCAAAATAAGGCAAGGAACCATAACGCTGGAGAGCCGGGAAGATAGGAAGCAGCTGCTTCCCATGGCACCTCTGTATGATAAATAAAAGCATCAACAAGAAAATCTGTACACTGCGTAATCGAGCACCATCCGGATAATTATTGGCTAGACGATCTCTAGTCGTTACGTTTAGGTCGTCTATTGTAAATGTCTGGTCAGTCCGACTATCAAAGAATTCAAAGAAAGATTGCAGAGATTATAGTTGGAGATTAACCTGAAGTATCATCAACATCCATTCACTTATTCATATTTTCATCCATACATGTTAGCTCAAATCTATATAAAATAAAGACGTATTATACTTTTTTTATCTCACATCTCAATACGGAGAGAGTTGTGATAACCAGATGCAGAAGGATATTGTAACTGAAAAATTAGCTTCAGCAAGAGCTTGGAATTCATGAATAAGAAGAAAAGAAGAAATTTCCAAAATAATTCCCCCCCCCCCCCCCTCACGTACATAACCATTATTTAACGTTAAGTAATATTTATTTTGTTCCATGGTCAATTGGAGATAGGACATGAAGTGTAGGGAGTGTTTTATCCTTGTTTGTAGCACCTTTTACATTCCCAGTGTTAAATCAATTGTGCACAATGTTGACGATGTTTTCGTAGCTGTTGATTTCACATCAGGCCATTTTCCATTGGTTGATTATTCAGTGTCAGTCTGGGATCGGTGAATTGAAACAGCCTGGCAATTGAAATGATTACCGATTGATTCGGCAAAGATTACGTAGTAAGGGCACCACCGACCGACTTGGTCAAGGACCAACAAAACTAAAACGGTTGGATTTCTATGGTGAGGCTTAAGGTTTCAGCATGAACATTAAATCGTTAGGTAACTCTAAGATACATGAGAAACAAGGTATGCACTGCACCTTTACCCATCTTCTAATACCGACGTGCAGTTCGAGGCATTATCCTACCCTTAATGAAAAAATCCCATAGGCTTAACATTGACTTTCCGTATGCGCCCATATGTCGCATTCGGAAAAAAAAAATCGCTCCTAGGAGCGTACAAAAAATGGACCAATCAGAGATCAGCAGCTGAAAGTAGTTCCAAGCGCCTTCAGAGCAGCAAGGAGAGCTATATGGAGGACTTCAGAAAGTTTTTATCATGTTTTTTGTTATTATCCTCACATAAAAATATCGTTCACAGGGGGTAGGATAAAATCAAAACCTTATTCGTTTTAATCTGGGCTCCCGTATGTGACGACTGGAGTTTTGGCTCTGGATATCACTACGCCAAACTCCAGTCGTCGCATACGGGAGCCCAGATTAAAACTCATCCGGTTTTACGATACTACCGACAGACTTTTAGGCGAATAAAGTAATTGGTACCGTTTTCGTCGGCCAGTGGAAAATGCCTTTTAAACCTTTTTTCCACTGGCCAACAAAAACGGCGGACACTCAAAACCTTGTCGGTGATGCCACCGACCGCATGTTGGTTTCAATTTATCGGCGAGGGTGCATTGAATGCACTGTTTCTACGTATACTTTTCGACGTACGCACAGGTTTTCTGTGAGAAAGTCGGCCTTGGTACATAATCTATTCCAAAATAATCTGTGGGCATTCTCTGCCGGTTTTGTTTCCATCTTTCGGTGGCTCCCGATTGCAGATCGGTGCAAAGTAATCGGCCAATGGGAATGGGCTTTTTACAGAGGTAGTATATTGGAAGTTCTCCCATTTACCACGGGTTTCAACTCACAACTGTTCAATCAGAATATGATTAAAAATCTGCCCTTCTTACGACTTGTTTCCCCTCTTTCTCGTGGGAGCGTTGGTGCAAACTCTCTGTTTTGGTTTTAAGTTTCAGAATACTGAAGTGAAGCATCTTTGGAAAAGGTTATATGTTCCCAATTTAATGCCTTATGTACAACACAATCTTCTGTTTGCCTTTCTTATCATAGTTTTATCTTCCTGGAAGCTGAGGTCAGTTCAACCAGAAACTATTTTCTCGCAGCATGTAAAAGGGAAGGTGGCTCAGGTACTGCGCCACCCCTGCCAGGGTAAATTACTTGAGAAATGACCGTTAATTTTAACAGGCAAATTATATTTGGAGTTTAACCTTTTCACAAAACAATGTTCATACTTAAGTCAGCAATAGTGAGTGGTCTATTTATCAGGGTCACTGGTAAAGTGTACCAACCTTTTGGGGACAGACATAAAGCCAATTTCCACTGGCTGACTTTTCGCTACCGAACTGCAGTCGGCCACTTCCCCCAACTAAGAAATGCCCAACGCATCTGGGCCCCGTTGCTCCACTTTTTGTGGTATCGCTAGCTATAATCGGGTCGCAATTTTATTTTTATGATTACTTTAGCAATCCGACTGAAAAAGCGTTGCTCCCGTAATATCGGATCGTATCCTTATATTCCCATGGTATCGCTATTTTTTACAATGTGATAGGTATGCAACAATTCAGGGGCACATATTGAATGGGACAGGGGAAATTTCATTAGTTCTTTAATTAGATACAGATGGCATCACAGTTAAAAATGATCTGGCACCTGGTGGTGTGGATCGCTATTTCCCATAGGTAGAAGAACAAGGGGCGGGAGTTGGTGGTGCCACCATGGATCGTTATTTGAAATATCAGATAACGCTGTATTTAACCCAGAGCGATACGATCCGCAGTGCTGTGAAGGTCTGTGTAAAAAGTATTGCTAAAAGCAGTATTTTATGCGGTGATGTGCCTATGCGATTACGACACAATCTGCAAAACTTAAGGAGCAACGTTTAGGCCCTCAGATCGCTATTCTGCGATCTCTGTCATAAACGTGGAGCAACTGGGCCCAGGCAAGGTAATAACATGGAGTTTGTGAAGTGCAAACATCGACCCTAATGGCACAGATTCTCACCGACCCGATTAATGCGTCGGGCAAAGGTGGAATCGGGCAGAGTCAGCATTTCGATGTCTTCCAGGAATTAGACATCAACATTTTATTCGCGATCCTCACCGAGCTGATGGTCGGGATGAATGGGGAACAAAAGAAGAAGGCACTCATGCAGGATTGAGGATATGAGTTTTCTATGGTCTCATCAAGCGATTCGCCATCAATCTCCATTATGACAAGTGTCAGATCCAACAGTCTGTCGTGAATTTAAAGAAGAAATAGTGGCAGAAATGGAAGAGGCGCAGTAAGTGAGTTGTGGTCAGCAGTTTTGTGGGATTTAACAAAAGATCCATTATTTTGTAACATTTCTCAGGGAAATACAGGAAAAACAATAAAAGTGCCAAGATCCACACTGAACTAGTATTCTATTACAGCCTAGTATACTATATTCGTATATACCTATGAGCGAACAAACTATGATGACCTAATGCTGCTAGGGGTGGAATAATTTTTGTTTACTGCCTCGGTTGACGTTTACTGCCTAGGTAGACATTTACTGCCCAGGTTGACGTTTACTGCCCAGGTTGACGTTTACTGCCTAGGTAGACATTTACTGCCCAGGTTGACGTTCATTGTCCAGGTTGACGTTCAGAGACGTTCGGTTTTTATCGATATTAGCCGACAATTGACGGTATATAGGAATAGGGAAACCACGTACCAGTGGAAATAAGTCAAAGTTACTCAGTAAGGCTTGGAAAAATTACTGCCCGTGTCTACGCCTTGGGCAGTAATTTTTTCCAAGCCTTACCTCGTTACTTTGACTTATTCCCACCGGAACATAGTTTCCCTATAATTGTATCTATCGCCAAGATGTAGAGATACTTCAGCACCAATTCCACTAAGGCGACTGAATTCTCATAGAATTCTTGTGAAACTATGCGACCATGCAATTACATGCGACCGTGCGAACACATGTGGAAATATTAAAGGGTTTTAATATTGTCGTATGCCGGTCTCATGTCCTTGTGAATTCACATGAGACATGCGACCCACAAATGACCCCTGTGCGAATGCCTGATCCACTGAAGAGAATCTTTCTTGAGACCCGAACTCCAGGCGAACGTGGGCGATCGCTAAATTCACTACAGTGGATTTGGTTCTTCCGACTTACTCAAATCTCTGATTCTGAACATCAATTGAATAATTAAATTCATTACAATACGTGACCTTCTTCTGGTAGGTCCATGAATCAAATGTGAGGTGTGGTGTGGTGGGAGGAGTAAGGTAGCATTTTCACCTACCGATTATGACCACTGAATTCGTATGGATATGCGACGGGCATCCGACAATATTATATAGAAACATATGTGACAGGACGTGCGATCGGCTTTAGCGACTGCTGGTATGGTAAAAAAAAAAAAAAAAGACGCGAAACAATAGACGCCCCACACCCCCACCCGGGAATAGGGGCGCACACGGTTACGCGAATCATTTTGTCTCTTATATAGAAACATAGTTAGTGTGACTGAATGGAAATCTAGCCAGAGATATTTTGGTTAGGAATACTCACAAAGATCTAAGTATTGTAATTTCAGAAGTGAGCACCCGCCGGCCGCCTCTCCCTCCCCCACTCTCCCCCCACTACCTCTCAACGCTTGTATCTCACCCCTCGTATTTTTTTCCATAGGCTTAACATTGGGAACGAGTATCCAACGCCCATGGAATATTTAGGGAAAATATCCTATGGGGGATTATGTCACAAAGAGTGAGATGAATTCAGAAACCCATTCAAGTTTAGGGTCAGAGCTTGATCCAATATCATTTGAATCGCTACGTAATTCAAGTGGCTTCACCTGGTGAAATACTACATGATTCAAATTTGATGGGACACGAGCTCTGACCCTAAACTTTCATGGGTTTCTTCTATAAAACCTCAGGGTGGTAGGGTGGAGTAGATTGACAGAGACCACCTCTGTTACGTAATACCATATGCTGATTAGTTACACAGATAATCTGGAGGCTGCCTCGTACTGCTATCGCTACCGCCTCTACCTCTGCCAGGAGGGGTGGTGTAATCTGTGTAACCTGTGTAATCGACACCCGCACATCTCGTCAATGCCGAAGTTAAGGATTAAATATTATCTTAGCCTGGTATAAACGTCCATAGGCTTAACATTAGGAACTCGTTCTCAATAGGTTTACGAGAACAGTAACTCGTACTCAGCGGGTGATACACAGATGAATATTTCCAGGCTAAGATAAAATCAGAAACTTATTCGTGCTTGGTCTGAGTTTGGAGTGCTTCAGAATATTCACTCGGCTATCGCCTCATTCATATTACCGCGCACTCCAAACTCGATGGCGAACGAGGACACAGACCAAACACTCATCGATCTTTCTTAATAACATATACATGAATATTTCTGTGAGGAGGGGATGCTTTCCTGGGTCACACTGAAGTGGGGTGGAGGGAGGGGGTGGGTAAGGGAAGTGGTGGTAGCGGTGGCTTTTAAAAATTATTATTATTATCATTTATATTTTATCATTATCATTGTCATTATTGTCATTATCAAAATCATTATTATTATTATCATATTTATCATTATTAAATATACAATAATGGCTGGTTTTGTGTACGATTGGCAATAACCTCCAAGTAGTTAACGCGGAGTAATGTCAGACCGATTAGCGAGGATATTATATCATCAACTACGAGGCGATTATGGTTACTTGTATACAAAACCAGTCGTTATTGTATTTATTATCCACCTACAAGATAATTAACAACTCTTTTTCAATTAAAAAGTTCCTGCAAGACTTTTAGTTCCAGACACCACAGCACTGTCAAGCGAGGCAGTAATTCGGTGTAAACTTACACCAATGATATAGTTAACCTGTGATTTTAGCATGCAAAGTGTGTTATGACAGTGATTTCTGGTGGTAAATGGGATTATTATGATTGATTTTAAATTATTAACATTGGATGAACATTAAAAAAACCTAGAGTCTCCCGGTAGGTTATCCCAGGTGCACTAAACATTTCCTTTACAGGTGGCTAATAATGTAAACGGATAAATATTCTTAAAACAGCAAATTCTACTGCTCCTTATCAGTCTACGATGGACAACATGTTCCTTGTTCTATCGTCGTAGGTGCACACACTCCTTTAGCATTCATGGAAATCTAAGCGATTCAGCGGAATAGAAATAACCCGAGAGCTTTTATCCAAAAGCCATTAGAAGAACTCACTGATACTCTCTGAGGGAAAGCACCATGAAAAATACGGTTAAAACGATCCTTAAATCGGTTCTGAGAGGAACTGAAACATGAGGCAAGCGGATGACAAACCGAATAACCCTGACTTTTAAAAGGTGTCCGTAACGTTTCAAACTGGAGGCTTTTACGCTGGGATCCCTTGGTGGGTGTTGTATTTGTTGTCATTGCCTTCCGTTAGATCCCGTATTTGCACAGCGGGAGGAGGAACAATTAAAACGTCGACTCCAGAGAGAGGGAAACGTAGATACTGATGAGCAGAGAATTAATGAGTTATGAGATGCCACGGAATACAGGATTACTCAGAGTTCTCGAGGGCTAGCAATGGCTTTCCGACCTGTTCTGGATAAAACTATCATAAACAATGAAAGGGAGAAATTCTGATTTTCACTTTATCTCACCCCGGAATTTTTCTGCATAGCCTTAACATTAGGAACTCATTTTCTATGGCCTTGAAGGTGCTTTATCTCACCCCTGGGATAAATGTCCATAGGCTTAACATTTGGAACTCGTTCTCTATACTCCTACAAGTATTGCAGTCTGTTCTCCATGGTCTATATCCTCTGTGTTGTCCATTCTTTTAGTGTGTACAGGGGTGAGATAAATACAGAAAGCAACTAGTTTAGGTCAAAGAAGACATACCCCAACTCGTTTGAATGCTATATGATATTCACTCGGCTGTCGCCTCGTTCATATCCCTCTGCATCAAACTCGTGGAGAAGGACGACTTTGACCAAAACTTGTTGGTTTCTTCTATAGTACCCATTACTCAATGGCTAGTTGGGTAAGTTATCTTATCGATTGATGATGTTCAAAATGATCCATTTTTATTCTAATGCGGTCCCTCCTGTGACCTATGTACTAGGACTAGCATATGACTATTCTAGGAGAATCCTTCCAGATATTAAACGGCCCAAAGATTATTTCAGATAATACTATCTCACAGAATAGTCTTCGTGTATCTACTAAATCTGCACGAATTGCAATCTATAAAACAACAGTTTCGACTTAATATAAAAACAAGCTATGAATGCTTCCAGATTCAATATCGACTAGGAAATGAGGCCTTGACATTTGCACGAGATTTTAGATTTACTAAGAACTTCACATTGTCGGAAATGCACACATTGGCCGTGTTTTTGTGTCATTTTGTACCATTTCGTACCATCACCAGCATATATACAGCATATATATGAATTTACCCATTGGGTTAGGTCAATCTCTATGATATCATACATTTCACTTATTCGGCATTGGAATAAGTCAAATGAACCGGGTTAAATTTGATAAGAAATGGTATTTGAAAAATACAAGGTGGCACAAATGTGTATTCTTTGATTGCTGGAACATATAAACATTGATTTTCTAATAATGATTTTATTGGTGTTCCCCAATTGTGATAATAAGGTTGACACTCGTCATATAAGGAAAGTAAGGAGATCTTCATAGAAGATAAGCAACACTATCCTAGCTGGATGACTTTCTATCAATTAAAATTTATACAAATTTATATTTTTAAAAAAGGAGCAAACAAAAATAAGACCACGAGGAAAAGGTTCGATTTATATGAGATCCACAGCGCCTAAAGGAGCCATGTGTGAGAAAAGGCCAACTGATTACATATTCTGGAAAGAATTTAACTTGTGTTTTAATAGGAGCGTTTATTGGAATTTAGAGGATTCAATTATAATGAGATATCCATCATATTGTTTCTGCAAGATGCTGAATGAAGGGCAATTAATAGCAATTGCCACATACCAATGCAGGCCTTTGCTTTTTAGATAAATAAAGAAGATTTGATTATGCATTCTTTTACAAACTGTTACACGTAAAATCTCAGTATAAGAAATATGATATGATATGAGTTAGATATGAAGACAACAATGCTCATGTCAAAAGTAAGCTTCTCAGTTGGTTATATCGGATGGTTCTAACATATAAAGGGCCATTTCTAAACCAGTTCGTGAATTCTGCCCATATAGATAATATTCACCTATAATAGATAAGTGAATGGATTGAGCACACGACAGGGATGGCGGTAAATATATAAACATGGGTTCATTAATACATTTACAATAAACCTGAACATCTAGATCGATACATAGAATAGACTAAGCCTAAAGGTAAGAATTAAAACATGACTCGTGTTGTTGATTTGAGGCAGCGGAATGACCGCTGCTGCGAACGTTACGTCATGCGCAACCTTGGATACTTGACCCTGACAACAACCAAGCTGACACGTATATTATACGCGAATTAGACTTGTCCAGTCCTCCTAGGTTCAGCGGTGAATTTAATTTATATATATAATAAGTTATATAGTAACATATACTTTGGTTACAGTAAATTCACGTGTCACAGAGAAGATAATCCTCATCTGAATCTGCTGTATTCTGAAAGTGACCTTCAAACCTGGATTGATATATTCCATCATAATTTGGGAGTTTCATGTTTTGCAGCCCAGCCTTGGCAAGAGGTCAGAATCATATTACTGTGAGATGGAAGTTAGGAGATGAGATTTTCAGTGGCTCACAAATGGGTGGCAGAGACTTCTATCCTGACGTTTACAGTAGACGACTTAATATGTCATATTCCACTCATTTTGATATTAGAATAAGTGAAAGGAACCAACTTGAGTTGATAATTGCCGGTATTTGAAAATCACCAGGTGGCGCCACTGTGTATTGTAGGATATGTCCTTAGATAATAGGCTTAGAGCCGGTGAGAAGTGATGGCGGGTGCTGACCATACATGTGGCTATCCATTGATGGCTGTTTGCTCTGCATACAGTGTTTTCTGTGTACACAACGGGGAAATGCCGCAATATAGTCTTGGTCATGAAGGCCTGTTTACATTTACCGATTATTCGCCACCGATCTGCAGTCGGGAACCACCAAACGATTATTTGGGATCTCAAATGCAATGTGAATATATACACAATAATGACTGGTTTTGTGTACGAGTGGCCGTAATCTCCGAGTAGTTTACGCGTAGTAATATCCGAGGGATTAGCGAGGATATCACGTCGTCAACTACGAGGAGATTACGGTCACTCGTATACAAAACCAGTCGTTATTGTATCTATTACCCACCTACAAGATTAATAACAAATCTATTGCAATTAAAAAGTTTCTGTAAGCCATTTAGTTCCAGACATCACAGCACTGTAAAGCGTGGCAGTAATTCGGTGTAGACCTACACCAATAATATAGTTCGCCATTAACCTGTACTTTTAGCATGCAAAGTGTGTTATGACAGTGATTTCTGATGGTAAATGAGATTATTATGATCGATTCTAAATAATTAGCATTGACTGAATATTCAAGAAACTTATTTCGAAGTACATGATGATTCAACCTGACAACCCTCTCCTGGGGACATTGCCATCTATGGCTACTATGAAAGAGATGGTGTTTGGGTTCATTTTTCTCTGTACGCCATCGAGTTTGGAGCGCTCAGGGATATGAACGAGGTGTTAGATGAGTGAATTTTCTGAGGTGCTTCAAACTCGATGGCTATCTGGTACACAGATGAAACATGAATATGTTTCTGATTTAATCTTGTCCTTGAAATATTTATCAGCTTAACAGCCATTGAGTACGAGGTACCGTACTCGCATGCCTGTTGACTATGTGTTCCTTATACTAATCCTATGGACATTTACCAGGATAAGATAAAACATCAGACCACTCTACCATGCACCATCCCACTTCATTTTGCAGCCCCATGTTGCTCTGTCGTGCGCTGCATACTTGCTGAGTGCCTCTTAGTTTAGTTATTAATATTCATGAGATCCGGATTTACGTATTCATTGTCAGCACCAGTGTGTCGTGTAACAATAACAAGAACGGTGTTTCATAGGAATGTCTGCAGGTGGCATTTTTGTGCTCGCCCGTGCTGAATGATTCAGAATATATCAGATGTCACCCGACCGTTGCCACAAGTCAGTAGCTGATGCAGCCGAACTAAATGTTTAACTGCATGAATAGGTTTATATCAAATTATGTCACCCCTGGTATTTTTCCCCATAGACTTAACACTGGGAACTTGTATCCAATGCCCATTGATAACTTCAAAAAAATAAAACTCAATATGGGATTATGTCACAAAGGTTATCCCATTAGTCAATGTGAAGAGTGAGATAAATTCAGAAACCTATTCAAGTTTAGGGTCAGAGCTCGATCCAATTTTGTTTGAATCACTATGTAATTCACTAGACTTCGCCCTATGAATTACTACACAATTCAAACTCAATTGGATACAAGCTCTGACTGTAAACTTTCATAGGCTTCCTCTATAGTATTGGTTTTCTTTCACATTGAAATCTAATCTTACTCTTTATCAACTGTCGTACATACAACAGTTGGTAAAAATAATTGCTTCCGCAAGCCGCAACAAGTTCCCTTATTCAGCCCACAAGAGGGTTCAGACAAACCTAATGTCACTGTTGTGAGGCTCCAATGGTTTCGCTCGACTTGGAGGAGCACACAGAGTAACCTGTCGACCTGCTGCAGACCAGGGACCTGTTTCAGTAGTTTCGTGACATGTCTGTGACACCATACAGACAGATTGGGTTGTCTGGTTTTGTGACAACACAAGTAGCTGCCCTTGGGAAAAGACAGACCCCAAACATAGGAATTAGACAAATCTACACATCATGGACATGTTTCAATAGTTTTGTGACAAAAGTGAAGACAGACATGAAAAGCGGCACCAACAGTGCAAGCAAGAACGCACATATTGAAGTATAATGTATAGTTCTTATGAAACTGGACACACCATATAGACATATCACGCCATCTAGACATGATACAAAACTAATGAAACAGGTCCCAGGGCCCTGTTTCACTAGTTTCATGACATGTCTAGATGGCGTCTAGATGGTGTGTCCGGTTTCATAAGAACTAGACATTAAACTTTGTTTTGTCCATTCTTACTGGCACTGTTGGTTCCGCTTTTCATGTCTGTTTAACACTTTTGTCATGAAACTAGTGAACCAGGTCCATGATGTGTAGATTTGTTTAATTCTTATGTTTGGGGTCTGTCCTTTCCTAAGGGCAGGTACTTGTGTTGTCACAAAACTAGACAACCCCAATGTCTCTATGGTTTCAGATTCAAGTCACAAAACTAGTGAAACAGGTCCCTGGCCCTATATATACCGACCAAGTTACATAATCCAGGCAGACCCATGGCATTCTGATGCATGGGCTCACCCAAACCCCCACACAGCAGAGATCAGCACCCGCATCCTCTAGTGAAAAGCGTACACACCATTATTCGACTTACCCGACCCCTATAAATGTATGGGAACTCAGTAAACCACTACCCATTTTTTATCTGTTTCTGTGTTTAATCTATTTCAGAAGGTGAATGATAAATACAAGTAGGAGGAAGAGGTATATTCATCATTGATGAATGAGCGTGCAATTATAAATGAATATCAATTGAAAGGTTAGGGTAACATTCGGTATATGGATTCTTCCCTGTAACCCACTTGCACTCACTTGCTATTTCTTCAACTGCTGTGTCTAGGATTCAAATATATCAAGAACCAGTAAGTTAATCAGGTATTTCAGTCTTGAGTGATTGGTAATGGTCAGTTGGGCAGCTTCTAAGACACTGGGACACTGGCACCCTGCTTCTTTCCTAGTATCACAGTGAGTAGCACGCAGATAGGGAAGGGATAGTGAACGCTGGAACCCTATATGTGGTCACTCTAACCTTTAGGCAATATAGGCAACGTATATAGGGCGTGTAAGCACACTCTAACAAGCAATGGTTTCGTGGACAAGTGGCTCTGGAAACCACTCGCAGTTGATGTCGCAATACCTGTATTACTACACATCAAACCCTGGTGCTTTATGGCTGCCTGTCCACAAAACCATTGATTTTCATTAGCAATTGTTAACTAAGAATCTAATGGCTGAAGGTTTTGTTCACTCGTTATACGTGAAACGAGGTAGGTGAAATAGAACAATAGCAATAAAGATCAAACTGCAGAAGTTTGAGAAATGAGGATCGCATAGAAAGAAGGCCTTTTTCCATTAGCCAGTGAAAATGACAACGTTTAGAAGCTCCTTTAAGCTGGCTGACAAAAATGACACTAACTTTTTTAGTTACCCTAAAAGTCTGCGGGTGGTGTAGCGACTGTACATCGGTATCAAAGAATCTCTGTCTCTTGTTTTTCCGGGTACGTACCGATTTATTTTTTACATTAAAACCTTCAGAATCACCGGCGAAATCTGCCAGAATTCTGCCAGGAAAGGAACAGAGATGAATTCATTGCATAATCTTCAACAAAATAACAAATGATCACTTCAAATGCTAGCTTATTTCCACTCACCGATTTTGCATCGGGGCTCCGGAATAATCGGATGTGGTTCCCGATTGCAGATCGGTGCGGAATAATCGGCCAATGGAAACAAGTCTATATTCTGATAATCTTGAGAATTAGAGCAGGATGCCACCAGTAAAAATTGTCAAATCTTAATCTGACAATCAACTCGGCGTCCATGCAGTTGAGGGAGTGCGGCGGAAGCGAAGGAAAACAAACATCTTGAAACCGGAAGTTCATTACTTGTGCGAGCCCTCGGGTTGTTATCCATGTTAGAGCCGGTTACTCGGCCGAATTATCTTTTAGAAATCTGACAATCATTCTCATCTGATGCCGCATTTTCACCTGCCAACTGAAACCCCACTGATAATGTTAACGCTGTATAAATGTCAGTCAGGGGTTCTCCTTGGGAAAGGTCGGTGGTAGATTAAGGAAGAAACCAACAAGTTTTAATCAAAGTTGTCGTTCTCTACGAGTTTGATGCGAAGTGATGAATGAACGAGGCGACAGCCGAGTGAATATCACATAGCATTCAAACGAGTTGGAGAATGACTTCTTTTACCAAAACGAGTTGCTTCCTGTTTTTATCTTACCCCTGTACATACTAAAAGAATGGACGACACACAGGATATAGACCATGGAGAATGGACTGCAATACTCACAGGGGCATGGAGAACGGGTTCCCAATGTTAAGCCTATGGACATTTATTCCAGGGGTGAGATAAAATCGGTGACCCGCCTTGGAAAAATGTGATGGACACTGACTGACTTTTGGTAGTAAACTGGAGACCGCCACGGAAAAAATCAATTCGCTTTAAAATCGTTCCTGGCTGCAGAAGTCGGTCGGTGGTGCCAATTTGCATAAGGTGGGAGAGATAATTAAGTATTGCACTTAATGTGTCGCATAATCGGTCGGCGGTGTGAAATGCTAGGATCGATAGTCATAATCGGCAGGTAGAAAAACCGCATGAGGTCCAGTTTAAACGATTTAGACCACGGCTTATAGAAGTTAAAACTGCAAACCGATTATTACACATATTCCCGACAAAATCTTGGAAAGTGTAAACAGCAATTTTCCAAACCCGTTCCAAGATTTCTTTCCCCAAAACTGTATAATATAGTACTATCGACCATTTCTTTAAGCCACTGACGAAATCAAAACGGTATGAGTAAATCGGTGAAAGGACACAGTTTTAAAGAAATACCACATCTGTAAGCACCTCTACTTTTCTGCAAAATAGGACCTACACATCAATAACAACGGATTCGTTTTCACAGAGGAACTCTGGTATATCGTAATAAATGTTAGGCCGTAGTTCAGGCATGGTTAACTGGGACATACCAAGCGAGCGGAATTCTCATCTGCAAGCTTTTTTACACCGAGAGGAACTCAGCGATTTTATAAAGACTAATGTATACAGTCAGCTGTAGTTAAAGGCATATCCTACAATTTACGGTGGCGCCACCTGGTGATTTTTTAAATATTCCCATTCATCCATTGAAGTTGGAAATTTGAAACACCTAAATAACTTGCAGTGTTACTGATAATCGTTTCCGATATTTTCACTTGGAGTACCACCGATTGACGATTTTCTTGCCTTAATTTATGCTGTGCTCTTGGAACAACAGTCATGTTACTACAAACACTTCATGGTTGTATGTAAAGTTATCCATTACCAAATTTATGCCCTTGTTTTGTCAGTGGTAATTGTGACCATTAAATCTTATAGTTCCAGATCCAGTAAGGTGAATTTCTTGAAAATTTGCATTCACACCCATTTGCCTGGAAATCTCACGAGAGGATTTCTAGACTTTTACTGCTGAAAGTCGTCAGGTGGTGCTACGTTCAAGAATGCACTCTCCCAGCAGAGATCTTGCGCTCTACTTCCTGTTGCCGCTTATATCTCTGCAACAACCTGCCTGTTTGGGCTCAAATCTGGCCCATACGCCAGTTTTTTAAATATCCTAAATACTTAGCCCTTTGGGCAGTATTTTGTGGTTTACATGTAAATAGATATGCATATATTTATATGGTAGATATATACTCATTTCTGTTATCTGTTATATCAAATCAGGTATTGTCTTAGGGATTACTTTCTTCATTGGGAGGCACCTCATGTGTTACAGGGTTTTGTTTGTCAACATAACACATGTGCTCACTCGAAGGGGCAGTCTAATCAACAGTAGATTCAGATCATATAGTGGTTTAGAGATGAAAAAGAAACAGCTGAATTGTCTATTAACCCCATTTAACAATTCCTATATTTCTTAACTAATGATATGTGAGTTGTTTGACTTGTATTTGTAGGTTTCGACAGTTGCCTTGTTTTGAATCTGAAATGTTCGCTGGTCTCCCTTGTCTTTAGTGGATACCCAGGGAACTAGCTTTGGGTTGTGGCAGAGACTAAGCCAGCGCTAGTGCCGCAAAAGATCTGGGGGGAGCGTGTAATTGTCTGGTGTAAACGCAGGGAGAGTGGATCTGGCGCCTGAGACTGAGGACGTTGCATGACAACAGGCGGCCGGATTATGTCCATTACGCGTAACAAGATTGGGTTTTCTTGTGGAGAGACACAGGGGTTCAAATTAACAGGCCACCCTTAAAACCTGGAAAGCCACGTACGCCTTGTTTTTAACTTCTTATCTGACCAAGACGGAATGCACGGACCCGTCTCAAGCTCCCAGGACTGCAGAAATCACTCCACCAGATGATTACAATCATCCGCAATTAGTTCAATATTTGCGCTGAAATGCTTGGTCTAATTGTGTTCACATTTTCACTTCTTTTCAAAATGAATCTAATATAAGGATGTAATACGAGTAATACCGAGTCTCACCATACGTAAAGATTATACATTAGATTTAAGGAGGTTATTTTACCTTTATTTCCAGATTTTTGTATACATTGTATGAAAAATATGTGGGTAATGAAATAGAAAAATAGGTGCGTCTGTGTTGTAGGGGTAGGTGGGAAAATAAATAAAGAAATCTGATCCTTCATGATAAACTTTCAATACAGCAATGAAAAGTGTACCTATATATTGTGGTGGTCGCCGCCTGTCTAGCAGGTTGGATGACCCCAATCCGGAACGCTAGTTCCAGGCAGGATCCCACCCTACGCACTTACGTAGGTTGGTTCGGTTTTCGGTTAGTTTGCACAGACCTATTCACACATAACACAACAACGTCACTTAATAAACAAGGATGTTTATTAATCACTTACTTCCCGGAAAGATCTGGAAGATCTTCCCTACAAGTACAGTACCCTAGCACATAGGTGCTAGGTAACGCTGGATAGGCCAATCCGGAAGATCAGCCTAACCACCAGGAAGGTTACAAGAACCCGCCTGCAAAGTGAGGGCCCAAGGATCCGTTCCGTAGAAGGGACGCGCGAGGACAGCCTGTCGACCTACTGTGAACGCTGAGTATATATACTAAGCGTTACGTAATCCCGGTCTCCACCGCGCCACTCTCGTGTGCGGCGTTGTCCGGAATCACTGCACAGTAAGGATCGGCATATCGCGCCACCTTCCGTGAAACAAACGAACACTGCTGGATTCCCGTCCCACTACAATATCATGAGTAACAAATCACCCTTCTGTCAACCCTGTACTTACCTACGCCGATGCATAATCCATCCAGTCCGACACGCTACCGACGCCTATCAGCAAATAGAAAGGGTCTTAATAGGAAACTATAGTTCTACATAAGGGTAAATCTGTCCCTATAAAACTCGTTTTTATCGATATATCATTTGGCACCAATCAGCCAAATCATCATTCCCTTTTTCCTATCCATCACTGCAATTCAAACTTTGCCGGTGGTGATTTTGCGGTCGTTTCTCTCTGAAATATGCAGGATTTCCACTCGGCAATGTGTAACTCGACCCTGGAGTGTTTAAACGACGGAAACATCGCCACAAATCTCATGTAAAAATGGAGATTTGAAAAAAAGAAGGCATCCCCTGGTGAGTCTGAGGATAATCCATGACCCACGTTGGATGTGATGAATTAACTTTCTGCGGTCCAATTAATTCCGCCAATTCAATTAATATTCAAGTGTCGTTTTTTCGGGGTGATTGGGTTTCAGATTTTGAAGGTTGTGTGGGGTTTTTTTGCTATGAAGAGAAGAGCTTTTATCATCCATGGGGAGTTTCTGAGACCCTTAAAGACAGGTCTGGCGTTTTGAGATAGGAATTATCTCTTTAATATGATTAAACTGCAGGTCAATGGTGATATTTCATCATGTTTTCCCAGCAGAAGATGCACGTTAAGTCCAGCTTCTATTGCGTCGCAAAAATAGCCCCGATTAAGTGAGCTGTCAACGATTTTGGCATCGGGAGCGTCACTAGGCGTTTAGATTAGACGACTAAATATGTGGTGACTGCAGATTGTCAAGCCAGTAGTCGTCAAATGGTGGCAATGTCCACCGCAAAAGTAATAGTCGCGGGCGTCAGAGCATGTCCAATAGTTGTCAGATGGTGCCTAATTGCGTAATCAGATGTTATCAGATGATTTGCAGTCGCCACACCCTTTGTGTTCACATTAGACGATTTCTTCCATTTTACTGCCAAAAGTCAGCCAGGTATTGTAGAGATTCACGATGGAAAATGATATCGCGTCGGAAAGAAAAGTGTAATCGTACATTTTTCAACCTTTCGACAAAGTGACGATGCGGTAGTTTAGTTTCGTACTCTGAAATGCTATGAAACTAAATTCGTCAACATTCTGACGAGGCAATGATGTGGGAATTTTTATTTGTAGCCAGGTTATAGCCAAGTCGGAACCATGTTGCAAGCATTGGGTGACTGGCTTAAAGGTTTTCCATGGAGATATTGCTCCTGTTTTTGGGGTATCGTTGGCTACAATCGGATTGCAAATTTCTTTTTACGAATACTTTAACGATGTGACTGGAAAGGCGTTGTTCCCGTAATGTCGGATTGTATCACTACATTTACGCGGTGTCGCTCATATTTACGCTGTAAACATGATATTTACGCTGTAGACATGAGCGATGAGACAGAGGAACGCAACAAGCTGAAGATCAGGAGCAATTCAAGAAACAACTCAATCGTAATGTATAATCTCTGATATATAATTAGCCGACCAAGAATGTAAAGCATGTAAAGTACGTGAAAAAGGACTGTATACAAACCCCATCAATCATCTCATCACATTTGATGCAATGTCATGTATTCATCGCAAAACCTATCTCTTTTTCCTTTTCTTTATTTTTTTGCAACGATCTAGTGATGTAATATGACGCCATCTCGATGTATCAGAATAACTCGCCTTGGCGAGAGATACAGTGAATTTAAAAAAAAAAAAGGAAGATTCATTCATCTTATGATCGTAAACAGATGGCACCATAGTGAGAGCTGGGCTGTCATCTAATGGTGAGGAAATGGAACTGAGGTCCCAACACACTACGACAATATCAATATTAGGTGTGTTTGATAACAAAATGAGGTGCAGATACATATATTCTGGTACTATTCTTCATTAATTGGTGCCCACTTAATATACCCTGAGATACACCCAAATAAATAACCTCGATAACTCCTGATACTGCAAGTCGTTGAGGCGTTTGCACCTGCCATTTGCACTGATATTCATGGGAGACGATCATATATAAAGAAAAAAGCCTAAAGATCTACTTTGCTTGTACTATGGTGGAATGTTCTTCTTTTGTAAGTACTTTATTCCATTCTCTTGATGATAGATCTTCCATGAAATATTCGACAAGAAATACTTAGCGGTACTTTTGTACAAGGTTGATTTTGGATGAAGAGGATGGGTATGAGATGAAGGTTATACATTATGTTCTTGTAAATTTATACACAGATTACATCCTTCTTTTTTTTTAAAATTATATTTATTGTATCTCTTACCTAGGAAAGTTAATCTGATACAAGTTGCTATGATAATACTCCATCTTGCATTATGGTTAAGGCTAAATTATTTACATTGCAAAAGTTCACGCCTTCCTATCACTTTGAATGTGATTTCGTTCGAGCTAGTTAGGTTTCAATGCTTAACCTTTTCTATAAGGTTATCCACCTGTAGGAAAGATAGTAGGTGGGGAAGAACTTTTCAAAATGCTAATAGGATGTTCGATTCAATCATAGTATACTTATTTGTACTCAGTGTTATTTGTCTGATATGAAAATAAAACCATCAACATGACAGGAAAAAAAACCCATCAGATTATCTTCACCTTCTTTGCTAATGCAAATCAAGTTTCAATTGATTTTGTCCAGAGCATAAAGAAAAGGAGAGATATAAACTTGGACCAAACATCCAACGAGGCAACAGCTTTTTGAAATGCTTTGGCTTAAAACCGATATAAACACCTACTTTTGCAGCAATGATGTGATGTGTGCTAGCTCTGTTTTTGTGTTTCTTCATCAGCCCCTGTAATTGGCACATTACAACGAGATTGATTTCTTCAAAGTTATATTACAAGAAAAGGATTCAATTTGTTTCACAACTTAACTTCACAAACAGTTATTTATGTGTTAAATGGCAGCAGTCATTGTTTTAAACAAAATCAAATTGATTCCATGTTTATTAAACCGTGCGCCCACTGCACTCCTAATTCATGTCGATTAGCCTTTACGATTGACTTCCCGATTCACCAATAACTCATATAAAAGATCACCGACAAAAACAAACCAAGTTGACTTTGACATAGACTCTTTATTCCTCCAATGATAAGTGGAAACGTAGCGCCAACTCTCAGTGTCACCGATAAACTGTACCGACCGATTTTGGGCCCCACCGCCGACCGATTTTCCATAAGAAGGGACCGGAAATCTGCCTTTGTTGGACAATAGAAACCATACTATACGGACTGAATTGAATTAGAGTTGAAACAGCTGCTAGGCTATAAGTGTAGAAGAAACTGCCGCTTCTCACTTGAGCATTATCAGAATTGCTTCAGATCTAATTATGAAATTCCATTTCTTTCTCACGCAATAGTCAGCATTGCCATGCAATTACCCAACTTCCCGCTGCATTGCATTCTCACGCAATTGAATGTAAATGACAAATGCATTTTTTAACATACACTCTTACGTCCTGATATATGGAAGCAATAATTCGACCCACCCCCACCCTCACCCCCACACACACACACACAAAGTATCCACCGTTCAATATATGACTCCTTCTCCTCCTATTCGCTGCGAAGGATTGCCTGCACAAATCGTATCCTGTTCTTCATTTTTTATCATATCAGAAAGAGAAATGCGATACCTATTTCGTGATTGCATTTGACCTTGATGTCAAGCCTCTGTCTTCCCCGGGTCGTATCGGTTTTCCGCTGGCCAGTTAGCGGCTACATTTTGGGTGTAAACGCAGTAGGATGGGGCCACTGACTCAATTTGTTATGGAGCTCGCGTGGTCTTGGATGGACAGGTGTCGTTGCAAAACGTGAGCTGTTTCTGTGCAGCTCAATCCCCGCCAAGTCAAGCCCAGAGCAGCTCGACAACTCGCATAGCTTTAAAGGCATTATTATTTTTTTATTTTTTTGGTAAAGTTTCTTTATTGATTCGATTTAACATTTCATGGTTTTACACATAATCGAGATCGCTTGATATCAATAAAGTGACAAAAGGCCTGAGTCAACGGCGACTGGTTTTCATGGCCGAGCCATCCCTTGATGAGTTAATCACAGATAATTTGAAAATTTGTCATTCAATCGCTAATACATAAAGATAACACCTTTTGAGTACCTTTCTCACAGTGTGTAACAACCACCAATCAGGTAAAGATGATCCTGGGGTTGGGAGACTCACTCATACCAGCTAACCGCTGACGACTGTCCCAATGAAAATAAAGAATTAAATAAAGTCTGTACGATATAGGGAGAAGATTATAGAACCATCTCACCCCTGGTATCTATTCCCTACATATTTAACATTGGCAACTTGTACTCAACGCCCGTGGAGTATTGTAAAATAATACTCCATGAGGAGGATGTCAACCCCTGAGCAGTTCGATAACTCGCATAGCTTTAGAACAATTATCTCACCCCTCTTATTTATTTCCTATACATTTAACATTGGCAACTTGTTCTCAAATTTTGGTTTGCTACATTATCTCACTAGGCTTTGTCTGATGTGATTACTACGCAACCAAAACTGATATTTTCAGCAGCTTCCGATCTCGCTGCTGTTCTTTCCAAATATGGAAGATCGATTCCTTTACAGATGAGTACCCTTTGCAATAAATATTTCACTTTATAAAAAATAAATTAATCAAAGTAAACCACATTCTTCTAAATACATCTTCTAAATTAATCGAAAAAAATGTATTCATGCTTACTTTACCTGTTGAATTAAAACAAAGTGGTGATAATTTTATATTTTTACTTTGGATTTAGAATAAGTTACAGGGAACTGATTTAAATCTATAGTCTACATTGAGGGACAAATTGTAAACCCACCACCTTTGTTTAAATATGTTGATTTTTATTTAAATGACCAAGATATACACAATATTAACTGCTTTCCGATAATTCATAGTGTATTATTCCCCGTTGCAAATTTAAGGCTGGGCGTCCACCTACTATGATAGAAATTTAGACCTTCCGATACGGCACTGATACAAAAAGCAAATATCGGAGACATATCGGTAAGGTGCAAAATCGTAGACATATGTCTAGACATGCCAATCCACCACGCATTGTATGGGGTTCTTATCGGTGTCTTATCGCAGAAACGTGGTCAACTGCCCCGATATTAGGTGACCTTCCGAAGCGAGTTTGATGTTTCATCGCGAGGTGCATCGTAGACCATTTCGGACGTCGGGCCTTAACCCGGGCTCCCACTATGACGATTTGCGCCTCAGACACACTACGAAAGCCTTACGACAAGCATTCCGATGAAAAAATGCATTTTTTGTCGGAAGGAATGGCTCTATCGTGGAAGTGGGTTTTCTCTTACGATGAGTACTCCGACACACTCCGACACACTCCGACACACTCCGATAGTGCTACGATAGAAATGCAGTAACGTAGGCCTTCCGACAAATCGACATGTTTGATTTGTCGGAGTGTGTCGGAATCATTCTCTATTAGTGTAGACTTCCCCCCCCCCCCCCCTGTCGTTTTTTCGGCCCGCAAAATAGCAATTGCCCCGGGAGCGTCCCTAGACAATTGCTCAATCATCGAAATATATGTTGCTAATTATTTGCCTGAGATTTACGTTGGCGCATCTCTTAAATCGTGGCCAGTGTCGTAACCGTGGTCTTCTTTTCAACCCGTTCCAACACACTACGACACACTCCGACACACTCCGACAAAGCCCTTCCGATAGGTCTACGATTGGAAAATTTCTTATCGTAGCCCAATCGCAGCACTTTTGGCAGTGTGTCGGGACAATGGGAGCCCGCTTTAAGAGTGTGATTGTAGGACAAATGAGACTGCTGGAACAATCAAGGGCATTGTATCAACGAATCTGGGCTGCCTAAACTTATGATTGATAATTGCTTTGGTTTTAACTTGGAGAAAGATAAGTTTTTAATGGACGAGACAAAAGACACATTAACGCACTACTTTACATGCTGAAAACCTTTCCCCGTAATCTCCGCTCTGTGTTAGCCAAAGACTACGAGTACCGTAATCTCCGCACGGTGAATTATACACTCCAAATACATTTAGGCCTGGCGTCCACCTACTACGATATGGCTCCGATATGGTCTACGATGCACCTCCCGATAAAAGGTCAAATCGCGTCGGAGGGTCACCTAATACCGGGGCAGTTGACCACGTTTCTGCGATAAGACACCGATAAAAATCCCATACAATGCGTGGTGTATTGGCATGTCTAGACAAATGTCTACGATTTTGCACCTTCCCGATATGTCTCCGATATTTGTATTTTGTATCGGTGCCATATCGGGAGGTCTAAATTTCTATCGTAGTAGGTGGACGCCAGGCCTTAGTATAGATACTCGGCATTACCTCGGTAGGTAATAAGGTAGCGTCACTGTAAAATGTCGGACAAGACTTTATGAATTCGCATGGAGTGAACATTCGGAAGCCAGTAATGTGTACACCCTCCAGGGGCCTGTCCTCGGTGTCGGGTTACTGTATGCTGGAGACCACTGGAAACCCCGCCTTCTACAACCTACGTCAATCACCTGTCCACGTGACTGACGCGTGACGCGACCTCTAGCGGCATCTGAGGGTACTATGTAGGTTGTGGTTTCTATCGACCATCGCCCAGTTTATATCTAGCACTTAGCACCGCCGACCGACTAAGTTACATGTATATTGGTGCGATAAATGTCAGGGGGGAACAAAAGTGGACACCCTTTTTTTTCTCAAACATTACATAATTTAGCACTGCTGACCGACTTTTGTGTTGAATATATCGGTGGCGGAATGGACTTGAGTGTTAAAAATCGGTCGGTGATAAATTCACTTTTCTTCCAAAAACAGTCTTTTTGCTGACTGCAACTGACCATGCGCACCGGTAAGTTTCCAAATAGGACCTTCAACAGAATCAACTAACTTTGGTATGGGATGAATATAATCGGTGGCTTTTTCGTCGGCAGGTGGAAATACCACGTATGGCCCAGTTTACACCTGCCGATAATGAGCATCGATTATAGAACCTAGCACCAATTATTACCATTTGCCGATAGAATATCAATAAGTGCGAATATATAAAATCCATACCCGCTCGACGATTTCTCTAAATTGTTTAATATAGCTTGATCGACCGATTTTTGAGGCTGGGTATGATTTCAAAGCGCTCCCTCGGAAGGCACCTCTACTTGTCATAGAAAACAGGGCCTTCATAACTCTGACAACGATTGTTATTGTAACCCTTTTTTCACATAGTGGAGTCCTCTCATTGTGCAATTGGAAAAAGAGTTTCCAATTTAGACTCAGATTTTCCTTTTGTATACCATGAGCCATTTTCCACTGGGGGACTATACGCCAGTGATCTGCGGTCGGAACTATCGATAGATTTTTAAGGGAATACCGACGCAGGATCGGTGGATGGAAACAGACATCCAGAGAAGTGTTCACCGATTAATTGTTTATAGATTATACAATGAGGCTGGTGACCGACTGATTTTTTTGTTAACGACCGACAGAATCAAAATGGTTTGAAATCTTCGTTGATGGTCATTGTGTTTGAAGGACTGCTAACCCGGAGTTTAGACTAGACGATTATAGGTGATGATTCTTGAATTTAGCACCACCTGACGACTTTCAGCTCGTGTAAACGCCAAGTTTGTGTGACTACAGATGGTCTGATTATGTCAGATAATGTAATTTGGTACCACCTGGGGATAATCCTGCCAGCACAGGACTATTTTAAGCCAGCTTAAATTAATCATCTAGACCACTGATGATTCTGTAACATTTCAGTCGTGTTCTGCATTTCTGTAAAAGAAAAGTTATCTAGTGTAAAAGCTTGAGGAATCTCTTGGCCCGACGACTATTGCAGGCCGTATTGCGTAATCGTGCACCACCTGACGACAAATTGCCAGACGATCTACAATAGGCACGATTTTAGTCGTCTAGTGTTGGGTCTGATGACTGAGCGTTTCTGTTTAATCTTAAACGGCACTAGCTATAGACAATGAATATACGTGATGACTGTGGTTCATCTAGCAAATGGTCATCAGGGACCTGTTTCAGTAGTTTCGTGACATTAGGCCTAGACAGACATCAACAGCGGCAACAACAGTGCAAGCAACAGCGGAAATTTTTTTGTCAGGTTTCAAAACGCATGTCACAGTTGATGTCAAATATCAGCCAAACATTTTCTTCATATTTGGAACGATTATAGGTTATATATATCCCTTACTCGTGTTAAAGTTTCTTGGCTTAATTCCTACGGGGAGTGAGTGAAATTGTCTAATACCTTTGAAACCAGACACACCATGTCCCGCAACTTGTGTTGATCTGTCCGTATGGTGTCATAGACGCCATATAGACATGTCACGAAACTGCTGAAACAGGTCCCTGGTGGTGCTCGATTACGCAATCTCGACCGTGTTAGACATCAACCCTAGAATGTCCTCAAAAGTGTACAGTATAGAAATGTACTGCCTTGAAATTCCACCATGGAGTTGTCCCATTACCTTAATTCCATGTAAGGAATACAGTAGACCGAGTAGCCAATGACTGCATTCGCAGCAAACCCCGACCTTCACCCTGACCTCCTTACATAATATTTTCTAGCGCCTTGGGAAGGCTCTGCAGTCAAGAGTTGACCTCAAATCTTAGGGCCACAACCACCCTCGATAGTCACCGGAGTCAAATCGCCTGCATAATATAATAAATAGGTGGTGCTTAAATTGCATATTCTGACATAAGGCCCATTTCCATTTGCCGATTTCCCATCACCAACCTACAGTCAGGAACCACCAACAGACGTTTGGCACTGCTGACCCAATATCGGTTAATGGAAACAAACCAGCTCGTGAAATGACCCACGACGTTTTCTGCTTAGATTATGCAATGTGGCACCACCCAACACTCAGTGAAAGCTTGGTCACTGAGTGAAATCCACTACCCTCCTATACCGACACACAGTCAGTGACACCACCGACAGACGTTCTGGGTAACTCAGAAGATCTACACCCTTTTCGTCGGCCAATGGAAATGGGCCTTATATCAGACGATCTGTAGTTGCCACTCCCTTTGCGTTCACACGAGACGTTTTCTAGGTGTTTATTACCCAAAGTCATCAGGCGGTGATAAATTCAAGATTCAGCTTCCATAATCGTCTAGTGTAAATACCGGGTGCGATTGGAATTCAGGATTATAACCTTTCCGAGAAATAAAACTGCTGGCATTGAAAAACACAAACCTTATTAGGAAATTCATAACTCTTTTATAACACAATTATAATCATATATTGTAAAACAGAGCTTTCGGCCTGGAGGTTCTAGGTTTAACAGAGCAATATCACAAGAAGCCAAGACCAAAAGAAACAGTGAAGACTTCAGATCAGAATTGCTAATTTCAGAAAACTTCAGGTCAAAGACTTAATATAAGTTACTTCTTTTTTATGCCATTTAGGTATATGATAATAACTAAATATAGTCAGTCCATAGGGATACTATTCTCTTACTTTTGTTTCATAAATACGTTTCCTATCGTAATTGTTAGGTATATAGAAATAAGGAATCAATCATTGAGCCCATAGTGATGTCTGTTCTCAGTCTTTCATCCAAAAGAAACAGTGAAGACTTCAGATCAGAATTGCTAACTTCAGAAAACTTCATCGAGTTTTGAAAATCAACTGTCATGCAGATGGAGCAGTAATTAGCGCTAATGCTGTTCAAATATGGCCATCAGCTGTCGTTTACTGGCGACGCCCATGCTTAGTGACGTTGTCTGTGAGGACAAAATGAACTTGGAGAGCAAATTTCACAACATTTCGGAGGAGGCAGCAAGATGAGAAATATAAAACCTGGGAGGTAGTAGGGATGACTTTCAGGGACCACCTCCGGCCCTGCAAATATCGAATATTTTGAACTTTACAATATGTTCCCATCATAGGTCACCTGAATCTAGGGATTCCTGTGGAGCAGATGTTTCTGTGCATGACCTATCAGATGTGTTCCTAAACTATATAGTACCTTGGTAACAGTGCAGGGATAGTACTTAAAAAGCTGATAAAATCTTTACGTCAAAACAAATGCAAATACTGTTCATGCAGGTATTTATATATTGGAACGCAAGACTTTTCCTTTTTAACACTCTATGGTCAAAATTTGGCGGTTTTCGGCAGGAAAATTTTGATTTCAGCATCAGCCTTTTCATTCAATTTTGAAATGCATAAACCATGTTTTCATACCTTTGAGATTGCGATAGAAACTGGTGGCTTTCGGCAATAGAAATGAATTACTGTCTTCATATATTGTAATATAGAATATTTCTCTATTTCATCCTTTCAAGACTCAATGACCAAAACATAGTGTTTCTCAGCAGGAAAACGTTGAAATTAAATTAGTTTGTTGCATATGGTGGGTTTTTTAATCCTTTTAAGACTCTGTGATATAGATTTGGCGTTTTTCAGCAGGGAAATAATAATAATAATTCAACTACAGTTTCTCATTATATGTGATAATCCAAAATATACACCTTTTATACATCTTTTTAAAACTCTGTGTTAGAAAGATGGTGGTTTTCAGCACGAAAACGGTGAATATTAACGACAATATTCTCTTTGTATGTTGTACTACAAAACATTTCTTTATTTTCTCATACCGGACGCTTGCTGAATGATCGGACCTCAGCACGTCACCTCAAGTTAATTAAAGACCTCTCTTTTAGCTTCATTAGCAACAAGGAGACAGTTCAAATGACATCCCCTTCCTTTCTTTTACAGAAAAAGAGATGCTTCAGATGTCATTTTTACCGGGTTTTTTAAATAGATTTTACTGTCAAAATACTTTTATTCATCCTGAATAACAATCGGCTCCTAGCCGTTTGGATTTTGCATCAACCATCGATACAAGTCCTCATATATTACACTTATTTTTAAACAATCAACATACTCAAAGCTTGTGTAGGTCTAATAGGCCAACACACCATTGTCCTGTTGGTATCAGTCTACCTATTTATAGCACAAGCTCTCATCAGCTATCACTTCTTCCAACAACCCAGCCGCCACAACCGCCGCCACACCGGTACCACTGTCACCGCCGCCGATGCTGTTCCACAGGGCCGTCCGGTAGTCTGTTTACAGACCACGCCGCCTAAGGCTTACAGTCTTTATCTCACCCCAGATATTTTTTTCTCCATAGACTTAACATTGGAAACTCGTATCTAACACCCATTAGATATTTAGGAAAAATATCCAAATTGGGGATAATGTCACAAATGTTAGCCCATTAGTCAATATTAAGGGTGAGATAAATTCAGAAACTCATTCAAGTTTAGGGTCAGAGATCGATTCCATCTCATTTGAATCACATAGCAATTCACGCGGCTTGGCCTTGTGAATTATTATGTGATTCAAACTCAATGGGATATGAGCTCAGACCCTAAACTTTCATGGGTTTCCTCTATAGTAAAGGTCTAACAGAGCACAGCTCCCATTTGCCAGTTCCCTCTGCATGATGGGAGAAAGGAATTATGTGATTGGCTGCTCTAATGTTAACACCAACTAACTCTCCAAGCTGATATATTTGGTGCATGCCCAGTAAAAGCTACTCTCAAACCTATGCTTGAAGATTAACACATTGGTTACTGGCAAATCACTCAGGGTAGCTGAGTACCAGCAGAGGCAGGAATCCTTGACTCAAAATGGCACCCCATAACAGTCTTAGTTTGAGCCTGTGTGCCCTGGCCCTGGCGATAACAGACTTTAATAGAGTCTACTGTCCGGCAGTATGGCGGCATTTCTGTGTACAGGGTACTGTGGGTAAACCTTGAATGTTTTTTTTATCTATATAAAGATACTTATCTCGATGTATGTGGCATATTTAAGGCCCGGCGTCCACCTACTAAGATATGCCTCTGATATGGTCTATGATACACCTTCCAATAAAAAATCTAAATCGCGTCGGAAGGTCACCTAAGATCGGGGCAGTTGACCACGTTTCTGCGATTCGGCACAGAAAACACCCCTTACGATCCATGGTGGATTGGCATGTATATGTCTACGATTTTGCACCTTCCTGATATGTCTCTGATATCTGCTTTTTGTATCGGGGCCATATCGGTAGGTCTAAATTTCTGTCATAGTAGGTGGACGCCAGAGCTTACGGGTCATGTGGGTGTGTTTGCGTCCAGTGGCAATTACAACCAATACGTTGCGTCAACTGGCGTTTTACATCAGGGACCTGTTTCACTAGTTTCGTGACATGTCTGTGACACCATACAGACATTGGGGTTGTCTAGTTTCGTGACAACACAAGTAGCTGCCCTTAGGAAAAGACAGACCTCAGACATAAGAATTAGACAAATCTACACATCATGGACCTGTTTCACTAGTTTTGTGACAAAAGTGGCACCAACAGTGCAAGCAAGAACGGACTACCAATATCCCATAGAGAGCGGCACCTCCACCTAGACAGCGACGCTTCAAGTTCCATTGTTAGCCTCTCGCATTGGCGATGAGTACTCTCGTTTAGCACCCTCCCGACTTTTGAAACAGGTCCCAGGTCAATAAATTCATAAGAAAAGAAAATTACTTCTTTTTTATGCCATTTAGGTATATGGTAATAACTAAACATAGTGAGTCCAAAGGGATACTATTCTCTGACTTTTGTATTATAAACACGTTTACTTTCGTAATTGTCAAGTATATAGAAATAAGGAAACAATCATTGAGCCCATAGTGATGTCTGTTCTCAGTCTTTTATCCAATACCTTTGGCCCTCCGCCTACAACGTCAGGCCGTAATTATGTTACAAAGGAACTCATACAACATCCTTAAGGGGGGCGTCCACCAACCACAACAAGGCTACGACAATGGCTTTCCGACAAGGTCCACAACAGCTCTACGATTGGAAGCCTTGTCTTAGTCGTTGTTGGTGGACCACAGTTCCCGACAAGAGGCTACGACAAGGCCATGACAGGCTGCGACATGAAACTTGTTGGGGGCCTGTCGGGGGCCTTCCGACAAGGTTACGACAAAATCGAACATGTTCGATTTTGGAGCCGTGTCGTGGCGTGTCGGGAGGTTGTCGCAGAGGTCTACGATAGAATATTTAGGTGGAGCGTGCACTTCCTGACAGGCTGCGACAAGGGCTCACGACAGCTCCCCTCCTCATGACAATGCTGCGACAAGGCACCAATTGGAACTTTCTTGTCTGCTCTTGTCGTAGCCTTGTCATGGTTGGTGGACGCCCCCCCCCCCCCCTTACGGACACAATAACTCTGCTTCCTCTTATTGATGTGTTATACTTTTACAATCCTTATAGTGAATAAGACTTGTTTTAATCCGCAGTGATATAGGCTAAGGGATGTTAGATGAAATGATCCTATTGTAGTTTTACATTGACTTATAAAAGCAGCGTTTTTCGGCGTGGCACACGCTCAAAAGCAAATTTACAATTGCTGGAAGTCAATGGTGCAATCAATCCTAGAGTCACAATACACACATATTTACTAATTGGTCTGCTTTGTCTAGACCTCCCCCCCCCCCCACATACACACACATACACCCCCATCATCAATACATAACCATTTTTAGCATGAGTTCATTAATCCCCAGCAGGGAGAAGCTTTGACTTTCAGCTTTATGCTGATTACATTGATTCAAACAATGCCCAAGTGAGTTCTCCGGGTCTTATGTCAGCGATAAATAATCAAAGCAAGCATCTTCCATTTTGTAAATGAAGTCTGATGTCTTTTACTATTTACTGTAGCATGATCTATGACAAAATACGCAAATTATGTCAATGTTAATGTAAATGCAATTGAAATCCATCTAAATCTAAAACTACATGGTGATATCTGGTATTGGTTTCTCTTGAACTGAATATTTCACTAAAATATCATAATTTTGTTGTCATATACCAATATGCAACTTTCAAATCTATTGACTTTCATGTCAATAGAATTTTATAAACTATACCTGCAATTACAGTTCTGCACTCGGTATCTACCACATAGCTAAATAGAAGGAAACTAATTTACATACAGAGGGCTTGACCAAAGTAAACATCTATGCATGTGTTACAGGGCCATTTCAGTATGAATGGATGGGAATTGATGTCATTTATGGAACTCGGCCTGGGGCCTCGTTCTGTAAATAAGACAATTCCCCATCTCATTTTATAGCATGTACAGTATGGTCAGGTCGTTCTAGAAGTATTGCACGACGTGGCCAGAAATAGACGTAGCCTGTGTGTTCACTGCTCTACACTCATCTTTGCTTTGAGATCAAGTGGAGAAAACAGTCGATTTCATAGCAAGATGTGTCATTATGTCTTCATTGTGATGTTACCCACGTCGCTGAAACCATTCCTGCTAACTGAGTGTCAGCATAATATGAGAGTGGCAGAGTGTATTGCATGGCTTGGATTGGTGACCCATGGCCTTTGGTCAGGGGTGGTCATTGCCCCCGCTGGTGACGCTCTTCACCACTCAGCACCACCGTGCGCCACCTGTCGCTTTCTCACCGCACTCACCTCTGCCTCACACTTCGCTCTGCACTCGCACCGTACAGACGTACTTTTTCCACCCACCCACCCTCACCACTTGTAATAACTCATAATGACTATACTTATTATGTCATATTCATTATAATTGACATCAAACATATATATGTCAATTATCTATTACCATTGTTATTATTAATATTCGTGGTAATAATGTATTATCACTTATTCACATTAATAAGACCTTATAAAATTAAATAAAATTTTATTAGCCCATTCCGGCCTCCTCTTCGTTCATCCAGGGATATGGGGTAATGATGGTATTTCTGGTTTAACGAGCTCTTACAGCTATTTATGTTAAAGTATTTCTATGGAAAGGTGTATAATAAAGGCAAAACATACAAATAAAGGCTTAAGAAAGTGGATCTTGATAACAAAACTCAATCCCATATGGCCAGGGTTGGTAACTCGCACTACGGGTTTGTCACATACTCACAGCCATTAGGGATTTTGTTCTGTTCTCAAGCTCCACCTCCTGAAGCAGCCTTGTTTTAATTCTTGCAATACTCAATAAATACGATACTTACAATACACAATTCCTGATATCAGACCACTTGTGGATCATCCATTTATCCTACCCCTAATAAAAGACGCCATAGGTTTAACACTGATTCATTGTATTTGACGGAGTGTTGAATAAAGTATTTATTCACCGAGGTGAATAAAAAAAACCGGACCAATCAGGGCCGCGATAACGAAAATAGATCCGGCAGTATTGATAAACGCAGCCATCCTCCGATGAGTGTCAACATGCTATTAACAAGGATAATCAGAAAAATTTCTCTGTATATCTGTGAGATAGGGTAGGATAAATATGAAACCGAACTCGAGTTAGCCTTCTCAATGTTTATACCACTCTGGTCAGGTCTGCTACTCACTACACTCGGCCAACGCCTCGTGTAGTAATACACGACCTGCCCATCGTGGCATAAACATTGGCAAGGCTAACTCTCGTTTGGTTTCTACTAAGATTTCCCAACTTTGAATATATAGGTGCAAAAATTATGTCCATGCTCCTTCAGCCAGATGTAAATAAGCAAACCAACCGAAGAGCCTACTCTAACCTTCAGTCAAAATGGATGAAAAAAAATACAAAAGCTAAATCCTTGCGTGCTATACTGTAGAGGGCATCTCCATGGACAGAGATTCTAAGGAGATTGTGGTCGAAGCACTATGCATCAGTGGCTATTCCCGCACTTAATAGAGACCCAAAGGTCAGGGCAATTAGAACGGCATCTAGCTGCTGTCTGGGGATAGGATACAGCGGCATCAGCCACATGCTGAGAGATGAGGTCCCTCACGAACAAAAGACCTCACTAGCAGCGACGATACCCGGCGTTTACATTGGACGACTAAATACGTGGCGACTGTAGATCGTCAGCTAATAGTCGCCAGGTGGTGGCAATGTCCACCGCAAAAGTCGTCTACGTCAGAATTTACTCGAGCGTTCACACTGACAACTATGTGTTTTCACAGAATCGCCGCCCCTGTAGACGACTAATTCAAGCCGGCTTAAAATAGTCGCTGAGGTAAGAGCGTGTCTAATAGTCGTGAGGTGGTGCCGTATTGCGTAACCACACGTTACCAGACGATCTGCAGTCGCCACGCACTTGGCGTTTACATTAGAAGACTTCTAGCCTTTTATTGCTGAAAGTCGTCAGGCTCCACTAAAATGAAGAATCGCCGCCTATAATCGTCCAATGTAAACGCCGGGTAAGACAAGACACGTGGCACTGTGGTGGAACTCAGTATAAAGAGTCTGATCATCTTAAAGGGGCAGGAGCCTCAGTCAATAATACTTCAGGTAGCCCGGCCTATATGATTAAGAACAAACCAACATGTTTTGGTCAGTCGTCATTCTCCATTGAGATTGAATGCTGAATTTTTTTAATTTTTTTAAAGCAGTTTATTGGCACTTCCCCAATATACATGGAATTAATATTCGCATACAACAGTAAATTATCCATGTACAACATAATAAGAAAATTTATAGCTGCTTGGTTTTTTTTTGAGGAAAAGAAAAAGACATACATAGAATACCATACAGTTTTAACAGTGGTAAAAAGAGAAAATCCTTTCGTAATACAGAACCTGAACCAAACTCATGGGAGGTTGGGCTAGATATCTTTACGATGTGGAGGTAACTTCCCTCAAACCTTACAGGACAGAATGTTGTTGGACTTTATAACTAGACACAACCAAACATTTCCAGGAGCCACAGATCATAATAGAGATTGAATGCTGATTGTTATAAATGAGGCAACAGCCGAGTGAATATTGCGAAGCATTCAAACAATATGGAGATCAATGATTGTGACCAAAACAAGCTTCTTTTTTGTATTCATCTCCCTCCTGTATATATAGAATTAACTATATGATCTTGACGTGTATTGTGTCATTGCCCATTGAGTATTGGTACTGATACTTGCATCTATGGAGAACTAGTTCATAATGTTAAGCCTACAGGTAAAAAATACCAGGGTAAGATAATCTTCAATGAACCCGTGGTCATATCTCCTTCGTATAGTGCATACTCATACACATTTACCCATGTCGTATTTATGGCCATACGTCACACTGTGATGCATTAGATTGCCCTCGGCATTGGGATGAATTGATTGACAATAATACCACATGTTTTTCACCTACACCTACAGTAATCCTGTTTTCAACCTTACCGTATTCATTGTATGGTTTGCAAAGCTTCTTTTTACAGTTTCTCTTCGCACACTGTTATCGGTATGATTCAATGATTTATCAATCGATGTATCTGACTTCCTTGTGTGAGACAAATAGCGGCCAAACACTTGATAAAAAGTATACCATATTGATGATGTGACGATCTATTGGTTCAAACAATATCTGATTGAATATTGAATATCGTGAAAATATATCTTCTGCACCTATGAGAAACATTTATAGAGCTATTGATAAGCCTCTTCATAGAAAGATTCTTATTCAGATTCAAAAGGCATTCATAGACAATAAGAATGAAATTGATGAGTGTTTGGTATGTGTCCCCGTTCGCCATCAAGTTTGTAGTACGCAGTAATATATATATATAGAGACATAGTTAGTGTGAATGAATCGAATCTGTTCAGATATATTTTGATCAGAAATACTCCCCGAGTTCGAAGAACGAGGTGAGTATTTCTGACCAAAATATCGAGGAACAGATGGAATTCAGTCATACTCACCGTGTCTCTCTATTATTATATCATTAAGAATGCAATTCTACAACTCAATGAATAGTAGATTGAGTGGTCATGTGGTAAGGAGGGACGTATGATTATTCTTTCGTCACTCAGTGACGAACGGAATTTGTCCGCCTCGTCAGTAAAAGGAAGACATTTGCCCATAGGTATATAGTAATATGAACGAGGCGATAGCTGAGAGAATATTCTGAAGTGTTCAAAACAAGATGGCGAATGGGGACTCAGACCACGCACGAATATCTTTCTGATTTTATCTTAGCCTGGAAATATCTATCTGTTTATCACCCATGGAGTATGATGTACCGTACTCGCAAGCCTGTTCAGTAGCGAGTTCCCAAGTTGAGGCCTATGGGACGTTTATTCCCAGCTAAGATAATAACAAATAATCCTAATTAGTATAAACAATATATGATCATGTACCACATTCCTTCCCAGGGTTCTATGCTTCTAGTACTGCCAGGACTCGTGACAAATATGAGATCAACAGGGATTCTTAACCCTTTCACGCCGGGAGGGTGTTACGGGTCTTTTCAGGCCAATTGTAATGATTTCACGTGATAAAACATGTGATCTTTAATATTATTTTATGAGTATTTCAAAATTGTAAGTGTAATGTCATGCCAACATTCTGTGAAAAATTCATCATTATTGATCAATTATTTCCAAAGTTATTACAGATAAATTATGATTTTGTAAGTCTCAGAAAATAATGCCTTGAGGCATCATCCAGCCACGCACGGGGCCAAAGAGTTTTAACATGGCAGTGGGTTGGCCTTGCGGCATCTTGATTGATTAATCCAGAATTCCATTTGCAAAGCCAATGTTATTTTGAGCAATTGTCATTGCAGAGATGGGGCAGTCAGATACGGCCATACTCTATGTCTTTTCTGTGGCAGTAACTTGAAATTACTCTCTAGATGATAACAAATGTATGTTGTGTAGCATTTGCGACGGAAGAAATTTCCACACAATCTATTTATAAGAGAAAGCCGGGACAAGGAGTCTCTTTCTATTGAGACATATTTGTACGAAATGTCATGTTGCGCTTCCCCAGTCTATCAAATTGGCCGCCACTTTGAGGCCCGGCATCCGCCTACTACGATATGGCTCCGATATGGTCTGCGATGCACCTCCCGATAAAAAATCAAAATCGCGCCGGAAGGTCACCTAATATCTGGGCAGTTGACCACGTTTCTGTTATTAGGCACTGAAAAAAAACCCTTATGATGCATCGTGGATTGGCATGTCTAGACATATGTCTACGATTTTACACCTTCATGATATATCTCCAATATTTGCTTTTTGTGTCGGTGCCAAATCGGTAGGTCTAAATTTCTATCGTAGTAGGTGGACGCCGGGCCTTAGAAATCCGATAACGTCTGTTTCAATCTGCAGAATTTTGGTCTCGGATAAATTTGTCGTGCCCCACTGACAGTTTTTTTAATCATTTGTGTCAGAAATCGGTGAATGGAAACTGAAAATTGAAATAGTATGCAACCGCACCATGTTCCGATTATTGGCGTATTTTGGGCACCACTTTACTATAACTTTGTTGCCGACGAATTCAACATGGGTTGATTTTGTTGGAGATAAATTGGGCCAGAGATATCTGTGTACCAAGTTGAAATGATGTAGGCCCCTGTCGCTCATGTCTTTTTCTAATCATCCCACATATTTTGCACCTTTGGAAGGATAAGACCCATAAGGCTATCCCACAGTGCACCTGACAAAAGGAAAGACGCTGGCAGTGTAATTGCTAGTTCTACCATCATCCACTAGGAAATCGTAAGATAGCTCCAGGATATTGTAAGGTAGCGCCGCGGCAGTTATCTATAGAAAATATTGAGACGAGGCTAAAATTCCTCCATGCCAAGCCCCAACAAACATTTTTGATAAAATCCATTGAAAACTGGACCCGCCACGTGGTGTTTTGGCTGGCATCAGGGGGGAAGATGGCTGCTTCCATAGCTCAATAGCTATTTTGCCCTATAGGTGGAAACATACTCCAGGCTTCCAGGCTACCTCGACAAGAATTAATTTGTTGGTTTGGGGTTTGATTGGGTACGAACCTGATCATCGGATTGGTTTCTCGATGTAACCCTTGTGAGCTACATCAGTAATTGGCTCGGGAGGACTATTTCACCAATAGTAATCTGAGGAACTCCTCGCCTAAATCCTTGCCAGCAGATTGATATAATTACCATATATATTTGTATATATATTGTGCGTTGGCCACATGCTAATTGGAAGCCATTTCTCATTGGCAGTCAAAAACGGCACCGATTATTTGAGTTCCCCTAAATATTTGACGGTGGTGCCACCGACTGTACTTCTGTATCAAATAGTCAGTGATTGTTCTGATAAAACTTGAGGATCACCGACAAAATCAAGGCGTTTTCATTTGGTCGGTCATTGTCTGAGTCGGTAGGAGGTGGCTTAAAGCCCAATACACATCTACCGATTTCGGAACATTGATGTGCCTTTTTCGGCGACAAAGGAATTTGTGTCAGGCGAGGCATCCTAACCCAGTCGGCCCTAGCTGGTAGATGTAGGACAGCTAGGCAATGGTCAGCCAAAGATTAGTGAACCCCCCACCTTCCTGAGAAGTTCTTTTGTTGCCGACCAATTGCCGTTCCATATTCCTAAATCGGTCACCAAAGATTTATCATCATGTTGATAAATCCAGTCGCTGAGAACGGAACATTGGAAAATGGCCCTTGATTGCGTGGCCGACAAGGGCCAATGGGTAACTTAATTTGCCTGTGAGAGGTTCACCGACTCCTATATGATTTGGGAACTAATCGCTCAAACCTGAATCAGTAGATGTGTATTGGGCTTTACTGCATAACCTATGCACAATTAATCGGTAAGCATTTCTGTACATGTCTGTTTCCATTCACTGGTGTTGGTATACCAAAAAGATCAATTGGTACTTCCCTACCGCAGATCGGTGCTGAATAATCGGCCGATGGAAAATAGCTTATACTCTGCCTATAGGTCAGGGAGAGCTCATATGGACTTCTAATGTGCTGCAAAAACTACCCCTTCACGTTCTGCCTGCCAACTCTGTGACATTAGGAAAGGTGCAGGGGCCCAAAGTCTCAGTGTCATAGAGAGGTGTGCCAAGTTAACCATGATCTATTACTACAGACCGAAACACCTAATTGACCCACTGGTGCATGATATATTTGGATCCTAGGGAGGCATGTTGTAGAAATGGTAAGTTGACTGGGTGCAAGTGATTTACAGAAATTGAACCATTGAATATAACCCATACCTTTAAATTGTTTTCTTTTTCATAATTCTACGCTCATTCACCAATGATATGCCGTATTCCATTTGTTTATTATTTATTAATCGAGTATTTTTTCATAAAACAATTGAATGGTAAATATTACTAAATTTCAAAAATAATGCATCAAGGCATTATCCAGTCTATGCTGGGGAATGCCTCAAGGCATTATCCGCCCTGAAAGGGTTCAGTTATTCTTCCTCGGCACCCCCACCCCCATCTAGGCGCAGACATGAAGACCCTTTTCTGTAACTCGTACAAGGGTTATCATTAAAGGCAGAATTCCACTGGACCGACGGTAGCCGATTCCGTAGCCAGACAATCGCCGATTATTATCGGATGCCCTATAATTACTCAAATCTTTGAAAATGGTCATTTATTAAACTATTATTATCAGAATCAAATGAATTACAATACGTGAGCTTCCTCTTAAGGGCCTAGGAACAATTGATCGGGTGAGAAATCGGCCTGGTGGATTGTGCCCTTTAATAATATCTAAATTCGTTCGCTAAGACAGTCTTAGCTATCCATAAGGTCATCCAATGGTTATCGTTTAATAATATCTAAGTCACTAAGACAGTCATGAACTGTCCTTCCGAAGGATTTTTTTTTTAATTAGACTTTATTAGGGTCTTCATTAAATCTCCAGGCTCGGCTACCGCCGTTCTGCAATGATAAAAAAAATTCATGTTGCACAGGCTACATCATGCTATATTATCGTTCCAAGTCAATGTATTACTAACCCGTGTTGCTGTGGATTAATGAGATGGGATGAGATGAAAATAATATTGGCCATGAGGTCAGGAGAAGGATAATAAAATATGGACTTATTCAACGCGATGACTCTCCCATCCTAGCGCTCGTTTAATAATCTAGGATCGTACATGAAGACCTTTTCTGTACCTCGTACAAGGGTTCCCGTTTAGTAATATCTAAGTCTCTTCTCTAAGACAGTATAGCCGTCCATAAGGTGGTCCACGAGTGTTGAATAACGTTGACCCACATCGTCCCTGGGTCTCTATGGCATACAGAAAAGGGTCTTCATGTACGTGCCTAGATTATTAAACGAGCCCCAGCGCCTGGGAGAGACACATAGAAGAACCAATCAGAGGATGGTTTGCATCTTGAACTGTCCTTCCGAAGAATTTGGGTGAAGATAAGGATAATGAAATTATTTAACGTTATGACTCTCCCATCCTGGTTTTTATCCTCCCACGAAACTATCCTATCATTGTCCCCATCCTCCTCAATATCCCAGGATATTAAATAGCCCCCTGATTCTATGAGAAACTGAATGCTGTCCGGAAATGACCGGTCATTCGCAGGAAATTCCGCTCTCATGACATCGGCAGAGGGTGAAAGGGTCATACCACATAGGCCCAGTGTACACCTACCGATTTTGACCACCGATTTTATTAGAGCATGCTTGCACGTGCTTAATACATCATCTAGAGGTTAGAGTGGTCACATGGAACTTTGAGTGTGCTTCCAGAACACTGTCCCTTTACTATCTGCATGCTGTTCACTGTGATCATGAGAACAGAGCAGGGAGCCAGGGGCCCGTTTAATATTCTAGAATCGTATATGTAGAGCCTTTTCTGTATGCCATAGAGACCAGGGACGATGTGGGTCAACTTAATTCAACACTTATGAAAGATCTTATGTGTACCATCCTAGATTATCAAACGGGCCCCTGGGTCTCAGGGTCTTAGAGGTGTGTACAGCTGACCATGACCAATCACTCAAGACCAAAATACCTCAAGACCCAATGGTGCTTGATCTGTTTGGATCCTAGATAGGCAGTTGCAGAAACATCAAGTGGACAGGCTGCAAGTGTGTGACAGAACCTATCCATAGACTGAATCTAACCCAAACCTTTTAATTGTTATTCATTTATAATTGCACGCTCGTTCATCTATGATGAACATCCTATTTGCTCCTAGTAAGAATCTGCCACCGCCGACCGATTATTACATGTTCCTGATGAAATATCGGTAAGTGTAAACAGCCAAACTTCCAAACCCGAAATTGAACTGGGTTATATTAATCGGTGATAGAATATAGATTTAAAGAAATCTGGATTCAGTCGTCTGGTGTAAAGGCCTCAATGACTTGGGATATCACTGATTATTGCATCTTATATCTTCTCAGGCCTCTCGACTTTTCTCTTCCTTATATAATTTCGGTGCGTTTTACGTCGGCAGGTGTGAAGGCAGCCATATATGCTACGTTTCCACCTGCTGACGGAAAATGCACAGATCCCTGAATAGATAGGAAATAAGCATTTCTTGAGCGGAGAGTTAACTCATTCAAGCCGAGTGATGCCTTGAGGCATTCCCCAGCATAGGACGAATGATGCCTTAATGCATTATTTATAATATTTCTGATATCATTGTTTTGTAAAGCAATAATGAATCAATAAATATGAAACTTGCATATAACATACACTTATGACATGATATTTCTCAGGTAAAACAAATAATCATATTGAGGTTGAAGTGTCATATCATGTGATCGAACAACCAAATCTGGGTTTAGACAATGATAGGCTCTCCCCCTAGGATAGCACCTGTCCCTGGTACCGGTCCCGAGCAATATGGGTCGGTCACAGATCCCAGCCGGTATAGGGTTAATAGGGGTCACGCTGCAAGGCCTACGTGTCCACCTGCCAAGCAAAAGGGCACCGTTTCCATTGGCCGATCATTCTGCAGGCCCGTTTCCATTGGCAGATTTCCCGTCACCGATCTACAGTCAGGAACCACCGACGGACTTTTGGTACTGCTGACCCAAAATCGGTCAATGGAAAAGACCCAGCTCGTGAATTTTCTGCTTAGATTATGCAATTTGGTGCCACCCACAACTGAGAGAAGGGTTGGTCACTGAGTGAAATCTACTACTCTCACTGATTTTGCGATACCAATGTACAGTCGGTGGCGCCACTCAAAAGATCTCTGCCGTTTTCATCGGCCAATGGAAATGGGCCTTACACTGATCTGCATTCGAGAAAAACCGATGCAAGATCAGTGAATGGAAACATCCTAGTATTTGATATTTTCTTTGGCAAAGTTTCTGGTATCTTCGGAATATATCAGGAAGTATCGTATGATATGGTGACATGGTGAATGTATTCAAGCGATCAATCGCATCAACGCCCCTCTTGCTGAAAAATAGTTTAAGAAAGACAAATTCTTTGGCAAAAACCAGCCTGGTCAGATTGTCGGATCTTATGATATGTGTATAAGCCCTTTTTTATTGGCCGACGAAAATTGCACCGATTAATTGAAAAGTCGGTCAGTGGTGGCCAACGACTTCATGTTGGTGTCTAAAAATCAGTGAGGGCACTGTGTATGCCTTGTTTTTGCTGCATTTGACAGGACCATGGGTACTGTCCTACAAACACAATGACCATCTCCGTTCTATAAACCCCTTTAATTCTGTTGGCTGTGACCAAGTCATTCGGTGGTGGCCTCATTGCATGATCTATGCACAGTCCCTGCATGCCTGTTTCCGTTCACCATTCTGGTGTTGATATACCGAAAATCGATCAGAGGTTACCGACTGCAGTTCGATGGCGAATAGTCGGCCAGTGGAAAATGGGTTTATCTTTGTGTTGACATTCTGTGCTTGTCATTGGCTGGTGGCTTGCCCCGCACGTCGTATATAAGGCGGGCAGTGCCTGTTGATAGGACTGCTATGATTGGTTGATTCTATCCTGGGAAGTGCACAAAATACCGTGTAACCAGGTCAATTTTGAAACACAATGGATGCTCTCTTATCATGTGAAATGAAATTGGACTTGATCTGAATGGTGCAAGTCAACATGATTTAGGGTGTTCAAAACAGGAAGCATTACACTTGTGATACCATCACCATGAACGTTGTTGGAGTGCACTGCGTATGCGTAAAGGCCTATTCCCACTAGGCGATTTCTGCCCCTGAGACTACTGCCGGGCATAATAGCTGGTAAACTGCAGTCGCACAGAGGGTGGGAGGGCATAGTTGCTGACTATGCCCTGATATATTTCAAACATTGAAATTGAATCGCAAGAGACTAGTGTCCTTTTAAGAGAGAATCCAGTTGCCGACTCAAGCCCGAACAACAGGGGGTAGGGCTATAGCCGCTGACGATTTTGCCATTTTGTATTCCCACTTGGCGATGCATGAAATTCCTAGAAATTTTGGCTGATAGTCGTCGACGGGTGCCCTCTGAATGCCCCAAAATCGCTTAGTGGGAACCGGGCTTCAGCTGGTCAGATTCTGTCCAACTCGATCGGGCTGTCCCTGCCTATCCGCCGAGTCCCGTATCGGATGACTGGGGAAGTAGCGCTAGTCTATCACTGGGATGAGCTACTCACGGAGGGTCAGATCGCCTCCTGATTATAGGGTACAGAGCGATTGGTAGTTCCACTATCATCCATCAGGATATTGTAAAATAGCGCCAGGAGTCTGTAAGATAGCGCCACTGTATTCGGAGGAAACCCACTGTTGTCAGTTGTTTTATTATCCATGGATTACAAAGTAGCCATTGAGAATGTATGGGGACCCAGTAGACCGTTACCCATTATTTAAAAACTGTCAGACACCATAACCATGATACACGGATTTCAAATTTGTGGTATAGGAACTTCAAATCCATAGTATACGGAAAATCTAGTCTATTTGTTAGTATTTACAGCTCTATGCCTATGGTTGGAAAGCAAAAAGAACTAGTCCCAAATGATCAATCCAATGATATGTCAATTCTTGAGCGTAATTTACGCTTAAATATGCTTGTATATTGCTAAGCGTGAGCCTTAACCATCCATAATTGTCTATATAATCCATAGATAATCATTAAATGAGGCTAGACACCCTCTATGGCAAGGAATAAATGCAAACAAGCTATCCATAGATAACGGCACCCACCACCTGGTGTTTCTTTGGCAATGAGGGGTAAGTTGGGTGTTTCTTTAACGCAATAGCTATCTCCCTTATGACTCCAGTGTCTGTATAGGCCTTTTCCATAGGCCGACAAACACTGTCTAGATTTTCTGTGTTCTCCTGATAGCCTATTTTCATTTGGCGTCAGCAGTGCTAAGGTCCTTCGGTGGTTCCTGACTGTATATAGGTAAAGGCACCTACCATCGGTACCTACCATCGGAAAATGCGCCGATAAGATATCGGGAAGAATAGCGTTAGTTGTTAGTGCTCCCCGAGGAAATATCGATAATGATGTTCGGTAAGACTTCAAGTCATCACAAACAATAAGTGGTTTAATCTGTTTATGTCTTAAACCTGACGACCGATTATTGGTTACACGTGCTTCGATTTTCAAGAGAATCGATCACATAGAGAGAATGAGAAAGTCTGGATACTAGCCCTCCATAAATTGCAACTGAATATATTTTTTTATTCCCACAAAACCTGTTCCAACATACTGCAACACATTGCAACACAGCTCTTCTGATAGGCATACAATTTGAAAATTTGTATGGTAGCCTTAAGGGGGCGTCCACCAACCACGACAAGGCTACGACAATGGCTTTCCGACAAGGTCCACGACAGGCTTACAATTGGAAAGCGTGTCGTAGCCTTGTCGTGGTTGGTGGACCCTAGTTTCCGACAAGAGTCTACGACAAGGCCACGACAGGCTGCGACATGAAGCTTGTTGAGGGCCTGTCGGGGGCCTTCCGACAAGGCTACGACAATATCGAACATGTTCGATTTTTCCCACGACTGGACCTTTGTCATGGAGTGTTGTGGTTTCCTCGATATCACTGTCGTAGTGTGTCGGTACCATGGACGCCTTTTTTATGGCATCCAGCAAAGTCTACGACACGCCCCGACAACACTGTCGCAGAGCTGCCCTTCTCACGACAAGGCTGCGATTGGAACTTTCATGTCGGTACTTGTTGTAGCCTTGTCGTGGATGGTGGACGCCACCCTTTACAGTCCTTATCGTTCTTACCTGGAGTTTACACTAGACAACTAAATAGATGGCGACTGTAGTTTGTCAGGGCAATAGTTGTCAGGTGGTGCTCTATTTCGCAATGTCTACCGCAAAAGTCATCGACCTCAGAATGTACTTGAGTGTTTACAGTGACGACTAAGTTTTCAAAGGATCACCGCCTGTCTAGATGACGAATTCAAGCTGGCTAGAAATAGTCGTTGGAGTCAGAGCATGTCCGATAGTCTCCAGGTGGTGCAGAATTCTGTAATCTGACCTAATCAAACAATCTGCAATCGTCACACACTTGGCGTTTACACTAGACCATTCCTACCAATTTACTGCTGAAAGTCGTCAGGTGGTGCAAAATGCCAGAATCGCCAGCCAGAATCGTCTAGTGTAAACGCCTGGCGCTTTTTAAAAACACCTCCCTGGTTTCAGAGTAAGATGTATTGCATAGAATATCAATATCGGACGGCAGGCGCCTCTCCTGTATGCCTCTGGAAAACCAGCACTGTTTACGACCAATTTAGGAGAAAGGCTTTGAAGAATAATTGAGGTAGCATCCGCAGTCCCCAGGTCTAGATGTCTGTGCCTCAGGGGATACTGACAGTGAGGCCGTAAAGGCTGCAGGTGGCTGCGACTGGACACTGTTCCTTTGATGATCAGTCCCTTAACACCTTCCTCACGTTCCTTATTCATGGCGGATCCATGCTCCCAATTATTTAGGGCTTTATGTGTGAATGAGGTGAATCTACTTTCACTTACTGTGGGTTCTTCTTGGGTAGAGCACTGAGCAGTGACCCTGGGTTTGGTTCTGGTGTTTTCGCCCACCCAAAAAAATTCCAAGAAACATTTCTGGGTAATGATAGAAAATAAAAATAATAATTGGCTAGTTATTTTAATTGAGTAAAGGGGGGCGTCCACCAACCACGACAAGAGCTGTCAAGAAAGTTCCTTTCGGCGCCTTGTCGCAGCTTTGCTGTGAGAAGAGCAATGTTGGGACAGCGTTGTCGGGGCGTGTTGTAGACGTTACTGGTTGCCGTTAAAAGGCACCCATGGTTCCGACACGCTACGACAGTGATATCGAGGAAACCACAACACTCCATGACAAAGGTCCAGTCGTAGCGAAAATCAAACATGTTCGATATTGTCATAGCCTTGTCGGAAGGCCCCCGACAAGCCCCCGACAAGCTTCCAGTCGTGGCCTTGTCGTAGACTCTTGAACTAGGGCCCACAAACCACGACAAGACTATGACACGCTTTCCAATCGTAGGCCTGTTGTGGACCTTGTCGGAAAGCCATTATCGTAGCCTTGTCGTGGTTAGTGGATGCCACCCTTTAGGCTGGGAACCCACTGAGCTAATGACACACTACCACAAACGTTCTGACACACAACTACACAAGATCTTTCAACACACCAACACACCGATGATGCGGTAATCTGCGGCGTATTTAAGGCCCGGCGTCCACCTATGATATGGCTCCGATATGGTCTACGATGCAGCTCCCGATAAAAAATCAAATTCGCGTCAGAAGGTCACCCAATATGGGGCAGTTAACCACGTTCTGCGATTAGGCACAGAAAGAAGCCCATTAAAATGTGTGGTGGAATGGCATGTCTGGACAGATTTTGCACCTACCGATATGTCTCAGATATTTGCCTTTTTTATTGGTGCCATATCAGTAGGTGTAAATTTCTATTGTAGTAGGTGAACGCCAGGCTTTACTCTGACATTCTATAAAACCAAACTTTTCAATATCCTGACAAGGCTATGATGCAGAAACTTTGGTTCTTTGCCTTGTCGGAGCTAAGTCGCAGGCAGTGGGTGTCTGGTTAAAGGCCAGGTGTCTACTGCTTCCAATAGTTTCTTAGCAAATGCTTACAGCATACTCTGACACAGATAATTCATATCATACGGGAATGTGTTGTAGTGTGTCGGAACAGGTTTTGCGGAAATAAAAACTTAGTTAATTGAATAAAAATCCGAGTAAATATCATTGATCATGTTGTTTGTTCCCAGACTATTTTAGAAACGGGCCCCAGGCTGGCATGATCACGTTTTCTGTCGGAATGAATGGCCTTCTCGCAGCGTTGGATCCGGTCGATTCTTTTTCTCTGGGAGCGCCACTTCACGGTTCTTTGATGAACGCTCTACAATCTTCTACAGTCGCCACGTCTTTAGCGTAAACGCCAGGTTAAAAGAATAAATCAGGGTGCATCCTTTTAAAAGCTCTGAGGATTTCGTGATGTTAGATGACGGGTTATAATTGTCAATCCATTCGAAGATAATGCTATTATATTGCTCACTACAAAGCTCACTACTTTAAAAGCCAGACTTGCTCTCATGCTTCCTAATGAGGTCTGGAATTCCAAGACAAGATGCACTCCAAATGTACCTGGTCATAATAGGACAGTCAGGGATCATTGAGTCTTTTCGTTTGGTGGATGCTATCAAGAATCTAAGATTAAACTCAAGCGTTGGCAAAGTAGAGCCCAAATTAACGTCTCAAACAAGAACCACAGTATCGAATAACTATTTAACTATTTACTTGGGAGCAATTGCAGAGACCCATTAGAATCGAGACAACAAAGGTAATTATTATGCTGTATGCTCCAGAGATCAAAAATGAATGAGTTGCTTGATTCAAATCATGCAGTACCAGGAGCGACAAGATTATAAGATTCATTAAATACACCCTTACATATTATATATCCGTGCAGTATATTCGATAATTAAGCCGGGCACCCACCTACCACGACAGTCTACGACATACTTTCCGATGGCTACGATTTGAAATGCCCAAATCGTGGCCTATCGGGAGGTCCCCGATAACTCGAAATCGTAGAGATGGTTTGAGCTCGGAGAGCTGTGAATCATACTCGCTGACCACAATATCTTCCCTATAGGCTACAATACCCTACGATAGGCTACGAAATTTCCAACATGTTGGAAGTTATCGGGACCTCTATGATTGGCGTTTTCAATCGCAGCCTATCGTGAGCTGGCGTAGACGAAATCGCAGAAACCTGTCCCACCTACCACGATTTTGGCTGACCTCACGATAGAATCGGAATGGTGTCGGAAAGGCCGTTGTAAGGCCAATCGGGACCAGAATCGTGGTAGGTTGGGGCCCGGCTTTACACACCGCTGCTCCCCATACTGTGTAGATTCTGAACCGCACCCTGTGCAGCATTATCGTAAAACTGGATGAGTTTTAGTCTTGGCTCCCGTATGCGACAACTGGAGTACTGATATCCAGGGCCCAAACTCCAGAATCTGGTTCTGATTTTATCCTAGCCCTGTCTACGCCTTTACATTACTAAAAATTATATTTATTTGCTTCTTGTTATTGTCGCAGCAAGTCACAGTTTTTTTTTGTTTTTTTTTAATTTCAGAAAAATATAGTACATTTACAGGTCGGTGCTACTCATTGGTAGGTCTTCCACCGGTGCTGTATCGCGTACATTTTTTTTTTTTTTTTTTTTAATCACGAAAATAACGACAAACAATTCGCCGTATTACACAGCGTTCTTCCATTGTAAACCGCTTACAGCACAGACGCAAGCACATTACAATACATACATACATTCGTCCTCCCCATTCACAAGACCCAACGTATCCCTAATTACCCCTTCTCTTTATAATTACCTTCATTTTAAATATAAATTACTCATTAAATTACCTATTCAATTGAATAATTGTTACCGACCGATTTTCAGATCGAGTCTGGTAGTTATTTATTACTTACTAACAAATTATAAAATCTTATTTAGTATTTCCTCAAACAATTCCCCTCCACATTCCCTTCTAATCTCACTATATATTAATGTTTCCCGCCGTATTTAAATTTGCATCATAGTACCTTCAGTCCCTACATTACAAAGATTTACTTAATTTTTCAAGACAACACCTTACATTCGCACTAATATTTCTGGGTCTTCAAACCGATTTCTTGATCGAGTTTGATTTCCCAGTGGTTTAACAACACATCATTTGTATCAGCAGTGGTACACCAATGACATCAAATGGGGAAGGAAAAAACATATATACAGGGTGACAGTGATGAAGTGTCGAGCTACTATGAGGAATTTACCACTCATATACAGACTGCTGCCTCTTGGTTACACATTTGAACTCTTTGATTGTGTTAATGCACTGTGATATTTACCTCCACGGCAGTGCTTCGGTCTGCTCGAGGAGGGGATATAGTCTGCGAGGTTTTCACTGCATCTATTCAAATATTAATATCTAAAGGTGTGGGAATAGCGTCATCCGTTTAATATCAACGCATAAAAGATGTTTTTGATCATTAACTGTCGTCGAGGCTCTATATAGACGTCGCTAAACACGTTGCCATGGTACTCGTAAGCCGCCACGGATCTGATGTCATCATCTGATTTGGACAGACGATCTACGTTACATGCTGGATCATTCAATTTAAACCGCCACACTGATCTGATAACCTTACTATGGCTAGGGGGAGACAATACACTAATCTGTGTGGATTATTCGGATATTGAGTGATCGCTGCCAGTGACTGGAAATTACGTCAAAACTTTGGGGTGCCTGTTACATCCTTAAATGTACTAAAACACACACAAATGTGAGAACCCGTAAATGAATTAAAATTTCAACCATATTTCCTATAAACTCCCTTAAATGTAATAACACCTTCCTTAAATGTAATAACCTTGTCAACCTTATTTGTAATAGATGCTTACAGAACTCCGTATGTCGGTTGTTACGGAAACTCCATGTTAAGCCTATGGGATTTTATATTAAGGGTAGGATAATTAGTAGAAACCGAACGAGAGTTAGACTTGACAATGTTTACTACACGAGGCGTAGCCGAGTGTAGTGAGGAGCAGAGTTCGGTTTCGAGGAGCAGAGTTCGGTTTCGTATTTATCCTACCCCATCTATGCTTTTGTATTACTGTTAAAAAGATAATTATTGAGTCAACGACCAACAGAACTTTTTTCATAGTAGCTGACATCCTGCTCTCTGATTGGTCAATATTGTTATTACACTAGTGGCATAAAAAACACTTTATGTCACGGCCTGCCACATAAAATTTCCCTATGTTAAGTCTATGGCGGTTTTTTATTAGGGGTAGGATAAATTGTTATACGGTGCACCTTGAAACATCGGCAGTGTGTTGCGTTTCCCATCAACAGGTTTCTGTGCTAATTCGGATATACAATAGATATAGAACAACTAACCATGCTTGTACATCCTACTACACTCGATGGGAATCGGTCTTATTCACGGATCTCAGCCAGGGGCCTCGTTCCGTAAAAATTGTCAATTTCCCATCTCGTTATGTATCATGTACAGCATGGTCTCTGATAGATTTGTCGGCTTCCACTGACCTTTTCTTTAAACCATTTTTGTCAGAAATAGGCAATTGGAATTCAAATAAGTCGCACTTTGTCGTCAATCGATTAAAGGCCGTTTTATTCTTTTGGGAATAGTGGGTTCATTAAAGACAAATGCTGGTAGATGGATCATTTCCAAATTCTATTGAGTTTTGCAAATAACTCAGGATAATATAAGTTCCATATATCAGCAATTAGAAAATGCAAACAAAATCTAGCATGTCACCATGCTAACTTCTATGGGAGGGCCATCTGAAAATGTAAGTGCTTAACTATTGGTGTCTATGGGAAAATGCAATATTTTGACTTTGTTGCTAAATAACACTGATGTTCTATTGCTATCTTCAAATAATTCTGGATTATGATAATTGGGAACATGTACAAATGAGAAATGCTAAGAAAATACAATGTCACCATGCTAATTTCTATGGGAAGGCCATCTGAAGAAGGTAGGTGCTTATCTATTCGTGTCTATGGGAAACTGCTATATTTTCATGAAACTGGATGGCAGCACCAGTGTTAATTGAGTAGAAACAGGGGGCGCTTTGATACCTACCCACATTTGTCTTTAAGAAATTGTCATACTTACACTTGACAATTTCTTGTCTTTTACTGCTGAAAGTCGTCAGGCGGTGCAAAATGCCAGAATCGCTACCTCGCCAGAAGCGTCTAGTGTAAATGCTGGGATACCGTTCATTGGTTGATATAACCCGGGTCCCGTACGACCACACCCACGACCATTACACGGAGGATCTACGACGGAGCCCGGGCCAATCTGTGCTAGAGCTGACAGATCTATCGGCCAAGTGTCACATCCGTGTGAGGAGATTGCCTGGCGTCTGCTGCAGTCCTTGCTCGCCAATAATCAGAGAATGGTGGCGAGTTACGGGATATGGACGACGCCTTCAGCCCCGACTATGGTCAGGGCCACACAGAAAGGGTGACTTGAAAAGGATGGTTTTGTAATCATGTTATCTACACCAAGATGGCGATGGATGACCTCGTTTGCCCATAGATCTAGCTCGTAGAGGAGGTTAGTGGTGAGGTGAGAGTGCGCAGGGATGGTGGGGTGAGAGGGCCTGGGACCTGTTTCACTAGTTTCGTGACATGTCTAGAAGGCGTCTGTGACACCATACAGACAGACTAGTTTTGTGACAACACAAGTAGCAGCCCTTACAACAAGACAGACACCAAACACGGTGTATCCTTTTTACTGGCGCTGGAGTGATCCCCATTACTAACTGCCTTTCAGCAAACAATCATTTAAATATAACTATATATAAACATAAAATTTGTCCTGTAAGTGTAACACCCTCGACTCGAACTAGGGCATACAAAGCTTTGACACAACATGCGACAATAGATGCGACATGCGTTATGAAACGTGACTTCGTTTTGTCCGTTCTTGCTTGCACTGTTGGTGCCGCTTCTCATGTCTGTCTAGCGATTTGTCATGAAACTATAGTGAAACAGATCCCTGGTGCTATGAGGTGTATTCTGAGGCATTCAGTATACAAACTAGGAGCAAATACTTTGTTCATCATTGATGAGTGAGCGTGTAGTTATAAATGAATAACAATTAAAAGGATCGGGTTACATTCAGTCTATGGATAGGTTTCTGTAGCCCACTTGCACCTAGTCAACTTGCTATTTCTGCAACTGCTTATTTAGGGTTCAAACACATCAAGCACCAGTAGGTCTTGAGGTATTTTGGTCTTGAGTGATTGGTCATGGTCAGATGGCCCTGAAACCTGGCTCCCTGCCCTACCTTTAATATCACAGTGAACAGCATGCAGATGTTGAGGGGATAGTTTTTATGCAGTACTCTGAAAGTCTGAATGGGACCCATCTAACTTCTAGGCGATGGATATAGGGCGTGCAAGCACGATCTAATATATAAAGAGTCCAGTATATTGATAGGACAGGTTACAAAAAATTTGGTGGATTTATTAGAAATAGATGTGAACGATGAATAGCTTATAGTCACTAATGTATACCTTCTTACCGAACCTTCCATTAATGATCATGTAATACTATTGGCATATTTTGATATTGAAAAAATATCAATTTGTTTGGAATACTTATCATGGCTCATGGGTTTCACAATATGCTCATTATAGATGTTCACTTGTCCACTAGAAATTTTCTGTTACTTATCTCATCTCTGTATAATAATTTCACTTATAAATATGTGCATTTATATCAAAATCATTATTACACTAGTTCTGAAAATGCTTCATCTAATTATATTGATACAATGATAATTATGGTTGCAAAGAACAGGAAAAAAATGGCATGTTTGTCTTTGATGAATAAGAGTGGAATTATATATAAAAAAAAGTAAAAAAAGTTTGGGTTTTATCCAGTTGATGGGTCATTGCTGGAACCCACTTGACACTTAGCCTACCAGTCAGTAATTAACCTGCCACTGTGCACCATTGTGTCAATGAGGGGCTTCTGGCTGACGTGATTGGTCACCTGGACACTCAGCCACTGGTTCTCTGCAGTTTACCAATGACACAGAGTTGGCACGCAGATAGTGAAGGGACTGTGTGCAGCACGCTGAAAATCAATATATCCTCTCCGTAATTTAAGCAGTTTATCTGAGTGTGTACCATGCTCAAAAATAAAGTAATAACAGCGTGTGATGAGAGATCCTACCACTGAAAAATGAATCTATTAATATTTTCTTCATGGCCTAACAAGAGAGCCACTTTAAAGAGTGGGGATAAATTTGAAATTACATATGGTAAAGACCTGACTATATGGCATATAGCCTATGATCCATGGGCGCCGCCATGACGCCCCCGAGTAGGTGTTCTTAACTAATGGAGGTGAAAAAGTAGGTGTTCTTCACTAATGGAGGTGGAAAAGAAGTGAGTGATAATAGGGAAGTGTCACAACTCTAGCCTTGCTCACATATGTATATAAAGTGTTCCATGTGGGAAATTTCATGTCTTGGGTGTCATCCTGCTCTGGGATGGGTGTAGAAAGTCAAAGGAACCACAGTAAAACATTGAAAGGCAGTTGAATTTCGTAACAACAAAGAGCCAGAATACAGGTTTTGTCCCCCGACTAGCTAGTGACTGCTTTACAAACTAACAATGGCTCTGTCCCCTATAAGAATGGCTCGACCCTCTCGACGAACTCTCCCTTTATTTATTCCATCACGCCACCTATGCCTTCCCATAATTTTCCCACACATCTACTCCTATTTCATCATATAATGTATTTTAGTTATTCATTGTGGTAAATTTAACCACCGGATCCTATTCCGAACTACAACCGCATGGCAGTGTGTCAGAAAGGCTTCATCCTGTTGGGAATTTGTTTTTAGTTATTTAGTTACAAATCTTATTAAACCATCAGCTTTTCTATTATGTAACAAAATATGTTCAATCAAATTTCTTTTACTTCATTTTAATGTCATAAGATTGAATTTTCAATTTGGTAAAATTAGTTTCTCAAGGTCCTTTGAAGAGGAGGTTCAACGGATATTCACTTGTATGAGTAGTATAAAAAGTGCAAAATAAGGACTCTAGAAATCAGAGTTGCCTCGCCTTTCATTTCCTTTATGAAATGAACCAAAGATGAAAATGAATGTCTTCGAGGAAACTGAACTTAATACGAGAAATAGAGAAAAGCTACTAATTAATAATCTAAATACTGAGACATTACAAAGGGGTAACAAACAAAGGAAACATCTTTCCGATAAAAATGCCGTATGAACTATAATCCACACGTGAAATATCACACGTGATCAAAAGATCTAACATATAACCGTCCTCCTTCCGTGAATGAATGATAAACTGTACGAGTCTTTATAATATTCAAAACATCCTTACTGTGGACAAAACGGTTGTCAATCTTATACTGCCTAACGCCATAGGCGGAAGGCAGCATAAAATCGACGACTAACCGAGAACGAGAACCATTTCGTCCACAGTAAGGTCATTGCTTATTGTTATCTCCATTAAATCGCTGAATAAAAACGCTATTTTAATGACTTATTAAGTGACAGTCACAGTAGGCACGAACATTATTATTATTGCACCCGTAGCAACAGGCAGTATTTGATAGACATTCGCAAACAGGTATATAATAATGTAACCTCCGCCTCATCAAATAATAACAAAAAGCACCCTAGAGATGTGTGTACAATGAAAGGTGATACCCAAAGAATACAACTAGGTAGAAGACCTCCGAAGAAAGCTCGATCATACTTTCGCCAGGATAAGGATGGCAAAATTATTATTAAGTCAGTATTTGGATAGATAAAAATATTCTTCTAAGTTAATAGCAAATATTAAAATTTAAAGAAAAAAACGAGAGCGAACCGAAAAGACCACAATTTAATGACAAGGTTGACTGAACTGTAATGATGTAGGGTTACATCAAGTTCATGTACTGTTGGAGAGTTTACCATTTTTATTGACACAAATAAATACCTGATGAAGTGTATTTAACATACACGAAACGTCGTGACAAACGCTGATACCACCATGTACACCAACTGTCATCTTGGCTGAATAATAACACCTTCAATTACAAACAACTGTGTCTGGTTTTTTGTGAGTTTTTCTCCATTTCACAAATAAATGTTTTTGCTCTTGCAAAAAAGATCAAATCAGCGACAATTGGTCGAATAATAAGGAAAATCAGAGGGAAACCGTTGGGATGTTTGAAAGAAAGAGCGTTGGAAAAGATTTTATCGGTATCTTTGTTGCTTTTTCGTTATTTTAAATTTATCTTTAGATTCAAGCAAGACTAGTTCTGCCTTGGGACAGTTCTTCGGTCGGCGTTCCGATACGTCTTGATTTCAGCAATGTAGAGTTAAAGGGCTGTACAACATCTTACCCCTGATAGGCTTAACATTGAGTCACTTTAGCGTGCAGTTAAGTGTTATTTATTGCACGAGGGTAACAAAAAAAGAATTGACCAATCAGCGGCCAGAACGTAAACGACGTCACACTAATGCAGCCTATGAAATGTTGACGACTTATCGTCTTACTTGGCAATACGGCAGCCGCAAATTTCACTCGCTCTAGCAACTTGGAGGAAACTAAAATGGTTAAATAATATGCCAAAGTCGTGGAAATGGGGTGGGGTAAATACTTAACTGAACTCAAGTTAGTAGTGTTAGTTTTATCGCACTACGGTCAGGTTGGCTACTCACTGCGCTTGGCTTACGCCTCGCGAAGTAGCGCAACCTGCACGTCGTCCAATAAACGCCTGGCCAAAGCCCTGGCGTCCACCTACTGCGATAGAAATTTAGACCTACCGATATGGCCCCGATAACAAAGAAAAAAAATATCGGAGACATATCGGAAAGGTGAAATATTGTAGACATATGTCTAGACATGCCAGTCCACCATGCAGTGTATGGGGTTTTTATCGGTGTCTAATGGCAGAAACGTGGTCAACTGCCCCGATATTAGGTGACCTTCCGACGCGATTTTGATTTTTTATCGGGAGGTGCATCATAGACCATATCGGAGCCATATCGTAGTAGGTGGACGCCGGGCCTTACACTACTAACTCTAGTTCTCGTACTAATTATCGTCTGGTTTCAGATACCAGCGGGAGTACGTTCCGGGTAGCTGACGTAGTAATATCCGAGCGCATGCGATGATATTGCACAGAATCAACTCCGGGAAGCATATGACCGCTTTTATCTGAAGCCATTATCAACCTTTTTCCAGATCGGTGGCGTTTTGACATTAGTTCGTTTTAAATCACACTATTTTTCTATATGCACTTTTTTTCCGTAAAGATGAATTCACCAGTGGGATTCACGTACATCACAGGGTTCAAAATCTCATGAGATTCTGTTCCGTTTTAGGAGTTGATGTCGCCAACAATCGCAGGGGGAAAGATGCCTCAGGGAAATGAAATGCTACAACTTAGACGAAGAAACTGTGTTCGAGTACAGAATCTCAGCAGGATTTGTCTCATATAAACACCCTGTGAGGCACATGAATCCCATCGTGTGAATCCCACTTTATCGCCACCGGAGCATATACCATATCAGTATGCTCCAGGTCTGCCATACATACTCTCTATGTCTTTTCTATGGACACTTTGTATTGGGTGGATGATAAAGGTTTAGAGAAGAAACCAACTAGTTTTGGTCAAAGTCGCCGTTCTCCAGAAGTTTGATGCGGAGTGATATGAACGAGGCGACAACCTAGTGATTATCACATAGCATTCAAACGAGTTGGAGAACAACAACTTTGACCAAAAGGAATTGCTTTCTGTATTTATCTCACCCCAGTTTACCCTAAAATAATGGACAACACACAGGATATAGACCATGAAGAACGGACTGCAATACTGGTAGGGGCATGGAGAACGAGTTCCCAATGTTAAGCCTATGGGACAAAAATACCAGGGATGAGGTAATGGTATTTCCGACCTGTTCTGAGTCCATATGGAGCTACAGAACAGTAAATCTAGTCTATCCTCGGTCTGGTATTGAGTGCCAGACCTTATCACGACGATGAAGATTGGTTAAATGCAGCATGTCTAGCCACCCCATGGCTTAAGTCAATCTTAGAAATGCTGTCAACAATTTGAACATGGATTTCTCGGTCCCGAACTTACTACTGTAGTAGAGGTGTAACGGTTCAACGGCTTTTATTGGCTGGTAATGCAGAGCGTATTACAGGCAGCTGGACTTAATACTGTGGGGAGTATTAGGATGAGAGATGGATGCTGATTGGCTATGAGGATCACGTGGGAGGTATTAGTTCTTATAAAGTTGTCAGTAAATCACTGGTCATGCATCGTAACACTACACGTATTTCTGCTCTGGAGCTCAATTTTTGTAACAGAAATGACGAAAGGTTCACAGAGTTTGTGTTTTTTATGATATTTATTTAGACTGTATGGTACTCAGTCCGAAGATTGGTCTCAACAGACCTCCAGTTTACGACATTACTATATACCCATGCCGTACATACTGTAAATACGCACTGTTTCGCCACATAACGTAAAATACCGTACTGAGCAGTCGTCCGTATGGCAAAATACGGAACCCTTCTGCGTACATGTCATTTAAAATATTATTTAGAATCTTATTTATTAGCAAAATCAAATTGATTATTTTATTGGTTTTGGGTATAGTGAATATAAAACGACCCATCATGCTTATACAAGCTACAAACTAGATGATAATTTATGGTTCGTACTGAACTCGGCGTTAAACGCCTCGCTCCGTACAAACCGTGAATTACCATCTCGTTTTGTATCTTGTACAGCATAGTCAGATCGTTTTATATGAATACTTCTAGTTATGTAATAAGGCCACCACTGACTTACTTTGTCAGTGACCGACAGAATCAAAACGCTTTGGTTTCAATGGTGAGGCTCAAAAACCTATAAAAGCTGGAGAAAATAAGCTTAAAAGCGGGCGTCCACCAACCACGACAAGGCTACGACAATGGGTTCCCGACAAGGTCCACGACAGGCCTACGATTGGAAGGCCTGTCATAGCCTTGTCGTGGTTGGTGGACCCTAGTTCCCGACAAGAGGCTACGACAAGGCCATGACAGGCTGCGACATGAAGCTTATCGGGGGCCTGTCGGGCGCCTTCCGACAAGGTTATGACAAAATTGAACATGCTCGATTTTTGCCACGACTGGAGCCTTGTCATGGAGTGTTGTGGTTTCCTCGATATCACTGTCGTAGTGTGTCGGGACCATGGACACCTTTTTTACGGGAACCAGCAACGTCTACGACACGCCCCGACACAGCTGTCTTAAAGCCCCTCTTCTCATGACAAGGCTGCGACAAGGCGCCGATAGGAACTTTCTTGTCGGCTCTTGTCATAGCCTTGTCGTGGTTGGTAGACGCACGCCTATACACTGCACCCTCACCGATTATTTGATACCGATGCACAGTCAGTGGCGTCACTGACAGACGTTATAAGCCATTTTCCACAGGCCGATTATTCAGCACCGATCTGCAATGAGGAACTCAGTCATTGGTGCGGTTTTCTTCGGCCAATGAAAGTGGCCCTTTACAGTTTCACATAATCGCCTGCGTGATGACTATTTTTTATATTTTTTCAAGTAAAGATAGACAATATCACTGCGCGAAAACCACCATTTTATTCATATATATACGCCATCCCGGAAGTGCATGTATTGGATGAATATTGACTTGTTTTCATGTATATACGCCAAGGGCTTATATACGGATGCGTCTTGGCTGTATATCACACCAGGCGTATACGAGAGGAAATATCCTATGCCCCCACCACCTCCGGCACGTTTGTGTTGGTAGAAGTATAGATGTCCTCAGTGGGAAACCCTCCTCCCGCCGCCCCCCTGCCACCCCCAGCCACCTCCCGCCACCTCCCGCCACCTCCCGCCACCCTCTCTCAGTGAAGCCCTGTCCCGCCCCCCCCCCCCTTAAATTCGCAGTGGCTCCCACCCAAACCAAGGCCTATAAACAATTATCATGTTTATTGTATTTCATATTTTACTTATCATAATTGACCTATATTCTAACTGTCAATTATCATATACTTACCTTCATATTACCTTATCATTAATATGCTCGTCCAGTAAGGTCGACATAATTTTATTACTATTATTGCATAAAATTAAACAAAATTTTATTCTCCCAAGCCACTGCTTGTCTCTTTCATCCGGGGGTAGGGTAATGATGTGTGGATGCAGCCGCGGGGAGGGCCGCCTCCCCCCGCCGCAACGTGGACGCTTATTTATCACCCATCTAATACAAAGTGCCCATAGAAAACACATAGAGAGTTTGTATGGACATACCCGGTGCATACGGAAATGTTGTATGCTCCGGGTGGCGCATACGGGAAAAAAAGTGCGTGCGGAAAAATTGTTCATAACTGGTTTCAGATAAAAGCTGTTGTACCCTCCTCGGAGTTGACTCTGCGCAATATCCTCGCATACGCTCGGATATTACTACGCGTCAACTCCTCGGAGCATACGGCCGCTTGTATCTGAAACCAGTCAATATTGTGTATATACGCCTACAGATGAGGCGTATACACGCATGGAATAGTACGACTTGTATACGCAAAAGCATACCTATATACGCCGGGTGCATTCATATGTAAAATGGTGGTGTTCGTGCAGTGTTTGCAATCGCGTTAATGGGCGTTTCTCCTTGCAGTGTCCCAACAGTACAAGGACATAACATGACAGGTCAGGACATTGCAGAAGTTGTAAATAAGCGGATAATGAAATGATGTAGGATGATCATGCCAATCTCACAGCAGAGTCAGCCCTGTTCAGATGATGGAATATGATAGACGTAATTAATGTAATAAACCTGTACAAAGCTCAAAACATTTCATACACTCACCGATTCAAATGACGTTTATGATCCAATAGGCAGATGTCTCATATATCTATGATTGTCTTGGTCAGAGCGTGCTCCAAAAGAAAAGGATATCTTCCTTACAGTAGATGGGAATATCAGGATAATTATATCAGAAGGTTATGATATATTTTAATTTGGTGGTCTTACAACGATTGACTCCTAGATGTAGGATATTATGATCCACTTTCTCGGAATTAAAGTGAAACTATTGACATTTATATAGAAAGATATAAGTGGGAATTTAGATGGTAGTGAGTTATCTCGATGTGAACATTACAAGTATTTAGGAGTAGAAATTGACAGCTAAAGCCATGATAAAGAACATAAGTGGACAATTATTTAAATTTTCGAAGTTACGCCACAGTTTAACAGATGAAGCTGCAAAGCTTGTGTATACTGCCAACGTTATATCACTTTTTGAGTACTGCTCTTTTGTGTTTGACAGCATGGAGTACCATTATAAATCGACATTAGAAAAATTGCATCATCGGGGTCTTCGCATTGCTTACGGAAGGCCTACTAGAAAGATCTCTATCAAGCAACTGCACGAAGCATGTGGAGTCAGACCTCTAGTCCATCGGCGAAAACGACAACTATTGATACTCATGTACAGGAATCGCACAAACCATGAATGGTTAGACACTAGGATTAGACGAAGCCGAACTGATAGTAAAACTCTGTTTGTAATCAAAATGACAAGGACTGCCACGGTATCGAAATCGCCCTATTATCGTGGGGCCAACCTTTGGAACAATCTGCCTGCAGACCTACACTACTTGAACACCGTTGATGAGTTCAAAGATGCTATAGATTCGCTAATCGGACAATGATGTATCATGTATTATTATAAACGAGGACTCGACACTGTATCTGAAAAATTCGGCTTGTCCGAGAGATGCTTTACTTAAATTTGAAAAAAAACAAAAACTCCCTAGGAAAAATCGGGTCCCGATTTCCGAAATAAATCGGGGACCGATATCACCTAACCATGTTATACAAGTTATAAAATGAGATGGGAATTTAGGTCCGTACAGAAGAAGGTATTAATCACCCACCTAATACAAAGTGTCCATAGAAAACACATGGGCAACATGTATCTACATACCCGGAGCATCAAATATGTTGTATGCTCTGGGTTGCAAAAGCCGGATCATATGTAAAAATAGTGCGTACCTAAGTGAACCAATCGGTATGCAGCAGTCGCTCAAGCTGTACGCCTCGTTTTCTGCATCAATATCGGTATGCAACTTCTCCGCAAAAGGTCAATGATAAATAAACTCAATGGTAATTCATGCTTCGCACAGAACTCGGCAAAATACACAATATTGACAATATTAAGATACAGGCGATTGTACGCCCGAGGAGTCGACTTAAAGTAATGTCCGAGCACATGCAAGGATATTGTACAGAGTCAATGCTGAAGAGTATGTATACAACCGCTTTTACCTGAAACCAGGCTATGTTGAATTTATCATCCATCATTTCCTGACAAGTGAGATACTGATATTAGATCATTTATCTTTCCGGATGCAATATTTTTTCCGTTTGCGTTCTTCAGAGCATACATCATATCCGTATGCGCCAGGTATGTCCATGCACACTCCCTATGTGTTTGCTATGAACACTTTGTATTAGGTGGATAATGATACATTTTTTCCGGTAAATCAGTAAAGATCGGCGGAAATCGGGTCCGATTTTTCGGATGGGAAACATTGTTTCCATAGGATAATAACAAATATTACATTCGTATTCACCCCCGCCCAGAAGCAACCTTTGCTCTGACGTCCTAAAGCCCCCAATCAAGGTCTATTCTATGACAAGAAGGTTCGAGGGAGAATAATTGCCTATTGCTAGCTCATCACTCTGTGCATAGATCTAAAAACACATGTCCTCGAAGCCACGGAAAGAGCCGCGGCAGGAAGGAGTCGCTGCTCAATTAGCTCGCACTCAGGCGTGTGTCTCCTTCATCATTCCCCTTTTCCCTTTCACTACGCAGCCAGCAGCCTTCGATATGGCCACCGCCCACGCTCACGACCGCCCCCGACCGTTCACGAATACCCCCGACTACCCCCGACCTTCGATATGGCCATCGCCCACGCTCACGACCGCCCCCGACCGTTCACGAATACCCCCGACTACCCCCGACCTTCGATATGACCATCGCCCACGCTCACGACCGCCCCCGACCGTCCACGAATAACCCCGATTGCCTGCGACCGTTCCCGACTACCCCCGACCTTCGATATGGCTACCGCCCACGCTCACGACTGCCCCCGACCGTTCACGAATGCACCCGACTGCCTGCGATTGTGCACGACTACCCCCGACCGCCTACGACTGTTTGCGACTACCCCGGACCGTCTATGACTGTTCGCGACTACCCCCGACTGCCTGCTACTGTTTACGACTACCCCTGAACGCCTGCAACCGTTCACGAATACCCCCGACTGCCTACGACTGTTCACGCCTACCCCCGACCGCCTACGACCATTCACAACTACCCCCGACCGCCTGCGACTGCCCACGACTGCTCACAACGTCCTGCGACTGCCCACGACCGTTCACTACTGCCCACGACCGATCACGACTGCCCACGACCACCCCCGATTACCTACGACTGTTCACGATTGCTTGCTAGTTCCAGGTGATGGCCTACGACTGCCAACGACTTCTTAAAATTATCAACGACCGTTCACGACTGCCCACGACAGATCAAGACTGCCTGCGACCGTCCTCGACTACCCCTGACCGCCTGTGACCGTTCACGACTACCCCCGACGTCCAGGTCGTCCGTTATGTCTTTGATTGTTCGATATGTTTTATCGTCCACCCCTCTCATAAGATCTCACACTCTCTAGGTCGTATTCTGTACCCTCACTACGCCCTATGGAGAAGAATTCTTAAGGAACTAGGCTTAAAGCCTTGAGAATCCACTGGCCTGCCTCCCATGCTAAAAGACGCACATCAATGCAACCAAAAGATTTCTATAATCTCAAAGATGGGAATACTGTGTGCCAGTGGATTCTCAAGGCTATAAGCCCCTAGGGGGGGGGAGGCTGAGGTAAGATGATTTCAGGAGTTAACTAAGAGCTTGAACAGGGCCATTATATAGCAGACCCAGACTGCCCATACACAGAAATGGTGTTTGAAAGTAAAATCTATTAGAAAAACGGTAAAAGAAAACCAGCATAAAGCAGGGTTTATTATGTGTAATTAATCAATCACATTTTATAAAGCTTTTATAAAATAAATTGGTAATATTAGATTGTATTTTTCATATAATACAGACTTGGATGGTTAATGGAAAATGAAATATGCTACCAGTAGTGTCCGCAAGTGGCAGAGATCGGAACTATTGGATAGTGGTGTAAATACAACAGAATCAGGCGTATATATAAATCAGGCGTATATATGAATCAGGCGCCTACAGATAAGGCGTATACACACGGGGAATAGGACGACTTTGTATACGCAAAAGCATACCTATATACGCCGGGCATATACATATATAAAGTGGTTAGTTTCGCGCAGTGTTGTGTGTGTATGTCTATCAAATACTTATAGACTTAACATATTGTATAATATATAAAATGAACAATGACAAAGAACCAGAGAGTCAAATGACCTGTGCATGGAACTGAATGACACAAAATAGTTCGATGTAGATCACATTCCAACTATTGGAATGGATTAACTGTTCACTAATTGTTTCTTGAACATTGTTTTCGTCCTGTTGACTGAAATGTACGGGGAAGAACGCCTATGGGCGATTGTACTACGTCTATTATACCTGAATAAAAAAAAAAAAAATAAAAAATACTGACCACAGCTAGGGGTGCAGTAATAACAATGTTCGCGCCCGCTGTGACTCCCATTTCATACGTCATCAAAATGGCTTTTTTCTATTGATTTGAGGTATGTAATAATAAGCAGATGTCCTGACTGTTGAGTATTATTTTAGTAGACTGGCTTCAGTCCCTGTCTCCCATGCCCACCGCTCATCACTTGGGCCTATCAGGCGTTAGGGGCATTCCAAATGTTGCAAAGTAGTTTGATTTTTTAATTATGTCCATAATCAAAGAAATGAGCAAGTCTAGCGTTTCAGGTGTCAGGCAGTATGAAATCGACGACTGACCTCGAACGAGATCCATTTCGTCCACAGTAAGGACGTGTCCTGATACTACCGCCAGCTGCCCCTCGTTTCAGCCGGCGCCCACGCCATCGCTCGTCGTATTACTTCGCGTCAATTACACGGAATATACGCCCGCGCAGAAAAAAGTCATATCAATAATGTCAATATATCCAATAGATTTCTGTTATAATCCCTTTTATCGCATGGGAGTACAATGTAAATCCTTCCATCCATTTCAAGCGGAATTGCCAAGAAGTGAATATAATCAAATCAAGTCAACTGCTCTCTATGCCAGGTCTAATCTGAAAAACTTATTTTCTTCAATTCTTTATTCCTTTTTCCAGCGTAGCATATAAACTAAAAATCAAAAATTGGTGATTATCCTGACATATTTCACGTATCAGTATCCAATATCATCACAAATTCAATCGGTATAGCAAGCCCCTATACTGACCAATCAAACAGCGTATGAAGACTATAGCAACAAATGGTTTGTTCATCATTGCTGAATGAGCTTGAAATGATAAGGTTTATGGTTTATCCAGTATGTTGGGTTCATATTCAGAAACCCACTAGGCAATTGCAACCAGCGGATCCCGACAAAAATGCCTCTGTAGAGTCCAAAATATATTTCAATCATAAGGCGGACAACACAGGATGTACTTTCGGGTGTACTAATATTTGCACCATGGCGTAGACACCAGTAAAGACCGTGTTTACTGGTGTTTTCTTATACATACGCCCGTATTGGACGCCGGCGTAAACGGCGTAGACGACATGTTTGTCGTGTATCTACGTAATGGCTGTATTGGGCGTGCGACATAGACAGTGCAACAATGTGACATGCCCGTCAGCACAGACGTAGCAACAATATAAAAGACAGAAAATAAACCTACAGTCACCCGAAAAGTGGAATTCACACGGTGGGATTCATGTACCCCACAGGGTACAAAATCTCATGAGAATTTGGTCCTTTTTAGGGGTAAATGTCGCCAACAATTGAAAAGGGAAAATAAGTCTCAGGGAAATTGAACCCTACAATTTAGGCGAAGAAATTGAGTTCAAGCACAGAATCTCAGCAGGATTTGCCTTAGACAAATACCCCGTGAGGCACATGAATTCCATCGCTTAAAGACAAATGCGGGTAGGTATCGAAACGCCCCCTGGTTTAACACTGGTGCTGCCATCTGGGGCCATGAAAATATAGTAGTTTCTAATAGACACCAATAGATAAGCACTTACCTTCTTCAGATGGCCTTCCCATAGAAATCAGCGTGGTGACATAGTATTTTTTTAGCATTTTTCATTTGTACATATTTCTAACTATCATAATCCAGAATTATTTGAAGAACATCAGTGTCATTTAGCAACAAAGTAAAAATATTGCATTTCCCCATAGACACCAAAAGTTAGGCACTTACATTTTCAGATGGCCCTCCCATAGAAGTTAGCATGGTGACATGCAATTTCTTTTCATTTTATATTTGCTGATATATAGAACTTATATTATCCTGAGTTATTTGCAAATCTCAATAGAATTTGTCTTTAAGCACATTACCAGGGACCTGTTTCACTAGTTTTGTGACATGTCTAGATGGTGTGACATGTCTAGATGGTGTCTAGATGGCGTGTCCGGTTTCATAAGAACTGGACATTAGACTTCATTCTTGCTTGCACTGTTGGTGCCGCTTTTCATGTCTGTCTCACAATTTTGTCACGAAACTAGTGAAACAGGTCCATGACGTGTAGATTTGTCTAATTCCTATGTTTGGGGTCTGTCTTTTCCTAAGGGCAGCTACTTGTGTTGTCACAAAACCAGACAACCCAATCTGTCTGTATGGTGTCACAGACATAACTAGTGAAACAGGTCCCAGATAACAGACTCCTTACACCAACACTGACCTTGCCTTGTATTTTCTGTGTACTGCTCTGCCACCATCACCTGTCACCTGTCACCCAGCTAGCGACGTTGGAAGTCATCAACAACATCCTTCACCTTTCAGCTGGAGACACGCCTAGCGAGAAACGCAGCGATTTCCAGAACCGCCTACACAAAATGGCGAGTATGAAGGCTATTATTTGCCTAAAGCCAAAGACACACCAAGCGAAAAACGCAGCGAGTTCTGTAATCGCCAACACAAAATGGTGCGTGTGTGTGTGCGATATTGTTTCATAGTAACATTTCCCACCAATTCAGAGATTCAATGGAACCATGGTGAAGCATTGAAAGGCAGTTGAATTTCATAAGAACAAAGAGCCATAATATAGATCTGTCCACCCAAGGGGCCTGCCATACTGCTAACCACCTAGTGACTGCTTCATGAGCTAGCAATGGCTCTGTCCCCTATATCTCCCACCGATAATGTAGCATCTCTGATGCAATAATCAGGTGAAATATGAAATATTAGCTCACATATATATACGCCATTTTGTGTTGGCGATTCCGGAAATCGCCGCATTACTCGCTTGGTCTGTCTCCAGCATAAAGCTCGATACAAATCAAGCGAGAAATGCAGCTGTTATTCAATATTTCACCTGATTATTTCTTCTGAGATGCTAAATTATCCTTGGGAGATATTACTATGATATAATATCTCACATACACGCCATTTTGTGTTTCTCATTCTTCTTGCCTCCGGCGTTTGGCAGCATAACTGAGTGTTTCCCATGCTCAAAAAGCATGGATACAGATTAACTAAAAATGATGAACTGACGGAACAAGTTTCGTGTTAAGTTGTTCTCTGTTACTCCTTTTTCTCAAGATGCCTGTCAGGCTCAATGGCCATAAAAGACCCAACTTAATCGTCCACATCAAAACATCTTCCTTTAAATTTAACTAAGCTGTCCATTTTAATAATACCTGAAATGCTTTGGAAACGTTCATCTTCACAGCTAAGAAGTTTGTGAAGAGAGTTGTATTGAGACAACTTGGATTGCATCTATTGAAGCGTGTGGTGTCATGGCATGTTATGCGGATTTACTTCACCGTTTCCAGATGTTTAAACTAGACGACTTAAAACGTTACGACTGGCTGTAGATCGTCTAGCCAAGAGTCGTCTGGTGCTCGATTACGCAATGTTGGCTACAATATTCATATAGTCGTCGGCGTCAAATCATCTGTATAATCGCCAGGTGGTGCCAAATCTAACGTAATCGGACGATCTGTGGTTATTACTCATTTTTTCGTTAACACTAGATGATTTCTTGGCATTTACTGATGGAAATCGTAAGGTAGTGCTTATTTCAAGAATCGTCGCATATAATCGTTTAGTGTAAACGCTAGGAATGGCTCCTGACAAATATATTGATACCAAATATCAGCTGACACAACCGGTATTCCTCTACCCCATAATATCTATCGTACGCTGTTTGTATGGATGCCTTTATATTGGTTAGTAGAGGGAGATTTTGATATCATGATGTAGAAAGTAAAGGAGTTTTTTTATTCATCAAGTAGAATAGGAAAGAGATTTTGTATTGCAGTTAAACAGAAAGGAATGAGGTTCTTTACGATTGAGTAAAAAGATATTTTTCTATTATTAAGTGGACATTTTTCTATTATTAAATAGAAAGGAAAGAAGGGACTAATCATCCAAGTAAAAGGGGATTTTATCAAATCTTTTCACAATACTTGCATCATCACACATTATTGTAGACCTTAGCTAAAATTCCTGAAGTGATCAATAATAGAACTAAGAGTGATACATATAGCCTCTGCGAACTCATGTCTTGCTGCTTCTTCGTGCAAAGCTGTTGGAAATAAAATAAGTTAAACCTAAATCTAACGCTGGCTGACACTAAGATAATCATGTTTTCTCTATTGGCGACAGAGGCCTAGACTCCAGGTCAGCTTGGGAATAAAAGCCGTTTACAGGAAAAGAAGTTTGCCCTTCGTACTTTATAGCATCCGATGTGCTATAGCCGGGAGCCCATCTGTCTTTGGAAGTACCTGAGGTGAGCTTTTCTGAACTCTAAAACGAATTTACATAATTCAATACAAATGTCTCTCTCCGAGAGGCACAGTGTTTAGAGTGAGTGGGTTAGGTTCTCACAGATATAAAAAATAATGAGCCAGACCCTCGAAACTCTCCAGTTGTCTACGTTCTTGTAGAAACATATTGTCGAGAGCCAGCTTGATATATTTCGGTGGATATTTTCACCCAAGAAGAACACTCCTAAATCATTTATTAAATATGATATATTAATTCTCTATATATTATATATGTCCTATTCAGAAATTAGAAAGTTAGGCTTCACTCATGTGTAGGCGCATCCCTCCCAGAAGCCCCTGCCCCATGGAACCACCCCCTTCTCTAGAAATGAATAATTAGTTGAAACCAAACGAGTTAGCCTTGTCAATGTTTATGCCACGATGGGCAGGTTGTGTATTACTACACGAGGCGTTAGCCAAGTGTAGTGAGAAGCAGACTGACCAGAGTGGTATAACCATTGAGAAGGCTAACTCGAGTTCGGTTTAGTATTTATCATACCCCATCTCACCGATATACAGAGAAAATTTTGTAATTATCCATGTTAGTACCGTGTTGACACTCATTGGAGGATGTCCACATTTATCAATGCTGCCGGGTCTACTTTCATTATCTCGTCCCTGATTGATCCGTGTTTTTTATTCACCTCGGTGCATAAATAACACTTTATTCAACGCTCCGTCAAATACATTGAGTCAATGTTAAACCTATGGCGTTTTTTTATTAAGGGTAGTATAAAAATCAAGATCCGATTGTCCTCGGCAGGCTTTTGCCTGTGTACCTACAATCTACCACACGACTCCCTGAGTTCCTCTGTGAACACTTATCCTAGCTACAATCGTGAATTACTCTGATAGACACAACTTTATAATATGCTACAGAAATGTAGTGCTAAGGATTATCTCCCCCCTGGCATCTTTTTCCCCATAGACTTAACATTGGGAACTCGGACTCAACGCCCATGGAGTATTGTAAAAAAAAAGAAAAATAAGGGACTCAATGGGCAATGATGTCTCAAATCTTGGACAATTAGTCAGTGATGGGGGTGAGATAATATCTAAACCACACTCGATCCATAGCTGCTGAAAAAGAACAATTCATTTTGGTTTGATACATAAGTTCACTCAGCTTTGCCTCATGGCATATTTTCAGTGGCTATGAATTTCGATGCAGTTTCTTCTTATTCTCCCAGCTTCAACATGGAGTTCCTCTTCTCAGATATAAAGATAGCTAATGCCTTCTTTAAAAAGGAGGGGATAGAGTTTCCGCCACAAACGGATAAGCGCAGCGCTCGTAAGTTCAGTGCAGTAAGGTTAGGCAGTGTTACGCTTACCCCCAACGCGTCAAACGGTCCACTCCCCTCCTGCAGGTGCTTTTACGTGAGAACGTACGCGGACCTTCAAGTTTACATGCCTCTCGCTAGAATCTCTACACCTAATTTCCCAATTTAAAATTCTTAAATCACGTACCTAAACACAGAAAACCTACTTTTAAAAACATGGATGTTTATTCTTCCTGCTCTATTATACACCTGTGAACATTGTTGTCATACTTAGTGACCTCTGCTCTCTATATCGGAAAATCGTGAACGGCCTACTGTGCCTATACTGGCTCCAGTCCCTGCATCCTATGGCTACCCTCCTCGCTTGGATACAGGTTTGATTCATATGCCAGTCAGAGAAGGATACAACTTTATTGTGATTGTGTTTAATCATTTAAGGAATGTTCATAATCAAAGACTTAAGCAAGCCTAAACTGTGCCGTACATTGTTATACGGACCAGTCTATGTGCCAAAATAAGACTTTGAATGGCGATTAAAAGCAAATTCTTATGAATTTCAAGGTTTCTAATGAGGGAAATCACAACTGTGACTCAAAAATCACCCCTCCTCACTAACGGCATCGGGGCAAGTATTTGCAGATCCGTGAGTTTGTAACATTTCACAGATTAAACGCACTGTTCACAGAGCAGCTCACAGAGCAGCTCACAGAGCAGCTCACAGAGCAGCTCACAGAGCAGCTCACAGAGCAGCTCACAGAGCAGCTCACAGAGCAGCTCACAGAGCAACTCACAGAGCAACTCACAGGGCAGCTCACAGAGCAGCTCACAGGGCAGCTCACAGGGCAGCTCACAGGGCAGCTCACAGGGCAGCTCACAGAGCAGCTCACAGCGCAGCTCACAGAGCAGCTCACAGAGCAGCTCACAGAGCAGCTCACAGAGCAGCTCACAGAGCAGCTCACAGAGCAGCTCACAGAGCAGCTCACAGAGCAGCTCACAGAGCAGCTCACAGAGCAGCTCACAGGGCAGCTCACAGAGCAGCTCACAGGGCAGCTCACAGGGCAGCTCACAGGGCAGCTCACAGGGCAGCTCACAGGGCAGCTCAAAGAACAGCTCATAGGGCAGCTCACAGAGCAGTTCACAGGGCAGCTCACAGGGCAGCTCACAGGGCAGCTCACAGGGCAGTTCACAGAGCAGCTCACAGAGCAGCTCACAGAGCAGCTCACAGAGCAGCTCACAGGGCAGCTCACAGGGCAGCTCACAGGGCAGCTCACAGGGCAGCTCACAGGGCAGCTCACAGAGCAGCTCACAGAACAGTACCCATCTCAGCATATGAAAGTTGAACCAGGTCAATGCCTGCTGAAATACAACTGCCTCTGGGCTTAGTGAGTTATATTTGGCGAGTTTAGCAGTCCGGGAACAGCAGGAATATTAGCGGCAGTTTCCTGTGGGCACAGCCCCATTAGCCACGCTACAATTATATACAGAATCCATGTTTTATCACAGACTACATGGAGGGAAGGCGACTGTGGGCGAATGCACAAAATACAAAGTAAGTTTGCAATGAATCTTTGATGTACGCTTATAATAACCCTGTTCATATATCATATATATTTTTATTACCAACCAAATACAAAGTCTCCATAGGAAATGTATAGAGCACCTGGAATTCACTACCCGGAGATTCTGGCATGTCAGAATCTCCGAGGGGAGATTCCAGAAACAATGGTCTGATTTCATAATGAGGTCAGATTATTATTATGCATAAGTTTCTTGAATATTATTTCCACATTGATTATACATTATCAGTCATAATAAGCTGATTCACCATCAGAAACCACTGTCAGAAAACGTTTTGCATACTAAAAACACAGGAAAATAGCAAACTCCGTGTCTAAGATGAGTGCCCAGCTGACCATGACCAATCACTCCAGACCTAAGCACCTTATTGACCCATTGGTGCAGTGTGAGGTGTCAGAAATACTGCTTCTGGAGGCTATATGTGGTAAAATGAATTTTTGGGGTATTATTTAATTGATTTGGGGTCAAAGTATAGGAAAATGATGGGGTTCAAATTTTCTAACCCCTGATCACCCCTCCAATTCCAACACCCTGACCTAACCATCTGCTCTGATAATCATGAATCTATTTTAATCTTGCTGTCTTTTTTTGAGTATTTTGACGATGCTTATTACATTTAAGACATTTTCAAAGTGACAGGAAACACATTTCATGGACTTTCTGTCGTTTTTCTGGCGGTCGTTTCCTTAGTGATCCCTCAAATCTGCCCTTGGGTTTAGTAGCTCTGCTGATTTGCACAAACTTGCTGCCTTTTCTTAGGTTTTTAATGAAGCTGAGTTCATTTATGACACTTTCAAAGTATCAGGAAGTTACTCTTACTGATTTTTCTGTTTCTCTCCCAGCACTTTTTTATATACCAAATTTTACAACTTCTTTTTCTGTAAATGATTAATCAATTTTTAAATTAGGAGCTGCATTCTCCCAATAGCAGACCACTCTCCCTTCTTACTAGAAGGCAGTACATGTAGACTATAAAGTGGAGTAGAGCGTTGTATCTATGAGAGTATTAGGGTAGCCTTAGGGAAAGAGGCGGTTGAAGACAGATTACATGTTAGTAATGAGAGACTCCAAGAAAGATGTGCCATAATGAAACCTAGGGAACCCAGGTTGATGCTCTTAATGGGTATCATAAGAAAGCTACACAACATGAATATTTTAGGAACAAATCCCATCATGGAGACCGAATCACTCGATCAAGAGAAAAACATGACATCAAATTGCCTCGCCCAAAAAAAGTAGAAATTTCTAAAATCAGCTATAAATGGAGCACCTTCTCGCAAATTTCGCAAAAAGCTTAGTATAGCAAATCGAGCAAAGTAGTCTGTCAAGAATCTCCAGGAAATGTAAGAAACTTTATTGGTAATTAGTGAAATTAATACTGACTTATTTTGGAAATTCGAATTACTGCAATCTGCATATTTGAGCAAATCGAGAAACATTATTACCTTATCGGAAGGAATTCAGATCAAAAGACACATGTTCTGAGGTCTTTTATGTGCATCTAAAAGCCCGTTTCCAATCGCCGATTATTCGGCAAGAAATCTGCCGTCAGGTACCACCGATTAATATTTTTGGTAAACCGATGCCAGATCAGAGAATGGAAACGAGACATACGTTGTGTACCAAGGCCAACGCCGACAGAATTCTCACACACTGACAGAATCAAAATGCTTTGATTTTGTTGGCGATCCCCAATGTTTTACTGTGAATATTAGATCGGTATGGACCAAGGAAATGCAATAGATAAGATGCATAACTGCACACTGCCTGATTATTTGATACCGATGAATAGTCGGTGGCACTATCGACATACTTTTAAGGTAACTAAAGGAATCGGTGTCATTTTAGTCGGCCAATGATAACAAGCTTTAAATGTCAATTTCCATTTGCCAATGAAAACGGCAATGATTAATCGAGTTCCCTTAAAAGTGTGTTGGTGGTGCCACAGACTGCATGTCGGTGTCTAAAAGTCGGTCCTGCATTAAATAGGTTCCTACCGATTTAACATTCATGCTGAAACCTTGAGCCACACCAATGAAGTCAAAGCTTTTTGAATTTTTCGCCAAATTAATCAGTGGCATTTCAAATACCAGGCCGTTTCCGATCACCGATATGGCGTTGGTGTATTAGAATAATTGATCAGTGGTTCCCAACTGTAAATCAGTGCCGATTAATGGGCCAGTGGAAAATTATTTTTATAGAGGAAACCTATGATAGTTTAGGGTCTGAACTCATATCCCATCGGGTTTGAATCGCATAGTGTGATGTATGTATTAAGAATATTACAGGGTGCCTCCTAACAGGTCCTCACTCCAGATAGTGGTTAAAGTGGGATTCACACGGAGAGACTCATGTACTTAAGACTAGAGTACTTTACATTTTTTCCCAGTCTCCGATAATTTTCCCTTTGTCCAATAATCTCAGAGCAGAATGCTTAAATTGAGCTTTCTCTAGGGAAAATGGCGGATCTGATTCACATGGAAGGACAAATCCGGTACATAGTCTCCCTTTCAGAAAGTATATAGTCTCTGGCTTGCAGCTTTTTCCCGTGTGAATGCGTTCCTGGAGACTCAAGTACCTATGTTCAGGGTACATAGTCTCTAGCGCAGGGCCTCCTTCTGTATGAACCTGTGAAAACACACCCCACTGACACTAAGGGGCCTTCATTATCAGCGAGAGGTACGCCAGTCTCTCCAAAGTCCCCGAAATACTTTAAACAGGTTTAAGTGGGATTCACACGATGGGACAAATGGACCTGAGACTGGTGTACTTCACACCTTTGGACGAGTCGGCTACTATTTCCAGCTGGGTACAACGTTTCACAGATTGGAGTGTGCTACAGTCTCAGGGTAAAATGGCGGATTCAATTCACATTGGAAGACAGTCACACACTCAGGGTACTTCCACGTGTGAATAGGTGTAATTTTGAGACCACTGTGACTCACAGATTGGGGTAGAACATGTGAAATATATTTGTCTCACCAAAATGCCCCTCTAAATTTTAAACCTGTTTAAGTTAAAGTCAAAATATCATGGGATTCTGTTCCTTGTTAGGGGTAAAAGTTGTCTCAACAAAAGGGAACTCTGTCACTCACACGAGGAGATTGTGTTCCAGTACCGAATCTCAACAGCGTTTGTCTCAGACAAACGGCCTGTGAAGTACATGAAGCCCACCGTGTGAATGCCACTTTAAAATCCAAATTGCTAGAGACTATGTACCATGGCAGGGAAAATTGACGCTGACCACTTTCCCTGCCCCCCCCCCCCACTTAGTCTCAGGGAATTGAGTCTTAGGGGTGTCACACAAGGAGATTATGTACTGGCAAATAATTCCAGGAAAATTGTCTCAGACAAACCCTGCAGAAAGTACATGAGTCTCGTGTGAATCCCACTTAAGGCTGTTTGCACTGCCACCCCCAGTGTTTGAACCATCCCCTGTCTTCGTTTGGACTGACCCCCGATAGGGTATATAAGGAGCAGATGCCCATTCAGAACTGTCATATATGGACTGGGTACTAGGGGACTTGGTTTTCCTAGTTTCAGGAGCTGACAATAATGCAACTCCATAGGAACCGCATGCTTATTTAGTACGCATACGGCGCCCCATAGCAGCTGAACAGCTGAGCGACACACACAGTCGACAGCGCCAATGAAATCACACGCAGCGTGTCATGTGACACACTGGACCAATGAAACGACAGGAATCTGGGTATTCAGGTCAAGGCGCGGGAATTTCACCCGCTCCGCTTCCCTTTTCTCTCTATCCGTGGTCGCAATAGCGGTAGGATTGGACGTGTTATTTGCTAAGCCTTGTGAATACACATAGCCCATTCAGAACTGACTTTGAACCCAGACACCGAGGTGTCAACATCTCCAAGCTGCTCAGCATTACCACCACTACAGTGAGGAGGCTAGAAGACCATAGGACACTAGGCTACAGAGGCCTTTACTGAGGATTGGGCTTCTCTCCACAAGCTGCTATCACCCCAGCACTGGAGGAACATAGATTGATGACTGCTACCACCATCACTGCACGAAAACCACTATAACGCCATTGCGATAACGCACATATCGGCTGTATCGTGCCTTGTTTATACTTGTATACACCTCTTATACGCGTCTACGTTTCGGGTGTCTACGAGACAGTTTCCATATGTAGACGCGCGCGACTTGGCTGTCTTTCACGCCTGGCGTATTTAGGATAAAATATACTCTGCGCAATATATATACGCCAGGCGTATATATATGATACAAACAAAAAAATTGCGACCCGCAGCCCGCCCCGTCCTGTGGGTGTTGGTAGAGGTTGCACCAACACTTACCCACCACCCGCCACCTACCAACCCCACCCCCTCCCGCCCCCCCGACACCCCACCACCCCACCACCCTACATTCACTCTACCCACAGTGAAGCCCTGGAACACGAGCCCTGGTACATGGAGGTCCTCTGTCTTCACACATTACCTGAGTTTTGTCTCTGGGCGGGCGGGAGCATATAGGTGTGAAAGCGGCGGGTGTCAGAGCGGCAGGTGTCAAAGCGGCATCGGCAGCAGATGTGTGGAAGCACTTGGGGTGGTAGGTTGATATCTGACCAGACCTTGTGTTATATATACAGTACCCAAGGTATGACTTCAGAAGAGTGGTGTTTTGAAAAACTTTAAAAACTTTAAAAAAATGGTTTAAAAAACAAAAAATGCTTGGTTTATTATATGTGTTTAATGAAGAGATAATAGATGGGGTTTTAGAACAATTTTATAATCACAATTGATAATATAACATTGGATTGATACATATACCAAGGACTTAATAACTAATGGTAAATGAAATATGCTACCACTGATGTCCCCAAGTGGCAGAGGTCGGAATTATTGGATAGTGGCGTAAATAAACAGAATCAGGCGTATATATGACGTATATATAAGACCGCACCTTGGACATGTATATACGCCACTAGATAAGGCGTCTACGAGACGGATAACAGGTCTAACTTCTAGACACAAAATCCTACTGTTAGACGCGTTTCGTATACATATGTAAAGCGGTAAGTTTCGTGCAGTGCATATTCTACTGCTTTGGATCATCTATATCCACAAGTCAAGGAGACAATGGACAATAACTGAAAGTGTTAGACTATGGAATTGAATGTGATTGTATGTTGATGAGAATTGTTATGCAACTGTATATATTGTTATAATATATATTATAAATACATATCTGTGTAGGGCTATCTGTCTTCTTCATTAAGTATAGAGGATATTCTGAATTCTTTTTTCTGGGTTAGCTAGTCTATAAGATTAGGCCTTAGCTACTGTATGTGACAATAGTAATTCACAAGGCAAAGCCACATGAATTATGTAGCGATTCAAATGAGATGGGGATCAAGCTCTGACCGTAAACTTGAATAGTTTTCTGAATTTATCTCACCCTTCTCATTGACTAATGGGCAACCTTTGTGACATAATTCACCGTTGAGTAATTTTTTTCTAGATACTCAAGGGGCATTGGATACAAGTTCCCAATGTTAGGTCTATGGGGGAAAATACCAGGGGTGAGATAAATGAGAGGATTGTTTATGGTTGGAATAGGGCGGCTTCGTGACCAACGAGCAAGTGGCTGTCTTTGCTGGGCTACCCAGGCTCTGGGGGTTAATTTATTCAATGGAACTATACAGAACTCGACCATGATTGGTCCAGATGATCATACATGTGATCGATTTTCCTTTTTCTCATTGGCTGAAAACTTAGAAATAGAGCAGCAGGGACAATTTTTTATCTGAACAGAAATAGGTCCCCTACCCCACCGGGTAGGACCTAATTTGAGGTTTTCTTCTTCTCCAATGAGAGAGAGAACTGGGAAAAGTTTTTGAAATTATAAATGAGAGGGTTGATCGCGAAGGGAGACTGCATCTCGGCTGAGGAGGAGGAGGTTCTTGGCAAACACGATTACACCGGTTCACAGTGTGTCTCCCCCACCTTCTTGTGTTCCCTATCACCACCATCCTTCCGCGTGAATAAATGTCAGACTCCACGACGAGGCCTCGCCACATTATTCAATTAAGATCGAATTTAAATGCTAGTCACTCTAAATTATTCTGAATACAGATTCAAACGTTTTCACTCTGGCTGCAAACCTGTACGCGGATCGACTGCTTTGTATGAGACCTGACTTATTGGACATACGCAATATTAACTGGTTTCAGATACAAGCGGTCGTGATATCCGAGGACTAGACGCGTAGTAATATCCGAGTGAATGCGAGGATATTACGTAGAATCTAGCCTGATGAGATGACGACCGCTTTTATCTGAAACCAGTTGATATTTTCTCTATTATTATATACCTGTGGTAGTATATCCTACACATACGGCCCGCTCCTACCCATGTCATCTTTATATCCGTACGACACCTAGGTGACGTACGGGGTATGTATGTGGCGTATGGGGCATGTACGGCGGCGAAATCCAAAAACTCCCCCAGAAGCAAGGTTAAAAATCGGATATTCTAAGGTATATAATAATAGAGAAACAGGCTGACTGTCTCCGTACGGATAAAATACGCGGTAAAATCGGCGATCAGATGAACCGATGCCGGAGGCAGAGGTTCATCTGATCGCCGATTTTACCGCGTATTTCATCCGTACGGAAACAGTAAGCCTGTTTCTCTATATTATTCAGCGTTGAAAATATGAATTACCAAAGAAAAGACAAAATAATCGCCGATCTTGTTACGCACTTCTCTGCACACAAGGGACCTTTTCCTCGTTATTTCCCGGAGACTGTGTTGTGTCAGCTACGAGGAGAATGCAACCACGGAGGTCAAAATCATGGTAATATTGAATTTATTATTCACCATTCCCAATATAAGTTATCAAAGGAAAGACGAATTAGCCGCCGATATTGTCATACATTATTTGCACGCTAGCGGCTCTCTTTTCTCCGTATTCTCCTAGGAGAATAAGAAGAAATATAGCCTACCGTATTCTATTCGTTAGCTATTTGAAATTTCTATAGGTTTAGTATGGAGACTCCGTATAAGGTGGATGATAAAACATATTGAGCACAATAATCTTCATGATGAGAGCAAAGGAATTGCTGATATTTGTGAAAAGGATACGACTTAATCATAAGATCGTTCATGTATATTATACTACAGTATGTAACAGATATCTACTGTATTTCAGATCAAATGATCCTGTTAAACATCTGAAACGCCATTTATGTTGTGCTGATATGTCTGTCTGTCTGGTTTTGTAGACGTTTTGCTCCGTCTAATGTTAGCTCTGCCGCCGTGGCTGTCATTTTTTCTTTGTGTGTATGGTACTCCATGGAGAAACGCCAGTTATTCTGGTGAAGCTGATGTCGTTATATAAATGTTTTTTCAATAAACCAATTTTTTTTTAATTGTATAGGGAAAAATAGTCCCTTTGTGCTTTTGAGCAAAAATAGTCCCTATTGATGCACCCTTTAATATGGCAATTCCTGTGTTTAATCATTTATTGGAGAACATGGATAATAAACACAACAATCGATGGTTTTGTGGACAGGCGGTTCTGTAAAGCACTCGAGGTTGACATCAGAATACACTTCACCCTCTCGAGGTTTAGGGTCGCCATTCTACAAAACCATTGATAATTGTCTATGAAACAGCTCCCATCCCGATATATGCTGATTGGCCTTGCAATTCTATCGTAAAACTAGATGAGTTCTAATCTTGGCCACCGTATGCCACGACTGGAGTGGAATGCGGTGACCATGATTAAAACGAATCAAGTTTTGATTTTATCCTACCCTGTCTCCTCGATTTTGGAATATTACGTGATAACAATTCTGTATGCCACTAGTGGCATATAAAACTCTGTATGCCAGTCAGTGTGGCATACGGACACTCAATGTTAAGCCTATGGGATTTTATATTAGGGGTAGGGTAATATATTGTTTTGTATACACTAGTAAAGATTTATGGATAAACCATGCAATATTTCCTGAACTAAAGTATATTCTAATATCAAAATACTGCCTGAAATCTGCTTGCATTGATGCAATTTTTCAACATTCTGAAAAGGCCAGTAATTCTGATTCATAGCTATGGCGTAGCCATGTTGGAGTCATATCGTAAGCAGTGGGTACCCAGTATGATATGGACAATTTATTTAAATAAAATACCCGGAAACAATCAAAGATTCCTACTATAGGATGATGCTTAAATACTCTTTGCGAGATGAACGATGACATATGAAAAAATATGTATTGATTGCCAACTAGTCGTCTAGTTTTGATTAGCTATTGTAGCCTGTTTTTTCTCTTGAAAGATACAATATACATAACAGATGAATAATTTCGATATGTAAATTCATGTAAATGCGGAGGGTGTGTATTTAGGATATCATTACACTAGACAGTGTTGAACAATGTGAGCTCTGACGTTTGTAGGTTCCTGATATGCAAGACAACAAAGCTAGAAGCCAAGGCTTAATCCAACATTATCTGGTAAGCATATTTGAATTAATTTTATTCACAATCAATACAAGAGGTCCCTGCTTAGATGGAGTTTACCCCTACCGATGTATGACCCATCATGGAATATGGTACCGCTGACCGATTTCCGAGCATACATAGCATATAAAACCTACCTTACAGCATATAAAACCTACATGTATAACATGTATAACCAAGTAATTATATAGAACGTCCTGACCATGCTGTACAATTCACAGAACGAGATGGTAATTTACAGTTTGTACGGACCGAGGCGTTTACATCAGACCATCGAGGTCTGTGAATTGTACATTATGGCTGGACATTATATATTTACTATATACCCGAAATTGTTAAAAAAATCATTAATTTCAGTTAGTTTAACAACCAATATCTTAATAAACGTGTATGGCAAGGTGGTCCGTATTTTAGTGTACGGACCGGTGGTCCGTACAGTATTTTTACATTATGCTGTGTTTATGCTGTGTATTTACAGTATATATACGGCATGGGTATCTAGTACACACAAATGCGCTCTAGCAGCTTAAATCTATTTGGGAATTTCTCTATGAAGGAGAGAAGTCAGTATTATTAGGTATATAGGAATATACATTCCCTACAGGTCTAGCATGTATAACCTACACATGCTGGTCTGTGAGTTTGTATTAACTAAACTACGTGGCAAGTCTGTTTATCAACTGTATAACCTTCATGTATAACACATATATCATATATAACCTACATGTATAACATATAATCTTCATGCATAACACCTATAGCATGTATAACCTTCATTTATCCTACCCCTCATATAAATCTCCATGGACTTAACACGGTGTAACTGTATGACACGGTTATGGCATAAAATATTTATATGCCACTGGTGACATATGCAGTTAAAAATATGTAACAGGGTAGGATAAAATCTAAACATCACGAAATTTCATATAATTGTTTACATGCCATTCATTGTCTTCCACTTTAGATATCACTCAGCTCCACTTCGTGATATCATGCCGCGAAGACAACACATTCAATAAGTATAACCTACATTTATAACATCTATAACACATATAACCTACTCTTACCCCTCGCCGCTCTCCATGCAGTATTTATATTGTTTGTCACCATGTGCCGTACATACTGGGCAGGCCATTATATATTCAATGAACATGAGGTACATGAAAGCAGAGTGACTGTGGGATTACACATTGAAGTTACTTTGTATTTATAAGATACACTCCCAGGACCCCTGTTTCGATACAGAATCGAAATATACATTGACAATATTTTTCTCTGAACCTTTGAAATATCATCGACAGCTTAATGCATTTCCCACACAGACTAGTGAAGCTAGCTATATTTCAACAGCAAATGCATCTGAGAGTAATTCCTGAGTAATAGCCCAGAGGCTTAATACGAGTTCATAAGCGATCAATAAAATATCATTTCAGAGAGAGAGAAAATTAGTTGCCATATGATGTATACATATAGGAGACTGTTATAGCTGTGAACAATATGAATCACTATAATGCTGCCTGGGATATTCTGAAATAACTGTATTGATCTTAATAGGACAATATTCGCATATTGCAATTTCTGTTATTATCCACCTAATAGAAAGTGTCCTTAAAACACATAGCGAGTGTGTATGGACATAAACGGCGCACACTGAAAAATAGTGCGTACCTAGTAATAACTAAAATGAACTAATATCGTATATATCTGACAGGAAAGGTGCATAATAAATACAATATAGACTGGTCTCAAATGAAAGCAGTTGTATGCTCCTCGGAGTTCACTCTGCGTGATAGCATATGTGAATGTGAGATAATATTACATATTTATATCTCCCACAGATAATTTAGCATCTCAGAAGCAATAATCAGGTGAAATATGATATTATAACTCACATATATGCGCCATTTTGTGTTGGCGATCCCAGAAATCGCTGCCTTTCTTGTTTGGTGTGTCTCAAGCTTTAAAGCCAATGCCCATCTACCATTTTTACCGAGTTTGTCGGCGACAAACGGGCGGTAATTTGTCTCAGGCAACCCATCCTAACGGAGTCGGTAGATGTAGGACAGCTAGGCAAGGCTTTCCACCGATTAGTGAACCACCGCCTTCAGAGGTCCTTTTGTCGCTGACAAGTTGTGGTTTCAATGTTCCAAAATCGGTGGGGATCAGTTTATCAACATGTTGATAAATGTAGTCGGGATGTCGGGAAAGGAGGGTTGATAGGTTGACCGACGCAGTAAATACAGTAATCGCTTGGTGAGGCTTGTAGGGGGTGCCACACTCGGTTTCTTTGGTTTTTGCCCTCCCCTAGTGATTAGTGGACCATACACCGATTTCATCAGTGTGCGGGTCGAGCAAGGGGTTACGTAATTTGCCTGCGACAAGGTGACCGACTCGTATACGATTTGGGAACTAATCGTTCATACCGAAATCGGTAGATGGACATCAGGCATTAGGCTATTTGATTAAGAAAAAGAATAAGAATGGACAATGCTAAAAGCTCCTTCTAGACTCTTAGATAAAGTTCAATAAAAAAAACTTTGGGAAGTGTCCTTTAATTATCTGAATTGTCAGACCGGCAGTGTTTCTACTGCTGCCGGCCCACGGCGATGCATGCACCTGCCCCGGTGTAGATCAATAGGAAATGGCCAGTTCCTGTACACAATGGTTTCCCCGATACCAACATGTTGACAACCTGCCGTTCTCAGGCCAAGTTTACACCTGCCGCCGGAAAACTAACCGATATTATGTCGCCTTTATGTGGTGGCACTTCCAACAACAGAAATGGTTTCTCCCCCGCCTTATGCAATTTAGCAGAACCCACAGTTTTTGGGGTTTTTTTTATTTAAGAGAGGAAACTACAGGCAGTCTGCTGGTTGCTGGTTTTGCATGCTTTTTCTCGGGCAAGTACATTCTCAGGTTACAGTGAACAATTCAGATGATTTCTACACCCTCCAACGAAATCAAAATAATCTGTGTTCGTCTTCATCTCCACCATGGAGTTGTCCCATTACCTTAATTCCATATAAGGAATACAGCAGACCGAGTAGCCAATGACTGCATTCGCAGCAAACCCCGACCTTCACCCTGACCTCCTTACATAATATTTTCTAGCGCCTTGGGACAGCTCTGCAGTCGAGAGTTGACCTCAAATCTTAGGGGCCACAACCACCCTCTTTTACTCGAAAGATGTATCGACAGCATTAATGTACAGTGCAGATCACCGATTGTCTGCCACCGACAGGTCACAAGGAGAACAACTGGCTGACTTTTGTAAAGGGCGCATATTATCAGTGGGTTTTAGTCGGCAGGGGGAAATGCCATAATACATAGAAAGTTATTGAGGGTGCTCATGGAGAGAATATCTCTACTAATAATCGGTAACTATTTTAGTGGTTGACGTGTATACACCTGACGATTTTTATTTGTAGACAGACTTTTTCTTATAACTAGGAGCAAAAAGTATGTTCATCATAGATGAATGAGCGTGCAATTTTAAACGAATAACAAATAAAAGGTTTGAGTTAGATTTAGCCTATGGATAGTTTTCTACAACCCACTTGCACCCAGTCAACTTGCCATTTCTCTACCTGCCTGAGTCTAGGGTCAAAACATATCAAGCAACAGTGGGTCAATCAGGTATTTCGGTCTTGAGTGATTAGTCATGGTCAGCTGGGCACAGCTCTAAGACCCTGAGACACTGGCTCCCTGCTCTGTTCTCACTATCACAGTGAACAGCATGCAGATAGTAAAGGGATGGTTTCTGGAAGCACATTGAAAGTTCAATGTGACCACTCTAACTCTGACTCTAACCCTGACTCTAACCTCTAGATGACGTATTTAGCGCGTGCAAGCACGCTCTAAAAAACTGGGTTAATTTTGTCATTGGGCGAAATCGTTGATCAGTGATGGCTATTAATGATCGCTTGATTTTAGAACCAGAAATTGTGAGCCATGTTAGAAATGTTCATATTTACACCTGCCGATATTTCATCAGCAATTTGAAATAATCTCTAATCCGCTTAAATGAATAATGGGTCGCAAACAAATCGTCAGGTAAATGCGACGTTTCCACCTGCCGATTATTACCATCGATTACTGAATTTCGCATCGCTGACCGATTATTTGCCGTTTTGAGTGAAATATCGGCAAGTGGAAACGAAAATTATTGGTGGAATGAAATTTGAACTTAATCATTGGTTGACAACCAATTCGTATGAACCAGACCCTTGGGAGTGATCTCTTTTTATCAAGAAGAAGCACGATAGTAATCGGTGCAAATAATTGGTGTCCCGCCCCCCCCCCCCCCCCCCCCGAGACACAACGGCTATTTTCGGAAAACATCTTTGTGGAATCTAGTATCAAAATATGCCTAAAATTAAACAACCACCAACGGACAAATTAAATCCAGGTTGATTTTGTCATTTATGGGACATGACTGTTTAAATCCTGACTTAATAGAAAGCACTGAGGTATTTGTTAGTGAATGTTTATTTTTCCTGAATCCCGGCATAAGGTCGTCCTCTTGGGAAGTAGGTGATTCGTCACTGAGAGCACTGCATCACAGACGCCACCTGGTGGACATCTGTTCTGGGATATGTATATTCAAATTCTCTACAAAACGCTCGGCGAATATTAGGAACCAATCCTTCAAAGATACAAATGGAAGATGGTGCCAGTGCTAAGATCCACACAAAACATTGGCGGTTCTGAATGTTGTTCCTCTATATTTCCACTTGCAAACTAACATTCTTATGGCCTGTTTCCATGTGCAGACATGCTCCTGGTACTAATTCCAGAATGGATGTATGTCCTGTTTTCGTCATTTTCTTGTAATGTCGTCTTAATTGTAAAATCGAGAAGGGAAGTGGATTTTCCCCACAAAAAGTTTATGGGCAGCCAGTCATATGGACAGAAATGTCATGTTTTTCATGGAATTAAGGTTCTGCTTAAACGATTATAATCATTGAAATTATGCATGTGTGATTTTATCATTCCAGGAATTTTGTGCGGCGTTGGAGAGCACACTTGTAGCCACAACGAGGGATTGAACACATGTCAAAACCAATGGGAGTACAGAATAGAATTGAACTTTGTATCGTAAACTTGTCAATGAATAAAAAAGAGCGCTGCTCATTATAAAAAAAAAAAAAAAATTGTCAAAAGATGGACGGTAGGTGGTAACCATCGGTAAACATAATCGCCGATTATAAAATTTCTTCTTTATTTTGTAGGCTGGTAGGTATAGCCGCTATAACACTCTCCCTCGGATATTGTGGATTTCCGCTGCCGATTATGACCACCGATTATTGCATTTACCTCCGCCGACCGATTATGTGATGCTTTTTGGGCAATAGTCGTCAGGTGGAAAAAATAGGGAACCAATGACCGACTTTTGAGGCCACCGTCGAAACAAAACTAGGGAGGTGTTTTATAGACAAGGTGTTGCATAGACCTGTTGGGTTGAGATGATCACTGATGGTCTAATACCTATTTGGAAATAGCTTTGTCATACATGTGGAGGTAAGATAATTCGACTGTGCAACGGAAACGGTCACTATCCACGATCGTCACTACTGTAAAACACCTCCCAGGTCGTTGACCACCTTCAACGTCATTTCTCACTGCCACCGATCTCTATGTTAATTGACGGAGCGTTAATATTCAGTCTGGTCTGATGCTTTATCCCACCCCTAATATAAAATCCCATAGGCTTAACATTGAGATTCCGTATGCCACGCTGACTGGCATACGGAGTTTTATATGCCACTAGTGGCATACCAAATTATTATCACATAATATTCCAAAATCGAGGAGACGGGTAGGATAAAATCAAAACCTGATTCGTTTTAATCTTGGCCACCACATGCCACTCCTGGAGTTTTGGCTCCAGACTTCACTCGGCCTCGCCTCATGACGTCACTATGCCAAACTCCAGTCGTGGCATACGGTGGCTAAGATTAAAACTCATCCAGTTTTACGATAAAACATATTGAATGATCAGTGCACATGGAACACATAATCAGTCATCAGGCGGAAACAGAGTGTGTACTTTGGGGTCAACGATTGTTAGTACAGACAAATTCTCAAGAAGGACCACGGACCGATTCTTTTTCAGGGTACATATAATCTGTAGATTTTTTGTTGGAAGGTGGAAACACCATATAATATAGAAATTGTGGGAATGCCACAAAAGAAATCCAAATTATTCGGAAGTTTTACCGAAATCGGAACATATTATAGATCCGTCACTGAGCTATTTAATTTTACTTTCCACGTGGAGGTTTCTGGGTAGCCCCTATAAAGATTGGTTGGTGTGGCCAACAAATTTACCGGGAGCCAAAACTCTACAAGTGAAATGGACTTTATGAGGCAGCTCGCATTTCCACCCTCCTCCGAATGCGCTAGAAGCAAGAGGAGAGGGCCATCTGACGCTGCAACCTAGCCTACTCATTACAATAAGAGGACACGGCCATATGATAGCGGTACGCTCTGATAGCAGCGTGTACGCTACTACATACTCATTACAGTAAGAGGGGACCCCCACCTACCACGATAGGCCACGACATGCTTCCTGATCGCTACGATTTGAAATGGCGAAATCGTGACCTATCAGGAGGTCCCCGAATCGTAGACCTCTGTCGTGATCCAATCAGTGAATCATACGCGCTGACCACGATATCTTCCCGATAGGCTACGATACCCAACGACAGGCTACGAAATTTCCAACATGTTGGAATTTATCGGGACCTCTACGATTGGCGTTTTCATCGCAGCCTATCGTGACCTGTCGTGGACTGAATCGCAGAAACCTGTCCCACCTACCACGATTTTTGCTGACCTCACACTAGAATCGGAATGGTGTCGGGAAGGCCGTCGTAAGGCCAATCGGGACCAGAATCGTGGTAGGTGGAGGCAGGCTTTTAGGATTCCACCGAGCCACCGATCTAACGATCAGATCTCCGATACCTATTTCGGACCGTATCATAATGATCGTACAAGCGGACTTTCGCGGTGGAAAAGGCACATATATATGTCTAAGTTTTTTGTTGGTTTTTTTTTGTGTTTTTTTTAAAGTCTTTTATTTATACTGGGTTCAACGCTCAGCCTCTTCTGAGGCTGGTTTACATGCATTGCCAGTTTCATGGCCTCTTGTTACATACAAAAATAAGTTGACGTAGGTATAATGTTGCTGTGCAATCTATGGCCATCACGAATGCGTAGTATACGCCAACCATGTTCACCTATGTGTTGTTTTGCTTAAGGCCCGGCGTCCACCTACTACGATAGAATCGTAGACCTCCCGATATGGCACCGATACAAAATGTCAAAATCGGTGCCATATCGGGAAGGTGCAAAATCGTAGACATATGTCTACACATGCCAATTCACCACGCATTGTATGGGGTTTTTATCGGTGTCTAATCGCAGAAACGTGGTCAACTGCCCCGATATCAGGTAACCTTCCGACACGATTTGATTTTTTATCGGGAGGTGCATCGTAGACCATATCGGTGCCATATCGTAGTAGGTGGACGCTGGGCTTTAGTCATATAGGAACTTCCGGTTTTGCCCGCTTGGCGTTTCCCATGTATGCCATTAATCAGCACTATTAAAGAAGTCTCTTTGTCGACAAGAAGGTCTTCTGTCCATGTTTACAACACTATGTACTGTGCAGTCAAAGGTCCACTGCTGAGGATAGTTTCAACACCCAAGGGCGCACACATTAATTCGTGATTTTTTTGATTTTTTAAAATAATTTTTCTTTATTGACAATCTCTTTCACCCGTTAAGGGTGCTTTACAAAGCGACAACAATCCTGAAACCAACAGTCTTTTCAACAGACACCAACTGAGCACCATTAACTACTCTCCAAGAAGGATAAATGGCAACATGACTATCAAACAAGACAGCCCCTGTGGACTACACTACAACACCACATTATACAATTATCGCCACCTACAACATGATGGAAATCTTATCTACAGACCATCTACAATACCCTAAACGTATTCAACAACTCATTAAGTACTTAACCTCAAATGAGTAAATTTAAGGACTCAACAAGTACCTTAAACCCGGCCCCCACCTACCACGATTCCGGTCCCGATTGGCCTTACGACGGCCTTCCCGACACCATTCCGATTCTATCGTGAGGTCAACCAAAATCGTGGTAGGTGGGACAGGTTTCTGCGATTCCGTCTACGACAGCTCACGATAGGCTGCGATTGAAAACGCCAATCGTAGAGGTCCCGATAACTTCCAACATGTTGGAAATTTTGTAGACTGTCGTAGCCTATTGGAGGTGATTTAACAGGAAAAAACCTCTTGTGGATGAAATAATTAGCGGAAAATTATGAAATTCTGGAATTAGGTAGGGCGCATATAGATATATAATCGATGTAAATATGATATTATTCCATGAAGTATAAGTGTCTGAAAATAATAGTATCATATTCGAATTATTATTCTACCACAGTTATATTGTTCAATTTGATTGTTTTAGTGTTTGAAAATAATATCATAATATATTGTAAATAGATTTAGAAAAAATTTCGGATTCATTAAATGTTTCCAAAATTATAGTATATATCAATATTAAAATCATGCCTGAGATCTACTGTGAATCACCAATTGAATCGTGAGCCAATCGTGACCATGGTTTATGTTTTGGTCCCCCCAAGGCGTTTCTACGCTCTACGATTTCAACAATTTGAAACAATCGGGGACCTCCCGATAGGTCGCGATTTGGGCATTTCAAATCGTAGCTATCGGGAAGTGTGTCGTAGACCATCGTGGTAGGTGGACGCCAGGCCTTAGTATAAAAATCATTGACAGGTTAACCTTGAAAAAGACTATGTAATGGTCGAAACGTTGGTTCTGCAATCTGAAATAAATGCCTAGATTAATTTGATACCAAAGTGGGTGTACTGTTTTTAGCTTTTATAATGTTCTTCCTCAAATCCCTTGAGGAGGGGAATAAGGGTCCATTAGCTGCATACCCTGGGTACAAACTGATCATGCTGTACATGCTATAATATGCCCACTAGACGAATTTTGGTTCGAAAGGCCTTGAAACCCAGGGTTTATGTGGATCAGCTTAAGTCAACTTAAGACTTGATGGACGGCTAATATTGTTCTAGCAAACGAGTATCATAAAACGATAACCCATGTACAAGGCACAGAAAAGGGTCTTCATACACGATCCTAGATTACCAAACAGGACCCAGGATCGTACTACATCTTGCATGATTACTCGATACCTAGCAAGTCAACCAAATCGTGACAAATCTCGCTTGTGTGCTGGTGTAACACCCCCTTTAGATAACTGATTGTGAATCGTGTTGCTCTGTTTCCATTTGCCAATTTAGCTACTGAGCGACTTTAGAACACCTCGGATGCAATTCATCCCAGACAAACGCTGGGAAATCAGCAAACGTCAAATACTGGAACATGGATCGGTTGCTGACTTTTCTTATTTTCATGTTTTCATTTGCCGATATCTGGAGAGAGAGAGAAAAAAGTGGGGAAAGGTTGAAGGTCTGTCAGTGGTGGTTGATTATTTCTAGGAACCCAAAAATAAAGGTGGAAATAGGAATCTATATACAGCAGGATATATAAAGCCTTGGGGTTGTTTTATAGTCCTGATGATCGTTAATAGGGAACGTAAACAGCGAACGTTTTGAAATTATCACTATCAGTGATCAAATCAACAGTGATCATCACAACCCAACAGTGATCGGGTCTATGCAACGCAATGAAGTGATGATTACTAAAATGGTCTCCAAAGTGCTCACTATTTTTCCAAAATCCCTAAGAAAAGTCTGACTGTCTATAAAACATCACCCCAGTCTTTGGAAGCTTGGTTTCGGGCCAATCGGTTACTGTCAGCTGCATACAAGGATTCTATTTCCAACAAGGGGCCATCTATAAACTATGTAAGCAACATTTCTGAAAATTTCTTACCCCAGCCACCCCTTTCTCAATCTTGTACGCGTTATAACAAGCAAGGAGCATACGCACATTTTTGTTCATTTTGAGCCTACTTTAAGGATGGCCTCTAATTGTTCTTGAGTCTGAGGATGTGCCTCTTTGTATCTGGCTCCTATTGCCTTGTACTTATTCATGAGCCTGTCAGAGGAAGAGTGCATACTGCACATCATGCATTTCGTCCTGAATTATACAGTAAAACCCCGCTTTTAAGGGACATCCCGCGTTCTAATGCATATTGAATGTTTACTAGAGACTTCGTCACTACAGACTATGACCTGTTTTATTAGAGCGTGCTTGCACGCGCTAAATACATCATCTAGAGGTTAGAGTGGTCACATTGAACTTTCAGTGTGCTTCGAAAAAATTATCCCTTTACTATCTGCATGCTATTCACTATGATAGTGAGAACAGAGCAGGGAGCCAGTGTCTCAGGGTCTTAGAGGTGTGCCCAGCTGACCATGACCAATCACTCAAGACCAAAATACCTCAAGACCCAACGGTTCTTGATATGTTTGGATCCTAGATAGGCAGTTGCAGAAATAGCAAGTTGACTGGGTACAAAGTGGGTTACAGAGAACTATCCATAGACTGAATCTAACCCAAACTTTTTAATTGTTATTCATTTATAATTGCACGCTCATTCATCTATGATGAATATCCTATTTGCTTCTAGTTCTAAATTATGTATGGACTTTCTTGTCCACATACACTTGGAGGAACGCGGCAAGGACAAAGTCACCAGGGCTGTCAAAATATGATTGACTTACAAATATGACAGCCATGGCCCAGAGTATGTTACAAATAAAAGAGAACCCCTACATCTCTGTCTCCGTTCTGTTCCTACGAATGTAGTTTGCTCTGGTGGCCAGTGTAAATCCTGCGCTGCTCTTTCGTCCCTCCCTAGCGGATTATCAGGGAACCATTGTAAACTCGTATATTTGGTATGACAGTGGACAGATGGGCTACCATTTGGTATGACACAGGTGCATGAGCTAGTTGTGCTAGCCACTTTGCTGCTTATGTTTGATGGACACTTAGATTCTTCACCCGACAAAATACATAGACAATAATCGATGGTTTTGTGGACGGCCGGCCGTAAACCACGAGAGGTTGATGCGTAGTAATACACGAGCGCTAGCGAGTGTATTACGACGTCAACCGTGAGTGGTTTATAGAGCCGCCTGTCCACAAAATCATCGTTTGTTGCATTTATTATCCATCTTTTCGAGTAAATTAAAACCAGTGATTGCCATTTTAACGGGTATAACAATAGGGACTATTTCTTTGCTCTACAGCAAAAGGGACTACTTTACCCGTATACTATGGTTTTGATGCCATTTACCACAGGTTAGAATCCGTATACCACAGTTATGGTATCTACTCTGACAGGATTTATACGATGGGTCGTGGTTTACTGAGTCCAAATACATTTTCAATGAGGCCTTTGTATACGATGGATAATAAAGTATGAACATGGGTGCTAAGAACTACTTCATTTCCGGTGTTTATAAGAGGTATTGTACATCTTCAGTGTGGCTATAAAAGATTCAGAAGTATCTATCTCAAGGATATCTAATAGGACAGGCACAGGGGGGGAGATAAAACATACGGGAGACAATAGGGGATAGGTCCGTTCATGACAGGTTTTTTTTATTCTCCCTCGTATACAAAAAAAACCCATAGAAAATGTATGGGGAAAATGTAAACCCCGACCCATTATACAAAACCTGTCAGATACCATAATTGTGGTATACGGATTCAAATCTGTGGTATATGGCCTTAAAGCCATGGTATATGGAAAAATAACCGCTTTGTGCTATAGAGCTATATGTTATTTCTTTAAATATGGCAATAACAGGGTTTAATTCATTCGAAAAGATAGCTAATGAATACAACAAACGATGGTTATATGGACAGGCAGCTCTCTAAACCGTCTCAAAACACTCGCTAGCACTCGTGTATTACTACGTGTCAACTTCTCGTGGTTTACAGTCGCCCTTCCACAAAACCATCGCTTATTGTCTATATGTAATGTGGCGTGGTTTACTGACTCCCCATACATTGTCAATAGTGACTTTTTATATCGTGGATGATAAAAGGTCACCTGATGCCCGATTGTCGTCTGCCTGTTTGATGTCACACGGCTGTCATGTCTGTCATAATACCCGGGTACCCTGCCTGACGTACATCACTCTCCAGACGTCACGCAGCGCAGGTTGCTAAGGAATCCCGCAGAAACCCCACCGTTTGCCCAGCGCCGCGATGGCATCTTCTCAGCCAACAAAACTGAGCTCTGTTCACCCGTGTTGCCTGGCAACCTCTACAATTTGAATCTCGGGGATAGATCTGTGTCATCAATAGTTCGTATTGCATTCATTGTCCGTGCCAATATGACATGGCGTTCCTCTTTAAACACAAGTCTAGCGGAGCTTGCGGCGTTTTTCTTTTAAATGGCGGAGGCTGTCGAGGTTCATCTCAGGGTAAATAGATCAGAAAACGAAAAAAACTACAATAAAAGAAAGAACATGGGACTAAGATATACAAGAAAGAGCGGCAGGGTTGAGTTTTTTTCTCTAAACGAGAATCTCGTGGCATTTCAATCTCCATGCACAGGTCTGGGTAGGTATGTTTTATGTGGTGGAGAAACTCCAAGCAAATCTGTCAGAATCGTGCCTTTTATATATAAATGTAGTGCTGTTTTTCCGTTCAGCGCCGCCATGCGGTCATGTTGCATGGCAACGCGCCTATTCGGCCAAACATTGCGCTGTCCGACTGCGCTGTGGCTTTCACACATAGGGTGTGAGTGGCGGGTATGAGTGCAAAGGTGTTGTTTTCTTCCAGATAGTAGTGTTAGAACAAGAGGGGACACTCTAAACACCAAGAGAGGTTGTCCACACTTCAGAGTTGATTATTGTCTCAGATTTAGAGAGAGTATAGTTACTTAGAGAGCTTACAGAATATCATACATTATGACACATCACTGTTGACCATTTCTATTATTGCTGTATTGCTCTTATTACACATATTTCTGATCATTTTATATTAAAGCATGGTACTGACCCATTTTTCCTATATCTAATGAATACACTAAATATACCATAAAACAAGTGCTATTTTAGCGCTCACCAAAGTCTGAGTATCGGCCATACACACACACACATACATACATACATATATATATATATATATATATATATATATATATATATATATATATATTTGTATATATACACATACACTAAATATACATAGGTATCATACATAGATATATATACATACATGTACATTACATATATGACATTCCCAATGGGATCAGAGGTAAGATATATTGGTTAAATTTCATATGCAAGGGTGATGGTATTTCTTCTATAAAGGAGCTTATCTAAACAATAACTAAATTATTATTGAGACAATATACATGTTAAACCCACCAAATTATAGCTGGAATACCATAGAATACGATGCAATCAATGTATTGTCTCTAAAGTTAAAATAAATGTATTCTACAAATGTATTACACTCATACACTCAGTTCTCCAATGCTAAAGAATACGTTACTAGGTGTATGCTTGGCCGCATGCATTGCGTAACCGGGCAGATAAGGTACGTCACCGGCCAGTGGAAAAAGGCCTATTAACTATACATATGTGTAGGTTTTATTATCATGATTTGGGTTAGTATGCTCTATGCTCCTTTCCAATGTCAGTGTAAGCACGCAGAAGGTGAAGAGTTAGTTTTTTGCAGCAGGCTCAAAGTCTATTTGGCTACTCTAATCTTTAGGCAGCATATATAGGGCGTGTGGCCCACGCTCAGTAAACACGAGACACTAGCTACTAGCCCCCGGTGCCTGAAGTAAGTTGAGACAGTAAGACAGTGTTTTTGTGTTTTACGTAATCTTTTTCTATTACAAACGTAGCCAAAGCTTCAGGTTTATGGTTGATGTTCAGATGGTTCTAGAAATGTCATGAGCCCTTTTCATATAAATACGAAGAAACTTTATGGTGGAATAACTTTCAATAAATAATTTTTTTTTAAGTGCAAAAAGGTCACAACCCCAAGATGCTCAAGTTTTCAACAATTCTATCAAATTCCTTTGACCATAAAACGGATTGAATTTAAAAAAAACAACTAAATACGAATCGGGAACTGGAGATGTAACCGACGTAACAGACCAAAAGACAACGACACGGATCCTTTGGGTCGGTAAGAATGGGTGATATACGAGCCAATGATCGATGATTTTGTTGACCGATGGTCTGTTTTTATATATCTTCCTGAAATCACAATTCCCAATAAAATCAACCTCTGTTGAATCATTTATTGATAATTGTGTGGGAGAGTGGTGTCAAAAACCGTCCAATGTCCGAACATAGTTCAGATTTCTTATTTTTCTGTATCCACTTGCCGATTTCTGACACAAAAGAGAAAAACCCGTCGGTGGGGCCGGCATATTTATTGGAAGCCAAAGGTCGGCAGATGTAGATAGGCTTATTATATCTTTCTTATCTGCATAATTTTGTATTGTCCTGCACCTGTTTATATTGTTCTTGCTGCCATCCAAGTGATATTGATATGAAATATCGCCGTTTACCTAGGCGAATATTGATGTCGTTAATTTTGCCTTGAATAAAAAGGAAGACACACATTGTAGAATGATGTGTAGAAGGTATTTGTTACTCGGGAGACCATAGCAACATGTGTGCATATTGAGCAGTATCTCCATACTGATCACCCTAATCTGTATGGAGATATTAACAGGGCATAAGGTCATCAGCCCCCATTTGGGTTTCATTAACATCTATTGCCCTACATGCACATAATTTACCCGTATCCTGCAGGTACATAATTCACCTGTACTTCTACAGGTTGTGACCTAACGACCGTTATGCATACAACCCGCTGCATTAACAATATGAACCCTGATTTATCCACATATTAATCAGGATCAAGGGGTAACTGGGGGGACCATGCATCCCCCAGATTTGAGTATCGGGAGGCCAGGCTATGTTTTGCCCCCGGCCCCACCTGTTTCGACCTCTGGTTCCCTTCCCGTAATTCAAACAACTTACTTTTGTAAAGTTATCAATAATATAAAGAGACGTCACGAGTTTGAGTCTGAGTTTATTTATGCCACGCATTTTGTTGGCTCCATAATTTTACGAGTCGAAGACGAGTGACATTATGGAGCCAACAAAATGTGTGACATAAGTAAACTCAAACTCAAACGAGTGGCGTCTAGATTTTATCCTACCCCGTTTCTACATTTTTTCAGTATTAGAAAGTAGTGGCATAAACAACACTTTATGTCACACCCAGTGACATAAACAAATCCCATGTTAAGCCTATGGTTTTTTTTATTAGGGGTAGGATAACAGGCGCTATATATGATGAATACAGCGAATAGCTAGATAAGGCACAACTTATTTATGAGACAAGGAAGATACGATATAAGATGTGGACGATCTACAGATACAGAGAATACTGGCTGAATAAACCAAAAGAAAAGCTTACATAAGCATTTATGAATACATATATGATATCAGGGATGCCAGTGGGGGTCAGAAAAAAAGTGGAAATATTTTTCGTGTGGACTTTGCTGCCGCATGGAGACCGATAAAACACGGAAAGCATGTAAATTTTAGCCATGGTATGGGGCTGAATGTGCATGGGAAGATTTCTTTTCTTTTCTTTTTTATTTATAGCACACAATTCATCCTGGCGGACGGTTTTACATTATGGCGTACAGTCTAGTTCATACATACGTTCTCATACATGTTACCCTGTTGTCATAACGGGCTATTTGCTTATATCCAATATTCTAATACTGTTTTCAATTCATCAATTTGACAGGCCCAAAATACCCTATCACCGATGATAAAGAGAAACAGGAACAAAAACAGTAACATAACAGTAATGGTGATGAGATGAAATGATGAAGAAAATTCCTCTAACCTATCATAATCACATTATTCCATAATACAAATTGTACTGGGATGTGCTATCACTCATGTGCCATCAGGTCCCCTCCCCCTTCCCCTAAATCAAACTACCTTCCCCTAGATTCAAACTACTGTTTTATTGGCATGAATGAGGCTCGGATATACTGGAAAGGAAAAATTGGATTGCCTTGGAAAAGTGGAGAGCTTGCATCTCTAATATCTATATAGACCTCTATCTAGAATCGAATAGATAGAGAGTACTCCACAGGTTTGGATGTGCCGCAATCGTCATCGAGGCGAAGCCGAGTGATGATTAAGGTAAATCCAAACTCGTGGAATATTGTCTATTTTACGATTCGAGTCCGGTTCAGGATTGATCTCACCGCTTTCTATGACATTGAATAGTATCACAACATCAGAATAATTAGAATATACTTAGTAAATCCATATGACGTCATCTCACATTCATTACGCCACGGCCGTGGCGTAGTATTAATTGATACTTTAGAGGGGTGATCGTTGAGTATTTTTTTCTAATGTTATTGCTATGGCTAAACTTGTACCTGGGCTGAGATATAAATGCACCTCTACAGTTGCAATGAAAGCATATGGTGTCCCAGTAATCCCCCCGGGCCCCGTTGCTCCACGTTTACGACAGAGTTGCGGATCGCAGAATAGCGATCTGAGGGCGTAAAGGTTGCTCCTGAAATTTTGCGGATCGCGTCGTAATCGCATGGCGCATCGTGATGCCAGCTGTATTTAATTAAGTATCTGTCTCATTAAATATGTGCCCCTGAATTGTTGTATCGCTATCGCATCGTAAAAAATAGCGATACCGCGGGAATATAGGGAAACGATTCGATATTACGGGAGCAACGCTTTTTCAGTCAGATCGTGAAGGTAATCGTAAAGATAAAACTGCGATCCGATTATAGCTAGCGATACCACAAAGAGTGGAGCAACGGGGCCCAGTAGAGGAATACGGCCGTGTGTGTATTTTTTCTTTTTTTGAAAATAGAAGTGTTTATTGACGAATTTAGGTTCACTACAATACAGGTGATTTTCAACTTATATTCGTCACAGGACAAAGAGACATAGACAGAACAGAAGTACAGACATCGATTGCACAGGTACATATAGACATGTATATAAAGGGTAACTGGACTGATGGCACCACGGACCGATGGCACCTGGACTGATGGCACCTCTTTTTAGTTTCACCTGGACTGATGGCACCCGTGCCTGGACTGATGTCACCACTTGCCTAGACTGATGGCACCACCTCATTTTTGTTCCTGAACATGGGAAAAAACTACTTGATATATATAGTATGTAATATGCAATAGTCATGTAATAACAGGGTGGCCAGTTTAGTTTCAGGGTATAAAGGTCAGGGGTAAGTCAGGGTTTGCCCGCCGTGTGACCCCCAGCTGCCGATGCCAAAGGGCCCGGAGCCGTTATTTTGGTGTTTTTTTTAATCATTACGTAAATTTTCCTATCTATATGCGAATATAATATACCCGGTAGTTGAATAGTTGTGTATACAGTATAATCTGGCAATAACCATCCGTCTAAGTGAGTGGTGCCATCAGTCTAGGTAGTGTTGCCATCGGTCTAGGGAAAATGTTGCCATCGGTCCGAAGAGGTGCCATCAGTCCAGGTGCCATCGGTCCGTGGTGCCATCGGTCTAGTAATCATATAAAGTATACTAGTGTGTATACAAGTAATATACAGACTTACAATCACATAGACATATACGTTGGGAAAGATCCGATCAGATACAACCTTATTACAACCAATAACCAGCCAGAGATGCTCAAATGCCGCTCAAAACGGATCGGATATATATACCAAACTATAGTTTCAAAGTCTTTATAGCACTCTTAAATCTAACTCTACTAGTGATCTCTTGCGTTTCCACGTCAAGAGTGTCCCATAACAAAGAGCCCACATATAGGGGGGAACGCTTATGTAAGTCTGTACTAGGAGAAAACGCCCTAACTGTGGCCGAACTATGTCTTAGTTCGAGGTCACCTGTGGTGGACGTTCACCCCGACGCCGCAGGCGGAGGGGCGAACGTCCACCACAGGTGACCGAGAACTAGGACATAGTTCTGGCCACAGTCAGGGCGTTTTCTTATTATTACATACCTTAATTCGATCATAAAACGCCATTTTGGTAACTTCCGAAGTGGTAGACTCACTTCCCGCAACCCCTCCCCATCGTGATACTGTCTGCCGCCTGCCGTAATTGCAACTTCCCTTTTTATACGCACACGCAGTACGGCCCGCTAGCTACCCGGCCGACTTGACAGTCTGTCTGTGTGTCCCCCCCTCCCGTTCGCGTCGAGTCCTTTGTTATTATTCATGTTATACACATATTTACACCATTTCAACTGTATTACTATATAGTGATCGACTTTTTGGCTTGATACTTTACATATTACACTTCTAGTCGTTACGGGGGCCCTCTATAGCGAGTTTCAAGTCGCGATTCGACGTTCTCCGACATGTTGACAGTGGTCGCGATGACGTCGACTACGCATGCCTAGCGCGTTGCGTCGAGTTAGTTACATGCACGTTAGAATTGTGCAGTACGACGAAGCGCACCATAGTGGGCCGTAGTCGTGATATACTACACCCCCGTCAGCGGGTAGTATTTCACTCACGTTCAGCTATAGGTATGTAATAATAGGTATTCTTAACTTGATTTTAACTTTCCCAGCACTCCTAGTCTGCATATGAGCATTTGTGTCAGCTATTCTATTTTCTGCAGAGGAAACCCACCAGTGAATGTGGGACAGTAGGTGTCTCTTACGCCTGGTGTCCAGAGGATCAAGTCCAGCCTGTATGCGTGTAGGTATGATTCCTGCTCCCATGTTATAAAACTATTGCAGCACCTCACATCATAGAGCATCCATCATAGAGCATCATGTTACCCGACCAGGAAGATGATTGAGTACCGAGTGAAAGGTGATATCTCCTCAGCAAGACGTAAAACAGCATACGAGATGACCATACTTCAAATACGTCATGCCCTAATGAAGCCAGGCAAGTTGGTAGCCATTTTTCAACTGATGCCTTTTCCTGAACCCTCTATGTGGGCAGAGCAGAATATATACACCATATTCGTATTCTGCGCGTAGTTGACACGTAGTAATAACCGAGCGAATGCGAGGATATTGCGAAGTGTTAACTACAAGGAGAATACTACCATGCAGATCAAAATCATAGTTATGTAGTATTTATTATTCAGTATTCCAAATATAAGTTATCGAGGAAAAAACCAAACAACTGCCAATAAGGGCTGGTCCCACCGACACACAAGACATATCGAGATTAGTCACGATTTGGCTAAATCTTACTAGGTCTTGAATGATCGCGTGCACGTTTGCCGCGATGTGTCTTGAGGTATCGCGGTGGCACCCCTCTCATAAGATCTCACACTCTGTAAGCGGTATTCTGTACAAGGTTCTCACTGTGCTCTATGTGAGAAGAATTATTAACGAACTAGGCTTTATTTGGACTGGAATACAGAATACCACTTAGAGAGTGTGAGATTTTATGCGAGGTGTGGTGGTGGTGGAGCACCAAGATAGACAAACGACATCGCGCGCTACGTTTCGAGACGACAAAGGTACGACACATCGCGACAGTGTAAGACACTACAAGACATACCAAGACATACCACGACAAGTCCATCGTGTTGGTGGAACCAGCACTATACTCTGAACGCTAGATATTTTGTTCCCCATATTCCCCCGGGAGAATACGGCTTTCCGTATACTACTCAGTGGCGATCTATATATTCTACAATTCTAATCGTACAAATCGGACGTTAAACTACCCAAACAATTAATATAGGCTCTCTAGGTTTAGTATGGAGACTCCGTATTAGGTGGATAATAAAAGACTACACTATGGACACTACGCTACTAAAATGGACCGGATGTTACAGAAACTTTGCTGTGATCTGCCAGTGACACCCTGGGATATTGAACTATTCATTTTTTATCAGAACACTTAGGGGTAGATTCTTAAAAGGTATCTGTGATATACCTGGAAGGTTGGCCTTGGGTTATGTCATATTTACAGTCACTTTCAATCCAGGTAAAATACTGTTAGAGGGAAACTATGTTCCGTTGAAAGAAGGTCAACGTTACGAGATAAGGCTCAGAAAAATTACTGCCCGAGGTCTTGGCCGAGGGCAGTATAACCTGCATATGCCATAAAGCCAGTTTCACTAGCCGACGGACATGGCACCAATTGATTGAATTCCTCTAAAAGTCTGTCGGTGGGGCTGACTTTATTAGAGCGTGCTTGCACGCCTATATACATCATCTATAGACCAACAGGTTAGAGTGGTCACATATATACACTTTCAGCGTGCTGCCAGAAAACTATCCCTTCACTATCTACGTGCTATTTACTGTGATAGTGTGAAAGGAGCAGGGTGCCAGTGTCTCAGGGTCTTAGAGGCATGCTCAGCTGACCGAAGCCAATCACTTGAGACCGAAATACCTCATTGAACTATTCGTGCTTGACCTTGATATTTTTGGATCCTAGACTCAGGTGGTTGCAGAAATAACAGGTTGACTGGGTTCAATTAGCTTACAGAAAACTTTCCATAGACTGAATGTAACTCAAACCGTTTAATTGTTATTCATGTATAATTTCACGCTCATTCATCTATAATGAACATTCCATTTGCTCCTAGTTATATTTTGATTCCATTTGCCGATTCCTAAGAAAAAAGAATAAAAAGTCATTCAGTAGTGGATGACAAATCTGTGGGCAAATTCTACCAACGGAAACAGTCTGCTATTTTACAATAAAGCAAGTTTCCATTGGTAAATTATTCCGCACTGATCTGCAGTCGGGCACCACCGATTGATTTTTTTGTTATACCGATGCCAGATTGGTGAATGGAAATGAGACTTGCAGTCTACTATTAAGTTGGAGGGAATGCTCACAGATTAATTTGGCATGTACACGGTATAACAAGTCCACCCCTGATAAATATCTTCACAGTCTGACAAAATCAAAATGCTTTGATTTTATCAGCGATCCCCTATGTTTTTATGTGAAAAATAAACCGGTATAGACCCAGGAAATACAATAGATACAATGCATAACTGTACCCTCACTGATTACATGTATTTCACACTGACGTTCAGTCGGTGGCACCACTGATAGACTTTTAGGGTAACTCAAAAAGTCGCTGTGCTTTTGATCGGCCAATGGAAACGAGCTTTTGTGGGCAGTAGAAGAGTTCATTGTCGATTGTTGAACTCGCCCTGAGAGGGAAATTGCCCGTATGTTGCGGGAAAACTCGCCCCGTTTTGGAGAACTCGCCCTGCAAAGTCGCCCCGTATTATGAAGGAAATTTCACCCGTAATTTGAAGAACTCGCCCCAAAACGAAGTCACTCCATATGTTACAGGAGAACTTAATTTGGAAAATAAGTCCAGTTAGGTTTAAGGTTAAGGTTAGGGATCGGGTTACGATTAGGGTTAGAGGTAGGGGTAGGGGTAGGGGTAGGGGGTAGGGGTTCGCTTAGAGTGAAGGGTATGTTTTCTGTTTGTTTTCTTCCCCACGAAGACCAAATTTTGAGCATAGCTTTAAACCCCCACCCACCCCCTACTTCCTATTCATATGTTTCAATACCAATCTCAGAAGATTTTGGGGCGACTTCGTTTTGAGGAGAGTTCCATGAATGGGGCGACTTTATTTCGGGGAAGGTTCTGTAAATGGGGCGACTTCATTTCTGGGCGAGTTCCGTAAACAAGGTGACTTCCTTTCAGGGCAGGTTTTATAAATGAGGTGACTTCATTTCTGGGCGAGTTCCGTAAATGGGGCGACTTTGTTCCAAGGCGACTTTGTTTAAGGGTGAGTTCCATAAATGGGGCGACTTCGTTTCGCAACAAGTTCCATAAACGGGGCAACTTCGTTTCGGGGCGACCTCGTTTCAGGGTGAGTTTACTTCTGTAAACGGGGCGTTTCTGGGTGAGTTCCGTAAATGGGGCGACTTCGTTTTGGGGCAATTTCGTTTCAGGGCGAGTTCCGTAATTATATAGAACGTCCTGACCATGCTGTACAATTTACAGAACGAGATGGTAATTTCCGGTTTGTACAGAATGAGGCATTTATGCCGAGTTCCATACAAACCGTAAATTATCATCGAGTTCTGTGACTTGTACAAGCATGGTTGGACGTTATATATTTACTATATACCCAAAATTAAAAAAAAAAATCATTGATTTAATTTTTAACAACGGATATGTTAATTAACATGTATGGCAAGGTGGTCCGTATTTTAGTGTACGGACCGGCGGTCCGTACAGTTTTTTTACGTCATATGCCGAAACGGTGCGTATTTACAGTATATATACGGTATGGGTATATAGTAAACGGGGCAACTTCATTTCGGGACAAGTTCCATAAACGGGGTGACTTTGTTTTGGGGCGACTTAGTTTCAGGGCGAGTTCCATAAACGGAGCAATTTTGTTTCGGGACGAGTGCTCCAGTATTCTTTCCCGGCAATCTCCATCACGTTCCAGGCCACTAGTGATGGTCATGCTCCGCTGGTTTTTACGCGGCCTCAAACTGCTCGAGTTTCAAGAAGTTCCCGGACCCCGGCTGAACCTTTTTGTCTTTTCTTAAAGACGCAGAACGTGTCGCTTCATCACCCTCTCCTGTTCTACTTTTTCACTGCTCATAGTTTTAACTACGTCTTCTTCAATTGAAACGTTTTCCTTGTGTCTCCAGGTTTTTAATGGTTTTATTTTTTCTCTGCACTTAAGAATGTCTGAGTGTGTGTTTTTTTTCTATTGCCGACATCTCTACAAAAGGTCTTTGTCTTAACAAATGAGGCGGAGAAGGGTTTTTCTCTCATCAGCTGATTGTGGTTCCAGTAGAATATGCAAAAAACACATTATATTGTAGCTGATAGCATACATTTGATTTGTTTCATTAACTTTGTCCATTTACACAGCTTTAAGGGAGGGTTGAACCTTGAAGGTCCATGCCACAATGATTAGGTGTTAATTGGGTTTGACCTAATTAAAGGCCATTAAGGGAGCATGAACTTCCCACCTGACGACAAAAAGGCCACCAATCATGTCTGACCTTACAAAAGACCGTCGGAGGTTCTGCTTGAAATACCATCGATGGGCGTAATCAGTGGCAGTCAGAATGAGGGCGGTTGTGGCCCCTAAGATTCGAGGTCAACTCTCGACTGCAGAGCCTTCCCAAGGCGCGAGAAAATATTATGTAAGGAGGTCAGGGTGAAGGTCGGGGTTTGCTGCGAATGCAGTCATTGGCTACTCGGTCTACTGTATTCCTTATATGGAATTAAGGTAATGGGACAACACCATGGTGGAATAAACGCCGTTTTCCAATGACAATTATGATAGCCGCCGACTGTTTTTTGACACTCAGATTCATTCCGCCATGGATGAATTGTGGAACAATTATAAATTGTTTTTTAATTCCTAGAGGGGGACACCTCAAATATACACGAGGCAACATAATCATGAATATTCATTAGGCAACCCGCCAAAACCGTGTATCTGATTCCACGAGGCAATTGCCTCGCGCACTATAAATACCCACGCCGCCCGGGATGATTCACCATTCTCTTTTATTCACATAGAGATACACTACGATTTCCCACCCACCATCCCAAAAAACATGTATTTAAAAACAATGATGTCTCCAGGTTTCATTATGTATTGATGTATAACTGTACTAAAAAAAATATAAATTGTATTATGTACTCACAAGATTTTATAAATCCGTGTAAGCGGTATGTTATAAGAAACGATATAATGTAATAAAAAAGTTTCTTTTATGCAAACAATATTTGTGTCCACTCGTTAATTAAACACACATACATTTCCGTCAGTGATACAAAAGGTCGGTCAGTGGTGTTATATCATGTAATGTTGGGGACCAAATCGTTGACCCTTTTTGTCTCCACCTGACAATTATCGCCACAAAAGTGTCACATAATTGCTTTAGCCAGCTAATCCTAGATTTGTCCCATTTCTGCCAGTTAATTAAGAGATTCTGGTGGATTTAGCGTTTAAGACCAAGAGACACTGGCACTCTGCTCCTTTTTCAATATCATAGTGACTACCACACAGAGAGTGGAGGGATAGATTTTTTTTTGCAGCACGCTGGAAGTCTATGTGACCATTCTAAACCTTAGGCACCGCGCGTGCGAGCACGCTCCAACTAGGACCAAATGATATGTTCATCATTGATGAATGAGCGTGCAATTTTGAATAAATAACAGCTAAAAGGTTCGAGTAACATTTAGTCTCTGGATCGTTTTCTGTAACTCACTTGCCCCCAGTCAACTTGCCATTACTACAACTCAGGCAGTCTAGGATCCAAACATATCAAGCTACAGTAGGTCAATCAAGTATTTCGGTCTTGAGTGGTTAGCCATGATCAGCTGGGCATGCCTTTAAGACCCTCAGACACTGGCACCCTGCTCCCTATCCAATAGCGCAGCGAATAGCACGCAGATAGTGAAGGGATCGATTTTCCCTCAGCACACTAAAAGTGTATGTGACCACTCTAACGTGTTATAGGCAACGTATATAGCGCGTGCGATTACGCTCTAATAAAGATAATGGAAACGAGAAAATATAAGAATTGGCGAAAAGGAAATGTTTGTATTAACTGTATAAAAAAATTCAACCAGCAGATCAAATATCATCAACATCAGACCAGTTCATTGTGGTGTTCCCATATCACTCTGTGGGGATTATAACAAAGCCTCATTCATTCATTAATTAACTTATAAATTACACAAGACCCTGTGAGACTCTTAATCCGTCCTCAAGTGGAATAATCAATGTAAATCCAGGGAATTCAGCAGACAAAACCCCCGATAGAATCTCACTGTGGTTTGGTGATAAACCCTTTGAAGTCCGGCAGAGAAAGGATAATTAATTTCATTTGCTATGAAGTCCCTACAGAAATGCGGTTGATTGCTTTATGCAATTATCTGATCAGTATTCTCTGTCAGTGAATTCATTTACACAGAATCATGTAAGTGTCTGCACCGAGCGACCACCGTCACTTCTTAAGCCATCCACCTGCCTTAAGAGACTTCCCTCCTTCTTCAATATGCATGAACCTTTGAGTAAAAAGCACTATGTGAGCTACCGATAGTGACAAGCATTATCATCTATCTTAGCCTGGTATAAACGATTATAGGCTCAAGGGACAAAAAAAAGATGAATATATGTATCAGTTAAGGGCACAATCCACCAGGCCGATTTCTCACCCGATCAATTGTTCATGGGCTCTTAAGAGGAAGCTCACGTATTGTAATTTATTTAATTCTGATAATAATAGTTTAATAAATGACCATTTTCAAAGATTTGAGAAATTCTAGGGCATCCGATAATAATCGGCGATTGTCTGGCTACCGAATCGGCTACCATCGGTCCAGTGGAACACCCCCTGTAAATCTACCCACAGGAGGGCCTCACGTGTAAAACCTATAAGACAGCGACCCGACCATTGTGCCCGATCACACCTTTGCCCGACGAATTTGTCGGATCGGTCAGAATCGTGTCGCTGTACGCACTTCACAGACCCGATTTTTATCAGGTCGGACATTTCTAGCGTGGGGGTAATGACCAACTCTGCCCGACCTTAATCGTGTCGCTGTACGCACTTCGCCGACTGTTCCCGATTCTGAGAAGGCCTTTTGAAGAGCGATGCTACCTATCCCCTAGTCCGATTTACAAGTGCTTCATATCAATGTGTAGGGGAGACAGGCGATGATGAATCTGAAAACCATTTCTTAAATGGATCAAAAGTTATTGAACTTTGAATAATTTTCTATGAATCCACACCAGAGGCCTGTGGCTCACCCCGGCTCGGCTCCTGGCGGCTCTCTTTGATTTCAATCGGGTCGCTGTACAAGGTCATAAAGTGGAGAGGTGTGATCGGCAAGCGTCGTTGAGGGTATAAGACAGCATTATTCTTATTCCCGATTATAATCGGTGATTGGATCGGTAATAATCTGTGGAAGATGTAGCTGTCTTATGGGCTTAACAAGAGGGTAAAATCTTCACCATTGGAAAAACATTTGTAACCCCAAGATAAGCTCAATGAAGAATCATCAAAAACGATAAAGAAAAATTACTATAAAGCCACTATCACTCTGTATGTGAAGATGCACCAGATTTGTCAATAGTTGTAAGCAACTATTAACAAAACCCAAAAGAATGAGATAGAAAATAAAAAAATATGTATATAACATTGTATTTTATCACAAGCAGGATGTTCTGTTGAACACTCAATGGCAGCACCTATGAGTGTTCTTGTAAGACCTGAGGTAAAACTAAACATTGCATGAAAGCTGTACAGACTAGACCAAATACCCAGTAGCGAGTTCAGAAGGGGAAGAGTAACCCTACCATCATCGAGTTATTCTACCACTAGGCGTGATAGGAATCCTGAGGCCATTCTTGCTGAATCGTAGGTGGAAGCTGAATTATAGACACAAGAATGACTGGTTTTATAAATGAGTGGCCGTAATCTCCGAGTCGTCAACTACGAGGAGATTACGGTCATTCGTACACAAAACTAGTCGTAATTGTATTCATTACCCACCTGCAAGATTAATAACAAGAATGGACCATGCATCGACATTCGGTGTATACTTAACCAGTCATATAGTGCGCTATGTTTATGTGTTTTTTAGCATGAAAAAAGTTTATGACAGTGATTTCTGATGGTAAATGGGATTATCATGACTGATTATAAATGATTGATATTGAATGAACATTCAAAAAACATATTTTGAAGGACATGAGATTTTGACCTCATTATGGATGGGACAATCTTTCTGGAATCTCCTCCTGGAGATACTGATATGCCAGAATCTCCAAGTGCTCTATACATTTCCTATGAAGACTTCGTATTATGTGGGTAATAAATACATTATCAGCCTCAGTAATAGTGTCCTAAGAGCTCTTGTATATTAAGATGCTGATCGGCGATTGCAGACTTTCACCGTTCAGTGGATTTTCAACCTTTTTTACCCATGACAAAGCAATGCCCTCAACCTTTTTCAATTAAGTATAGTCACCAATATTGGTCCATGTATATAATATAAGCGTTCAAAATTATACGCTAAAAGTAGATCAAGAAGACTCAAGACTGAAGATCCAGACACGTTGTCATAGCAACAACAATGAAATAAGTGCTCAAAAATTATACCTCAGTAGAGTTATATTAGAAATCTGCACACCTGAAGAAGGCCCACTATTAGGCCGAAACGTTGTGTCAAAACGCCGATTTAAAAAGCATGTAACTAAAAACTAAGTACTTTGAATAAATCTTACTTCAAGTTATAAACTTATTCTGGTGTTTGTTGGTTGTGTGAGAATTCTACCTTAGCTTTTTCAATAAATTTAGATTAAGGCAGATTTTGTCAATGAAATAATAATTCTTATCCAAATGTTCTAGAAACGTTCATGTCACCTTAGATATCTATAAATTCACACAGACGGTGAGTTGTCAAGCTTCAGTATAGACCTGGGACATGTTTCACTAGTTTCGTGACATGTCTGTGACACCACACAGACATTGGGGTTGTCTAGTGTCGTGACAACACAAGTAGCTGCCCTTAGGTAAAGACAGACCCCAAACATAAGAATTAGACAAATCTACACATCATGGACCTACTCCCACTAGTTTTGTGACAAAAGTGTTAGACAAATCTACACATCATGGACCTACTACCAGTAGTTTTGTGACAAAAGTGTTAGACAAATATGAAAAGCAGCACCAATAGTGCAAGCATGAACGGACAAAATGAAGTGTAATGTCTAGTTCTTATGAAACCGGACACACCATCTAGACGCCATCTAGACATGTCACGAAACTAGTGAAACAGGTCCCAGCTCTGTTTATGTACACATTCACTCTTGACTCATATACGCAGGCATCTCCTGGCACGTTGAGTATTACCACCACTAAAGTAAGGAGGCTGGAACACCATAGGAGTCTAAAGAAGAAACCAACAAGTTTTGGTCAAAGTCGTAGTTCTCCACGAGTTTGATGCGGTGTGATTTGAACGAGGCGACAGCCGAGTGATTATCACATAGAATTCAAACGAGTTGGAGAACGACTTCTTTGACCAAAATGAGCTGCTTTCTGAATTTATCTCACCCCTGTAAACACCTAAAGAATGGACAACACACAGGATATAGCCCATGGAGAACGGACTTCAATACTTGAAGGGGCATGGAGAACGAGTTCTCAATATTAAGCCTTTGGACATTTATTCCAGGAGTGAGATAATATAGAGGAAACCCATGAAAATTTAGGGTCTGAGCCCGTATCCCATTGAGTTTGAATCACATAGTAATTCACAAGGCGAAGCCGCGTGAATTACTATGTGATTCAAATGAGATGGGATCGAGCTCTGACCCTAAACTTGAATGGGTTTCTGAATTTATCTCACCTTTAATATTGACTAATGGGCTAACATTTGTGACATTATCCCCCATTGGATATTTTACCTAAATATCTAATGGGCGTTAGATACGAGTTCCCAATGTTAAGTCTATGGAGAAAAAATATCTGGGGTGAGATAAAAGGCTATACAAGAACAGAGGCTTATACTTAATGTAGGACTTCTCCACAAGCTCCTATCATCCCAGCACTGGAGGGAAAAGGGATTAATGACTGCTACCACTATATCCCACTACTTATGGATCATTTCCATCCACTAGTTATGGAAACATTGGACAATTTCTGAAAGGAGTATCAGGAGGACTAATAGACTCTGAGTACAGCTGCCACCAAGAGGACTCATATCATATGCACTCCACACAATTGAGTGTGATTTTATGTTATTGAAATTGTTATGTAATTGTGCATTTATTATTTAGAATATGTTTAATAGATACATATACATCTGTTTATGGTTATTTGTCTTCTTCATTAGGAATAGAAGATATTCCAAATTATCTTTTCTTGTCACTATCTTAGAGGGTCTATAAGATTAGGCCTTGGTTACTATACTTTAACCTCCCTGACGACAATGTTTCTCTTGAATCTATATCAACTCGTTCAACTCATTCAACTCAGACCCTATATAACAGCGTCAGCTGCCAGTAAAGTATATAAGATGAGTATCTTGCCATATTATGATTACGCTGACATCCTGTATGCTAGTAGTAACAAAGGGATTCTGTTGAAATTGCAGAGGCTACAGAATAATAGTCTCCCGAGTAATATAAGAACACCAATCATTGATCTACATGTTAACGCTTAAGTTCCTTTCCTAGATGACAGGATGACAAGTCATATGTAAAACTATATGTATAAAAGGTCAAGAAATGTCAACTACATTGATGCTCAAAATCGGATTACTAGAGCTGGCACTGCCCCTTTAATTAGGATGCTCACACCTAACTGTTATGCATACGCAAGATCTGTGAATCATTATGGTGCCTAATTGTGGAATCTACTTTCACCCATTGTTCGCAACAGACCTTCTTTTAAGGAATTTAAAAGTATCAGCAAAAAATGTATGATGGACAAGATCATAAACCCGATTTGAACTTGTTGGCGTGTAATTAAATTGCTTTATGATCTGTATGTATTAATTGACTGCTTCCCTCATGGCTTGAGCATTCAAATCATGTCAACATCAGTATCTTAACCTACGAGTCTTCCATAGGTATAGCGTAGTCAATCAAGTGAGTAAAAAGAATAAACACTGTTACTTTGTATGGCCCAGACACGAAAACCAATCTGTATTAGGATTGATGCCTGGTGCCTCTTATATTGGACTTAATGTACACAAGTGAAAACTGTAAATTCCACGATTGAAATACCTATATTAACATGAAACCAAGCGACCACGAGCGTCGTATTGTAAACTGAAGAAATATGTATAATTTCTACAGTTCAACAAAAGAAAATATTTCACACACAAAAAAAGAATTAATTTAGACATTCTCGTATTATATCTGAACTTTTATCACATTGTATTGTTTAATTACTACAATCTTGATAAATGTTTCAATGTATTTATTTTACCCGAACTATGCACTGCACGAAAACCACCGTTTTATTCATATATACGCCATCACGGAAGTGCATGTATTGGCTGAATATTGACTTGTTTTCATTTATATACGCCCAGGCCTTATATACGACAGACGCGTCTTGGCTGTATTTCACACCCGGCGTATATGAGAGAAAATACCCTCTGCCCCCGCCCCCTCCTGCCCCTTTGTGTTGGTAGAAGTACAGGTGTCCTCAGTGGGAAGCCCTCCCCCTGAACCAACCCCCCCCCCACCCCCGCCACCTCCCCCCGCCTGCTCTCAGTGAAGCCCTGTTCACTGGACGCTTATTTATACGCCCACAGATGAGGTGTATACACACGGGGATTAAGACAACCTTGTAGACGCAAAATACCTACTTATATACGCCGGGCCCATTCATATGTAAAATGATGGTTTTCGTGCAGTGATGATAACTGTTTGAACTCAAACTTATATCGCCACATACTCAGTGAACTCTAGGAGGTGTGTATTTCAGGGTGGCTGTGAAGTGGGATATCACCGACAAATAACCATCAAATGAGCGACATGTAGAATGGTTCTCAGAATCACCCATCTCAGGATGTCATCCAGTGCTGAGCCCGGGCAATGCCTGCATCATCATCACTCATCTACACATATGTGTTAATTGAGAGTTGAGGCAGTTTTGGGGTAACAGCTTTGACGTTCTGCCGTTGTGTGCTGACACATTGGGTACACTTGACCCCGCGTTAACACTCGACGAAGTCCCGTTTAATAATCTGGGATCGTACTTGTAGGCCTCTTTAACTCACCCCTGGAATAAATGTCCATAGGCTTAACATTGGGAACTCGTTCTCCATGCCCCTACAAGTATTGCAGTCCGTTCTCCACGGTTTATATCCTGTGTGTTCTCCATTCTTTTAGTGTGTACAGGGGTGAGATAAATACAGAAAGCAACTCGTTTTGGTCAAAGAAGTCATTCTCCACCTCGTTTGAATGCTACGTGATATTCACTCGGCTGTCGCCTCGTTCATATCACACCGCATCAAACTCGTGAAGAACGACGACTTTGACCAAAACTTGTTGGTTTCTTCTTTATTCTGAATGTCGTAGAGAACCGAGAACAATGTGGTTCAACTTTATTAAACACTCATGGACAACCTTATGGACAGCTAATACTGTCTTAGAGAACGAAAGTGAATATCATTAAATGATAACCATTGTACGAGGTACAGAAAATGATCTTCATGTACGATCCTAGATTCCTATATACCTATGAGCGAACAACCTATGATTACCTAACGCTGCTGGGGGTGGGATAACTTTTGTTTACTACCCAGGTTGACGTTAACTGCTCAGGTTGACGTTTACTGCCCAGGTTGACGTTTACTGCCCAGGTTGACATTTACTGCCCAGGTTGATGTTTACTGCCCAGGTTGACGTTCAGAGACATTCGGTTTTTATCGTTATTAGCCGACAATTGAAGGTATATAGGAATAGGGAAACCACGTACCAGTGGAAATAAGTCAAAGTTACTCGGTAAGGCTTGGAAAAATTACTGCCCTCCGCTACGCCTTGTGCAGTATTTTTTCCAAGCCTTACCTTGTAACTTTGACTTATTCCCACCGGAACATAATTTTCCTCTATTCCTAATCAAATCCCTGGGCGACGATTCTTGAATTTAGCACCACCTGACGACTTTCAGCCGTAAAAGGCTAGAAACCGTCTGATGTAAACGCCAAACGTTTATAGTAATATAGATAACGTTATACAGCGAAATTGCATAACAGAGGGATGTATATTGCACTGTCAGTGCCTATTAGGGGGCACTCAATCAGTGGTCTCAACATGAAGGCCTTGGAATTGATCCACTATGGAAGAGGCGAAAGAAACAACTGGCGGTTATAATGTAAAAATAGTATGGACCCTGACTGGACGGAAACTGTACGTAGAAACACTCGTCTATCTGAAAAAAAATAGTTTTTGAAAAAATATAGAACAATTTCATTTTAAACAATCCACATCTAAGGGGCGCAAGGTTGTGGAACTCACTGCTAGCAAGTCAATATCAACAAATATAAGACCTTGATGAGTATGTGAAACAAATCATCTAATTCCAGCGAAACAAAAATCGTAAGGAGTGGGATACTGAACAGTGCCTGTATCATACCATTTCAATCTATCAAAGAACTGTAACACATCTATTAATGAACTCTATCATTTTTTTTCTTAAACTGTAAGACCAATTACGAAACTGGATTGCCGATGATGTTATACTTGTTTATCTTCAGTTGCATCTAAACGAGAGATATGATAAAGACGAGGATAGTCAGGATTTGCACCACCTGACTATTAGGCCTGGCGTCCACCTACTACGATAGAAAGTTAGACCTACCGATATGTCACCGATGCAAAAAGCATCGGCGACATATCGGGAAGGTGCAAAATCGTAGACAAATGTACATGCCAATCAACTATGTATCTTAATAGGGCTTTTTCGGTGCCTAATCGTAGAAACGTGGTCAACGGCCCCGATATTAGGTGAGCTTCCGACGCGATTTTGATTTTCTATCGAGAGGTGCATCCTAGACCATATCGGTACCATATCGTAGTAGGTGGACGCCGGGCCTTATGCAGACGATTTGATGCCGATAACTATTTCAAGGCGATACATTTCTATGAAAATTCGTATAGTATACGAATAAACAGTATAGTATATTATCCTACCCCTAATATAAAATCCCATAGGCTTAACATTGACTTTCCGTATGCGCCCGTATGTCGCATACGGATAAAAAATCGCTCCTAGGAGCGTACAAAAAATGGACCAATCAGAGATCAGCAGCTGAAAGTAGTTCCAAGAGCCTTCAGGGCAGCAAGGAGAACTATATGGAGGACTTCAGAAATTTTTTTTCGTGCTTTTTGTTATTATCCTCACATAAAAATATCGTTCACAGGGGGGAGGATAAAATCAAAACCTTATTCGTTTTAATCTGGGCTCCCGTATGCGACTCCTGGAGTTTTGGCTCCGGATATCACTTGGCTCCGCCTCGTGATATCACTACGCCAAACTCCAGTCGTCGCATACGGGAGCCCAGATTAAGACTCATCCGGTTTTACGATAGTATTAATGCTTGAGGAAATTCTTGGGCTAACGACTTTTCCCGCCGATTTTGCATCATGGAGGACCACCTGACAACTATTGGCAAGACGATCTACAGTCGTCATGTTTTTAGTCATCTAGTGCAAACGCCTGGTGTTTACCCAGCATGTACTCTAGACGATTATTGGCAACGATTCTTGAATTTAGCACCGCCTGACGATTTTGCGTCGTTGACGACTAGAAATCGTCTAGTGCAAACCCCAAAATTTACAAAAAGGCAGACAATTATGCAACATGCCACTACATTAGATTATGGTGAGGAATTTATACTGAGGGCTATTTCAAAGCAGCTTGAAAGAATCGTCGCCAGTTTTCAACCACAGCTTTTGGTCAAAGCAATTTTTGTGCATTGTCCAGTTCCATGTGAACTAATGATAAATAGTGAATGGTTTTGAGAATAAATTCTAATTATATTTTAAGTGTAAGGCGAATTTGTGTCTTAAATTCTTCTTTGAGTTACTTTGACATGTTCAAATATCCATCCCTCTCTCATGAATCTTTCTTTGAGGAATTTTAACATCAATCCGATATCTATATGAAAAGATTCTTTTAAACAAATAGAAAACACTGTAATTACTTTCCATCTTGCCGGCCTTGAAGTGTGAGTAGACCTGTATCTGCAGCTCATTATGCAGTATGAGGGTGTGACTAGGCTGTTGGCTTACCCCTAGCGCTTCCACGACCACATTGAAAAGAGTATACGGGTTTGGCGCCTTGTTTTTCTAACGTCTCCCGCAAGGGAAGCACGAACGAAAAAGTTATCACAATCACTATGCAGCTTACCTTGGGAATCCTAACTCTTTTCTCCAGATATCATGATATTTTATTAACATTTCTCTTCAGCGGAATTCACACGGTGGGACTCGTGCACCTCACAGGTTTGTGTCTGTGACAAATTCTGCTGAGATTCCATACTGGAAAACAATCCCCTCGTCTGAATGGTAGGGTTCTATTTCCCTGAGACAACCGTTTTTCTCTCTTATTATTGGCGACAATCACCCCTAAAGTGGGATTCACAAGATGGGATTCACGTACCTCACAGGCCGTTTGTCTGAGACAAATCCTGTTGATATTTGGTACTGGAACACAATCTCATCATGTGAATGATAGGCTTTCATTTTGCTGAGACAACTTTTTTTCTCTTGCAATTGTCGGCGACAATCACCCCTAACAAGGAACAGAATCTCATGAGATTTTGACTTTAAACAGGTTTTAAATTTAGAGGGACATTTTGGTGAGACAAATGTACTTCACACGTTCTCCCTCAATCTGTGAGTCTCAGTGGTCTCAAATAACACCTATTCACACGGGGAAGTACCCTGAGTCGGCAACTGTGTACCCTGTGCACCCTGTGTACCCTGTGTAGAGGTGTAGGGGTGAGACTATGTACCTGTTAAGTCTTCCCATGTGAATTGAATCCGCCATGTTACCCTAAGACTGTAGGACACCCCAATCTGTGAAGCTTTTTACCCAGCTGGAAATTGTAGCCGACTGGTGCAAAGGTGTGAAGTACACCAGTCTCAGGTACATTTGTCCCATCGTGTGAATCCCACTTAACGAGGTAGAGAATCTCATGAGATTTTGGTTTTAGATATGTTTAAAGTGGGATTCACATGGTGGGATCCATGTACCTCAGGTCAGAAAATCCCATCAGGTTCCGTTCCTTGTTAGGGGTAAATGTCGCCAACAATTACAGGGGAAACATATGCCTCAGGGAAATGGAACCCTAAAATGTAGACAAAGAGATTCCAATACAGAATCTGAACAGGGTGTTTGTCTGATTCTGTACTCGAACGCAATATCCTCGTCTAAATTGTATTGTTCCATTTCCCTGAGACATGCCCCCCCCCCCCCCCACCCCGTAATTATTGGCGATATTTACCCCAAAAAGGAGCAGAAACTCTTGAGATTCTGAACCCAGTAAGGTACATAAATCCCACCATGTGAATTCCACATAAAGGCAAATGCGGTAGTTGGGTAATTTCTAAATTCTATGAGTTTTGCAAATAACTCAGATAACTCTGGATAATATAAGTTTCATATATCAGCAAATAGAAAATGAAAAAAGGCATGTCACTATGCTAACTTCTATGGGAGGGCCATCTGAAAATGTAAGTGCTTAACTATTGGTGTCTATGGGAAAATGAAATATTTTGACTTTGTTGCTAAATGACACTGATGTTCTATTGCTATCTTCAAATAATTCTGGATTATGAGAGTTGGGAACATGTACAAATGAGAAATACTCAATAAATACTATGTTACCATGCTAATTTCTGTGGGAAGGCCATCTGAAGAAGATAAGTGCTTATCTAATGGTATCTATGGGAAACTGCAACATTTTCATGAAAACAGATGGCAGCACCAGTGTTAAATTGATTAGAAACAGGGGGTGTTTCATTACCTACCCGCATTTGCCTTTAAGTTTCATATGGTCATTTTGGTGAGATAAATGTACCCACTGCTGAGGCGCAGACTAATTACTTAACCTTGCCGATAGGAAGCCAGCAAACAGGATCACATGTTTGTCAAAGCTCTCACCTCAAGGATACATGAGTCCCAGGGTGAGTGTTCACTATGACTATGTATGAGACTATCTGAAGAAAATTCGCCATTTTCCCTTGATGCTGGTAAAAGCACCGTGCCATGAGAATTGTTGTACCAAAGGAGAACTGTCTGAGAATAAAGAAAAGGTGTGAAGTACACCAGGGGGTCGTTACTCCACGTTTTGCGGATCGCAGAATAGAGATCCGAGTTTGAAAATGTTGCTCCAGATTTGTTGCAGATTGCATCATAATTATGTCGCCATCTATATCCAATTAAAAACCTAATGAACCTTTCACTTATGAAACTGAAAATGTGTTATAAAAGGTAGCGATATTACCTGACACAATCCGATGTTACTCGAGCAACGTTTTTTCCTCATTTCTAGGAGCAACGATCCCCAATCTCAGTTCTATTGGTCTCTACATATTTATCCTACCCCTAATATAAAATCCCATAGGCTTAAAATTGAGTTTCCGTATGCCACGCTGAATGGCATACAGAGTTGTGTATGTCACTAGTGGCATACAAAATTGTTATCACGTATTAGTCCAAAATCAAGGACCGGGGTAGGATAAAATCAAAACCTGATTCGTTTTAATCATGGCCACCGCATGCTACCCCTGGAGTTTGCGTTCCAGACTTCACTCGGCTTCGCCTCATGAAGTCACACTATGCCAAACTCCAGTCGTAGCATACAGTGGCCAAGATTAAAACTCATCCAGTTTTATGAAGGAAACCCACGAGATGAGTATTGGATACAATACTTTCACAGCCGTGGAGTACGAGTTCCTAGCGTTAAGCCTATGGAGAAAAATACCGGGGTGAGATAATATCGTAAAACTGGATGAGGTTTAATCTTGGCCACCGTATTCCACGACTGGAGTTTGGCAAAGTGACTTTATGAGGCGAAGCCGAGTGAAGTCTGGAGCCAAAACTTCAGGAGTGGAATGCGGTGGCCAAGATTAAAACGAATCAGGTTTTGATTTTATCCTACCCTATCTCCTCGATTTTGGAATATTACGTGATAATAATGCTGTATGCCACTAGTGCCATATAAATCTCCGTAGGCCAGTCAGCGTGGCATATGGAAACCCAATGTTAAGCCTATGGGATTTTATATTAGGGGTAGGATAATATGGTAGAATCCCGCTTTACGCTGGAAGTATCTGCACGATGACATCCCCCGAGTCGCCCAACCACACCCTGAAGGAATCACTGAGGACTGGAATGGTTCCCCGGTGGAAGCTCTGACCAGGGAAATAAATAATGAGCCCAGTGATGTCCGGTCCTAATGGTGACAAGATGGCCTTCTCCCTCTCTGAGTTACTCCTTTAAGTTTAAACTCATGCGAGTTAGTCACAAGGAGAAGTACTTAAAGTTAGAATTGCTTGTTTTAGGAAATGAACGCTTACGGGACCTGTTAATACGTAATGAATGACAGGTTTTGTGTAAGAGTGGTCGTAATTTTCTACCTATATTATCATATGACCTACCCCGCATATAAATCTCCGTAGACTTAACATGTTGTGACTATATGCCACGGTTATGCCAGAAAATATGCCCCGGATGACATATGAAATTAAAAATGTGTGATTGCGTTGGATAAAATCTAAACATCACTCAATTTCAAATAGTTGGTTGTATGTCGTTCATTGTCTTCCGCTACAAATATCACTCAGCTCCGCTTCGAGATATGAGTTTGCGAAGACAACTCATGCCATGTAAACAATCATATGAAATCTCGTGACGTTTCTTGATAATATCTTAGGGGCGGTCCATAAATGACGTCATGTATTATATGGCGGGGATACAGTCTCCATGACCAAGACAAAGCATGACCACGGGGGAAGTTAAAAAGGGATAGACATAGCATGACGGTATTTATTGATAGTCCCTTATATCATTATTACCAATATGGCATTTGCTTAGATGCTACTGGTTTCACTCGCTTTCGCCTAATGGAATTACTACACCATCAAACCCATGGCATATATGTATACCCTAACTACTCTCATTGGCTTCCTCTATAATCATATCACTGAAGATGTCTCTAGGAATTCCCCTGGTGAGTTCTGACGATGCCTCCATGCGCTCTTTAGGCATATCTAAAAAAATTGAGGAGAAATTATCTATAGAGTTTCATGATTATTTCAGGATATATCGATTTTAATATTACAGTCTAATCACCTGTGGGTAAGAATACCATAGTGAAGGAAACCCTGGGTACCATGGTGATACTTGTCAAGTACACACAACACTATAAAGCCATAAGCATATATGTGTATAGGATTCTAGCAGGTTGCTTCAAAATTATACTCAGGACTTCTGCATGAAGCAATTGCAAGGGTGTAGGACAGATTGAGATGAATTCTCATATTAGAGTCTAAATCATGAGGAGTGCAGCAATTGGATCACAGTAAAGCTTTCTTTTTCTGTGCCGAGCATACCGTTCTGTTTTAGCAAAGGCGATCGAGAGAGGTGCAGGCTTACAGCATCCTCTGCCACAGGCACCACTCTCATAACTTCTGCGTGACGATAGAGCCACAGGCACCCCTCTCAGAACTTCTACGTGACGATAGAGCCACAGGCACCCCTCTCATATCTTCTACATGATGATAGAGCCACAGGCACCCCTCTCAGAACTTTTACGTGATGATAGAGACACAGCCACCCCTCTCATAACTTCTACGTGACGATAGAGCCACAGGCACCACTCTCATAACTTCTATGTGATGATAGAGCCACAGGCACCACTCTCATAACTTCTACGTGACGATAGAGACACAGCCACCCCTCTCATAACTTCTACGTGACGATAGAGCCACAGGCACCACTCTCATAACTTCTATGTGATGATAGAGCCACAGGCACCACTCTCAGAACTTCTACGTGATGATAGAGCCACAGGCACCCCTCTCAGAACTTCTACATGACGATAAAGCCCCAGGCACCCCTCTTATAACTTCTACGTGACGATAGAGCCGAAGACACCCCTCTCATATCTTCTACATGATGATAGAGACACAGCCACCCGTCTCAAAACTTTTACGTGATGATAGAGACACAGGCACCACTCTCAGAACTTCTACATGATGATAGAGCCACAGGCACCACTCTCAGAACTTCTACGTGACGATAGAGCCGAAGACACCCCTCTCATAACTTCTACATGACGATAGAGCCGCAGGCACCCCTCTCATAACTTCTATGTGACGATAGAGCCACAGGCACCACTCTCATAACTTCTATATGACGATAGAGCCACAAGCACCACTCTCATAACTTCTGCGTGACAATAGAGCCACAGGCACCACTCTCATAACTTCTACGTGACAATAGAGCCGCAGGCACCACTCTCATAACTTTTACATGATGATAGAGCTACAGGCACCTCTCTCGTAACTTTTACTTGACAAGAGAGGCATGGCTTCTAGCATGCCCTGCCGTAGGCACCCCTCTCATAACTTCTACGTGACGAGGGCGGTATGGGCTTCCAACGTGCTCTGCCTCAAGCACCCCTTTCAGCACTTCTTCATGATGAGAGAGGCAGAGGTATCCCTCTCAGAAGTTCTATGTGGCGAGAGAGGCGCTGGCGTATGGAGTACTCTACTGTAGGTACCCCTTTCATAACGTATATGGGACAGGAGAGGTGTGGGATTCCAGTATACTCTGCTGCAGCCACTCCCTTCATAACTTCTATGTAGCGAAAGAGGCACAGGCTTTCAGGGTGCTCTGCCGCAGGTACCCCTCAATACAGTTGTTGCCGTTCAGCGCCGCCTAACGGCCCACTGTGTAGTAACGCGGCCGCTCGGACAAACGCGGCCGACTCCAGCCACATGCCCGTAGAGCCACACAGTATCACACCTAAAGTGTGAACGGTGGGTGTGATTACAGGAGTGTTGTTTTTTGACAGATTAGATTGTTGGAGCAAACTAGGGTATTGTATCAACGAGTCTGGGCTGTCTAAACTTTATAGTTGATAATCATCTTGGTTTTAACTTGGAAAAAGATAAGCATATTATAGCTAGGCCTGCCAATGTATTAGTGTGTATGCAGTTTTGGTGTCCCTGTGTTATCTAAGGTATATCTAAAGTATCATTGAGGTGATATGCATGTATGATACATCAAATTGTAGCTGGAATACCATAGAATACGATGAAATCGTTGTTATTTCTCTGAAAATGAGATACATGGGTCTTATGAACGTATTACGCTCATATACTGATAGATCCAATGCTATAGAATACGTTGCCAAGTGAATGTTTGGCTTCAGCCGTGGTGTAGCTAGGGAGATAAGGTGCGACACCGGCCTACGGAAAAAGGCCTATAAAGGCCCGGCCCCACTGGTGCGATGCGATTGTCGCACTCGTTTTATGACTCATAAACGCCCCCTCGGCGGGGTTTATGGTCCCTATTGCGATGAATTCATCGAACTCAATCACAAGAAAATTCCAGGGTATGCCCACAGCTTTCACAGCTCTTGAAACCTGGCATCCAAATGGATGCTGTCATTATTGACTGTAGTCGGCCCCAGCCCCGAGTTGTTAGTTAAACTAAATGGACTCTAGGAAGTAGACCTAGTGTCTACCTAATATGATAGAAATTTATACCTCCCGATATGGCTCTGATACAACAACTTTAATACCATATCCCAACACAAAAGTTATGATATATACAATGAGTTACATGATACCATATGCACCTTTTACTCAAGCAGTGGACCCTGGGCCGTACATGTATCGTAGTTTCTATACAACTACAATAGATTCTACACCATACTTGTCATTCAAGACACTTACATGAGCCACAACCTCCACGCCCAGAACACTAACTGAACTGAACCCCCAACCAGCGATGTACCATCAATCACTTAATCAACCTGTTGTTTCATGATATGCTCCGCGGATTGCTGTCACTGTGCTATTATGTGTGTATATTTATCATCTTCATATCTTTCATCCGAAGCCCTTATCGGGACATACATGTTGTTCTTTGTTTCTTTCTTGTCGATGTCTCTCCTAATCTTTGTACGTTTGTATTACCTCATGTTCTTGCACTAGCGTGCTAATCAAAATTAACACAGTGATACTAAATATCCGGAACCAACTGTATGATACATAACCAAATGCTGTGATATGGGCAAGTGACAGACCGCGACACATCCATGTATGCGAACTTTCTGTAATAAAAAAAAATAATAATAAAAAAACTTGTGCGATGAATCCGTCGCATATCATGAACATTCCAAGATGTGCGATGCGACGAATCCTTCACGGGCCTTAACTTTTATGATACCGGAAAGGCATGGCTTCCAATATAGTCTGCTGCAGGTATCCCTAGCCTAACAGCTCAGAGGTGCGGATATTTAAAGTTGGCTCAGCGAACTTTTATTTCCTGTTCATCAGAAATTGTTCAGTGAAAATTGGAAAAAAGAGAGAGACGCACTGGCCGATCAATCTTCTATTTTCTGCCATTATTTTTGGCAACACCAACTGACAAATTCGCGGAATTTAACCATTAATAACCATGGTCACCGAAATGGTATTCCCTTATTTATCTCCCACAACTCCCAAATAGTTGACACGAATGGTTCCTGAAAATGATTGGATATTTAATCGGCAAGTTGAATGAAAATTGACATATGGCGGCGTTTATAGCTACCGATGGAAACACACTGATATTTTATCAGGTCCAGTAGAATCGGTCGGTGTACACCAAGAAAATATTGGTATAATTTATTTGTGAAGCATTTTCACCTGATGATTATATATATCGTCTTTTATTAACTCCTGAAGCACCGCATAGGTCGACAATTCTTAGTGACGACTTTCCTGGTGGGTACCACCTGATGACCATTGGCTAAACGATCTACTGGGACCTGTTTCAGTAGTTTCGTGACATGTCTAGATGGCGTCTGTGACACCATATGGACAGATCACAAGATTGCAATCGATGACACACGGAGTTTTACTCACTTCTCGTAGGAATCAAGCAATGACACTTTAACATGAGTAGGGGATACATATAACCTATAATCGTCCCAAATATGAAGAAGATTGGCTGCTCCGAACCTCTGATATTTGCTAGACGTTTTCCGCTGTTGCTTACACTGTTGGTGCCGCTGTTGATGTCTGTTTAGGCCTAATGTCATGAGACTACTGAAACAGGTCCCAGTCGTATAGTGTAAATGCCGGGTCAGGGCACCACATACCGACTATTGGCTACTGTCACCACGTTTTCCGTTGTCTAGTGTAAACCCTAGGGTCACCCTCCTAACAACCCTGTGATCCATCAACAATACGGACATAATTACATGAACATAAAATGTGTGATGTGATGTAGAGAAGACAGATTCGGGTCATTCTCCTTCTCAAAAACGACGATTAGGATGTTCTCGACGAGGGCTAGCTAAATTAGATGACATTTGCAGGGTGTTGGCCCTGTGAGGTCAGATCAATATAGCTTCACTAATATGAACTCCTACTGTCAATTATTATAAAGAGTTACAGGGTACATGCACATTAGAGAGAAACTGGTTTCGGGTGTAAGAATTCCAAAGTTATGAGGTGATGATGCTTCATGCTACTTACCGAGGCTTAGCGTAACTTAGAGCATATTTACCTTGTAACCAAAAGAAAAATATTTCAATCCAGTCTAAAACATGGAACGAAATTTTGTTTTTGTTGTTGTTGTTGCTGTTGTTGCTGCTGCTGCTGCTGTTGTTGTTGTTGTTGTTGTTGTTGTTGTTGTTGTTGTTGTTGTTGTTGTTGTTGTTGTTGTTGTTGTTGTTGTTGTTGTTGTTGTTGTTGTTGTTGTTGTTGTTGGGTTTTTTTTGGGGGGGGTCTTTTTTGTTTTTTGCAGAAATCAAATTCACTTGTAACATTGGGTTTCTTTCACCCGCAGCTGGTTTCCTTATAACTTCACCTAAAATGAAGATCACTGATGATTGACAGGGGAAGCCATGTCTACCCTTTTCCAGGAGCTCCAACTTGTGGGTTTTCTTCTCGCTTGCCTCAATCTGAGGTACGATCTGATTGGTCTAGATGTCATCACGTGATACCCTCGATCAGAAACCAAGCATCCTCAGTATGAAACATGTTGTTACCACACCCTAAGCAGCGATACATAACTAAGGGGAGTTCAGTCATAGGTATATAATAACGCCTGGTGGGTAAACAACAACAGTGCAATCGCTTTTTTTACTGCACACATTACAAATATCCCGGTATCGTAGTGGAGAGTGATTCGTAACAAAAGTATCTAACTTTGACAAACTGCGACATAGCTTGGCAGAAGATGCTGCTAGACGGGTTACATTCTACCCTACATTGAGTATCGTTCATATATTGATGATAGCTTTAGAAAATCTGATTTAAATACATTAGACCAACTCAATCACAGGGGAATGAGGACTGTATTTCCTCACAAACAATCTTCTCGAATACGATGACTGCCCATCCAAACCCATGTAGTATTGTTCATTTATCTCGATCCAGTTTTATATAAATATCAACCATGCTGTCTCCAACATTGCCCTAAGTCTGTCTTGTCTCCATGTTCATTATCCTTATCATTTACTTTCTAAACCTTTCTCCAATGTTATATCTCTTCCAGCACCCGGAAACTGAATCTCTCTAAGGACTATACCTTTAACTGATAGCAGAAGCCCTGTCTCTCCTAAGCTCTCATCAGCATTTATAAGCTTCTTACTATACACTAATGACTTAATATGGAAATCTGAAAAAGGGTAGCAACCTTTAGATTAGTTTAGAAAGCATTAATCCAGAATGTTCTATATTAACAGTTATATTGATAAAAAAAAAGGGAGCTATGTAACAGACCACTCAGCATACAAGCATGTACTCAGAACTACAATTGTGTTTTTCATGATGAACGAAAGATCCTCGTATATATATATGTTGTAGCTTGACATTACAAACGGTATAGAATATTTGTCTGTGTTAAATGAGATCCAAAGAGAACCACGACTACATAGACGTGTGAAACCCATATTCTCCCAATGTGTGGATTGACATATCATATTCCATCTGTGGAAACTGTATTCTTCCAGTGTGACAATGGAGGAATACAAATATCATATATCCAAACGAAAGTCTTGTGCATTTATCAAACATTAGTAAAGAATGAATGTTCCATATGGCATATCTGAAAAGAAATGAATCTACCATATCTGAAAAAGAGAACAATCATTGTTGGCAGATTACATGTAAATGCATAAGATTGGAAGGAAGGAAGCAATGCTTATATACAGAAGCACCCCGTGTAAGGGATCACCCTGTGTAAGGTGTCACCCCGTGTAAGAGGTCTTCCCATGGAAAGGGTCACCCTATGTAAGGGGTAACCCTGTGTAAGGGGTTATCCCGTGTAAGGGTGCACCCCGTGCAAGGGTGCACCCCTGTGTAAGGATAAAACCCTGTGGAGGGGAGCACCCGGTGGAAGGGTACACACTGTGTAAGGGAGCACCCTGTGTAAGGGGTTACCCCGTGTAAGGGGGCACCCTGTGTAAGGGAGCACCCTGTGTAAGGGAGTGCCCCGCATATGGAGTAATCCCATGTAAAGGGTTACACCGTGTAAAACGTCAGATCCACTGAGGCGATTTTTCATGCGAATTTGGGTTCGCAGATGTTCGCAGACATTCGCAGACATTAGCATGCACATGCGAATGCCTTGTGACAATATTCAATATATTGAATATTATCGCATGGGATTCGCACAGTCGCATGGATCACAGACGCATTCGCTTGGTCGCCTTAGTGGATCTGGCGCTTAGGAGTCATCCCATGTGATGGGCCACCATGTGTAAGAAGACACTTTGGGCTGGAAACCTCTATTAGACATCCAATTTACCTCGCGTAGGAGCCACCCCTCGTTGGTGGACACTTTCGCTCTGAACGGAGGGTGACCCCTCACGCGGGGTTCAACTGTACAAAGACGAATTTTAAAAGTCCACTTACCTGAAGGTATGAGGATGGTAACAGCCATCAGGGTAAGAAGGGGCCAGGCGAGCCCGCCCCCGCCCCGCCCGCCGCCCCGCCCCGCCCACCCAGCCCACCACGGCCCGGCCGGGGTCATGACCTCCACCTCCAGGGCCTCTCCAGGGTCGCCCGCGTGCCTGCTGGTCCAGCTGCCTCTCCGCGACCGGGCGTGACTGGGGTAGGTGTGGCTGGTCACTGGAGGAGGTGTGGCATGATCGTGAGCAGGTTGGAGTTGTTGAGCAGTAAAGTGGAGACCTCGCTACTTCTACTACCGCCGCCGTCGCCGCCGCCGCTACCAACGTCTCGTCCACGGTACATCCAGTGTGTGCGGGACCTGTGCGGGACCGAGTGGCCACAACAAGGCGGGAGCGGTCGGGATAAGGCCCTGTTCCCGTCAGGAGGCGAGCAGACCACGTGCCTCGTCCTCCGCCGACACCGCCGCGCCGCCTCCCGGGTCGGGGGCGCCGCGTCCCGGCCCCCGCCCGCCCGCCCGCCGTCAGCACGCCCCTAGTGTCGGCCCGCGGCACCAGGAGGCGCTAGTACCGGGCGTTGACGCTAGGCGGCGTCACGGGAAGGTGGCTTGGTACACTGGCCGCCAGAGCTACAGTGTAGCCTGGAATCCTGGCCTATGTGCTCACTCACGTAATAGGCCAGGTAACGCCCGCCATTTTTTGGGTGCATTATATGTAACGCCCGCCAGAGGAGGTGTGAAGCGCAGCGCCCCCTATGTTTTTGAGCGATAATACAGAACCGAAACAAAGCACCACGAATGCTCCGACAGGCTGCTATGCACCTGATACAGAATCTCTTATACATACTGTAAAGATCTGCAGTCGATAATTCTAACTTTGTGGTATTTTTGCGTTGAAAAAGCAGCATTATTAATTATAATATATATATTCAATCTATTCTAAATTCTTTCCCCCGAATCCAAGATGGCCGACACTGGCCCGGCTAATTGGTCCTTCCTGCTGTAGCTATAATCCCCCCTTTGAACCCGGCTTTGGCCGGCGGTTGTTTGTTAACCCAACTTCCTGGAGATGCGGGCGCGCTCGTTGTTACAAAGGTGACGCTAACTGGCGCCTAACACGACCGCCCGTATAAGCGTCCCCCACCTGGAGACAAAGGCGCTACGATTGTATATAAACCCGGGCCCAAATTAAAGAACCATTCAGTCTTACCTGGATTCTGAACCTACAACATCTATGCGTTGACTTCAAACCTTTATTCTACGTATATAGACCGTTAGGAGCAGAACCGCTATGGGTATAGCCTAGGAACTTTACATTGGTGGCAACGACGAGACGCTTTTAGTGTGATTCGAGGACAGATTGCCGGTCGAGTTACGAATGACCGCGGAAGGACCGACGTCATAAGACACGGACTCATGCAGGGAAGTAACATTCTGCTATGATATAACGTTTTGATGTGGGCGTGGAAGGTACGTGCATGCCAGTAGTTCTGTGTTAGCGACAGTCGGACCGAGCGGACCAGCAGCTGTCGCACGTGGGAATCGCAACAGGTTCGTGCCATATAAGTGATTGACGTATATATAACGTGTGTGGTTATTTACGCAATTCTGAAGGATGGCCGAACCCAGTGTGTTGCCTGAGGATTTCCAGGTGTGGCTTAACGCTGGGAAGTTGGCGGGGACCATTCCGACCGACTTTACTGTCGCCAACACAGAGCTGCTGGGCAAACTGTGGAAGCAGTACCTGGCCCAGACCTGTAAGGAAGTGAAAGATGTCGCTATCTACGAGTTGGAGCAGCGACTTCGCGCCGAGTTTACGCGACAGGCCGACCTCCGGGCTCAACAACACGCTCTGGAATCCCAGCAGCAGGCCATGGAACTCGCCGAGGCGGCGCGACAGCTCGCCGAGGCCCGTGCGATCATTATTGACTCCGCCCCCCGGTCGCGGCCCGAGACCCATGAGTTGGCCTCGGTCAAGCAGCTCATCCGGCTGTTTCGGGCACTGCCGACCGTCGACGGTCAGGATAAGGCCGCCCTCCGCACGTGGTTAAACGATGTGCGACAGGCGCGCTTTGTCTCCAAGGCCCCCGACGAGAAGCTGATATCGGAGGCCCTGGCCTACTCGGCGGGGCGCCTCAAGTCGATAATCTACGACTGCTTCGAGGACGGCGTCACCGACTTCGAGGCCGTCGAGCGCAAGATCACATCGACGCTTCTCGGCATGGAAGAGATGGAGAGTCTGCGCGCTGCACTCGGGCATTTCTCCCAGACGGCCCACGAGACCGCCCCCGAGTACGCGCAGCGCTTCTGGTTGGCGGCAAAGAAAGCCTACTCGCCCCTTGAACTCGCATCTCCCTTCGTACTGCGGCCGACGATGCGACAGTTCGTGAGTACTCTGTCGCGAGGCCCTCTGCGGTGGGACCTCAATCTCAACACGCCCCAAACAATCGCCGAGGCTCTCTCGAGGGTCGACGCGTTGGCGAAGGCGGTCGAGAAGGAGGCGCACTCTGACGACACTCGTGTCGAGGAGGCCATGGAAGTGGGCGCGGTCGGCTCGAGGGCCACGGCCGCCCGTTCCGCCAACCACCCCGCGCAAACCGCCCACCAGCGACAGATGGAGGAGATGCAGCAGGCGATAAAGTCCATCCAAGGGGAACTGAAGGCGAAAAAGGGCAACAAGGGCCACACGGTCGCGGCTGTGATGCCCGCGGCAGCGCCACCACAATCCACGATTGTGTTCGCGCCGACCCCCGCGCCTGTTCCCGCCCCCCAGCCGCTGTTTGCGACCGTTCCAGCTCCGCCGCCCCCAGCCGTCGCCTCCACTGTAGCAGCCGTCGCGCCGGGTCAGCGTAACTCCGGCCGGCGGATGACGCCCATAAACGACATCATCTGCTACGCGTGTAATCAACGAGGCCATTATGTAGCTGGATGCCCCAGCCTGAAGGCCTCCAGGGACGCGGCACGGTCGTTGGCCCACTCCCAGGATCAAGTCGTAGCCGCCGCGACCCAGGGAAACTAAAACGCGCGTCCGACCGACGACCCTGCATTGACCTCGAGCTTCGAGGCGTGGCACTGCAGGCCCTCGTCGACTCGGGTGCGTGTTGCTCCCTGGTGTCCGTCCCCGCGGCGGATGCCTTGCGACAGGTGGGCGCGGTGGGTAAGAGTGCAAGACCCCCGGCGCGACTCAAGTCCCTCACCGGCCACGGCATCTCCGTCCGCGAGGCGGTTAACCTGAAGTTGTACGGCCGGCCGTGCGACTTTAATGTGGTGGGTGATATGTCCCACGATCTTTTATTAGGGGACGACGCGTTGGAGGCTACTCACGCGATCGTAGACTATGCTTCCCCTGATAAATCTGTAACCCTCTGTGGTCGTCGCCATGCGGTGCGACGGTCGGTGCGACGCGAGGGACACATCGGTCAGCTGGTATACGAGGCCGAGTATTGGAAACGGCAATACCCCGATGTGTTCCCGGTCACCGGCCGCCCCCTCACATGCACCACGGAGGTCTACATGAGGATCGATACGGGCGATCACCCCCCCATCAATCAACGGCCGTACAGACTTCCCCTCGCCAAGCGCGAGGTCGTCGACCGCGAGCTGGACAAGATGCTCGCGGAAGGCATAATCGAGCCCAGTTCCTCCCCCTGGGCCTCGCCCCTCACCCTCGTCCCTAAGAAAGACGGCTCGGTCCGGTTCTGTGTGGATTACCGAGGACTGAACGCAGTTACTCGTCGCGATGCATACCCCCTGCCTCGTATCCAGGACATTGTTGATAATCTAGGTGGTGCGAAAGTGTTCTCGACCCTAGATTTAAAGTCCGGATACTGGCAGGTGCCGATGCATCCTGACAGCGTCGAGAAGACGGCCGTAGCGACGCATCGGGGCCTGTTTCAATTTAAGCGGATGCAGTTTGGCTTGTGCAATGCGCCAGCTGCATTCCAGAGGCTTATGAACAAGGTTATAACCCCGCTGCGTAAGTTCGTTATGGTCTATCTCGACGACCTCGTAATCTACAGCCGGACCGAGGAAGAACACCACCACCACATCGCGGCCGTCCTCGAGGCCCTGCGCTCATACGGCCTCGTGGTCAAAGAATCGAAGTGCCACTTCGGGGTCGACCGCGTGAAACTCCTTGGCTATGTGGTCAGCGCGGACGGCGTCTCCTCGGATCCCGACAAGGTGGAAGCCATACGTGACATGGTGCCACCCGAGGACGTAAAGGCGGTGCGACGGCTGCTAGGGTCGGCCAATTATTATCGGCAGCTCATACCCAGATATGCCGATATTGTCCGACCCCTCGTCGCACTGACAAAGAAATACGCCCTCTTTCATTGGGATTCCGAGTGCCAGACCGCGTGGCAGGAGTTGCGCGACGCCCTCGTGAACACGGTGACCCTCGCTTACCCGGACCCCGGTCGCCCGTACAAACTATACACCGACGCCTCAGATTATTGCCTCGGCGCCATCTTGGTACAAGAGGATGACCAGGGTATCGAGCGACCCGTACACTTTCTCTCACGTCAGTTTACGGAGGTGCAACGCCGATACCCTGTCATCGAGAAGGAGGCCTACGCGATAGTCTTTGCGCTTACGCGCTTACGGGCGTATTTGTACGGTGCGACCTTCCAGATTCTGTGCGACCACAAGCCCCTCAAAAGCTTATTTTTGGCTGAAATGAAAAATACGCGAGTACAACGGTGGGCCGTACTCCTTGCGGAATACGCCGCACCCATCGTGTACTTCGCTGGTGCCAAAAATGTGTGGGCGGATATGCTCTCGCGCCTCCGGTCCGATTCACCGGCCGAGCTGCCGCTGGAGGTCGCACAGATCGCCTCGGTCCAGGAAGAGCGGGAGTTGCCGTGGGAAGCGTACGGGCTGACGGAAGCAGAGGTGAAAGTGCGACAAGCAGCGATGCCTGAGTTCCGGTACGGTCTCGAGGAACAAGAGGATTATCTGGTCAGTAATGGCCTCCTCTTTACCCTCAAACCGCCCTCGGGTCTCGCGGCTTACCCTCGCCTCGTCCCCCCGTCGGAAATTCGCGCCAACTTGGTCCAGACCGCCCATCTACAGGTCTGTCACCAAGGTATGAGGAAAACTTTGCGACGACTTCACGACCATTTTAAATGGCCAGGAATGAAGCGACAGGTATTTTCCGTTCTTGCACGATGCGCCCCCTGCGGAGCCAATCGCGTCCGTGCAGAACGCCCAACCCCCGCCCCTATGCCTGTCGCCGAAAACCCGGGAGAAGTCGTCGCAATGGATCTGACCGGCCCCCTCCCCCTGAGTCGCAGCGGCGCTCGTTATCTATTATCAATCATAGACCACGCCACTGGCTATGTTGATTGTTTTCCCCTCAAGGATAAGTCCGCTGAGTCGGTTTATTCCTCCCTATCCCGGGAGTACATCCCCCGCTACGGCCCCCCCTCTGTCGTGTTAACGGACAACGGATTAGAGTTCAAAAACGCGACAGTGGAGGGATACCTGCGACAGCTCGGGACCGAGGTGCGACACACCACCCCCTACCACCCGCAGGCCAACGGTCGCGTAGAGCGTTTTCACCGCACGCTAAAGGATATGTTGCGTAAGGTGGTAAACGCCCGTGCTTGCGAGTGGGAGGACCACCTCGGGGATGTACTCCTCGCCCACCGGACGACCCCCAGTGACGTCACCGGCTTTTCCCCCTACTACCTCCTCTTTGGTCGTTGCCCTCCCCCCCCTTTTTCCCACCTCCGAGATCGCCCGCTAGGGGATTCGTCGGCCCGCCTCGCCCTCCGTGTGGACGAGCACTCGCGTGCTTTGAAGGAGGCCGCCCACAACGCGGAAATAGCGAGGCAGGCTAACGTTAATCGCCTAAGCAAACACGCCAACGCCCTCCCCCTAGAACCCGGTACCAAGGTGTTCCTACGAGTCCACGAGCCCGGACCGCTGGACCCCCGCTGGGACCCCGGATACCTCGTGACGCGGGCATCCGGCAACGTGGTACACGTGGTGGGCCCAACAAACAAACGGCGGACGGTTAATCGCAGTCATGTCAAGGCGGCCGACCCGGGCCTCGACTGGGAGGGCTTACGCCCACGCCTAACCCGAGCCCAGCGGACACGCCCCCCGACTGCGATGCCTCCACCCACACCACGGCCACGCGGCCGCCAGCCCCAGACGCGCGTTGCTTGGATACCCAACCCCAGCGTGCCAGCTGTAAACGCTAATCCTCAAACCCCAATTATCCCACCAACCCGGCCCGCGTCCCCCATGCAGCTAATCCCCGGCAACGACGCATCCCGTCCCCCCTCTGCAACTCCCATGCAATCAACTCCCACAGATGTCCCGGCCCGGCCTAACTCCTCCAACAACATGGCCATCGATCTGCCCCCACTTCCCCCTACAGGTCCAAACTCCCTTGCGCCCTCGGCCGCCCCCACTCCTCGAGCAAACACCCCCATCCCGGTAATCGACCCCCTCACACCCGTCCCACATGTCCCTAATCCCCCTGATGTCCGCCGAGATCGTAAACGTGCGGCTGAACCTGAGACACCCCCTCCCCCCCCACTGGTGCGTGGTCCGGTCACTTCCCTCCCGCTCTCGGGCCGACCCACCCACGCGACGCGGGACGATCTTAAAAGGCGGGCGGCGGCCCCGCTCAGTCACTTCACCCGTATCACGCGCTCGTTCACCCGGTCGTTGGAAGCGGAGACTGCGAAACGCCAAACACTCCAGCCACCGGACGAGGCCGAGATACAAGCGGAGAAGCGACTGTGCATTGCAGCCGTCGCCCAGCATTGTCGCCCCCGACACGTCTAAAAACCCAGTGAGTAGATCAAACTGTGTGTTATCATCATGTGGATGCCCGTATTCCTGCTATGCTTATACGTCCCCTTCCTCGACGCGGACCTGTTCTCGGACGATGGCGTGTTGGTCTACACGGACGGTCGTGCGCGTGCGGTCGCGGCCGCCTGGACTGTCGCCGTCACGATCCGACCACCGTCCCCTCCCCGTGTCGATGACCTCGTGCACAACCTAACTGTCGCCATTGACGCTGTCGCGGACGTGATGGAGCCAAATCACGTCCCCTACTGGCGCCGGCATCTGTCGCGTTTGCTAACCCGCTTGTCCGAACTACCCAGGGCAAGTCGGATAGTAACCGACGGCAGGCCGGAGGCCGGCCGACGGCGTCGGGGCCTGCTTAATATTGTGGGGTGGGCTGGAAAGGCTCTGTTTGGGCTGGCGACTGACCGCGACGTCGCATCATTGCGAGGAGTCGCACGCGACACGCTGGTCCAGCAGCAGCAAATAGCCCACCACCTGGAGCAGATGGTATCGGTAGTAAACGCCACTCGTGGAGGCGTTCTACAGAATGCCGATAACATCGCCACAATAAATGAGCAGGCCGCCCGCGCGATCCACCTCGCGGAAGCCGGAGGTACGATCGCGGTCGGGGCCGACGAAAAGGTGAACAAGGTCTGGATGGCCCGGCAGATCGAGCTGGGCCTACGGATCTTGGAGGAGACGGTGCGCCAACACGAACTTCGGCGAGTACAGTTCCATAATCAACGGATGGAGCTGGAGCGGGGCCAACTGACCGAGGACGTTCTCCCCCGAGAACACCTGCTCCAGGTCCTCCGCCGCCTAAGAGACGCCGGATACCACACCCTCCCGGCGATGTGGTACTACAACTACGTGGACATCGACCCCATCTGGGAGGAGGGACGGGAGTTGATCTACCGTGTTGTTGTTCCCGGGCTCACGAGCGAGGCCTACCTGGTGTACAAGCTGCAGTACTTCCCCGTGCAGTTGGACGCGTCCCACCTGCGGACGGTCCAGGGTAGGCCCCGTTTGGCCGTGAGCTCGTCGTCCTCCACGTCCTTCGTCCCTGATGTCTGCGTAGGTCGGCAGCCACGAGTGTGTAGGCCTACGGTAGTGTACACCGAACGGTCCTGCGAGTCGGCACTCGTGCGCGGGACCAAGCCGACCTCGTGCCACATCGCCATCACCGCCCGGAACAACGCGACGGCCGTAGTGTCGAGGCCCGAGGCCGGAGGCCGACAAGCTGTGGTAGTCGCCTACCAGTCGACCTCCGTGCTACGCCTCTGCACCGGCCGCCCACCCGTGAACCTGCTCGTCAACGGCCCCACCCTCGTCGACCTACCCCCAGGATGTTCGCTGGAGTCGCGTGGGTGGCGCCTACACGGCATCGCGGCTGGGCACCATACCCTCAATTTCCACTTCCGGCGCCCCCTCCAGCTTTCCCCCCTCAATATATCCTGGCCCCGCACCCTTCCTCCCACCTTTTCCGAACCTCTCAAACTCCTTCCCCGCGTAGTCCTGCCCGTGATGGAAGTAGGCCGCCTACAGGGCTTACGCTCCCCGACCTCTATTTTATCCTCGGTCCCCTTTGTGTCCACCTCCTCTGTGACCCTGCTAATAGTCCTTATCCTCCTGACGGTTTGTTGCGTTCGATACAAAAAGCTTTGTTGTATCCCCGTCACCCGCTGGTGTTGTAGGTTGATCTGCGTGCGGCGTCCGCCGAGGTCGGCTGAAGAGGACCGCCCACGCGAGGAGATCAGCCTACAGAGCCTACAGGCAGCACCAGCATCCCCCTTTTTGTCCCTCCCTGCCCCCACCATCGTTACCGAGGATCCCCCCACTGAACCCTTCCCCCAATCCCTACCCGTAATTCCTATACGATCAGAAACCGCGACCGCCCCCATACCCCCTCTCCGCCTACGCCCAACCCTGGAGCGGTTGGCAGGCTCCTTCGCGGACTTACGCCCCCAAGATATATATCCCAGGCTTCCCCCCGTGTAAAACCCTTTTTTTTTTTATGAATGAATCGTTGACGAAAAAGGAATTGACCCACGATTGTGAGACTGGAATGATTAAGACCGATAGCATGGTGAAACCCGTGGGGTGCTTGCAGCCTCGCTGAGACCCACGAGTTTTTGTTTTATGTGCTCGGCCATCGGTAAGGGCCTTGGTTATTCGAAGTGACCTTGGCCCTGTGTTTGGCGGTCAAAGGCTGGCCTTGCGGCCACTCGGCCAGCCCCTTCGCCCCAGACCCTTTGGCCGAAGGATGGTTATGTGGAGAAACGACGATTTTGAAGAGGCACGAGGAGCACGAGAGGTCCGCGGCCTAGCTCAGCCTAAATCGTCTGTGTGTGTTTTGTCTAAATATCGTGTGTGTACGATATCGTTTTGTGTTTTTATCGTTTATCGTAGGAACGATTTTTAAGGGCCTATGCGCCCAGGGAGGAGTCCATGATGGGGCCTGCCCTACTAGTCTGAAAACAATTTTTTTACATATATCAAACATGTTACTTACCGTGCTTTGCCGCGCTAATTTTTCTTCTTGGGTGGGCACGCCGAGAGTGGTTGAGTTATTTTTAGAGTAATTTGAGTATTGCAAAAATTTAGAGTGTTGGGGGAGTGAAGTACGTATGATGCCTACGTATCCCCTGGCACAGGTTGAAATTTTGGAGTGAAGTATGAAATTTTTGGCAATTTTCTAGAAAGAACCACTCTCAGCTGCTTCACAACCCCCTATTTTTTAATAACCACGCTGCACGAGTCTTATATATTTAAGGTGGCCACGCTGCACGACTATATGTCTGGGTTGTTCCTATACATAAACGTGGCCACGCAGCAAGACATTATTTTCTTTTTTTTTTCGATTTACAATGTATATCAATGACACCTATTATTTATATTGACGAGCTCCTGCCTATATATAATATGCTATGCTTTATATTTTATAAGGAACCGACCATACTACAATCACAGCCCTGCGCTAAGTATTACTTAATTCTAAAATGATTCTCTTAATTAAATGTCGGTTCCTTAGTCTATTGGCCAGAATTGTTTAATATTATTATGTAATCTCAAGGTTATTTTATGTCCTTTTGGAATAGCCCAACGAGGCGACATGGTTAGTATCAAGGTGGATCTGAGACAGGTAGAAATGTTTAAGAAATTATAATCATCTAGTGCATACCAGCCGCGTGCGAATAGTAAGTATTACTCGGGAATTAACCATAAAATTTAATTAAATAACGAGAAATATCGTTTATATTTTATTTCTAGACTCTAAATTAGACTACAAATAGTGATACAGTGAGTTACTATCGGTCAGGTATGCAATAGCTGGAGATGGGCCGATATTTTAGGCCGCTGAAAATCTCTATAAAATCGGGGTTAATCGGGAGGGCTCTACGATTTATTATGTTTAGGCCACAGTGTTATCTCACCACTCCTCGGTAACTTGAGTAGACTCGGGTAGGGGCAGACGAACGTCAGGTGGATAGAGGTGGCGCGGACTGGTACCCCCGTCGTCACCAGAAACCGGGCGCTAGCTGCAGTCTATACGTAGAAGGGCGATGTCCAGGCCTTGACGAAGTGATCAGATCCACGCTGAAAACACCCATTTTTATATGTTATAACCCTGTACCTATATGTTTATAATACGGCCACAAGCATATTTTCTACAATCTTTATCAAGATTACGGGAGCTCGTCCTTTTTGTGTCATTTACCGCCTTATCAATTTTATCGTAATATTTACCGTCCTCAGCGGCGACCAAATTGTCTATTTTTAATCATTGAGCACCCCGCTGCTACTTATATGTCATGCCTTTCACGGCGATATTATCTTCTTTTTTTGTACAATCAAAATGGCTGCCGGGATGTGCGCTGGTGAGGAGCCTGAGATGTGTAAAATTGTTTGAATTACCGTTTTTATTGAGGAAAACGTGTAATCTACGTGTCAACTGAGTACGTGTGACTCACATCTATTTTTCTGTAACCTTTTATGACCTGATTGTGACATGACGGGCTCCGATCCTCCCGCGAAGTGCTTCGCGTGGGCGGCGGTCTCGGGCTGGCGCCTACGCTCGGACCGCCAGCTGTCGCACTTCGGTAGCCCGGGACGCGGAGTTCCGTCGCGGCGGCCTGTCAACAACGAACAAAGGTGTGTTCTGCACTTGACAGGCCGTTTCTACGTGTATATACCTCTACAAAGAGTAACAATCGTGTCAATCGTGCTAAAGTGTGTTTTAGCGCGATTGACTCCACCCCTACAATTGGCGAGCGAGTCAACCAAGAGACACTGACGCCGAAGACCGCTCGCCATACCCTGTGAGATCCCTGTGATCTATCTTTTTAAATTCATAACCACCCTCCTGAAGCCACAGGATACAGACACTCGTATCCCAGCTTTATATCAAAATGGACTACGCATTTATTTTTCATAAAGACATTCGCTGGCCATTTTCTACACTCGCGACTGGTTGTACAGCCGAGTACCCATAACCCGGACACGGTCGGAGCTCTGACGCCGAGCGGACCGCAGTGACATTTTTTCAAATATAACCTGTACTTCTGTTATCATCTCTGTTACTCTTTACCCGTGTGATCTATATGTGTTAATGATTGAACCTACCTTATTTGAAGACCCGATGGCCGCCATTGTTTGCGTAAGACCCGTTTGTTTAGCACGCCGAGATGTGGGCGCTGCCATTTTTGTTGTTTCTGGGTGGTGACCGGAAGTTGGGAATTGCTGCCTTTTCATTGGTCGAGAGATCGTGAGCGCGCGCTGGTGGCGCCTCCGCGTTCGCTCGACGAACTAACCGTTCCCGCGCTGGTCTCAGCAGCCGCACGACTGCTCTGAGACGGAGCAAGGCGGTTAGGTTGGTTTTAGCGACTGCACATCTTTTTCTTTTCTTTTGAAGTTCTCCGTTGCTCTTCGAACTCAGAGTGAGGGACGTTTGTAAAGATCTGCAGTCGATAATTCTAACTTTGTGGTATTTTTGCGTTGAAAAAGCAGCATTATTAATTATAATATATATATTCAATCTATTCTAAATTCTTTCCCCCGAATCCAAGATGGCCGACACTGGCCCGGCTAATTGGTCCTTCCTGCTGTAGCTATAATCCCCCCTTTGAACCCGGCTTTGGCCGGCGGTTGTTTGTTAACCCAACTTCCTGGAGATGCGGGCGCGCTCGTTGTTACAAAGGTGACGCTAACTGGCGCCTAACACGACCGCCCGTATAAGCGTCCCCCACCTGGAGACAAAGGCGCTACGATTGTATATAAACCCGGGCCCAAATTAAAGAACCATTCAGTCTTACCTGGATTCTGAACCTACAACATCTATGCGTTGACTTCAAACCTTTATTCTACGTATATAGACCGTTAGGAGCAGAACCGCTATGGGTATAGCCTAGGAACTTTACAATACGTTATAAAGTGTTTCTAGTTGAAAATAAGCTACCAAAAGGTCAATAATACTTTGTTTTGTTGCTCTATTGGTCGTTTTCGAAGTGTTACCATCTATAAATTATGCAAATCGACCTGGACTCAAATGACAGCTGATGCAGATTCCTATACGAAAATATTGCAAAAATGGGCTAATCAGGAACAGCTACTACATACAAACTGTTATAGTTCTATCAAAAATCTTTTCAGATATAGATAGAGTGACATCTAATGTGTAACAAACCTCAATAGAGCTCCTACGCTGGTTCCCGGGTCATCCGCTGGGAGGCTCGGCGGAATTTGTAAGAAGCCAGCGGCGACACAGGCGGAACCCAGCCAATAGAGCTCCATGTTTGGTGCCGATTTTGTGTTGTGGAATGCAGTCATACTTCTCACAAAGATTACCAGCCAGTCTAGGCATACTCGTTGTGGGGAAACATCTATATGAAAGTGACACTTCAATTAAGGGTCATTCATGAGAGTAAAAGCATTCAATAAAAGATAGATAATTGATACCATTTAAGCTATGGCTACAATGTACATGCATATGAGATCTAATTTGGGCCTTCCAGATACCCTGACACTTGTTACGTTTTGGTAGGGTTTCTCCTTGGAGGTCCTTTCCCTTCGCTGACATGTTTGAAAGTGGCGCCTTGAAGCCTGCCGAGATCGTATATACGAGTCGGGCTGGTATAGGGGGCGCTGTTCTTCACACCTCCTCTGAACGCCTGCCATAGACCCTGCTAAACTCCCTATTATCGCCCCGGGTAAGTAAAGGTTCCGCTCCCGACTGGCTGGCCACACCACGACCGCATGAACCACAGTTTTCCAATTTATGATAGGAGAAACTGAATCTAATTTCCGATTTACATATAGAAATAGCTGAAATTTTTATTTCAGCATCGGATTTCCACTTTGAAGATTCATGAAAACTGATTTAATTTTTTGGTTATGGGTCAAGGGTCTATCACCATACAACAATGGCAATCAGCGAACACCGGATCCTGTAAACAGACTGAATTATGGGATACCTCAATAGGGTCTATTTTTCTGGTGCATCATAGGTAACAGTGCTCAGCTAGTACTACGCTGGTTTTGAGAGAAACATTCTAATAAATTATCTTTTATCTTTTGATAAAGGTGACTTTAACAGCTAGTACCGGCTGTTGACGCTAGGCGGCATCACAGGGAGGTGGCTTGGCTGGCACGCTGGAAGCCTGCACATCTACCGCTCACGTGTGATTAGCCTGGAAACCTGCACTGCACCAAACTAACCACTTTACATATATATGCGAACGGCGTATAAAGGTATGCTTTTGCGTATATAAGGTCGTCCTAATCCCCGTGTGTATACGCCTCATTTGTAGGCGCCTGATTCATATATTTACGCCTGATTCATGTACGCCTGATTCTGTTATATATACACCACTATCCAATAATTCTGATCTATGCCACTTGGGGACACCACTGTTAGCATATTTCATTTGCCATTAGTCATTAATTCGAAAATCCAATAATATATAATCAATTTTTATTATAAAATTGTTCTAAAACCCTATTTATTATCTTTTCATTAAATACATATAATAAACCGAGCTTTTGGGGTTTTTTAAAACGTTTTTAAATAGATTTTACTTTTCAAAACACCCCTCTTCAGTAGTCATACTTTGGGTACTGTATATATAACACAAGGTCTGTTCAGATACCAACATTGCCTATCCCCCCCCCCTCCCACACCACCCCCCCCCCCGGTGTAGACCCCCCCTCCCCCCGTGTGAAAGGTTGCTATTACTCTATTTTGTATCAACAAGTACTAGTAAGTTGTTTGGGGAACCTGTGAAGGAGAGAGGTTGAAAATGAGTTGCTTTCTGTATTTATCTCAACCCTGTAGACAATAACAATAATTGATAACACACACAGGATATGGAAAGTGGAGACTGGACTACAATACTCATAGGGGCATGAAGAATGAGTTCCCAATGTTAATCCTATGGGGAAAAATACCAGGGGTGAGTTGGTACCTAGACACAAATGGGATGTTGGACCAATGGCTACTACTACCAACTCTCTTAGAGTAATCTAATAAGCACACAGATTAAATTGGTAAAGGAAGTGGCCAGTCTGTTATATCAGGGTAACACATCCCAGGACTATGGAAGTATGCTGTGATGAACTCTTAACCTATGTGAGGTGATGGGTGCATCCCTTTCATAAGATCTCACACTCTCTAAGCCGTAATCTGTACAAGGTTCTCACTGCTATGGGAATTCTTAACGAACTAGGCTTAGAGCCTTGAGAATCCACTGGCATACAGTATTTCCGCTAGGTGGCATCATTGAGATTATAGGAATCTTTTGGTTGCATTGAAGTATGTCTTAACCCTTTAAGGACGGGTACCTGTGGCCAAGCTACCGCCTGGAGGACGGGTGCTGGCGGCCCTTTATACCTCTAGGGGACGGGCACACAATCGTTAAAACCCACAATTCAATTGTTTAATTGTGTGATATGATATATAATCCTAAACATTTTATTTCTTTTGAATAGAAATATTAAAAATAGTATTATACATACATTCTGTGAAAATTTCATTAATGTTCCTCCATTATTTTTTGTTTAAATCGATTTTATAGATTTTTGAGAAATGCAGGCATCATTCGCCCTGGCCTGGATGATGCCTCAAAACTTTTGCTCACCGGAACTGTTTATAGGCCTACAATTCTCGATGCAGTTCTAAATAAGTCTTCCATACTCCACGGGCATGACTCATCTCTATATATGCATCATTGCACGTTTGAATTGTTTGTATTTATCGCACCTTCACATGTTGCAGGTTGTTGAATGTGAAACTTTCAGCATAGTGAGACAACTAGTGACGGATATAAATAGTGATTTTTTTATGCCATTGAGATTATTTAAGATAAGGGATTTAAAGTACATATAAACACACATAGTTTTTTTCTAAAACAGACCAAATTGTCCATTCATTGAAAGGGCTGGACGTTATTTGCATATGCCTTGTTAAAAACCCGCATACCGACTAGCTTTGTAAATATTGATTTTTTTTCGGGGGGGGGGAGGGGAATTTATTTATTGACGCTTTGAGGTTCACATATGAATACATGATTTTCAGCCTTAAACGTCAAAACAGTACGTTTGTGACAAATCACATCAAATACAAAGACAAAAGTATGATGGAAATAACTTTTTGCGTAATGATCAACATTGTGGTAGAGGGGTTTGGATTAGTTTGTGCCTAAGTAAAGACTGGACCCCATACATTGAACATGCCTGTGATTTTTGGACTATGAGTGCTTTGTTTAAATCAATGACGAAAAGGTATTAAAACCAAATCATAAGACAATGCTAATTGCTAATATTAGACCTAATGAGACTTCATGTGCAAAATACGATCCTGGGAAATTTAAGATATGGATTATGGGAGATATTGACATAAATGCTTAAGTAAGATCTGAAAACAGAAACTGATTTGATGACTGTATTAAGAAAATATGGGATTACGAGGTAAATATCCAAAGTTACTAGATGTGGAATACTAGTAATCTAGATACAAAATTAACTAATGCAAAAATTTATTTTTAAAAAAGGGTGATCTTAAATATGTTTTTGGGCGATCATTTGGTTGTTTTGGCTTTAAAGAGGCTGAAATCAGTTCGGAAGTAAAGTCTCAAAGTGTTGAAACTACAATGTGTCTCAGGATGTATTAGACAACACCATAAATTGGCCAGAAAAGGTCTCATGAGTTGGGACGTGTGGATAGAAACGTTAATAAGCTATTTGAACAAAGTTGCCCCCTTGAGGGATCAAAGTATTAGATTTATCAAAACGCCTTGGGTGACAAATATCATAAAGAATGGAATTTTACTAAGAAAAGTGACTATGGGCTATTAGGAGAACTAAAAAAATCTACACCGTTTTCGTCGGCCAATGGAAACGGGCCTTATTGATGAAGTACAATCTCGAATTAAGACAACATTTCTTCACTGGAAGAACAGTTGATATAACATAAGTGAACGAAAGCCTTTAAAAAAACTTTAAGAGCCGCCCAGAAGGGTAGAGTAATTGGTATGGCAGCAACATGAAGAGGAACTTAGCTGTGTGTCTGTAGGACCAAGTAGAATATTTATAGCAACGATTCTGGGTTTTTTGTGCCTCTCTTTCAGTATGAGTCCTTATATATTATTTCTATCGCCCACCCCCTACCCCCACCATGAAGTTAGTTCAGTGTGTACAGTTCGGTCTATATATATTAAAGTAATGCGCGAGTGTAGCTAAGGTAAGATTCACAGAGGAACTCAAGGAGTCGTGTGGTAGATTGTAGTACACAAGCAATAGACTGCCGAGGACAATCGGATCCTCTATTTTATTCAAAGGAGGGGGGAGAGAAGGGGGCGGTTCCTTGAGGGAGGGGCTTACTAGGTAGGCTGGCCTACACCTGAGGGAAGCCTCGTTTCCGAGCTATCCAATCACCATCGAGGAGGGCCCCGGGTCCAAAGGCCACGCGCCCGGGGCGGGTCCGGACCCGGGACCCGGGTGCGGGCGAGTCCATTGAACCATCGGGTAAATACGATAGGCGGGAGGTAGGGGGGAGTGGAGCCTTGATAATGGCACCTGTATCTCTGCTTTGAACCTAGTGGGATGAGGATCATAGATTAACTCACAAGGGGGTGCGTTTAATAATCAGTACAGGCTCTCGAGTGATATCGATAGCCTGGCTTTGACCGTTAGTGGCGGCCATTTTGTTTTGCGGTTAATTTCAGAATAGGAGATATAGTAACAAAGAGAAATATTAAGATAAAATGTATATACCTTACTGGTACATACTCACATACCGCGTTTCTTTTGATAAAAATATTCCACGAGCTCGCAGAGTGAGTGGAATATTTTTATCAAAAGAAACAAGGTATGTGAGTATGTACCAGTAAGGTAATACATTTTTATTTTATTATATGCCTTCAAGTATAAGTATTTGATGAATTACATAAGGAAATCTGCTGTCCAAGCTGGATTCAAAGTGTGCTGGTATATCTGTTGACATCTTAGTGAAAGTCAAGCACAGAATATGCTCTAAGCACATTTTTTACTCTTTTTTTCCCTTCAACTCCTGTGATCCTTTGCACACATAAATTAGCGGAGTGCTGCAAGTCACTGCCAGCATTTCATAAGTAGGTCAATGCAATTTTTTTCAGCCAATCAGAATTTGTATTCAAAGTAGGGTGGTACGTCATTTTATACCACATACTGTGCCGGTATATATTTAATACCAATACCCTAGCAGAGGTTGGTATTTGTGTAACATACTGGCACAGGTATATAATAAATATATTTATGATATTAAATCGGCTTAGAAGAGATTACTGAAATATATAATAGAATGTTAATAATCACAAGACGAGAGTTTGGCGGAAAATAGAATAAATATGGCTTTATTCAATAAATAACAATGGGACCTAGCCCTGCCTAAACATCTAGATTTACAGTAATCTAAAGATTATAAAACACCGAAATACATTAAGTAAGTTTAAAAATACGTGCTTCTAGTATCACAGGAGCTAGCAGAATAACGGTAAACACAGAAGAACGTGACGTAACGCGATGACTAATAGATGCGGAAGTCAAGCGGTAGTCAAGCGAATAACCTAGAAACGTGACGAGATAGGTACACAACTAGATACGTCACGAATAGGTATGCTGCGGAGAGCTACACAGTAGACTTGCGGCAGCCTTAATATATATTTATATATTGAAATATATAGACATATATTTAATAAATCATTTTAGGAGTGTTCTTCTTGGGTAGAAATATCCACCGAATTATATTAAGATGACCTCAGATCTTCACAAGTGGTTAACGCACTGCGTCCAGTTGTAATCCCAAAGTTGTAGGACTGTGTGGGTTTGAGTCCTACTGCATCCACCTTCATCCCCTACTGTGGTAGATTTACTGCAATATCAAAGGCCAGTCCTTCACATATCATGTCTATGCGGTGTGGTGTACAGCTACCTTTCTCCTGCATCCGCAGCAGTGGTAAATTAACTGCTATATCAATGGCCGATCATTCTCGTAGCATGTCTAGATGTGGTGTAGAAAGTAAAAGTTCTCTCACCTCAGTAAATGTATAATGGTGTGATTTCTATCTAAATTCATATCACAGATGTGATTACCACCTAAGCAAAGTAAGTCTAATACATTGGACATTAAATTACACAAACAAACAAATTGTCACATACACACAACCCCCCCCCCCCCCCCACCCAAAAAAAATAACTTAAAAAAACAAAAACAAAACAAACAAAACAATTCGAATAATTAAATGAATGAATAAAAGTAAAAAAAAATAATTTTTAATTAAAGAATTAAGACATGAAATTGTAGGTGGACAGTACAATCAAGTGGCAGCAACTTGGCTTTAATGGCGTTTTATTGGTGAACCGACGTTTCGGGCGTCACACATCTTTAGTATCGTTAGCTAAGGTAGCTGGTGAGTCGTTTGAGACTGAAATAAAAAATATTATTATCTTTTAAATTGTCACATATATATATACGCCCCCGATACTGACGGACGGGGTAGTTCCTCTCGACCTCCTCCTCCTCCTCCTGCCGGGGCTGGCCGCGCGGAGTCCGGGTCGTCCGGTGACAGACGGTGGTATGTGTCTTGGTGGTATTATCGTAAAACTGGATGAGGTTTAATCTTGTCCACCGTATTCCACGACTGGAGTTTGGCAAAGTGACTTCATGAGGCGAAGCCGAGTGAAGTCGGGAGCCAAAACTTCAGGAGTGGAATACGGTGGCCAAGATTAAAACGAATCAGGTTTTGATTTTATCCTACCCTATCTCTTTGATTTTGGAATATTTTGTGATAATAATGCTGTATGCCACTAGTGGCATATAAAACTCCGTATGCCAGTCAGCGTGGCATACGGAAACCCAATGTTAAGTCTATGGGATTTTATATTAGGGGTAGGATAAATACACAATATTACCATGATTTGGATCTGAGTGGCCGTATTCTCCGCGTAGTTGACGCGTAGTAATATTGCGTAGGGTCAACTACAAGGAGAATACGGCCACACAGATCGAAATCATGGTAATGTTGTATTTATTACTCACTTACTTTTTAGATTTAAGCAATAAATATGATCTTTAGAAAACTTTTCAACATAGTTAAGAAGGGACTACTTTCATCTCAATGGGACTACTTTCATCTAAAAAATCCGTATCCTCCTAGGAGATTCCGCAGGTCCGTATCCTACTCAGTGGCGATCTGTAATCTCCATAGGCTTAGTATGGAGACTCTGTATCAGGTGGATAATAAATACATGTGTCACACAGTTGTAGCTCTTCTTTTCCACCAGAGAGAACCAGGAAGAGTCGGGCACGAGAAGAAAGGGCCACACGGTTGAGTAAGTCTCGGACAGATCCTCCTCATAAGGTTACGGTAGATTTATTGGGTACGGGGCTCGTAGTGCGTATTCCCATCCCATACGGATTATACTATAGAAGTCCGACATAGCGGTAAGTGGTGTTTTCTCCATTCTGATTCCCAGCTTAAACCAGGGACCTGGGCCCTGTTTTTCAGTCACGACAATCGTTATGGGCGACATGTTTTTGCCATCAGTGTTCGATAGACACGACACTTTAGTGAATAGGCGATATGTCGTGAGTCTAAGAGGCGTAGGGCAGCCAAACGTGTTTTTCAGTCACGACAATCGTGGGGTCACGTGATTGAAAATGTCGCCCAAATTGTCGTTGGTTCATGACAGCTATGGACATGTCGTACAGAATGAGCAACTTCACTTCCCCTAGGAATTAAGCAATGAAATTTTAGCACGAGTAAGGTATACATATAATCGATAAATGTTCCAAATATGGAGAAAATCGGCGACACCGTTCCGAAGTTATAGGCGTTTCAATTTCGTCATAGCAATTGTCTGCTCTGGTGGCCAGTGTATTTTCCCGACGCCTCCGCTAATTTATGCAGCGCCCTTGACATTCTTTGACTTGACTGCCATCGGGAGGTGGGAGGGGGTGACTGGCCACCAGAGCAGACGATTCCTATGACGAATTTCAAACACCGATAACTTCGGAACGGTGCAGCCTATTTTCTTCATATTTGGTACGATTATAGGTCATATGTATCCCTTACTCGTGCTAAAATTTCATGGCTTAATTCCGTCGGGAAGTGGGAAAATCCTCTATATACGCACAGTGATGTGTTATAGAACCTAAGACAGTTCTATACTTGTCGTAGCGGCCGACATTTTTCGCGGCGATCGTCAGTGCCGCACTACGATCGTGTCTATAGAACAGCGGCCATTTTGTGTCTTGAAAACTGTCGTGGAATCGCTGGACGATCGTACGGTATCGTTGCCCGACGATGTCGTTACTGAAAAACAAGGCCCTGTTTCACTAGTTTCATGACATGTCTGTGACACCATACAGACAGATTGGGTTGTCTGGTTTTGTGACAAAACAAGTAGCTACCCTTGGGAAAAGACAGACCCCAAACATAGGAATTAGACAAATCTACACATCATGGACATGTTTCACTAGTTTTGTGACAAAAGTGAAGACAGACATGAAAAGCGGCACCAACAGTGCAAGCAAGAATGCACAAAATGAAATTTAAAGTATAGTTCTTATGAAACCGGACACACCATCTAGACATGTCACGCCATCTAGACATGTCACGAAACTAGTGAAACAGGTCCCTGTGGACCGTGTAGGAGTGGTGGAACATTTGGAATCCTAGATTTTACCATCCCAACTCGGAGTATTTGAGGGTTTATCGGTCTTTTTTATTATCATTTTGGTAAGATTCTTTCTTGTGGATAACAGACAGGTACAGGCAATACACGTTTATAACTTTATAAAGTCACTATGATAAAACATAACCTAAGGATGAAACGATGAATTACATAAGTAAATTACATAAGCCATACATGTAAACACACTGTGTTACAGAGTCACTACAACCTTCCTCATATTTGAATTTGTCCTGTAGATAAGGTGTAAACATTAAATCATAGATAATATGGGGTACAAATATAAGTTGGCGGCTAGAGGTATTCTGAGCCCCTGAGCCCCCACCCACCCACCCACCAAGACTTAAACTACAAAGGAGGTGTGGGGAGGGGGAGGGTGCTGGCCAGATTGCAGTCTATTTATAACTTAAAGGTTTATACATGTATGTATACAATGTTACTGAATGCCTTCGATGATCAAACTCGACCAGCCTGCAGGATGAGGAGTGAGAGTCAGTTAAATTAAGGCAGAGCCTGGAGATGTGCACATGGATGTTGTTTGACACGGAATAATTTTCTATTAAAAAAAAAGGCTTGGAAATCGACGAGGACCAAGACAAGTGACGAGTGCACGAAGAGAACAGGAGGGTGCACACACATGTGGGTCATTTTGACGGAATTCGGACACGACCTCGTTCAACTCTCCGCACACCAACAAGGTTAGGCTCTGAAGCACTCCCGACTCCTTTATTAATGTGTGGTTATATTTCAGTGACAGATTGAAGATGTTTAGGCTAATCCAAAGACATTGAATTTCAAGAAGAAGGAGGACATGTGTTAGCATAGTCTGCTACTAGTTACACACGATACCCATAAAAATGTAACAAAAAAAAACAGAAGAGAGAGAGAGAGAGAGAGAGAGAGAGAGAGAGAGAGAGAGAGAGAGAGAGAGAGAGAGAGAGAGAGAGAGAGAGAGAGAGAGAGAGAGAGAGAGCAACTCCCAAACATTGAAAGTAAATTAACCTAAAGAGGAATTCAAGGCAGTTTTCAATTAATGATTTATATAGAGAAGAAAGTAGGATCCATTCACCCATCACTGTAAGACTCTGGTATTGTCATTAGTAGTTATCCATAATACCCCAGGTTGTAAAGGTTCATACTATTTATAATGTCTGCCAAGTAAAATGTTCCTAACGAAGGACATGAGGAACAGCCACCAGATGACATGTCCTAAAGAAGAAACCAACAAGTTTTGGTCAAAGGCGTCGTTCTCCACGAGTTGCAGTGTGATGTGAACGAGGTAACAGCCGAGTGAATATCATGTAGCATTCAAACGAGTTGGAGAATGACTACTTTGACCAAAATGAGTTGCTTTCTGTATTTATCTCACCCCTGTACACACTAATAGAATGGATAAAACACAGGATATAGACCATGGAGAACGGACTACAATACTTGTAGGGGCATGGAGAATGAGTTCCCAATGTTAAGCCTATGGATATTTATTCCAGGGGTGAGATAAATGAAAAAGCAGATGAAGTGCAGTATTGATAATGTTCGGGCGCACTGTGGGTAATGTTTCCCGTACTGACGTCAAATGAAAGGTGGGCTCTGATTGGCAGAAAATTTTCCAATGTCACTGTCTCAGCCAACCACAGCGTTCATTTGAGAAAAGTAAGAAATTGACCACAGCAGGACGATGGTTTGATCGCTACTATAGAGGCTTGAATTGCTACGAATTGAAGATTACATGAGGAAATAGAATCATCTGATAATGAGTTAACGTAGTGAGTGAACCCGTAGCGATGCCGTTCTCTGCTTTTTGTCCAAAAACTATGGCCCTCCACTTCCGGCATCGGCTGCAGTTATTGGAAAAAGATACTTCGAACGGCAATCGCTACAGGGTTACTAAAAACGTTTCCTATTGATATACAGAGAGTCAGGAGACAGAGAGTGTGCCCTAAATAGGTCCTTTCCTAGTTGCCAAGCTCTACTTGACTAACCAGATTTATCATGCACTCCGGGCAGTCAGCAGAGTATCCACCGCTGTACCATATCGCAATATTGTTTTTTGTTTGTTTTGTAGTTTAACGACCAATATGGTCTATTAGACTTACTCTGGTTTGCTGGCGATCGAATCTATGAGATGAATTTAGGTAGAAATCTCACCCCTACACATTTACCGAGGTGAGAGTTCTTTTACATCCCACACCACATAGACATGGTTTGAGAATGATTGGCCATTAATATAGCAGTAATTCTACTACTGCTAGGGATGAAGGAGAAAGGTGGGGCCCTGTACATAACACCACATAGCCGTGGTATGAGAAGGATTGGCCATTGGTATAGCAGTCATTCTACTACTGCTAGGGATGAAGGAGAAAGGTGGGGGCCTGTACATAACACCACATAGCCGTGGTATGAGAAGGATTGGCCATTGATATAGCAGTAATTCTACTACTGCTGGGGATGAAGGAGAAAGTTGGCTGCAGTGGCACCTTTTGTATGATAAATATGGCCCTCCGCCTCCATCATCAGGCTGTAGTTATGGGACAAAATACCTGGAATGGCAATTGCTACAGGCTCACTAACTATTGTAATTGTACAAGGAGATGAGTAAAGAAACTATGGATTTGTTACCTACTATATCTAAAAAACCTATGATTCTGGTAAGATCCGCTTGGTGTGTCTCCCGCACATAGAGACAGAGTGAACCAGACCTAGGCATGGAGACTGAAGAACCACGAGAGTGAGATTCTCGTTTGGTACTTAACTGAATCCGGCTATTCTTTTTTGTATTTCTCTACACAGATAGACTTCTATCCTCAGGTCTCATTTGTTGCCATACTGCAAATATAATTTAGAACTGTAGTTTTCCAATCTCTTTGCCCTGTGATCAGCCTGCGCTGGTTCTCGGCAATAGCGTTTCTGTGTCACGTGAAATATGAGCCCATTCACAAAGCTGAGTGTCGTCAGTGTTCACATCGGGTGACTTACAGGCGCGATATGTTAGCGGTAAAATATTTACTACGATGCGACGAAGTCGCTAGTTAATATAGAAGAAACCTATGAAAGTTTAGGGTCAGAGCCCATATTCCATCGCTTTTGAATCGCGTAGTAATTCACAAGGCGAAGTCACGTGAATTATGTAGCAATCCAAACGCGATAGGATTCAGCTCTGACCCTAAACTCGAATGGGTTTCTGATTTTACCCTCCACATTAACTAATGGGCTGACATTCGAGACATAATTCCCCTTTGGATATTTTTCTTAAATATCTCATGGAGGTCGGATACGAGTTCCCGATATTAACTCTATGGAGAAAAAATACCAGGGGTGAGATGATAAACGCTTCTTGATAAAAAGAAAAAACGAGGGCCAGTGTTTTTTGTTTTTGTTTTTTTATTCAGGCAAGGTTCGCTACATTGCTGTTGCGGTCTACCACCCTCCTTATTGGGTATAAATGAAAGTATAGGTGTTTGGTTACATACTGCTCGCAGGTAGTCTAGTATATGGCATAGAATAACATAGTCGCCACTCTTACCAGCAGTTCCTGGGCAGTTAAACCATCTATACGGTAACTGGACATGGACAACGTATAATACACAAATAATCAATATTATCTCACCCCGGTATTTTTCTCCATAGGCTTAACATTAGGAGCTTGTACTCCACGGCCGTGAGGTTCGTGTACCCAATACTCAATGGCTAATTTGGTGATTCAATTCATCAATAAATAATGTTATATGGGGTGAGATAAAATCAGAAACCCACTCAATGAAAATAACTTGCTCTGCACTCCACCTCGTTTCGCTTCGTGAATTACTCTGCAGTCAAACTCGGTGGAGTATGGACAAAGTTATTTTCATCTTTTGGGTTTCCTTCTAAGTACATCTAGATAAAGATAAACTGCACAATACAATATATGTCAAGTTTATTAAATAAATTGCATAAGATAAATGTAAAGTGTGAATACCAATATAGTATAAGATCCTTCTCTGTATTAACAAGACCGAGAGGTGAAGGTCTGTTATCATAAATAACGAAACAAATTCGTGATTGTTGGTACCCTTGTTTACGAGTACCAGTCGTGACTTCGAATTAAGCTTTTAGAAGGCACTTAAAAGTGCATTTACTCTCAGCTAATTGTGTTATTCACTGAGCTTCAACCTACCCTCCCCTTGATATTGAACAGATCTGCTGAGACACACTTCACACCCCGACGTCCTGGGAGCTCTGTGGTGCCGCTTCACTGACATCATTGTCTCCATCTCGTGACATCCCGGGAGCTCTGTGGTGCCGCTTCACTGACATCATTGTCTCCGTCTCGCGACGTCCTGGGAGCTCTGTGGTGCCGCTTCACTGACATCATTGTCTACAACTCTTGACGTCCTGGGAGCTCTATGGTGCCGCTTCACTGACATCATTGTCTGCGTCTCGTGACGTCCTAGGAGCTCTGTGGTGCCGCTTCACTGACATCATTGTCTCCGTCTCGCGACGTCCTGGGAGCTCTGTGGTGCCGCTTCACTGACATCATTGTCTCCATCTCGCGACCTCCTGGGAGCTCTGTGGTGCCGCTTCACTGACATCATTGTCTCCGTCTCGTGACGTCCTGGGAGCTCTATAGTGCCGCTTCACTGACATCATTGTCTCCATCTCATAACAACTAGTGCTCCATCAAGATGGCGACCCCGACGTTCTCTGTATGGGACTACGTGGTATTCGGGGCTGTTCTCTTCATCTCCGCCTCCATCGGGGTCTACTATGGCTGCAGTGGAAGCCGGCAGAGCACCACCAGGGAATTCTTCATGGCTGACAGGTCTATGCAGGTCAGAACTGGTCTCGCTATAGGGCAAAGAGTGATTGCTAGTTCCGCCAACATAGTGTAAAGTTCCTAGGCTATACCCATAGTGGTTCTGCTCCTAGCGGTCGATATACGTTAAATAAGGTTTGGAGTCAACGCATAGATGTTGTAGGTAACAGAATCCAGGTAAGACTGAATGCTCTTTATTCTGGGCCCCGGGTTTATATACCATCGAAGCGCCTTTGTCTCCAGGTGGGGACGCTTATACGGGCGGTCGTGTTAGGCGCCAGTTAGCGTCACCTTTGTAACAACGAGCGCGCCCGCATCTCCAGGAAGTTGGGTTAACAAACAACCGCCGGCCAAAGCCGGGTTCAAAGGGGGGATTATAGCTACAGCAGGAAGGACCAATTAGCCTGGCCAGTGTCGGCCATCTTGGATTTGGAGGAAAGAATTCAGAATAGATTTAATATATATAATATAATTAATAATGCTGCTTTTTCAACGCAAAAATACCACAAAGTTAGGGTTATCGACTGCAGATCTTTACAAACGTCCCTCACTCTGAGTTCGAAGAGCAACGGAGAACTTTAAAAGAAAAGAAAAAGATGTGCAGTCGCTAAATCCAACCTAACCGCCTTGCTCCGTCTCAGAGCAGTCGTGCGGCTGCTGAGACCAGCGCGGGAACGGTTAGTTCGTCGAGCGAACGCGGAGGCGCCACCAGCGCGCGCTCACGATCTCTCGACCAATGAAAAGGCAGCAATTCCCAACTTCCGGTCACCACCCAGAAACAACCAAAATGGCAGCGCCCACATCTCGGCGTGCTAAACAAACGGGTCTTACGCAAACAATGGCGGCCATCGGATCTTCAAACAAGGTAGGTTTAACCATTAACACATATAGATCACACGGGTAAAGAGTAGCAGAGATGATAACAGAAATACAGGTTATATTTTGAGAAAAATGTCACTGCGGCCCGCTCGGCGTCAGAGCTCCGACCGTGTCCGGGTTATAGGTACTCGGCTGTACAACCAGTCGCGAGTGTAGAAAATGGCCAGCGAATGTCTTTATAAAATATAAATGCATAGTCCATTTTGATATAAAGCTGGGATACGAATGTCTGTATCCTGTTGCTTCAGGATGTTGGTTATGAATGTAAAAAGGGTAGATCACAGGGATCTCACAGTGTATGGCGAGCGGTCTTCGGCGTCAGTGTCTCTTGGTTGACTCGCTCGCCAATCGTAGGGGTGGAGTCAATCGCGCTAAAACACACTTTAGCACGATTGATACGATTGTTACTCTTGTAGAGGTATATACACGTAGGATTGGCCTGTCAAGTGCAGAACACACATTGTTCGTTGATGACAGGTCGACCGCGACGGAACTCCGCGTCCCGGGCTTCCGAATTGCGACAGCTGGCGGTCCGAGCGTAGGCGCCAGCCCGAGACCGCCGCCCACGCGAAGCACTTCGCGGGAAGATCGGAGCCCGTCATGTCACAATCAGGTCATAAAAGGGTTATAGAAAAATAGATGTGAGTCACACGTACTCAGTTCACACGTAGATTACACGTTTCCCTCAATAAAAACGGTAATTCAACAATTTTACACATCTCAGGCTCCTCACCAGCGCACATCCTGGCAGCCATTTTGATAGTACTAGAAAGAAGATAATATCGCCGTGAAAGGCATGACATATAAGTAGCAGCGGGGTGCTCAATGATAAAAATAGACAATTTGGCGCCGCTGAGGACGGTAAATATTACGATAAAATTGATAAGGCGGTAAATGACACAAAAAGGACGAGCTCCCGTAATCTTGATAAAGATTGTAGAAAATATGCTTGTGGCCGTATTATAGACATATGTGTACATGGTGATAAAACATAATATTGGTGTTTTCAGCATGGATCTGAGCAATACGTTAAGGCCTGGACATCGCCATCTTCTACATATAGACTGCGGCTAGCGCCCGGCTTCTGGTGACTACGGGGGTACCAGTCCGCGCCACTCGCTACCCACCTGACGTTCGCTACACAGTCTTCATCCCTACCCAAGTCTACTCAAGTTACCGAGGAGTGGTGAGATAACACTGTGGCCTAAACAAAATAAATCGTAGAGCCCTCCCGATTAACCCCGATTTATAGAAATTTCCAGAGGCCTAAAACATCGGCCCATCTCCAGCTATTGCATACCTGACCGATAGTAACTCACTGTATCACTACTTGTCGCCTAATTTAGTATCTAGAAATCAATATAAACGATATTTCTCTTTATTTACTTAAATTTTTCTGTAATTTCTGGGTAATACTTACTATTCGCACGCGGCTGGTATGCACTAGATGATTTTAATTTCTTAAATTTTTGGTTTGTAACTAACATTTCTACCTGTCTAAGATCCACCTTGATACTAACCATGTCGCCTCGTTGGCTATTCCAAAAGGACATAAAATAATATTTGAAAATACATAATAATTTTAAACAATTCTGGCCAATAGACTAAGGAACCGACATTAATTAAGAGAATCATTTTAGAATTAAGTAATACTTAGCGCAGGGCTGTGATTGTAGTATGGTCGGTTCCTTATAAAATATAAAGCATAGCATATTATATATAGGCAGGAGCTCGTCAATATAAATAATAGGTGTCATTGATATACATTGTAAATTGAAAAAGAAAATAATGTCTTGCTGCGTGGCCACGTTATGTATAGGAACAATCCAGACATATAGTCGTGCAGCGTGGCCACCTTAAGTATATAAGACTCGTGCAGCGTGGTTATTAAAAAATAGGGGGTTGTGAAGCAGCTGAGAGTGGTTCTTTCCGGAAAATTGCAAAAATTTCAACCGGTGCCAGGGGATACGTAGGCATCATACATACTTCACTCCCCCAACACTCTAAATTTTGGCAATACTCAAATTACTCTAAAAATAACTCAACCACTCTCGGCGTGCCCACCCAAGAAGAAAAAATTAGCGCGGCAAAGCACGGTAAGTAACATGTTTGATATATGTAAAAAAATTGTTTTCAGACTAGTAGGGCAGGCCCCATCATGGACTCCTCCCTGGGCGCATAGGCCCTTAAAAATCGTTCCTACGATAAACGATAAAAAACACAAAACGATATCGTACACACGATATTAAGACAAAACACACACAGACGATTTAGGCTGAGCTAGGCTGCAGACCTCTCGTGCTCCTCGTGCCTCTTCAAAATCGTCGTTTGTCCACATAATCATCCTTCGGCCAAAGGGTCTGGGGCGAAGGGGCTGGCGATAAGGCCTTAAGGCCAGCCTTTGACCGCCAAACACAGGACCAAGGTCACTTCGAATAACCAAGGCCCTTACCGATGGCCGAGCAACACTAAACCTCGTGGGTCTCAGCGAGGCTGCAAGCACCCCACGGGTTTCACCAAGCAATCGATCCTATCCATTTATCAATCGGTCACAATCGGAGGTCAATTCCTTTTCGTCAACGTGTCATTTATCAATCGGTCACAATCGGAGGTCAATTCCTTTTCGTCAACGTGTATATAAAAAAAAGGGGGGTCGGGGACTGCAGGTCTCAACGAGGGGAAATTCTCACACTGGGAAATTTTACACGGGGGGAAGCCGGGGATAGATATCTTGGGGGCGTAAGTCCTGTAGGCGGCCTACTTCCATTACGGGCAGGACTACGCGGGGGAGGAGTTTGAGTGGTTCGGAGAAGGTGGGAGGTAGGGTGCGGGGCCAGGATATGTTGAGGGGGGAAAGCTGAAGGGGGCGCCGGAAATGGAAGTTGAGGGTATGGTGCCCAGCCGCGATGCCGTGTAGGCGCCACCCACGCGACTCCAGCGAACATCCTGGGGGTAGGTCGACGAGGGTGGGGCCGTTGATTAGCAGGTTCACGGGTGGGCGGCCAGTGCAGAGGCGTAGCACGGAGGTCGACTGGTAGGCGACTACCACAGCTTGTCGGCCTCTGGCCTCGGGCCTCGACACCACGGCCGTCGCGTTGTTCCGGGCGGTGATGGCGATGTGGCACGAGGTCGGCTTGGTCCCGCGCACGAGTGCCGACTCGCAGGACCGTTCGGTATACACCACCGTAGGCCTGCACACTCGTGGCTGCCGACCTACGCAGACATCAGGGACGAAGGACGTGGAGGACGACGAGCTCACGGCCAAACGGGGCCTACCCTGGACCGTCCGCAGGTGGGACGCGTCCAGCTGCACGGGGAAGTACTGCAGCTTGTACACCAGGTAGGCCTCGCTCGTGAGCCCGGGAACAACAACACGGTAGATCAACTCCCGTCCCTCCTCCCAGATGGGGTAGATGTCCACGTAGTTGTAGTACCACATCGCCAGCAGGGTGTGGAATCCGGCGTCTCGGAGGCGGTGGAGGACAGCGGGTTTCCGCGGTCCTTCAAGAGTGGGGGGAAGGGATAGTGGCCAATACACGATATTGAGCAGGCCCCGCCGCTGCGCTCGGCCGCCGGCCTACGGTCGGCCTCCAGCTCGCCCGCCCTGGGTAGTGCGTGCAAGCGAGCTAAAAGCCGCGACAGATGCTGGCATGTAGGGTCCACAATTCATTACCCGCAGCATCTACAGTCAGGAGGGCGCCCTGGAGCCATCGAGCCCCATTCCAGGAGCATTGCATGAGCCCCACCATCAGTGCCCATCATATCGTCTGAATGCGTGCACCCTCCCGGGTCATAGACGGGCCGGTTGGCAGAAATCACTACCTGAATGACCCGTCGGTCACTCACACCTTTAGCGGATCTCTTCCTTGGAGGACGCCTCTTCCAGCGATACCGTTGCCTGATTGTCACAATTCGACGGCGGGGCATCGCAGGCTGGGTGCACCTGACAGGCCCATCCTGGCAATGCTTCCGATCCTCTGGCAGCGGTGCTGCTTCCCACACCTCCGAGGGACCAATGGGTGGTGTCAACAGGCTCAATGATGGCTGCAGTGGTTGCTGGGGTGGTGGTGGTGGAGATGGCTGCAGTGGTTGCTGGGGTGGTGGTGGTGGAGATGGCTGCACCGGAGGCGCCGCAGAAGCCTCGGGCTGGATCTCAGACTGCAGGCAGGGACTCACGAGGGATGGGGCAGCAGGCTCAGACATGGAGACCGGCACCGTGTCCTCCCAAGGCACATACCCGCCAAACTTAAACCTTGTCCTCCTTTCCACCTGCCATACTGCATCCAAGATGCGCTCCTGAGCAATCTCTGGAAAGTCCCCACAGGCCTCCTCCTGCAGACGACCGAACATATAGAACCAGAAGGGATCCTCATGCTCCTCCGGTGAAGCATCCCACTGTACCACCCCACAATGCTTTTGCCTAGCAAACCACTCCTCAAAGTCCTGCGTAAACCACCGAAACAGCGCACGGGTGCGTGCTGTTCCTGCTGTTAGGTTAATTCTCATCACTGCACTCCCATGGACCAGCCTGGGACACCTCGCGGTCGACTCGGGACCACTCGCGTCCGACTCGGGACCACTCGCGTCCGACTCGGGACCACTCGCGTCCGACTCGGGACCACTCGCGTCCGACTCGGGACCACTCGCGTCCGACTCGGGACCACTCGCGGTCGACTCGGGACCACTTGGGACACCTGGGGCCGGCACCCACAGAGCAGTAACAGAACTACCGAGGGCGGGATACTACTTTCCCACGCTTTTCACAGGTCGTCACAGACATCATAAAATCATCAAGTCCAATTTAAAACTCTTCTTGCTTGCTGTCTCTCTCTATTACCTCCATGTTCACAAATTTGATAATGTCTCCTCGTAATTAACATGGGGCCGTAGAATCAACCTCCAGCATAATACAGTCTTAATATACGAGTTTAAATACACTTCCCTGCTCGTGTCTGTGGCCTCTTGGCCCGGCGGGCGCGGCAGCGGTGACGGCGGTGACGGCAGCGGGGCGCGATCTGTGTTCCCGGTCATCGCTGTAGGGTTTGACGTCGTCTGGCTTCGAATCAATCAACGCTGACGGCAGGACGCGGACGCGGGACGGCGGCGGCGATGACGGTGGGTTCATCCCCGGCGCCAAGGGCAGGTCTTCAGCGGGCGGCGCATCCTCTTACTCCGCCGTGTCCGCTCGCCTGTGGTGACGGCAGCGGCGGAGGTCGGCTACAGGCCCGCCGCCGCCGTCATTTTCGTCTCGTCGTGGTCGCCAATGTAAAGTTCCTAGGCTATACCCATAGTGGTTCTGCTCCTAGCGGTCGATATACGTTAAATAAGGTTTGGAGTCAACGCATAGATGTTGTAGGTAACAGAATCCAGGTAAGACTGAATGCTCTTTATTCTGGGCCCCGGGTTTATATACCATCGAAGCGCCTTTGTCTCCAGGTGGGGACGCTGATACGGGCGGTCGTGTTAGGCGCCAGTTAGCGTCGCCTTTGTAACAACGAGCGCGCCCGCATCTCCAGGAAGTTGGGTTAAAAAACAACCGCCGGCCAAAGCCGGGTTCAAAGGGGGGATTATAGCTACAGCAGGAAGGACCAATTAGCCTGGCCAGTGTCGGCCATCTTGGATTTGGAGGAAAGAATTCAGAATAGATTTAATATATATAATATAATTAATAATGCTGCTTTTTCAACGCAAAAATACCACAAAGTTAGGGTTATCGACTGCAGATCTTTACAATAGTACCACTGGATTCGGACAACCACTATTTTCTGCTGTCATAATCTATAGATAATCATGAGATGAGGCTAAACCCATTTTAGCAAGCGGGGGCAAGATGGCTGCTTCGATGACACAACAGCTATGTGCTTTATTGGACACATAGCCATTGTGCTATGTGGGCGGCCATCTTGCCCCCCCCCCCCCCCCCCCACGCCATCCAATGCACCAGGTGGCGGGACCAGTTATCAATGGATTTTATCAGAAATATTTTAGGGGGCTTACTACCATGGAGGAACTTGAGCCTTGTCTCAACATTATCTATAGATTATGACAACTGATAACGGTGGTTGCCCCCCGCCTACAGTCCCGCTAACTTACCGTTTCCTGGCGGATGATGGCGGAACTAGCAATCACTCTGTACCCTGTCTTTATTTGCGTCTTTTCTACTCTTTGTTTTCTCTTTTCTAGAAGGGATCTGGTATTCCAAACGATGACATTATTCCAAATAGGATGAGTTATCATAGTGGAAACCTATGAAAGGTTACGGTCAGAGTTCATATCCCATCGAGTTTGAATAGCATGGTAATTCGCAAGGCGAAGTCACGTGAATTACTTAGCGATTCAAACGAGATGGGATAGGTTTCTGAATATATCTCCCCCTCATATTGACCAATTGGCTAATATTTGTGATATGATCCCCAATTGAATTTTTTTTTTTAAATACTCGATGGGCATTGAGTACGAGTTCCCAATGTTAAGTCCATGGGGAAAATACCAGGGATGAGATCAAGAGCAAATCATTTTCAGAATACAGGTGTGAGATGATGAGATTTTACTGCACTATAACAATTTTTGTAATCCCCTGAAAATGTTACATTAATCAATATGATATGATGATAATAGAATAAAGGGGCTTAAGTACATTCTTTATTTTATTTGTCCTGCCTCATACCTTTTTTAAGAACAGATGTGACTCTTGATCACTGTTATGATTTCAAGCACTTTAAAACAAACAAATATTTATTATCCACCTATGCAAGGTGTGAACATACCCAGCACATACGGATATATGGTAAACAAAAACCGATGTATACGAAAATGATTTCATAATTGATAATCATTTCGATAATTATTTAATAATAGTTATTTAATAATAAATAATTTCATAATGCGTATGAAAAAATAGAGCAATCCTAAGGTGAACTAAAATCAGCATGCCACCAGTTGGATAAAGATGGCTAATATATACAATATAGATTTGATTTCAGATAAAAGCGGATGTATGCTCCTCGGAGTTGACGCTCGGATATTACTATGAGTCAACCACTCGTAGCATACAGCCGATTGTATCTGAAACCAGTCAATATTGTGCATGTATTACTATTGCGTTGTAGGTTCTGCCTGTGGCCGTGTCCATGCTGGCGTCCTTTATGTCGGCCATCATGCTGCTGGGGACGCCATCTGAGATCTACACCTTTGGATTGGAGTATACGTGTATTGGTCTCGCCTACCTTATCATCATGCCGATCGCAGCCTACCTGTACATCCCTGTCTTCTACCGGCTCCATCTTACCAGCACATATGAGGTTAGGTCGACCTTCTTTAAAGTGTTCATTCACTACTGACTTTTAGCAACATCACAGAAAATACTTTTATCCTACCCCTAATAAAAAACGCCATAGGTTTAACATTGACTCAATGTATTTGACGGAGCGTTGGATAAAGTGTTATTTATGCACCAAGGTGAATAAAAAAAAACGGACCAATCAGGGATGAGATAACGAAAGTAGATCCGGCAGCATTAATAACTACTAACATGGATAATTACAAATATTCTCTGTATATCGGTGAGATGGGGTAGGATAAATACGAAACTGAACTCGAGTTAGCCTTGTCAATGTTCATACCACTCTGGTCAGGTCTGCTAATCACTAAACTCGGCTAACGCCTCGTGTAGTAATACACAACCTGCCCATCGTGGCATAAACATTGACAAGGCTAACTCTCGTTTGGTTTCTACTAATTATTTTGTTAAGCGAGGTTAGATCTTCCACTGTAAGGTTAAAGAAAACATCAAACAGTCGGTACATACTTGCAGTTAACGCCCATAGTAAATAGATTAGAGGAATATGTGCAATATGTGCAATATTTTTTGTGTCGAAAAAAAATGTTCCTACTGTTTCACTTTAGTCGTTTCTGGTAGTAACAAATAGGACAATTTTGATGATTAATCTCTTTGCATAGAAACCAGTCTAGATAGGGATGTATAGACCAGAATTTTCATGTTATTCTGGCTATGCTCTGTCAAGTTTAAAATGACTATTTATGATAAATGATGAAGATCCAAATAAATGTCCCACCTAATTACAGCCGTGTTTCTATGTTGACAGTACCTGGAAATCCGGTTTCAAAACAAGGCGATTAGACTACTTGGTTCCCTCACATTCATCTTTCAGATGGTAAGTTTAAAAAATAATATCTGCAATATGTCAGCAGCGGTTGATGAGATGAGGACGTAGCAACCTTTATCTCACCTCTAGTATTTTTTCCCATATACTTAACATTGGGAACTCATACTCAACGCCCATTGAGTATCGTTAAAATATACTCAATGGGTGATATCACAAATGTTAGCCAATTAGCTAGTGATAAGGGTGAGATAAGACCTGAATTGCACTCGATCCATAGCCACTGAAAATCTGCCAAAAGTTGTTTTGGTTTGGTATATAATCCTACTTAACTTTGCCTCGTGAGATTACTCCGCATATTTTCAGCAGCTACAGATCTCGATGCAGTTCCTTTTCATCATAAACCGCTAAGTCAAACACAAACGCCATTAGGGACTTCTTTCACCAAGCGCCCCAGGCTGAATATTTCTCTAATGTAGCTTATTTGATACATAAACCTACTCATTGATTAAAGCGATCATGTCCGCTTTGTATATGTAACTGTATTGTTTTCTCCTATAGCCCACAAAATCAATTCATTTTACAAATACGTCCAAGCTTGCAAAATGCTGCATACCGCTTACGAAAATAGAGTGTAACATATCGTGCAGTAAACTACTGCTACAATATGCATTGCATTATATCTCTTGCACTATATCATACCTCATGATCTTAATCAGACTATGAAGCTATTTAGCTTTGTCAAGTAGCAAAAGGAAAGAGATATTAAAGACAAATGTGGGTAGGTATCGCAGTGCCCTCTATATCTATACTGAGAATTAGATTTTAAACATGTGCTGATATCTGATTTCATGAAAATATTGCAGTTCCCCAAAGACATCAATACTTAAGCACTTACCTTCTCCAGATGGCCTTCCTGTAGAAGTTAGCATGCTGACATAGTATTGTTTTAGCATTTCTCATTTGTATATGTTCCCAACTATCAGAATCCAGAATTATTTGAAGATAGCAAAAGAACATCAGTTCATCTAGCCACGAAGTCAAAATATTGCAGTTTCACATAGACACCAATAGTTAAGCACTTATCTTTTCAGATAGCCTTCCCATAGAAGTTAGCATGGTGACATGCCTTTTTTGCATTTTCTATTTGCTGATATATGAAACTTATATTATCCAGAATTATTTGCAAAAATCAATAGAATTTAAAAATCACCCAAGTACCAGCCTTTGTCTTTAAAAAGAAAAATCTTACCACAGACATATACTAATCACAGGTTGAATGCATTTTCAGATCATGTACATGGCCATTGTCCTCTATGCACCGTCATTAGCGCTCAATGCAGGTCAGTCTTGAAATCTGTAAATAATCATGCCAATCAGAGAGAGAACGGTAAGGTAGAGGTGGGGACTAGTGTATGAGACGTAATGTACAAGAATAAGTTTTACGACATTTTTTTGAATAATTTGTTGAATATATTACCATTGATTCAGATTGCATTTCCTAAAAATTTCCATTCAATACTTATATAGAACGGCCTGACCATGTTGTACAAGGTATAAAACAAGAAGATAATTTACTGTTCATACAGAACAAGGCGTTTACACCGAGTTCTGTACGAACCGTAAATTATCATCGAGTTTGTAGCTTGTACAAGCATGGTGGGTGGTTCTATATTTACTATATACCCGAAATAAATTAAATAATTAAGTTAATTTGGAAACTGATGTTTTAATTGATGTGTACAAAACAGTGTTTCGTGTTCCGTACGGTATTTCTACATTATATGGTGAAAGGTTTGTATTTACAGTATATGTGTTAAATAGTAAAAGAACAAGTTTTCCAACCTTTTTTTTATAGATTTGTTAAAATGTGATATATTACCATTGATTCAAACTTAGCTTTTCCTAAAATGTCCATACAATACATTCTTTAACCTGCAAATAGTCGAACTCCATACTGCTTCAAGGAGGTGCTCAAACTGAATTTCTTTTCTTTCATTTTAGTGACGGGATTCAATCTGTGGGCATCAGTCATATCAGTGGGCGCAATATGCACATTCTACACAAGTTTGGTAAAGTTCTCTGTTCTTTGATAAGGTGAATTATCCTTTGAGAAGATACAAAATACTTCAGATCAGTTTCAAAACCAGTAAGACCATGAGTGTCAATACACAATATTGACTGGTTTCAGATACAAGTGGTTATATGCTCCGAGGAGTTTACCCCGAGCGCATACGAGGATATTCCACAGAACCAACTCCGAGAAGCATATAACCGCTTTTATCTGAATCCAGTCTATACTGTATTCATTATCCACATTTTCCATATAGGTGGTGCTCTGGTATTACTTCGTTCAAGGTAAGTGCAAATTTTCACAACACAGTGTTTTTCCATATACATGTATGCACCTTTATTGCAATTCGGACCATACAACATATATGTATGCTCCGGGTATGTTGAGACACGATCCCCATTTTCTTTGGACACTTTGGATTAGGTGGATTTTTATTATCCATGGTATACAAAGTCACCATTGAAAGTGTATGGAGACTCAGTAAACCACCGACCATAACCATGGTATCTGGATTAAATCCATTGTATATGGAAATACATTGTAAATGGCCTCAAAGCCATTGTATATGGGGAAATAGTCCCTTCGTGCTATAGAGTAAAAATAGTCCCCATTGATATACCTTCTAGAATGCGAATTTCAGGGTTTCATTTATTCGAGAAGATGGATGATAGATTTTTTTGTGGACAGATGGTTCTGTGAACCATTCGAGGTTGATGTTGCAATGGGCACAATGGAGTTGTCTCTCTGCCTTCCTGCTATATAAAGAATAAAGTAGATCCAGCAGCCAATGATTACCTTCAGAGCAAACAACGACCTTCAACCTGATCTTCTTAGATAGTAATGATAGCGCCTTGGGACAGTTCTACAGTCAATAATTGACCTGAATCTAGTGGGCCTAAAGCCGTAGACACACCAAGCGAGAAACGCAGCGACTTCCAGAATCGCCAACACAAAATGGCGTGTATGTGAGCTATTATTTCATATTTAACCTTATTATTGCTTCTAAGACGCTAAATGATAGGCGGGAGATATTCCTATGAAATGATACCTCACATACATGCTATTTTGTATTGGCGATTCCGGAGATCGCCGCCTTGACTCGTTTGGTGTGTCCCCGGCATTAACCACCCTCCTAAACATCAACCTCTCGTGGTTTAAGGACCGCCCATCCACAAAACCATCGATTATTGTATATGTAGTCAATATATATATTTTTTTTTTGAATATCGAGCTTCGCTCTATTTATTGAACTGAAAGAGTTACAGTAAGTACGGGTAGAAAATACATGTGAACTTTCCATCGGCACATAATGGACTATCCAAAGGGCTACAAGTGGTCGCTCCAACGTAGAACAATGTCTGAAATCATGTCCAGTATAACCATGTTTCTCCCAAAAGGGGGGGGGGGAGTAAAAAAAAAAAAAAAAAGAGGTTCTTGGAAAAAGGTACATTGTTGTGAAATGCGTCCAATGCTTCAATTAGTACGAGACAGGATAAAAATTAGTATAAGTGTGCTATATTGTTCTTGCAAATAGTTAGATAAGCTTTTCAGAGTTTCCTATGTACAATCTTTGTAGTCAATATTCAAAGCATTTTATTATCCATCGAATACAAAGCCCCCATTGAGAATGTATGGGGACTCTGTAAACCATGACCCATTGTATAAAACCTGTCAGATACTATAACTGTGGTATACGGATTCAAACCTGTGGTAGACGGCCTCAAAACCATGGTATACGGGGAAAATAGTCCCTTTTGTTATAGAGCAAAGAAATAGTCTCTATTGTTGTACCTTTTAATATGGCAATAACTGGGTTTAATTCATTGGAGAAGATGGATAATAAATACAACGAATAGTTTTGTGGACAGGTGGCTCTATAAACCACTCGAGGTTAACGCTCGTGTATTACTACGCGTCTACCTCTCGTGGTTTCGGTCGCCTGTCCACAAAACCATCGATTATTGTCTATGTTCTAACTCGAGGGAGTTGATCTAGGTGTATGGTGAACTGTAGAATATATATCTATATTTCAAATCTAAATCCATTCTTCATTAATTCATACAAATAATATTATAGCATGTTTTGTAAGAGAATCTAACAATGTGTTCGAATAATGATCAGCAGCTGATAAGATTCTTTTCTTTTTTTTAATTTTCACATGGAAGAAGTACAAGACATTCTGCTAGTTGCAGGTTTTGTGTGTCTTCTGATACCATTTTACACATAAAAAATGGTCAATAGATAATTTCGTTTCTAAGTGGCTATATGGCACTTGCGGTACATCATTACAGAAGATAAACCTTGTACAATTTAATCAAGAGCATCATAGGATGCACGCGTATATATACAGTTTTAATAGGAAAATGAGATGCATGAGATGGTATGATAAACATATATAAACATGGTTTAGGTTCTGTATTAAGAAAGGATTTACTTCTTTTTTTTTCTATTTTTTTTACCAGTGTTAAGAATGTCTGTTATTCTATGTATGTCTTTCTCTTTTCCTAAAAAAAAAAACCCAACAAACTATGAAATTTGTTATCATGCATGGATAATTTACTGTTGTATTGAATACTAATTCCATGTAAGTTTGAGAAGTGCCAATAAACTGCTTTTGAAAGAAAAAAAACCCAAAAAAAACCCACTTTTTTCTTTTCTTTTTTTAATTCTTTATTGAACCTGGAAGTACATACAGCGATAAGCCGGTTTGATCATGCATCCAGCCTGGGAAGTTACACCCAAAGAATGCCATCTCTTTATAGGGAACAGAGCCATTGTTAGTTCATGAAGCAGTCACTAGGTGGTCGGGGGACAAAACCTGTATTCTGGCTCTTTGTTCTTACGAAATTCAGCTTCCTTTCAATATTTTACCAAGGTTCCTTTGACTCTCTACACCGATCCCAGAGCAGGAAGATATAATGCTAAAACCCAGGACATGATGTTTTTTACATTGAACACTTTATTTACATATGTGAGCCTCCAGTAGTGAAGAACAGCTACTTTTTCACCTCCTTTAGTGAAGAACAGCTACTCGGGGGGCGTCATGGCGGCGCCCATGGATCATAGGCTATATACCGTATATTGACATTATCATTTGATCAGTTCCATATTATAGACACCACATTAAGCGTGTTGTTTCGTGATACAGGGTGGAATGAAGGCAGTGATGTGGACGGACGTCTTCCAGATCTGCACCATGCTCATGGGACTGGTGGCCATTATCATCATCGGATCCATGAACCAGGGAGGCTTCGGCAACGTCTGGGCCATAGCCCAGCAGGGCGGCCGCGTCAACTTCCTCGAGTTTGTCAACTTTTACTATATAGTCTGTTTGACGGAGCTGTGGTGTGTTCAGCATAGAGTTGCGACTACGAGTGATTCCCTGCTTGAATTCGGTCTCGGATTTGGCGCGAGTTCTTTTTTCGAAGAAATTGGGGCCCGATTTACGGAAATCGGCGCCCCGATTTCCTCGAAGGAGTTCCCAACATAAACTTTTACTATATACCCATGCCGTATTTACTGTAAATACGTACCGTTTTGACATGTAACATAAAAATACTGTACGGACCACTGGTCCGTACACTAAAATACGGACCACCTTGCCATACACGTTTATTAGATATTGGTTGTTAAGCCAAACGAAATTGATGATTTTTTTTTTAATTTCGGGTATATAGTAAATATATAACGTCCAACCATGCTTGTATAAGTCACAGAACTTGATGACAATTTACGGTTTGGATGGAACTCGGTGTAAACGCCTTGTTCCGTACAAACCGTAAATTGTCATCTCGTTGTACAGCATGATTAGGACGTTCTATATTCGTATTTTCCCTAACAGAATAGTTTTTACACTTTATCTCACCCCTGGTATCTTTTTCTCTCATATACTTAACATTGGGAACTCGTACTCAATGCCCATTAGGTATTAAGAAAAAATGCTCGATCGGGGATTAGGTTACAAATGATAGCCAATTAGTTAATACAGGGTTGAGATAAATTCAGAAACTTATTCAAGTTTAGGGTCAGAAGTTGTTCCCATCTCGTTTGAATTGCTATGCAATTCACGTGGCTTCGCCTTGTGAATTACTAGAGGGAAACTATGTTCCGGTGAAAGGAAGTCAAAGTTACGAGGTAAGGCTTGGAAAAATTACTGCCCAAGGCCCTGGCCGCGGGCAGTAATTTTTCCAACCCTTACCGAGTAATTTTGACTTCCTTTCACTGGTACTTGGTTTCCCTATTCCTATATACCTTCAAATGTGGTTTAATAAGAGACAATCTGATTGGTCTAAATGTCAACCTTGGGTAGTATACGGCAACCTTGGGTAGTATACCAACCTTGGGTAGTATCAGATAGTTATTCCACCCCCCAGAGCGTGGTGTAAGCATAGAGTGTACAGCCATAGGTATATAGGAATACGCTATTCAAACTTGATGGGATACAAGCTCTGACCGTAAACTTTCATAGGTTCCCTTTATAAGGTCTCATACAATTTGACTTACTCTTGACAGTCTTTCATGATAAACATACATTATTCCTGTTGGTGACCTTCTGATCACATGTTACCTTCTGATCTATCGGTATGCCAATTGGTAAGGTGCAGAGGTGTGCTTTCCATTGGTTGGAAACGTGTCTATTGGTTGGTAATGATATAGTCACGGGTAACCAATAGAAACCGCACTTTCCATTCATAGTTAATAGACTAGAGACTGAAATACCTCATTGACCCACTACTGCTTGATATATCGGGATCCTAGGAAAGGCTGTTCTGGAAGTAAGTTGACTGGATGCAAGTGGGTTATAGAAAATGACACATATATTGAATAAACCTAAACCTTTTAATTGTTTTTTTATATAATTCATCGCTCATTCATCAATAATGAACATCCCATTTGCTCCTAGTTATTCCCGTTAACGGCTCATTTCCCACTCGGAGCAGAATTCAACTCACTGCTTGCCTCTTCTGAGATTCCTATGGCGCTATATAACGATCATCCCTGCAGATTATATCATTATTATCATTATTTATTGCTAGGGGGCACAGTTTCCCAGGGTGGGGGTGACTTTTTTTTGGAGGGGGGTATTCCAAGGGGGGCATCTTCTTCTTTTTTTGGGGGGGGGGGGGCGGGGATATTCCAAAGAGATAACATTTTTAGGGAATTCACATGCGGAGACCAACCTTTATTTTCCCGATTCATGCCGCAAAAACTGTGCCCCCCAGCCATAAATAATAGATGCTCCCTTAACCTCAAACTCTCAAAGATGAAGTCATCCTCTCCAAAAGAGTTCTACCTTGTTTAACCTACATCTATATCATATTCAGAAGACTAATGTGATAGCTAATCGATTGAACACTGTGTAATGGTATCCCCATAATAATAGAGATTTGAGATGAGATTTTGTTTTTTTTCTCCCAGCTTTGATCCTAACCCTGGAGAACGCCACACCTTCTGGTCGCTGGTATTCGGAGGTACCTTTATGTGGCTTGCCATCTACGCCGTCAACCAGTCGCAGGTGCAGCGAGCTCTCACCTGCCCCAACCTCAAGTCAGCTCAGGTGTGAGTGAACAATTCGGTTTTATTATCCATCATATATACAAAGATATGCTTTAAAGTGCCCCTAGCTAAGACGGCCCTCTTCCAGCGATCACCGATGTACCGTGGGCATAGACTATGGAACGAGCTATCAAAAGACTTGCAACATGTTGCTTCTGTTAAAGAGTTTAAGCGAATTGTTAAATCGAAACACTCAGAATATGACTGGAGGTAGCTATAAAGTGGGCTGTGTGAGAATTGCGCAATGATGTATTATATGTGTTATCTACATTTCATCCTATAACTTCATATCATGTGCCTAATCTAATAACTCGATGTGATATCCTGATTGTTCATACTACATCTCAGTGGAAGACCTGCTAAAAGCAGAACTGTTATGCCAATAAATAAAAAAAAAATAATAATAAAAAAAGACTCTATTGAAAATGTATGGGGACTCAGTCAACCATGATCCATTATGTAAAACCTGTAAGATACCATAACTGTGGTACACGGATTCAAATCTCGCGTCAATACCATGGTATACGGCAAAGATAGCCCCTTTGTGCTATAGAGCAAAAAAACTGTCCTTATTGTTGTACCATTTAATATGGCAGTTACTGGGTTTAATTAATTCGAAAAGATGGATGATAAATGCAACAAATGATGGTTTTGTAGAAAGGCGGCTCTGTTATCTACTCAAGGTCTCTCGAGTACCGTGATAATCTCAATGTCTGGTCTATATACATGTCCGGAACTATTGTATCTGAAAAACTTGTTGTATACGAGAGATGCAATGAAATATTCAACAAACAAAAAAAGGTCTATCTCTGTTTTACCCGAGCTTAGTGGCTTAGTGGTAGGGGTGGTCCACATGAGCATGGGGGGTGGGTAGTTCAAATCCCGGTCAGGTCATAACAAAGACTTCCACAATATTCCATCAATAATGGGTTTTTTCCCAAATATATATATTTTTTTATTAAGCAGCTTCATGAATGTCATTGAATGAAGTACAGTACGCATCCATCGCGAAACTAATAAAATTATAGAAGGATAATAAGATGGAGAGGATAAGGTATAGTCACATATTCTTCTGTCCAAGTCTCTTAACAATCATACATATTGCTCTTTTTTTTGGGGGGGGGGGGGAATAGATCTTCCTTTTTTATACATCAAAGTAAACGAGTCAGCAGTCATAGTTCCTAATTCATTACCACTGTTAAAATCATTTCCAGGAAAAGAGGAAGCTCCCTAATGACATCAATTCACATGAGATAAGGTCCAAACTCGATACTTGTGTTGTTAAAAAAATTTTTTAAAGATATAGACGTAGACGATAACAGTTACAACATGCAAATCACAGAGTACACCACCCACCATTTAGAGTCTAGCCTAACCCCCATTAGGTTTAAGCAAACAGCAACAGCACCAGATATGCCGTCAACTTGTCACGTGTATAGTTTTTTTTCAAACATTAAAAAACCAACTCTACACATGAAGACACCGTAGTTTATTGCCTGTTTTCACATTGCTTACAGAGCTACTGAATATTCAACCTCGTTATGTGTATCATTGGATTATATAATGTTTGTCTAGTGTCAAATATTCCTATATACCCATTTCTGAAACCTCTATAGTTATGTACCGCTGCTGGGGGTGCAGTAATTATAAGTTATGTAGCGAGGCTGACGTTTTCGTCCCAGGCTGACGTTTTCGTCCCGGCCTGACCACGTGACATAAAGAGCAACGGGACGAAAACTTAGTTATTGCAGTTACTCGATAAGGGTGGCCATTTTTCTGGGGCTATTGCAGGAAAAGAAATAATCATTTTTTATCTATATATGAAGGTATATAGGAATAGGGAAACCAAGTACCGGTAATCAAAAGTCAAAGTTACTCGGTAAGGCTTGGAAAAATTACTGCCCTCGGCCAAGGCCTTGGGCAGTAATTTTTCCAAGCCTTACCTCGTAACTTTGAACTTTTGCTCACCGGAACATAGTTTCCCTCTAATACGACATGCACGGATCAGTTTACATAACCTCATTAGATGATCATGTCAAATGCATCAAGCGCTTACCAGGTTATATAACCTCATTGTTTAACCTTTTTATAAGTAGTCTTACCTAATTATAACAACTTGCACAGTGCGCCTTTAAATAAATAGCTAATAAACCTTTTTCCTCCAATGACGTCCCATCACTTAACACATTGCTTACAGAGCGATGCTGCTGAATGGACCAGGCCTCATCATTCTCATGGCCCTCACATCTCTTTGTGGACTCATCATTTATGCACACTTCCTAACATGTGACCCCATCACCAATAAGGACATCTTTGCCAGAGACCAGGTGTTTCTTTATTCTGTTTCATTCTAAGTGTTAGGCCCGGCGTCCACCTACTACAATATGGCTCCGATATTGTTTACGATGCACCTCCCGTTAAAAATTCGAAATCGCGTCGGAAGGTCACCTAATATCGGGGCAGTTGACCACGTTTCTGCGATTAGACACCGACAAAAACCCTATGCAATGCGTGGTGGATTGGCATGTCTAGACATATATCTACGATTTTGCAACTTCCCGATATGTCTCCGATATTTGCTATTTGTATCGGTGCCATATTGGTAGGTCTAAATTTCTATCGTAGTGGGTGGACGCCAGGCCTTATTCTCCTGTATATCAATATCTTTCTTCTTTAAAACCATAATGCAATTACAAGAACATCTTAATTAACAAGAAGTATACCATAAGTTGAAGGTGCCCTATAATTTCACAAGGCCAGACTGAATGAGATTCGGGGGCCTACATAACATCATTTATCCTACCCCTAATATAAAACCCATAGGCTTAACATTGAGTTTCCGTATGCCACGCTGACTGGCATACAGAGTTTTATATGCCACTAGTGGCATACAGAATTTTTATCACGTAATATTCCAAAATAGAGGAGACGGGGTAGGATAAAATCAAAACCTGATTCGTTTCAATCATGGCCACTGCATTCAACTCCTGGAGTTTTGGCTCCGGACTTCACTCGGTTTCACCTCGTGAAATCACTATGCCAAACTCCAGTCGTGGCATACGGTGGTCAAGATTAAAACTCATCCAGTTTTACGATATTACTATATACCCATGCCGTATTTACTGTAAATACGTTCCGTTTTGACATATAACGTAAAAATACTGTACGGACCACTGGTCTGTACACTAAAATACGGACCACCTTGCCATACACATTTAATAAATATTGTAACCGTAAATTGTCATCTCGCTCTGTGACTTGTACAGCATGGTAAGGACGTTCTGTATAATTACTACATGTGTATACCCATGACGTATATACTGTAAAAACATACCGATTCACCATACGGAACCTTGTTCAGTACGCCTCGGTAGTTTACATTTACCATTGTTGATAGTTTACATTCACCATTGTTGTAAACAATATATTGCATAATAGTTATTGAATTCTACTGCTGCCATTGGTGCATATGCAAAGTAAGGTAAACGCTGATAAAAACAAAACAAAACTTGGCTTTGCTGAATAACTCTAATGACTGGTCACTCCTCACTCTAGCTGATCCCCTTCTACGTTATGGATGCCATGAGCCACTTGAAGGGACTCCCTGGACTATTCATTGCATGCATCTTCAGTGGAGCGCTAAGGTTAGTACAGGGGCCAGTTTAATAATCTAGGATCGTACATGAAGACCCTTTTCTGTACCTCATAAGGCCCGTTTCCATTGGCCGACAAACAGGGTGTAGATTTTTTGTATTCTCCTAATAGCCTATTTCCATTGGGCATCACTGATACAGTCAGGAACCACCGACGGACCTTAGCATTGCTGATACAAAATTGAAATAGGCTATTAGGAGAGCACAGAAAATGTTTGTCGGCCAATGGAAAAATGCCTTTAAAAGGGTTAACGTTTAATGATGTTTAAGTTCGTTCGTATTAGCCGTCCAAATCGTCCATAAGTATTGAATTAAATAGACCTACATTGTCGCTGTTTCTCTATGGCATACAGAATAATCTTAGATTATCAAATAGAAGACCTAAGATTTTCTCATTATCTACAAATCTTGTCTATGTGGTGTGAAAAGTAAAAGAACTCTCACCTCAGTAAATGTGTAGGGTTGACGACGTAGTGTCATGTACAGTAGCTAAGGCCTAATCCTATAGACTAGCTAACCCAGTGACAAGAAAAGAGAATTCAGAATATCTTCTATACTAAATGAAGAAGACAGATAACCATACACAGATATGTATTAATAACATATATTATAACAAAGTATACAGTTACATAACAATTCTCATCAACATACAAAATCATATACACTTCTGTAGTGTACATATGATATAAGTCCTCTTGGTCTAAGCAGTGCTCACAGTCTATCACTTTCAGTTATTGTTCAATGTCTCCTTGACTTGTGGATATAGATGATCCAAAGTAGTGGTAGCAGTCATCAGTCTCTATTCCTCCAGTGCTGGGGTGGTAGAAGATCATGGAGAAACCCAATCCTGAGTCATGGCCTCTGTAGCATAGAGTCCTATGGTGTTTCAAGCCTGACACTGCAGTGGTGGTAATGCTGAGTAGCATGGAGATGTTGACGCCACGGTGTCTGGGTTCCAAGTCAGCTGTGAGTTGAAATCTGCTTCCTTATATACCCTATCGGGGGGTCAGTCCAAACGAAGACAGGGGATGGTTCAAACGCTGGGGGTGGCAGTCCAAACAGTTAGGCCTTAACCTCTATCTGGAGCGAGGACCTGTTAGGAAGCACCCTGTGATATTCTCAATACATACATCACACCTCCCTCCTTAAACAAAAAAAAAAGATTTTTTTTTTTTTTTTTAACATCATACATCAAGAAATATGTTATACAATATGATATATGGCATTTTGCAACATACATTTACCTTTTGTCAAAATTACACTTAGTACCTTTTACCATCTTTGGGTAATAACACTTAAAACAATAGTATGTACATAATTAAAGGAAACATTTAAGAAGCTCGTGACAAAGCATCAGCACAGACATTGTCTACACCTCGTACATGAAAAATCTCAAGATTGTATTCTTGCAACAGCAAACTCCAGTTTAGCAATCGCCTGTTTTTGTTTTTCATCTTCTGCAAGAATGTCAGGGGGTTGTGATCTGTATACACAAGTACTGGATCTAGAGGGGATGACACATAAACACTGAAGTGTTGTAAGGCCAACACTAATGCCAAAGTTTCCTTTTCAACAGTTGAATAGTTCTTTTGGTGACAATTGAACTTCTTTGAAAAATAGCATACAGGGTGCTGAACACCATTGTCGTCGTTCTGCAGTAGCACTGCACCTACCCCATGGTCACTTGCATCAACCATCAAAATGAACTTCTTACCAAAGTCTGGAGCCGTCAGAACAGGTCCAGAACACAAAATAGATTTCACTTTCCCAAAAGCATCATCACCCTCTTTGGACCAGATAAAGTCTTTCTTTTTCTTTAACAGGTTTGTAAGTGGAGCAGAGAAATTCTTACAGAACTTCCTGTAATATCCAGCCATGCCAAGAAACCTCATCAAACTTCTCTTGTTTGCTGGAACTGGATATTCAACAATACTCTTGATTTTGGCTTCAACTGGTGCTACCTGACCTAGACCAACAACATGTCCAAGATAAATCACCTTTGCCTATCCAAACTCACTTTTTGTCAGGTTTACAGTTAGGTTTGCTTGTTTGAGCCTCTCTAACACAGATTGCAGCCTACACAAATGCTCTTCCCAGGTGTCACTGTAAACCACAATATCGTCAACATACACTTCCACACCTGGCAGACCTTTCAAACACTGATTCATCATTATTTGAAAAGTTGCTGGAGCATTCTTCATACCAAATGGCATCACTTTGTATTGATACAAACCATCAGGAGTAACAAAAGCAGACACTCGCTTTGCTCTGTCACTCAAAGGAACCGCCCAGTAACCTTTGAGTAAGTCACATTTGGTGATATACTTTGCTTTGCCAATTTTGTCAATGCAGTCATCTATTCTTGGAATAGGATATGAGTCTGTCTTGCTGAGATCATTTACTTTGCGAAAATCAGTGCAAAATCTAACAGACCCATCTGGCTTTGGTACAAGTATACAAGGTGATGACCAGTCACTGTTGCTTGGCTCAATGATGTTATTCTCTAACATGTAAGATACCTCTTTGCTCATTTTCTTAGCCTTGTCTGGGCTAACTCTGTAAGGATGTTGTTTGATAGGGAGAGCTTCTCCCACATGTACATCATGGATAGCAATTTTTGTTTGGCTAGGAACATCAGGAAAGACATCCTTATACTCTCTGAGCAATGTGCCCAATTCCTCTTTCTGTACTGGAGGCAGGTGCCCTAACTTGGCATCTAGATTCGCAAGAACATTTGAGTTGTTCAGTTTTACACAGTAGTCTGTGGGTACAAAATCAGTTGTTTCTCCCTCATCACTCAGTGCATTCATACAACAGCCAACAGTCTTGATACTGTCAGAACTTTCTCTGTCATAATAAGGCTTCAACATGTTGATGTGACATAACTGGGTAGATCGTCTTCGGTCAGGAGTTTTAACAACATAGTTCACCTCTCCAATTCTTTTGACTACCTCATAAGGACCATGGTAGCGAGCCTTGAGTGTATGCCCAGTAATGGGTAGCAACACCAGGACCTTGTCTCCCACAGAGAATATACGCTCTTGGGATTTCATGTCAAACTGGTCTTTCATCTTTCTTTGAGCTTCTTTCAGATTCTCACGTGCTAACTCACAAACACGAACTAGCCTGGGTCTAACTTTGGAAACATAATCCAAGACATTATTGTTTTCAGGGTTATCTCCTAACCAATGTTCCTTCAATACCTTCAATGGACCTCGTACACTGTGGCCAAAAACCAGTTCAAAAGGACTGAATCCTAAGGATTCTTGAACAGACTCTCGAGCAGCAAATAACAGCATACCAATACCTTCATCCCAATCTTTCTCATTCTCAAAGCAGTAAGTCCGCATCATGTTCTTGAGAGTGCAGTGGAATCTTTCCAATGCACCTTGAGACTCTGGGTGGTAAGCACTGGACTTCACCTGCTTTATACCTAGTTCGTGAACTACTTGCTGGAACAAGCCAGACATGAAGGTTGAGCCTTGATCAGACTGAATCTCTCGTGGAAGGCCAACCAATGAGAAGAAATTAATCAAAGCTTTGACTATCTTTGGGGCAGAGATATTTCTGAGTGGTATAGCCTCAGGAAATCTTGTAGAAGCACACATTATTGTGAGCAAGTACTGATTACTAGATCGAGTTTTGGGCAGAGGACCTACACAGTCAATAATGACATGGCTGAATGCTTCTCCCACTGCGGGAATGGGCCGTAATGGAGCAACAGGGATCTTTTGATTAGGTTTCCCAACCATTTGACATGTGTGACAGGTTCTACAAAATTGGGCAACATCTTGCCTCATCTTAGGCCAATAGAAGTGCCTCATGATCTTTTCGGATGTCTTGTTAACACCCAAATGACCACCCATGGGTAGTTCATGTGCTACATTAAGAACCTCAGAGCGATAAGCCCTAGGAAGCACAATTTGGTAAACAATAGACCAGTCCTCTGATGCTGGGACATCTGGTGGTCTCCATTTTCTCATGAGAACACCATCCTTAAAGAAGTACCCTGTCGAGACTTTGTCAAGCTCCTCATCTGAGAGGGCATGGTGGGTAAGCGATAGAATATCAGGATCTTGCTTTTGTTCAGCAATCAACTTACTCCTACCAAGAGGGACATCATTATCCAAGTTAGTCTTGTCATCATTTTGACTTGACCCTAGTTGAGAACTGACAGAAGGATAACCTTTAAAATGTTCATCCTTTGAGTTGATAAATGTCTGAGACAAATCAATAATATCAGCCTCAGTCTCAACATCCACAGAATGTTTTTGGCTTAACTGTTTAGCCTGAGCCCTAGTCACAGCACAAGAGGGATAAACTTCACCTATCTCCTCATCAATAACATCATCTTCTGATGACAAAGTGACTGGCTCAAGAACCATCTTTGGTTCTACAAAGACTTTTTCCCCTGCTAGATCATTTCCTAGCAACATTGATACACCGTCAACTGGCAGTTCAGATTTTACTGCAACTTCAACAGACCCTGATACCAAATCAGACTCTAGTCTGATTGTGTGAAGAGGTACACTCATGAAACCACACTCAACACCACGAATAATGACATATTCACCAGTAGCTGAACTTGAACTGAAAGGCAAAGCATTTTCTAAAACCATGGATTGAGATGCCCCAGTATCTCTCAAGATACGAATAGGGACAGAATCTGCAGTGTCACTACCTAGAGACACATTACCTTCAAGTACAAATGGTTTGTATTCTTCTCTGACATCAGTTACCTTATCTGTATCAAATGGCACAATAACACACTCTGACTTTTTGGATGTTATGAATGCATTTGGCTTGGGCTCAGCTTTCTTCTTTTTCAGTGCCCAACACTCAGACATAATGTGACCCAGTTTGTGACAGTAATGACATTTTAGAACTGAACTCCTTCCTGAGTACTCACCTTTTGGCTTCACACTAGATTTCAGATCTTTGCTATCACCACCTTTTGCTCCAAGACTAGAATTGCTCCCTTGAGGTGCACTCTTCTTTTGTTGAACACTAGTCTTATGGGTTATGGCATAATCATCAGCAAGAGTGGACATTTCATGCAAGGACATTACTTTCTTTTCATCGAGATAAGTCTTGAGATCATTGTATGTGCAGCGCTTAAATTCTTCAACAAGGCACAGTTGTCTGAGTTTATCAAAACTATCCTCCACTTCCATAGATTTGCACCACCTGTCAAAGTACACTTCCTTTTCATGAGCAAACTCTACATAGGTTTGATTATCTTGCTTACGGTAACTCCTAAACTTCTGACGATATGCCTCTGGTACCAGTTCATAAGCCTTGAGAACAGCAGCTTTGACCTTTTCATAATCTAGACTGTCATTCAAAGACAGTGCCGAATAAGCTTCCTGAGCTTTACCCCTCAAAACACTCTGCAACATCAGTGCCCACTTCTCTTTTGGCCATTTCATGCTTTGGGCAACCTTCTCAAAATGTTGAAAGTACTTGTCAACCTCATTTTCATTGAATGATGGCACTAGCCGTACATCTTTACTAACATCACAAATGTTCCGTTGGTTTGTCCTCTCAGAAGCAAGCTGTAGCTCCATTTCTTTAAGCCTAAGTTCTTTGTCAGCCTGAATACGATCATGCTCTCTTTCCTTTTCAGCCTGAATCTGAGCAAGCTCTCTCTCTTTTTCAGCCTGGACTTGAGCTAGCTCTTTTTCAGCCTGAAGTCGAGCATGTTCTACTTCTAGTTGTTTGAGTTTTATCGCTCTCTCTAAAACCTCTTTACGACCTGCTTCTGAGGGACCACTAAAATCTGATTCATGTAAAACATCTTCTGGTAATAACTCATCATCAACCAATATTTCAACAATCGCTTTTTTCAGTTCAGCTTTTCGGCTAGACCTTTTCACATCAAGTTCTAACTCCCTAGCAATTGCTAACAATTCATCCCTTCTGAACTGTTCTAATTCCTCCACAGAGGGTGACTGTAGAAAAGCTTGGTACTTAGACATTCTGATTTGTTGTACTTATAATCAAGAGAACAGTTTTTCATTTCCCGGACAAGCCCCCAATTTCTGTCATGTACAGTAGCTAAGGCCTAATCCTATAGACTAGCTAAACCAGTGACAAGAAAAGAGAATTCAGAATATCTTCTATACTAAATGAAGAAGACAGATAACCATACACAGATATGTATTAATAACATATATTATAACAAAGTATACAGTTACATAACAATTCTCATCAACATACAAAATCATATACACTTCTGTAGTGTACATATGATATAAGTCCTCTTGGTCTAAGCAGTGCTCACAGTCTATCACCTTCAGTTATTGTTCAATGTTTCCTTGACTTGTGGATATAGATGATCCAAAGTAGTGGTAGCAGTCATCAGTCTCTATTCCTCCAGTGCTGGGGTGGTAGAAGATCATGGAGAAACCCAATCCTGAGTCATGGCCTCTGTAGCATAGAGTCCTATGGTGTTTCAAGCCTGACACTGCAGTGGTGGTAATGCTGAGTAGCATGGAGATGTTGACGCCACGGTGTCTGGGTTCCAAGTCAGCTGTGAGTTGAAATCTGCTTCCTTATATACCCTATCGGGGGGTCAGTCCAAACGAAGACAGGGGATGGTTCAAACGCTGGGGGTGGCAGTCCAAACAGTTAGGCCTTAACCTCTATCTGGAGCGAGGACCTGTTAGGAAGCACCCTGTGATATTCTCAATACATACATCACAGTAGTAATATCCTCGATGTCGCTCGGATATTACTATGCGTCAACTACTCGGAGATTACAGCAACTGGTACACAAAACCAATCATTTTTGTGTATATAACCGTGGAGTGTTGAGGTATATGATGATAGGAATTCTCTATGTTGTATTTCTCCTTGATAAATGGCAAGAAAGAGTACTGATTGATTTTATCCTACCCCACATATATAAATCTCTATAGACTTAACATGGTGTGACTGTATGCCACGGTTATGTCATAGAATATCACGCATGAAATATGTAGCTAATTACATGGTAGGATAAAATGCAAACGTCACTTAAAATTTCATATGATTCTTTATATGGCATTCATTGTCTTCCGCTACAGATATCAGTGAGCTCTGCTTTGTGATGTCATTCCACAAAGGCAACTCACGCCATATAAACAATCATATGAAATTTTGTGATGTTTCTTGGTAGAATGTCTATGATGTTGAAGCTCCATTAATTGTGCTCTATTTCCTCATTTTCAGCACCGTGTCATCCGGCCTTAACTCGCTGGCAGCAGTGACCATTCAAGACTTTGTCCGGGGATACTTTAAACCAAACATATCTGAAAAGCGGGCCACGCTCATATCAAAACTCTTGGGTTTGTCTAGAAATGGGTGACCATTTTACTCATCATTATCATTATATACTTGAAGCATCGCTCTTTTTTATTAATATCTATTGTGTAAATAGAAATTTTCAGGAAAACTTCTATTGATATACTACCCCCACCCCCAGCCCCTACCCCCAATCAACAGGTTTAGCTCACTATGAATTTTTAAACTTAGATGTGTAGTACTATATTCACCTACTATGTTCTGGAAAAGTTTCAGGAAAATGACACGGGTTTTACTTTACATGTGAATAACAACTTTTTTAATTTATATATGTTTTATTATATAATTATAATGATATTGATCTCTGACTTTTTATAAAAACACTAGCATGGTGACCCCTTATTCAAGATATGTGTTCTGCAACACTTAGAGATCATCATATTCAATTTTCAGGAAAATGACATGAGTTTTAATTTTCAAGCCAAATTGTCCGATATGCATTTAAAACACAATCATTTGGAGGAAATTGTAGCATATGAGGTCTAACAAGTCACAGTACCCTTATCTCACCTCTTGTACCCCCCCCCCCCTATCCCGAGATTCAATATTGGAAACTCCTACTCAACGCCCATGGAGTAATGTAAAAAAAAATCTGAATGGGGAATGACGTCACAGTCATTAGCTGACTATTCAGTGACAGGGGTAAAATCAAATCTAAACCACACTCGATTTATACCCTCTGAAAAGCTCTTCGTTTTGGTTTATTGCATAATCTCACTCTGCTTTGCCTGTGAGATTACTCTGCAACCAAAACACATAGTATATTTTCAGTGGCTATTGATTTCGATGCAGTTCCTTCTTAATGCCTTTCACCAGAATAGCTGTATCAAACCAAAACAAACGTATGTAGCAGAACTCTGGGACCTGTTTCAGTAGTCTTGTGACATTAGGCCTAGACAGACATCAACAGCGGCACCAACAGTGCAAGCAACAGTGGAAAAAGACTAGCAAATATCTGAAGATCGAAGTGGCCAATCTTCTTCATATTTGGAACGATTATAGATTATATGTATCCCCTACTCATGTTAAAGTGTCATTGCTTAATTCCTACACGAAGCGAGTGAAACTCCGTGTGTCATCGACTGCAATCTTGTGATCTGTCCGTATGGTGTCACAGACACCATCTAGACATTTCACGAAACTAGTGAAAGAGGTCCCAAATGTGTTTTCGGCATATCGGCGACTCATATTGAATGTCATTACATATATAATTTTTCCATAGTGAGAGCGCCAACATTTCACTGACTAATTCTGTTCTGGTTTGCAGCTATCTGTTATGGTGTGATTATGATATTACTCACTGTTGTTGCATCCCAACTTGGTGGAGTACTCCAGGTACGTATTAATTTTCAAAATTTTCAAAATTTACTTCTTTTTTTCTTATTTTTCATTCAAATAGTTCTTTCCTCGGAAAGTTCTTCCACTGTGTGTAGGGCTTGAGTTGAGCTTTGGTAAAGGGATGGAGATACTTTCAACCTTTTCAGTTTTGTATTCAGGGCGTATTGTAATGAGAAAGGGAATAGGAACGGGGAGATGCGAGATTCTACTTATTATCTTAGCCTGGTATAACCGCCCATAGGCTTAACGTTATTATCGTACTCAACAGGCTTGCGAGTAGATACTCGACAGGCTATAAATAGATAAACTTGTCCAGGCTAAGATAAAATCGGAGACATATTTTTGTTTGGTCTGATTCCCTGTTTGAAATGCTTCACCTGGGACCTGTTTCACTAGTTCTGTGACATGTCTGTGACACCATACAGACATTAGGGTTGTCTAGTTTCGTGACAACACAAGTAGCTGCCCTTAGGAAAAGACAGACCCCAAACATAAGAATTAAACAAATCTACACATCATGGACCTGTTTCACTAATTTCATGACAAAAGTGTTAGACAGACATGAAAAGCGGCACGAACAGTGCAAGCAAGAACGGACAAAACGAAATCTAATGTTTAATTCTTATGAAACCAGACAAACCATCTAGACGCCATCTAGACATGTCATGGAACTAGTGAAACAGGTCCCAGGCTAGTTTATGTCCCTGAGCACTCTAAACTCGATGGTGTACGGGGAAACAGTCCAAACACTCATGAGTTTGTTTCTCATTCTACCACCCTGAACTTCCCAGACAATTATTTACAAACTCCTTCCACAAAATATCTCACGAGTTCAATGGAAAGGAATGACAGTAATTTGAAATGTAAATTTTCAAAAAGTTGTGAAAACTACACTGTCTAACTTATAATGATCCTTTTATTTTATAGGCGGCCTATGGGTTGTTTGGAATGATTGGTGGACCTCTACTTGGGGTATTTACGCTCGGGATGTTCTTTCCCTGGGCTAATTGGAAGGTGAGAAATGAAGGTTACTTATCATTCTAGGTCCGTTGATTCCTTATCTATGGAAAATATATGTATTTCATATTCTTATACATATACGATAACAGACTGCAAAGTGGAAATTGTTCAATGTCATAAAGGTGGTATTGACGTAGTTTCCCAACGATGAGGTACTTAAAGACAAATGCGGGTAGGTATCGAAGTGCCCCCTGTATTTACTCAATTAACACTAGTGCTACCATCTGGCTTATTGGAAATGTAGCAGTTTCCCGTAGACACCAATAGATAAGCACTCACCTTCTTCAGATGGCCTTCCCATAGAAATTAGCATGGTGACATAGTATTTTTTAGCATTTCTCATTTGTACATGATCCCAAGTATCACAATCCAGAATTATTTGAAGATAGCAATAGGACATCAGTGTCATTTAGTAACAAAGTCAAAATATTACATTTCCCCATAGACACCAATAGTTAAGCAGTTACATTTTCAGATGGCCCTCTCATAAAGGCTAGCATGGTGACATGCCATTTCTTTTTGCATTTTCTATTTGCTGATATACGGAACTTATATCATCCTGAGTTACTTGCAAAGCCCAATAGAATTTAGAAATCACTAAACTACCAGCATTTGTCTTTAAAGGCCCGGCCTCACTGGTGCGATGCGATCGTTGCTCACGTTTTATTGCCCATCGGCGGCGCATCGGCGGTATCTTTTATTGCACCAACTGCAACGGATTCATCGTTATTAGTTGCTCGTGATATATCTTTAAAATTGTATTTAAGTTACCTACCGTCAAGGTTAAGATTTCTCTCTTGACAATATGGAACTTTATTGGCTTAACAATATGGAACTTTATTGGCTTAAATTACTGATAAAATATTAAGTTGTGCAAGGATGTTGGAATCAATGTTTATACTCATACGCTTTGTATTAATAATTCCTATATACCCATTGTCGAACTAACTAGAGTTACATACCGCTGCTGGGGGGTGCATTAAGTTATGGTCGAGGTTGACGTTTTCGTCCCGCTCTCATGTTTTCGTCCCGCTCTGACGTTTTCGTCCCACTCTGATTACGTGATACAATACAGCGGCGGGACGAAACAATAGCTGTTGTGGTTACTCGATAAGGGTGGCCATTTGCTTCGGAAGTGTTTCAGGTGAAGAATTAAGCATTTTTATCGATATCTGAAGGTATATAGGAATAGGGAAACCACGTACCGGTAACCAAAAGTCAAAATTACGAGTTAAGGCTTGGAAAAATTACTGCCCGCGACTGACGCCTTGGCCAGTAATTTTTCCAAGCCTTACCTCGTAACTTTGAACTTTTGCTCACCGGAACATAGTTTCCCTCCATTCCTGTTTTACTCGAAAATCTCAATCATGAGTTTCTTGTAGTTTTACTATATTAGGGATGGGCTATGCCATGAAAACAAACTTTTATAGTTGAGGATAAGCCCTCTTTATTGTTGCTGAAAGCTACCCACAAAATGTAAAAATCCAAGTGAAAAGAATTGTATTGCACAATTAGACAACAATAAAGAAATTTGGAAAAAAAAATCAATCGTCCCACTCGCGCGACAAAATCGTTGCAACCCTTTTGGTACAACCTATGTATAGGCGTTTATTACCCTTTATTGACTTGCGATGTTTCCGTCGCTTCAGTGGCGCCGGGCCTTAATATTCACTTGGTTTGAGCCAGACCAGAGCACGCTCTGCTCATCTATATATAGAACTGTAACCATGCTATTGTTTTATTTTCAGGGTGCCTTGGTAGGAATGCTCACCGGTTTCTGTTTCCAGTTTTGGATAGGCATTGGAGCCATGGTGTACAAACCTATAACACCTTTCCTGCCGCTATCTACCATTGGATGTAACTCGACCATGTCAGAGTTTAATACTACAGTACAATCTGTGACATCTACACCGCTCGTCACCACCAGTCAACCCGAAGAACGGTACGACCCGCCCTTTATTATTATTAGAGTGGGAATAAGTCAAAGTTACGAGGTAAGGGTTGAAAAAATTACTGCACAAGGCGTTGCCGCGGGCAGTAATTTTTCGAAGCCTTACCGAGTAACTTTGACTTATTTCCACTGGTACGTGGTTTCCCTATTCCTATATACCTTCAATTGTCGGCTAATATCGATAAAAACCGAACGTCTGAACGTCAACCTGTGCAGTAAACGTCAACCTGGGCAGTAACTTCAACCTGGGCAGTAAACAAAAGTTATTCCACCCCCAGCAGCGTTAAGTTATCATAGGTTGTTCGCTCATATATAGGAATATAGGAATACTATATACCTGTGTGCGAACGTAATGAATGAATGAAATATTGCCTGCTGCTAGGGGTGTAGTATAAATAATGTTCGCGCCCACTGTGGCACCGGCCGTAGTGAATGGCAGTGGCTTTTCTTGGAGCAGAAAAGTTAATGAAACGAGTTTTTAAATGAGTAGGAGGTATATATAGTAATAAGAAAACGTATAGTGACTGAGCCAGTACGATGTCCGTTCTCCGTCATTTGATGAAAAAATAACCTCGAACAGCCACCCGTATGGGCTCAGTAACCACGTTTTCTCATATTAATACCCGCTGCTAGGAGTGCAGTATAAAAAATGTTCAGGCTCACTGAGACGTATTGAATGTTCGGGCACACTGTGACCATAGTGCACTTCACAAATACATTAAATGGCTTTTTTTCGTGGTTTTTCTTTTTAAATAATGATAATAGGAAAACATAGTGAGTGAACCCGTTTCGATTCTGTTCTCGGTTTTTTGTCCAGTAAAATACGTCTCTCTGTCTGTAGCATCAAGACATATTTTATGGGGCAAAAGACTTCAAACGGCAATGGCTATACAGGCTCACTAACTACGTTTTCTCTTCTCATTGGCTAATACAGAGTCTCCATATTAAACCTATGAGACTTTCCACAAATGACGTCATGCTATTTCTTACCATTTATTTACCCCCCCCCCCCCCCCCCAACCTCGTCATGTTTTGTTATACAACCTTTACTATTGTTGATCATGGAGACTGGACCTCGCCCCCCCCCCCCCCCCACCCCCCGTTGCATGGCGTCATTTATGGGCGCAAAGTGATGTCATCATCCGCCAGGAAATTGAAAGGTAGCGCCACTGAAGTCGGGCGACAACCATCTTTATTTGCTGCTTTAATCTACATATAATCGTGAGACAAGGCTAAAACCCCTATATGGCAAGCAAGGAATAGAGATAACGGAATATAGTCCCTTGCATGCAAAGTAGTGCATGAATCATTGGGAGTCATTTTTGACTTTTCTTTGATATTGAAAATTTGCCATATCATAAACTGGTTTCAGACAGAAGCGGTCGAAATCTCCTCAGACTAGACTACACACCTGAGTAGCAATATCCTTGCGCTGGCTCGGATATTGATACGCGTCTAGTCTTCGGCGATGATGGCCACTTGTATCCGAAACTAGTTCTCATGATATGCATATGGCTGGACGTCTATGATATACTACGCACTGATAGGGGTGCAGCATAACTAATGTTCGGGCTCACTGTGACTATAGTAAAACTGGATGAGTTTTTAATCTTGGCCACTGTATGCCACGACTGGAGTTTGGCATAGTGACTTCATGAGGTGAAGCCGAGTGAAGTCCGGAGCCAAAACTCCAGGAGTGGCATGCGGTGGTCAAGATTAAAACGAATCAGGTTTTGGTTTTATCCTATCCCGTCTCCTCGATTTTGGAGTATTATGTGATAACAATTCTGTATGCCACTAGGGCATATAAAACTCCGTATGCCAGTCAGCGTGGCATACGGAAACTCAATGTTAAGCCTATGGGATTTTATATTAGGGGTAGGATAAATAGTGAATGGCCGCCAACGTTAGGTCAACAGACTGTGAAGTGATGAAGTAATTAGTAAATAAAATTGTTGTATTTTTAGGTATATGATAATGAGAAAACATAGTGAGTTAACTCGTAGCGATTCTGTTTTCTGCCTTTTATTCTGTCCCATCCGCCTACATCGTCGGGGCCATGGTTACACTAGGAAAAACATTGAACGGCAATCGCTACAGGCTCACTAACTACGTTTTCTCTTAATATTGTGTGTTTACTTCAGATGAGTTATCATTGGAAACCTGCATAAAACATTGCATAATGTTAAATCATAAACAAGTGGGGATTTCTTTCACACAAGCTTTATCTTCCAATTGAAAATTACAAGTCGACAGGAGGTAACTGTAAGTAATACAGTAGCCCCGATTGACAATATTTCCCATATTTCCGTCTAGTGTTCTCTCATGTTTTATCCTACCCATAATATAAAATCCCATAGGCTTAAGATTGAGTTTTCATATGCCACGCTGACTGGCATACGCAGTTTTATATGCCACTAGTGGCATACAGAACTGTTATCACGTAATATTCCAAAATCGAGGAAACCTGATTTGTTTTAATCGTGGCCAGCGCATGCCACTCCTGGAGTTTTGGCTCTGGAATTCACTCGCCTTCGCCTCATGAAATCAATATGCCAAACTCCAGTCGTGGCATACAGTCGCCAAGATTAAAACTCATCCAGTTTTACGATAGTATTGTCATATGTCAAATGTGTTGTCTTATTTGTGCTGACATGTTATGTCCATTCCATATTATCTATAATGTAGATACATCAATGACTGGATTGAAAATGCCCCAATCGGGTGAATTGTGCGCCTTGATCCCTGAATAAAAAACGGGAAAAAAGAATTGTAGGCATCACATATATCACCACGACACAGTTAGTCCCCTTGAGCTGTTCAAAATCTATGCAATTCATCGTCGCTTCCGCAAGAGCTTTCTCATAAATAGTTTGATCCAAAAGTTGGTATCAGGTGTGACCTTTCATGGCCCTAGCCATTTATTTCAGTTTTATAGACAGATACATCCCTTATTGCTTGATTTATAGCTTGACCTGACCTAAAAAAGATAAAGTCGCAGTCGCCTATGTAACTATACGACTTTATTATCCCTTCATACAGAGTCTCCATACTGAACCTATAGGGACTGTGTAAGGGGCCGTCCATAAATTATGTCACACTAAGGGGGGTGGGGGGTAGATTGAAAAGTGTGACACAGTCTAAAAATCACAGGGGGAGTGTCCAGAGATGTGTGACAACTTTCCAATACATTATGAGGAGGCAACTTTGCCCATGCTGGTAAGGTGTTTGGAAAGGTATGATAATAAGTGGTTATGGATGGACATCCTGTTAAGGCTGCATGTATACACAAATCACTGGTATAGTCAAACACCTAATAAAAGAGGCAGCCAAATAGGAGAATGTCCAGATAAAGGAAAGTCAGTGCATGTATAGAGGTTAAATGTAACAGCAGAGAGTGTGCTGTTGGAAGAGTTCCCTGTTTCTGATCAATGAGGACAGGTTTCTGCCAGCGAGGCAAGATGCCTTTTCCAACATTTTCACCTGATGATTTTGGCTGATTATGGCATCAAGCACCACCCACTGACTATTTGACACTTTGGGTAGATGCTTATCATGTGGATTAGGAGATAACAATTTCAGGTCAATCATTTCTTTAAAGATACATCTTACTAGTAAAGCAGATGATAATGACAAAGTCAGAATGCAGTGATATCATCCATTATACCCTAAGCCGGAAGTATCTGGATATGTTTAATCAGTGGCAGACTGCAGGTTCACATTCTAGATTCTTCAGTGGTCACCTCCCATGAAAGAGAAGGCCTTTCCCTCAGTGATTATGATTTCTACCATAAATGCATTTGATGATGATTTCTACCATAACCCTTTTCACACATATAGGGATCCCATTAGTTTGTCTATTGGAAATATATTCTCAGCTGTAGCTTAGGAAGGGATTATCTTCAGGTTTCTCCGTGAGATTGTGCTTCCCCAACCAATGAAGTAAATGCTAAGCAGTCATCAGGTGGAAATGGTCCATTATGGGGTCGATGATTAAGCACAAGGATAAATCCCCAAATGCCACCACCTGCCAACTTTTACACATTGCCCATTTCGTGGGCAGGTTGAACTCATGAATGTGTTTCATCATATACATAGCGGAGTACCACAATGAGGAAGACGTTGAATTTGGTAGTAATTCACCAGAGCAGACTAGACCAGACTTGCTTGATCAAAAGTTCAGCACTGCATGTGATGGGTTGATTTAAAATGATAATTACTACAGTAAAGTATGGTAAAGTATCTATAGCTTTTCAGTGATCTAGGAGATCAGTCTCATGTAATATCTCCCTCTTTTACAGTAGCTTTGTGAAAGATGTAATAACTGTTATGTTATGCTATCATATATAAGAAAGACAATTGGGAGGGGGGGTGGAAAATGTGACATAATGTTTTGGGGGGTAGTACAAAATGTGTGACAAAATGTGACAGGGGGGTGGGGGATCCTGAAAATGCCCTAATACCCCTAATTCACCGGGCGTTGATTACGCATGGTCGTAATCTCCAGCTTACACAGAGTGGAGATTATGGAAAAAAGTCCTTGTGTACAAAATAGTGTGTGAGAAGATTGTTGGTCATATTGCTACATGCCTAGTCTGTCACAATGCCCTGTTCCTAGAAACACCACATAGAGGTCATACATGAGTAGTTGTTAGAGTTTCACACAGATGGTAGCAGCTTACAGTAAGTGTGTCATGTTAACAGTAACACATATAGGGACTAAACACTAGACATTAGATGCAATGGTATACAAGGATAACACAACTTGTCTCTGAAACCAGTTAATATTGTGTGTGTAATAAAGGTAGTATCTCCCTACAGCCCAGCTATAGCGGCCTTGTATTCGCTGTCCTATCTGTGGTACAGCTTGGTTGCCGTTCTTGTCGTCTGCTCCGTTGGACTCCTCGTCAGCCTTGCCACAGGTAACTGAAACCTTTATTACCTACTATATTTAAAACGGTAGAATTCCGTCGAATCTGCTTGAAGTTGCTCCCGTACATAGAGACATAGTGAACCCGACCTGGGCCTGGAGATTGATCTGTTTTCTCGTGAGATCGCAAAATTTCGCTGGTACCCCTTTCGAAACTCTGCAGGTTCTCACATCAACCACCAGCCTAAGTATTTGGCCTCATTAATGCATCTGGCTCTGTGGAGCAGTCAGCAGGGTGTCAAATTGGGAATGTGGGGGATGGGGGTTCGAACCCAGCAGTCGGGAAAATCATTTTTCAAATTTTTCACTAAGTATTTGGCCAAGTCTCTGTGTGGAGCGGTCATCAGAGTGTCCGTTTGCGAACGTGAGTGTCTGGGGTTTGATCCCCGCCCCCAGTAGTCTTACATCTCTTTTTTGAAATATTTTTAGGACTCGGACTCGACGAAGTCGCTAGTTTCAGTAACATCGATTTAGTTTTAATAACATCGACCTAGTTTAAGTATCATCAACCTAGTTTCAGTATCATCAACCTAGTTCCAGTAATATCCTAGCCGGTGTTTACACTACACGACTAAAAGGTGACGACTGTAAATCGTCTAACCAATAGTCGTCAGGTTGTGCCCGATTATGCAATATCGGCTTCAATAGTCATCATCAACCCAAGAATTTCCTCAAGTGTTTACACTTTTAATATGTACCGATGTCTAGCCATTGACAGATGGAAGTCGTCAGGTGGTGCAAAATTAAAGAATCACCGCCCATAATCGTCTTGTGTAAACGCCAGGTAAAAACTATAAACACTGGAAACCTTAAATTTCTAGCCGTTGCATGGGTCTGATGTAGGGGATATTACGAAAATAAGAGATGTAAATCATAATAATATATGAATTAAGAGTTTATATATCTTCCATTGCCTATGTTATTGATTTATCATGACGATATGATATCTGTGTCAATGACAAATTAATATCTGTATGAGGAAGTCTACTAATATAATAGAGACAAAAAATGTATGTTATTTTACAATTCTCCAGTCTTTCGATTTCACGTTGCTCTAATCAAAACAAAAAAGCAAATATTTCCCCATGTCTGGTTTTCTGTGGAACCCTATCTACCTTGAAAGTGACTATTAACCGGACTTTAAAAGCTTCTATATGATTACGAAGAGCAATAGACTTAGATGTTGAACAACTTCACGAAAGATACAAACTTAGGAACTCTGATATAAGAAGAGCTTGTATATATATGCAATGGTGAGATGGTAGACATCAATACCTAAGAATATTCTTGAAATAGAGGAAGGAAGAACAAGAAGAGATAAGAAAATTAAATTCAAGTTGCCCAGACCAAACTCGAAAATATTTAGGCATTCATCTTTATATATTGGGGATAAACTATTGATTATCTCAAAGTAGAGACACAAAAAAACACCTGCAGACTACTCTTTCAAAAATAAGGTAGTGTGAAATACATGAAATAATTGATGTGGATTAAGATCAAAAGACTTGAATTCCATTGAAATGAAGTAGTTTATAAGCTCTCAAGACTTTAATGTTGTTAAAAGATTTTTTAATAAAAGAAAATTATAATAGATTTCTCATAATTTGCTGATCTTGTTGTAGGTTTGAGTGATCCTCTGGAAGTAGACGAAAGAAGCATTTCTCCCGGATTCAGATATTTGTTCTGTTGGGCATCAGCTGAGACCAAGGACAGGTTCAACCCGCGACATGTACGATCCCATTGAGCTTTTATCTTTCTGTCTTATACTGTATTTGGGTATAGGCCACAGAGTAATCGCTAGTTTCGCCATTATCTGCTTGGAAATTGTAAGATAGTGTCACTCTAGTCGGGGGACAGTCATTATTATCTGCTGTTGTAATCTATAGATATCGCGGGATAAGACCAAATTCCTCTATGGAAAGCCAAAAATCACATTATTTTTAGTAAAAAATCCACTGATAAATGGACCTCCCGACTGCTGTTTTCTTTGGCGGGTGGCAAGTTGGCCGCTGCATAACACAATAGTTATGTGCCCTATAAATATACATGTACATCGAATATAGGGACCAGTAGTAGTACCAGAAATAAAAAAACAGAAAGTTCTCGAAAGTTTCATAATAATGACCCAGAGAATATTGAAAGGATTGCATACAATTGAACTTTGCTCTTTTGATTATTGATAAACATAATATTATCCTTTGCAGACTTCATCTCCTAAGGTCAGGGAGACAAAGGACGAACACTTGCACGAAATGGAGCCCTTACCTGCCAATAATGCACCACTGCCACCAAACCAAAAGGACTCTGTGGAGACTCAGTTATTATCTGCAAATTCATAGAATATACATGGATATCACGAATTACATAAAAAAAACAATTCTCAACAACAAAGAAAGAATATAACTGTATGTAACAAAGTACATACAAGTTCCAGGTTCATTGTAGATGTTTAATAGTTGTACTTCTTTGTTGTGTTACATTGTAGAGGGTTCTGTGAGAGGCAGCACAGGGCAGCTATCAGTGCCCTGCCTGTTCCTCTCCCGTGGCCGGCTGGTATTCGACTCCCCCCTTGGATAAGGGACGCGGCTCTCTTTATAGGAGGCACATTCCACAATCTCCAGTCGTAGTCACACTCTCCACCAATATTATACATTCTAATGGCGCACTGTGTTACAGTGTCACGCCCCTTAAAAGATTTTGACCTATATGTTGGCAAAATCTTTTAACAAATGTCACAATCTTTGATAACACATTGAATATACTGAATACATGTGATTAATATAGATAAATATAGGTAAACATGCAAGAATATATAATGCACATTTTAGGAACACCATGCAAACTCTTATTCACATAACATTGTCATGGCTGCACCTTAGAGTAACACTGCACAAACCATCGTTTGTATTGTAGTGTCCCCAAAGTCACACAACTCATGAACCATCCAGTTCATAGCTGTTATAGCCTCCGATAGCACATATGTCCATGTACTTCCTCAGACTACTTATCTCTCCGAGATAGTTTCATAGTAGTCCAGGTTGAGGTTTCATTATAGACTGGAGTTGGCTATCGCTAACTCATCGTCCCGAGGTTGAAGTACTTCGAGTCCAACCTCCACAAAATTTTCACTCGGTGAGTGAGTAGGGCTTTTGAGTTCACTTGCAGCAGTAGTATGAGCACTAAACACCCTCTGAGCACCAGTATTTATTTGAGCACCAAAACCAATGTTACCATTATTAAAGTCACCATTTCCGCTGACGTAAAAGGCTGGCTATTTCGTTGTTTCTTTGCATGGTAGATTTGTGGTTATTGCAGGAGACGTTGACGATGGTCTGAAATACAACTTGATGTCCAGACCTATAAAACTTAAAATGTAAAACACTGTTTCTAATGGAAAACCAAATACAGTATTCCTTTTCCAGAACAACACAATTATTAACATGAGTACAAATGATACTTGCAGCCTTTAACATATCAATGATGCCAAAACAGTTGATAGGTCTTCAACCTTGCCTTGTTTTTCTGACCTCACAGATTTCATTTTGTTCATTCACTATAATTGGTTTACTTTAGCTTTGCCCATTATTCATTATGAGCTATCTATCTCTAAGCTCTCTGCCCTGCTCTGTTTTTCTTCTGTTTTGTTGCTCATCTACCCTGTTTTCTGTCCCATCAACTTGCCCTAAATCTATAGTAGGTTCTGTTCTGCCTACTCCACTGCTTCACTTGACCAGTAGCCAGTTAAAGCTCTGATTATTCTAGAGGAGGTTCATACTGATCTCTCAGACGCTCTTGCAGCCTAGCAAGAGAATTCGTCTTCACATTTAAAGGACTCATCTGAGGAGAGCATGTCTCCCATACTGTCACAACTAGGAGGTGGTCCCGCTAGTTCCATTAAACGAACCGAACATTCGTTCTCATTGAATGGGTAGCTCCCATTCAACATCTTAATTCTATTTCATCTTTGTTTTTGTTTTGTGAAGATGCGTCATGTACACCTTTTGCTGTGCACCTGTCATGACATTCCATATGACATGATCGATAACTATTTTGTTTATTCTGTGATTATTGAACAGACATGCTGAATCTTCTCCTCTGAAGTCAACTTCATCAATTCTTTATCATTATTCTCTCGATTCTTTACCAACTCATGTCTTGTTCCAAGTCCATAGCTGTATATTCCACTTACACAAAGCAGCCTTAAAAGTCATGTGCTATGACTTCTTTTAACAAATCATTGATTCTATAATAATCTTGTATTTTTCTATCTTTCCCTTCTAGATGTTCATCAGTTCTTTATTACACACTTGGCCTGCCATAGGGTCATATAAGATTCTATTTCTTTAATGAGTCTTTGCTTAATTGGCTTTGAATACATAAACTTGCCTTTAATTTATAAAATGTCAATGATTATAACCTATAATTAAAATCATTTCTATACCTCCTTTTAATTCAATCTCTGAAAACTGTTCCTGTATTTATTATAGCAACTTTCTATTTTAATTGGACTATTTCATTAACAAAATCAAAATGTCTTGATTTGTAAAGTCTGAAAGTACAGCCAAAAGTTTTGTTCTAAGTATAAAGTTCCTCACTGTTAGTGTATCCAATAGTTTTTAACATTAAGAGCTATTAATTTGCTATGGCGTCATCAGACACTTATCGGACACTCATCCGGATGTGGAGCTTGTTCACTGACACAAACAGAGCCATTACTTAGACACCAGTATGTCCTCTATCAGTAAGACCAATTTGTATAGACATGTAGGGGACTTGTTCACATGTTCTCACTAAAAGGTATCATGATTCTCAATCTCAAATCACTTTCCCCTATGCGCCATCAGTACTAAGAACCAAATGGTGTACTGATAAGTATTTCCGGTATACTAGCTTTCTCTGTTACAGGCTGACAATTAAACCTCACCAGCTAGCAATGAATTTACAGGATTCTCTCTACGTTTCAGCTTTAGGCCAGCTTAACCCTTTCAGCCAATACTTTATATTATACTGTAGTCTTTCTGGGATGTAAATACCATTTCAAACAAAATAACACAAAACATGTACATTTGGCTATACAACATGGATAGATGTATGTTCATAATAGCATTGATACTTTATATTTCAATACTATAGCTTTAAGTCATACACTTTTCAACTCAATACCAATACAATAGGGTTAGATTTAGTTCCAGCAACCGACATTTAACTCTTCTGTGACTATGTCTCAGTCTCCCTAAGACATATTTTAATTCAATATACTTAGAACTACTTATGTCAGATTATTTCAAATAATACTTGATTATTCTGTCGGTACTTGATACTTATATTTGTTGAATTCCAACCTTTACTTTAAGTTTCTTCCTCAAATGAGAAAGACAGCATTCCCATACACAGAACCATCCAGTTAACAACCTCCCTCACGTTTTAGGGGGTTTACTACCTTAATTCCACAGTCTCAGCCATTACTTTTCAAAAATACTGTAGTATTTGCCTCCCAGTCTTTATTTTCTCTATAACATCTTAATGTTAATCAGTTAATGCAATTATCACGTCTTATTTCACTAATTTCCACAATGATTCCAAACCAAATTTTGGATTTATTACACATTACATTTTAATGGTGAGTACCCCCACAGCTTTCTTGGAACCAGGGCTCACTGCCGCAGCCAGCGCCAGCTGCTCAGGCTGTGTTCTACTCATAAAAACATCATGCTGATAGCAGCATCCCCTGCTCCCACCGGGTATATAAGAATACACTGAAACTTCCATAGGAATCTCCAAACCTTCATATCATCCTTAATAACAGGCGTATTAACAGAATTCAAAAACCAAATTACTCAGAAAACATAGCTCTACAAGATGCACACAGCATATTTAATCGAAATCGAAATATGGTTAAGTACCATCCAATTCTGGCACAGTTTCTTCAGTTCTTCTCATGTGGATTTATTCTATTCATTATTATACTACCTTAACCCTTATACTTATAGGCTGTCTTTAGTTTCTCTCACGCATATTTCCTCTATTCAAGACCACTTTACACAGGTTACACATTGCTCCAAACCCCCTACACATAACTGCATTACCATTTTCTCACTTTTCATATCATTTTCAAGCCAATACTCCACTTAGAAGTCCTTGTGGCCAAAACATGTTATTATTGAGTCTCTCCACATTGGTTTTCAGTCTCAATTAATACACACAGTAATATTACTTTTTCCACTTGTTCCATAAATGTTCAAAATGGTTTTTCAGTGCTCAAAACGTTTTGGTGTTATAGTGCTCAGGTCTTTTAAAAGGTGCTCAGTAAAGCCCACTACTCACAGTACTTGGTGTAACATCTTGATGGTCATCTGGTGGTCAGCTGGAGATCATCTGATGGTCATCTGGAGATCATCTTATGGAGTTGTCTTCCACACAGAGGTGTAGGGGATCCTCAGCTTTCAGCTTCCAGCTTGTTGTAGAGTGAGTCTTTTTCCAGAGTCAATTTGCAGATTTATTGAGAAATCTGTCATAAATCCTGGTCACGGCACCATAATGTATGTAACAAAGTACATACAAGTTCCAGGTTCATTGTAGATGTTTAATAGTTGTACTTCTTCGTTGTGTTACATTGTAGAGGGTTCTGTGAGAGGCAGCACAGGGCAGCTATCAGTGCCCTGCCTGTTCCTCTCCCGTGGCCGGCTGGTATTCGACTCCCCCCTTGGATAAGGGACGCGGCTCTCTTTATAGGAGGCACACTCCACAATCTCCAGTCGTAGTCACACTCTCCACCCATATTATACATTCTAATGGCGCACTGTGTTACATCTTTTGTTGTTGGAAAAATAGACAAATTTAACATGTAAAAAGCACGGAATCATTTCATCACCACGATCACTTGTCGAGAAAGGGGACCCTCCATGTTTAGTATCAACTCAGTAATATACAATATACATGATGAATATATGGGAAATAGATTTTACATGAGAGCGGTAATAACGAAAACGAAAGAAAAGATTGTGTGTGAGTTGAATGGACTGCCATAATAGAATTAATTGATTCAAGGTTTTTATTTGACTAATGTAATGGTGCATTTTTGTCAACAATTTTTAGTGGAGTTTGCTTTTGCTGTTGCATAATAAACATGTTTTATATAAGTGTATATACAGTTAATGGAACTTTTCTATCTTCCATGTGGCATATAGGTTTCATAGATAGTATTTGTGATATCTTTTCATTTTCGCTTATAATCTGGTAATGTTTTACAGATACAAATTTTACATAATTCTCTTCAAATTTATTTCTAATGCATCCAATACTTTTCAAGAACTTGTCATTCGGCGAGAATACACTTTACATCTTGCACTTTTTTATATAAATATTTCCCACATACGCGATACCAGTTTCTGACTATGGTTGATTGTGTGCAGTTTGCATCAATCCTCGTCTTCGTCATTATCCCTCTTATTCCAGGTGACTGAGTGTCTCTTATATATTCCCTTTGTTCATATGTTTTGATTTCACACACCTTTATCACCCTACTACAGTCTTCATTGTCTGTTTTATGTATATACTCATTATACATCTGGATATGCATATCATCTAGGCACCTTTTTATACAGGATTTTAGTGTATTTTTCGAGATCCTGAAAGGGTCTAACCATACATTTCTCATACCAATTTTGTAGGGCTGGCATTCTAGAACATTTCAACTTCCCTTGTTTTCCCTTCATTTTCAACATCCTCTATTATATTCTAGAACATTTCAACTTCCCTTGTTTTCCCTTCATTTTCAACATCCTCTATTATAATAGACACTGGATGTTTCCCATATGCATGTGTCATTTTATGACATATACTGTATTATTTTTTGTCACTGTTCTATATGCCAGTATTACTACATTGCTGGCACCCATGTTTATAATGAGGCAATAGGGTTTCTCTTCGTTAGTTTCTATTATGCTATCCCCTCTTAGTTGGATTACACAGTTGCTGTATGGCATGCCCCATATCAGACAAATATATAATAGAATGGGGTGGATTTGTTTGTCAAACAGGGACGTATATCAAGATATTGATACTTTGTGGCCCATGCTTGCTTTATCACAAATAATTCTTGCCTTTAAAACTGTATGCCCTACCATATTTTTAGTTTTACCATCATCACTAACCATGAGCCCAGGAACTTATATTTTGACACATATTCTAGCTGTATCGCGTTTAGTCTGAAGACCTCTGGTTTGGCTCTGCCCTGTGACATAATCATTACTTTTGTATTAGATGTATTGTCCTTTAGCCTCCATTTATTACAATATGTTTTTAAGTTATCGGCCCACATCAGGGAGTTTAACTCCATTTCTCCTAGCTTGACAACTTTATAATCTTTTTTAATCTCATGCAAGTCATTCTGAAACAGGTTTGATAGAGTAGGACTTATGTTATATACCTGTTTTAACCCTGTTGTTGAGATTAATGACTCAGTAATTCCTTGTTGGTTTCTATGGCATAGCAGTTATCGTTGGCAGACTTGATAATGCTGTATGAATTACCAGATATCCTTGCATTTTGTAGTTTATGAAAATGAAAATTTCCATCTATTGTGTCAAAAATATTTGTGAAGTCTACAAAGGCAAGGTGCAATTTACCCTTTGTATTATTGTCAAATGGAAATTAAATCTTGGAGAGTCAATGATGTGCAGCAGTCTAGTAACTGCTGGAACTGACAGTGATGACTAGAAAAAGCATTTGCTTACCCTCAAAGTTCTGAGTATCAAGCCCTTTAGGTCACAAACCTGTGAAGTCGTATGAAGAACAGGCATAGGACCAAAAACAATCGGGGATAATTTGCAAGGGAATTGGAAGGCTGCCTAGGCCCAAAGGTCTAGAGGGCAAAGCCCCCAGACGCTCATGCATTTTATGCTGTTTTAAGTGAATTCCTGGCCTCTGCTGAGAGATGGTTGTATCAGTGCAGAGGGGTCTGGTGAAATGAATCCTTCTGAGGACTGCTACAACATACATGGTGGCATGCCATTGAGAGGGATGCTGATGGCTGGGACAGGGACAGGAGCAGCATGCAGCTCAGTGACACCAACTTACTGACTCAAACTGTCTAGACAGAGTCATGGGCACAATCAGAGTATTGGTATAAGCTGACTGGTCATGTACTGAGTGTGATTCTTACAAAAATGGTAAAACATGTTGTAAGTTACCAATCATGGCCTGCTGATATTACCTATGTGTATATGGGAGGTGAAATATTGGTCATGGTCTGTTGGCCATGCTTCTAAGACACTGAGACACTGGCACCCTGCTGCTTTCCCAGTATCACAATGAGTAGCACACAGATAGTGAAGGGATAGCGTTTCTGCAGTACGCTGGAAGCCTATAAGTGACCATTCTAAAGTGACTATTCCACCCAAAAGGCTCTCAGCAGGGAGAATTTTACCCTCCAGCCGATGTTTGCCACCAGGGGCCTGCTGACCGGCCGTCCCTAATCTTCTAAATTCTTAGACTCTAGTACAGCCCATTGTCGCCAGGCCAGGGTGCACAGGCTCTCATACTGGGACTGTTTTGCGCTGCCATTTTAAGGTGGGAATTCTTACCTTCTTCCCAACATGCACCTGGAAAATGGCGGATCGCTGGTTCTAACCTCGTGTGTATTGCGATCCAGTAACCAGCACTATAATACAGTATCCCCCTTGTCAAACTGATACTATAAATAGCACAGCCAACCACAAAGTTCCTCTCACTGAAGGTGGCAGGCCAGTCAGAGTCATACTCTGTTAGACCTTCACGTACCGTAACCCGAAGGCGGCGCGGTGCGTGAACGGACTACTAAATTCTCTGAGGTGTTCCACTAAATACACCAGCCAATGACCAACAGGCACACAAAGACTGCCAGGCACCCAACAAGCGGTTCCGCAAATCACCACAGCCAGGCCGGCCCAGCAAGGCGATGAACCAGCAGCAGATTTGCTGCTGCCATCTGGTAGACTTTTATCTTATAAGTGGTGCGGCGAGCAGTTCTCCATATACTACACTGCTCTGGATCTGCGAAAGCTGTGAATCAAGCGGAGCAGTGTCCCACCATGTTTGAATTTGTATGGGAACAATGAGAGCTTGTCAAATATCTGCAGAATTCTCTGTTAAACCGAACAATGAATGTAAAGAAAGATAAGCCTTGATGTTATGAATGTTTATAGCCAACTCTGGCACTAGAATCCTGCTGCAACTGTCTGATATTTCATGTTGATGGTGTGTGTCACAGTATTTATCCTACCCCTAATATAAAATCCCATAGGCTTAACATTGGGTTTCCGTATGCCACGCTGACTGGCATACGGAGTTTTATATGCCACTAGTGGCACACAGCATTGTTATCACGTAATATTCCAAAATCGAGGAGATAGGGTAGGATAAAATCAAAACCTGATTCGTTTTAATCTTGGCCACCTCATTCCACTCCTGAAGTGTTGGCTCCGGACTTCACTCGGCTTCGCCTCATTAAGTCACTTTGCCAAACTTCAGTCTTGGAATACGGTGGCCAAGATTAAACGTCATCCAGTTTTATGATAATATGTGGGTGAGGGGTCAATGTGGATCCCGGGAAAGCCCGCGGCTCCTCCCAGCCTGTTCAATGAAATCAAATGAGACAGTTTTGGGCTGGCCATTGCAAGCAATGCTTTGCAGAAGCTATTTTACATTTTTGCGGTCAAAACAGCCGGCCGGCCTTCTGGTTGCATCTCGATGGAACAGCTTCAAATTGGGGTTTTGACCAAGGCCGGTGGTCGGTGACAACCAACAGGGCAGCAGACGCTTGCCAACGACTGGGATTTGGAGGCACGGTGATGCGCCGGTGGTGGGCGGCCCCGGCCCCAAAGACATTATTTGACATTATGAACTGTTCCACCAAACAGATTATCTCTGCAAGCGCAAGATTTGGGCTGGCTATTGTCACCAAAGACCAATAGGCGACCACAAGGCGCCAGGCTTGGGCTTGTGCTGGCTTGGTGGAATAGCCGCTTTGCCTTTAGGCAACATATATAGATCATGAAAACATGAGTTTATAAGTCTGGTGCCCAGAGTATATACATGTAGTATGGTAATGTGCAGTTTGGGTACCAGAAGGAAAGAATCCAATATGGCTGAACTTTGGAGGCAAAATGGTCTTATTTCACCCAATAGCCTACATTTGGTGGATGATTAGACACTGTTTTACCTGTCAATATAGAGAAAAGGCTCGGTCTCCACTGTGTTCCAACTTAGAGGTTGGTTGGGTTCTGTCTCATGCGGTATCTGTGGTGTGCGCCTCAAACCAAGTACTTTTGTTATATGTAGGTTCTATAAGCAGAAATATTTAACAGGAAATATTCATAGCTTAAGAATTTGATAATGAAACCTAGATTTAGGCCCTACGTTAATGATATTTTGAATATATATATACGAAACGAAATAAGAAAAGGTTAAATTGGGTTCGAGAGTACAAAATGACACTCTCTCAAAGCACTACAGACAATGTGGGTGGAGTTATAGACAGCTACTGGTTCAAGGTGGCCACGGATTTAACCCAGTCGAGCTAACTTCGTGTAGCTCTGGTGGCCAGTGTAACTGTGTCGCGCCACTTTCGATTTAAAGTGCTGCCCTCTGCGGTTGATAAACTGCATTTGAATCGACTTTCTGCACTTACTTTTGCTATTATCTAGCTGTCATCTTACATCAATAATACTTATCCTACAGGGATATCAGCAACACTTGAAGAAAATCTCTGAAGTTATTAGCTGGGAGAACCCCCACCCCCACCCCACCACCATCAGACTAAAATGAACAAGTTTACTGGTAGAGGTCCGATCGCTTTCTGGCCAGGGAGCTCGAGCCAATTATCTCGAAGCAGGGTAGACCTTTGGGACATAGTGGAATATAAACTATTTACTATTATTACGCATTATCAACTTGAGCTAATTGATAACAAAATCTTATTTCATGTTTTTTCTATCAAAATAAACAAAAAAGAAAATAATTATATGGGTAAGGGGCTTCAAGAGTAATACAATCTCCAACCACAATAGCCAGTTCACTCTCCCAGCAGATATCCTGCGCTCTATTTCCTGTGGTCGCTTTGTATCTCTGCCCCAACCTGCCTGTTTGGGCTCAAATCTGGCCCATACGCCAGTTTTTCAATCATCCTAAATTCTGAGAGATTTCCAGGGTATTTTGTGTTCTACATGTAAATAGAGATGCACATATTTATATGGTAAATAAAATACTCTCAATTCTATTATTATTTATGGCAAACCAAACACAGTGTCTGGGATTACTTTCTGCAGTGGAAAGCACCTCATGTGTTGCAGGGCTTTGTTTTGTCAACAATGCCATGTGCTCCTCTGAAGGAGCAGTCTAATCAACTGTGAATTCCCATTATAAAATGGTTTTAGTCTGAAAAAGAAACAGCTGGATTGTCTGTGAAGCTCCTTTAATAATTCCCATACTTCCATACTCATGATATGTGAGCTGTTTGACTTGTATAACTTTTAACAGCTGCCTTGTTTTGAATCTGAAATATTGGCTGGTTCTCCCTGTTCTTAGTTGATACTCTGAGAACCAGCGTATGACGTCACTGGGTTGGGGCAGAGATTAAGCCAGCGCTAGCGCCCGAAAGATCTGGGGGGGAGAGTGTAGCCAGTTGTAACAGAGGCTACCAAGATAAAAGATCTGCTTGAAAAATGATTCACTCTTCCAGCAGAGCTTCTGACTCTGGTATAATGAAGGTCGGCGAGGCGAGTGAAAGTCAAGGTTGTTCAGATAGGATTTTACCAAAGCTTATGTCAGTGTAGCTCTGGCGGCCAGAGTAGTTTACTGGGAACTCAAAAACGATGAAAATTGTGTCCCCTGGTGAGTCGGACTGGTACAACAGGCCGTGATCTCCAAGCAAAGAACTCCCTTCTATGTCCTATTGATGTAAAACCAAACATGCGCATGGGAGATTGTAGTATGAAGTTGGTTCCTGGTGCTAGCTATGCATTCAATGTAGTTTGTATTGGAAGAGTAAAAGGGTTTCAGAGATTTCAGAAATTTTCATCCATGCATTATAAATCTATCAGGAGCTTGTCAGGAAAACCCCCTGGAAATCACGGAAGTAATAATGCACACATTTGACCCTGAAGGGTACATGTCTTGACAAATTCATTTTAATCTTTAATATCTAATTGGTCCACCCGCATTTTGGCTAAATTTCTGGAGAAGGACTGAGGCTTTACGGTTGCGTTTTCAAGATATGAAACAGACTTGTTAACGACTACAGAAAGTTGCACGGTTGCGTTGAATATTCTGAAGCACTCCAAATGAGATGGTGAATGGGGACTCAGACCAAGCACGAAAATGTTTCTGATTTTATCTTAGCCTGGAAATATGTATAGCTCTGTTAATCACCCATTGAGAATGAGTCACCGTACTCACAAGCCTGTTGAGAACGAGTTGCTAATGTTAAGCCTATGGACATTTATTCCAGGCTAAGATAAGGTGCAAATAAGATAACATTAAGATAACTCTTTCAAGAGACAACCACCATGTCTTCTCACATGAGACAATTTATTAACAGTATGTACAACTATAGCCTGTACAGGTTGAGAGAAATAAGCATTAGTATTTTCCACGGTGATGATGGCATTCTTCTATACATCTTGCGAGATGTCGGGAGTGTGAGGAGAGGTACCATGTTACTAACACATACTGACAGACACAGCATACCGCCACACGTCCCTGTTTCACTAGGTTCATTTATCAGAGGCACGCCTTTGTATATACATACGGTTTACCTTCACACGACATTACTCTCTACACTGATTTAATTCACTGTAATACAGACGATGTGCTCAATGCCATAGACCTTTGTAATTTTAGTCCAAGTTTGAGACACGATTAGACATGCTATGTTTTTTCTTTAAATCATACATCACCATTATACTATATATTATATGGTATGGTAATTATCTGATATTTCGCTCTCTGCTTTGCCCTTCTGGAACGACTGAAATCTGCCGAAATGGAGATCGGGTGGGATCAGGGAAAAATCATAAAAGCATAGCTGTTGGTGGAAGACCCCACTTTTTTCTGGTAATTTCGGGCGGTAATATGATTTATCGCGCGAGTACATTCACCATGTAAAGATATTATACAATACTCTTTGATATATTCCAGAAAATTCCGATAAAACCTTAGTCTGGTGGAATCAGCACTTAGTAATGTGGTTTGTAAATTTGCAACTTCTCTACACATACTGTGAAGATATCCCACAATTTTTTTACGATGTCAGAGAGCCATGTATGTTCATGCAAATTCCATCGACCAAATAATTACAGAAGAATCTTTATAGTCGCTTCATATCGATAGAGTGCAACATACACAATACGTAATGTGTTCAATCTTTTTGTTTCACACACATATTCCTAATACGTAAACCTAATAACATCAAGTACACTTTCACGTTTATCTGGTGTGACATTAGGATAACGGTCATCGCAGCAGCTATTGAATGTTAGATGGTTGAACCCCCAAACCAAAACCCCATCTGGTGACTATCGTGAGGCTTACTATCATATACAATTCGTATCAAGATTTCCAGTATTACATGTTCGGACGACAAATTTTCGTTTTATAACAGAGGTCTACACATCTACCTGCCACCATTTAGTAGCAACATTACAATGGAATGGTTCTATGAAATCGTGTCGAATGGACACAATATACAATCAAATGTATTCACTTGTGATTTTCATCCCTCACACATTATGATTGAAATCAAACATAATCCCTAATTAACAACGAACATGATTATCGATATGATTAAGTATGTACAAATCTCACTATTTGACTTTCAATAACTTAAACAGTCTCAAAGAATTCAATTCGGCTTGAACACAGTCTTCGTGGAATAAACCAGATAGAGTTGGACCAATTATACAATACCGAGCATTTGGTACATTATCAATCCAAAAATTACATTTTATGGTGGAGCGTCATCTTTTGAACATACATTAAACTGATTTTCTCTATCCAACTGGCGGTCTTTCTATATTCGTGCTTCTTCTATTTCCTTGTTATTCAAAAATGTGTCGATGGCTCAAAGATCGAATGCCGAAAAGATTTTACACTGCTAATATAGTATTTTTTTCTCTTTTAATATTCTCTTTTCAATATCATTGGCATCAGTTTCACACAATAATCGCAGTTCTTATTTAATCAATAAAAGTATTTCAATTACTCCCATAACTCTCTTGTTGATGATGTTAGTGTTCCGTTGTTTTCTGTAGATGTATTTCGGAAATAATGGGAACTATCGAAACATAACTGAGAGTCATTCTTCAGGTGGTTTGAGAATTTTGCCAATTCTTGATAATATTTCTTTCTATCCTAGTCGCGTTCTGGGATTAGGACATGACGTAGTTAGCACGGAGGTTAATTCTGTACTGGATGAAGGAGAATCCTAGGACCACGACGTACATTCCCGCTGCGATCCAACAGTTGAGCGCGATCTGGTCATACAGGCCGTAGATGTACTTGGCACTGTAGTTGTCCATCTCCCACTGAGTCTCGTTGAGCGGGACGTCATCTATGAGAGCAGGGCTGTGTATCCGGAAGAAAATACCCAGGAGACCCTGCAATTAAACATGGTGTAACGTGATTCATCGGCAAAAATCTTAAAACTTAATGTACATTTGTTTTTACTGTTAGAGAATACCAGAGAACTTGACCCTAAAGCACGTGATCTACCAAGAGTGAGTTAGGGCCGGACGATGACCATGTGGAGAAATTGTCAGATCGGCTGGGACAATCTGCCTGGTGGATCAGCAAATCGACTGGAATCGGCCGGACCAGCCCATTGAAAACCCTGTCGCCCGCTGCAGTGCGGCCGGCGCCTCTGAGCGTCGATTCGGTGGATCACATGCTCAAAGCCAGCACCCGGGTGAATTCGCACCTGGGGAAATTTGGCACCTGAGAGATATGTTTTAAGAAAAGTACTATATACCAATATCGAACCATTTCAAGGTATCAAATCTGATGACTGTTGTTGTATATACTGTGGCTGGTACTGCATGCTGGAAAATGGACTTTAGGGGCTGACTTGTTGCTAGTTTCTTATCACATTTGAGGTGTGAGCGACAGTGGCTGAAGTGGTCGACTGGTCCATAATAAGTCCAATTATGTTTAAGGTTAGGGTATGGGGTAGGATTAAGGGTAGGGAGAAGACTATATTTGAGGCCAAGATAACATTTTAAAGATTTTGTATCTTCTCAATTCCAGTGTCTCAACTGTGATAAATACTATATTTAGTAGTAAATATGTCTAGGCTTCAAATTTGGTCTTCTCTGGGGAAGAAAACAAACAGAAAACCAATCCTAACCCTGACCCAACCCAATCCCTTTCATTAACCTTTTCCCTAACCTTAACCCTAACCCTATCTCTGACCCTATCCCTAATCTTAACCCTAACCCTATCCCTAACCTTAACCCTATCCCTAACTAGTCATAACTTTCATTCTATATGAAAATGTCTTAATCATAAGTATCTGAAATGGGTCGAGTTCTCCAACCGAATTCTTCAAAACGGGTCGAGTTCTCCTGTTAACTACGGGTCGCGTTCGTTTTGCGTCGAGTTCCCCAGTAACCTATAGTATTTATCCATAGTTGTATTAATAAGATACTCGAATTGGGAAGATTATGGTTCGAGTTCTGGTTGAGTTCGTCTCACGGGTCGAGTTCGTTTTGGGTCGAGTTCTCCAGTATTCACACATGCAGACCCTACTTACAGATATTCCCAATTCACAGACACTTTTCATATTATTCAAATATTTGTGAAAACTTGAGAATTTTAAGCAAGAATTGTCATTAAATCAAACATGGGCAGAGTTCCCCTGAGCACCCAGTGCTCCTGATGGCCGGGTTTTCCTAAAAAAAGACACGGGGCTGAGTTCTTCTGAGTACCGATTTCTTCTAGAAAAGCCGGGGCCAAACTCTCCTGGATGCTGAGTTCTCCTATTACTGTTGTGAATATGAAAAACATGATCAAGCAGCCAACCTATCTTGTTGCAAAAATCTAACTGAAAGTATGTATTTTTCAAATGGTCTCCTCTTCTATATCAATGCGTGATCTTCTCTGAATTTACTTGAATTAAAACAGGGAATAGACATGTATAGATCAAAATGTTGGGAAAGGGTACCACCGACAATAAGTGAGTTTTGAGTCTAGTATGTATAAATCAAGTATTGACATTTTCTTATCATGTTCACTTCAGGGCAGATGAAAGTGGGCGTGGCTTACGAATATAACAAATATGTGAATAGCGTTATTCCATAGAAGGACTCAATCTAAGGATTAACAGCAATACCAGATTTACCAACGGCCAAAATAAAAGACAAAATTTCATTCTACAAGTAAGAGCGTAAGAGTTCCTTGTCCTTGGTATTGCACTAGACCGCGTACAAAGATGCACGTGACACCTGAAGTTGAACATGAATCGGGATATATTTCACTGTGTACAGCCTTGTCAGTGGGTTTCGCCATCTGGATTGGTGGTCGTTTTGACCACGATTTATGGCGCTTGGCATTAAATATCCCTCTCTATGCCTTACTAGGCTGACGAGTTGGATGATTCAGTTAAAATCAAGCTACAAGCAGAACTAAAATGACACTGGTCTTGTGACAGTAAGCTATAATTATAACCAGGGTAGAGGTGACTGAGTGGTTCATCTTGTCATCTGCAGTGATAAGTCCACATGTTTTCTGACGTTCTACTCTATTTTTTCTTTTTAAAATGAATATTATCAAACTCACCAGCATTATGATTCCCCATACGCTTATTACCATTCCACATGCTGATAGTTTAGGTCCACAAATCGCCATGTCTCCGGGTTGTCTCTTCTTGCTAAACCTAAACAGAAGTCTCTCTCTAAAATGGCGGTGTCATGTGACCCGATGATCTCCAAGCGTAACCTATGACGGCATTGGAATAAAGAATGAGGCAGTATCTGCTTGGAGAGTACACCATAGCGGAAATGACGTTACAGTGACTCATACGCTTCCGGTTGGGAGTTTAGGGGTGTGAGGAACGTCTCCTACGTTCGTTACAAATACAACTTTTTAAATTGGATTTCATGCCTTGAGTTTACGGGAAAGTTACCTTGGAAGCAGGATAAAGGCCTTGCTTATTTTGGAGACCGGTTATACTTGATCAGCATGTCGGATCAACTAGGTAGGTCTGACTTGTTTGCTTGTTCAAAACAACTTCCACATCATTCTCTAATCTTGACCGTACTTTTAATGTCAGATTGTCAGTGTCACTAACTGTCATGGTCTCTGTTTAGATACCGTTTAGGTGGTTTGCAGTTGTCGTTCCGGTCAATGTACATTTTGTAAGTGTTTGTGTAAGCATCAGTTAAGAAATTGACAGATGAGTCCCAAGTTTGAAGTCGTAACAATAACTTTAAATACTACAAGTTCCCACCCAATAGATTGTGTTTTCGTATAAAATGACCCTTTCGATTTGTCATACACGTACCATACGTCATACTGCCACCCTACCTGCTTCAGTCCATCATAGCTATTATTGCTAGAATAGTTAGTTAGTGGATAGATCTACAATATTGTATATGCATGGTATTATCATCGAAATATGTATTGCCCATATATGCATGCCATCAATAGTCGGGACAACAACTTGAATAAATATATGAGTAGGTTGTAGTGGTTTCTTAGTCATGGCACGACCCAAACTCAAAACTGCTTCGTTTCACTTAAACTAGAGTACAGGGGTTTCTTATAGGGTCGGATCAGTCTGACACGAGTTTCTAGATGGATATTGAAAAACTCGACGTGAAACCAAGTCGACCCGGGGTTGACGGGAGAAATAGACCTGTTTTAGAGAAGTGACCCCATAAATATATTCCAGGAAGGGATAGAGTTAGGTTTAGGGTTAAGAACTTATGTGTATGACAACAGACCACTTATAATTATACCCACGAAAACTAGTCGTGGGCGACCCTAACAGTATGTTCCCGTATACTAGTGTATAGGGTCGGACTCGTCTGACTAACGAAAACATGCTTCCTACTATGTGGTTGTTGATATTTAGTTAGTGAATAAATCTACAATATTGTATATGCATGGTATTATCATCGAAATATGTATTGCCCATGTATGCATGCCATCCATAGTCGGGACAACAACTTGAACAAATATATGAGTAGGTTGTACTTGAAGTTGTAGTGGTTTCTTAGTCATGGCACGACCCAAACTGCTTCGCCTTCATTTCACTTAAACTAGAGTACAGGGGTTTCTTATAGGGTCGGATCAGTCTGACACGGGTTTCTAGATGGATATTTTAGAGAACTCGACGTGAAACCAAGTCGACCCGGGGTTGACGGGAGAAATAGACCCGTTTTAGAGAAGTGACCCCCTAAAAATATTCCAGGAAGGGATAGAGTTAGGTTTAGGGTTAAGAACTTATGTGTATGACAACAGACCACCTATAATTATACCCACGAAAACATGCTTCCTACTAAGTGGTTGTTGATATTTATCCATAGTCCATATTGAGGTGTCCCATAATTCAATGCCTTTACAGGGTCCAGTGTTGGCTGGTTCGCGTCGTCCTGGTAATAGATTATAGACCCTTGACCCATATCCTACAATTATTGCAGTTAAACAGCTTTTATATCCCATGAAATTGGAAATCCAATGCCAGAAATGGAAATAATTTCAGGTATTTATTCATTACATGCTAAATTATATTCAGTTTCTCTAATCGGAAATAGGAAACCAGTGGTTCAGCAGGGATCCCTCAGGTACCTGAGGCGATATCAGGGAATTTTAATTATTAACGTCTGGAGGGCGTATATTTGTATCAGATAAGATAAATTCAATTTTTTTTTTTTTTTTTTTTTTATCAAATAAGATAATTGAGTTCAGTGCTGGAAGATGTCAAATGCCCAGAGTGTCATTGAGAGATCACTGTTAACCAAAGCATACCGTCCAATTTTCATAGTGTAGCATGGTGGCAATATCTGTGATATACCTGGAAGGCTGGTATAGGTTAATTTTGTATTCCTAGTCACATTGAACCAATGAAAAGAAGTAATTTTTTAGGTTTACACAACATAGTGTAGTATCTGGCATTTACCCCATGAGAAACAAGGCATATTGGCAATGTAGCATAGTGTCCAGATGGCTACTAGAGAACTTGACCTGAAATGAACTCGACCTCTGGTTGACAAGAAAACTCAACCCGCGAAGTCGACGTGCAAAAAGAAGCCAAATAGGGTTAGGTCAGAATTAGTGTTAGGGTTAGTGTAGGCATGGACTTTATCCTACCCCTGATAAAAAAACTCCATAGGCTTAACATTGGGACACTGTATTCGGTCTGGAGTTCAGAAAAATGAAAAATATCGCCCTAGTGGGATACACTTGACAAATGACGTCATTTGTTAATGTAGAAGTAATTTAGACGGGCGGGGTAGGATAAATTCTAAACCAAACTCGAGTTAGTCATGTTTTTGTCCATCACACTCCGGCAAGATCGCATATTAATACTCTCGGCTTCGCCTCGCGCAGTAATATGCGATTTTGCCGTCGTGCGATAAACAACAACAAGACTAACTCTTGTTTGGTTTCTCCATAGTATACTCAAGACTCGTAGAGAACACGGTCCCTGGTGTTAGGGTTAGGGTTATGTGTATGTTCGACCGCTTAGACAAACCAGATTGCGTTATTTTTAAAGGGAGAAGTATGCCACTCAGAGTGAGCAGGGAAAAAATACACTATTCTTTTCCTATATCAGAATAATTGGGTAATAAGAAGAAATTGCATCGAGACCCATAGCGTTTGCCATGAGATTTGGTTGCAGAGTAATCTCACGAGGCAAGGTCGAGTGAGGTTTTGTAGCAAACCAAACCAAAATGAATGCCATATTTTCAGTAGCTATGGATCGGGTGCGGTTCAAATTTTATCTCACCCCTAATATTATTGACTAATTGGCTAACATTTGTGACATCAACCTATACTGAGTTTAAAAAAAATACTCCATGGGCGTTGAGTACAATTTCTCAATGTTAAGTCTATAGAGAAAAATACCAGGGGTGACATGAAAGTTATAATAAAAAGATGACCTTAGAAGTACTGGCGATGTCGCATAGTATTCAAATACCATAATGAGCACATACATAAATAGAGATGGCACTTTTCCACAGTAATCCATGTTTTCATTTCCAGTTGATAAAATTATCTTTCTTGTATAAAATGAGCTTCATCCACTCCAATAAACCTGTGATTTTAATCCCACACATTCTCTTCCATGGCCAAAATTTGTGTCTTTTCATGTTTTCTTAGTCTCTGTGAGGCCGTGAATTCCACATGAAAAACATTTCCACTTTTTTCCCCGACCCCGAGTATGTAGTGCATATCCCTTCATACATATATGCACTACCTGAAACAGTTGGTGACGATATGATAAGGGAAGGCCCAAATATTGACATTAAGATCACTAGATTGTCTAGTATACAGTAGTGCATGGTTTCTTTTACTTGACATACTTAGTTATGTGTATAATGAGAGGGTAAAAGTTGATATTTATATAGAACGACCATGCTGTACAAGCTACAAAACAAGATGGGTATTGAGTTTCATGCAAACTGTTAATTCTCCTCGAGTTTTGAAGCTTGTGCAACCTGGTCGGGACATTCTTTATGTATTATATATCTAAAATTGATAAAATCCTACCGTAATTTGGCCTAACAACAAATATTTAAGCAATACATACCGACAAGGTTCCTTATTTTATTCTGTATAGTATTTTTACGTTATATGGCGAAACGGTGCATGTTGACAGCATATATAGGTATATAATAAAGTTTCTCTTGTCGATGTTAGTAGGCTGAAAGATTATAGTTCCCAAAACTTAACACGAAATTTGTTCTTTATAACTATTCTTGGATGTATATTTCTTTCGGTTACAGGCACAGTTATAGATCTTTTTTGTCAATGTTTGCCGCTTATTGTCATGTCTTTACTCTTTCTCATAGGCCATCTATATTCCAAAGGGAACGTATAACGTATCAGAGATTCTGCACTCCTCTAGATTATAATTATGTTACTACTATCTAATGGAGGGCTGACTTAGGGGTGTGCACAGCATTTTAAGAAGAAAATGAACTATATATAGTAGGGGTAGAGTGTATATATGTTCAAGTTTGCGATTCACATTGGTATGTAATTTGTACAAAAATAGTATCCCAACACTGGGAATGTTTCGGAGATATATTTCCTTAATCCTGTGTGATATTTATATAGAACAATATGCCCATTGTGTGCAGGCTACAAAACGAAGTGATGATTTACAGTTCGTATGAAATCAGGTGTTTACGCCGAGTTCCGTCTGAACCTAGATTATTATTATTAATAGAGGACAGTTTTCCCTTATATGTTAAGTCTCACAGCATACATCTAGAAAACTTCAAGTGAGCATATATCGCGAAATGTCACAAATGATCCCTAAGGCTAAGAGACACCAAAATCAATGTTACTCTAATAATAGATATAGGTTTTAACACCGAGAGACAGCTCTTCCTTTAACGGCAGTAATAATCCGGTTCATTACATGATCAAGACAATTAATTCTGTTTTAAAATAATAAATACGGCTCTCTTTGAAATTCGGGAGGAGGTTCTTTCTTCACCCTCTTTTGCTTATTTGCTTTTAGAATGTACCTGAAATGAAAACCATTGATCACTAACCAAAAATGATTGTTTATCTTTGTTGTGTATTTTATTCATAAGGATATACAGTGGTATCCCAAACATGATCTTTGACCCTAGCAGGTGGCCAATGTACAAAGTGTCAGGTAACTGTGACACCCACATGTACAACCTTAGTAACTTGGTAAATGAGGACCAGAAGTGTAACTAAACGGTGGGGAATAATAGCATTAAACATACATATTTCATAAACTTCAACCCTTTTTTGGAGGCAAACAGTAGTTCAAAGATGTGCTCTTTGGAAGGCATAGGAAGATATCAAACAGGTAAAGACCAAATGGTAATCATAATGAGTATCAAACAATACAAACGTGAATATAATAGGAGCGTGATTCAGGTGGTGCTGGCTGACTAGCCCGCTAGCTGGCTGGTTGGCGGTCTGGCTGGCTGGCCTATTGGCTGGCTGGCTGGCCTATTGGCTGGCTGGCTGACTTGCCCATTGGTTAGCTGGCCCATTGAGTTGCCGGCTGACTAACTGGCCCACTGGCTGACTGGCTGGCTGCCCCATTGGCTGACTGGCCAACTGGCTGGCTGGCTGGCCATCTGGCTTGTTCGCTGGCTTGCTGTTTGGCCTGCTGGCAGGCTGGACGGCTGGCTGGCAGGCTGGCCCACTGGCTGGCAGGCTGGCTGGCTGGCCCACTGAATTACTGGTTGGCTGGCTGGCCCACTGACTGACTGGACCACTGGCTGGCTGGCTGGCTTGCCCTTTGGCTGGCTGGCTAATTGGCTGGCTAACTGATTGGCTGGCTGGCCCATTGGCTAGTTGGCTGGCTGGCCCACTGCCTGGCTGGCCCACTAACTGACCGGTTCACTCACGAACTCATGAAATATTCTTGTCCACCGGATTCGTCACACAGGTATTGTGTACTTTTTAAGGAAGTTTCCCAGAAAATCCATCTCTGGTATTTTACAGACTGGACTGTGCACATCATGGTCTACACTAAACTGGACTGAATACTTGTGCTTAGATTCGGATATGAAATAGTCTACCAATAGAACTGCATCTCTTTTACTACTTGTGCTCCATATTATAGTATATTTAGCGTCCCAATGATAAATACAGGTTTTTGATTTCTATGAAAAAGGTATGTGTTTGGTTCTTCAAAAATAAACAAGGAGCAGACATATTTCTGTTGTAGAGCAGAGCTCATCATAAAGTGGAAAACAAACTACGTTTTCGTTTCAAACGATTAAGTCCCCTTATGGTAAGCTAGTCTTGACATATCTCAGTCGAATTTACACAGGGCGTCGACCATCACAGCCTGATACCAGAAAGGGGGTGGTGGGACTTAGTCCTAAGCAGTTCTGTCCTCACTGTGTCCCATCTTATTGATGCCCAATAGAGCAGAATGGTATTCTATGCTAAGAATAGGGACCCAGGACTATTTCCGTGACAAGAAGGGTATCTTGTACGAAATAATCAAATCTTTCTATCCAGGATAGCATTTGCAAATTGACCTATAAATCCAGCGGCTACCTGAAATGGGTAAGGCACTGACATTATTCAAGTAAATGAACACAGTATCTGAGACAAAGCATGTAATCATGCCTGCAGTAATTAGTAGGAACCATGTTATTTTGTGGTCTAATATATGTTTTAAGTGTACAAGTCTTAATTGGTCCCGTGCCAATTTTTAGTGGGTTACTTTCCACGGTAGACCGAGTGTTTCAAAGGTCGAGGCTGAGTTAGGGCCCAGGGATACCTTCAGGTGACACATTGTGTTTGGGAATGGGGAGTTAGTTCAGTCGTTACAGCACTAGACTTGTAACCCCAAGGTTGTAGGACTTTGTGGGTTTGAGTACCAGCAGTGGTAGATTTACTACTATTTCATAGGCCAATCCTCCTCATACCATGTCTATGTGATGTGGGAAGTAAAAGAACTTTCACCTCGGTAAATGTTTAGGGGTGAGATTTCTACCTGAATTCATCACATAGATTCTATCACCACCCTCGTGGTGTAAAAGAACCTTGAGAAAGTCTGGTAAGGACCTATAATGGTTGACTGGATGTTGAATCAATCCAAGCAAACAAACAAAACACATTGTGTCTTGTTCCATATTTTTGGTCCCAACGCACCTGACCAACGCTTATCATAGCAGTTACCGAGATAATAGAGCAGACTATTTAGATTCTTGTTCACACAAAACCGGACTCCGAAACTGGTTTCCCGTATACCACAGGTTTAAATCCGTATACCACAACTATGGTATCAGACAGGTTTTATACAATGGGTCGTGGTTTACTGAGTCCACAAACATTTTCAATGGGGGCTTTGTATACGATGGATAATTAAGTACCTTGATACCACAATGTCAAGTGAGGCTCCAATAGGTCCACTCTTCACAGAGGAACACACAGAGTGAGCCTGTCGACCTCCTGCGGACTCGGCCTTATATACAGTCCATGTTATGTAATCCGGGTGAACCCGTAGCACTTCTGCGCACAGGCCCACCGGAATCACCACACAGCAGGGATCAGCGCCCGCGTCCTCTAGTGAAGAGCGTACACACCGCCACTCGACTGAGCTGACCCCTGCATAATCTATAGATACTTGCGAGACAAGGCTTAAGTCCCTCTAGCAGGCTAAGAAAAACACATTTTTGATGAAATCCATTGATATCTGATCCCGCCACTTGGTGTTTTAGTTGGCGTCGGGGACTCATTAGAACTGTGAGGACTGAAGCTATGGTAAAGTTCAATGAACTCGTAAACTGGACTACTGATACCTGCCACTACTCGAGATCCATGTTTCCACCACTTTTTTTATTTTACTCATCTTATCTCATAACCATATACCCACACCGAATTGATTGTATGGGGGTGTGACCACTTTTCCTGATGGAAGTAACTGTTATTACTAACAGAATGAGGAATGACCATTTTTGGATAAAAACAAAAAATACGTTACAGTTTGAACTAGGAAATGGCTAGGGTGTAGAATCAGGGTTTTTAATTTTTTTTTATTATTATAGGCTTTAAATACATGTACTAATATATAGCTCTTATTCTTGTTCCAAATTTTTAACAGAGGTCCTGCCAAAATAGTGTGTGTAGATCCGATAAATCTGCAATAACTAGATAACCAGATATATATCTTTTAGATAATACTCACTAAATCTACCCGTTGGACTGCTTTATTCAGCATAATCTAACGTAATACTTGATCTCCCGACCCCTTACGGCGTTTTCCCAATTAAAGGCATATCAGACAATTTGTCTCGAAAGTCAAAACTCATGTCATTTTCCTGAAAGTTGAATATGATGATCTCAAAGTGTTTCATAACACATATCTAACCTAGACATTGGGGTGACCATGCTAGTTTTTTTATTCAGAGATTGGTATTTTGATAAATTAAAATATACAGAGATTGTAGTTTTCATATGTTAAAACCCATGTAAATTTCTTGAAACTTGCACAGAATATAGTAAATGGGATTTACTACATATTTCATTACTAAAACTACATATCACGATCCTTGTTTTTCAGATAATTGAAGAAAACCATATTTTTTTCTGTACAGTTCCTTTCTAAATCAAGAAAATGTAAATAGGTCTATTTTACTTATTAGGTCAGAGCAAAGTCTAAATGAACAAATTGGACGTTAGTCTTTCCAAACAAACAAGGTCAGGGTAAACTGGACAAAATGTTATTTTGCTTATTTAGTATCAGAATAAACCACAATGAACCAGGCTAATCGTCAAGATTTTGAAATCACCAGGTGGCGCCACTACGAATTGTAGAATATGCCTTTAAGGGGTTCCCCATGTCTCTTTTCACCTGTGAATCCCATGTAAACGTTTGTTGTGCTGTTTCCCCACTTTACAGCCACAGGAAGCAAACCTGTCGAGCCGTGGCGACCAATCGGTTAGTCTTTCAGTCTGCATATGTTGAATGTAACGTTTGGAAACCCAGTTAATCATGCTGATGTTAGCACAAAAAAACCATAATCAGTACTAAAGCTATATCCTCAGCCCTACTCACCTGCCAGGTGGTGTGTGTTCCTACCTCAGCCCGTCCCTGCCCTACGCTCAACACCGCTCCGCCTCCGCTATACCTTCCCCATAGCTGTGTTCTAGTTCATAGGTGTTTATTTCTCATTAATAATATCCACATTTCCAAATTATGGACGTAGCTAGAACATCAATGTACACTGAATACCAACAAAATCAAAATAATTTTAGAATTTTTTTTTTCCAAACCTGCCCCCGCCTACATTTCCAATACTTTGTAAAGGGGCCATCCATAAAGTACGTGCGCAGAAATTCTGAAATTTTGAACGCTGTCCCGCTTCCCGCTTCCAATCATGTACGCAATATAACAGGGAGGGAGCATACGCAAAATTTCCAAAATGTTTTACCACCCCCCCCCCCCCTCCATTGCATCGATACTTTATGGATGGCCCCAAGTTGAAATCTGATCGTTATTTCAGCATATCAAATATATGTGGCTAGCTTACTACAAAGATGGAGTTTTTGTCTTCGAGGACTGGGTTTCCAAATGTGCGTGTGTGATGCTATGGACGTGCACCCTCCTCGCTACGTGAACGCAAATGACGCTTGGTGGGGGTGAGAGAGGGGCAGGGATTCAGTCAATAAAGCATAGTTTGATTTATTTTCTGTTTCACCAAGTGACTTTGGTTGATATTTGATTCGGACTGGCCATCTTGATGCACAACAAAAATCCTTGCTGTTAAATAATTTGGTCCGAGTTCCTCTAAAATTTTAGTTTGAGTTTATTCTCTGGTCGTCTGAGCCGCTGCACACTGCCAGGTCTGTCCTCAACGAGTTTACTTTTTTCTTTTCTTGAGTTTACATTTGTTTACAGCCTGAGAAGGCAGCGTGTTTACATGCATTGTGATTTAATTAACTATTCGTGTATAACGGGATCTTGCTTTTGTTGCTGATTGATAACATCTTTTGTCAAGCATCCTATCTTTTCAGTCGTCTTAAAACAAAAATATTTTGCCAACCCCCCCCCCCCCCCCTCTCCCTCTCCCAAAAAAAGAAAAAGATTAAAGAAAATCTAATATTTGTGAATCTGGTGCAAGGAATGCCGTACAGTAATTTTAGAAATCAACCCACGGTCGAAGCACGTTGGTGACATCTAAGTACAGTGAACTCTGCCTAAAGGACACTCCGCGGAAACGGGCACCCCGCATTAACGGACAGTTTGGCCCGGGACGGAGCATCTCCGCTTACGCGGGGTTCTCTTATAGAACTTATATCTAACACACAACGTTCATATATCACTATAAATAAATATCATAAGTAAATATTAGATTTTGCTATTCAGTTTTTCTCTTACCATCTATTTTTCCGTTTCCGTTAGGGATATCTATGGGATAGACTCTGGGTTACGCACCTGCTGATGATGTATGGGCTCGTGTATGGAATTGCTGCTTGTCTTTGCCTCGTGCCACTGGCTAAACGCCATTCGATCTGTTCGGTCGCATCTCTTCTTAAGTTCTGATTCCACCTGACAGGATCGGGCTGTGTCTTGTAGAACCTTACCGCATCTTGCTGGATCGTAAAATATCTTTTAAATGCGATACGAGGCTAAGTCTGCCCCCAAGCTTGATGCTACCTTGAAACAAAAAAAAATGATATAAAATATCTTTTAAGATCTATTTGTGCATTTACCCCTGTGTGTGGAGCCCCTATTATCGCTCATGGGAGGGGGGGGGGGGGCTGTTCCACCACAACGATCAAGCCAGGCCTGCACACGATTCATACCGATCTTGCCAGACAACAATTCGTCCAGGATCGGCCTCGATCGTGCGTCCTGGTGGAATCGGCACCTAACTGAGGCAGCGTCTCTAGTCTCCCTCGCTCTGTTACGATCAGTCCGTTCTAAGTGTCCCGCTTCGCTTCCTCGTTAAATATCGGTACCAGGGGCCAGTTGAATAATTTTAGCACGTACATGAAGACCCTTTTCTGTACGCCAACAAGTCTCAGGTACGATGTGGGTCAACTGTATTCAACACGTATGAACGACCTTTGGTAAGGTAGGACAGTCTTAGCGAACGAGGTTGAACATTATCAAACGATAACCCTCGTACGAGCACTCTTTGTAGCCTGTACTTCTGTAGGCAAAAGTTATTCAACAGACCCCTGGTTTGTCTCTCCTGTTGATCGTTCTGCTCTTTTTTCTGCACGTTGTTGTCAGGCGTAAGTTCTGCATCTTTCTCAGGCATCTCATCTTTTTCATGGACACACTTTGATATAACGCATCACTTTTTGATTCTGTACAATTCGATTCTCTAGCATTATGATGATTGTATTATGTATATTTGTCCGATATTCATACACGTTACAATATTTAACTTGATTATTTATGCAGTGGCCAGAACAGCAGTATTTTAGACATCAGAAAGGCCTTTATTCTACACAGAATAATCAACATACTTGATGCCGCGTGTGTATTCCATTATAGAGGAAGCCTATGAAAGTTAATAGTCAGAGCTTGTATCCCATCGAGTTTGAATAGCATAGTAATTCACAACGCAAAGCTGTGTGAATTACGTAGCGATGTCTTTTCACAGTTATTGTCGGGCCAATAGAACACTCGCTTGAATATAACAACATCCTCTCCCAATGTACCTTAACGTTGATGTATTCATACACAACATTAAAGTATTTCATATTATCCCACCCCTGGTATTTTTGTCCCATAGGCTTAACATTGGAAACTCGCTCTCCATGCCCCTACGAGTATTGCAGTCTGTTCCCCATGGTCTATATCCTGTGTATCATACATTCTGTGTACACAGGAGAGATCAATACAGAAATCGACTCATTTTGGACAAAGTTGTTGTTTTCCAACTCGTTTGAATGCTGTGTGACATCTACTCGGCAGTCGCCTCGTGCATATCACTCCGCATCAAACTCGCGGAGAATGCTGACTTTGACCAAAACTTTTTTTTTTTTTCTTTAATAACACAATGCTGTCCTGCTCAGCTTCACTGACACAATAACAGTCTAAAAATGAATTATGACGGAGATAGAGCAGGTAAAACCTTTGCAGATACTTGCTATTTTTCAATAGATTTTAATATGCCCAAATCATACTGGCTGTATGTTCATGATTAGTGTTAGACAAATGTTAGATCTACTAAACATAACCTATACCAATCTTAACTGCATGGAATTTATCTTCAAATGTTATTTCTAACAACACCTCGACTCATTCATATTAACCAAATGCGTTGATGTATTTTCTGAAGTTGAACACAATTCAATGTATACCTCCATGAACTGTACATGATCATCGAAGAGTCTCACATTCTATATTTATTTGAACGCAATAGTTATGATTGCTTTCAGAAACGTTTATTCTCGAGGAAAAGTAAAAGCATCTTGTAATTAGCCAATAATACTCTTATAAAGAATTTATTTTTATACCCAAATATCACCATGAAGGGAGTGAATACTTCGAATGAACTGGATCGAGAATTATATGATTCGAATACTGTTTTGAATTTTTCTCAACCATTTGACATCAAAATAGCATCACAATGTCAGAATAATTGAAATAACGGACATTAATTCAGTTATGAACATAAATCTCCATGTTGATGCTGGTGATTCAATTTTGATGTCATCCATAATTACTATGCCAAGACCATGGCGTAGTATTGGCACTTTACGTGGGTGATTGTTGTGTGTATTTTTTTTATGTTATTCCTATGCCAAAACTTGTACATGGGGTGAGATAAAGTTCTTGCCAGTCTTCCGCGATGTTTTGTCCTTGTAAGTAACCGTGCGTTCACCAAACTGCTTGGTGAAGTAGTTGTGTATACACATGAATACAAATATTCTATCTAGTATTTATGTCCACAGAATCCAAGAGGTACATGTATGAGTTTCATATATATATTTTTTCTTTTGGAAAAAGTATTTATTGACGAGAAAGACTCAATAAGATACAATTGATTTTCAGCATTGTCGTCATGATACAAAGGACAATTGAACCACAATTGACAAACATTACATCGCACATTATACAAGGTTATAAACCAGTTTTACTATTCCCATAATAATAACGGGATCTATACATACATTAGTTGTACTGATTTGATACATGTAAACCAAGTATCAGATACAAACACAGACATGGGTCAGAATAACTTACATACAATACAGTACAATTTCCACATATACCTGTGGCCGTATGCCCTGCATATACTACCCACTACCCATGTCATACTAATGACTGTATGTCATACTGTGACATACTGGGTAATTAGAAAGAATTGTATCGAGTATCATTTAAATGATATAAATAAACAATACTCCATGAGTTTGGATGCACCTTAATCGTCATTGAGGTGGAGCCGAGTGAGGATTACAGCACATCCAAACAGTGGAGTATTGTTATTCTATGATTCGAATATGGTTCTGGATTTATCTCACCCCTATCACAATCATTAAATAGCATCACAATATCAGAATAATTCAAATTACTGAAACAGATCCAGTCTAAATCTCCATGTTGATGTCTCGTCTACTTTCTCAAATCCTGGCCGCTGATTGGCCAGTCGCTTATGACGTCTCACACCTCACATCACTCCGCCACGATCATGCCATAGTATTGTCATTTATGTGGGTGATCGTTGAGTATATTTTTGGATGTTATTCCTATGGCTAAACTTGTATCAGGGGTGAGATAAAGCCATTCAATCGACATCATTAGAAGGTAATTTTTGCCACTTTATGGTATATGATAATACAAAAACAGGCTGACTGTCTTCGTCAAAATACTTGATATAACACTTGATTATATACACCCTTATACCCGCTTGGGTTTTTGCTGTTCTATTCTTTTTTGAAGTTTTTTATTTCCGACTTTTTCCCCAGTCCCGACTTTCATCCCTCATCTATACATCAATACTAAACTAAGTGAAGATAGAAATATTCCCACTAACTCGGTGTTGGGCCAGGCCCTTTCTTTAGGTAATAAATCAATCATAAGACTTGTTTACCAAACTAACATAAATTCAGTTTTATTACTTGGCCTATTCCTTGATAAAAATGATTGAATTCCATCACCCTCGCACATACAGCGAAGGTACTTCGGGATTTAATCGATCATTTATTACACATATGAGAATGATAATGACAAGTTTTCTTTTCTTACACAACACCTTTACTTTCTAATTCGTAATTCACCTAATCTCGACGTAAGCTGACGTGTGAGAAACATGCATCACGATTATTTCGATCCCAGCCTGTTCACGATGTTTATTTCCCCCGCTGAGTTCATGAATTGGGTTTTCCGTGTCCCCTTATCTCCCCACAGAGATAACGGAGTGAGCACACCTGTTCATTCCTCCCTATGTTTATAACATACATGTCATATGCCACTGGTTCATACTCCGCTCACACAACGTAAAGTAGCATACCTTACATCTCCGCCTTATTACTATAACCACCACCGCTGGCCACAGGAATACGGCTGGGCTGACTATGAGTTACCACCATGAGTTCTTGCCCACTGCTCACAGCCAGTCTGTGATTACTAATTAGCGGTAGTTCCGGCATACGCGGCCGACAGTGCGGCCCGTTTTTTTCCTGCTTATTATAGGCTGGAAGACTGGGACCAAGCCATCCGCCAAAGGTCAGCGTGGCCCTGCAGACCCACACCTGGATCTCTGTGTGTTTGTGTGTGTGTTTGGAGAGTGTAGGTCATGCATGGATCATCGTCTGCGAATCCTGCCTTTATAATCTATGGCAGTTGGTCGTCTTCAGCACTGTGTCTCTAGTCACTGCAGGCGCGGTGCTTGACTCACGCCGGAGGTTTTACGAGTTGAGAAGTCACATTCACCTCAGGATACTGATATATCTATCTATATATTTATATATTTATTTATACTCACTCTGGAGGGTGTGATTCAGGAGTCTTATTTTTTTTTTTTTTTTTTTTTTTTTTTGGAAAACAAAATTCACCAGTTATGGTGGTCTTACATTTTGTTGGTAACTGTTTCACAAATCACATATTACATGGAAGTTACATTTAAATCCGGTGAATTCATCATCATCGCTAGAATGCCAGCGCGCTAAAATCAGGAACGAGAAACCAATGGATCCTGCGTGTAGGGCTCCACGCGATTTCACTCTCGTTTGAGTGGAAGTTTTACCATATCGGGATTACCATATCGTGACATGCGCTCGGACGCTCTACGTGTGATGTGACGTCATTTGTTTATGATGACGTCAGGAACTAAGGAGCCGTCGTCAGGTCCTGATTGGGAAATTGACCTCAGTCTCAAGAAACATTTGTGGGGTCATGCCTCGCTACAGCTCTACTACTACTCCAAGGGTACGACTTGGTTGTTATATTATTACAGAGGAAACCTATGACAGGGTCAGAGCCTGTTTCCCATTAAGTTGAATCGCGTAGTAATTCACAAGGCACAGCCGCGTGAATTACGTAGCGATTCAAGCGAGATGGGATTTGAGGTCTGACCCTAAACTCGAATAGGTTTCTGAATTTATCTTATCCTTCACATTGACTAATGGGCTAACATTTATGACATAATCATCCCCAACCGATATTTTTTCCTAAATATCTCATGGGTGTTGGATACGAGTTCCTAAAGTTAAGTCAATGAAGAAAAAATACCAGGGGTGAGATAAAAGTGTTTTTCCACAGGCTGGTGTCGCACCTTATCTGATTGGTTACGCAATGCCTGCAGCCCGTCAAACACCTGGCAATTTATTCTGTAGCATTACAGGAATGACTGTATTAGTCACGTATGCTTATAGTACTACCGTAAAACCTCGCACATAAGCCAACCCCGGTTATAAGCCGACTCCCCACTTTGGGGCCCTGGCCCCCATCTCCCCTCCCCTTAATCCCCCTCACTCACAACTTTTTGTAGAATTTTCGGTATGGAATGTGAACGTTCCAATGACCTTTTTTGTACCAATACAGGATATCACATGTTATCTGACAAATTTGGGGTATTTCAAAAATCAATTTTTGTAAAACCCTGGTTATAAGCCGACCCCCGAGTTTGGCAAAATTTATAAGCCGATCACCACGCATGGCTGTGTATTAAAACACAGTGGTAGACCTGGCTATGGTATACCGACTATACCTATTTATTTTTATTTTCTTGGGTGATCATTTCCTTTATTGCAGAATTCATACATTACAACTTGTACTGACGTACATTTGGCATATATCTTGATGCATAAGAAAGAGAGCGGTTCTCAGTAACTTCAAGTTACAATCGAAACCTTCAACTCCGGGTGGACGAGCTTCAGGTCCTCGTGAACCTGGTCTTCTAGCTCTACCCACTACCTATCTTTATCTATGTGAAACACCGATACAATCATCAATTCTAATGTTCAGACAGAGCAGACTCATTGATACAATGTTCTAGTGACTCACATCCTATTGGTTTGTGATTGGTGTTAAACAACTGAACACAATGTCCTAGTTTGTTCCAGCAGTGACATCTTTCTACAAAATACAGTCTTGCAATTACACCCACCATTCACACTCTATTTTTTTTTGACATACCTGTTTTGCCCCATGCAAACTATTTGTCAACAACTTGACACCAGGCGAGTCGCCATGATACGCCGCTGTCACCGATGTCGTAATAGAACGAACAGAAATGTGACGTCAGCCGATCCCAAACAATTGGCTCATTCAAGCGTTAGCTGCCATACAATAAACACCTAGCCTCGTACAGAACACCATTCACACTCTAGCTGTGATTGCAGTGTATTGCGATAAGTGTGATGCTGGACTCAGCCATGAATATTTTAAAAAAAACTAACAAAAACATGTATGATGGAAAAAAATACTGTTAATGTAAACATTGGTGTAAATTGGTGCCTCCCTTGTCTATATGGTACAATGCCCATTCTTCATTATTTAAGAGACAGACTGTTTGTGTATCTGTCAGCCATGAAATGGCTACGATGAACTGTTAAGTGACACTTTAGTTACCAAATCGAGTAGGCATGACAATGAAAACCAGCTGACATGTGACCAGCTGATGTCACCGGCCTCTTTGTTGACATGAAAATGCTTCGAAATTAAAATACTTGTACAAATTAAATTTTTGACCGAGCCACAGCCTAAAGGGTGTATTCCATTGGGCAGACTGAGAGAATTGAATGCCACAAATACAGCGGGGTTTTACTGTACCATGGTTATGGTATCTGACAGTTCTAAATAATAGGTAGTGGTTGACTGAGTCCCCATACACATGGTATTGATGGCAGTTGTATTACAGCAATGAAATAAAGAGTTATTCACTGTTCAGGAAATAGATGGAAGAGTACCCCCCCCCCCCCCCACCACCACCAATTCCTTTTTTTTCTTCTTTGAAAGACATCTTCATTAATTTCGATTTAACAATTGTTCTGCCAATACAATATCGACTATAGCGATGTAACAGTATGATATCTACAGTGGTAGTTTCGCTTCAGTGAGGTTAAATGACAATGAATAATAATGTTGTCATCGTCTTCATGTATATATTATATATTTGAAAGAAGATATGAAAGAAGGCTAGAATCCAATAGAACCCCCAAACTTGGAAAAAGACAGAAGGCTGAATAACGGTTCAATAAGTCCTAAGGCGGACTATATATCAAACTTTCTGGTCGATGTTTCGGAACACACGTTCCTTCTTCAGGGCATTAAATACTAGTGAGTGGAACATCAACCACAGGCGAAATAATATGGAGAAACCAAACAAGAGTTAGTCGTGTTGTTGTTTATCGCACGACGGCAAGATCAGTAATACGCGCTCTTGCCGGAGTGCGATGAACAATAATGCGACTAACTCGAGTTTGGTTTAGAATTTATCCTACCCCACCCGTCTAAATTACTTCTACATTAACAAATGACGTCATTTGTCAAGTGTATCCCACTAGAGCAATATTTTTCTGAACTCCAGACCGAATACAGTGACCCAATGTTAAGCCTATGGAGATTTTTTTATTAGGGGTAGGATAAAGACTGGAATAGAAATGGGGGAGTACAGGGAGGGGAGGGGGGAGGAGTTCGGCAACGGGTTGGCAGAAGTTCAGGTCCATTTGGCGTTATGATAACACCACCAGCGCCACGTAACGCGTTAACCATGGCAGGGAGACAGTGGCCTATAATGAAGGCGGGCTGGAGGGGCGGGGGAGGGGAGGGGGGGGGGGGGGGCTGAGTGCAGTTCATGACGGTAGGGGGCGGACGCATCGCTGTCCTTATTAGGCCACATCAGATCTGTATTCTCAGATCTGTATTCTCAGATCTGTATTCTCAGATCTGTATTCTCAGAAGGGTCCAGCATGGAGGGTAAAGTTGAGGAAAATGGTAAGGACCAAGAGAAGAAGCGAGGTGAGTGTACTCGATGTAGACTACTGTGTGTTGTGGGACAATACTGTAACGCCAGTTGGATCCCGTCAGCATGTGTGGCCCTGGAGTACAGGAAGTTATGTGTATCGCCCCTGGATGAACTCAGCCTTATATGGGGCATTCATTTGTGTAGCGTGCAGGCTGTATGGTGACCAGGCGATATTGAGCTCGCGCGATAGTTTCGTTTCGTGGCCCTTGGATTCATATACTATACATGTATATACCGACTCGTTTGTACTTTTTGTCTTATTGATAAGACTAATACACACGTAGGGACTTCTGCCCCTTTAAGGACGAAAGGCACCGACAAAGTACCCTTGCGATCTTGTACTGGCATTTAGAAAGTTGGATATTTACCGAATATGAGTGTCAGCAGAAAAATAGCTAGGAATATACGCAGTCACCTTATAGGCGACTTTTGCCCCCTCCTAAGGGGCAGAGATTGCAAAGATTGTCGCCTAGTTTAAATTGAAATGGCTTGCGATATGTGCCCCACCACCCATTGATGTCCGAGAGACTTTTTTTTCTTTTTCTTTTGTTGCAATTTTTAAGGGAATATTGTGTTACACAATCACCAAATTCGGCTGTATGGCCGTTCTTCCACTTGGGCCCTAGCCCCCTACTCCTCATTCTTATGGCAGGTGTTAAGCCGAATAGGCAGTGGGTACCATTTTTGTGTAAGTCTTTGGTATGACCCGACCGGTCGCTGACTTGGGTTCGAGTCCCCCTTCTGCCACTCTTCTCCTTCAACCCCAGCATTGGTAGATTCACTGCTATGTCAAAGACCAATCCTTCTCATGCTATGTCTGTTTGGTGTGGGAACTAAAAAAACTCTCACCTCGGTAAATGTGTAGGGGTGAAATTTCTCCCTAAATTTATCTCATAGATTTAATCACCACTACCACATGTAGGGGTGAGATTTCTACCTAAATTCATCTCATAGATTCTATCATCACCCAACCAGACTAAGTCTAATACAACATATTGGACGTTTAACTACCCAAACAAACAAATAAACAAAAAAACAGACCAACAAAGATTGAAAATATCTATTGTCTGAGATGCACGAAGAATGTGAAATCCTTGTTTTCACATGAAAATCCTTGTATTTATTTCCAATTCATGAACTCCTTTTCCTTGTGCCAAACAAAGATAACATAAATTGAGCCTCGGTCATACCAATAAAACAGTGGCTTAAATAGACAATAATCGATGGTTTTGTGGACAGGCGGCCGTAAACCACGAGAGGTTGACGCGTAGTAATACAAGAGCGCTAGCGAGTGTATTACGAGGTCAACCACGAGTGGTTTACAGAGCTGTCTGTCCACATAAACCATCGTTTGTTGTATTTATTATCCATCTCTTGAATAAATTAAACCAATTAATTGCCATATTGACGGGTATAACAACAGGAACTATTTCTTTGCTCTATAGCAAAGGGGACTATTTTTCCCGTATACCATGGTTTTGAGGCCGTATACCACAGGTTTGATTCCGTATACCACAGTTATGGTATCTGACAGGTTTTATACAATGGGTCGTGGTTTACTGAGTCCCCATACATTTTCAATGGGGGCTTTGTATACGATGGATTATAAATCTCCCCACAGACCATTACAGACCAACACTGATATTACCCCCGTTTTCTTGGTCTCTCTCACCCGGCGTTTACACTAGACGACTAAATTCGCGACGACTGTAGATCGTCAGCCAATAGTCGCCAGGTGGTGGCAATGTCCACCGCAAGAGTCGTCTAGCTCAGAATGTACTCGAGCGTTCACACTGACGACTTTCAGTTGAAACACACATCGGCGATTAATTGCGTTAACCTGGGTGTACCTACAGGTTTGTAAGGCCATTCATCAGGGTACACCCAGGGGGTGGGGGTACAGGGGTACCTGCCCCCCCCCCCCCCCCAACTCGAAATTGTCCCTTATAGTTTTTGTGTGTGTGTATACATGGGCGTATACTGTAAAATCGGTGTTTACCCCCACCATAATAATACTAAATATCATCCCCTTCTCTACACAGAAGCAACTGAAAAGAATTTTCCTAACCCCCCCCCCCAAAAAAAAATTCTTTTCTTCAAAAAGTCCCCAATAGAAAAAAGTAATGAAATAAGCCCCACCCCCCTCACAGAGTTACCTATATAAATCCCCACAAAAACAATTACCCCCTGCCCCATCACAGGAGCAACTGAAATATTTCCCCCCCCCCCCCCCAGAAATTTGTTTTTCTTAAAAAATCCCCCTAGTAAATATTAGGCATTTCTGTATAAATCGCCCATGTAAAAATTGAAAATTGACGTAAAATTATCCCACCTCCTGGCCCACTCCAGGAGGTCCAGGAGGTCCACTTCGTTGAAGGGGGTATCTTGGCTGGGTGAGCTCTGCTGAAAACCTGTTTACTGTATATCCAAAAAGATTAGCACCATCTCATGATTTTAAAATAAAAGAAGCCCCCCCCCCCCCCCATATGCAGAAATGAAGATAACATAAGGACTCCCCCTCCCTAGTTCCCAATATAAATCTCTGATGATACAAAAAATCACTCCCTGCCCCAACACAAAAGACCTAGAAAAATTAACTTATCTTGACCCCCCCCCCTCCCACACACACACTTATCCGTTCCCCCTACCCTCCCCTCCTCCCCCCCCCCCCCCCTCAATCCCCTGATGTCTTGAAGCAAAGGGCACGTTTTGTGTCCAAAGTGCAGGGTGTCGACGACTCTGTTTCCACACAATCGCCGCCCGTGTAGACGACTAATTCAAACCCGCTTAAAATAGTCGCCGAGGTCAAAGCGTGTCTAATAGTCGTGAGGTGGTGCCAAATTGCGTAACCAGACGTAACCAGACGATCTGCAGTCGCCACGCGCTTGGCGTTTACATTACACGATTTCTATCATTTTACTGCTGAAAGTCGTCAGGTTCAAGAATCGCCGCCTATAGTCGTCTAGTGTAAACGCCGGGTCAGGCAGTGGATTCCACTTGACAAGTATTTCCACTGTTTTTCCCTCATCCCATCTGACATCCCTGCCCAGATAGTGCCACATCATGCTCTGTTTTACCTCTTACTGATCTAGTCATTCTTGTACTTACAGTGAATAGCAGAGCCAACGAAAGGAGAATCAACTTTGTGGAACAATGTTTCGGCAGCTCAGGACAGGTGAGTGTTTCCTTCAAGAAAGACATGTGCAACGTCCCTAGCACACTAATTATCCTACCCCTAATATAAAATCCCATAGGCTTAACATTGAGTTCCCGTATGCCACGCTAACTGGCATACGGAGTTTTATATGCCACTAGTGGCATGCAGAATTGTTATAATGTAATATACCAAAATCAAAGAGACGGGGTAGGATTAAATCAAAACCTGATTCATTTTAATCTTGGCCACTGTATGCCACTCCTGGAGTTTTGGCTCCAGACTTCACTTAGCTTCGCCTCATGAAGTCACTATGCCAAACTCCAGTCATGGCATACGGTGGCCAAGATTAAAACTCATCCAGTTTTACAATATTATCTCACCCTCCGTATTTTTACCCCATAGACTTAACATTGGTAACTCATACTCAACGCCCATGGAGTATTGGGGGAAAAATACTCGATGGGCGATGATTTCGCAAATGGTAGCCAATTAGTCAGTGATAGGTGTGAGATAAAATCTGAAACACACTGGATCCATAGCCACAGTAGATATGGATTTTCATGCAGTTCCTTCCTATTATCTCACCCCAGTATTTTTCTACATAGCTTAACGTTAGGAACTCATACTCCACGGCCGTGAAGGCAGTGTACCCAATACTGAATGGTTAATCGGGTGATTTATCTTATTAATTAATAATGTTTTATGGGATGAGATAACATCAGAAACCCACTTGATAAAAAAGACCTTCGAAGACCTTTGAATAACTTCATGGCTTCTGGCTATCGGGCCCATCGGGCTATTAACTCCCTAGTTAATTATAGTAAATTCACTGTACCTGAGTGTTTATTTTATCATTTACATTTTTTTTGGAACATATATTGCTCGAGGTCCCTGCATGATAGGTGTATGGATTGTTTTTATAGCAATCCGTTATAAGGCGACAGCCAGTTTTCTCCCTCACCCTCAGCAGTGATAGATTTACTGCTATATCAAAGGCCAATCCATCGCATACTATGTCTATATGGTGTGGGAAGTAAAAAAAACTCTCACCTTGTTAAATGTGTAGGGGTGAGATTTCTACCTACATTCATCTCATAGACTCAGTCTAATAGGACAAATTGGACATCAAACTACCCAAACAAACAAATAATATCGATTATTTTGAGTTTCGTCCAGAATGATGTTTCATTGACTTCTTCCTGGATACATTATTATGGAGCGTGATGGACAGAGGATGTGATTTAACGGTGAACACTTTCAGTGCGTCGATTTAGTTCCCATCAACAGGCATGGGGGTATGGAGGCTCAGGGGTAGGAATCACGGAAATTTACAGAAATGTTTGTAAAAATAAGATAGGATGTGATTCCTAGCTACACGAAACTGCAAATTTCCCTTTTCACGGAGGGTGGTACCAGAAACTCAGGGACAAGAATCGTAAGGGAAAACCCCATCGGGCGATTCAGGCTGGAGGGGCATTTATGTGAGACAAATTACCACCAAGGTACAGGAATCTCCCAATGGGTTAATCCCTTAAGGGTGTGGCCCACTGTGTCAATCCTGATCTGCGATAATTGGCCCCTCCATCTGAAATCGCCCTGTGGATCATACCTTGCGATTCCTGTCCCTGAGATTCTGGTAACACCCCCCCCCCCCCCCCCCCCCACCACCACCACCACCACCTGGATGGTACAGTTTGTCACAGTGATCGAAATCCCATGTGATAACATTCAAATTGAATTGTTTTGGTGCAATTTCTTTCGTTCCGATAAAATATTATCATCAGTTGGAATTTTTTTTGGTGGTTGTACAGAGGAATGGTGAAGAGCAATCTGCCTTGTCTTACACATTGTTTCAAATTGAATTGTTCCCTGCGATTGTGTGGTTTTTTTTAAAAGTAGTCTTTATTTCTTTCGATTAATTACAATCGTTCTTCCTAGCAATAATTGACAAAAATAACAATGAAACATGTAGAAACAAACAGAATATTTGATGATATTTACAATGAGCCTCATTGAATGGGTATAACTACAATGCGTTAGCGTGATGAATAAACGCTGACATCTATGCTTCTCATAGCAATATCTACCAATATCACGTCACTTAATCCTAATTGAAGGGTAATCATACCAAATGACACACGTTTCTGGGGTATTATAAGTTATTCGGTTAATTTCTTAGTAATTTCCAGTGTTCCTGGAGCCATGTTCCCCTGTGGTGAGGGCTGCCCGCCGCCTGTCCCGGAATCACAGGGTTGCTCTGGCCAACTAGGCATGTCGCTTTATGGGTCCTAGTGGTGGTCCCTGACCAGAGGGAACATTCCTCAGCGACGAGGTGAGGGGGATTTATCTCAGAAAACGGTACAAAATCGCATGCGATTCACATACTGTGCACACCCCACTGTGGGGGTTGACAGCCCCTGCGATCAACTTTCACTCCCTTCGAGTCAGGGGAGGACAAAAATAGCACGGAGATTTATCGCTCAGTGGGTCAGTGCCTTTATCATGTTCCTTTAATTAATTCAGGGATGTCAGTTTTTCTAGTTTCAGCGGAATTCCGTGTTTTCATTTTTTGGAATAAGAAATCCCTTTTTCTTGTGTAAAATGAACATAATAACTAAAAAATACACAAATCGATAATGCCTCATAGATCCCCCAATTAACCTGCCTCCAGACCCATGTTCCGTAGTGATAATGTTATTTGTATCTACTATATTTCAGGTCTTTTTGGTGTATATATAATTCTAATGTCTAACCTTGTATTGGCAGGAAAAATATTTCCTTGTTTTTTTCTGACCCCAACTGACATCCCTGCTTTATTATAAAATGCAAATCAGAAGAGTCTACTTATTACTGGTCGGTCGGAGGCCAGCGGAGATGTAGCTCTCGCCGGGTTCCTCACAGTGAAACCACTTGGCAGTTACTCATTTTGGTCCCGTTTTGAAAACTATTTTCGGGAGGATTTTACGATTTTAGAAGCAGATTCGTTGTTTTCCCATAAACCATTATACAGGGCGATTCTTGGCCTCCCCTGAATCGCAGGTAGATTTATCTCACAATTGGTCACGGCCTTTACAGGGTAGTGGATCGGAGCGGATATGAGAGAAGGAATGGAGAAGACTAGATACTATTTTACTATTGTAAAACTGGAAGAGGTTTAATCTTGGCCACCGTATTCCACGACTGGAGTTTAGCAAAGTGACTTCATGAGGCGAAGCCGAGTGAAGTTCTGAGCCAAAACTTCAGGAGTGGAATGCGGTGGCCAAGATTAAAACGAATCAGGTTTTGATTTTATCCTACCCTATCTCCTCGATTTGGGAATATTACGTGATAACAATGCTGTATGCCACTAGTGGCATACAAAACTCCGTATGCCAGTCAGCGTGGCATACGGAAACCCAATGTTAAGCCTATGGGCTTTTATATTAGGGGTAGGATAATAGACGTTATTTTGTAGCGGAAATGGTGACAGAGACTCTTGCGTGACAGGAAGATGTAAACTTTTTTTCCATCATTGTTAATGATCATTATTTTCACTCACCATCCTCATCACCAGTACAAATGTCAGGCTGCCATGTCATCCCCGAGGAAAGAGCGGCACATAGAGTTTTGTAATATGATTAGCCTTGCACCATGACCTTTGTTGCTACTGGTTTAGACCATGGTGGATTTTATGGTCTGTTTTAGGGAGTCGGCCTCGCTAATTATGTTTCGATAGTGAGTCTGCCTATTTCCTGCTTCCTACACCGAAAGAAAAGGGTAATAGGACGTTGCGCTTTACATAAAGATAGGTTTTCAGTATCACAATCATATCCTCCCAGCTATGTTAACGGAAAGTTTCAAGAACCATCGCATAGGCTTTGAAGTACAGGTAAAATGCATTTTCGTGGGGTGGTTGTGGGGTGGGGGTAGACTTGCTCCAGTCGCTGCATCCTATGGCTACCCTCCTCGATGGGGTACAGGGACTGGTACAATCGGTAATGGTGTTGGATTTCTGGCGCTGTATAGCGCCAGTATTGCCAACACTCTCCATCCAGATATCCTGGCCACTGATCAGAATATCTGACGGAAGATTGATACCCTCTCACTTTGATCTTAATCAGGTCAGAGTCAGGAGTAGGCGAAATTTATTGCTATGATAACACAGGCGGCAAGGGAACTGGAGGAAAGGAGGGGGGAGGGGTAGGAGGAGGTATAGGATTACAGGGAGCGGCTTGGGGCCATAAACAGGAGATTCTGTTCATACTCGACAAGTCTTCGATTCATGGGCCAGTCAGAGAAGGATAGATACTAAAATTAACTTCATTCTGATTGTGATTAATTATTTAATGAATGTTCATAATCAAAGACTTGAGCAAGTCTAGGGTGGGGGGTGAGGGGGATCACATGTGTAAAGGTGCCTCCATCAGTGGAGATGTAGAGGCGGAGGGGTCGTAGTATTTGTGACCTATTAAATTTTTATAGTCTTGGCCGCATCTGTTAAATGTAACTTGGAAGGGAGTCCTGGGGTCTGTTTAATGACTTATACAGCACGAGAGTACGGGGTACAAGGAGATCCTGGACGAGGGTTAATACAGAGAAAACCTATGAAAGTTTAGGGTCTGAGCTTGTATCCCATCGAGTTTGAATCACGTAGTATTTCACAAGGTGAGGCCGCGTGAATTACGTAGGTATTCAATTGAGATGGGATCGAGCTCTGACCCTAAACTGGAAAAGGTTTCTGAATTCATCACACCCTTCACATTGACTAATGGGCTAACATTTGTAACATAATCTCCCATTCGATATTTTTCCTGAATATCATTGGGTGTTGGATACGAGTTCCCAATGTTAAGTCTATGGAAAAAAATATACCAAGGTTGAGATAATGTTTAATAACATTCAAGCTAAAAGAGTCCTGGCCGATGGAAGATCATCCATTAAACTTGAATAGAGTTGACCCTGAGTCTCCATTGTGTAGAGAAAAGGGGTCCTCATGTTTGGATTCCTCCCTGCGATTCTGTTCCGTTTCCCTTCCATGGAAAGGTTCGTTGACTGCCTGTCCCGGAATCGCAGGGTAGCCCTTGCCAACGAGACATATCACTTTAGCTGCGATTATGGGCACGAGTGATTTTCCAAAAGAAACATTTCTCGGCGACTAGAGGAAGGGGATTTATCTCAGAAAACCGTCACTACAAAATCTCACATACCGACCCCCACTGTGCACACCCCACTGTGGTGGTCGACAGCCCTTGCGATGAACTTTCCCTCCCTGCGATTCAGGGGAGGCCAAATATCGCAGGGACATTCATCTCACTGTGGGTTACGGCCTTTAGTTATTGAACAGGCCCCTATACCCGCCCCCGTCTATAACGTGAAGTAAACTCTTTTGTACATCAGCCTTACATTTTTGAGTTCAGACCCTAGTAGGGTTTTCCTACTTTTGCTGTTGTCTGTGGTCTCTCTCTTACCCAATATTACATATAGATAATTGCGCCTATAAGCACACCGACCCTCTCATATCCATGATGTAAAACTGCTGTGGTTACATCCTGACTCCCAGTATTCTTGTAATGGACATCTTAAGGAAAATATTCGCACTAACTCGGTGATGGGCTAGGCCTACTAGGTAAATGACAAGCCTGTTATAAGACTTATTGTACTGACATGTTTGGACCTTTTAAGCCCATCATCAGGCTGTAACTTATTGCTTCAATATTGCAGGTGGTATTCTTGAAATTATTTGCACCGATTTGAATCAATTTCGTTTATTAAAACACTGTTGTCTTTTCTGGTTTCAGCCGCTGGCGATGCCACATCGCGTGTTGGTCGGTGAAGGAGTCCTAACGAAGATGTGTCGAAAAAAGCCAAAACCCCGTCAGTTCTTCCTATTCAGTGATATACTCGTGTATGGAAATATATTAGTTAACAAGAAAAAGGTCAGTCCTGTGTCTTATCCTGCTATAAACGTCCATAGGCTTAATGTTAGGAACTCGTATCCAACAAGCTTGTAAGAACAGTAACTCATACTCAATAAGCCAAACAGATAAACTTGTCCAGACTAAGATAAAATCAGAAACATATTCGTGTTTATATTATTAGTATTAATATTACTATTAGTATGAGTCTGTGTCCCCATTCACCATCTCATTTGAAGCACTTCAGAATATTCAGTCGGCTATCGCCTCGTTCATATCCCTGAGCGCTCCAAACCTGATGGTATATGGGGAAACAGACCAAACACTCATCAGTTTCTTTCTTTGTATGATACTCATCACTAAGGTACCATCAAAACCAAGTTAGGTCTTGTCAGGATTTCTGGTGAAATTTTATAAATACCATTGATTTTCACCACATATACTGTAATTATGATTTTATTATCTAATGTCTCAATACGGCATTTAAAACAATAAAGGATTGTTAGATATAATGTGTGAGATGTTTGAAGGTATAGAATGTCTTGTCTGTGTAAATAAGGCATTATTATAGAGAAATCAGACAAGTCCACTTCTTGTTACTGGTTGATCGGAGGCCAATGGAGATGTAGCTCTCACCGGGTACCAGCAGTGGTTTCCTAGTGGTAAAACCATGTGGCAATTACTCATTTTGGTCCCGTTTTGAAAAACAATCAGAGGAGGATTTTATCATTTTCTTTTAATTTATTTTTTTAATGAGCTAAGGTCATGTATTTTCCTCAAATCGTCTATGAATACACAGTTATCATATTCTATATCATATGATTTGTATCAATCATTTGAGTTGGATGGTTAGCAGTACATTACATTTATAGTCTTCAGTTTTAATATGGTCCTTCAATGTACATATACCATAACATTACTTGTCTACATTCTCGATCCAACTGCCATTCATGTAAGAAATTCTATTTCATGAAGTATTATTTTTGAAACAAGGATAATAAGTCTACAATTGTAGAAGCAATTTCATGCTTTCCCATAAAGCATTATACATGACGAGCTGGAGTGTGGTCAACTCCCTCGGGACGATGACCAGGTCGTTGTCGCTGACTCGTACCATGACGGGCTGTGTGATATCACCAGCACTGATGACAAAATGGAACCTGCAGAGATTTCAATTTTCCATTTTTCCGTGGAAATCCACTTTTTCATATGCAGTATATGTAACCAGGGATGCCAGTTTGTAGGATTTTGCTTACATGTAGGATTTTACTTGTGTCAAACAAAAATAATATTGATTTAGTCTCATTTACGCCAATAAAACCTCCCCACAAACCATCAGCCCCTTGCTATGGCCGACAAGGATATACTATCCAAACCCTGGTAAACCCTGTCTTGCAATAAAATATATTTCAATGTCTTTTTTTCTGACCCGAACTGGCGACCCTGGTATATAATGCAAATCAGACCATTTTAGCTGCGATGAAAATTTGAATGAATCATTTGGAGGAGAATTGCTTCTAACTATTCAATGGACATCATCATTTAATGTATAAATCAAGTGAAATACCTCTAATATTGAATGTTGTTTAATTCATTACAGTACAACAAGCAACATATCATTCCTCTAGAGAACGTCACCTTACAAGCAGTAGAAGATGAGGGCAGTAAGTGTATCTCTGACTTTTTACAGTAGAGAAATTGGATCCGATACGTTTATCTGGGTAAACGATGAATTTCTTTTTATATAAATTGAATTTAGCAATTCATTCTATTTCATCTAATGATTGGAAGCCTTAACTCTTCCCTAACCCACATGTTCCCCCTTTGTGTTCATTGATTCATAATCTCTTTATTCACTGTAAGAAGAAAATAACTAAGATTTATATACGTCGTGCTGAAATCAACCTTTTGCAGGCTGCATCCCCATACATACGACATTTCTAAATAACTACATTCCGTTTTTCCTGTCTTAGACAGAGATAGCAGTTTTCCTCTTATCCAAGGAAATCCTTTTTTTTTCTATTTGAGTGTTTTAGAAAACGTGGCGAAAACACTTCTAACCCCAACCGATACTACCTTGAAAAAGAAAAAAAATCCAATTTGAGTCTTGATGCCTTGATAATCTGGCCGTTAAGTCAGATGCCTGATGAGTTCTAAATGGATGAAACCTTGACCACCCAACCCCTATGATACATTTCTATTAGGCTACATCCAAGTAATATGCTTGGTGCTACACTCACAGGCCCGTCAAGGTGCTTGGAGATTGAGAACCGAATCTAGGATCTGTTTCCATGGTTGGGCTGCATGTTGTCAACTCGGGATGATTGACTTCCTGGATACACGATAACACTATAGCAAAAAGAACAGGAAGATGTCATATGCAAGCTAGCATCGGCTTGCCATAGGGTTGTTTTTGCTGCGTCATCTAAAACTTCACTTTTAGTCTATAAAATTTGTTTTTCTTGTTTAAGAGACAAGAGAATAAATTCAGCCTCATTCACACCAATAAACAGTAGTTCAAACTTCCTCACGCACCCCAGCCCCATTCCTTGGCCAATAACGATGCGTTTTCAATGTTTTCTCAGTCTTTCTTAGAAAGTAAATGTCGTATGGAAAATGCTTCTTTTCTTTTCCATGACCCCAAACTGACATCAATGTGTCTAGAAATACACTAGAACCTCCTTCTCACCCCCCCCCTCCCCCCCATATTTCTCGTGAAAAGATACATCAAGGTAGTTGGGCTTGTATGTTGTCAACGTTATTAAAGCTCTTGTTTTCTTTTGACTTAGATCTACGGAACGGATGGCAAATAATCAATCCAAGCAAGTCCTTCACAGTCTACGCCGCCACGTCTACTGAGAAGACAGAATGGATGGCGCATATTAACAGATGTGTGCAGGACCTACTCAAAAAGCGTAAGTCTTTGAGACGTGGCGAAAAACACCTCTGAATAAATACACAAAAAAATAATAAAAATAATAAATAAATAAATAAATACACAATGTTACCATGATTTCGATCTTAGTGGCCGTGTTCTCCGCGTAGTTGATTCGTAGTATTGCGTATTGTCAATTACTATATACCCATGCCGTATATACTGTAAATACGCACCGTTTCGGCATATGACGTAGAAATACTGTACGGACCGCCAGTCCGTACACTAAAATACGGACCACCTTGCCATACACGTTTATTGACATATCGGTTGTTAAAAATTAAATTAATGATTTTTTTTTAAATTTCGGGTATATAGTAAATATATAACGTCCAAACATGCTTGTACAAGTCACAGAACTCGATGGTAATTAACGGTTTATACGGAACTCGGCATAAATGCCTCGTTCCGTACAAACCGTAAAATACCATCTCGTTCTGTGAATTGTACAGCATGGTCAGGACGTTCTATATAATTACTATATACCCATGCCGTATACTGTAAATACGCACCATTTTGGCATATGACGTAAAAATACTGTACGGACCGCCGGTCCGTACACTAAAATACGGACCACCTTGCCATACACGTTTATTAAAAAATTGGTTGTTAAGCCAAATGAAATTGATTTTTTTTAAATTTTGGGTATATAGTAAATATATAACGTCCTACCATGCTTGTACAAATCACAGAACTCGATGATAATTTACCGTTTGTACGGAACTCGGCAGAAATGCCTCGGTCCGTACAAACTGTAAATTACCATCTCGTTCTGTGAATTGTACAGCATGGTCAGGACGTTCTATATAATTACGAGGAGAATACGGATACGTAGATTGAAATCATGGTAATGTTGTATTTATTACTCACCTTTCGACTATTTATTAGGGAAAAATCTTGTAAATAATTAGAAATTTGACGCAAGCGCCGTGCATTGTTTTTATAAAATAGTTTCTATAATGCCCATCAGGTGGCCGAAAAAGCCGTATTCTCCTATGAGAATACGGCTTTCCGGAATCTACTCAGTAGCGATCTGTAGTCTCCACACGCTTAGTATAGAGACTCCATAATCGGTGGGTAATAACGCCGATGCTACCTTGTTTAAAAACGAAAATTCAAAAAGCGTGATTCGAGCGGCTAGCTTCTTGTTTTGCGAGTGTTATCTCTTCTATAGATTGGCTGAAGTGTGTGTTCCATTGACCCGACGAAAATTTAACATCGTCGGGCATCCGCTAAACATGGTTGTACCACATCTAACCAAGAACCCTTGTGGTATTAAAAAAAACCTGAGAAAGTCTGGTGATAACCTGCAATGGTTAACTGGACGCGAAATCAAACCAACAAACCAAGAAAAATACATGTAATGGCAACCGACGCGATCGCCGGTTTCAGGAATTTAACCAGATCTAATGTTCAGATGGCAATATTGTTTTGATTGTAGATAATTGTAAAAGCTAGTTTTTTTTCTAATTTTCCCCGTTTTGTCAGGCCAATGGAACACTCGCTTTAGACAATATATATATATATATATTTTTTTTACGCTTTAGACAATATGATAACCTCTAATCTCACCCCTGGTATTTTTTACCCAATAGTCTTAATATTGGGAACTCGTACTCAACGCCAATGGAGTATCGTAAAACAATACTCAATGGGTGAGGATGTCACAAATGTCAGTGATAGGGGTGAGATTAGATCTGAACTGCATTCTATCTGGTTTTCTACGTAATCTCACTCCGCTTTGCCTCGTGAGATTACTTCGCAGCCAAAACTCATGGCATATATTCAGTGGCTGTGGATCTCAAATCAGTTGCTTCCTAATACCATTTACTGCAGGCAGTTGATATAGTCAAGCCAGACGCTATTTATTGCATTAGGGCAATCCATAAAGTATGACCGCAGAATTTTTGAAATTTTGGACCCCCAACCCATCCTCCTGATTTTGTACGCAATAGAACAAAAAAGGAGCATACGCAAAATTTTGGAAATTTTGGAACCCCCCCCCTCAGTGCGTACGTACTTTATGGATGGCCCCTAGGGAGAAATGGGATGGATTTACTTCCTAGCGTGTGCTGAATCCAGCCAGCAGCTTTCGTATTGCTTTAGTCTCTATCAGGTTAAAAGGTAGATCAAATAAGCATCGGTGTATCGTAATGTAAAACTGTCAGATTCTATAACGGCCATCAGACCATCGATTACTCATAAAAACATGTTGGGTCGTTAACATGAACAAGCATGTTTGGTCATTTTTATTTCTATTAGATAAAGAGGCATATCGCTAAATGTGACATTGCGTGAGTTCCATTATATAACGTCTAGCAATCAATCTCCATCAAATGCAACACAATCTTGTGTTGTATAAAAATTGCAAAGCGATTATTGTTGTACACAAGTTCAGGGAGGAAATTATTTGCCTTTTAAAAAAAAGTATTGTTTCTTTCTATCGTCCGGTTCCAAAGAAGCATTGTAAGTTTTGAACTTTCCTGTTCCACAAATTAGAACCTGAGATATGGTATTAGTGTAGATATGAGATCTACAGAGACATGCTTGGCAAGTCATTTTATATTTTCCTAGTTAAATCTTACACTTTGTAATCTAAAGTGTTTAGCATACTGGACAAGACTGTGCCAAACAGTCATCACATTATGCGGCTATCATAGCATATTTTTAGGTTGACTAAGGTCTCTTCTGAAAGTTTCAGGTCTCTTCGGAATTTGTCAAAGAATATCATGTAATATCTTTACATGGTGAATGTACTTGTACGATAAATCATATTAGCACCTGAAACTATCAAAAAGAGAATGGGCGCTTCCACCATCAGCTATACTTATACGATTTTTTTTCATCGTGTCCATTCTCCATTTCGGCATAGATTGGTCGCTCGGTGGAATCGATGCTTTATAGTGCAGCGACAAAAGTATGTCATGTTAGCTAACATGCATCCTTGGAAATCCTCTTTTTCACATTCAGTATATGTAATTGCCTTTCCTTGTGTCAACCAAAGATATCATTGATTTTGTCTCATTTACGGGTAAAAAAAACTGGTTTGGATCTCCCCCACAGACCCTCAGCCCCAGGTCATTGCTGACAATGACGCATTATTCAAGTTTCCCGGTCTGTGAGGCAGGAAAATTCACATGAAAACGTTTCCACATTTTCCCCTGAATGCAACATTTCTTTGATTATAGGGGGGTGGGGAGTTAGCTCAGTGGTTAGTGCACCGGACTTGTAACCCCAAGGTTGTAAGACTTTGTGGGTTCGAGTCCCACCCCCAGCAGTGGGAGATTTACTGCTATAACAAAGGCCATCCTTCTCATACCATGTCTATGTGGTGTTTAAAGTAAAAGAACTCTCACCTTTTTGAATGTCTCGGGGTGAGATTTCTACCTGAATTAATCACATAGATTCGATCACCACCCTCGTGGTGTAAAAGAACCTTGAGAAAGTCTGGAAAGGACCTATAATGGCTGACTGGACGTAAAATCAAACCAAAAACAAAACAAAAAAAATTCTTTGAATATAGCAACAGGAAGTTTATCACGCTCCATGAGAAGCTGTATATATTCTCTTATTTCTTTCATCAGAGGGCAAGAAACGTCTAGAAGTGGATGCCTCGCCGGTTTGGGTTCCCGATAATGATGCATCCATCTGCCAAAACTGTAAGAAGACCGAGTTTACCATGATCAGCCGCCGGGTAAGTGCAGCTTTTACGTCCTCCCCCATGATAAGGGGTCATCTATGAAGTATGTACACAAGTATAAAACCCCTTTATGGCAAAAAATGATAGGGGGCCATCCAGGAAGTATGTACACAAGTATAAAACCCCTTTATGGCAAAAAATGATAGGGGCCAATCATAAAGTATGTACAAAAGTATAAAACCCCGTTATGGCAAAAAATGATAGGGGGCCATCCATAAAGTATGTACAAAAGTATAAAACCCCGTTATGGCAAAAAAAAAAACAATTTAAAAAAAAAAAAAAAATTGATAACTAGACCCACCACGTGGTGTTTTATTTAGCATCGGGGGGCAATGTGGCTGCGTCTATAATACAATAGCTATGTGTCCCATAACTGAACACCGTCATTCTTGTCACAACCATATATTTAGTGAAATCCATTGATAACTGGACCCGCCACCTAGTGTTTTGTTGAGCGTTGAGGGGAAGATGACCCGGACCGCCTCCGTAAGACAAAAGCTATATACCCTATATATGTGCAATTCTTCCCGCTCCGCTGGAGTGATTTTTTTTGCCCTATATATCCACACTTACCAGTTACTGTTGATTACTTGTTTACTGTTGCCCTGGCGAAGACCCTAGGGTGGTTGAAACGCTGGCATTCTTACAATAAACAAAACAAAAAAATTCTTACAATAAACATTTAAAAGTAGAGTCTGCTGTCGGGTATTTCATTATTTGAGAAACAGTTGGGTTCGTTGGCCTTACTTTTTTTTAAATTATTTATCTTTATTTGTATCTCTCACATCAACCAAGTTATTCTGATACAAACATGCTTAGACAATTTATTGTCCGGATACATTATAATCTCTCTTTTGTCGTCACAAAGAAAATATTATGAAATAATAGCATATAATAATACCATGCCTAATGTTCCTAATAATCTAGAAAATATAATTACACGATGGATTAATGGAATGATATGAAATATTGGAAACTTATACGTCCTAGATAACCAATGTTTTCTTGAATGTGTCAACATCAGGTGCCAGCTGATTTACAGTTGTAAGAGAATTCCATAGAGCCTCCAGAGGTTACTAAACTCCCGATTATCGCCCCGGGTAAAGCAAAGTTCCGCTCCCGATAGACTTGGCACACTACCAGAAAATGAACCACAGTTTTCTGATTTATAATTGGAGAAACTGAATATAATTTCGGGTTCCCATGTAGAAATAGCTGAAATTTCCATTTCTGATATCAGAATTTCAATTTGAGGATGTCTGAAAACCGTTAAATGACATTAATTCTGGGTTACGAGTAAGGGGTCTATCACTATACTACGTCGGTAACCAGCGAAACCCGGAACTTGTCAACAGACTGAATTACGGGATACCTCAATAGGGTCTATAGTTTCGCGCCCCATCACATCACTTCAGTTACTGTACTGTATGCTCATGGTAAACATGTTTTGTGTATCTACAGCATCACTGTCGAAAGTGTGGCAATGTGGTGTGCGGTCCCTGCTCGTCTAAGAGGTGGCTGCTGCCACAACAGTCCTCCAAACCGCTGCGAGTGTGCCTCGCCTGCTACGACAAGCTCTCCGCCCAGTCCGGCGCCGCTGACGAAGGTAATTTCCCCATTAAGCATTCATCTGCATCCAATGATGGTACCAGGTAAAAGAAACCCACACACTGAGTGATGGTAATTCAGTCAAATCTTTAACGCTACATTTCGCTTTTTTTTAAATTTTACTTTTATTTATTCCGGCTGTGTAGAGTGTTGTTTCGCCACGTCTCAATATCCCTTTAAAGGCTAAGGTCTGTGGTAGAGCACTGTTGGTCGGGGCGGGTACTTGGGACTGGTATAATGCCAGGGGATAGGTTGATTTTCATTTAAATCCATATTAATTGTCTGATCTCGTGATAAGACAGTTCATCCTCATTTCTATTATTTGGTTTAACAAACAGTGAAAACCATACCATAGGTATATTCTCTGAAATTTTATATTTAATGATCAATTATTTCTTCATAAAACAATCAAATCGTAAATATCACTTAATTTCATAAATAATGCCTCAAGGCATTATCCGGTCTATGCTTAGTGTTCAGTCCTATCACTGACTGATCAGCTAATGATTTTGATGTCATCGCCCATTGAATATTTTTTAGCAATACTCCATAGACATTGAGTATAAGTTCTCAATGTTAAGTCTATGTTGGGGGGGGGGGGGGGATACCAGGGGTGAGATCAAATAAATTACTCTTCTAGTTAAGAAGGGAGGGAGAGACACTTCTAATCACAACCGATGCAAAACAAAACAAGAAAAAAAATTAAATAGATAAATCGCTCTTCTGTGCTGGTTTTGAGATTGTACAAACTTGATAATTGGTGTTATTTTTAGAGATGTCAGTTTTCCATTTTTCCGTGGAAATCCACTTTTTAATATTCAGTATATGTAATTTCTTAAACTTGCGTCAAACAAAGATAGTATTGATTTAGCCTCATTTCCGCCAATAAAACAGTGGGATGAACCTCCCCACAGACCCTCAGCTCCATGCCATGGCCGACAAGGACATATCTTTCAAGTTTTTCCGGTCTCTCTGAGGCAGTAGAATCCACGTTAAAATATTTCCACTTTTTTCCCTGACCCCAACTGACATCCCCGTGTTTTTCAGCTGGCCGTAATGGAGCCGCCTCGTTGCAAGACTCGTCAGGTGAAGACTCGTCTGACGATGAGGAGGATCGTTTACCCGCCGGCTCCACAGGCAACCAGGTAGGCGCGCACTTCAGTTAACTAACACTTCACTAGAGGGTCCTCTTCAGCAAAAGCCAGGGCCGTCCTCGCTCTATCACATTGAAACAAAATATACAACCTTAAAGTAAAAAATTTACGATGGAATTGGGCGCCGATTTTCGGAAACCGGGACCCGATTTTTTTTTATATATTTTTTTTTTATTATTATTATTTTTTTATTCACTAACAAGGGATAAGTACAATCATCCAGTCAGGACGCTCTTCCATGGACCAGTCAATTATCTTTGCCATCGACTCTACATGAGTCGTTCTGCCAAGCACATGCATAACATGGATCCTTTTTTTCGAAGGAGTTCCCAATTAAAACTAGATATTGTTGTCCTGAGATGAGCAAGTTTTGAATTAAGCAAATGAGTATTGCCATAATGGAGTTTGGGCTTTACTGAGTTATAGTGTTGTAATTCACCGATCAGGGCCGAAACGTCCAGTCACATGAGTCCCTACACTGGCCCCTGACCCCTGAGTTGCTGGTAACAACAATGCGTATCCGGAAAACTGTCCTATTCACCTTACCAATGTGCAATTTGTAATTATTGAAATAGGGATTTTTGCTTTATCCAAACATGAATGGAATGTGTTAACTTGGAAGAAAATCGCTTGTTTCGATGGTTTGTAGACATCACATTTTCAGTCTAAAGTGAGACCATATCATATGTGTCTGGTCTGAAACTGCAAGGGAATAAGAATAGTCGCAAGGGAAAGACTTGAGAAATACTTAACACATCCCTACACATTAAATATTATCAGATAAACGGCCGATTCGGCCCATAGGCTTAGCATTACGAAGGTGCTTCAGCAAGATGGCAGCCCCCATGCCTTAGAAGGTAATAATAGTGCCACCTACTTCCTGACCGATCAGCGAATACCTTTTTTTTTTCTTTTTAGATAGGATTGTGTAAATTGGACAATGTATATGTGTTTATTTGGTTAGGGAATGTATTTTCAACATGGTAGTAGTAATAATAGTTGTGGTATGCCCTGATATTGGTAATGTCTTCACTGCAAGACTTATAAATCGGACTGCCTATGCCTCAGTCACACTGGTGTAATAAACATCTTTTCCATTTTATGAAATCTGTAAAGACGTGGTAAAAAGCAGAGTTACATTAACGAAAATTGGGATGTGTAAAAAAATACCTGAACAATCCGTGCAAAATATGCAGTTTCAAAATCAGTTTTAAAAATCTTTAACTTTTCTCTACGCATTTTAAATAGGTAAACGAACGTTGATGTAAGTCGAAATGCGTAGAGAAACGTTAAGAGCGTTGGATTTGCTAAGTTTATACGCGGAACTCCCGTCCTTTCTGATACGTAGAAGAAACGACAAAATCTGCGCCAATGTGACTGGAGCATAGCAAATATTGATGATGTGAAGGGTTAAACTGACTTAAACAGTATTCTAAAAGAGCAGTGGGTCCCTTGCCCTATACCTTCATTGGACTAACCATTCAGAGTCGACTAGATGTTTAAGGTCTCTGGATTTTCCCTGTGAAACAATTGAATATAGGATTGTCAGATTCGATGTACCTTCCACGGGGGTGGTACCGGAATCTCGGCCAGAAATAACAAGCTAAAACCCACTGGGCGATTTGGGATGAAAGTGCCACCTATTGCAGGGAAAGAATCGCACAGTGGGTGAAGCTTTTTTCGACGATAGCCAGATTACCACCCTGGTCACTATTCTGTACCTGTTTATACCATGTGGAGTGACATCTATGTCAATAACCAAGCAGTGACTCCTATACCAGTCATTCTCACCCCTTGGTCCCTATATACCCTCAGGGTCCCCTGGGACGTTAAACCACAAATAAACAAACAAACATTCTCACCCCTGGACTAAGTTTACCCATAGGAATAACATTAACAAATTATATGCATTGATCCTACGTAAAGTAATAGTACTATGCCATGGTCGTGGCGTAGTGGTAGTGGCCAATCAGCATATAAAGTATGTCCTCTGTTCAGTTTAAACTTGGATTGTCAAGTCTAATTAAACAAATTAGACGTTAAAACTGCCCAAACAAACAAACTGGGATTGCTGTGAAACACGTGAACACGTTTCCTCGCCAATATTGCCCTACAACTCAAAGTACGGAAACAGCGGTCATAGATTTTCAGTTTCCATCAGCTGATCACGTGATCTCCGGTTTATAGTTCATGTGAACTTGGACTGCACACTACCCTCAGGCTGTGTACATGCTGCAGCTCACTGAAAATAACCCGTCCATCCACATATTCTGTTCAGGCCGCGGTGGTAATAAAATGAATATCGTAAAACTGGATGAGTTTTAATCTTGGCCACCGTATGCCACGACTGGAGTTTGCCATAGTGACTTCATGAGGCGAAGCCGAGTGAAGTCCGAAGCCAAAACTCCAGGAGTGGAATGCGGTGGCCAAGATTAAAACGAATCGGGTTTTGATTTTATCCTACCCTATCTCCTCGATTTTGGAATATTACGTGATAACAATGCTGTATGCCACTAGTGGCATATAAAACTCCGTATGCCAGTCAGCGTGGCATACGAAAACTCAATGTTAAGCCTATGGGATTTTATATTAGGGGTAGGATAATAGACAATAAACGATGGTTGTTGTGGACAGACGGCCGTAAACCATGAGAGGTTGAGTAATACACGAGCGCTAGCGCTGATTCAGAGCCGTCTGTTCACATAACCGTCGGTTGTTGCGTTTATTATCCATCTTTTCTTGATCAATTTTGTCCCTATGATATTGTTGACATAAATTTGGTTTTTCTTTTTTTAAGAAATTATTAGGGTTTAAAACACATACAAGATGTTTATCCGATCTTGGCGAAGCCGTTCTTCCGTTCGATGACAATGAAATAGGATGTGAAATTTAAGCATAGATGAACAACTGTTACTTGTTCATCTAAGTGATACACTTACTCACAATAGTAGTTCTAATAGTTGATTACAAATATTCTACAGTATAATGAGATACTAAGACCTATCAAGATATATTATTCAGTTACGATACGTAGCACCATTTAGTGTCTTAATATATACCCATGCCGTATATACTGCAAATACGCACCGTTTCACCATATAACGTAAAAATACCGTACATATCACTGTTCCGTACGCGTCTATTAAAATATCAGCTAGAATATTAGTTACTAACCAAATTTACTTAATTATTTTATCAATTGTGGGTATAAAGTAAAGATAAAATGACCCACCATTCTTCTACAAGCTACAAAACAATTATCATCGAGTCTGTAGCTTGTACAGCATGGTCAGGTCGTTCTATATATATAAATACTTGATGATGGTACAAAAGTTTACACAAACACAAATATAGTAGACATGACCTTGTGGTTGACCTTGAGCTGAGAGATTAAAGTATGACCTTCATGTGCAGCTTATGGCGCAGATACATGCCCGGGACCAGTTCACACGACTATAGCATATGCTTCTCCTTCCAGCGGTAAAGTCTACTTTCTCATAGACCTGGGTTAGCATGTCAACCGAGTGTGGAACTCCCTAGACACTGATTTGTTAGCCAACGGCATGGGACTACCCAGGAGAACGGTTTTTTACCCTCCTATTGTGGATAACCTTGGGAAATCATTGGTTTCTACAATGGGAATACTGTAGATTTTCATTGTACCTTTTTAGTGACTTTATGCGTAAACGGATGTGAATTTTTTTTTTTTTTTTTTTTTTTTAAACGGATGTGAAGGAACAATAGCCCCTTTGGATTCTATCGGCTTTAAAATCACATCCCCCTTCCACAAAGTGAACTACATGTATATATAGCAAATGGGAAAGGTTGATGTAGAACTTTTTGTATTCTCATTGGAACATGGATTGTTGTTAACATTGTGTTGCTGATGTTATAAATTTGTAGAAAGTATTCCCTCCACCACTGTCTAGTAGCGTATTCGTCGGAACCAATCAGATCTCAGCTTACAATAGTCCGGTTTGTACGGCACAGGGTAAAGACATAGGTCCGTGATGGTCAAAGAGAGCACGGCAGATATTGACGACCTGGATTTCCTTGCTGGGTGGTGAGAGGGAAAACGTGGTTCGTTGTTCTATTTATAGCAACAGTTTGACAAGATCTGATTGGTTCCGATGAATACGCACTAGACAGCCCTCTCATAGACCGTATTAGAGTGACGTCATTTGACCTGCCGAGAGCGGGGTTTCCCTTACGTTCTGGTGCCAAACATTGGGATATCCCTTCATAGGTGCAGCAGTCGGCGATCCTAGACATCTCAATTTTTTTAAGTTCTACATTATATTTAACTCTACTATACCACGATGCTACGTCTATGCAGTGCTTCTCGGAGTTTGGATTTGTTTGGCACCAAAATGACGTCAGGACTAATGCGGTCTATATTACCGAACCCTCTTTACTAGTCTGGCATCGTTCAACAACCCTCTAGCATATTTCTTTCCTGTATGTGCATTTTTCTGTTGACTTTATAGGTTGTTGTGTTTCTCCTCTCTGTTACATTGCTTGTGTTCCGGCCTGGTGGGAGTCTGGTGTTATATGCTGGTCATATTTCAGATTCTCATGTACCATGGCGTGCTAACTATGTACGCTCTGCCTGCTTCCGTCCTCCTATAGGCCGCGCAACCATATAGGGGACTGAAAACTATTTATTTTTGATTAGGTATACAAAGAGTCCCATAACTTGTAAACAAGATACTGGTTAGCAAAAGCTACCATATTAAACCTAGGACTATGGGCTTCATGGTCATAATATATATATTTATTTATTTATATATATATATACTGGTTTCAAGTAGATAATGCATCTGTTTTTGATTTTGATGTATTTTCCCAGAAACCATGTTAAAAGTTAGGCAAAATATTTTACTTCTAGAATATAAGTGAATATTCTATAGAACTCCGTGTGGAAGCAAAATATGAACCCAGTTTAATTAAGTAGAGAATTCTTTTACAATCATTTTGATACTTATCTTTGCTGTACTCAAGGTAGAAGTCAAAATGGACTGTTTTGTTATCAAAATTTAAAAAAGTGGGGGAGGGGGAAATCCTTTTTTGTGGTATCTGCCATATGTCAAAGCAAGGTAATGGTGGTTGAAAAATGGAGGAAAACCGACTTAGTTGTAATGCTGGAATATTTCTCTATTTTAATTTCAATTAATGTTTTACTTTAATTTGTTATATACAAACAAATGCATACTTAAATTATTCCATATGCAGGACAAGTCAATCTATACGGATTTTAAAAAAATAACTGTTTGAATTCAGATCCCACCATTGTCCCTTATATGCCTTCCTGGCCCCGAATACAAGCCGGATATGACCTCGTTCAAATGGACTTGAAAGGGGAAACACACAAACTAGATCTATGCCTTCCGAAAGAAAAAAAAAATTAAAAAAAAATCCCAACATATTCTCATGTTAAGTTCGCCATAGACTTTCAGTATTACTAATGGTGTAAGATTTAACATAGAGGAAGTTATTATCACTGCAATACACGCAGTGTATATAGTAAGATGATTTGATATAATTGTTCTCATAGATACATCAGTAATCTGTTATTATGGCTAATAATGATGCCTGATGAAAACCAGCCAAAGTCCATAATGCCAAGGATGACGGGACGTCGTCTTTGTTGGTACCGAGATCATCAATACTCTGAAAAGTTTATCTTTAATGTTCATAAATATATAAAATATCAATAAAGAAATTTGAAAAAAAAGAAGAGATTCCTATTGCTAACGGTAGCATGTGAGGTCTCCCGCAACATCTTAAAGATTGTCAGCACCTTGATTAACGTTTGTTACGATAATAAACTACTGTAGATTGGTTCATGTTCACCCATGACGTCAGTGTATTGCGGGATGTTGGAAGTGACATCAGCAGAAGATGCATTTAGAGGGGCTCCGCGTATTAAAGGCATATCCGACAATGTGTATTGGATCAAAACCCATGTTCCGCTCCTGGTAGCTGAATTTGATGATCTCAAACTGTTGTGGAACACATATGTAACTGAGAAATTGGGTACACCATGATAGATTTTTACTTTATAATAATAGTATAATGAAATATATAGATATTCTAAACAGTTTTTGTATATGGTAAAACCCGTGTCATTTTCTACAAACTTCACAGAATGTAGCAAATGCATAATAAAATGTAGTATAAATCATAGGTCACCGTCCTTGTTTTTGAAACAATTTAAGAAAACCATACTGTCCACTTCATTTCCTTTATAAATCAAGGAAATTGAAATATCTTACCTATTGGGTTCGGCCAAACTAGACTAGACTTGAATGTTGCCTCTTTTGCTTATGGAATATGCCACAAAGAACCAATCTTAAAGGATAAATATGAAAATCACCAGGTGGCGCCACTGCGGATTGACGGATATGCCTTTAAGTAAGCGTACTAGAGGGAAACTATGTTCCGGTGAAAGGAAGTCAAAGTTACGAGGTAAGGCTTGGAAAAATTACTGCCCAAGGCCCTGGCCGCGGGCAGTAATTTTTCCAAGCCTTACCGAGTAATTTTGACTTCCTTTCACTGGTACTTGGTTTCCCTATTCCTATATACCTTCAAATGTGGTTTAATAAGAGACAATCTGATTGGTCTAAATGTCAACTTTGGGTAGTATACGGCAACCTTGGGTAGTATACCAACCTTGGGTAGTATCAGATAGTTACTCCACCCCCCCGAGCGTGGTGTAAGCATAGAGTGTACAGCCATAGGTATATAGGAAAGAGCGTAACTATTGAATGGAGTTTGTGTATGGATTTAGCACTGGGCATCATGACGTTTTCTGACTGCATTAATCCTGATTGTGGATGCTACATGACCTTACTACAGTGGCCATTAACAACGCATGGACTGCACTTCCTTATTTTTCAGAGATGCCACTTTTCCATGGAAATCCATGTTTTCATTTTCAGTATTTACAATTATTGTTCTATTTGTGATAATTAGTAGAAACCGAACAAGAGTTAGACTTGACAATGTTTATGCCACGACGGGAAGGTCGTGTATTACTTTGCGAAGCGTAGCCGAGTGTAGTGAGGAGCAGACCTGACCAGAGTGGCATAGACATCGACAAGTCTAACTCGAGTTCGGTTTCGTATTTATCCTACCTCGTCTATGCTTTTGTATTACTAAAAGATAGATATTGAGTCAATGACCAACAGAACTTTTTTTCATAGTAGCTGACATCCTGCTCTCTGATTGGTCAATATTGTTATTACTCTAGTGGCATAAAAAAACACTTTATGTCACGGCCTGCCACATAAAATTTCCCTATATCAAGTCTTTGGCGGTTTTTTATTAGGGGTAGGATAAGATGATAATCTGATTGTATTATTTCTAATCTTATAAAAGTCTTAAGTAGACCGCCACATTAACGGCAGCTAGTCTGCTGGAAAGGGCACCGGGACACAGGCGAGTCGGCCGGCAGCAGACACGGCGACCCCGGCGTGGCAGTGCGGTTTTTTGGGGTTTTTTTAAAAGTTTTTTTATTATACTGGAGGGTCCTGCTAGATCTCAGGTGACCTATCTTCCGCAGTCTCCAGTTGTCTTGTACAGAGCTATCTCATATTGCCGTCAGAGTGCCGTCAACTGCCGAAATTTTTCTTGACATAGACTTGCCCTTGCCTATTCTGTTCAATTAAGGTGTATAAGCATAGGATTTAAAGACTGAAACATGTCTGCTGTTTTGCAGTTGTTGACCGAGAAGGGGATTCCCCAGTATATTGTCTTGTAGTGTTGGTGAAGAAGGGGATTTCCCACTTCACTGATATCTGACTTCACTGAAATAGAACCTGTGACTTTCACACTGATCAGTTTTGCTTCAATCAAAGAATGTAATTCTGTCAGGAAAGCAGTGTTTCCTCTCTACTTTCATTGATATGTGGTGAATTTGTGCCAAATTTATATAAATGCGTCGTGTTTGAAAGGTTCTAATTTCCGACTTTTTCACCAGACCCGACTTTCATCCCCTGTCATAATTTGTAGATAATTGCGAGACGAAGCTAAAACCCTTTTATGGCAAACCAAAGAAAGTATTTTTTTAACAAAATCCATTGATAACTAGACCTGCTACCTGGTGTTTTGTTGAGCGTCGGAGGGAAAGATTGCCGGTTTTATAGCACAATAGCTATGTGCCCTGAAGAAAATGAACTGACTAGATCTGACCTTCGGTTGTTGGGTTCAGCTACAAATCAGTTCTCCTTATTATTGCAAACTCTAAATATTTCTGTTTATATGAGAATGAATATACAAGACTTTGTCATAAATAGTAACTTTATGATAATATTTTTTATAATAAAATTACTATTTATGATTATGAATTACATAGTTTCTTGGAGATTGGTGAAAAGAGCTTGGCTTTTTATTTTAAGAAAGAAACCTTGATTATTATTGTATATGCTATTTTGTCCTTGCAATTAAAAGATGACATGTATCTAAGTTTCTTGGATTTTTTTTTCAGCCAACGTTTTACGGAGAAGAGAAGTAGAAGTGCGCAGTGTGTCCGCCTGCCGCCAGAGGTCGCATGGGAGGAGTTCGTTTGCTATCCGCTAGTCGTCGCCACTTACAACACACACAGCTGGTGATCCGAGTAGTTGATATTTTCACAGACAAGATGTTTCAGACTGGACATCATCGTGGATCTGTGTGCGTATAGGTCCGTGGTATCATCTAACGCCGAGTTATCAACATGTCACCAGGCCTTTCTATTTAGACAACGTAACCAAAATTGGGAGAAAAGTCATCAAGTTCAACGACACTGTATATTGTAGAGGAACTAGGGTAATATCATAACATGGGTAATCGTGAGAGGTGGGGGAGGTGTACAAATTGTTATATATAATGAAGATACTATATCGTTGCACTGACATAGGCGCCAAGAGATATTATAGCCGAGTCCCGCACCGCCCGACGCATTCACTGTCCGCTTTGTATTCATTATTAGGAGAATGTTTCCAATGCCACACATAACATAATCACGCTTCCACAGTTAAAACTTTTTTTTTTTTTTTTTTTTTTTTTTTTTTAATTAAATTTTTTTTTTTTTTTCAAGGTAGCATCGGTTGATGACAGAAGTGTACTAGCCACGTTTCCCTAAAACTTTTATTATTTGTTGTTGTTTTTTTATTCGATAGACTGATCTATCTCTGGGTCACCGAGAATATGCAGGAGTTTTCGGACAGACTTCCTCCCCTCAACACGTTGAAGATATTCCATTCAGAGATGGCAGTTTACCACTTTCCACGAAATCATTGTTTTTATTTCCACTTTATGAAATTATTTGTTCTTGTATAAAGCAATGATGATATAAATATATATACGGCAATAAGACAATATCGGCCCCCATTCCATGGCCAATAACGATGTGCTTTCCATGTTTTCTGAGTGTCTCCGAGGCAGTTTATTTCACATGAAAATATTATCATTCTTTTTTCCTGAGCCGAACGGACATCCAACGTATTACAAATACATGTAGTAACCTGCAGCTCTGTTTGACACATGAAATATGCCAGAAATTTTCGTCATATACTCACATTCCGACAAGAAAACTACGAAGTAGTTCCTCTTATGAAATTCAAACTGTTGATATGTTTCAATAGCAAATATTCCAGCAGTTCTTAGTTGATTGTATAATACTGAAATTGTTTACCATTGGACCAGTACGGTACGAGACCTGTCAACATGAAACTGATGACTATATTCTTCGATTTTGTTAATCATCAGATACTATGTGGATACATGGTTAGTGTGCCTGAATGAAATATACCCCACGTAGTTTTTGTCGGAAATACTCAACGAGTTTGAAGGACGAGGTAAATATTTCCAACTGAAAACAACAAGGAACAGATGTAATTCAAACACACACACTATGCCTCCCTATTATATTTCTGGAAATCATTTAAAATACCATTTTAAAACAAATCACATGATATGGAGGGACTTGTGAATATTATTTTGTCATTCAGTGACAAACGTTATCCGTACTCCTGGTCAGTAAGAGTGAGACATTCGCTCATAGTTATATGAAAATTGAACGAGCAGGGTTTAGTTTATTTTGATATTTCATTTTAAGTACTTTCACGCGTATGTAGATGTCTTCTATATTTTCCATTTATGTACAACGGTGGCACTCGAGTACCTTGAGTGATCAATTAAATTTGTATTGCATTTATATATGTAGTGGATTTCTTTGAACTGGGAGAACTTGCCAAAGGGTCTGGTGTAACGCTTATATTTTTTCCCCTGAGCAATAAGACACAATCTCACAATGAAACATTGAAAAATAACCTAAAAGGAACAAAACCAGCGTTCCCTTCACGTTATGTTGAGCATCCCAATGTTAAAAAAACAGGATTTGCCACATACAAGGTGTTATATTTTTGTGTTATTGTTTTTCGAGTGGGAAATATCCAGCATCTGGCTGAAGTAGAGAGTGATATGCCATATGCTTGTTGGCCCAGTACTTCCAGTGTCGCCACAAGTGTCAACGCCGTGTTCTACCTATTCTGGAATTTTTTTAACTTTCATATTCTTCTGATATTGTTCATTGTTGGTATTCATTGAAATTCATAATTGAATCTGCCCAAGGATGTCACCCCTGCTCATAGGTAATCAGTATAAGTTACCACCACTAATGAATTAGAAATGTAAATGGAATATTATCAATATAAATCTGTCAGGAAATCACGATTATAACAGGGAACTACGATTGTAGCCTAATATATTTGGTACTACTTATTTAAGGAAGTGTTATCTTCATTACAGATAATCTTAGTGTGCATCATGTTAAGATATATATCTCTGATAGGTGGTACAACATATTTGTCAAAGTATGATCGCACTGCATGTAATTAAAGATAAACTATTGTTAATTCACAAAGTTGACAGATTTTCCTTGTCCACTTTGATGAGGCCAACTATTTTTAAAGGATATTATATGTGAATCAACTTTATAAAGAAAACTGTAAACTAGTTTTGTATATACAAATAAATCAAATCAAAGAAATTCTCCAGTTCTTTAATTAGTTATCATTTTGATCTAAAACTGCACACAAATTCTGAAAAGAATTTAATAACCATACACATAAAATCAGTCAATCACATCATCGGATATAGAGGTCCGAGTCCACCTATAGACTTTGCATTACATACCAGGTGGGTGCTTAACAATATTTGCAACCTCTCCGTCCTTTTTATACCTTGTAGGCTATTAAAAATGTTGGGCCTTTTACTGGTAATAGGTCAAGCATTATAACGGTGATCTAAAGGCGGTGCTCCACTGCACCGATTCTTGTTCTCCACTCATTCTCCAGCTGAATAGGTCTTATTCTAATCGCTGGTGCTACTCCACTAGCGTTGTACTACCGCAAGAATGTTTATTTGTTAATCTCTCCTTCATCGGCACTCGATTGGAGGTCTTGCTCCACTGGGCTCTATTAACACAACTGCAGAGGTCCCCATGATCGGGCGCCGATTTTCACATCGTCTGGTGGATTTGGCATTGATCGGGGCAGTCCGCCATGTTGGATTTGTATGAGAGGTGGGCAACAGCTCATCAGATATCCACTGAATGATGCGATTAACGGAATATTGAAGGTAAATAAAGATAAGGGTTGAGGTTATGAATGTGTATGGTACACTCTGTTGCTAAAATTCTGCGCAAACTACCGCAACTGTCCATGTTTTATGTCTGCTCGTGGGCTTGCGGATTGCGGGTATCGCCCCTCATGTTGACTGAGTCTATTGAGGTATTGACTGGGAAGCAGTCAACGCCAGAGCCGCATTGCATCAAACCTACCGACCATATTTGATTTTTTTGTCATTCTTCCCCGCATTGTGAGCATTGAGAACAGGGGAGTTGCCTCCGAAGGGGGTGAAGGTAGCATGGACAATGAAACAACTAGTCATAAACCAGTAAAAAAGCAGTGGACATCTACTGCCATTGGGTGACAATGATCGGTGCCCTAGCTCCACTGTAGCTCCTCTGCCGGCAACTAAAGCCGGCAACTAAAGGCCAGTCTCACTGTGAGTGGGGGGCTTGCGATCTGATACCTCCAGTCTGAGACTGGAGGTTCCGGCTTGCGTACCGCATGTACCTCGGATTGCAAGTTATCATCGATTCTGTGTGTGGACTACCCCTGCTTGCGACTGGAGCGCTTGCGATTTTAGGTACATCAGTACATCTAGCCTCATACTGGGCATACCAAATATCAAACATGTTTGATATTTAAAAAACGCTTGCGATCTGGGGTACATGAGGTATGCCCAGCCTCAGAATGGGTGTACCTTCAGGCAGATGTCGGTCCTCTTCAGTTCTGGTCACACCCTCAGACACTGAAAATCTTTCTCGGACATCACATTTGCCTGGGGTCCGCTGTCAATCTCCAGATTCATCTCTGTGCCATTGACATGAAGCGGAACGGTCCAATCTTCTCTTTTCTCCAGATGAATAGAATCAACTGACATCTCGTCACCTTCTACTTCTAGTGATCCCATAAACGGTTCTTCTTCCTCACTACACTCGGATGACTCATACTCAACCTCATGCACTGGCTTTGTTGGGCAACATCGTGCAAAGTGGTCACTCTTCTGGTCCTGCGTTGGGCAACCTTTTCCCTTATAGTGCAGTAGATTGCAGTTACTGCATCATCTTCCTGACTTCTGCGAGCTACTCTTCTGCCAGCCTGACTTCTGCAAGCTGGACTTACGTCTGCTGGTATCCCCTTCTTACTTCCTGTCTTGCTTAGGCCTTCTGCTGTCGTTCCTCTTGTGTCTTGACATGGCATGTACGCCTGATGCTGCCATCGCTGGTTTTAGCTCTTTGGGGCCCTGTTTCGCTGTCTCTGCAGGCCAAGGATCGCTCCGCAGATTCTAAGGCTAGCAGCTTCTCGCACTGGACATCACTTTATTGACCTACTACAAGCCAATCTCTGATGAAATCATTCTTTTAAGTCTCATATCTGCAGTCAAGGGCGAGAGCTTTCAGTCTCATCACGCAGTGACTTGAGCTTTAGTCTCCAGTTTGTGCACACTGGTTAAACGTGTACCTATTCAGGATGATGTTTTCCTTTGATCTGCAGTATGCGGCAAATTTTTCCGAGATGGTCTTGTACGTCCATGCAGTCTCTCCTCTATCAGCATCGTATGTGAAGGTGTTGTACAACTCGACACCTTCAGGCCCTATGCAAGACTTCATACATGATACCTTAAACTTGTCTTCCTTGTCATCCTTTCCATCTGTCAGCGTGAAGTACCAGAACTCAAAACTCTGCAGGAAAGTCTTCCAGTTCTGGTGGACGTTTCTGCTTAAACTCAAATGTCGTGGTTTGTCGACCAGCTTCATCACAATCGCCATCTTTGTGTATCATCTCTGATGTGACTTGCAATAACTTGAAATTTCCACTCACAACGCACTTAAGTGGCATCTCCAGATCACACTGCCCAGCATAGGACTTGAAAATCTATCTTCAATGTTTTTTCTAGAATCTTCTCAAATTCCCAAAATGTTCTCTCCACAGTAAATCCTCACAACAACCCAGATACAGAATTTCAAACTTCTTGCTAATGCTGATACCATTGTAACAGAGGGCTTTAAGTTTCTTCATTGGTTTGTATCATGGCCTTACTCTTGATAAATGTGAGTTCCAGAAGAATGAGCTTGGGTATGTCTTTTTTTTAATTTTTTTTTTTTTTATTGATCAAAAGAACAGTTCTGCCCAGGGCAGATCTTCCACTGTCTTGTGGATTCACATATAGGCGAGTTACATAAAACACAACCAGGATAAGGATGATGAGTAGTTACACAAATGATACAAGTCTCATAACATTATTAGCTTGACACAAGCGGAATGGAGATAACAATCAACATCCTCTCTAGCGAAGGAGTGAAACCGAACCCGAGGAAAGTCCAGGGGATTGTCGAGATGCCCCAGCCAGAAAATGTAAAAGACCTACAATGTGTGATGGGCATGGTAAACTACCTTGGTGGCTTCCTGCCAAACCTGTCCTCCAAAACTCAACAACTGAGGCAGCTTCTGGTGAAGGATAATGATTGGCAATGGACTGCCAATCACGACATGGAGTGGTCAGGCATCAAGAAGATGATGATGCCAGCGCCTGTTTTGCAACACTACGACAGCCAAGCACCCATGAAGGTTTCATCTGATGCTTCGATAAGCGGTCTGGGCGTGGTTTTGTCACAACTAGTTCAAGGTCAGTGGCTACCTGTAGCCTATGCCTCAAGATTGTTGACCTTGGCTGAAAATTACACCCAGATAGAAAAGGAGCTTCTTGGAATAGTGTTCCCGTGTGAACGTTTCCACAATTGCAACTAGGGACCTTCGTTTCTGGCAGAGACAGAACACAAGCCGTTTATTGCCATTTGGCCGAAGCCTCTAAACCAAGCCACCCCGCGTCTTCAGAGACTGTTGCTTCAGCTACAGAAGTACGACTTCAAGTTGGAGTTTGTTCCAGGCAAGCTGCTTATCACAGCCGACCACCTGTCCCTTTCGCCACAGCCCCAGGCACGTCCACCAGAGTCAGACAGGCGACCCGCTCCAAGTAGTAGTCAGAGATGCTGGAAACCCCCAGGGAAGAAATGTTCCTGCTGGTGTTGATAGGTGAGATTTTGAATCAGCCTTTCTAGCTTAGTTCTTTTATAAGTATTATTCCAATAATTTACATTCATCTGGAAGAAGGACTTGACGTGGTGCAGAAAAGAACACTTTATTGACCAATTGGAATATGAGTTGAAAGTTAAGCATTGTTGGCTACCTGTTCTAAAAAACCCATTGATTCCCATCTAAAGTTGAACCTTCTTTCAGTATGGGGGAAATGTATTATGAGACTCTTTAATTTCCCTAAAAAGGGGAGATGTATCGATACCACGTTGTCCACTGACGTCATGTATAAAGAATTTAGAAACCTACATCTGGGCTTCGCCCTCCTATCATGAAGTAGTAAACCTGTGTCAGTGTTCCCTCTCTGGCGATCTAATCAATACACCAGGTATGCCCAGTCTCAGGCAAGCAGGAAACATGCAGTCTACACAGTGCGTTTTGCTGCGTTGCGATCTTGACTTGATCTCAGACTGGGCGTACTGGTACTTATGTTTCTAGAATCGCACAGTGTGGACTGGGCTTATGCCCCGATCGACCCGCGACCAACGATTGCCCCTCAGTTGCCACCCAATCTCCATCGACTTCCGGTTTGATATCCCCTCCGAATTCCCTTATTGCTGGTGAATACAAAGCGCTGTCAGAGTGTAAAATAGGGGAAAACTCTAGTAATCTACTTTAAAATGTATAATTTACACATGCATTAGTTAATAAAGTTATTCACATTATCCAGACATGATTTCAACGTGCCAACTTGAAGAAAATCATTGTTTCAATGATTTGTTGACATCGCGTTCGGAGGCTAAACTGAGGCTCTCACACAATCACTTGATCTAAAACTGCCACTGATTTTTTAGGAGAGATTTTTTGGAAAACATAAAACTGCCAGGGAGGTTTGATTTTTCGATAGATTGACATAAGAGTTACTAAACACATCCTCACATATCAAATAATATCCGAAATGAATGTTTGAATTCGCCATAGGTTTAACACTGTGTAGGTTCCTTGCCTAGATGGCCGCGGAGGCGTTTCGAAGCGCCACCTACTTCCAGGCTGACTCGACGAATACGCTCCGCTTGTAGTGGAACACCTCCTTTATTTGGATAACTACGGTACCGGTAGCTATTCTTCTACGCTTCCACCGAGCCCTACTATCATATGATCTGGTTGCTGCGAAAAATTTCTGCCTGGTCCTCTTGCCTATGAAACAGTGAAATGACTTTGTAGGCCCCCTAATAGAGCCTCCAGAGGTTATTAAACTCCCGATTATCGCCCCGGGTAAAGCAAAGTTCCGCTCCCGATTGACTGGCCACACTACGAAAACATGAACCACAGGTTTCTATTTCATAATTGGAGAAACTGAATATAATTTCGGAATCCCATGTAGAAATAGCTGAAATTTCCATTTCTGGCATCAGATTTCAATTTGAAGATTTCTGAAAACCGTTAAACTGCATTAATTCTGGGTTACCGGTAAAGGGTCTATCACCATACAACGTCGGTAATCAGCAAAAACCGGAACTTGCAAACAGACTGGATTACGGGATACCTCAATAGGGTCTATAAGCATTTTTTATGTAGGCTATCCAGTATTTACATTTAGTATTATAACAGTTACATTATAGTGATTAATGGCATTAAATTGACAAAATATGCATATTAGATATCAGTGATACAACTGATAAATACTATTCAAGCATGTATATAGACCCTTGACTCATCCGCGGGCGCATGGCAAAATGGCGGCCGCGCGTGAGTTTCCGGTTTCGGACCCGGCCGACGCCATTGTTTGTTTTGATCATAACACAGCTCTAGGAGCAGGATATCGCTGAATAAAAGACATGTCAACAGCTAGAATCGATTATATTTAAAGAAACTAGCTTGTTAGAAAAGAGAGACTTATTTCTTCTTTTCTAACAGGAAGCTTTTGACAGTGCAGCCTGTCCGCCGATTTTGTCAGCTGCTTGGCATAGCTGGTATAAAAATTATCCACAAAATGGGTTTTGCCTATTCTAAACACATGACACCTATTTTGGATAATTAGATATTACTTTAAGGATTATCTGTAATGTATATTGATAACTCTAATGGCCCAGAAACAATATAAACAGTAGAAATTACTACAAAGTACATGAGCGAAAATAGGTGATTTTTCCCCATGCCTTCAGAGTTGCCACTGTCGCTGAGTTTTATTTTTTTTAAATCATTTTATTTATCCTGGATAAGATAAGGCAAATACATGCCTGTTTACAATCAGGTCCAGCCATCGTACTTGTAATTAGAATCGTATGATGTCTATACTAGCCATGGTCACACAACCATAATACTGACTTATTAACTCTTACATCTCTAATCACTGAAATTGTGGATCATGGGCTGCTGCCTATGACATTATTCAAAATAGCAAAAACTTCCTCCAACACACAGATTAATTCGTTACCTACAGAAGATCCCTCAAATATAAAACCAAATATGGGATAGGCTGTACAGGGAAATAATCATTAATTGCACTTGTAAAATATTGCAATCTTTGACAATTTGTATGAAAGCCAGTATCAAAAATGCAATAATATCAGAATATCATATTCTAGTGCACTTTTGGACACTCTATCATCTGTGATATCAATGTTCTATTACCTCAGGAAATATCTATCACCACTCTGCAATATAAGTATCATGTAAATTGTCTTGAAGTACCTAAGAAGATAGGATGGTTATTTCTATAGGTCATCTTGATACATTTTTCATTAAATTACTGTGAAAACACACAAGTAAAATGTTTTGATATTTTTACCTAACAGATTCCGATTTTCAAACTATCATGGGAAATCTTAGCCTAGGCAGAGGTATATCATATGTATACCGACAAATAGACTAGAGTCTTAGCTTTTTAACAATGCTTGATTAAGGTCGGTGACCTACAGGTTTCAGTAGTACACATTTACTATATTCTGTGAAGGTTTGGAGAAAATGACATGGGATTTACTATGTGAAAATTAACTTTTAAATTTGTCTAGACATTATATCATAATGTTGTTGTCATAATATCGATCTCTAAAACAAAAGCCAGCACAGTCATCTACGACTACCCAATATGGTTAATATAATAGGGTGGTTGTTATATGTCAGCCTTCTTTATTGAGTTTGTATGATATCATAAATCCCTTAACAATTAACTTAAAAACTCAAAATAAAGATCAGTAGATCAGTAGAAAGTTTATATTAAGATTTTTGACTGGTTTCCCACAAGTTGAAGCCACTATGGCATGGCATGTACATAACAATGACATAATGTATATTTTCATCTACTAAACCCCTTTTAATTTTAGAAATATTCACAGAGAATATTTCTATTTGTTTCATGTACCTTAATGATTTTATGATTCAGAAAATCACATTTTTAGTATTCTGGACTATTTGTCATCTGTCAAAATGTTTCATTACCTAAGGAAATATCTGTCACAGCCTGGCAATATAGATACCATTTCATTCGTATTGAACTACCGAAGAAGATAGGATGGTAATTTATATAGGTCATCGCGATAGATTTTTCATGAAATTCCTGTAAATACAGGAAGGTAACATTTGTTAATGCCATAATGGGAAATTTTAGCCAAAGCATAGGTATCTACTATGCATATCAACAAATAGACCAGAGTCGTAGCTTTCCAACAATGCTTTACTTATAAAGATCCGCCTGTTATTCACAACGCAAGAACAATTTTCATTTTCCGACTTAGAAAAATATATTATAAAGTGGAGTAGAATGCTATGGTTTACATTTGTCAGTACCCAAGTGGGCGTTACACAAACACACTGACAACCACAGCTGTTTTTGTAAAAAAAAAAGAGAAAAAGACGCAATTCGCCATCAAAAATTCATATAATCGGAAATCCGATGCCAGAAATGGAAATTTCAGATGATTTTACACCAGAAAGCCAAATTACAGGCAGTTTCTACGGGTAGAAGTCGGGAAACCGGCGATATACGGCCATTGTTTACATTGTCGGACTACTCGCACTGCAACCGGAAACTCACGGAGCGCAGGAATTCTGGGATACCGTACAGGGGTCTATTGAGTATGACTGACCGACCTGCAGAGGAGGTGCACAGCGCAGCGCCCTCTGCAGGGCTGAGCGATAATAGAGAACCAAAACAAAACGCTCCGAACACTACGACCTACTGCTTCTTAACTGACACAGAATCACTTGTATAGACGTTGTTTTCAAAGTTATAGAGAAATTGATACAACCAACATGTCCCTAACACTTTTTTTTATGGTCCCATTGCCTGTTTTAGGAATGTCATTACCTATAAATTATGTAAATTGATATGGATTTCATTTGACAGTTGACTGAGACTTTCTTACTGAAACATGGTTAATTGGTTTAACTTTGAACTTCTACTGCATACAAACTACTGAAGTTCTATCAGAGACCTTTTGATGTATTGATAGAGTGATATTTAATATATATAAAAACACCAAAGAACTCAATAGCACCTCAGGCTTTATGTTGGTTTTGTGTCTTGGAATACAGCCTATTTAACCCAAAATAGTGTACATATGTATACTATAGTAGGTAGGTCTAGAGTAGTGGAGTGTATTATCGGCACCTTAAGACTATATGTTCTATAAAATGCCTGGAAACCGTTCTTTGCACATCATGATAGCGAAATATGGTTAACAAGACAATATTGTAGATATTTAAGGAGAATTCAGTGCAAAATTAACAGAATTGAAGGGAGCAGCCATTGCTTTATATTGCCATGTATAGGCGTGTATTATCGGCCCCCTTTCACTCTATTCACGGTATTTGTCGGGAAGTATGGGTTAGTCAGTATGGGTCAGTCAGTCTGGGTCAGTCAGTATGAGTCAGTCAGTATGGGTTAGTCAGTATGGGTCAGTCAGTCTGGGTCAGTCAGTATGAGTCAGTCAGTATGGGTTAGTCAGTATGAGTCAATCAGTATGGGTCAGTCAGTAGGCTATAGGTCAGTCAGTATGGGTCAGTCAGTGAGGGTTAGTCAGTATTGGTCAGTCAGTATCGGTTAGTCAGTAAGGGGGGGGGGGGGTGTGTCCACTACGCTATCGACGCGGCCCGACGCGCTACAACGCGAACTGACGCGAGCCGATAAAAAAAACATATCGTAGAGGGTCTACGACAATCGATCATGTATCGATATGGTAATTTTGTATCGGCTCGCGTCAGCGTTGGTGGGTGCCCGGTCTAAGGGTCAGTCAGTGTAGGTCAGTCAGTATCGGTCAGTCAGTATCGGTCAGTCAGTATCGGTCAGTCGGGACCAGTCGGTCGGGACCAGTCAGTCTCTATTGGTCATTCAGAATTGCTCAGTCTGTATTAGTCAGTCAGTATAGGTCTGTCATTATTGATCAGTCTGTATTTGTCTGTTGGTGTCAGTTAGTCAGGGTCAATCAGTCGGTATTTGTCAGCCATTATTGAACAAACTTTATCAAGAAAACGCCTCAAGTTATGTGGTCGTTTGTTAGAATGACAGGCCGTTTTATAGAATAACATAAACATTTTCAGCTGGTTTAAGCTATTCATGTCACCTGGTCAAGTTATATGTGTACACGTTTTATTATTCAATAGCTGCTAAATCTCTTCTAGCAAATCAAAGGGTTTATTTTATGAATGATTGCAGAAAATTAAATTTTCAACAATTTTTTTATGAATCTAAAGGTAACATCACTGTCAGTGCCTATTGTAGAAGAAAGAGGGAAAGTTAGTACATTTCTCCCACTACAGAAACACCCACAAACACAGTACATCATGTTCCGATCTTAATATGTTGTGAAAAATGAGTCTTCTCTTTATAAAAATACAGGTTATGTGGTCGTTTCATAGAATGACAGGCCGTTTCATAGAATGACAAACGACCTCGACTTCCTCACGTGATCTGGACCCATGCGATCCTAGAGGGACTGTTGATACCCACGACCCATGACGATCTCTGGTGGTTGTTCCTAGAAGCGAATCCCTTCCGAGCCTATATTTATATAAACTCTCTGCGAGGATTTACATTTCTTATATTATATATATATATATATATGTATATATATATATATATATATGTATATATATATATATATATGTATATATATATATATATGTATATATATATATATATGTATATATATATATATATATATATATATATATATATATATATATATATACAGACGTTGCTGGTCTATTTGGTCAAAATCTAGAATGACTATAGGTAGGGAGGGGGAACTATTATTTGGCCAATAGTCAGAATGAATCTAGAAGTTTCTGATTCATTTAGTCAACATTTAGGATGGTGTGGAGATAAAACTAGTTTTGGGTCAATACAACAATAGCCAGAATGATTATAGAAGTTGCTGGTCTAATTTTTGGGTGTCTGGGGGACACTCATGGTTTGAGAAAAGTTAGAAACTAGTCTCTACACAAATATATACAGGAAAAAACATATTTCTCACAGTGATGAATTTATGTTTTCCTTGTGAGAAAGGTAGATGAGATGGGTATGTGGAAGGACAAATTTATATGGATACAGTGACAGAAACCAAGTATGAATTAATGTTTACATGAGCGATAATAGGGGTATCTCTCAGTTACCAGGTGATTTCAATCATAAAACATAAGAGATTGACATCAAGTAAACTCTGGCTACATTGTATAAACATATACAGATGTGATCTGAGTCTTGCCTATCACTGTCAGTAACTTAGAACGTTTTTTGTGTGGGTTAGTGTAGGAGCTCTTTCCTCCTCGCTGGCATGTTTGAAAGTGGCGCCGTGAGGCAGCCGCGATCGCATATATGGGTCAGGTCGGTATAGGGGGCGCTGCGCTGTGTACCTCCTCTGACCGACCTGTATAGTTTCGCCGGAAGAGGACAGTATTTTGTAGACCACAGATTTTCGCATGACACCGGGAAACCAGCGTATCTGTAGTGTGACCAACTTCCACCAGACGGCGTGCCCATACTTCAAGTTGTTGCAACGTGGTCGGTAACTGTCTATGTGGTGAATGGTTATTCAACAAACCACCAGGTGGCAAACTAGATCGTATTACTGAATTCCTGCAATGGCAAATCAATAATATATCAAACGTTAGCTGTAAATCCCTTTCTGAGATAAAGGCTGATTATGTTTCAGAGTCATCAAAAATGCTAACGTAACGTATTTCGCAAAAGTCCCCCCAACTGCCCCGCTGACCTAGTTCCGACTTTCAGGAGAACGGATCCATTTTTGTTATTTCTAGGTCACGAACGCTGAACCTACTCTAAAGTTAGAATACACTGTTTATTTGCTACATCAGTCAGTAGTAAAGTAAGACATGGAGGTGAATATAGTCTAAATGCATATACATAGCTATCTCATGTGTTTTTAATTTGGGAGTTAAAGTGAGTTGGTCGCACAGTCGCTCATGTATCCTCCCACCCCTCTGGCATGCTTGATAGACTCGCGCGCCAAAATAGAACAGAATGTTGCAGCAGCTGAACCCGCTGTCCTTGCGATGTGCCAAGTTCGAAAGGAGATAAAATGCCTACCTACTAAAGAGGGAACCCCAGACCGCACAAAAGGTCCCATAAGAGTGGGAACTACGAAGGTATATGTTACTGTCACTTAAAATATTATTCTGAGACAATGACGAAGTTCCAAGTTAGCCCTGCAGACGACAACTGCGTGGAGAGACAAACTTCACAAACTTCAAATGCATCCGGAGAAATGGAACTCCAAACTGTTGATCTCCATGACCCAGGTAGGTACAAAGATAACACAGGTAAATATTTATGTGATTAGTAGATTGTATGGGTAACCATTTTAACATGTTTGGCACTGTGAAACAGTATTTTATAAGAATGTTTATCTAAATTGAAAATGAGTAGATCTAGAAATGATTATTTATTTTAGTACTGCGCCTCTACTGAGTTTTCAGAGTAGATCTAGATTATCTCTAAATCTTGATCTTCCGGAAAACGAATGAGCTTGACCGTGAAGAACACGAAATGACCATATAACTACGGTCCTATATATCCAAGTCCGGGATATAACTATTATAAGAAAATGTAATTACTCATGATTTGGTGACATAATATTTTGTTATTTATAGGCCTAGGTCTAGATCTAGTCCTCCTAATAGATCTAGATCTAGTCCTATACTATCGAATAGATAATAAATTATTCAGAGATGACGTATTTTCCAAGGAAATCCTTGTTTTCACTTTCAGTTTATAAATTGTTTTCTTTTGTAAACAACGTGAATATATTGAGCCCATTCACGCGAAGTGGTTCAATCATCACCACACACCCCAGACCCCCAGCCCTATTCCATGGCCAATATTATTAGGCAATAATCAACGATGTGTTTCCCATGTTTTCCCAGTCCCTCAGACTGAGTCTGAGGCAGTGAATTCCATATGAAAAATATTTCCTATTTTTCTCTTGACCCAAACTGACATAATTAACTATGAATCGTATGATTATTTCAAATATGGGATAATTGGATCTTGATCTGTTAATAATACTTCAATAGATTATTAATCACCCTTAATGAAAATACGAGATAGTTATGCCTGTAAGACTAATAATTATTTCTAGATCTAGATCTATTCATTGAAAGAGCTGAATTTGATGAAATCGAGAATTGAATAAACACTTCAAAGCATAAACAAAAACCCAATCCACACATATGTAGATGTTAATATTAGGCCTACTGAGTAATGTTTAACACGTTGCATCTACTGTGAGTGAGGTGAATTAAGGGCTAGTTTCACCAGAAAAACACTGATAGGCTCACACACTGGCCTAACAAATGTAACCAGCCCTGCCACAACATGGGAGATTAGGGTAAATATTTTACCTCACGACTCCCATGCCTTGATCATTAGTGGGTATGCAGTCAACAGCTGTGAGTGTCTACCATTCAGCTGTGGGTGTAGACTGTAGTGGAGCTGCGCTAACCGATCGATGGTCGGTCAGTTGCTTGTCCCATGTATCGCTGACGTTGACCTGTTGATTTACAAGCTATTTCACTGGGCCGATACGCCACTAATAGTCACTAATGTACCTATCAAGTGTATCGCAATGCGCATGTGAGAAATGGGTCTGCTACTTTGTGTGCCATCCGTTGCACCCTGACAAGGAGCTATTTTACTATAGCCTCTAGTGAAATAGCTCTTATAGTATAGGGCAGATAGCTATTGTGCTATGGAAGCGGCCATGTTGCCCCCCACCCCACCCCAGTCCCACACACACACTCACACATACGCAGAAACACCAGGGGGCGGTTACAGCTATCAATAGATTGATCTTTGTTTTTTTGTTCTGCTTGCTATAAAGTGGTTTTAGCCTCATCTCACGATTATCAATTGATTATATAATTGATAACAGCACCCCCCTCGACTACAGCAGTGCCTTGTTACTATTGTGAAAGATGATGTAACTAGTGATCAGACCTATAGGTTCTGTTAGTGTCGGCCATTAACTTTGTCTTCATGTTTGTAAATCTATAGAAACTCATATAATGACAAATATCTGTCGCAAAGCGAGCTTAGAAATATCGATTCAGTCAGAAATATATATTTGATTCAGGATATTTAGATCCCACACGTTTTGATTTGCCGATAAATATGTAATTGTTTCAGTTTTGACGATAAATGCAATACCAACAAATCATTGAAACGACCGATTTTCTCTTCTCTTAGTTGGAACATTTAAATCATGTCTGAATAGTGTAAATAACCCTATTTCAACTATTAGGTGTACGGATGCATGTATAGAGAGTCGATGCGTACAGTTTCCAACCATTTTACACTCTTGCAGGGAGTAGTTGTCACCTGCAAGATGGCAGAAATTAAAAACTAGGAGCAACTATTATTTCCATTTATAATGGAAGAGCGCAGTATACCTAAATCATTGCATCAAATAAAAGTAAGAGAATATCATAAGAAAGAATTGATCAATAAGCCATTTGTATTTGAAAATATCAGGAATGTTTAAATGAACCTAGAGAATGGATTTAATAGTTGTTTTCAAGTATTATCAACAGGAATATTTATTACGGTATAGAAATCTACATGTGTGAACAGATGGCAACCGATTACTTGATTAACATCAGTGTATCCTATTGCATTGAAAATGTTTCTTATAGATGTGATAGATTCCATAATGTGGTCTGAGGAGAAAGATAAAGAGTGTCTGTGCGAGGGGTTGCTAATATGGAGTTACTGTCTCTGGAATAGTCACTGTTTGAATGCTTTGTAGTCAAGTCTGTCCCATCAGATATGATGCCATAGAGAAAAGGTCTTTCATTTAGATAAAAATGTTCGTGTTTTAAAAAAAATTCTCATTCTTAAACACAAGATATACAAGGTCACCCTGCAGATTATGCATTTATAATAATAGGAATATTGACTAGCATTATACAGTGTATACTCTGGGGCACATAGCTATGTGTTATGGAAGCAGCCATTTTGCCCCATCCGCCCCCCCCCCCCCCCCGACACTGAACGAAACAGCAGGTCGCAGGTCCAGTTATCAATGGATTTTATCAAAAATATTTTTTGTGGCTTGTCAAAGTGGGATGTTAGCCTCGTCTAAAGTGTTTATCTATAGATTATAACAGCAGATCATAGTGGCTGTCCCCTGACTGCAGTGGCGCTATCATACAATTTCCTGGTGGATGATGGCATCACTAACAATCACTCTGTGCCCTATAAGCACACATCTGAGTATCTCCAGGAAGGGCCAGTGCCCTGACATGAAGGAATTTGGGCGAACGTCCGTATTATATTTCGAGTAATTGATTGCGTTGAACACGAGTGTGTATCCGGTAACTAAAGATACATGTAATCGTCATTCTTTAAAGTTCTGAGGCTATAATTACCGGGTTCAGAACCTTAAGGTTCAACATTTCTTAAGGTTCTGAACCAGGCTATTATAGCCTCAGAACTTTACAGAATGATTACATGTATACACTGCTCAACGCAATCATTTACTAGAAATATAATACAGAGGTTCGCCCAAATTCTTTTATACCAGGGTGTTGAGAAATCAACTAGAACGCTTGAGGTATACAATGTAGTTGCAATGTATAGAACAGATCGTTTTATCCACATATAAATCATCCACTTATATACAAATGGGAGGTGGCGGGACAAAGAGTAAACCTGGCCCTACTGTGCGGTCATTGGTTCACAAACTGACAAATCAGAATACATTACTAACTGACCAATGAATAACTGTGGCCAGGTTCCAGTTCAGTGAACATGCCGACCACCATGCCACCATGTGGGCGCATTTAGAACTAATATGGATTCGATATATTTGATATTCGTAATATTGCCCATGCAATATAAGAGTAGACAGAAGATTTCCCTCCAACGCTAGTAAGCGTGCCAATTACGCAGTGTTCTGCCATTTTCGCCATTCCTTTTTTGTGTAGTGGTGCTTCCATATGCCACTGCCATCTGGCGAATTATCCTGTCGGGAAGCCTGTATACTAAATGTTATGAAATGCATTCATCTTAAAGATTTTGAGAAGGGCATTAGAATTTATTCTTGTCCCAAAGCAACCTTTTTAAAATTTTGTTTTATATAATTGTGTAGACTGTGTATCAGTGACATATATGATAAGGAAGCTTAACCATTACTTGAATACGCTGTTCTCAACATCTTTGGAGGAAAAAATATATCGTTGGTATTTTTCTGTTGCCTGTACCACAAAGGCAAGAACGTTCTCGAATCTGGTCCGCCATTTCACGTTTACTCGAGTCGCAAAAGAAACCTAGGAGCAAATAAATTGTTCATCATTGATGAACTAGCATGCAATTATAAATGTACAACAAAAGGTTTGGGTGACATTCAGTCTATGTATAGCTTTCTGTAACCCAGCTGCGCCCAGTCAACTTGCCATTTCTGCAACTGCCTGAGCCGAGGGTCAAAATGTATCAAGTGCCAGTGGGTCACTGCGGTATTTCGGTCTTGAGTGATTGGTCATGGTCAGATGGGCACCCCTCTAAACCCCTGAGATACTGGCACCCTGCTCCTTTCCCACTCTCACTGTGAATACCACGCAGTTAGTGAAGGGATAGTTTTCTGGAAGCGCACTGAAAGGCTATATGTGACCACTCTAACCTAAGCAATGTATTTTGATCATAATGCAAGGAGGCACAAATAAAGAAACTCAAACATACTAGCGATATTTCCCCCATTTACCAATTACCACACCACCTTCAATTCTAAATGTTTTGTATAACATTATGGTCAGGAGACCGGTCTCCTGAGTAAATCAATTATATATATTGTGCTATTGGGAAAGAGTTCTCGCTATTCATTAATATGCCCAAATATCAGTCATTTACACTGCAGACATACACTCAGTCAGGCCATGCCAATGTTCCTTCAGTGGTAGCCTGATGTTATCGGCCATAAATAGCACATAGATTCTGGTTTATTTTTTCGGTACACTGTGTTTGTCCGACCTGCGGGACTCGGCCACATGTGCGGCTCCGTGGCTTAGATGGCAAAGCGCCTGTCTAGTAAACAGGAGATCCTGGGTTCGATTCCCAGCGGGGCCTTGTTTTGTTACTATTTTACATTAAAGACCCAGAACTCATTTCAGCTATCTCAAATGAACCTGTAGTTCCAAATGTACTAATTACTTCAGATTTTACCGTTATGTACCAAGTGAGTAATATTGGCCAAGTTGCACAACTTGGACTTCCAATTTAAAACATATTACCCATCATAATCGTTGAACACGTTTTATGGGGCCATCGACGCCCCATCTATTCACTATTGTATTTATGACCCCAACTACGCCGCATGTAAATTCATGGGTATGCGACACTGGTGCGACTGAATCGTCGCAATGCTTGAGGTGCACCTTTGGGAAAATGGTCGGAAATTGAGGAGAAGTCACAGTCTACTTGTTTTTCTATTACAATTATTTTGATAATAAATTTTATTTCCGTAATCTGTAAGTACCGTTCTACTTAATAGAAGCATGGAAAATAAACTCACGGTTTATAGTACTATACGGAAACTGGCTTACTCTCTTCGTACGTCAAAAATACGCGGTGAAATTATTGATCACATACATCCCGATGCCGGAGGCAGAGGGATGTATTTGATCAATGGTTTTACAAAGTATTTTGATGTACGAAGATAGTCAGCCCGTTTTCGTATTATTATATACCTAAAAATGGAAATATTTTATCTAGTCACGTGATCACATACCCCGTACGGCACAGTGTGGCGTACGGGTATAAATACTCCATGGGTAGGAGCGGGCAGTATACGCACTTGATACAGCCATAGGTATATAATAATTATAGTTACTGCATAAAACTATCCCTTCACTATTTGCGTGCCATTCCCTGTGATCAGAGGAGGTGTGAAGCGCAGCGCCCCCTATACCGGGCCGACTCATATATGCGGTCGCGGCAGGCTTTGAGGGCCACTTTCAAACATGACAGCAGAGGGGAAGGAGCTCTGGACAATGCACTGTGTGTGGCTATATCAAGCCCTAGCCTATGAGAAATAAGACTGTATTCCACAGTACAGAAAAGGCATAAAACGTGGAGCTCTATTGAGCTCTATTGTGGTTTGGAATACATTAGATGCCACTCTATCAATATCTAAAAAGATCTTTGATAGAGCTCTAACAGTTAGTATGTAGTAGCTGTTCTTAATTAGCCCATTTTTACACTATTTTGGTATAGGAGTCTACATCACCTGTCAAGTGAGTGCAGGTCGATTTGCATAATTTTAAAATATGTCACATCTAAAATAAGCAATGGAGCAACAAAACAAATTATTTTGGACCTTTTGGTATTGCATCTATCCCTGGATATGCTCTAAAACATCTGTAGATGGGATTCTGTGTGAGTTGTATAGCAGCCTGTCAGAGCATTCGCGGTGCTTTGTTTTGGATCTCTATTACCGCTCAAAAAGATAGGGGGCGCTGCGCTTCACACCTCCTCTGCCCTGTGATATTGGTAATGGAGAAGGATGCCAGTGTCTCAGGGTCTTACAAGCGTGCCCAGCTGACCATGACCAATCACTCAAGACCAAAATACATGTACCTCAAAACTCACTGGTCCTTGATGTGTTTGGATCCTATATAGACAGTTGCAGAAATGGAAAGTTGACTGGGTGCAAGTGGGTTACAGAAAACTACCCATAGACTAAACCTTTTAATTGTTATTCATTTATAATTGCATGCTCATTCATGAATGATGAACACACTATTTGCTCCTTGTTGCCTTTTTAAGCGTTAGATACCCACGCTCAGACACGCTGCCTAAAGGTGAGAGAGGTTGGAGAGCAAACATCCACTCTAACCTTGTTGCAAAAACCTAACCCTTCACTATCTGTGTGCCAAGTCTGTGACATTGGTAGGGCACAGAAGGCCAGTGTCTTAGTCTTAGAGGCGTGCCCAGTGGAGCATGACTTCACCATAGACTGAAATACCTCATTGACCCACTGGTGATTAATATGTATGGACCCTACAAAGACAGCTATAGAAATGACAGGTGGCTGGGTGCCAAGTGGGATACAGGAAATGAGCCAAAGACTAAATACAACCCAAACGTTTCAAACGTTGATATTTTTTTTTATAATACCACGCTCATTCATCAATGTTGAACATATCATTTGTTTATAGTATCAACTTACAATGATGCCGTCCCTTCAATGGAGCGGGGGCTTTAGCACTGATTTAGCCTCAGACACCTCTTGCAGGTCAGAGATTGGGCAGCCCGAATTCAAGTAAGAAGAGACAACGCTGTATTATCACAGTGCGCCCATGTATAACTTGATAAGTCCGCCCAGGGCAGTTTTTATCAGTTTTGGGCCATCCATAAAGCATGTACGCACTAGGGGGTGGGGGGGGGGAGGGGGTGGCGGTAAACAACTTGGAAATTTTGCATATGCTCCTTCTTTGTTCTTATTGCGTACTGGAAGGCGGGGGGGGGGGGGGGGGGGGGGGGGTCCAAAATTTTGGAAAGCTGGCCCCGGGCTGGGGGTAAACAATTTGGAAATTTTGCATATGGCCCTTCTTTGTTCTTATTGCGTACTGGAAGGCGGGTGGGGGGGGGGGGGGGGGGGAGGGGGTCCAAAATTTTGGAAATTCTGCGTACATACTTTATGGATGGCTCCTATGATATCATATTATAAAGTTTGTTTTAATGGCGCTTGAACAAATGAAGTTATCAGAGAACAATTTTGAAAGATACTCGCGTCTTCAACTTTTGAGCCACACAAAATGTAGATTCTGCTATAGATTCCACATCAACAATAGAAAATCAGGTTAATTACGTAGCACCATGCACCATCCTTGGTGTATTGGCAAATGTAGCAGACCCTATAATATTTTAATTCGTAGTTTTAATTCATACCTGAAGATAGATAATGCATTCAACAAACAATGGTTTTGTGAACAGGCATCTTTGTACACCACTCGAGATAAACTTCTTAATAAAGGGATGTCAGTTTTCCTTGTTTCCGCGGAAATCCGTGTTTTCATTTCTGAAATGTGAAATCCCTTTTCTTGTGAAAAATGAACATATAACAACACAGAGTAGAGAGATATAACTACTGTATTACCCATATCAGTAAAAAGCCTTGATCCCCAACTCTACCTACCCACAGAATCTTCAAAGAAGCATACATGTTTAGTAATAATAACATTACTTATATCCATTTCCAGTGTTTTTGGTGTATACATGTAAGGTTTAAACTCTGAATTTTCATGGGAAATATTTCCTTGTTTTTTTCTGACCCCAACTGACATCCCTGTTAATACACTCGCTAATGCTCGTGTATTACTACGCATCACTGTCTGGTCACAAAAGTTATTGTCTACTTAAACATTGTTATTCTGTGCTGGAATATGTTAATGACGTGCGTACAGCATTGTTTTACCGATGTTCCTGCTAAGCATATTCTTCGTATTCTTGTCTTTGATTTTTTTTATTTCTGTAGTAAAATTGAAAACTATGCATCGTATCACCGATCTTGTCCAATGCGCAATTTCAACAGAAGGCAACTTTTCTTTTCACTTATGAAAAAATGTTCAAAGGTAAAGAAAAACGTAAATTCATAAATTCTCTAATGCTGACGATTACCCACCAAAGCTTAATCAATAACAACTATACATAGATCTATGCCTTCCCACCCCTAGCCCACCCCCTCTTTATAATTGCCTTTATTTGCAAGTTTTCTTTTTCTTACAGTAATTGTTTTCTTGTTGTCCATGGTTTTTGTGATCAGAACACCTGTTCTTTTTATTTTCCACTTTGTCACCGCGCCAGTCGATCTATATCCGTCCATTGACGCCAACCCCCGCTACACAGGGGCTCTGCGCCCCGCCCCCGACAACCCCGCCCATCCTCGCCATCTATTTGGGGGTGGAGGAGGAGGAGGAGGAGGAGGGTAGGTGGTGGTGGTGGAGGATTCTGTTTTGGTCTGCTACTACCTCCCCCACCGTCCCCATAGCCCAGCACACTCCCCAGCACACAGCGAACCATCTGCCGCTAACCCGGCCCGACCTGTTGGGACACAGCGCGCCATTACCTCCAGTGCATGTATTTTATTCCTTATAGGGGCGTCCTCAGCCCTCCAGCGGTATGGGTATGGCTCGCGCGGCATACTGTCGTCCCCCGCCAGCCACCGCTGCCGCCACCACCACCACCGACACCACATACACAACGGCCAGTGCGGCCGCCGCCTCTTAAAGCTGGCCCCGTGCCAACTTGGGCCTGCGCGGCGGCGGCGGCGGCGGTGGCGGCGGCGGCGGCGGCGGCGGCGGCGGCGGCTCCGTCGAGAGGTGGAAGCCTGGGGCCGGCCATAGTTTGTCTCCCGTTCTAGGGAGAGGCCGCCAGGTAGGAGAGGGCCTCCACCAATCTCTCCACTCATCCACACCGCCAGGTTCCGACACGCTGAGCTGCTCGGGCCAGCGGGGTTTAGTACGCTTATCACCAGTGAGGTGCCGGTTACCTGGGTAGCGGGTGTTAGCAGCACGGAGCAGCTCTAGGCTGTGGGAGTGATAACACAGGCCACACCTCAGTGAATCGCCGCTGTGTCTCTGCCGCCTGCCGCCGCCGCCGCCCGTCGTCCCGCCGCCGTCGTCACCGCCACACACCTTGCACCATCATGACCAAGCACTACAAACTCGCCGCAGGTAAGGGGGCCACTGTTACCCGGAATAGTGTGTCGCAACGCAGCCTAGTGAAGGAATCGGAGGAGGTGGTGGAGGAGAAAGGCAGGGCACCTGTGCTAAAAGTTTGAACCAGCAGTGCACTTACCTTACACTAAACGAGGCTGTTTTGCACCAGCCAACTCCCAACTCAGCATAACTCACAGAGGAGAGATTCCATAGTGGTTGTTAAGCAGTAGTTAGTATTTTAACCATGTAAATGGGGAATGGTTCATCAGTGCATGTAGCTTGAGCCTTTGTTGGTCGCGGCAGTGTCTGTGCGGTTTTTTACGAGTAGGTTAATCTGCGTGCCTGTAATCCCTCTGAGAAAAATGAGGGGGCCGAGTATATGTATGCACCAGTACCTTCACGCGTAACCGCCTCACAGGTAGCTGAGCGGGGCTTTACTCCGTGAGCTCTACAGCAAACATTTGATACAGAGGAATATATAACATCACAGTTGTAGTACACTACACCAAATGAATCCTCGGGGAATGTTTGTAGTTGCCGCGTTTGTTTTTAATCAAAGCAACAGCTTTTGCATTGTACTCCATGTGAATGTGTCTGACAGGTAGAAGTCTGGATAAATGTACGAACTCCTGAAATAACACAGCTTCATATAATAAGCTTAAACATTCATGACAAATGTATAGGCTGTTTGAATCTAGGTTGGTTCTACTGCTTGAGGTGTAGCATAGTGACTAGCTATTTACATAATATGGGAAGGAATGCATATGAGTCTCCATTTGAGATTTAAACTTTTAAACTCATGAGTTAAGCCCAGGATATACTTACCCACTACCAACATATCTCCACCATCAGAACCACTTTGCATTTCCTTGCACTAGTAGCTAGCTGAAGGTGACTGAACTGACTAAACTCAATCCAACACTAATAGGATTGAGTCAGACTAATTCAGTCGCACAGTGTATTGGACCTAGTTTGGTAAATCAAAGCTATTGGAGCTGAACGGTTGATGAGTTGGGTCGGTACCTGCTTTGTGGGATTTGGTCGCAAGCTTCAGTACGAAGGTTACTGGAGAACTCGACCCGTTTTGGAGAACTCGACCCGTAGTTGTCAGGAGAACTCGACCCGTTTTGGAGAACTCGACCCAGCAAATTAGACCCGTTTTAGATACTAATGGATAAGGTAGTTTCATTTAAAAGGAAAGGTCTGACTACTTGATTCTAAATGAATTAACACAGGGATTTAGAAAATAAGTCCAGATAGAGTTAGGCTCAGGGTTAGGGATAGGGTTAAGGGTAGAGTTTTCTGGTTGTTTTCTTCCCTCTAGAAGACCAATTTGAAGCCAAGTGAATATACTTCCTACTATCAAACTAAAGTATGTATCCACAGTTGTTCTTGAGTTCGGATGATTTAACACGGTTCGAGTTCGTTACGGGTCAAGTTCTTCTAACGGGTCGAGTTCGTTACGGGTCGAGTTTTTCCAACGGGCCGAGTTTTTTACGGGTCGAGTTTTCCAGTATTCAGCACTAACCACTAGAAATCGAGGCTGCATTGCCACAGAGGAGTCTTTAGTAGAGAGACTCGCTTAAAGAACACACAGAAAGCGGCTAATCTTCTCCACCTCACCACAGGCTGAGCTTAGTATCATTGGGAATGTCAGAATACATGGCCTTGCAATATTGCCACTACACGGAAGATGCCTCCCTGCGGTAGGGTAATAGAGTAAAAATCTCTTCATGCTATTAGAGGTTGGCTATATGTTATTCTCATGCCTCGGCTAGGTACTGATCCTTTGGGGATTCCTGAACCGTAGCATTGAATGGGGGTAAGGAAGGGGGGATATGGGGGCGCTGCCAAGGACAGTGTCCATATCAAATGAACCAAAGACTTAATAGATACTTATATAGAACGTCCTAACCATGCTGTACAAGTCACAGAACGAGATGACAGTTTACGGTTTGTACGGAACGAGGCGTTTTGTCATCAAGTTCTGTGACTTGTATAAGCATGGTTGGACGTTATATATTTACTATATATACCCGAAATTTAAAAACAATTCATTAATTTCGTTTGTCTTAACAACCAATATCTGATAAATGTGTATGGCAAGTTGGTCCGTATTTTAGTGTACGGACCACTAGTTATACCACTAGTTAAATGTCAAAACGGTACGTATTTACAATAAATACGGCATGGGTATATAATAAAATGTATATCTGATATAAGAATAGTTGTCGTGCTCAGCAAATAAGGTTATACAGAGTATAATACTTTTCGGGTCAGAAATTTCAACAGCTATGAGTTTGATTGTGAAATTTCATTCAATGTGAATATTATGATTCAGTAGAAGTGTAAGAGACGATCAACCGCTCTGCAAAAACAAAAAAAGGGTTGTGCATATTACTAATGTTCAGCATGTTATATTAATTGGTCAAGAGTCAAACATGTTTTAGGATTATTGCACAAATACGTGTTTGCCTACCTGGCTGCAAAACATGCAACTTTAGTACTAAAGAAGTTAAGATATTTGCATGTATCGCCACACTATTTATTCATGCGAACATTCGGTAAATCAAGGTAGTTACACCACAAGTAGTAATCTACACGCCAAACACTAAGGTTATGGCGCCCTCCACTAAGTACCTATGGTAAATACAATGTTAAGACCAGCCGGACGTAACTATGTTAAGCCTATAAGGCAGCGGAATCTAGCGACCCGCCTACTCTTCCCGATCACACCTTTGCCCTGTGGATCCGTCGGGTCGGTCAGAATCGGTGTACTTGGTGTCGCTTTACGCACTTCACAGACCCGATTATGATCGGGTCGGGCATTACTAGCATGGGGGTAATGACCGACTCTGCCAAACCGTAAGGTTATTGCTGTACACACATTACCAACTATTCCCGATTCTGAGCAGGCCATTTAAATAGCGATATGTATCCTCCCATTCTTTATTATCCATCGTATACAAAGCCCCCATTGAAAATGTATGGGGACTCAGTAAACCACGATCCATTATATAAAAACTGTCAGATACCATAACTGTGGTATACGGATTCTAACCTGTGGTATACGGCCTCAAAACTATGGTATACGGGAAAAATAGTCCCTTTTGCTATAGGGCAAAGAAATAGTCCCTATTGTTATACCCTTTAAAATGGCTATTACTGGGTTTAATTTATTCGAAAAGATGTATAATAATGCAACAAACGATGATTTTGTGGACAGGCAGCTCTGTAAACCACTCGCGGTTGACCTCGTAATACACTCGCTAGCGCTCGTGTATTACTACGCGTCAACCTCTCGTGGTTTACGGCCGCCTGTCCACAAAACCATCGATTATTGTCTATGTAATGTCATCCATTACAGTATCATATACCGATTTGTAGGGGACAGGGGGGGGTTATAGGTCTGTAAAACAATTTTCCGATGTCTTAAATAGAACAATAGTTATGTAAGCTTGCATTATAGTCTATAGACCTACCAGCCGGGCCTGGCACCCGCTCTCTTTGATCTCAATCGGGTCATCAAGAGGTTATTAAGGAAGGAGGTGTGATTGGGAATAATTGCCATATCAATATATATGAGGGTATAAGACAGCGACATTATTGTTCCCAATTATTATCGCCGATTGGATAGGTAACAATCGGTGGTGGATGTCGCTATCATGTTCGCTAAATTTAAAGGCATATCCTACAATTCAAAGATTTTTTAAAAATATGAACAGTTATCAGTCAATACTGGTTCATTGGGAATCATTCAAATATCAATTGAGTAGATCTAACATTTTGTCCAGTTTATTCAATCCAAATAGCTCAAATAGGTCAATTAGCATTTGCTTGATTTACATAGGAAATGTACTGGGTTTTCTTAAATTCTTTCAAGAACAAGGATGATGACCTATGAATATTGATTCTGAAATGTGTAGTACTATGCATCTGTTTGAGGAAAATGACATGGTTTTTACTATGTGAAATGCAACTTTTTAGAATTTCTATATATTCTATTATATGACCATCATAATATTGATCTCTAACTCAAAAACGAGCATGGTGACCCCTTATTTTTAAGTGAGATATGTGCTCTACAACACTTAAAGATAATCGTATTTAAGTCTCAGGAAAATTATATGGATTTTAATTTTCAAGCTAAAATGCCTTTAACCCACTCAAAGATTCCTGAAATATAGTTCAATTGAATAGCGCCACCTTCACAGTTCATGCACGTTTATAAACAATGATTGATGTTCGCAAGGCATTACCTAATACCCTGGTTCTGCCAAAGGATCGGCTTTTGTGATCCGTTAAGATCTACTTACCTTGTCTGTAAGAGATTCGCCCCCACTAAGCAGTTCATTCACACCGAGGGAAGCCTGGCTGTGTCATTAGTGTTATAATGACTCGAGGAGGAGTCCATTTTCCATGAGAAATAACGTGTTTGTCTTTCAAATCATCTCCGATCGAACTCTGCATGCGGGGTACAACAGCCTTATTTTAGTTCAATTTCACTTCGACCAATACTTGACCATCACTAAGCGATTTCTTTGGATCCATTTGATGAAGTGAAGCAATAGATCCTTAACATCCTATTAATTAGGGTAATAGTTCATTAATAGGATGATCATTTGCTGCGAGCGCGGAATAATTGAGAGAAGAACACCGCCAAGCAGAGTATAAAACCAATCAATGAAATCAATAGTCCACACTCACCCCCTTCCTAGATACCTGGCTTTAACCTAGAATGAAGTGAGGCAAGATTATATAGATTCTTGAGTCTCATAGGCCAAATGATCCAAACCAGACAACGTCGCAGGGGTTTCTCGCCTTAGAAAGGCCACAAAGCTGCAGCAGCTGCTAAAACTAAAACGTGGGGTCAATGTAGTTGAGGAGTTGTCCTTTGTGGCTATTTTCTAAGCCCGCGTTGTGACTGTGGTTTGCATTCTTTTTCATAGCTAACCACAGTTTGTCTTTTAAGTATAGCACAATTAAAGGTTAACTTACCATTTATGGAGATGCAAAATGTGTTTCAATCGACAGTCCAGCCTTTTTTTGTATTGTTTGTTAGTGCTTCGCCGTCCCCTTCCCTCCTTTCGACTTCCCTGGCACCCCAACTCTGCGCATGGAGCTCATTTTCACCCCCTATCCAACACCCAGCTAAAAACCTTATCTAGCATCCTGCTTTCCCCCAACTTCAGCTGAATCATTTAAAAAAACATCAATATTCTGTAAGGAAACAATTGAAAACACGTGGGCCGGATTTAGCGACACCTAGAAGAGGTGCACTTTTGAATTTTTATCTTATTTTTTCTTGGATTTTATTGTAAATAATCATGGAGTCTTGCTTCTTACTGGACGCCTGATAGGGGCTCTGAATTTGACAGTTCCTGTTGCAAAATGAGAACTAAATCCGACTGCTCTTGACCGTTTTTGCGGTGCATGTTGTGAGTCAACAATCATTAATGCTTCTTCGATCATTAAGCGTTGCGCGGTTAATGGGACTGGCTTGTTGGTCACCACAGCCACTGCCACCTCAGCCGCCAAGTGATCATCTGCACGCGCCTCAGAAATGCAGTCATTTTGATCATTTCATACAAGGCCCGATACCCCGACTTTGCGCCGCTCTTTCCAGACGAAGAAGTCTAAATAAATGTAAGCATGATGTAAGGATTTGTATAGAACTGGATCGAGAATCGTATAAATAAATAATACTCCACAAGTTTGGACGTGCCGTAATCGTCTTCATCGTCATCGAGGCAAAGCAGAGTGACAATTAAGGCACATTCAAATGAGTGAAGTATTATTTATTTTACAATTTGAGTATGGTTCTGCACAGACAATGGAATAATATCACAAATTAGAATAATTTGAATTACTTCGCAAATCCAGTTAAGAACATTTATATCTCATGTTGATGTCTTGTCTGCTTTCTGAAATCCGAGCCACTGATTGGTCAGTCCATTATGATGTGATCTCACATCACTCTGCCATGACCGTGGCGTAGTATTGGCACTTTACTGGGGGATTGTTGAGTACAATTGAATATGTATGGGGACTCAGTAAACCACTACATATGACTTAAAATCTGTCAGATATCATAACCGCCCTTACAGGTTCAAATCTATTTTATACGACCTGAAACCTGTTGTATACGGGAAAATAGTCCCTTTGTGCTATGGAATAAAAGAAATAGTCCCTATTGATATACCCTTTAATATGACAATTCATGGGTAGTTTAATTTATTTGAGACGATTGGATAATGAATATAACAAACAATGGTTTTGTGAACAGGCGGCTCTGTAAACCACTCGAGGTTGGCCTAGTAATAAACTCATTAACTCTCTTGTATTACTATGCATCGACTTCTCATGGTTTACGCCTGTCTACAAAACCATCGATTATTTCCCCTTGTCTTCTCCGGTTGCCATCAAGTCCTCTAGGGACTGGCACGTCGATCGTTGTTGCTGTAATCAAAGATACTTTCTCCTTCATTAGCATTGAGTCCTGCTTCCCTACTCTCTTTCCCTACTCCCCGCCCCCCTCCCCCTCCCTCGCCCACCCACCCAGTCGCCTCCTCGCCACAGCCCACCAACCACCAACCACCTCGTCCGCCACCACCGCCACCGTTGGCGCTACCATACACCGCCGCCTTCTTGTGGGAGCTGGCGGCGGGTTGACTGCTCAGTCTCCGTCTTCCCCACGACCTGTGGAGTCACTTAATAACACCCGGGAGGAATCAGTGCGCACTCAGCCATGCTCCGGGCAGGCTCGTGGGATTCAGACTGTTAGGGAATACTCCTCTTCTCCTGTTTGTTGATATATGATTATTTGCACGGACGTATTGAGAGACCCAGGAGTTGTAGGAGTACCGTAGTAGTAGTAGAGGCCTATCTTGGAGGCGTGTGTCGGCAACTTTGCGCTATAATTGGCAACAACAACAAAGGGCGGCGACCCCCACTCCGTGATCACTACTAATGATCGCTGTCACGGCACCGTCGCCAGCATGTCAGGAGAGCTACGTCCAGATTGCAAATAACAACAGCACGTTTATGGAGTACTCCTCGGAGTTACTCGCTGGGAGAGGATTCAAGAGCAACTCCTACTTTTGATTATTGTTGTGTGTATTTTTGGAGGGGAGGCGGTTATGTAAATCCCATTATTGTATAGATCCAAGGAGATCATCCACGTGAGGGGAGGAGTTAATGTTCTGGGATTATTGTGGTGTGACTGGCTGCAGCTCGTTAGTGGGGGAAATAAATACATGAATGCGTTGGCGGCTTGGATCCGCAGCTAGAGATCCGGTCCGCCCTCACAGGTAGCAGTCTCTCCGTCCCTGTACAAAGGATACAACTCACTGACTCTACCAGCGATTTAAGGCTTGATCGTCACAGGGAATATTAACGTAGGGATTACCAGGAATGTCGAATGTTGGAGGTTATGAGAGTCTCAAACTGTCCCTCATCTCCGCAGTGGCGGACGGGGAGGTCGCGGCCCAGCCGGACGATGTCGGTAACGCGCAGCCCACGTCCACGGACGACCTGGCGGACGATGCCCAGAAAAACCTCTATCTATTTGAGGTAAGTCTACTCACAATCTGTATATATATATATATGTGAATGTATTTATTATCCATCGTATGCAAAATTCCCATTGAAAATGTCGGGGGACTAAGTTAAACACTACCCATTGTTTTAAAAACTGTCAGATACCATAACCATTGTATATGGATTCAAGGCCATTGTATACTGGAAAAATAGTCCCTATTGATATACCCTTTAATTTGGCAATTCCTGGGTTTCATTTACTTGAGAAGATGGATAATAAATACAACAAACAAGGTTGACGGCATAATATACTCGCTTACGCTTGTGTATTACTACCCGTCAATCTCGTGGTTTATGGCCACCTGTCCACAAAACTATCGATTATTGTCTATTTATATTTCATTGAGTTGCAATACCTGGATGTTAGAAAACCATACGGATCCTGTGTGTTTATTAATAGCATGCTAATTAAAGGTAGTTGAGTGTATCCCCCATTGACCTAATTGAATAGTTAGGTAATTGCCATTTATCTCTAAATGCTAAGTTATTGTATATATTTTAGATGTTCATCACCATTTTTAGACAGAATCTGCTTTTATAGGATTAGTTCATTTAATGTACTAGAATGAATGGGGTGGGGTAAGCTCAGAGGTTAAGGCACTGGACTCGTAATCCAAAGGTTTTCTCTTTCGAGTCTCACTGCAGCCACCTTTCTCCTTCATCCCCAGAAGTGGTAGATTTACTGCTATATCAAAGGCCAGGCCTTCTCATATTATGTCTATGTGGTGTGGGAAGTAAAAGACCTCTCACCTCGGTAAATATATAGGGGTGAGATTTCTGTATGAATTCATCACATAGATTCGATCACCACCCTTTGTTGTGTAAAACGAGCGTGAAAAGCTGAACCATGAGTTAGTCTCTATATACCCTCAGGGGGTCGTTCAATAACCTAAGGTCTTACATAAAGGCCATTTTCTGGACGCCAACGAGACCCATGGACGATGTGGGTCAACTTTACTCAACACTTATGGACGACCTTTGGTCAGTAGAATAGTATTAGTTGAACGAAACTGAATATTATTAAACGATCACCCTCCTACGAGTCTCCATGTACCCTGTCCTTTCGTTGGCATACCCTGTCCTTTTCGCAGGGTCCCCTGGGACGTTGAATATACAAACAAACCAAACCAAACTCTAATGAATTTCTTTTTTTTCTTCTTGGTCAATATACCACAAGGAAACATGTTTTTCTTCTGGAAATGAAAACATGAATTTCAAAGGAAACATTGAAAATTGGCATCCCTGTAGGCATAAGACAGATAAGGATTCGTCCATGAATTTCTAATGACGGATTTTACCTTGTGTTTACCGTAAGTTTAGAGCAAACTGTCCTTGCGCTCCGACCACCTTATCCTCCACGTGCATAGTTTACCTCCAGACAACCCTGGGCATCTTTCCGCTGTCTCCGCCCCATTGATCGCCTTCCTGGCTGGGTCTGCTCCATGTAGAAACACTGTATTCGCTGAAGCTGTCCGAGACGATCTAATACTTATTGTTCATCCTTCTCTCCTTATTTCCAACATAGTAAAGCTGTCAGAATTTTTGAGAAACAGGTATTTGATTTAGGGAGCATCGGTGTTCCTTATTTGTCTTATGCCTACAGGGATGCCAATTTTTAATGTTTCCTTTGAAATTCATGTTTTCATTTCCTGAAGAAAAACACAGAACTGCTAAATAACCCAATTCAGTCAGAGCCCATTATCCCCTACTGAACCTGCCCATTGGCCCATGTAAAAACCTATTAAAGAAGAAACCAACAAGTTTTGGTCAAAGTCGTCGTTCTCCACGAGTTTAATGTGTAGTGAATATCACGTAGCATTCAAACGAGTTGGAGAATGACTTCTTTGACCAAAACGAGTTGCTTTCTGTATTTATCTCACCCCTGTACACAACAAAAGAATGGACAACACACAGGTTATAGACCATGGAGAACGGACTGCAATACTTATGGGGGCATGGAGAACGAGTTCCCAATGTTAAGCCTATGGACATTTATTCCGGGGGTGAGATAATACCTTTACTTGAACCCCTGATTCCTCACTATTACGCGTATGTCATGCATAAACCCTGTATTGCAACGAACAATATTTCAATGGGTTTTTCTGACCTCAACTGGCAACACCATACTGACGAAGGCCAGGTCGGTCCAAATGTAACCATCAATTAGAAGAGAGAAGACCTTACTGACCAGACGGCTGTCTGTACAATATATCGACAAGCCAAGGCATCTTATCTGGTGGTTTTATCCAACCAATTTTTTTTTTTTTTTTTTTTTGGATTATTTTTATTAGGGTAAGCATCTATACAGAATTCACGGGCTCGGTATTGCCGTTCTTCCGCCCGGTCCCTCGTCGTTGATATTACATTTTTCAGTATTTGACTCAGATATTAAAAAGCTCGACGACCGTTTCTACTTATGAATCATGTACTGTTAACTTACCCAAACAAAGAAAATTATAGTGCAGGTTTATTAGGGAAAACTGGTTTAGTGTGCTGAGATGTAGGAGCCGATCCGAGTTAATTAACGAGGTCCGACCCGTAATCGTTGCACATTGTGTTACCTATTCTTTTATCATATACCTATCTTTATTGATAAAGTGTATAAAATTCACCTTAATTTGCTTTAATTCGTAAATCCACTCCCTATCTATTTAGTGCAAAATGTAGAGATAGCACCTTTCTGCAGGCTTTGAACCAGGTCCCCCACAGTCCTTTGCGCCTAATATTTACACTCTCTAAGCACAGCCTTAATAGTGTATGTATGGAGTGAACAGAGAACATAGGTTTGGAGATTGATCGGCTGGGGCATTATGACGTCACCGTGACGTTGTAACTTAGCAACACGCTTAGCAACTCGCATAGCAACACATATTTACACCAAAGTGTGTAGTAATTTGTGCAGCGTACCTGAGTCATAAAGGAATCTCCCATAAACTCCGTAAATAGTTTAGTCACTTCCTGATTCGCAGAGGTTAATAACTATAAGGTATAAGTGCATGGGTATATAATAAGATATATTATTTATAGCTATGGCCCAACGCTTACGAAAGACTACCCGCTGCTAGGGGATCAGTTTTAATGTTCGGGCTCACTGAGATGTAATGAATGGTCTATGAATCGATAACTCAGTAAGTGAAATGAATTGGCGTTTTTCATCAATTTTAGGTACATGATAAGAAAGCCAGTGACCGAGTCCATATGGATGCCATTCTCGGCCTTTTATACCATATTAAATACGTCCCTCCGCCTCCAGCGTTGGGACGTATTTAATATGGTACAAAAGACCTTGAACGGCCATCCATACGGACTCAGTAACTATGTTTTCCCATATTACACTCCGGTCGTAAATAGCGACAGGAATAGCGGCATCTGATGGAGATACAATCCAAACCCTTAACAGACAATAGGCGAGTGACTGAAAACAAGGAGGAACGCATCATCAGAATGTCGCCGATCAATGACTCAGGTGGTCGTTGGTATCATGTCTGCATCCAAACTGGCTTCTCCAGAATCGATAATGCGGAAAGGAGTCCATACCTATCTTCCCGTTTGTCTTATGTCCCAGAATAGAGATAATGTGAAGGAAGGTCTGAAAAACATATAATAGTTCTCTATTGAACACTGAACATGTACGGAAACTGGTTTACTGTCTTCGTATGTCGAACATACACGGTGCATTTATTGATCAGATCTATACATCCCAATGCCGAAGGCAGAGGGCTGTACACGTTATGTATGGCATAGATATATATATCGGTATAGGTGGTAGACCGCGATACTCTCTGTATGCGAACCGAAGTCCAATAAAAAAAAAACAAAAAAAAACATGCATCTGATTGATAATTTCACCAAGTATTTCGACGTGCTAGGACAGTCAGCCTGTTTACGTATGGTTATATACCTAAATATGGCGAAATTCTAGCTAGTCACGTGATGGCATACCTGGTACGTCACAGTTGGACGTAAGGCCATATATACGTGATGGGTACCAGTGGTATGTATGTGTAGTTCATACGACCATATCATAGAGGAAACCTATGAAAGTTTAAGGTCAGAGCTTTTATCTAATCGAATTTGAATCGCGTAGTAATTCACAAGGCGAAGCCACATGAATTGCGTAGCAGTTCAGACGAGATGGGATCGAGCTCTGATCCTAAACTTTCTGAATTCTGGTTTCTGAATTCATTTCACTCCTCACATTGACTAATGGGCTAACGTTTTTGACGTAATCCCCCATTGGATACTTTCCCTAGATATCTCATGGGCGTTGGATACAAGTTTCCAATGTTAATTCTATGGAGAAAAATACCAAGGGTGAGACCATATAAAACGACACAGCCAGGCCATGAAAAAGGGATGTAATCATACAAAACTAAACTCTTCTATGATGACAACATCTGGTGTGTACGCGTCCAATTGTAAACTTGTTCTAACAAAAACAAAAGCTGCTAATGTCAAATTTTCCGACGTCTGTCCGATCCTTAGCTTCATTTCTTGATAACCAGCATTCCACTAAGCAGCAACGATTGTTTTCTTTATTTATTGGCACTGTTATTATTTGTGTGCACGGAAACAACAGAAAACAATCTTCCTCGAGAATGAGGTGTTCATAGGAAGCAGTTTCTAAAAGCCGGAAAGATCTTCCACTTGTTTTTCTTTTAAATTTGTAATCCAATTTAATTTTTGCTGTACAACCAGATTGTCTACCATGGGAGGAGGCATCTTGATGGTGTCATGTGCCAGCCTTGCCAGTCAGTGTGGCTGGGTCCAATATCAGCTAATTAGATTTGACTGACCTAGGATTGATACTTGAATTATGATAAAAGGAATATACGTTATTAGAATTGCTCCCCAAAATAAAGAGGAAATGGATTCCGATATGCAAGTTTTCCGACAAATAACGGAATTCCGACATTTCATATACATCAGCAACGCTGACAGTGTTAGAATATATATCGATTCATAACCATTCTGTTCGAAAATAATGTTATTAATGATTCTTTTTATGAGTGTTTTAAATTTCCGATTTTTTCCCTAGTCCTAAGTTTCATCCTTAGATAGCCAGACCCCTTTTTTTCCAACCAACCCTGTTATATACATGTAGGAAACAGTGGCGATGCGTGTCTATCGAGTCCTCGTAACAAAACAAGATTAACAAATTTTAGATTGAAAAACAATCAGATGAAATTATCATAACACCTGAAATCTTAAAAAGATGGAAATTGTTATTTACATTAGTACTGACCTTGACACAAGTATAAAACACTAAAAGGGGAATATTTTAGGTATTACCGACCTGGGGCCTCTTCAATAATTTATGCCGATGAAAGGACAAGAGACCTCGTACGAAAGTTATTTAATAATATTCAAGGACGTTCGCTAAGACTGCCCTATAAGACCAAAGGTTGTCCATAAGTGTTGAATAAAGTTGACCCACATCGTCCCTGGGACTAATTGGCGTACAGGAAAGAGTCTTTATGTACGACCCTAAATTATTCAACAGCCCCCTGGCTAGTTATGAATGTAATGTGAATATGGTATCGCTTATTGAGCTAAGCATATTCTTCCGACTAGTTATTTTCTCTGTGTTTTTTTTTCATCCTACAGGAGGACATGAAACAGATGCCCCGCGTGGCTACGTTTCTGCAGACAATCGCCAGCTACCACACCACCATCCCCAACGAGAAGGATGTGGAGAACTCCAAGAAACAGCCCAAGGTAAGCCTCCAGTAACACATGCGTATAACTGAACAACGTCATTCTTGTCAGAACCATTTGACACGCTCAGCAATTGGCGTGGTTCTTGCAATTGATAGGTTGTGTGATTGATATTTATCACCCACCAACTACGGAATCTACATACTAAATCTGTGGAGCCTATAGATCGCTACTGAGTAGAGTACAGAAAGCTGTATTCTACTTAGAAGAATGCGGCTTATCTTATATAAACAATGCAATTGTTTTTTTATTTTTTCCCCTTTCTCATTTTACGGTAGCATTGAGCTGGATTTACCTAAAAACATTACCATGATTTCGATTTGTGTGGCCGTATTCTCCTTGTAGTTGAAACTACGCAATAGTTCTCGCTATCACTCGGATATTACTACGCATCAATGGTAATGTTGTGTGTATCCTAATGGTATGCAGTTTTAGTGAACTGCAGTGTCAAATAGATAATGGTGATATCCAGTCAAATTGATATCATAGTGTCAAACTAGGCATAAAATAAGCTGACAATCTTGGTTACATCAGTAGAGGCATGTGGGAAGATAAGAGATTAAAATACGACTTGCACAGAGAGGGTAGTTTTTCTATATTCCGGGGAAATCTTTGGATTTTCATTTTCAGTTTATGAAATTATTGCTTCTTATTTAAAACAAAGAGAGGATAGATCGGCCTCACTCACAGCAATAAATAGTGGTTCAAACCTCCCAAATACCTCCTCAGAGTTGACTCTACGCAATATCCTCGGATGTTACCATACATCAACACCTCGGAGCATACGGCCGCTTGTATCTGAAACCAGTCAAAGTTTTGTGTTTACCATATATCGTTATTACCCAGACCCTTCCTGAGCAGGATTAAGTGTGCTGTGCGTACTCGAGTAGATCTCTCTCATAAAATCAGTGACGTTGGTCTTAACATGACTCCATAGTCCTAAATGCTGAACTAGATGCTGAAATGATCCGGACGATTGGTAACCGCATCATGCCTCGGTGGGGGAGTTCGACTCCGGTGTCGCGTTTCTTGGTGGTTGTGCGCAGGGAGCGTTCATTATCTATGACAGGGGGGTGTGTGGGATTTTTGCGAATCGTCCAAAATGAAGCGCCCCTCTTGGGAATACCTCCACATGAAATGCCCCACCCCCCAGGCAAATACCTCTAGATAAAATGTCCCCCACCCCCAAAGGCAAATACCCTCATATGAACCCCCTCCCCTCCATGACCTCATCCCCCACCCCCTGCCGTAAATAATGAACGCTCTCTAACTCCAGCTTGCCGCAGCCTGCAGTAAATCCTGCATTACCTGAGTGGGTGTTGTTCCGTAACAAGGGTACTTGCATGTGATACGCAGCTTAATGGTGCACACCGGGGGGCCGTCACAATAATGATAATCCACCTCGAGTAGTGCGCGTCAGGTGTGTATGTATGTCGGGCAGAACCTAACTACCCACAGTGTCGGCCTCTTCAGATCGCATACGTAGACCTTTTTTTAATTATTCGGGGTGCAGAATTTTATTTATTGTTGTTTATTTCACTTCTGTTGTTACTGCTCTTCCAGTGAATAGGGTTTAATTAGCGGTGATCTGTTCAATACAGGTAGACACAATAGAAGCAATACAGTAAGTGATGATGATATGAAAAGGAAATGAGTGTAGCTCTTACTATGTCACTTTATGAATTAATCTTTGGTGGTCTGCAGTTTACAACCAAAAGTCATTATCGATGTACCTTGAAATGGCAAATGGGAATACATGCGGGCAGTACAGGTCACCGATTATGTGCCACCGACTTCTCACAGGGATAACCACCGACCGACTTTGTTTTCTTTTTTTACGACTGAATATTTTGTATTATATCAAGTCACGACCACGATAACTAATACAGGCCCATCCAAGTGCATCCTTTGATTCCTTGAAGTATGTTTGATTTGGATTCATAACTAACATCAGATCTACACAGTAGTTTTTTTAGTATGGTCGGGATTGATACGTTTAATAACGAGTCACTTCGCCTTCTAGCTGAGATTTTATGAAAGGTTGTCCAGATTAATTATGCGCTTCTCACGTTGATAGTTGTCTTAAGAAATACTTATGGCATTAAGACTGTCGATGGTCATAATCTGTTCCAGATTTCCATCAAGTCTAGGTTTTATTATCAGCTGCACTCCATCCGAGAAGCATCAGTGGCGCTGGGAACTCTAAATGGTCCATTAATGCATTTACAAAAAAGAATATTTATTTGGATCTCTCGTAGCAGGCGAGTTATTCTAATACAAGTGTGCTCGTCCATGGTACAAAAACAAGGTGTGCATACATATCAGTCGACAAGGTATTGACAAGAAAAATTAACTTGTTATAATAATTTTCACTACTTGCTTACTGGTAACATACTTTTCAACCATGTTATGAGTATTGATATCTAAGTCTCTTCGCTAAAACAGGGTTAAGGTCGTCGATAAGTGTTGAATAAAATAGACCCACACTGTTCCTGGGTCTCTATGACATACAGAATATGGTCTACATGTACGTAGATTATTAAACGGGCCCCTGTCCAGGTCGTCTCAACATACCAAGAACGGCTGAGACCTAGTGCTTAGCCTGCCAAGAGTAGGCACGCGCATCAGGGCCTTAGATCTATCCCTGCCAAATGGATACTAAACTGCTTCCCTGCCCTAATGAACAATGGGACAGGTGATAATCAGCTAGACCAACGAGTGAGTGACCATGAACTTTTGCTGGTTCCCCCCACTGATTTGCAGTGGCAAGGAGAACCAGCACAACCGCTAAGTATCAGTCAGGTACCAGCTGAATGCAATCCCACATTGCACTAGAGGAATGGCGGTAGTTACCTGGCCTGATATGTGAATGGACATTGGCCAACTTCCAGGCTAAATGGACATAGTCATGGGGGTGGGGAGTTAGCTCAGTGATTAAGGCACTGAACTTGTTATCCCAAGGTTGTAGGACTTTGTGGGTTTGAGTACCACTGCAGCCACTCTTCTCCTTCATCCCCAGCAATGGTAGATTTACTGCTATATTGAAGGCCAATCCTTCTCATACCATGTCAATGTGGCGTGGGAAGTAGATAAACTCCCACCTCGGTAAATGTGTAGGGGTGAGATTTCTACCTAAATTCATTACATAGATTCGATCACCAACTTTGTGGTGTAAAACAACCTTGAGAAAGTCTGATAAGAACCTGTAATGGTTAACTGGACGTTAAATCAAACCAACCAACCAACCAACCATGTCTATGTGGTATGGAAAGTAAACAAACTCTCACCTTGGTAAATGTGTAGTGGTGAGATTTCTACCTGAATTCTTCACATAGATTTGATTACCACCCTTGTGGTGTAAAAGAACCTTGAGAAAGTCTGGTATTAACCTGTAATGGTAAACTGGACGTTAACCAACCAACCAACCATTCCAGGCAAATTGGACACGGAGTCGAGGTTCGTCTCCAAAGGGCTAATTACCAGCGTGTATGTTGTATGTTGTGTGCTAAGGTAGAGAGCCCCGGCCCGCCGCTCCACACCTACTCCACGGCCCGCAGCTGGCGCCAACCACTTCCAAGTGTTATTTAACGGGGAATCTGTTGGATCCTTGTTCCATAATTACTTTGTAGCCTTTGAGAAGGAGGCGCTGAAGACTTGAGCACGGTCTGTTTTAGACCGGGGAAAGGTCATCCGACGGCGGGGACGGCGGCGGTAACGGAAGCAGTAGGTCAGCGGAGGAGGGACTGAGATAGGGAGGGAGGCAGGGTGCTGGGACGGGCCATGCACAGGTTGACACTAGACGTCTTCACGTTCAGTGACTGAGCTTTTCCGAATTTCAGCCAGAAAACCGGTCATTTCAATAAAGTGCCCATTTAACCCCCCCCCCCCCCCAAAAAAAAGAAAAAAAATGAAAAAAAAAAAAAATACCTGCCCGAAACTCCACGATCTTTTCCAGCATATTGGTAGTCTACATGTTCAACCGGGCACCAGCGAAAGACTGATCGCGCATGCGCATAGATATTAGTTTTCATATAAGGGACCGGATGGAAGAACAGAAAATCTTAGTTACAGTTAATTTAATGCTTTCATGAATGCTGTTCCAAAGAACGGCTTCCCGGTAAAGCGGTGGTCTTTTTCAGGAACATGTGTATATGTAGTGACCTACATGTACACGTACTCATGTATATCATGGAACTAATGCCAGAGCTGTAGTAAGGGGGTCAATGTTGCACCTTCCTTTGGCAGATGGGAGAAATGTCAGTGGGGAGTGTCGCCTCAGAGGGGACACGCCATGACGGTCTGCATCGTCCCAGTTGTCCCTGAATCTGCAGCGGCTCATGTGTAAAGGCCCGTTTCCATTGGCCGACGAAAATGGCAGAGATTTTTTGAGTTACACAGAAAGTCTGTCGGCGGTGCCACCGACATTGCGTCGGTATCGAAAAATCAGTGAGAGTAGTAGATTTCACTCAGTGACCAAGCTTTCACTCAGTGGTGGGTGGTGCCACATTGCATAATCTACACAGAAAAAAGTTGTGGGTCATTTCAAATTCACTAACTGGGTCTTTTCCATTGACCGATTTTGGGTCAGCAGTGCCAAAAGTCTGTCCGTGGTTCCTGACTGTAGGTCGGTGACAGCAAATCGGCCAATGGAAACGGGCCTTATTACAAACACAATGTTGACTGGTTTCAGATACAAGTGGCTGTGTGCTCCGAGGAGTTGACGCGTAGTAATATCCGAGCGCATGAGAAGGTCTTGCGCAGAGTTAAGTCCGAGGAGCATATGACCACTTTTATCTGAAACCAGTCGATATTGTATTTATTGTCCACCTTTCCCTAACAAGTGGCGTACTGATATTAGTTCATTAAGGTACGCCCTATGTTTTTTACATGCACTATTTTTCGGCCTTTTGCAGCCCGGAGCATACGTTGTATGCTCCGGGTTGTTTGTTTGTTTGTGGTTTAACATCCCAGGGGACCCTGAGGATATATATGGACTAAATATGCTCCGGGTATGGTGATACGCACTCAATATGTGTTTTCCATGGACACTTTATATTAGGTGGATAATAGATGAATTTACTTTTCACGTGGGGTAATCCAGTTGATATGGACATGACATGTTGTTACCTTTCTGATTGCCAAAGACTGTCAGAACCGGTGAGAAATCACTGTGGATTCCATCGGGAAAGACATCGAGATAAGACAACCTCCCAAGTTTGATGGAATTCCCGGGCACAGGAAAAAGTAATAGTTCGGTTGGCTTCAATTATGTACGGCTGGAACTGTGTGAACATCAGCAATAAGTGAAATACCTACAGTGCCAAGGTACCTCATAACACTAGGCTGCAAAAACAGATATAAGGGTCGATTTACAGATGGATGCTTATTGGGTTTCTCGTGAAGGAAGGCAGATGGGGTTGGGGATGAGGAGGGGAGGGGTGGGGATGTCAGCAACACAGTGTCTAACCCAGTTGTGAAACCTAGACGTCAGGACACATTAGCACAGTCGATATGGCGCTTGCTACAGAAAGCCTGAGATCGAGAATTCGATTCTCCCAGATGACGAAGCGTTTCTCGTGCTAACACTTCACTTAACGTTTCCCTTTCCTTATCGATGCAGCCGGGGTCCTGTATTTTAGCGATTTTGACCCCATGTAACAATGTTCTGATCAACTAGACTGCGCACGGGTAGCACGGAGTGTATGGTGATGAGCGAGGAGTCAGGGAGGTGCTTTATAGTTGTGACGGTCGCTTTGAGTGACGGCCGTTGATAGCGACCGTTTCCGTTACATAGTCGAATTATCATACCTGCGCTTGTATGGCACAGCTATATTCGGGATGTCAGTTTTCCTTGTTTCCACGGAAATCCGTGTTTTCATTTCTGAAAAGTGAAAACCCTTTCCTTGTGTAAAATGAACTTATAACTCCACAGAGTAGCGAGATATACTGCTATATTACTCGTACCAGTAGCAAGCCTTAATTCCCAACTCTACCTACCCACAAACTCTTCTTAGAAGCATATGTTTAGTAATTATGACATTACTGATAACCATTTGCGGTGTTTTTTGGTGTATACATGTCAGGTTTAAACCCTGAACTGTCATGGGAAATATTTCCTTGTTTTTTTCTGACCCCAACTGACATCTCTGCAGTTGTATATCCAAATAGGTCTTAGACCATCAGTGACCGTTGCAACCCAACAGGTCTATGCAACACCTTGATCTATGAAACACCGCTGGTATGATGTACCTTCATTTCAAATGATGATTTAAAGTGCATGCACATTCAACTTATTTGGTGTTTCATTTAAAATCAAAATAGGATAAGGCAACGTCCTACCCCCTGGGCGATGCTACCTTGAATGACAGTTATTAGAATTGTCCCTAACCACCAGCTATGGTGCACTGTCAGTTGTGACAGCATTAGTGTCAAAAACCGTATCCCAGGAGTCTATTAAAAACAGAGAGGAGTTCCAATAAATCATGGAGGATCAACTTGAAACATAGATGAATGTCTAATGCCAATATACTCGTCCATATACATGTAAAAAAAAAAGTCAAGATAGAAAAACACAAAGTCAAATATATACACAATAATCACTGGTTTTGTGTACGAGTGGCGGTCATTCGTATACAAAACTATTCGTTATTGTATTTATTACCCACCTACAAGATCAATAACAGATCTATTGCAATTAAAAAGTTTCTGTTAGCCATTTAGCTCCATACACCACAGCACTGTCAAGCGTGGCAGTAATTCGGTGTAGACTTACACCAATAATATAGTTCGTCATTGACTTGTGATTTTAGCTTGCAAAGTGTAATATGACAGTGATTTCTGATGGCGAATGAAATTATAACGATTGATTCTAAATAATTAGCATTGAATAAACACTCAGGAAACCTGGTGTCAAAGACCTTTCTGCGTAACGTGTTGGTCTCGCTATCCCGGGTGCGGGTGTGTTCGACCGTACGGTATTTAGAATTTTTTTTTTTTTTTTTTTTTTTTGACACAGGCGCCACAAGGCCTCAACACAATGGACAGTAGATACGGCTGATAAGATCGCTCGTCTTTTTTCCAACACTCAGGAAACCTGTTTGGAAGTACATGAGGATTCAACCTTATTATGGACAGAACTATTTTTCCGGAATCTCCTGCAGGAGATTCTGACATGCCAAAATCTCCAGGTAGCTAATTCCAAGTGCCCTATACATTTCATATGGAGACTCAGTAATCGGTGGGTAATAAATGTAGGTATTTACTGGCTATACACGCCTCCCACCACCCTCTACCTATCCATGAATGTAACCTGGGGACTCTCACGTTGGGGAGTAACAGATTTTTGCCCGTCTCAGTGTGTTTCTCACATTTCCATAGTAACGAGTTTTTCTACTCATTGACGGCTCGGAGTGTCGTAGCGGGAAGACAGATGAAGTGCCAAGCACGTCAATGGGCGAGTAAGTAAGCACGTAAGACAGCGGCCGGCTCAATATAGCCCAGACAGACTCACCCACAGGTGGTATTTATCATACACCTGTGCACATCAGTCCTATACTGACTAACCCATGCTCAGTGATAATAATTCAGAAATGTCAGTTTTCTATTTTCCGTGGAAATCCACTTTTCATATTCAGTATATGTAGCTGCTTTCCCTTGCGTCAAACAAAGATGATAATGATTGAGCCTTATATATTCCAATAAAACAGTGGTTCCAACCTCCCCACAGATCCTCAGCCCCACGCCATGGCCATCAAAAACATACTGTTCAAGTTTTTTTCCGGTCTCTCTGAGGCAAAAAAAAAATCCATATGGAAAATATTCCCACTTTTCCCCAAGACCCCAACTGACATCCCTATCAGTATATCGTAAATAAATCATATTTTTCAATTGTAAAAAAATATATGATGTACGGCCCAGTGTGACATGTACGGCCCGCTTTGGCACTTCAGGCGTCGAGCCGTGAATGCGTATTTGAACCAAACATGCAAAAAAATAAACACAGAATTTGTATAACTATGCAGGACAAAATCATACAGGCAATGTCACAATATTTTCATGATTATATTTCCGTATATAATTGTATTTACATGTCAGCATGAACGGGACAGCTCTGTGGGCCCAAATAGATTTCCTTTTGGTAATCAAAGATACATTCCTATGCATGTAAAACATTTGAAGGTGTATAATTAAAGGGCAACAAACTTGGTGGTTGTATCTGTTAATGGATACTCACTCCCGGACTCGTTAATATGCCCCTCCTGTGTAACGGCGTCGGGGCGAGTATTTGATGGTCCTGGGGGTCGTATCCATTAACAGATACTCCACCCAGTCTGTTTTCCTACTACATGTATACGGAATGGACGATTAGTTGCCCTCTGAGGGATCTAGTGTTGACTCAGGGCTGTTGGTTGGTCCTTGGTCTGTGTATTTAGCACTCGTCACTAAAGGCAGATGGTATTTGTCATAATATCAAATCGCGAAGTGGGATATGTGTAGCACCGCGCATATCCATCGTAAACACCTTCTGTGTGTAAATACCTCGTGCTCCCAGTGGCAATACCCACTGTTGTAACTATGAAAAACTAGGAGCAAATGGTATGTTCATCATTGATGAATGATCATGGAATTATGAATAAATAACCATTAAAAAGTTTGGGTTATATTCGGTCTATGGGTCGTTTTCTGTAAGCCAGTTGCACCAAGCCAACTTGCCATATCTGCAACTGCCTTTCTAGGATCTGAATGTATCAAGCACCAGTTGGTCAATGTGTGTTTTCGGTTTCCAGTGAGACTGGCCCTCTGCTCCTTACTCAATGTCACAGTGTTAACACACATTTGTTGACGGCTTAGTTATTCTAAGCAAGCTCAAAGTCTATGTGACCACTCTTAATAGATGTCCTTTCTGAGACAAGTAGCCTAACTAACCACTGTAATATCAATGGAAACGCTTGAATAATATCCTTAAGAATATCTAATAATTATATGTAAATAATAAATATATTGGCCATTGGACAAAAAGAATACTTTTTTCAGAACAAAAGAAAACCACAACAAAATTGGGGTTGTCAAGGGTTTAAACTCAGGAGCTTCTAATTACCTCTGGTTTAACTTTGCACTTCCATCAGTGCCTGGGATAGACACATAGAAGAACCAATCAGAGAGTGGTTTACATCATGAATTGTCCTTCCAAAGGATTTAGGTTGGGAGAAGGACTAAGAAATAAACTAATGAATGTTTGGTCTGTGTCCTCGTTCGCCATCGAGTTGGGAGTGCGCAGTAATATGAACGAGGCAATAGCCGAGTGAATATTCTGAAGCACTCCAAACGAGATGGTTAATGGGGACCAAGCACGAAAATGTTTCTGATTTTTTATTACCATCGACATATTTATCTGTTTATCACCCATTAAGAACGAGTTACCGTACTCGCAAGCCTGTTGGGAACGAGTTCCTAACGTTAAGCCTATGGACATTTATCCCATGCTAAGATAAATATGTGAACAGCACTCATTTAACGTTGTCATTTTCACCGTCCTCCCACTAACTCTCCTATCCTTGTTCTTATCCCTCTCACTGTTCCCACATATTAAACAGCCCCTAAACGTTACAACACGTTACTCAGACACACACCTTGCCCATTCGCCGCGCACCCCGGTGACTGGCGTCCACGGTGTAACGTATAAACACCACGTGTGTTGGACTCCGCCCAATGTCAGCCATAACCCTTCTCCCCAGCCATCAAATCCGCAGTAGGCATCTCCAAGCACATGTCCTATAGTTCATGTGTAGGTCCAAGAAACCGAGTCTGTGCTAGGAGAAGACATGTGAGGTACTCACTGCTCGCTACTCCCACTTACCTTGTGGTTGTACGCGGCGAAGGTCGCTGCCTTGGTATACGTCGGCCGTTAGAGGTCTCAGTCCTTCACTATTTGTGTATACAGTCTACTGTTGTTGTGCATAAACAGCATTAGGCGATAAGGTAATTTGTATCTTCACCTCAGGCAATTTAGGGGTATTTGAACCATTTGTCTATTAAATATCAAAGGTATCTCCAAAATATTACGAACCCCAAATCTTCATATATTCAGGGTAAGGTTATACTTAGGACACCTACACAATGGTTATGTTCAGATAAGTATCATAATGACTTTAAATCGTTGAAATTTGATGTTCAATTCTATAGATACATTGTAGTTGATGTAGAGTTCCCGTTTGTTTTGACCACCTATTTCTCCTGCCTGTTGCCTGGCTTCCCGTCTAGTTTCCAATAGACTGTTTTCCTTGTGAGTGCGGCTGGAGGTGATTCACTTGATAGATAGTAGACTGCTCCAGTGGGTGGTTAGGTGGGCGGCGAGAGGCTGGGCCCGGTGAAGGGCAGAGCGGTATGCTAATCACGGCCCGCCAGGTGACGCCACCGTCAGGTGAACTCATTATACCTGCTGAAGCCCCCTTCGCCCCCGCCTCCACCCTCCTCCGGTCCCTCCAGCATCCTCCGCACTCCTCCGGCGCCCTCCACCATCCTACGCCCCCTCTGCCCTCCTCCGCCTTCCTCTATCCCCCTCTATCCACCTCCTCCCTCCCCCTCCACCCTCCTCCGGCCCTCTCCACCCTCCCCTGTCCTCCTCCGCCCTCCTCCGGCCCCCTTCAGCATCTTCCACCCCTTCCAGCATCCTCTGCCCCCTTCGACATCCTCCGCCCTCCTTCCGCCCTCCTTCCACCCTCCTCCGGCCCCCTCTGCCCTCCTTTGCCCTTTGTCCTCTTCCGGCCCCCTTCGGCGTACTTCGGTGTCCTTCTATCTCCTCCCGATCCCTTCACCCTCCTCTGGCCCCCTCCACCCTCCTCTGGTCCCCTTCGCCCCCTCCATCCTCCTCTGGCCCCTTCCACCCTCCTCCGCCATCCTCTGGCATCCTTCACCCGCCTTTGGCGTCCTTCAGCATCCTGCAGCATCATCTGCCCCCTCCACCCTCCTCCACCCCCTCTGGCATCCTCCACCCCTTTCTAGCATCCTCAGCCATCCTCAAGCATGCTCTACCCTCCTCCGACCTGCTCCGCCATCCTCCAGCTTCCTCTATCCCCCTCCAGCTCGTTCAGGCATCCTCTGCCCTCCTCTGGTCCCCCTCGGGCATCCTCCGCCCCCTCCTGCATCCTCCGCCCCCTCCAGCCTCCTCCACCATCTTCCAGCCCCACTCCATCACCCTCTGCCCTCCTTTGGCCCCCTCGGGCATCCTCTGCCCTCCTCCGCCCCCCTCGGGCATCCTCCGCCCCCTCCTGCATCCTCCGCCCCCTCCTGCCTCCTCCACCATCTTCCAGCCCCACCCCATCATCCTCTGCCCTCCTTTGGCCCCCTCGGGCATCCTCTGCCCTCCTCCGGCCCCCCTCCTGCATCCTCCGCCCCCCTCCTGCATCCTCCGCCCCCTCCTGCATCCTCCGCCCCCTCCACCCTCCTCCAGCATCTTCCAGCCCCACTTCATCATCCTCCGGCCCTTCGGCATCCTCCATCCACCTGTCCCTCTCCGGTATCCTCCAGCACCCCGCCGGCGTGTCTGAGATATTGACAGCGCAGCAGGGTCTCTAAGATTCTGTATGCCTTCTCTGATCATTCATTTCAATAGTAAAAGGAAGGTGTCAAGGGAGAAGAGACTGCCGTCCGTTCTATGTCCGCTGGGGGCCGTTTGATATCTGAAAGGATTTTACTAGGACTGTCATGTGATAGTACTAGGACTGTCCTAGCACATTAAATAAATATGGATTGTCTTTTCAAAAGACATGGAGAAGGACGGAGACTCATAATGTGCTTTTGGAAAGAAAACTCAGTAGGTTGGGGAAAGCAATTGCTACCACTTTTCTCCTTCGCCCCCAGCAGTGGTAGATTTACTGCTATATCAAAGGCCAAACCTTCTCATACCAAGTCTATGTGGTGTGGGAATCAAAAGAACTCTCACCTCGGTAAAGGTGTAGGAAAGATGTTTCTACCTAAATTCACTACATAGATTTGATCACTACCCTTGTGGTGTAAAAGAACCTTGAGAAAGTCTGGTGAGAACCTACAGTGGTTAACTGGACGTTGAATCAAACCAACAAACAAAAACAAAACAACATAATCAATGTACATGCTTTCGTAGTATCCTTCAGAGTTTCTAACAATTGTATGTAAATGATTTATTCGCTATTAGATGTTAAGAATAGACATTTTAAGATAGGAAAAATCCCATAGAAACTGGGCTTGTCCATTGTTTGATCCCAGAATCTTCTGATTACCACTGTTTTTAACTTGGCACCCCAACCAACGCCCGGGACAGACATATAGAAGGACCAATGACAGGATACCTTGCAGCATGAACTGTCCTTCCGAAGGATTTATCTCAGGAGAAGGACAATAAAATATGGACAGCATTTATTTAACACGATCACTCTATCCTTGTAATTGTCCTCCCACGAACTCTCCTAGTTTTGTCCTCATCCTTCCCATTGTCCTCAATTATTAAACGCGCCCCTGACCGGGGATACCTTCAACCAGTTGCGTTTCTGACCTTTTTAAATACTGATGAGTATCACTTGTTAAATCCTTGGCTTCTCCTGGATTTACAATGGAAACTGCCAAAGAACACTTGTACACTCTTAGAAGATGTATACATCTCATGTTGAATGATGTTTCGTTTCCAATAAAGATAAATTGATATACATAGAGAACACTCAGCATGCCCTCGTTACTCGCTCCTCGTACAAAATACATTATAAAACACACATCAAATAGAATAAAATAAAGTAAACGAAAGACCAGAAGTGAAAAAGACATTTTTTAATAGGGAACACAGAGGTTTTTTCCAAGAAAGAAAAATGATTGAACACAAAAACTAGACCCAACTTCTTAGACAAATAGGTCTAGTTTCTTTCCTACCTGTTCCTTCTACTGTTTTTTTTGTGTGTGTTTTCTTTTTCTCTTTTCTAAATCTGTATCTTATAAATCTGTCCCCCTCACTGTGTAGGGATGAAACGAACTTCCTGTTCTCTGCTCTATTTTACCCAGGAAGTGATATTTTTAGATAGAACCGGAAGTTTTCTATTCTTGGTGACTTCTAATTAAATCTTGTCAAATACCTCTTTCATTCTCGGTCAAAATAAATATTAGACACGTTTCTCAAATGAGCCAGTAACTGCCATTAGAACAACTGTATTTGTCCAATGTATTTCATCTAGTTACGGACCATGAACAGTGCAGAATTCAAAATAGACAAACCTCATTGGGAGAGCAATAAGTTCATTTTTGTTAGTTTTTTATGGTAAAACCATTAAATGAGCCATTCCTTGGAATTACATCAGTATAGTGGAAAAATTGACAAGGCATTTAATCTGATAATTGTTACGAACTCCCAGAAATACTTGCCCCGATTCCGTTAGACGGGAGGGGCGTATTTATGAATCCAAGAGTGAGTGACAATATTCATGTTAAATGTCTGGTCGGTTTTCTCTCTGTTATACACCTTACTCTATTTCAAATTCATAAGATTTTTACTTTGAATCACCATTCAAAGTCTGATTTGGGCACACAGAGCGGGTCCATATAGTAGCGTACGATACAGTAGGCCATACATGGTATTTAGGATATAATGAGTAGAGTTCAGTAAGTATAAGAACAATGTGCATAGGTGTATGATAATTTTTATAAACAAGATGTATAATAAACAGCTTGAATTAGAAAATTCTCCATCAGGTATCGGATTATATCTGGAAAGGTTATAGAGTAGTGGAAATAGTATTTATGCTATTTCAGATATTATAGTTTTAAAAAACGAGAAGACACCATGGAGTATTTCACAATGGCAAAGCATAAGGTCTAATCAATTAGGTGACGGGGTGAAAAAAAATCTAATCTCTCCGAGCAAAAAGATAAATTATGATAAAATTAAGCTCATTTGGTATGCCCTATATACATGTATATTACTGTTGAGGTACGAGGCCCTGCTTCTGGTCTGTCGAGCCGCATGTGCTCAACATCAAAGACTTGTGATCGGTTATTCAGATTGATCCCCTGATAACATACGCCAAAACCTAAACGGAGTTCAACACAGCAGTAGTGGTAAAAAACACTGATTCAGGTCCCAAGCCAGGGAGCTATCCACGGCCACCTTGTCAAATGGGAATTTCACGGGTCGCAGCAATTAATGCCTAATAGAGCATAAATTGGACATTACCGGCGAGGCTATCGTAACAGAACCATATTGTTTTATATATCATTATTACAGGCCTTTGATCTGTGTTCGGGTAAAACCAGGCATACATGAATGATGATGGAAAAATGTATTTTATACCAAAAAGGAAAATCACGGGACAATATTTGATCTAAGATACTCTCATAGAAAATTTGCGATAAGAAAGACTTTCAGTCATTTCTAAGTGAATGTGTTTATTATGTTGTATTGAACGCGGCCTTTTGCTATAGCATATAGCTGACAACAAGCTATGTTTATGAATCATGCCTCATCAATTTATGACCAAATAGGTGAAATTGTAATAAGAAGGATGTAATGGTTAAGCCCTGTATCTTGAACAACGTATAGGTAGAACCCAAAATGGTCTATTCCTGGGTTGAGAGCCGTTTGGTTAAAGGCATATCCTACAATTCACAATGGCGCCTCCTGGTAATTTTCAAATATTGGAAATTTTCAGTTCTAACGGTTTGTTATTATCAATTCTAATGCCAAGTGAGCAAAATATAACGTTCTGTCTAGCTTTACCGAACCCAGTAGATAAAATAAGTCTATTTTAATTTGCTTGGTTCATATAAGAAATGTACTGAAAAATGTGATTTTCCCAAGTTAGACATGGGTTCTACAGCACTCTGACATCATTTTATTCTGTTTTCAAGATATTGACATAGGTTTTAATTTTGAAGGTGAACTGTCAGATATGCCTTTAAGGCCTGTAATATCCATTAGGCTTTTACCACAGTACTTAAGAGAGGTTGAACAGCAGGCATCTAACCCATTCGGCGTGCCCTCAACTCTCCTCCTCCAATCTTTTGGCCCAGTGCCTGAATCCCTAAACCGCTCAGAGGTTAGGTATGACTCTTTAAAGTATAATACTATGAAAAACCAAACTCCCCTATTGCTGGAAGGAAAAGACATTAAATGACTTGCCCTGTACTTTCTTGCAAACTACAGTGGAGGGAATTAGGATCTCAAGTGCATAGATACCACTTAAGATTTCAGATTGAATGTCAGTATATCAGTTCTTCATCTACCGCTCGACGCAGGTAATGGACAGTCGCATCGTGTTGTCAATGTTAACAGATAGTTAGCATCGACCATTGTCGTCACCAGTTTGCTCTGCCTCACGATGCTGCGCTAGCACCCATCAACAGAAATATCTCGAAAAATATCCGATATTACTGATGTTCCTGTTCGGGTGATATTTCTCCATAGGCTTAACATTAGGGACCCATACTCCCCAGCTGTGAAGTTAGTGTACCCAATACTCAAAGGCTAATTGGGTGATTTAGTTTATTGATTAATACTGTTATATGGGGTGAGAATAAATCGGAAACCCACGAGATGAAGTTTCCTTCTAGTTATTGAAAGCGATTTCAGTGTAGACTATTTCCGTATCTCATTACCTACCTAATACCGAGCCTTCATACTAAACTTATAGGGAGTATTCAATTCTCTGGAGATTATGGGTACTCTTAAAAGCGGTCGTCATTTCTACTGTCTAGACTAAACGTAATATCCTCGCCTTCGCTCGGATTTTACTATACGTCTAGTCCTCGGAGATGACAGCCGCTTGTATCTGAACCAGTTAATATTGTGTATCTATTTTTCTACCATGCTAGTATTTACAGCTGCTTACAGTGATCACAGGTTCAATATATATGGTTTTTTTTGCATAAAAAAAACCTGTAAGCTCCGGATATGGTGTTACACACTCCCTATGTGTTTTCTATGGGCACTTTGTATTAGGTGGGTAATAAATGTCAATGTTACAATTACAATGTCATTTTTGGCTCAATCCCAGAATTTTAATTCTTAAGAATGTATAAAACTCCAGCGTGTACTAAAGAAGAAACCAACAAGCTTTGGTCAGAGTTATTGTTCTCCACGAGTTTGATGGGGAGCAATATGAACGAGGTGAAGCCGAGTGAATATCTTGTAGCATTCAAACGAGTTGGAGAATGACGACTCTGACCAAAACGAGTCACTTTCTGTATTTATATCACCCCTGTACACACTAAAACAATGGACGACACACAGGATATATGACTGGTCATATATCAGTGGTCAAATTTAGAATTATGGACGATCGCTAGTGCCAACAGCAGAAAAACTAAGTAGCCAAAGCCACCTTAGAAAAATGTTACGATAAAAATATGAATGATCAAATTTAGCATTATAATAATCCCGTGATATCGTTCCAAAAGGTCACACTGATCAGCTTTGTAACATGTCGTAATGGCATTATGTTTTCACCTCAATCGCCGGAAGTCGTGCCAACTGGAAGGTTTAAACAATAGCTCGAGGAATGCATTCTGACTTGACTCCAAACTTCAAATTGCCTCACGATTTTGATCTCACCCCTGGTATTTTTGTCCTATATGCTTAACATTGGAAACTCGTTCTCCATTCCCCTACGAGTATTGCAGTCCGTTCTCCATGGTCTATATATCCTATGTGCTGCCCATTCTTTTGTTGTGTACAGGGGTGAGATAAATACAGAAAGCAACTCGTTTTGACCAAAGAAGTCGTTCTTCAACTATTTTGAATACTACGTGATATTCACTGTCGCTAGGTCATATCACACCGCATCAAACTCGTGGAGGACGATAGCTTTGACCAAAACTGGTTGGTTTCTTCTTTGAATTTGCTGACTTATCTATGCTAGATAGATAAGTCAGCAAATTACGATAGTATCTCGCTGGTGACTCTTCTTCTTTATTTATCATCATCACTCTCATCCTCCTGTATATACTGTATAATTGTAATATGGACGGGGCCTGTTACTGACCTGCCACTTGAGTGTTATCAGAATGGCCAGAATACCTGCCTTGGCAGAGGCCATTTATGTACTTTTTTGTGCGAATAAATCTTTTTTTAAACAGAGATGTCAGTTTTCCACTTTTCCGTGGAAATCCACTTTTCCTTTCCGTGGAAATCCACTTTTCCATATTCAGTTTGTGCAATTGCTTTAACTTACATCAAACAAAGATAATATTGATTTAGCCTCATTTATGCCAATAAAACAGTGATATAAAACTCCCGACAGAACCTTAGCCCCATGTCATGGCCGACAGGGACATATGATCAAAGTTTTCTCGGTCTCTCTCTGGCAGAAAAAAAAAAAAAAAAAAAATCCACTTTTTTCCCTGACTCCAACTGACATCCCTGTAAATTAAAAAACGAAAAAATCTTGGAGTCGCGTGTCTCGGCGCTGGGTAGGAGGAGGCATGTAGACAGCGGGGCTGGCTGAGGCTGTAACGGGAGCCTTCCCACACGGCCGTGGTCAACACCACCTGCAGATCTCCACCTGCGTCCCGGTGCTCAGCAGGGGCCCAGCAGGAGTTCCTCCAGGTCAAGATCTGCTCAAAAGGTTAATTTGATGATCCTACTCTTAAGCCGCTGGAATCAGAGATGCGGCTTACTTGTCCATTTATTTATTCATACAACAAGTTGTCAGTTAAAAAGCAGCCATTTGCGGCCTTGGTTGAATGTACAGCGTTAAAATAAGAACTAAAATATTTTTGAAATGTGTTTGTTGATTAAGTTCTCACATAATTGGATTGTATCGTATTGTTATATATTATGGAGGTTTACCTTCCTAATTTCCCAGCTTAATCCGTTACAAGATTATTTCCATCATCAGATAACCAGGGATGATGGCAGTTTTCCACTTTTACATTGGAAATCCTGGTTTTCTTTTCCAGCTTATAGAATTATCTTTCTTGTTTAAAAGAAAGATAATATGATTTGAGCCTCATTCGCGTTACTAAAACAGTGGTTTTAATCTCCTCACACACCCTTAGTCCTATTTCATGGCCATCATTGATGTGTTTTCATGTTTTCTCAGTATCTCCAAGGCAATAAATTCAACATGATTTTTTTTTTCCTGACCCCAACTGACATCACTGAGAAAACACTGTCATAGAAATCATTCCCCTCGCTGCCAACCACATGAGTAAGGAGAGTTCATCGTACCTTCATCCTTATCAAGTGAAGACTTAAACTTAGAGTTTAACTTAGAATGAAACTGGAGATGAAAATAACTTGGTCCGTACTCCACTAAGTTTTATCGCGGAGTAATTCACGAGGTATAAACCTGAGTGAATTACGTAGTGGTCAAACAAGGTGGAGTGCAGACCAAGTTATTTTAATGAAGTGGGTTTCTGATTTATTCTCACCCCGTATAACATAATTAATCAATAGAATAAATCGCTCAATTAGCCATTGAGTATTAGGAACACTACCTTAACGGCCGTGGAGTATGAGTACCAAACGTTAAGCCTATGGAGAAAATTGCTGGGGTGAGATAATTCATCTTTCTCTACGCTAAATGTTATACTGTAGCAATGAAGGTTCCCTGAGAGTAGAGGAATGTTCCGACAAAAAACATGTCTGTATAGGAGTAAACAGGAGTTTTTAAAAACCAGGTGGCACCGCAGACTCGGCCAGAGCGGATCATGTTGCCAAGATATGCAGCCATTCCCTCTGAGTTGTATCACTAACGACCAAAATGCACACTCCAAACGAGTTGGGCAGCTAAATACGCTTTATCTGGGTCTTTATCCGCTTCTCTCAAAGTTTAATACCCATAAAACCAATTTCCACGTGTTTTCTGCCAATATTACACATGGTGGGAGATGGTCCGACAGATTTGGCATTTGATTCGGGCAGGAGGAAATTTTTCTTGAGGTTTTGTACTCGATCTTGACTCAACTAGAGCCAAAAGCATTGCTTCTGCGCAGTTTTGTCGGGTCACGGTCGCCAAGTCTCAGATCGTATTTGCGCATTGAACTTGCAAAAGAAATGGTGCGCTGTTCAGTCAAGACTGCACACTTCTAGGATTTGGCAGCTGTCTTTGAATATCAGTAATAAGAGAAAACGTAGTTAGTGGGCCTGTAGCGATTACCGTCTTTTGTCCTATGACCTAGGCCCGACACCAGGGAGCTGTTTCAAAAGTCGAGTGAAGTCTATGGTTTTGAAACAGCTCCCAGAGGCCGAATGCTGGAGTGATAGGACAAAAGGCTGAAAACGGACTCGCTAGGGGTTAACTAATTACGGTTTCTTATTATAATATACCTAAAAGAAAAAATGTCATTTTATAAACTTTTTAAGTCTTCAATTCATAGCTCATTCATTACATCTCAGTGAGCCCGAACATTATTTATACTGCATGCCTAGCAGACGTTCGGCCATATAGGTACTATAGAGAAAACCTATGAAAGTTTAGGGTCTGAGGACGTATCCCATCGAGTTTGAATTACAGTAATTCACAAGGCGAAGCCGAGTGAATTACTACGTGATTCAAATGAGATGGGATCGAGCTCTGACCCTAAACTTGAATGGGTTTCTGAATTTATCTCACCCTTAATATTGACTAATGGGCTAACATTTGTGACATTATTCCCCATTGGATATTTTTCATAAATATCTAATAGGCATTAGATACGAGTTCCCAATGTTAAGTCTATGGAGAAAAAATATCTGGGGTGAGATAAAGGTATATATAAAGATACCTACAGAGGGTGTACAGATTGATCATTGCTGTCCACCCCAGCAGGCCATTAAAGTCACACGCGTTGAATATTTTCTTTGTCTAGATACACATACAGTCTTGTAATCTTATCTATATGTTATGCTTGATGAGTCTTTGTTGCGCGAAACCTTTATAAACTTTCTATTTCTCACCCCTATAACGATTAACATAAGGGAGTAACACAGGTATAACGCCTTTGAAGTCATGACCAGTGATATCCGCATTTCAACGTAGCCTCTGTTAGAGTTAGGACCTGTACTAGCCACTTCGCCTTTCAGTTGATCACATTTGATAAGCTGAAGGTCGTTTTGGCGTTGACTGTAAGCCCCACGACCACGAGAGTGCCACATAACTTTTGCTATAGACAATAATCGATTATTTTTTTAAACGGGCATTTACACAGGTTGCCATATAGTCTAAGGGTATATCCGGGAATGGTTCCCAACGAGACTGGGGCCTGTTGAGTAATCTAGAATCGCACATGAAAACCCATTTTTGTATGTCAATTAGACTCGGACAGGATGTCGGTCAACTTAATTCAACACCTATAGGCCTGTTTCCATTGGGCGACGAAAAGGGTGTAGATTTTTTTAGTTACCCACAACGTCTTTCGGTAGTGCCACTGATTGTGCGTTGGTAACGAAAAGATCGGTGAGGGTAGTAGATTTCACTCAGTGACCAAGCTTTCACTCAGTGGTGGGTGGTGCTACATTGCATAATCTAAGCAGAAAAAGTCGGGGGTCATTTCACGAGCTCGGTCGTTTCCATTTACCGATTATGGGTCAGCAGTGCCAAAAATCCGTCAGTGGTTCATGACTGTAGATAGCTGGCGAGATATCGGCCAATGGGACCGGGCCTTATGGACGACCTGAAGGACAGCTAAGACTGTCTTAGCGAACGAACTTAGATATCATTAAATGATAACCCTTGTATGAGGTACAGAAATGGGTTTTCATGTAGGAGCCTAGATTATTCAACGGACTTGTACATATACGCAACTGGAAATGTTCAGCATAACTGAAACCTGGAAGTTTTTGAGGCTGCCACTGACCCAAGACATACCGCTCCACACTCTCATACTATTGGCAGGAACCTTTTTTTATCATTTCTATATTGATATCCATTAGGCAATTACACTTTCCTTCCTTTGATTGATACAGAGTATGTTCATGTTTGGAAATAATAATGAGGGCTTAGCCTAAACCATAAAAGTTGATTTTCATGGCCTAGCCCCATTCAGTTAACAGTAATACACAGACACTGAGACAGATTATTGCAATAATGGTAACAATAAAGTTTATCTTTATTGTTTATTGATATTGATACCGTAATTATGAAATAATAGCAATACCAGATACATAAAGAACGATGTTACTTCACCCAATGTATCATTGAAAGAGGGTACAGTTTTAATACCAAAAGATTGCTTTACATGCATGGACACGGCTAAATGCTGCATTCTACTCAAGGGCAGAGATACTGGCAGCCGCGATAGGGTGTATTCACCTGCACATCAGCAGTTCCCTAGTGAGTGCAGACTTCAGCGAACGTTCCATTGGCCCGACAAAGACGAATTCCGATGTCGCATGTCGATCACTGGCCGTCGGCGATTCCGCTGGATATAGACACTAATGTAATGGAGCAGCGCCGCCAAGCCTCCTCTGGTCATCTCCAGCCGTCGGTTTCACCCACAGTATTCAGGCGCGGCCTAACCACACACTATTGACATTGCTAATTAATCCTTGTGCAGAAAATAGTCCACATTTGTTTCGCAAAAGATAGCAAGTACTTCTAAAAGTTAGAATCAGACCAACACTGCCACCTGACATTTAAAAAAATGAAAATCTAATATATTATATATTTTCGGATCCCTGAACCTACTGATCGTAGGACGTCGGTTGGCCCTATATTTTAGAGCGTGCTTGCACGCGCTAAATACATCATCTAGAGTTTAGAGGGGTCCATATAGACTTTCAGGGTACTGCATACAAATTATCCCTTCACTATCTGTGTGCTATTCACTGGGATATTAAGAACAGAGCAGGGAGCCAGAGTCACAGTCTCCTAGAGGCGTGCCCAGCTGACCATGACCAATCACTCAATACCAAAATACCTAAAGACCCACTGGTGCTTGATTTGTTTGGATCCTAGATAGGCAGTTGCAGAAATTGCAAGTTGACTGGGTGCAATTGGGTTACAGTAAACTATCCATAAGCTAAATCAAACTTATACCTTTTAATTGTTATTCATCTATAATTGCACGCTCAGTCATCAATGATGAACATACTATTTGCTCCTAGTCTTGGTAAGCCTGCCCGGCGATGATAGATTTTAGTCAGGTCAGTGGAACACAAACTTTACATGCAGTACTAAGAGAAAACATAGTTAGTGAGCCCGTAGCGATTAGCGTTCAAGGTCTCTTATTTGATATAACTATGTCCAGATGGGGGGATAACCATAATTATTGGAGGAAAGACCTAGAAGAGCTTCGCTACGGGTTCACTCACTACGTTTTCTTAATATTATATACCTCGAATTGATGCGAAAACACCATTTTATTGACTTACTAAGCCATTGATGCACAGCCTGTTGAGCGAATGTTGATGGTTATTCACTATGTTCACATTGTGCCAGAACATTATCTATACTTCCCCATAGCAGTGGGTACTCTTTCATCGACGTTTAGCCTATAGGTATATATACACAATATTGACTGGTTTCAGATACAAGCGTCTGTATGCTCCGAGGAGTTGATGCGTAGTAATATCCGAGGAGCATACAACCGCTTCTATCTTAAACCAGTCTATATTGTATTTATCATCCAACCTTTCTTGACAAGTGGCATTTCGATATCAGTTTGCTTTGGTTATGCACTATTTTTCCGGGCGCACTATTTTCCGTATGCGCCACCCGGAGTATACAACATATCCGTATGCGCCGGGTATGTGCATACACACTCCCTATGTGTTTTCTATGGACACTTTGTATTAGGTGGATAATAAAATCATGACTGCCACCCGTATCAGCCCCTGGGACGTTAAACCACAAACAAACAAACAAACCCGTATCAGCAAATCAGAAGTCGGCACATATGAGCAGCAGCTTGGATCAACAGCAAAAACAATAAGCTCCAAACCCAGCTGCAGTCTCTCGAACGAGAGGCAAAAATGAGTAGAGGCTGCAGTGACTTTAGCCTAGATTGCGGTCCTGCTGAACTGTCAAATGGTACAAGAAAATAGGAAAAATCATCTGAAAAACAGTAACAACATTAAATGTTGTTTGAAACTATTCCAAAGAAAGATATCGTCATGTTTTTCTTAAAAGAGACGAACCCCTTAATTGTTTATAAGATATTTGAAAGCATTGAAAATAATTGACTGAAATAAGTCTAAAAAGCTTAAATCATTGATGGACCCTATATACCCTCAGGGTCCCCTGGGACGCTAAACCACAAACAAACAAACAAACAGACAAGCCTAGATTGCGCAATGTTTGTAGGGTGCTGCTCTTCAACATTTTTCCAAACTGCATATTAGACATATAATCACAGGGCTGCAGCATTTTAAGTCTTATAGATTGATACTCGTCTGGGATATGCCTGTGATCGGCACGTATTTGATGAATGATTTCACCGCATATTTTTGACGTACGAAGACGGTAGGCTAGTTTCAATGCATTATTATATGCTCGAATGTCTTACTCTTACTGGTCAGCTGTACGAATTTAATTCGTCACTGAGTGACGAATGAATATAATTCGTCACTCTGTACCACATGTCTTACAGTTAGGCAATATTGTAAGTAATAGAAAAGACATGCTTAATGATTTTCAGGTATATTCTTCGAACTCAGTACTTCTGAGCACTAAAACAACTCGGAACTGATTTCATTCAGGCACCCTAACCCTGTCTCCATATATTACGTAAAGGTGAACAGCATTGTGTACTGTGTATTTGCCTTGCCGTTCAGTAGCAATGCTACCTAGCATTTAGACATGCTCAAGTCTTTGATTATGAACATTCATTTAATGATTAATCACAATCAGAATGAAGTTCATTTTAGTATGTATCCTTCTCTGACTGGTCCGGCGAGGAGGGTGTCCATAGGATGCAGGGACTGGAGCCAGTCTACCTAGCATTAAAAACGCTTTTACGGCTAGCCATTACGAGTTGGAGGACATTCACAGTGGCGTGCTTAACTGGAGGTCGCAGAACTCAGAATGCCCTGCTGTCTCATCTCTTATTATGAATTTTGGTTAGAACTTAGAGTAAATGATGGATATCTTATGAAATACATAGACAATAACCAATGGTTTTGTGAACAGGTGGCTGTAAACCACGAGAGGTTGCTAGCGAGTGTATTACGACGTCAACCTCGAGTGGTTTACAGAGCGGCCTGTCCATAAAACTATCGTTGGTTGCATGTATTATCCATCTTTTCGAATGAACTAGACCCAGGGGTTTCCATATTAAAGGGTATGAAAATAAGGACGATTTCTTTGCTCGATAGCACAAAGGGACTATTTTCCCCGTATATCATGACTTTGAGACCGTATACCACAGATTTGAATCCGTATACCACAGTTATGGTATCTGACAGGTTTTATATAATGGGTTGTGAGTCCCCATACATTGGGGTCTTTGTATACGATGGATAATAAATGTGTATTCTCACTGTCAATTTCCGTATATTTTGTTGAAAATCTAAATAAGTGACCTCTAAGGTATACTCCCAAGACATATATTTCGGTCCACAAATAGATGATATTTTATCAAAGACTTGTTAAAACTAGTCTCATTGTCAATAGTCAAATTAGATGGAAAAGTGGAATAATTCATGACACAATATGAATTATTTTCGTTTATAACTCGTCAATGGCGAAATTTTCTCCAAGTTGTTTTCCTGTTGCCACGTTCTTTCTTTGGAACCAGACATGGACTTCATTAATCTTTCCCGTTTTTATTTCCGTTTTGCCAAAATAGCAAGCGAAAACTCGAGCAATTCCCCATCCACCCGCCCTTTCCACTGACGCAAGATACGGGGAAGATTTTTGTTTGTATTTACGCCTTCCACAAAATGCACTCCAATGCTCCCCCCAACATACAAGTACTTGATATATTGCCGAGCAAAAAAAAGTCCCGTTCATCCATCCTCAGATCCATCCATCGCCAGTTCCGCCAAGTCAACGAAAACATGGCAGGCAATATTTATAATCAAAATGTCAAAGGTGGTGCTGGTGTGCCTTGTTGTGAGCGGCGAGCGGCTCGAGTCGCGGTGAGCTGCTCATCACCGACTCGCCTTCATTGACGCCGTTACAGGCCCGAGGAGGCCGTGTCGGCAACCGCCGTCTCTCTGTTACAGGGATGCCAGTTTGTAGGATTTTGCCTACATGTAGGATATTCTTTTTGTAAATTTTTAATGAAATTGTATGTATTGAGAATGATACAGACTACCTAAACTCTGAATCTTAGATGACATTATTCTGTAATGTTTCTGAATTCAGATACCCCCCAACACACTCAGTTAGATCCCAGTACACCAACCTAGCGCTGTAGGATGGTGGGATTCCTGTAGCAAATTCTCCTACAGACAAGGGCAAACTAAAATCTTGACATCTGATTGTCCTGAAATATGTCATGTGAGAATAGAGTTACTTAAGTCTGACCAAGCGTGAAAAATAATCAAATGATACATAGACTGGCCTCAGTCCCCATGTAGGATTTTCTCCTGACCCCAACTGGCATCCCTGCTGTTAAAGGCATATCGGACAATTCACGGTGGCTCCACCTGGGGATTTTCAAATGCTGACAATTATCAACTGTCTTTTACTTATTCTAATACCAAATAAGTGAAGTATAACATCTTAGCGAATTTGATCAAAGCCAATAGGTAAATTAGGCCGATTTATAGTTGATTGATTTACATCGGGAATGTACCGAAAGATACCTTCAAAATTCATTAAAAAAACAAGCACGGTTTTAGCACTATAGATTTACTATAATGTGAAAGTTCTAAAAAACTGATATGGGTTTTACTATGTAAAAAGCCACTTTTTTAATTTATATGTATTATATTTATGATAATATTAAAAAAAAACAATATTTGAATCAAAATCTAGCACGGTAAACACCGATTTTTTAGTTAGATATGTGTTCTACAATACTTTGAGCTCATCATTTTCAATTCTCAGAAAAATGGCATGGGTTTTAATCGCTTTTAAGGGGCCATCTATAAAGTGCGCACGCAATGGGGATAGGTAAAATTTCGGAAGTTTTGCGTATGCTCCTTCTTTGTCCTATTGCGTACACGATCGGGAGGGGTGGGGTAAAAAATTTCGGAAATTCTGCGTACATACTTTATGGGTGCCCCCTAAGTGGGATTCACATGTCTGAGAAAAATCCTGCTGAGATTCTCTACTGGAACACGATCTCCTCGTCTAAATTGTGGCGACATTTAACCCTAAAAAGGGAACAGAATCTCATGAGATTATGAACCTGCAAGGTACATGAATCCCACTGTGTGAATCCCACTTAACGAGGTAGAGAATCCCAGGATCCAGGAGTGTCTTTCCATGTGAATCAAGTTCGCCATTTTTCCTTGAGACTGGTAAAAGCACATGGCCATTAGAATTTTGTACCAAAGGAGAATTGTCTGAGACTAGGGGAAGGTGTGAAGTGTACCCGTGACAAGTACATTAGTCTCTGCGTGTGAATCCCGCTTTAGATTGGCCACCAGCCCCTGTCTGCGCTGTGCTGTGACTTAGCGGGTGGCTGATCTGTGGTATCTCAGCATATCTGCCCTCAAAGCAAAGAGTGTATTTCTGATGTCTATGTGGTGTGAAAATAAAAGAACTTTCACCTCGGTAATTGGGTAGGGGTGAGATTTCTACCGGAGTTAAATCTCAGATTCGATCACCATCCAACCCAAAGTCTAATAGAACATATTGGACTACCCAAACAAACAAACCATTGTGTTTGTAATGAGTTGCTGAGTTACAACAAGTGGCATGGTTACTGATAGAAAAGTATGATTTCGGAACGGATCATCGTGATTTAAAAGGGATGAATTTGAGATAAATTCGCAGTTAATGTCTTCCCGTGTTTGTGCTTAATTATGGTGAAAACAAATTGAAGATAGACAACTGTCTCTAGTTCCTATCCCATATCAATAGGTCTCGGACATGTTTGATCTCGAATCATAGTGTTCAGAATGTTATTAAAGTCAGGTTCCTCAGGGTCATAGTCCCTATATACCCTCAGGGTCCCCTGAGACGTTAAACCACAAACAAACAAATCTTCACGGTCGGATCCTTCCTCATCCGGGGAAAGCGCCATTTGAAGCAGGAGTTCTTCAGTTAGTTCGTCATTTAAAGTAGCACTCCAGTCGTGCGGGTCAACAGGTGTGAGGGCACAGTGGCGTGGTTGTTCAGTCACAGCTGTCGGTGTCGTGGAGTGATGTCGCTGGGGTTCTTCTGATTGTACTGGTGGGTATTCCTCATTTGGGAGAGGGATAGAGGCCCAGTGGGTTCTGGGGTTGTTGTCACAGTTAATTACATTTTCTCAGAAGCATATAGGAATATAAAGTTGTTCAGGTAGGTCGATACTCACAAGTGTATGAGGTCTGACATATTTGGGAGGAATTTCATGGGTATCCTTTAGAAACACCATATATTTTAATCATAGGGTATTCCTCATTCTGGAGAGGGATAGACGCCCAGTTGGTTCTGGGGTTGTTGTCACAGTTGCCTACATTTTCTCGGAAGCATATAGGAATATAAAGTTGTTCAGGTAGGTCGATATTCACAAGTGTATGAGGTCTGACATATTTGGGAATAATCTCATGGGCATCCTTTAGAAAATACATATTTAGAACTGTTGCATTTTGCAGATAATAGTTCCTCAAAACCTAATGGCATGGTTAATGAATAAGGGCGGCTAGTATTTTAGCCCTTTAATTCCCACACCCTAGCTGGAAGCCCGCCGACCAACTCCGACAGACAGTCTAGCATTATACCTCCAGCGGACGATGCCTTTAGTTTCTTATATCGTTTGTATTATCTTAGCCTGGAATAAACGTCCATAGGCTTAACATTAGGAACTCGTTCTCAACAGGCTTGCGAGTACGGTAACTCATTCTCAACGGGTGATAAATAGATAGATATTTCCAAGCTAAGATAAAATCAGAAACATTTTCGTGCTTGGTCTGAGACCATCTCGTTTGGCTTCAAAATATTCACTCGGCTATCGCCTTGTTCATATTACTGCGCACTCCTAACTCGATGGCGTACGAGGACACAGACCAAACACTCATCAGTTTCTTTCTTAATTCTTTCTTTCACAAAATGTGGAATTACATGATACTCAGCAAATACTGCTGTCACCATGTTCCCGGTTGATATGTCTATAAAGAGTCGCCTAGTGTGAGCGCTTGAGCAAATCCATGGGTCTGCGACTATTGCTGCCGAGATTGCGTATAATCGATCACCACCTGACGACTATTGGCCAGACGATCTCCAGTCGTGACGTTTTTAGTCGTCTAGTGTATACTAAAGAAGAAACCAACAAGTTTTGGTCAAAGCTGTCGTTCTTCACGAGTTTGATGCGGAGTGATATGAATGAGGCGACAGCCGAGTGAATATCACGTAGCATTCAAACGAGTTTGAGAATGACTTCTTTGACCAAAACGAGTTGCTTTCTGTATTTATCTCACCCCTGTACACACTAAATGAATGGGCAACAAAACAGGATATAGACCATTGAGAACGGACTGCAATACTTGAAGGGGCATGGAGAACGAGGTCCCAATATTAAGCCTATGGACATTTATTCCAGGGGTGAGATAAACCGGGTAACGTGCAAGTAGCAAGCATTTGCTCTGGTGGCCAGTGTAGCCGTCTATGAACCCGTCATAATGTGTAGGTCAGCCGCCAGGTGGCACGACCTGCTCAGGTATGCTCAGAGCTGCTCCAGGTGGGCCGCACCGCCCTCAGTACTCACCGGAGGTCGGCCTGCACTCACTCTTCTCCTTTTTTATTTTTTATAAGTATATCTTTTTTTTAACGTTCCTTCTCCCCTGCCCTTGTTTTTCCTCATTGTGCTCTTTGGTAGATTGCCAAGTCTTTCAACAGAACCTGGTTTAGTGGCTCTCAACGCTATTCTATAATTGTTTTGTTTTTTATGTCTATTCATTCTACGTTCCTCATGTTATACGAATTGAAGCACTGGTCTATGATTACCTTGATAGACCATTTAAACGGCAGTGATTATATTTTTGAATTGTATTTCCAAGCTATGCATACAGAATGAAATACTTGATTTAGTTATAAGAAAGAAACCATAGCTTTCTTTCCCTTATCCATATTAGAATCTTCAGTGCCTGAAGATGGTGGATTTTATACAAAGCGAAGCATTGCGATGTGGGTTTTACAGTGCAAGAAAGTATTTTGTCAACTTAACCTGGATCTTTTCTGTATTACATTGAACAATCTGGAGATTCTCAGTTTGGGCATACACGTGCCATGCACGGTCAGAACCTTATATTTACATAATGAAAAAGTCACAGTGGCGGCGCGTTGTCCGTGCCCTGCGTGCAGGCCGCGAGTCGCCGTTATCTATCGGCATGGCGCATGTCGCACGCCGCGCATCGCCCGTCCCCGTCTGTCGACCAGCAGGCGGTCTGTAGGTGTCCCACGCCTTGTCACGCTCGGCGCATCACCGCCCGCCGCCCCCTGCCCGCCTGCATGCCGTCCGCCACCCCCTGCCCGCTTCCCGCCGCCTGCCGCTCGCTGCCCCCTGCCTGCCGCCCGCCTGTCCACTGCCCCATGCCTGCCTGCCCCCTGCATCACTGCCCACCCCCTGCCGCCCTCCCTCCGTCAGCTGCCCTTCCCCACTGCCCACTGCTTGCTGCCTGCCGCCCCCTGCCCCCTGCCCACCGCCACCGCCACTGCCGCCAGACCCCTGACCACTTCCCCACTGCCCACCGCTTGCTGCATGCCGCCCCCCTGCCACCTGCCACCTACCCCTGCCTGCTGCCCTGTCCCCTGCCCGCCGCCCGTCGTCCCTGCCCGCTGCCCGTCGTCCCTGCCTGCTGCTCGCCCACTGCCTGCCACCCGTCGTCCCTGCCCCCCTGCCGCTCGCCAGCCGCTGCGCGCTGCCCACCTGCCCCCTACCCCCTGTCCACCTGCCGCCCTGTCCCCTGCCCGCCGCCTACCCCCGACATGTCCGCCGCCCCCTGCCTGCCGCCCTGTCCCCTGCCCACTGCCATCGTCCCTGCTGCCGCTCGCCCTCCAGCCACCGCCCGCCGTCCCCTGCCCACCACTCGCCAGCCGCCCCCTGACCGCTGCCCTGCCCCCTGCCCATTGCCCCTGCCCACCGCTCGCCGCCCCCTGTACGCCGCCCACCGCCCCCTGTCCGCTGCCCGTCGTACGCCGCCCGCCGCCCACTCACCCGCCGCCCGCATCGTGCATGCCTACGTGCTGCAGGACAGAGCTGGGGACACATCATGTGCGTGTGGCACGGCATACAGTCACCCGCATCTATACGTGTCTGGTGGCGAAACGCGGTCATTTCGGTACTGCCGCCACCTCCCCCCACTCACCGGCTGACGTGTTCCCACGGGGATGGACAAACAGCGGGCGACACTTTAGCTGTTCATTTTATGTCGGTGAGACTTGGCCAGGGATGATAGCCTACAGCTTATTTTGTCATACCTCACGTGAGGATTCTCCCGAGGTGGTTATTAGACTTTTAATCAATGACTTGAACATCTCAGCAAAATCTGTCATTTTAATGTGTCAGCAGAATATTGACACTTGGCATGCAGGTTAAACTAGCATTGCCATTTATAATCAATATGTACAGGTGGATCTTTGCGAACAAAGGTATCTTAAATTCGGTCTCGTTTTATTTTTAAAACCAAACCTTGATATAGATCAGAGGCTAGGTTTGTTTCAAATAAGAAACTGCTCCAAATGTGCCGTTCGACCTTTGGTTTTATTCCCATTGATATGGATCCTTAACAGACAAGTCTTCATATAAACTTACCAAAGGAATCATGAATAAGCATAGCGTGTCAGCAGTCAGTAGTTTAAAATCTCTTTTGGGGATAATTTGAGTATAAAAGTAATGTTCAATTTTTCACATTTCCTCATAGCACCATTTTTATCAAGACACTCAAGCTACAATCAGATGAAATACTTCAACGCAAGCCTGCCATCCTTAAGTGTAGAGTACATGTTTGTTATCTCAACCCTGGTATTTTTTCCTATAGACTTAACATTAGGAACTCGTACTCAACGCTCATGGAGTATTAGAGAAGAAACCAACAAGTTTTGGTCAAAGTCGTCGTTCAAACATTACATTGCGTTCAAACGAGTTGGAGAGCAGCGACTTTGACCAAAACGAGTTGCTTTCTGTATTTATCTCACACCTGTACACACTAAAAGAATGGACAACACACAGGCTATAGATCATGGAGAACGGACTGCAATACTTGTAGGGGCATGGAGAGCAAGTTCCCAATGTTAAGCCTATGGACATTTATTTCAGGGGTGAGATAATGCGATATATACTCAGTGGGGGATGATGTCACAAGTGTTAGTCAATTAGTCAGTGATAGGGATGAGATAAATCTTAACCGCACTCAATCCATAGCCAATAAAAACACGCTATTCGTTTCATTATACCACGTATTCTCACTCAGCTGTGCCTCGTGAAATTGCCCCGCAACCAAAACTCATGGCATATTTCAGCGGATGTGGATCTCCATGCAGTTCCTTCTTATTATCCTACCCCGCATATAAATCTCAATAGACTTAACATGGTGTGGCTGTATGCCACGGTTCTGCCATAAAATATTTATATGCCACTGGTAACATATGAAGTTGAAAACATGTGACAGGGTAGGATAAAATCTGATAATATTCCGCCAGGTCAATGTGACCTCCATCAAGGCGAGTCGTTCAAAACACCGTGAGCTCATCAGTAAGGAACAAGGCCTTCCTCAGGACGATCCCATTGATCGCCAGGAGGGGTGGGAGGTTGGTACCTGTCGGCGAGCCAAGCAACACGTCTAGCGCCTGGCCCGACCCGCGAGCAGGTCATCGGCCCAGGAGCAGCTCGCCGAGCAGGTGTTTGCACCGCCCCGCCTACCGCAAGGCCATCCAACCATCTCTGCCCCTACTCACACCACAAATGCCAAGTCATGGCCAAAAATATCCCCAGTGAGAAAATAGTACTACTCCCCCCCCCCCCCCCATTCCTAGCACAAAACAACCAATCATTCCAATATTTACACTAGTCTGCATTCATCGTGCACAGGGTATGTCTTGTTGGGATGTACCGGTTTTAATTCTGTTATCACCACATAGACTGTATCTGGATGAGGATTAGGATTTAATATAGAGTCTAGGAACCTGCATGGTACATGGCCGACATACCGTGTAGGGTGTACATTAATTTTCTAATAGTTTTGTAAGTGAGGAATGTGAACTATGATGTAAGCAGAGTGAGTTCCAAGGAAATCATAAAAAAAATTGTCTGGAGAGTTACGTAGTTAGTACGGAAGGATGGTGTAATCATTATCATCGGGTACAATGTTAAAATGTATTAGCTCTATTTTGATAATATAGAGAATGTTATTTTGTACTAACGACACAAGTGTCTGTCTATGTAGACGCTTGGACGATTTAAACACTTTAATACTGCGTCTTTTAAAAAAAACCAGCTTATAGGTTGAAAGAAGCACAGTATAAATAAGGAATATATATATATAAAAAAAAGACAAACCTAGGACACCTGCGTGAGGGCTGGCTTATACAACGAATCATCGTGTTCCTCTATATCTTTATTCAGATTATATTGTCCTGTCAAGTCCTTTTTAGACTGTTCACAATAGAAATCCCCCCGATTGGAAATCAAATCGCACAACAATTTCCACGATTGATTAAACTGACACGTTTTTGTAATTGCCTTTGAACGTTTGTAAAGATTCTCACACTGTGATCAGCACCAGAGGTAATGACAACGACTGTGCAATTTCGTCTGTTCATCAACTTCAATTACCAATTGCTCATACTTATTATTTTCTTAACCTATTTTTATTATATATCAGACAGTTTCATAGATGATAGATATATACAAAGTTTGTACCGCATGGGCACTAAATAATATAGACATATGATAGATTTAACTACAGGATAGAATATCTCCAGATTACAGTGGAATGTGCTGTTTGATGGCGAGGGTGTCATGATCTGGCAATGGTAAAAGTTAATTTTAATTCAAGATTTAGTAAACGAGGTGAAGGCACTTCTGTATTCAACCGATAAAAAAAAGATTTTATTCCAAGTATCTGTTCAGTCGATACAGGTCTGGATATGGATCTCAGAGGTGGCAGTTTTCATTTTTAAGAAGAAATCCTTGTGTTCATTTTCAGTTTGTAAAGTTCTTTTGTCTGGTGTAAAACAAGGAGAGAATAAATTGGGCTTCATTCACATCAATAAACAGTGGTTCAAACCAGCCCATCACACCCGAGCCCCATTCCTTGGCCAATAACATTGTTTACTATGTTTTCTCAGTCTCTCTGAGGCAGCAAAGTCCACATGAAGAATATTTCCTGTTTTCCCAATGACCCCAACTGACATCCCTGAGGTTGTATTACCGAAACGGTTCCATATGAGTGATCAAACATAAAACGTGTACATGTTTTTATCATGTCCAAAGACTCCAGATATACACGAATACAAATACCTCCTGAAAGGGGAAAATCTCCCATTATGCCAAGCATACAAGGTACCCATAACTATTCAGCATATCCTGCTGAACTGTCAAAGGGTATAAGAAAATAGAAGAAAGTATTTGAAAAACAGTAAAAAAAAAAAAAAGGAAATATTGTTTGAAACTATTCCAAAGAAAGATATCATAAGGTTTTCGAAAGAGACAAATCTCTTTGGTTATTTATAAAATATTTGAAAACATTGAAAAGAATTGACGAAAGAAGTCTATGTAAGTGAAAAGCTTAAATCATTGATGATCCCTATATTGCAGAAGCTACTGCAAGGGAAATACTGAAAAGATATGTCCCTGATTGCTATTGAGGAACATGAGGGTCATCCGAAAAGTACGTACACACTGGGGACTCGTGGGGGGGGGGGGGGGGGGGTTCAATATTTAGAGAAATTTTCTGTACATACTTTATTGATGGCTCCCTATCGAAAAATACCCGGATGTACAGGGAATCGTGAAAGTAAACATCAGAAAGCAGGTGAGTTGCGCATATATCTTTCATAGCTCTCAAGGTTATTGTCCACTCAGGAGGTGTTATTCTATCTACTGCGCACGTGTCGGAGCCGGCTGAGGCCTCCGCTCACCTCTCAACAGGTAACGCGCTGCCTGTGATGGCTGGCAACTAGTGAGGAACATTTCCTCCATTCCTCAGGTGGTCTGTTGCTGGTACGTACGCGGTGGGAGGGTGTTATGCTATGATCAGTTACGCTATGACCTGAGAGCTGGATATATGTAAGGGCAACATACACAATATTGACTGTTTTTTTTAGATACAAGCGGCCGTATGCTCCGAGGAGTTGACGCGTAGTAATATAAGAGTCATGCTAGCATATTGCGCAGTCAACTCCGACACTTCTACGGACATTTTATATTAGGTAGATAAGGCCACTCAAAAAAAGAACTTGTTTCCCATTACCGCGCGCATCACAAAAAAACGATTTTAGAAGGGTTTTTTTTATGTTTTTTTTTTTTTTAAATAGATGAACCTTGATAGAAATTATGAAAGGTTTGTGTATTTAGTATCAAATTAAAGCTCCTGATGTCAGGGAATGCATTAAATGTATAGCCAGTAAAAATCTGGCCGCGTAAGCAAACACCCTGCGTAAGCAGCCACTGTGGTCCGGATCGGAGGGTGTCCGCTTATGCCGGGTTTTACTGTATGTCTGGCATCTTTGATATAGCAAAAAAAAAAAAAAAAAAAAAAAAAGCGCCCTCGTCATATTTTTCATGGCTTGGTGATGAGAACCAAGTTTGTTTTTTTAGTGGCCTAATAAAGACAGATACACAAATCTGGTGGACAAGGGGCAGGACTACCATTATAGACAAACGATGGGTTTGTAGATTGGGTAATCTCTGAGTGGTTAACGCACAGTAATATCCGAGCGACAGTGAGGATATTGCGTCGTTAACTACAAGGAGATTGTGGCCACTCATACACAAAACCTGTCGTTATTGTATTCATCACCATCCTATAAGATAGAACCATATTTCCACATATCCACATAGGCCTTTAAGAAAATAGAAGGCCGCAGCACAGTAGGGACTATTTTTCCGGAATCTCCGGGTAGCGAATTCGAGGTGCCCTATACATTTCCGTAACAGATTGGGAATGAGAGCTGGAAAATGGTAATTTCTGGCCTCACTTATTAGTCGTGAAGGTCATAATCTCATGAAATACATGTACAGTTATCGTCCCTAGCCCTTCTTCGAACAGAAAAAGTTGGACAGGACATATAGTTAGACAGGAGATATTGACTGGTTTCAGATACGAGCAGCCATATGCTCCGAGGAGTTGACGCATAGTAATATCCAAGCACATGCTAGGATATTGTGCAGAGTCAACCAGAAGGAGCATACAACCGCTTTTATCTGAAACCAGTCTATATTGTATTTATCACCCACTATTTCCTGACAAGCGGGTTACCCATATTAGTTCATTTTAGGTACGCACTATCTTTTCATACGCGCTATTTATCTGTATGTTTGCATCCCGGAGCATCCAACATATCCATTTATAGATACACGCTACCCATGTGATTTCTATGGACACTTTGTATTAGGTGGATAATAAATGCATTTATACCCCAATTCTCTATTGATCAATGTAAGCATATCGTATTGATTAGTAATGTACATGTTTCTAGATCTGCTGATCTTTAGAGTACCGCTTCCCTGTCATACAATAAGTTGGCTGGATTCAATATAGCAGCTTCTATAGTTAATATAGCAGCTTCTATAGTTGGCTGGAATTCTAGGCTGTCGATGCCGTTTAATAAGGTGTCTGTCTGCTGGCCAAGGGTGTTGGCAGGTAGATGGGCAGCCTTAAGTAGTTGGATATTCCAAACTTTTTAGTATATTACTTTAAATAATCTTAGAATACTTTTTTTTAGTGACAAGCGGGTCCCGATACGATAGTTATTTAGATTAAATGCCATCATATGTAATTGATTTATGCCACCCTGTGACGTATTGATTGGTTCAGGAAGAAAACTTGAAGATAAAAATTGAATTAGTGAGAAGACATCCAAGTGAATAGATAGTACATTCTTATCTCTAGAACCCCATATGCCGGACTTCCCTGTAAATGTGGGCATTATTACTTCCATGATATTGAAGGTTCTCCCTGATAAAATGCCCACAGATAACACATGGATGCAAATCACTAAAATCTCTCACACCATTTGACTGTTACTATACAAAATCATTTTGAATGCATGGCTAACACCAGGAGCAAGCTTCATGCACTCTCCTATTCAGTCACCTTAGTGGATCTGGCGCTTAAAACTCTAAGGGCGAATGATGCCTTGGGGCATCAACCAGCCTATGGCACATGATACTTTGAGGCATTGTTTCTCAAAAATATACAAAATCGTTTTTAACTAGGAAATAATGGAGCAATATTCATAAAATGTTCACAGAATGTAGGTATAACACCTTAATCAAAAAGTGGAGAGAAGAAATCCACAAACTCCCAAATGAAGTAGACACAGACAAACTTAATGGCAGTTTAGGACGCCCACTTCGAGCTTCTGTATTGTATGCATGTAGCCAACGTATTCGGACCTTAATTAGTATTTCTATTCAAAAGAAATAGAATATTTAGGATAACGTGTCGTATCACGTGATTAAACACTTGAATTATGGGTTTTAATGACTGTGTGCCCTTCCTCCAGCGATATAAAATGCCACTAGCACCCGTCCTTAGAGGCATATGACACAACTGTTCAGGTAACAGTAACCCGCCAGAGGCCTGCTACCTTAACGTAAGTCCTGACTAACACCCGATGAGTACAGCACAGCGGGGGGTCATTCTGGGGCCAGAGTTCCTTGGGCTCTCTAGGGATTGAGTGTCTAAATAAGGTCGGCTGAACTGAATCTTAAATCTACTTAGCCTACCTCATGCGATCAAATACAAGGCACATTTATCGAAGCAAGTAGCAGGTGCGTCGACACTGTGCTGTGCATATAGTGTTGTCTCTCCCCCCCCCCCCCCCTATCCTCACTGTTTGGTATTGAGTTTTTAATTTGTATATGATAATAATATGAGTTGTAAATCGACTAAGGGAATATAAATAATAGCACATATCACATGTGGTGAGCATGAAGTACTATGAAGGAAATTGATGAGTGTTTGGTCTGTGTCCCCGTTCGCCATCGAGTTTGGAGTGCGCAGTAATATGAACGAGGCTATAGCCGAGTGAATATTATGAAGCGCTCCAAACGAGATGGTGAACGGCGAATCAGACCAAGCACGAATATGTTTCTGATTTTATCTTAGCCTGGAAATATTTATCTCTTTATCACCCGTTGAGAACGAGTTACCGTTCTCGCAAGCCTGTTGAGAACGAGTTCGTTATGCTAAGCCTATGGACGTTTATACCAGGCTAAGATGATATAGAGAAAAAAATCAAGGATATCTCTGTTTTACGAAAAGTGTTATCAATGGTACGCGAAGTAAGAAGTTGCAAATAGACATGCAAGGAGACGGCGATCAAACTAGAGTATCAGGTATAGGCAGTCAGGTTGGGAATTGGACGCCTTGAGCCTTTTACCGCTTGAGCCTCCTGTTAGCGCGAAAACGTGGACGCCTTGAGCCTACCCCGTGGACGCCTATACCTGATTGTCACAACTGAAAAACAGCTAAATCACCCGAAACGGTCGCATCTCAGTCTCAGCCTGGGATCCCTAGAGATCATCTCAACTGAAAAACAAGGGACCGATAATTATCGCCAAATGTATGATAGTTACCCTAGGGCCTTAAAACGGTCGCTATTAACGATTACCCAGTCTAAACAACGGGTCTCTGTGGCTTACACTTTAATCTTCAATACACATGATCAGATATCTTTTGCAAAATTTAATTTCCATTTTCAATTGAACAATAGAATACCGCACCTCGATAACTTGGTCAAGTTGAAGGTGACCTGAAAACATTATACGAAATACCAACTCGTAACGACTCGATCTTATATCCAAATACAACCTTTTGGGAGTAAATTGTGGGAGCGGTGTTTCAGGCCAGGTGACGGAATGTGACAGTATGTAGACGTTAGGGTCCACCACCCGAAAGTCGGGACGTTAGGGCCCACTCATCGGGACGTTACGGCCCACCTATGATAACTTCGATATATATCATAGAAATATCATTGAAAAATCCATACATGTTAAATAATTACTTTCATTTCATGAAATTGGCGAAAACCGATTTTAGCAGTAACAAGCTAACGAACGTTAACCAATTCTGCAAAATAAGGTGGGGCCTAACCTCAATGTTTTTTCCCGCTCCCGGCACCAAAGGTGTGAACGGGGTGCGGCCGAGGTGCGACTGAGGCTTTCACACCCCCGGTCTATGCTGTGCCTTAACCTCCTAACTTTTGGGTGGTGGGCGCTAATGTCCTGCAATCAATGTGACACTCTGAACTAATCAACAAAGAAGGACAATTATTTTCTTTGACAGCTGAAGATGTTTCCACTTGAAGGCATGGACAAGATACAGATATGATAGGCTATAATTTACTCCTTTTTTTTTTTTTTTTTAACTATTCCACTAGAAGATATGCAAGAGGAAAATACTACCTATGATTTCATTTCTTTGAATGGAAAATTCTCTAAATCGATATGGCCATAGGTTACTCTAAGGGAAACTATGAAAGTTTGGGATCGGAGCTCGATCCCATCGAGTTTGAATCGCCGCTTGAATTACGTAGCAATCAATGTCAATGGAGAAAAAAATCAATGTCTATGGAGAAAAAATACCAGGGTGAGATATTAAGCATATATTCACCAATTTTTGTAATTTAGCTATTGAAAGCATAATATATCATAAAAGATCTATGTCTATATAAGTTATGATGTAAATGACATGCTTAAGTCATTGATGACATCACTTTGTGTAATCGGACAGGAGCCTTAAGAAAACCAGGATCTGCAATAAGCACCGCTGACAGGTCTCTTTTTGTTGATTTAAACTTTATCGATTTACACTTTATACTTTACACAATACATGTAATATTGAAAAAAAAACATTGACAAAACTTATCGCATTATTAGGCCATGATTCCAGGCTCACAAGAGGACTCCAGAATTATCCGCCTAATCTTCATTCGCCTCTGATCCCTTTTTCGTCATCCTTGACATTTAACAAACTCCAGATAAAGTAGCAGAAAATATTGCTAATAAAGATAGTTCTCAAAAAATGCATGGTAGAAATTTTAATGTCAACACCTTTTCCCTAAGAGTACGCCGTACTAGAATGTTTAAGTTAGGTCCAACTTGAGTATCATTGCAGAGGTTCCGCGTGCTAGAGTCATAAATCATGTAGCATACTCCTTGTCAGATGTAACTCGCAATGATAAAAACATATATAGAATTTCTGAGGTTATTAGAAAGAAACTCACGAGATGAAAATAACTTGTGCTGAGTGAATTACGTAGCGGTCAAACGAGATGGAGTGCGTATTTTTAGCTATGGGTTTTTATTCATCTCAGTCCGTATACCTGATCAGGAACATTATTAATTGATTAAAAAAAACTCACCCAACCAGCCATTGAGTATTGGGTGCACTACTTTCACAGCCGTGGAGTATGGGTTCCTAATGTTAAGCCTATGGAGAAAAGTAATAGCCATGCTCACTTATCCAAGGCAGGTAAAGAAGTCCCTGAGGCATCCTAACCGTGCGAGGCAGACCAGTCTCAGGTTAGCACAACTCAAATACGTCCGGAAAAACTGCTGAAGTTATCCCAATAAAACTAAAAGAATGTCACCATGTTGTTCGCGTAGCTCATCTTTGGCGAGAAAAGGTTAATTGGGAGAAGTTTTTAACGAGAACTTTGTCTCCATAACCAAGGAAATTATCTTCTCACAATAAAACGATTGACAATGTACGGTGTTGTCTCATTGATGGTAGAGTCTCTACAGAACTCAAAACCTAACAGAATGAGAAACACGTGATGTATAGATACGTGCACACTATGACGTATGACCAACCAAAATAGGTCATATACGAATTTGTCTATATATATATATTCATTTATTTATTTTTATTCAATTCTTTTAATGAAAAAAAAGAGAATTTAGTAACCATGTCATACCTTTTTTTATTACCTGGCTCACCTTCAAATGAATTATTCCTGTTGTTGTTGAATACCTTGAAAATGTTTCATAGAGAAAACCTATCAAAACGTATGGTCAGAGCTTGTATCCCATCGATTTTTAATAGCGTAGTAAATTACAAGGCGAAGCCGCAACTCAAACAAGATGGGATCAAGCTCTGACTGTAAACTTGAATATGTTTCTAATTTCATGTCACCCCTCACATTGACTAATTGGCTCACCTTTTTGGATGACCATAATCACTAGTATAAAAGAGCTGTTTGAATGTTCTACCCTCATTTCTGGTCCTAGTGAAAGGACCGAAACGTTGACCCGTTATATGAATAGAAAATGATATAATGTATAGAAAAGAAAATAATGGTTATTTAAAAAAAAGAGAAAGGTATTTGTTAGTGAATGGACGGAGCCGTCTTTTTATTTGAGTACCATGAAGTTAGTCGTCCACACTCACTTTGGGAACGAAAGATGATGACATTATCAGGAAAGTGTCGACGTAGGAATCATTTGGCGGTTGTTGGGTCTGGTATTATAGTTCAAGGCAGCATATCATGACGTATGGGCGGATAGTGATGGATTACTCTCGACCAACATAGTATTTAAACCACAGCTCTGCTGAGAATCTGAATAATAGCGAACCGTCATCTACTATATACCCATGCCGTATATACTGTATATACGCACCGTTTCGCCATTAGTTGTTAGGCCAAATTAAGATAATTAATTTCGGATATTTAATTAATATAGAACAACCCGCCATGCTTGTATAAGCTGAAAAATCAATTTATGGTTCGTACGGAGCTGGCCGTAAACGCCTCGTTCCGTACGAACCGTAAATTATCATCTCGTGTTGTAGCTTGTACAGCATGGTCAGGTCGTTCTATATGATTACCAACTAATTACTCTATTATATAGGAAAATGTTGGTTCATGTTTTATTGGAATCATTTTGAGTGCTGTGATGTTAAATTATGAAATCAACCCTGAAGTTTTCAGTGATGAAATTGATTCTGCTCTTTCATCATAAGAAGCAGGGTTACAGTGGTTGTACGTCAAAAATATGCGATATAATTTTCAATTAGATTGTCCCGATGCCGAAGTAGGTAGTATTTGTACAATATAATAATATGAAATATTGTAGGTCCCTGGAAGAAAACAAAGCCCTGACGGCTCATCGTGCTACATAGAGTAGAGTACATGTAGATGGCATGGTTCCCTAATTGATGTCCCTCAATCTCAAGTTACCTGAATCAGTACACCTATACCCGAACGTCTATGAGATACTATCCACTTCTAAGGTGTAGTATAGATATTGTTCGGGCTCACTGAGATGCAGTGAATGTTCGGGCGCACTGTGCGCATAGCGTACATCACAAGTATATAAGATGCCCTTTTATGTGATTTCCAGGTGTAGAATGATAAGAAAACATAGCGACTGAACCTGTAGCAATCACGATCTCGGCATTTTGTCCCATATAATATGTCCTCCGCCTCTGACACCGGGGCGTATTTTATGTCCAAGAACAGAAATTGCCACGGCCACACTGACTACATTTTCTCTTAATACATTCTGCTTATCATCTTTTGGCTTGAATAATAGATCATTCATGAATCAATGGTTCTACTCATTCTTCTAAAATGTGAATTGGAAACGTGTTTACACGGCAACCTTCACAGGATAATGTTCCCATTGCCAATCTGGAAGAAGAAAAACAGAGGAACAAATAACCAGTGAGAGAAGTTAGCAAGGTGGTAAAATCATTCACCTGTAGTTGCAACCCAAGGGAAGCCACTCCACCGCTGTTTTATAAAATCGCCATCACAACTTAAATCGAGTTCTTCTTCTCTCTATCCTGCCAAGAACTGCGGCGACTTTTCTCTTGCCGTTTATTTACCCACCCTGCTACCCGGTCTTTCTTAGAATATTGCTGATTGAAACTTTCAGGTTTTGTCTTAATGCCAAGGTGTCTAGTTTTTGGCGTGAAACCGAAGCTTGTTAACAAAGTTTCTTTGCTTTGTGGACTTCCCTGTTGTTTCTGGCGACTTGGCTGACCTTGTGATTGTGTTTTTATCTTGCAGATGGCGAAGCTGGGCATTGTTCTCGGCGTCTACCTGCCCACCATACAGCACATCTTTGGAGTTCTTATGTTCGTGCGGTTGGCCTGGATCGTCGGCTGTATGGGCACGCTGCAGGCATTCGCCATGGTCTTCCTCTGCTGCCTCACAGTGAGTCCAACCTCATCTAAATTTAAAAAAAAAAGGATACCAGGGTTTTTACTTAAAAGTATACCTGGGTTGATTCTCTAAACTATGTTGAAAAAAAACCAAAACTTTCTCTTGTCCGGAAAATCGGGCCCCGATTTTCAATGATCCCACCGATTTTCCTGGATATATTTTTCTTTTTCTGGTCGCGTCACCGAACAGGGACCTATTTCACTAGTTTTGTGACATGTCTGTGACACCATACAGACATTGGAGTTGTCTAGTTCCGTGACAACACAAGTAGCTGGCCTGAGAAAAAGACAAACCCCAGGCATAAGAATTAGACAAATCTGCACATCATGGGACCTGTTTCACTAGTTTTGTGACAAAAGTGTTAGACAGACATGAAAAGCGGCACCAACAGTGCAAGCAAGAACGGACAAAACGAAGTCTAATGTCTAGTTCTTATGAAACCGAACACACCATCTAGACGCCATCTAGAGATGTCACGAAACTAGTGAAACAGGTCCCAGGTCACTTCTACGTCCTACACTAATTATCTAAACTAGACACTGTCCAGAACCCTGTAGCCCCCAAGACGCCTGATGTGTCCGATTCGCATGAAACTCATTTAAATAGTTTGTAGGTTCTTTCATTCAATCGATAAGTATTATAGAGGAAACCTATGAAAGTTTGCGGTCAGAGCTCTTATTCCATCGAGTTTGAATAACGTAGTAACAAGGCAAAGCCGCTTGAATTATCTAGAGATTGAAACAAGATAGGATCGACCTCTGACCCTAAACTTGAATAGGTTTCTAAAGATTGAAACAATATAGGATCGCCCTCTGACCCTAAACTTGAATAGGTTTCTGAATATATCTCACCCTTCACATAGACTAATTTACTAGAATTAGTGACATAATAATTCTAAATATTCTATAGGCATTGAGTACAAGTACCCAATGGGGGAAAATACCAGGGGTGAAATGATAACGACATAATACATTCGCCACAAACACTCCACAGTACGTACATGGACATCCATCGACGCGTATTATGGGCTTCAAGAGTATAGATTTATTGTATATTCATGATGCAGTTTTAGGCATCATATAAGTAAATTCTTTTGTGCTAAAAGCGCTAACAGCCCTACCGAGAAAAGGACCCAGTGAACTGCATTTCCAAGATTTTGCCCCGTATTTGATATACCTGAGGTCAGAACCAAAATGAAAATCAAGACATTAAGAAGGGACTGCATCGAGATCTGTTGCCGCTAAAAATACGCCATGAGTTTTGGTTGAAGAGTGTTGTTCAGTTTTACTGGGGTGAGATTAAGAGTGCATAGAAAACCTATGATTATATTCTACGGTATTGAGTATATCAACCTCACTGAAATTAAAGAATGTAGCTTGGAAGTGTACCCGCCCCCATGTCGATCCTTTTCAATGGGATAGCAACGCAGTAACGCAACCCATGCACCGGTCACAAACCCCTGTGAACATGAAAGTGCAGGAATTTATCATATAAGGTCGTGTACTAAGAGAAAACGTGACTACTAAGCCCGTAGGGTAGGGATAACCGTTCGAGCTCTTTTGACGTATTTATGGCATTATAAGGCCGAGAATTGCACCCTACGGTCCCAGTCACTAAGTTTTCATATCATTGCATACCTAGGTATCAAGAAAAAATGTTATTTTATGTACTTATTTATGTACCCGTTGACTCGAGGCATTCACTACGGGCACAGTGTACCCGAATATTCACTACGGGCACCCTTAGCAGCGAGTAGTATTTCATAGGCCTTCGGCCATAGATATTTAATCACTCCTCTCATAAGATCTCACGCTCTCTAAGTGGTATTCTGTACTCTCACTATGCTCTATGGGAAAAAATTCTTAAGAACTAGGCTTAGAGCCTTGAGAATCCACTGGCCTGCCTCCCGTGCTAAAGATGTACATCAATGCAACCAAAGAGTCCTATAATCTCAATGATGCCACCTAGCAGGAATACTTCGGCCAGTGGATTCTCACGGCTCTAAGCCTAGTTCGTTAACAATTCTTCTCCCATAGAGCGCAGTGAGAACCTTGTACAGATTACGACTAGAGAGTGTGAGATCTTATGAGAGGTGATTTAATATTATTATATACCTGTGGTAGTATATCCTACACATACGGCCCGCTCCTACCCATGTCGTATGTATATCCGTACGACACCTTGGTGACGTACGGGGTATTTATCTCACCCCTGGTACAGGTCTAGCCATAGGAATAACGTTAGAAATAAATACGCAACGATGACCCTGGTAAAGCGACAATACTACGCCATGCTCGTTGCGGAGTGTGTGCGTTATTACGTCAGATGCGACTAGTGAATCAGCGACTAGGGGAAAAAAAAAGTTCCGGTGTCATTGACAAGCCCCAGCGTCGCGAAGATGGATGAGACATATAACGGACCGCCTTTAAGCGGTTTATTTGTGGGAACGTTTAATGACTTACTTCGTGAAGTCGTAGAAAACTGATATTTTGATTATATTCTAATGTCTGTGGACGGGGTGAGATAAATACAGAACAGTTTTCGAATTGTATTTCTAACCACCACGCCACTCGTTTGGATGCTCCGTAATTGGAGTGGCGTATGGGGCATGTGCGGCGGCGAAATCCAAAATCTCCTCCAGAAGCAAGGTTAGAAATCTGATATTTTAAGGTATATGATAATAGAGAAACAGGCTGACTGTCTCCGTACGGATATAGTAAGCCTGTTTCTCTATAATACCATTTATCATACATCTGTGCACATTGTCCTTATACTTACTGACCTCTACTCCCTTTTTCGTAAATATCGTGTATGGCCTAGTGTGCCGTACGATGTTATAATACGGCCCAGGTGGGCGTTTCCAAATGGCAATTACTAATTAATCTAAAACATTTGAAGGTGTAAAATAAAAGGGAAAACTGACCGGGCATTTCGGCTGATAATTGCTATTCTCTCACTCATTCACACGAAAATACGTCCCTCCCGCTAACAGCATTGGGGCAGGTATTTGTAGGTCCATCGTACCAATTATCAAATTAACTCCCAGTCAACTTTCCCACAGTACAGCTGCACTTTCAGTTCGACCAGAGACAGGCACACTAGAGACACTACTCCAACCCAATAGAATAAGTTCCCCATACTCCTGAACACGATTACGGTGTAAATATTGGAGAATAACATGTAGGAGAAACTATGTTCCGGTGGGAATAAGTCAAAGTTACTCGGTAAGGCTTGCAAACATTACTACCCAAGGCGTAGCGGCGGGCAGTAATTTTTCCAAGCCTTACCGAGTAACTTTGACTTATTTCCACCGGTACGTGGTTTCCCTATTCCTATATACCTTCAATTGTCGGCGAATATTGATAAAACCCAAACGTCTCTGAACGTCAACCTGGGCAGTAAACGTCAACCTGGGCAGTAACTTCAACCTGGGCAGTAAACAAAAGTTATTCCACCCCCAGCAACGTTAAGTAATCATAGGTTGTTCGAATATATAGGAATAGCTGTATCCAGATGTTCATTTGAGCTTAATAATCATATCAGAACAACACTTTTTTTTCTAGATGGGCGGGCAATTACTCAAAAGAAATACACCATTTAATGACCAATTATTACCTTAACGTAAACCTTGTAGGTGCTGCTGTGAGTGCATGCACGAAGGTTACCCATCACATCCAGAAACTTTTTATTTTTATTTTACAAGTGTTTATTGACAATACCGTCACCGTGAACGCAGTGGTTTTCAGATACAGCCATATAAAGGATAGTCATATTCACAAAGTCTGTATACAATGCTTCAGTTAAAATGTAATAAATCTGATATTTCAGAGGTAAAGTATATAATAGACACACGAAGATACACTATGATACTATTACATCATATTTGGGTCGGTCGACCATTCCAATATCATTCAATGTGTATTTATTTCTTCTATATATTCCCATCTTTCCTTGCATGATTCTATGCACATGATATAATACCAGTCCGAATTGGTCGAACGACCATCTAATTAATTATGTTTACAGTTTCTCCATATTCATGTTCAAGTTTTCTGGGGAAAATGACCAAGGTGCAAAACATTGCACAGAAACTGCATCGCCACAACCACCCCTCTACACCAAGCCGACATCCCCAGCCCACTCTGCCATCACGTAATAGCTACTGGCCACCTAGATCCCATCCTAGCATTACACTCCCATGTCACATTGGTTACCATGGCTACCATCACTGGTGCGAACTAGAGCATTCCATGTTGCTCATTTCTTTTACTCCCCTACCAGATATTCGACTAATCTACTTAGGTAGACCATTGATCATATTCTGTCTATTATGAATGTTAACGGAGGAAAGTGGTTATTTTATATGTAGCCATTCCTATATAAAGGGTTAATTCTTTGTAATTCAATTGATGATTCAAGAAGGGTCTTCTTGTATTTTTCCAAAAGTAAACATGAAAATATATATGGAAAAAAGAAAGAAAAAGAAACCCAAAACTCCTGGATAGTGACTTCGCTATCTGAAGAGAAACCCTTCACAAAAAGGATTCGTTTCTGATATATTTTGCAATTTTTGAATAAGTAAAGACCATTTTAAAGAATCATTCCGAGTAATACATATCAGTATCGGTTAAAAACCACCAGGAAGGTATTTCTAAATCTAAGAACGATTAAAACTTCTATCGTAGCTTGTTTTGCATTCTCGTTACCTAAAGTAATCAGTCTTTATGGAGGACGGTCTTACAAGGCGATAACTGAAAAATCATAAATTTGAGTTTTTCAGAAGGCGATGATATAAATTTACCATTTTTCAGTCTGTTGCTATGTAAAATAGATCGCACATTACAAAAGGTCTTCCCTTACAAATAATAAGATGAAAACCTCGAAAGATCATTTTTGAGTGTGGAAAAAAGACAAAACAACTACAGTAGATGTCTTTGATATCAGACGATCATGCTTAAAAATGCTGACTGACATGAATCTCCTAGTTGGTATCGCTGTAGTATGCTCTAATCACAGTCTTACATTGATTATCGTTCTTAGTTTTAAAAACACGTCCAGTTTCTGTCCATACCACTTTACAACGACCGGGCAGCGCACAGGGTGGCTCCTGTGGCCGGGCGGAGCAGTGGCTTCTGGGTTGGGGTTCGATCGGGGCTGGAACCAAGATAAGACTGGGCTTGGATGTTGCTGAGGTCGCGGGGGGCGGTGAGGGCGTAAGGAGGGCGGCAGGCCGAGGTGGGCCGGAGAAACGCACTCTCCCAGCACAGATCCGGCGCTCTACTTCCTGTGGCCGCTTGTATCTCTGACCCATCCTGCCTGTTTTGGGCTAAAATCTGGCCCCTATGCCAGTTATTGAAATATCCTAAATTCTAAGCTCTTTGGGGAGTGTTTTGTGGTTTACTTGCAAATAGAGATGCACATATTAATATGGTAAATACAGTAAAACCTAAGTGGACACCCTCCGTTCCGGGCCAAAGTGTCCGCTTACGCAGGGTGTCCGGTAGGCGGGGTTCTACTGTAATATACTCATTTCTGTTATTTGTTATGTCAAATCAGACATAGTCATAGGGATTACTTTCTGCAGTGGGAAGCAACTCATGTGTTGCAAGGTTTTATTTTTAAGCACGACCCATGTGCTCACGCAAAGGGGCAATTTAATCAAATGTGAATTCACGTAATAAAGTGGTTTAAAGCTTAAAAAAAAAAAAAAAAAAAAAGAAGAAACAGTTGGATTGTCTCTGAAGCTCATTTAACAATTCATATATTTCCCAAATCGAAATATACGAGTTGTTTGAGTCACATAACTTTTGACAGATGCCTTGTTTTGAATCTGAAATGTTGGCTGGTTCCCCCGATCATTAGAGGATACCCGGGTACCAGCATATGACATCATTTGGGGTTCAGGGACCTGTTTCACTAGTTTCGTGACATGTCTAGATGGCGTCTAGATGGTGTGTCCGGTTTCATAAGAACTAGACATTAGACTTCGTTTTGTCCGTTCTTGCTTGCACTGTTGGTGCTGCTTTTTATGTCTGTCAAACACTTTTGTCACGAAACTAGTGAAACAGGTCCATGATGTGTAGATTTGTCTAATTCTTATGTTTGGGGTCTGTCTTTATCTAAGGGCAGCTACTTGTGATGTCACGAAACTAGACAACCCCAATGTCTGTATGGTGTCACAGACATGTCACGATACTAGTGAAACAGGTCCCTGGTTCTATGGTCGAGCCAGAGATTAGCACTAGTGCCACGAAAGATCTGCTGGGAGAGTGGGGGAAACGGGGCCAACACGCTGCCCTCCCAGGGTGGCCCTCACCTCCCCGAGCCTCAGGCACCACCTCGCACGCACGCACATGCGCACTCCACCAACTCACCGCCCCGTCTAACGACGACCCGTAAGCAATCGTTTCACCCTGAAACTATTAATAATCTCTCCTTCACCACACCATCATCCACTCTAGCGGATTTCGGCTCCTCGGGGAATGGATCTTCAAGTCTAGACTTAGAGGCGATGCAGGATTTCACAGGGGGTAGAACTGTAGCTATATGCGAACAGCCAGTGAAATCTATTACACGAAAAAGAAAAAGAAAAACCTCGACAATATAAAAAACTAGGAGCAAATAGTATGTTCATCCTAGATGAATGAGCGTGCTATTATAAATGAATAGCAATTAAAAGGTATAAGTTAGATTTAGCCTATTGATAGTTTTCTGTAACACAATTGCACCCAGTCAACTTGCAATTTCTGCAACTGCCTGAGTCTAGGATCCAATCAAATCAAACACCAGTGGGTCTTGAGGTATTTTGGTATTGAGTGATTGGTCATGGTCAGCTGGGCACGCCTCTAAGAGACTGTGACTCTGGCTCCCTGTTCTGTTCTCAATATCACAGTGAATAGCACACAGATAATGAAGGGATAATTTGTATGCAGTACCCTGAAAGTTTATATGGACCCCTCTAAACTCTAGATGATGTATTTAGCGCGTGCAAGCACGCTCTAAAAAAGGAGGAAAGATACAACGATATTAGACAAATGCTATTCATAAACTGGATCAGTGCTTTTCTGTTACCACAACTTCCCAACCTTCTTTTGTGAATGGAGAATCAAAAAGTTGATTAATACCATCAATTCCAAGATCTTTTTTGGTATACACGGAAACAAGGGTTTGCCATATATGGTCATATTCAAAGTAGTTCGGCACTCTAAACGGGAGCGTAAACACACTTTGAAATGATATGTGATTAAAAATGGGCAAACCCACTGTAGGGCAGTCCCATACTGTTTTTTGCAGAGCACTAGAGACTTGCATATCCAAGTCCATGAGCTCAGCATTTGCATCCCTTTTGATGAGGTACAGATGCTGCAGGATGGGGTGTGGTATTAGATGCAGCGCAGACTTGGGATATTTTTTTGTATAGATGTACTTCCAAAATTAGTTTGTTTAGGTTGTTAAAATAAAAACATGTTTTTGTATATTTGGTCAAAGAAAACTTTTCCCCTGCCCCTTGTTTAGCTTGCCCCAGCCTCAGGCTTCAGGGGCCTTCTGAATAATTTAGGCTTGTACATGAAGACTTATTTCGTAGGCCAACGAGACCCAGGGACGATGTGGGTCAACTTTATTCAACACGTATGGTTGACCATTTGTCTCAGGAAGGATGGTCTTAGTGATCGAGGTTGAATATCATTAAAGGATAACCCATGTATGAGGTCTCATTGTACCCTGTATTGTCATATGCATGAGCTATTCAACAGGCCCCAGGTGCACACCTTGTTTGATAAATAGGCTCAGGTATGAAGACAATCGTGACTGATGGATGGACACTTGCTTCATCGGAAACGAAATACCAAACAGAATATGTCATACCAAGGTACACAAATTGTACCTCAATTCTTGGTAGCCGAAACACGTTCTAAGAAGATTCACCATCCTATCAACACTTTGATATATCCCACTATCGTTAACATATGTATAGCATTGTTCTAAGAGATGCCAGTTGTCCTAATATTTTCCGTTCATTAAAATAGTGTCAAATTCGAAAATATAGAGTAGATAATCAGGGTTAGGGATTTTCGTTAGTCATATACTTATCTGCTGTTTGAGTGATCATGAATACTAAGAGAAAACGTGTTACTGAGACCCTAGGGATGATCGTTTGAGGTCTTTTGTATCACATATGATATGCCCGATTGGCAGAATGACATATTTATGTTACAAAAGGCCGAGAACAGCATCCCTATGGCTCAGTCACTACGTTTTCTTATTATCATTATATACTCAGAGATGTCAGTTTTCCATTTTTCCATGGAAATCCACTTTTTCACATTCAGTATATGTAATTGGTTTTCCTTGCGTCAAACAAAGATAAAATTGATTTAGCCTCATTCACACCAGTATAACAGTGGGTTGAACCTCCCCACAGACCCTCTGGTCCATGCTATGTCCGACAATGACATATTATCCGAGTTTTCCCAGTTTCTCTGAGGCAGAGAAATCCACATGAAATGTTTCCAACTTTTTTCCCTGAGCCCAACTGACATCCCTGTATACTAAAACTGATGAGAAGATTATCAAGACGTGGTAATAACACCTCTATGGCAAGCCGAAAAAAAGAAATTTAAATTGGTAGAATCACCATTTTATTTACTTACTTGCATAGCTCATTCACTACGTCACAGTGCACCCGAACATCATCAATACTACATTCCTATAGCAGGGGGTAGTATTTCATAGACGTTCAGCCATAGATATATCATAAAAGAACCATACATTTACCTTTCGAGCTTGACTACATGTATATGGTTACATAACATTTCGTACTGCTAATATGGTAGTATTTTTTAGAATGAAACTCATATTGATACTTTATTTGTTCCTGTCTTTCAGACTTTTGTTACTTCCATATCAATGAGTGCTATCGCAACGAATGGAGTTGTACAAGGTATGTGACCCTTAATATATATAATAGGTATATCAAAAAGACTTGTAAAACTTGTAGAGGTTCATGGTGTATATGCAGAAAGTGAAGAATGACTTGTTTGCTAGAGAAAATGTCCCTTTCAGTAGCCTTTTTTCCACAGGCTGGTGTCGCACCATATCTGCTTAGTTACGCAATGCCTGCAGCCAAACAAATACCTGCCAACGTATTCCTTATTATTAGACGACTGGGTGTATGATAGTAATACATCTATAATATCGATTTAGATTTTGCAGTAATTACATCGTATTCTATTGTATTCCAGCTCCAATTTGGTGGGTTAAACATGTATGTGCCTCAACGGTACTTAAGATATGAATAATTAAGAAAACATACAAGTGGTAGATATACAATGGCAGAAGCCTAGGCAGCATAGGCTTATCTTTATCTTTGGGGAAATCAGGCAGTTATCAACTATTAAGATAAGAAAGCCCATAGTTGATATTACAGTACTGTAGTTTGTCCAAGCCATCAAATCTTGCCGAACACAACACTTGCACTTATACCTACCGCCCACGCTCTAGACGTATAAGCTTGGAATCCCAAAGACACAAAGATAGAGTGACTTGTGTTTGACTGAACGACCTAACTGAGCTACACACCGGTAGGCGGAGCTGAACGGATAAACTAGAATCCCCTGTGACGTAATATCACGGCATCCTTTACTGACTCCATTTCCCTTACTCTATATTTCCTGTTTATCATCATCTGAATTATATCGTGTCTTCTTTCGTGAATGTTTTGAAATGCGCACGAATAGCAAGGTCAAAATAATGACAAAAAGGCATATCGGATAACTCGTCTTTAAAATCAAAACCTATTTCATTTTCCTGAAATTTGATATATGATGATCTGCAAGTGTTGTAGAACACATAGCTATTTTTTTAAAGTGTGGTCATTGTGTTACATTTTGTTTTAGAGATGAATATTATGATAATGTTCTGATAAATTTTATAAAGTTATTTTTCACATAGTTAAACCCATATCATTTTCTTTATATTTTGAAAGAATATAGTCAATGTATATTTCTGCACATTCAGGCACTTAAATCTAAGTTACCCTATATTTTTCAGTACATTTCCTATGTAAATCAAGCAAATGTAAACGGGCCTATTTTACCTATTGTGATTAGATAAACTGGACAAAATGTTAGATTTGGTATTTGAATGAATCACAAGGAACCTGTTAACAATGATAATTGACAATAATTAAACATCACCAGGTGGCGCCACCGTGAAGTGTAGGATATTCCTTTAAATATGATTGATGATGGGAGAGTGTTCCACAGTTGTAAAGTAAAGAGGGTACTCCGCACCTTCCTGTTGAGGATAACACCTGACATGTGGATACAGTGAGTTTACAGGTGTGGGCCTTCACAACGCGCCGATGACTTTCCTATGGCGTAGAGCCATTGACATGACATTGAAAGGTCAGCTTCCTCCGGCCTTTCCAGCGTGGTCTGAACCTGAGACAGGTTGTTGGTAAAAACACCACCAGATCTGCTCAGAAATGCCTAAAACATGAGCTGGGAGGCTATGACGCTGGACCCTCCATACCACATTGCCTGCCGTTTTTAACGCCTCAGATGTTCATAGTTTAAAGTTTATGTCCAGGCACTAACCATGTCCTCATTTCAGTTGGTCTGGCTCGCGTGAGGTATCACACACTAGACTTCACTAATTCAGGGTTTACAGATTTCCACTTTTCAGTATGTTTTCTAAGCAATGTCCTCAAAATGTTCTATGAATTAAGAATAGTTGAGGCAGATTTGATCAAGTAACTTTTTTTATCCAAATATTGTTTTTATGTCGCCTTAAAATATCCTTAATAGCTAATATCAGCTAATAAGTTCATAATGTGCGCATCTCAGCAAGTCCACTCTTGCACTGTATATTTACTGCCATGTGATTGTCTAGAAAGGGGAGAACCAAGGTTAACTGGCACCCACCTCTGACTAGCTGATGACTAGGGAACCAGTGTAAGGTCTAGTCTGGTTTCCCAGTCAGCCACTAGGTGGCTCAGCGAGTTTCAGCCTATTTGTCCTATCCCTACTGTTAACCTCGATGATAAATGCAGTACATGTATCTAGATATACCTGTCGGAAGCTCAGGTAAAAAGGGTGTCTCAATACTTGTTATCTCAAGGTTGTAGCACTTTTTTGATCAGAGTCCCACTGCAGCCACTTTTCTCTTCACCACCAGCAGTGGTAGAGTTCCTGCTATATCAAAGACCAATCCTCCTCACACCATGTCTATGTGGTGTGGGAATTAAAAAACTCTCACTTCGGTAAATGTGAAGGGGTGAGATTCCTATCTGAATCCATGACATAGATTCGATCACCACCCTTGTGGTGTAAAAGAACCTTGAGAAAGTCTGGAAAGGACCTGTAATGATTAACTGGACATTAAATCAAACCAAAAAATCATCCCCCTTTGAGTATTTTTTTTTTTTTTAATTTTTTTTTTTACAATACTCCATGTGAGCTGAGTACGAGTTCCTAATGCTAGGTCTATGGGAAGAAAACACCAGGGATGAGATGAAAGGCCCGTGTCCTAATCGACACCTCCCGCTTAGTTAAACGTCACTACTGCCATTTCACATGTATCGACCTGTTACTGCTAATAGTGTTAACGAGTATAGCAGAACAGGTTTCAGATAAAGAACTACAAGTTTGATGTACCTCAGAGGTGTCACAGTCCAGACGAAGCCGTGTGTATCTGGGGAATGCCTCTGATATTCATCCTCACTACGTTTCCACGCGGGTCCAGGGCAGATGGACTCAGCAGGTAAAACCTCCCCCAACCCCCACCCACCCCCTGCTGGTGCTCGTTACTGACCGAGCAGGTTGTTGAGCGCGGGGCAGGCTACACCCGCCGTGTTAATCTCTTTCAAGGCGGATAATGCCTTGATGCATTCCCCAGCGCAGACCGAAAAATGCCTTGAGGCATTATGCATAAAAAAAATTAATATTTATGAATTCATTTTTATGAAGAAATAATAGATCAATACATCTGAAACTTTCAGAGAATATAACTATGATATCGTATTTACCACTATTTAGTATAACAAATAATATACATAAGGATGATGTGTCATATCACGTGATGAAATGATAAAATGTAGACAAAAATAAGGCCAGTCCCCTGGCGTTATGCTAGTCCCAAGTATCCCGCCCTATCTAAGAGGGCTCAGGTGGATAGAACCTAACTAACCCTTCAACATCTGTGTGCTAACACTGTGACGTTGGGAAAGGAACAGAGACCCAGTATCTCAGTGTCCTAGAGGCGTGTCGAACTGACCATGACCAATTAATAGGGACTGAAATACCTCATTAACTCACTGGTGCTTAATTCACTTGGATCCTAGACAGGGTGTTGCAAAAATGGTAAGTTTACTGGTTGCAAGTGGGTTACAGAAAATGACTTATAGACCGAATATAACCCCAACTTTTATTTGTCTATATTCCATGCTCATTTCCTCCTAATTCTCGGCGCTGTACTTTTATGTCTACTCCTTGACTGCCATTACATATTCTCATGCATACCCGTCCTTTCTGCAAGCAGCTTGAGACTCTTTTCTATCTAAACTTGATCTTTGCAGCCTGTTGGATGTATTTTTTATCAGTTTTCATTCAAGAAATTTCTCCTGTCAGGTAATTTATGCTTAATGAGGTATTTTCGGGTAAGGCAAGAGTTTCAGTTTTAAGCTTTGATAGTTTATAACCGTCATCGCTGTTTACATTTGCATAGAAGCCTTCCAACTTTCTGCAGAGTGTTGTGTCAATGTTCTGCAGTACAGCCCTTCAGTACAGTAGCACTATAAAACAGTCATATGGTCCCACTACTATGAGCAGGCCAAAGTTAAGTTAGTATACCTTTCTTTCTCCAGAACCAGATAGGCCAACCAATGAGTCAGTCTCAAAAGGACGTAACTAACCTACTGAGACGTTAGACTACACAAACAAACAAGTATCTGCCTTACCATTGAACTATGTATATTTGGTATGCTTTTTATGTAAAATCTATAATTCAGAAAAGTGTTTTCCTTCGTTATCACGAGCAGTCCAGCAAACCATATTGAACTTACAGTGGCAGCTACCACACTTAGACCTGAATGAATTGTCATACACTACATTTGGCCACAATCCAGATGGAAACACCAGTCACAATGAAGACCATGCTTGTTTATCCAGCAAGTCTGATCCTGTTTTAATGGCTTGAATTTGCTGTTGAAAGCTTCCCACGTATTCCTCTGAATCAGGTCACTGTTCGGTCTAAATCCCAGAGACTTGTGGGATCGAGCTGTCTAACTTGGACTAAGTGAATAAATAGTATTATGAACAACATTCTAGGAAGTGAGGAGAGGTTATTCTACGTATTCCTTGCTGTGCTTCAATTCACTATAGAGGTTCGAACTATTGAAGTAAATACACGTTCATTTATCATACATTTCGCCTTTCGGTAAACATATCACAGGGTAAATGCATGTAGTACTACCTCCGACGTTTAGGAAAGAATGAGCGAGACTTATGCCTCAAAGAATAGCCATTGTCATAGTGTCTCTGATCTACTTCAGTTATTATAAACCTCTCGAGGTCAGCAAAGCAAAATGTAAGGGTGGGGTCTCAAACCTTTGATTTAGACAAAGCAATCTACATGAAGTGGACAGTCAAATTCAACCTTGCCACAAATCATTTATCTAGTTTTCCTCTGATTCTGGAATTGAAAGTATGGCTTAGAACAATATTGGTATCCTAGCAACACATGTTATATTTATGATCTTTGATGAATGAACGTGGAATTTCAAAAGTGAATGATTAAAAGGTTTGGGTTTTATCGAGTCAGTGTATCATTTTCTGAAACCCACTTGGCACTGAGACAACCAGCCAGTTCTATATAGGAAACCCATGAAAGTTTAGGGTCTGAGCTCGTATCCCATCGAGTTTGAATCACATAATAATTCACAAGGCGAAGCCGCGTGAATTACTATGTGATTCAAATGAGATGGGATGGAGCTCTGACCCTAAACTCGAATGGGTTTCTGAATTTATCTCACCTTTAATATTGACTAATGGGCTAACATTTGTGACATTATCCCCCATTGTATATTTTTCCTAAATATCTAATAGGCGTTAGGTACGAGTTCCCAATGTTAAGTCTATGGAGAAAAAATATCTAGGGTGAGATAATACACCCTATCTATTAAGAGTCTACATATGGCAAGCACCGCTCATTTTCTGTAACCCACTTGGCAGTGAAACAACCAGCCAGTTCTACACGCTATCCATGTCCACATATAGCAAGAACCGGTGGGTCAGTGAGGTACTTTGGCCTGTAGTGATTGTTCCTGGTCAGCTGGGCACTTGTGACGCTGGACCCCTGAGCAGAAACACCAATGCACTGAGTGATAGCAGAGTATGCACAGGTTGAAATCGTGGCAACATGGTATGCACTGTATATATGGGCGTGGCAACAGATCCCATTCCAAATATAAGTTATGAAAGTAAAGACAAAATAGCTGCCGATCTTTTCAGGCGCTACTTTACATGCTAGGGACTTTTCCCCCGTATTCTCTCAGGAGATTAGGACTTTCTGTATTGTATTCAATATGTAGGCTCCATAGGTTTAGTATGGAGACTACGGTGGATAATAAAGGGGTTTAACAATCCAAACCGGGATTCCAGTAGAAATAAAAATATTTTAAAAAGAATTACAAAAATACATACATACTAATGACTGGTTTCAGATACAAGCGGTCGTATGCTCTGAGGAGTTGGCGCGTGGTAATATCCGAGAGTAGGCGAGATATTGCGTAGAGTCAACTCCTAGGAGCATACACACGCTTTTATCTGAAACCAGTCTATATTATATTTATCATTCCTGACAAGTGGCGTACTGATATTAGTTCATTTTGGTGTGCACCATTTTTTTATATGCACAATTTTTCCGTATGCGCTGGCTTTTGCAGCCTTTTCCTGACAAGTGCAGTACCCATATTTGTTCTTTTTAAGTAGGCACTATTTTTTCATACGCACTATTTTTCCGTATGCGCCTGGTTTGCAGTCAGGAGCATACGACATATATATATGCTCCGGGTATGCCCATACACACTCCCTATGTGTTTCTATGGGCACTTTGCATCAGGTAGACAATAAATACATTTATCGGGCAAACTCAACAGGTCGATACAAGAAGCACCCCCCAGATTGCTTCACAGATCGTTCTCCTTGCTTCTCCAACCACCCCCAGATACACTCTCACAGCAGAGATCCTGCGCTTTACTTCCTGCAGTCGCTTCTATCTCTGCCCCAATCTGCCTGTTTGGGCCCAAATCTGGCCCCTACGCCAGTTTTCGAAATATCCTAAATTCTGAGGGCTTTTGGGGGTAATTTGTGTTCTACTAGTAATTAGAGATGAACATATTTATATGGCAAATGAAATACTCTCATTTCTGTTATCATTTATTTCAAACCAGACACAGTCTCTGGGATTACTTTCTACAGTGGAAAGCACCTCATGTGTTGCAGGGCTTTGTTTTGTCAACAATACCCATGTGCTCCTCTGAAGGGGCAGTCTAATTAACTGTGGGTTCCCATAATAAAATGGTTTAAGTATGAAAAAGAAACAGCTGGATTGTCTGTGAAGATCCATTAGCAATTTCCATATTTCCATACTCATGATATGTGAGTAGTTTGACTTGTATTACTTTTGGCAGTTGCCTTGTTTTGAATCTGAAATGTTCGGTGGTCTCCCCTGTCTTTAGTGGATACCCAGGGACACAGGCTTTGTGTTGGGGCAGAGATTAAGCCAATGCTAGTGCCACGAAAGATCTGGGGGGAGAGTGCCCCAGACACTGCACGCACAGCTCTGCTTTCATCCGTTCTTGTTCAATCGTTAGGTGAGACGTCATTCAAAGCAGTATTTCTGTTGGAATAGAGGACAGTAAGATCCGGTAACTGAACGATGACGTGTGCAGCTGTTACACGCGGTGCCTGCACTGCTCTGACACCTCTGTACCCACAATCATCTAGCAGACTTAGTGGACATTGTTCACTTATCAACGTACGTAAGAGGTGGCAGGAATGAGTGCTATTGAGTGGCTGTTGAGTGGTTATCAGGGGATTGTTCACACACTGTGACAGAATCCCTCTCTGCCTCGAAACGAAATTCGCTCAATCTATCGATGACATCTATGTACAATGTAAAGTTAAGGAGAGAGAAATGAATATGAACATTGCTAATACACATTATGCGCTTCTGTATTGCCTACAGCTTCGCTTGACTGCATCCTTTCATGTTGTTATCCTGTTTAAAAATGCATCATATTAATAAATAAATATGTCCATTTGAATAAGTTACTTATCTCTTTTACAAACTAATACTAAGCTATCCATCCTGTCAGGGCCCGGGGGCCCGTTTAATAATCTAGGATCGCACATGAAGAGCCTTTTCTGCTACTTGTTCAAGGGTTATCATTTTATGATAATTATGTCTGTTCGCTAAGACAGTATTAGCTGCCCATAAGATCGTCCATAAGTGTTGAAAAAAGTTGACCCAAATCGACCCTGGGTCTCTATGTCACACAGAAAAGGGTCTATATCTACGAGTCTAGATTATTAAACGGGCTCCAGGGTCGGCTCCTGATTAATTTCTGAAATTCCCAGATTTGCAGTGTGGAGCTCCTGAATCTGGTAAAACCTGAGTGAAATATTACTCGCGGAGGTGTCTTGGAGCGCAGGCGTGTGATGGGCTTTATCTCTGATGGTTTTATAATGATTAGGTTACATGTTCATATTGCACACGGGGTCGCTTTTACCTAGCCATCAATTCTGTACAGAATTTTCTACAGCGAAAGTCCCATGTGTAATTTTACACGTGCAGCCTTTGTAGCTGACATCTTTCAGGACCTCTGTATTTCATGGTACAAAGGTGCACAGGTAATAAGAGAGGTCTTTGAAACCAAAACCAAGTATCTAATAGTGGAATAAATGCATAGATTGATGAAAAAGATCTCAGCCAGTATCATCTCCAAGTTATAGTCATTAACCTTCTCAGAAGTTTTACTTGTGAAAAGACGTGGATCTGTGATTAAACTGACAAGAATCCATGTTTCAAACCAGCCAAGAAATCCAGCTTTAGAGTAATTACGTGTTTGATGTACATAGATTCTGAACATTAAGTTTCATGACTTGTACATGACTGGCTTACCTTGCCACTTTCATCTCTGCAGTTATCCGAACATGTCTTAGATCTGTCTGGTTGATCAATAATCATGAAAGCAGAAGAAGTGCCTGCTAAATATATACATACACAAGCCACATAGCGACTTGGCTTTGCTAATGCTATATTTACACTTGTTCCCCGCGACTGCAGCGCCCACGTTTCACCGTAACTTTGAGCACAGTTGCAGATGGCACGGAAGTCATAAATATGTGTGTACACTATCTTCCCGGCAGCCACGGTTTGAATTTCTTCTTGCCCACATTTCCTGAGTTGTCCCATGCCCCTCATGTTTTGTCCACGGCCCCCTGAGTTGTCCCATATCCCTCATGTTTTTTTCAACGGCCCCCTAAGTTGTTACACGTCCTTCACGTTTTGTCCTTGGTCCCCTGAGTTGTCCCACGTCCCTCACGTTTTGTCCCTGGTCCCCTGAGTTGTCTCACGTCCCTTAGGTTTTGTCCCAGGTCCCCTGAGTTGTCCCACGTCCCTCACATTTGTCCCTGGTCCCCTGAGTTGTCTCACGTCCCTTAGGTTTTGTCCCAGGTCCCCTGAGTTGTCCCACGTCCCTCACGTTTTGTCCCTGGTCCCCTGAGTTGTCTCACGTCCCTTAGGTTTTGTCCCAGGTCCCCTGAGTTGTCCCACGTCCCTCACGTTTTGTCCCTGGTCCCCTGAGTTGTCTCACGTCCCTTAGGTTTTGTCCCAGGTCCCCTGAGTTGTCCCACGTCCCTCACATTTGTCCCTGGTCCCAGGGATATTGCCTGATGGACAGCTGCGTTCAGTCACGTTATGTTGCGTTCACCACGTTCCACTGCGGCCTAGAAAAATTCTGGTTAACACGTTGGCTGCCATTGAAGAATTTTTGACAGTCACAGAGTTTGCCATGGCGGACATGGCAATCACAGGTGTGTCGCGTTTCCCAATACCGTTCCCCCAAGTCCCCTCGAGTTGTCTCACGTCACTCACGTTTCGTCCACGGTGCCTCGAAACATGTCTGCAGGGAGGAGAGTGTAAACGTAGCATAACATACACATACTTACTGGGGCCTGTGGTAAATAGCCCGACGAGATTAGGTCCTCCTCGGTTTACCTTTGAGATGAGCTTATTGATCGAGGCGTGGGTGCAGAAGAAAGTAAACAGTTCATGACGAGCAGCAGGACTCGGAATAAAACACTGCTCTGCCAGGAGCTGCTCATCGATTAGAAAGTATGAGCACACTCCTCCGCGCCAGTCTTAATGACAGGCCATTGAGGTGTACTCGAGTGAAACGTATTCACATTGTTGGGATGTCCTCTCATACCGCGTTTCTTCTGATAGAACTATTAAACGAGCTCATAATGATTAAGTGGTGATTCCACAAGACTAGAAGCTTTATCGGAAAGTTTCTGAAGTCCTTGGAATGTATCAAAGAATATCTTATATGGGGAATTTTTTCGCACGATAAATCGTATACGCGTCTGAAATTACCAGAAAAAAATGTGTGCTTCCACCGCCAGCTATGCTTATACGAAATTTTCCGATTTTCATCTCGGCAAGTTTCGGGTGCTTGGTAGAATCACCGCTTTAAGCGAAGCTATAAGATCTTCTCTAAGATATTTTCTCTCCCCCCCCCCCCCCCCAAAAAAAGGGAAAAATTATATGCCAGGTACATAACATGATGACAAGATGACAAGACAATTTTACAAGACATCACAACACTGGTTGACATGGAATTTGTAGTATCATTTGGATTTTTTCTGTCAGATGTTCACCAATAGGATATAAGTGTCTTAACTAGTGTGCATCATTATTATATACCTTTGTGCGAATGTCTCACTTTTACAGACCGGTAGTACAGATTCCGTTTGTCACTCAGTGACAAAATGATATTCATACGTCCTCCGTACCACGTGACCACTGTCATTCTCATATCAGAAAATAAACATAAGCGTCTTAATCAATCAAATTCCGTCTGTTCCGAGACGGTTTGGCCGGATATATTATTCACTTCGTTCTTCAGACTCGGTGAATATATCCGCCCAAAACATCTCAGAACAGATTCCATCCAGGCACGGTAACCATGTCTCCATATAATACCACTGCCCATTTCAGTCACAAGCGCAGGAGCAAGCCGTATGTCCCAACATTCAGGGATGCCAGTTTACAATCTTTTCATTGAAATTCATGTTTTCATTTTCAGAATGAAAAATTATTTGACATACCAACTGCTAAATTATCCAATTCAGCCACAGCCCATGATCCCCCACTGAATTTCCCCAATGACCCATGCAAAAACTTGAACTTGAACCCTTGATCCCCCACTGTAATGTGCAAGTAGCTGGCATCCCTGAACAGTAGATCTCAACATGAATTTTTTTATGTTTTATTTTATATCATCAAGATATAGTCTATTTTACATAGAGCATGCATTCATTTCAATACCCAACCCAGACTTATGTTGTAGTACTGGCATACTCCTGCTTTGTGATTATATCCCCTATCAGCGCCGAGCAGTAGACCGTACATTAGAGGCATGTCGGACAATTCACCTCGAAAACTAGATTTCCTGGAATTTGAATATAATGATCTACAACTGCTATAGGACACATTGCTAATTAACGAAATGATGGTTACCATGCTAGTTATTGATTTATAGAATACTATTATGATAAAAGATTATATAGAAATTCTAAAAAGTAGCTCTTCACATAGTGAAACCCTTGCCATTTTCTTCAAATGTTCATAGAATATAGCAAATGTAGAGTACTACACATTTATGTTTTAAAAATCATAGGTCACCGTCCTTGATTTTGAATGAATTGAAGAAATCTATTTTTCGGTACATTTCCTTTACAAATCAGTCAAATGTAAATTGTCTTAACTTACCTATTTTCAAGTCTAATTGAACAAAATGGACGTTAAACTACCCAAACAAACAAATGTACCTATTGGACTAGGTCAAACTCGACAATAATATATTATATACTTCACTCATTTTATATAAGAATAAGTCAAAGGAACCGGTTTGAATTCATAATAGTCATTATCCTACCCCTAATAAAAAAAATTCCATAGGCTTAACATGGGACTTGTTTATTTCACGGGTGTGACATAAAGTGTTGTTTATGCCACTACTTTCTGATACTGAAAAAATATGGAAACGGGGTAGGATAAAATCTAGACGCCACTCGTTTGAGTTTGAGCTTATTTATGCCACGCATTTTGTTGGCTCTGTAATGTCACTCGTCCTCGACTCGTGAAATTATGGAGCCAACAAAATGCGTGGCATAAATAAACTCAGACTCAAACTCGTGACGTCTCTTGATAGTATTTGAAAATCACCAGGTGGCGCCACTGTGTATTGTAGGATATGCCTTTAAGTGTTCACACGGCAGAGCTTACCTGTGGCCAACAGGGCTTGCGGCAGGAGTAACGATCAACGTGATCAAAGAGAGCGTGTATTGAGCCGTGCACGTGAGATGGTTACACCGCCCCCGCCTCCAGGTCGTCACAGTCTGGACAGTTTCAGCTGACGAGTTTACTGCATCCATCCTCATGAGGGTGTGCCTAAGCTCATCTGTCATGCTCTATGGAAAAATTATTATTCTTCCCGCATAATATTGGCGAAAGTGATTTATTTTTGTAACTCACTGCTTATGGGCGTCAGAAATGTGTATTTACGAAAATATGAAGTTGCGTGACTTTATAGCCATTCGGCAATGTGTGTATGTGTTGTAATCATTCAGAAATGTGTGCATGTATCCATGCATTATACCCATGATATTCAAAGCAAACACATCTTATGATCTATGATGTATTATGGATAGGTAGAGAGTTGAACAACCGAGTGTGTTTGTAGGCGTATTTATTGGTGAAAAGACGTATCGAGCTAAGGTGCTCTAGCGATGCAAGCTCGTTTGACATGAGAACTGCAGTCAAATTGTCCATCACTAGAAAGTCAAATATCGTATGACAGGATGTTAAAATAACGTGAAACCAAACTATCCAACCGACAGGCAGAGCGCGTAGGGAACACTAGTACCCGCACCCATTTAACAGTATTTAAAGGGATTCTTACCCAATAGCTATAGGGTGAAGATAATGCCACGGTGCGCTGAGGATAGTGCAGCTTTATTTTCTTAAATTATATTCCAGCAGTAAGCCTAGTCTATCATATTATCAGTATTACCTCTTGACAACTTCCTGTACGCGATATTATGACAGAGGTGACACTTTTCCTTTTTTCCAAGGAAAATTCATATGTGAAAAACAAAGAGAGCGAAAAAAGTGGGCCTCATTCATAATGATATAAAGTGTTTCAAACCTCCCAACACACCCAGCCCCATTCCATGTCATATAACGATATGTTTCCATGTTTTCTCAGTTTATCTGAGGCACTAAATAACACATTAATTTTTTTAAATAATTTTTCATGACCCCAACTGACATCCCTGACCAGAAAGGAGGTACACTTGTGACTGGCAACATGTTTATAAGACACTAACTCCTACATACATATATGTGTATATTAGGTGTATGTGCGTATATATAACTAGAATTATAAATACGGAAAGGAATTTTATTCGGTAATTCAATTGAATTCACCTCGGCTGTTGCATAACTACCCAAATGACACCGCCAATGGAATATACATCTCCTCAGTAAAGACCCCGTTTTTGTGACTTAACGTTAATATACATCAGGTACGGATCCACATCAATTGCAGTCCAACGACTGGCGGACTGAGATGTAAGGCGCAGAGCGGGTGGTGGCGGTGATAATAGACTCCCCGCTAGTAATGTCTGGCGGTAATTGGTGTTCTGAGAGATAATCCGTGCGGAGAAGGCGTCGGCGGCACCCCGCCCTGCATACAGATTACCAGCACGCGCTGACGGCGCACACGCTCACAATGCCCGCTCTAATTACCCACGCTTCTCAGTCACTCTCAACAATTTGTTGTGAAAATGAAGCTAATTTCAAGGGAAGAGGCGGTCAGCTTAAACGCTGCGTGTCGCTTGTTGGATTAATCGACTCCTCCTCGCGCCTCGTGTCTCTGCTGGTCTGGCTGGCGGCTGGCGACTGAGGAGCAGCAGCAGCGGAAACGGCGGCCAAATATCACTCAGTACGTCCCTATTGGCCTTTTTCCATAGGCCGGTGTCCACCATATCTGGGTGGTTACGCAATGCCTGCAGCCAAACAAGCCCCTGGCAACGTATTCTTTAGCATTGGATCTATCAGTGTATAAGCGTGATACGTTTAGAAGACCCATGTATTTCATTTTCAGGGAAATAACAATGATTTCATCGTATTCTATGGCATTTCAGCTCCAATTTGATGTATCATACATGCATATCACCTCAATGATACTTAAGATATAGCTTAGATAACACAGGGACACCGAAACTAGATACACAGTAATACATTAGGTGTGATTGCTGTGTGTCTCTATATGAATACCACTGGGCCGTTAGGCGGCGCTGAACGGCAACACCTGTATTTGCGTGTCGGCCTACTGTGTGAAGATTAGGTCACATAGTGTTGTGGAATTTGTCTAATATTGTGTGTAAATTTGAGAAGAACTATTAATGTATACATATATATATATATAAGTTGATACGGGCGAGAGATAAATATTTAGATATTATATAAGTCCCAATGATTTGATTAGTATATTGAGATTATTACAATAGCATAGAATAGAATAATTGATATAGTATCTAGAAATAACTATTACAATACTATGATAAATATGACACTGACACAGAAGTTGGAGGCAATAGATAATAAAACCGGGTTTATTGTAGTAAAAATACAAAGCTCAAAAATAATCCTAGTGACAATCAATAAAAATTACATCGAGATAGCTAAGACCAAAAACACGTCTGTTGTAGGTAAACAGAGAGATTAATTAACCGTTTGGAAGTGGTATAAATTACGTCACGCCCTCCGTCACTGTAGTTACAAAAACAATGACGTTTTAAGTCTCCAAGACCCATGACAACGGCATGACAACCATAACCATGGTGAAGTTATTGGTCAACATCAACAGGGTGATGACATCTGTACCCTACAATTTATATAAATATAATATACACATATCACCTCATTGTAAATACCATACCTGTTGGTGGCGGACTATCATTATTGTCGCATTTGCAAGGAAGAACAATGTATAACATTGAATGCAATAGAGACGTTTAAAAAAGAAAAAAAAAAGGTAAACAGAAACTAGGAGCAAATGGCATGTTCATCATTGATGATTGAGCAGGGAATTATGATTGAATAACAATTAAATGGTTTGGGTTATATTCAGTTTATGGGTCATTTACTGTAACCCACTTGCACCCATGGCAGTCGACTTGCCCTTTCTGCAACTGCCTGGGTCTAGGATCCAAACATATCAAACACCAGTAGACCCTAGGACCAGGGACCTGTTTCACTAGTTTCGTGACATGTCTGTGGCACCATACAGACATTGCGGTTGTCTAGTTTCGTGACAACACAAGTAGCTGCCCTTAGGAAAAGACAGACCCCAAACATAAGAATTAGACAAATCTAGACACATCATGTACCTGTTTCACTAGTTTCATGACAAAAGTGTTAGACAGACATGAAAAGCGGCACCAACAGTGCAAGCAAGAACGGACAAAACGAAGTCTAATGTCTAGTTCTTATGAAACAGGACACACCATCTAGACGCCATCTAGACATTTCACGAAACTAATGAAACAGGTCCCTGGGGGGTGTTTTTCAGAAGTGACGATCGCTAGCTGAGATCCGCTGAGATCTGTGAGCGATCCTGAGACCGTTTGGGAGATCAATGGATGCAGGTGTTTTTCAGTCATGGCCTCAGAGTGCTGAGGTGATCGCCGCTAAAACGATCACAACCTGAGATTCCTAGCGATCATTTCCTGCCAGGTACAATATTCTGCAACCGGAAATTATTGATTTAAGACACTTGTACTTATTCAAATTAGACCATCTTTACAGCGAATAATTGATCATGTAGATTTGATCCAATCCTAAAATGTCATTATTTTCTGTATAGAATTCCATAAGTGAGAAATATTTTCCTTTTTTAATGGGTGTTGTTATTTATATGAATATGGAGTGACCATGACAAATAAAATCGAGTATTGCAGTAGGTTATACACAAGCTGTCTGAGTGGTGCAGTGCCTGCATTTTTCAGATTTCTAAACAAATGTTTATCATGGTCTTAATAACCACAAGAAAACTAAAATTTGGGATATAGGTATGTCAGATTATTAATACCCTTCGCTCTAAATATTTTCTAATTTGAATAGGTTTTAGCACCTGAAAAAAAAAATTATGACAAGTATCAACTGGTCTCAAGTTGAGACCGTTTGGGAGATCATTTCACTTGTGATCCCTAGTGATCATCACAACGGAAAAAAAAACCATAGCACTCCAAACGGTGGCATCTCAGTCTCTGGCTGAGATCCCTAAAGATCGTCACAACTGACAGACACTTTGCCCTTCAAACGGTTTCAAATAGCGATTGTCACGACTGAAAAACACCCCCCTGTGATCCGTTTATTTAGACAGGATAATGGTTAATAGTGATTACTAAAAATTCAAGACGGTTTTCAAGATAAATAGAACAACCATTGGCCCCAATGGTTTGATAATTATTGCCTAATGTCAAAACGGTCGCTATTAACGATTATCCCGTCTAAAAATGGGTCCCAGTAGGCCTCTGCTCCTCTCACAATATAACAGTAAATAGCACCAGATAGTGAAGGGATAGTTTTTTTTGCAGCAAGCTGGAAGTCCATGTGGGCTCTCTAACCATTAGGTAACGTTTATAGGACGTGCAAGCAAGCTCTAATAAACCCCAAATGTTGGTGATGTGTTTGTGACTCGCCTGGTGTTTGTGATTGCAGCCGGTGGATCGTACTTCATGATATCCCGGAACCTGGGTCCTGAATGCGGAGGGGCTGTCGGCATGTGTTTCTACCTCGCCAACACCTTCGCTGTAGATCTTTATATCTTAGGATCTATAGAAATCTTATTGGTAAGTGCCTATAGTGTGCCTTTACTTCATTCCTATGGTTAGATCGTATTGGTGGTTTATCAAAGAATAGAGAGAATAAAGGCTTTGGCTTCCATTGCGCCGATTTCACTCCTGATGTGGTGCAGATGTACTCCAGTTTCAGCCCTGGCACCATAACTATGTCTGGTGTCTGTCGCGAGGCCATCGGCACAATGGAATAGGGTATTTGGGCGTCAGGAACAAAACTGGAGTACATCTGAGTGAAATCGGCGCAATGGAATCAAGCCTTAAGTTACATTGCTGAATATGTATTTTCAAATATGACATTTGCTGAAAAAGATGTGATCATTCCCATGACACACATAATATGTAAAAGAGTACCTAAGTTAAAATACAAATAACCGTCAAGATTAATATTCATTGCACTATGATGACTATCATTGGTCCAATTGACACAATTTGACTTCTTCTAATACTGTCACCTCCACCGATTCTCACCGATCCGATCGTCGATACTAATGGGAACAATAATATCTCTGTCTTATACCTTGTTGTATTGATATGGCAATCCTTCCCGATCACAAAAGTGTGATCAGGTAGAATCGGCGTGTCCCTGTCTTATAGGCTTAATTGTAAGTGCCTATTTGAAACTCATGTAATATCAAATTATCTAATCATAATATAAGCCTTTCTTGGTCGTGTGTTTGAGACTCTACTATACATAATTTTGGCATGTTTTGTACCCTCAAAATTAATTGTATTCACATAACTTAATTGTCGTGAATATATTTTTTTCAGTATTTTCTTAATTATTTTTCAAGGTATCATCGGCTTGTCATAGAGGTGTTATTGTCACTTCTTCCTAATCTTTATAATTTTTTTTCAGCAATACATGGCTCCCCAGATATCCTTTTTTGGTGATATACATGAAAACCCGTGGAATAATTTCCGAGTCTACGGTACAATAACACTAGTCATACTGACAATCCTCGTCGCCGTGGGGGTCAAGTTCGTACAGATGTTCGCACCCTTCTCACTCGCCTGTGTCATCATATCTATATTATGTGTATATATCGGATCCTTCGAAGCCAGTGCCAAGACGAGAGATGTTATGTAAGTACTGTTAAAAAGCTCTCCATTTATGTTTTGGTTATAAATATATCATATATTGGGGTTTATATAAATCGGGTGTTGAATGTAGTGATACCTCCAAAAGTTAGCTCAGTGGTTAAGGCACTGGACTTGTAATAACAAGGTTGTAGGTTCAAGTCACACTGCAGCCACTCTTCTCCCTCATCACCAGCAGTGGTAGATTTACTGCTATATCAAAGGCCAATCCTTCTCATACCATGTCTATGTTTTATGGGAAGTAAAAGAACTCTCACCTTGGTAAATGTGTAGGGGTGAGATTTCTACCTAATTTCATTTCATAGATTCAATCACCACCCTTGTGGTGTAAAAGAATCTTGAGAAAGTCTGGTAAGAACCTGTAATCGTTAGCTTGACGTTAAATCGAAACCAACCAACCAAGAGTGTATCACAGTTTTTATGTCCCATCTCTCGCATAACCGAAAATTTCTGTAAGATTCTGATAAAATTACTAATAATCATATATCCTCGTCAGTCCAGTCGCCTTTCACTTTATTAAAGTTCGTTTGAATATATGGTCAGCGATTCTAGTTCCGTTAAGCAATTATACACAATATCAATTGGTTTTAGATTCAAGCGGCCGCAATCTCCGAGGACTAGACGTGGAGTCTAGTCCGAGGAGATTACGACCGCTTTTATCTGAAACCAGTCTAAATTGTATTTTTCATTCAACATTGCAAATTTGAATTATCAAATTTAAGACAAATGACCGCTGATCTTCTAACACTATTTTGTACATAAGGGATCTCCGTAATCTCCGCTTTGGCGGCCTGAGATTGCGACCTTTCGTAATCTCCGCCATGTGAATTACACAGTCCTTTTAGATTTAGTATAAAGACTCCGTAATCGATTGATAATAAATGGTGTTAATCTGAAAGAATTTCAGGACAAATACACAATAATGACTGGTTTCAGATACAAGCGGTTGTATACTCGAAGGAGTTGACGCATAGTAATATCCGAGCGCAAGCTAGAATGTAGCGCAGAGTCAACTCCGAGGAACATATAACCTCCTTCATCTAAAATCATTCTGTATTGTATCCATTATCCAACATTTCCTGACAAGTGGGGTACTGATATTTAGGTATGCAGTATTTTTCATACGCACCATTTTTCCGTAAGCGCCGGCTTTTGCAGCCCGGAGCATACAACATATCTGTATCCTCTGAGTATGTAGATACACGCTGCCCATGTGTTTTCTATGGACACTTTGTATTAGGTGGATATATCCGTATGCTCTGAGTATGTAGATACACGCTGCCCATGTGTTTTCTATGGACACTTTGTATTAGGTGGATATATCCGTATGCTCTGGGTATGTAGATACACGCTGCCTATGTGTTTTCTACAGACACTATGTATTAGGTGGACGATTAATAAAAGGATTTAAAAATCGCTCGCTGTTTCAGGATCTGCGCGTTGGGGGAACGGCTTCTCGCTATCCCCAACAACGAGACGATGCGAGACGCGGTCGAGTGGTGCACGAAGAACGCCACGGGGGACATCTGGCACCGGTATTGTGACAGTGACGGCGTCTGCGACGCTTATTTCAACGAGAATAACGTCTCCTACAGACCGGGCATTCCCGGCCTGGCAAGCGGAGTCATCAAAGGTGAATTCTTTTAGACAGAGATGGGTTGTTGTTTTTTATTGTCTTTTTTTTTCGGAGAGCAAGTTTTTTTTAATTCCTTCACATCTTTCAAATATATTTTTCAATTTCACAATTTCTAACATTTCTTGAATAAACATACACCAGCACATCATTTTCCTTCTTTTCATTAAAAAAAAACAACTTATTTTTATTTTCAATCTATCATTTTTGTTGTTCTTGTGTAAGACAAAGATGGAATAAAATCAAGCCTCATTTTTTTTTTTTTTTTTATTCAATAAGATTACAGACAAAAGCAATCGCCTATTGGCGTTCTCCCTTACAATCGTCAAGAACAGACAAACTACAAAGACATACAATCAACATATCCAGGGGGGTGTTTTTCAGTCGAGAGGATCTCAACTTGAGATCCGCTAAGATCAATCCAAGATCCTGAGACCAACTTTGAGATCAATGGCGGAAAGTGTTTTTCAGACGTTGTCTCAAGTCTACAGAACCGATCTTAGGGGATCTCAACTCCAGGGCCCTGTTTTTCAGTCACGATATCCTCTTTGTAAGATATCTTACAGCTGTCAGTGTACTATAGATAAGACATCTTTGGGGATCGGCCAACGATTGTCCGTCAAGAGCACTTAGACTGCAGCCAGGTGTACTATAGATAAGACATCTTTAGGGTCACGTGGTTCCAAATGTCTTCCAAAGTGTCTTAGACCTAAGACATCTATGGACATGTCGTACAGTATGCGCAACTTCACTTCCCGTAGGAATTAAGCAATGAAATTTTAACACGAGTAAGGTATACATATAACCTATAATCGTACCAAATATGAAGAAAATCGGCCGCACCGTTCTGAAGATATCGGCGTTTGAAGTTCGTCATAGCAATCTCTGCTCTGGTGGCCAGTGTACCCCTACGCTCACGTGACTCTGATTTATGCAGTGACCTCGAGTTCACTGGACGTGGGAGGGTGCAAAGGCCAGAGCAGACGATTGCTATGACGAAGTTCAAACACCGATATCTTCGAAACGGTGTGGCCCATCTTCTTCATATTTAGTACGATTATAAGTTATATGTCTCCCTTACTCGTGTTAAAATTTCATTCCTAGATTCGTATGGGAAGCACGGGAAATCCTCTATATACACACAGTGAGCTTTGATAGAGCCTGAGACAGTTCTAGACTTGAGACACTTTTAGCGGCGATCGAGCGCGCCGCACTGAGATCGTGTCTATAGCACAACCGCCATTTTGTGTCTTGCAAATTGTCTTCCAATCGTGGAGACATCTTAGGGTATCGTTGGGCGATTATGTCTCGACTGAAAAACAGGGCCCAGGGATCTCAAGTTGAGATCCCTAGCCCTCAGTGTAGAACTAACTCAAGTTCTATAGTGATCTACCTGTGGTTTAAGTAAACCAGAGCCTCTAAATTGCCTATTGTCGCCCCAAACTGTTATGTCAAGTCCCTTGCGATACCTTTTGTGAACCAATGTCAAGTTGAGACCGATCTCAAGTTGAGACCGATCTCAAGTTGAAACTGACTTTGAGCATTACAGTAGGTTCAGCACAAACTAGCTGAGTGGTGCAGTGCCTCCATTTTTATGTTGCTTATCAATTGTCTCTCATGGTCATAATAACCACAATAAAACCATGAAAATTGGAATATAGGTTTGCCAGGTTATCAATACACTTTGCCCTAAATATCTTTTAATTTTGATATGTTTTGGCACCAGATGAGAAAGTTAAGACAAGTATCAACTGGTCTCAAGTTGAGACCGAAGTTGAGATCCTTTCACTTGAAATCCCCTAAGATCGTCTCAACTGAAAAACACCCAAAGCACCCCAAACGGTCTTATCTTAGTCTCAACTTGAGATCCCCTAAGATCATCTCGACTGAAAAACACTTTGGCCCTCAAACGGTCTCAAGTTAAGATCGTCTCAACTGAAAAACACCCCCCAGGACTGATACAAAAAGACTCACACATAAATCTTTAGTGTAAAATCACCTCTATCATACATCCTTACTTAATACCGACACCATTACAAACAATAAGTTGATCTTTTGATCAATTTTATCACACAATATTCAAGTGTTAATTATAGTCACTAAATCATTTTTTGCTCTAGCTATTAAGCAAAACGACACCATCATTTATGTCAATTAACCTCCCCACACACCCCAGGCCCATTCTCTGAGGCAGTAAATTTTACATGGGTAATATATCCATTCTTTTGTCATGTTTCCAGCAGACATCCCTGAGTTAATACCACATTTCTCTCCATATGTCCACGTGTGTGTCGGCAGACAACCTGTTTTCGTATTACCTGAAGAAGGACGAGGTGACGCCGGGCGTGCACGGCCACCACCACCGCGGTGAGGTGATCGCCGACATGACCACGTCCTTCGTGGCGCTGTGTGCCATCTACTTCCCCTCAGTCACAGGTACGTCTCTTCTTCTAAAGCCCAATGCCCATCTACCGATTTCGGAACATTCATGTACCTTTTATCGGCGACAAACGGACGGTAATTTGGCTCACCGAAGGCATCCTAACGGAGTCGGCCGTAGTCGGTAGATGTAGGACAGCTAGGCAAGGGTCAGCCAACGATTAGTAGACCGATTTGCTTAGGACTAATATCCACCACCCCATCTCCTCAATGTCTGCCGGTCGAGAGAAGGGTTACATAATTTGCCTGCGACAAGTTCACCGACTCCTATACGATTTGGAAACTAATCGCTCAACCCTGAATCGGTAGATGGGCATCAGGCTTAAAACTGATATTTTCCCCCATAGATCTAACATTGGGAACTCGTATCCAACGCCCATGGAGTATTTCGCACATGTCAGTTTTCCATTTTTCCGTGGCAATCCACTTTTTCATATTAAGAATATGTAATTTCTTCTGCTTGTGTCAAACATAGATGATATTGATTTAGCCTTATTTACGCCCATTAAACAGTGGTTTGAACCTCCCCACAGACCCTCAACCCCATGCCATGGTCCAATAGGACATATATTCCAAGTTTTCCCGGTCTCTCTGAGGCAGAATAATCCACAGGAATGTATTTCCATTTTTTTCCCTGAACCCAACTGACATCCCAGGACTATTTAGAAAAAATACTCAATGGGGGATTATGTCACAAAGGTTGGCCCATTAGTCAATGTGAAGGATGACATAAATTCCGAAACCTATTCAGAGCTCAGTAAATGTAGAATATTATTATATACCGATGCACATATATCTTATAATTACTAACCTCTGCTAAGCAAAGAGTAACTATAAAATATTCAGAAAGTGTGCAGTAAAATCCCATACTGCACAGTGTGCAGTAAGTACCAGCCACTGTACCATGTGACTTGTTGACATTAGGAGCAAAAATATAAACAAACAATATGGCGGACGTTTCCCTGGTTCAGAGGTATACTTATAGAATACATAACCCCAGCACTACCTACGCACACACACGAATTCACTGCATCACTGTATATCACTGTGTATTACTGATACAAAAATTATCACACTAGAATATGAAAAAAAGGCCTGAAAGGCCGGAGAAAAGGTTATGGTGTGGTGTCGCGATATTGCGATATCGCGATGGAATGCGGCTGTGACGTTCTCGCATAGCAACCTGCATAGCAACCTGCATAGCAACACTTGTTGTTGCATAGAAACTGGCGGGAAGAGTGATTGCTTCCGGGGCATTGACCTCAGGGTTAGTGAAATCAAAGGGTGCAGGACTGATACATCTCTACGAGTTTGTTATGAGTTGATAATGAATGGATTGACGAATTAGAGGCTAATAAAGTAAAATATATACATTATATTGATAATATTAGGTATATAATAAAGGGAATACTAATATAGTGTATCAAGATTTCGGACCAGAACTCGTTAGTTTACTATAAACCTGTACTAAACTCGCCTGTCGGCTCGTTTAGTACAGGTTTAGTAAACTAACTTGTTCTGCTCCTACATCTTGATACACTATCCTAGTATTCCCTAAATACACATTAAGGTTTTGAAAACCACAGGTCACCGTGCTTGTTTTTGAGAAAATTGAAGAAACCACATTTTTCAGGGTATTAAACTTAGTCCAATATTAAGAGGCAAAGATATCTGGGATAACCTTCCAAGGAAATCCAAGATGATTGTTTGTATAGTTACAAACAAATTGTCAAAATGAAACTAAACTAGTCAACCAATCATGTGAACGAATCTTAAGAAACTAAACATGCTTTGGACTCAATATCCATATATTTTCTAAGACTATATAAGTCTCTTATCTCTCCATTGCTATCATCTCATCTGTCCACTTGTAATCTACTACGCACCTGTATTTTACAACACAATGACAAGGATGGTTTCCGTCATGTCTATAGACTGTTTAAACGATTGGCCAGAATACCTGCCTTGGCCGAGGTCAATGATGTATTACTTTTTATTCAATAAGATGAAATTTTAAAATAATGTGCTTGCAGGGATCATGACGGGATCCAACATGTCTGGCGACCTGAGGGACCCTCAGAAGTCCATCCCAGTCGGCACGATCGCCGCACAAATCACCACTTCAGTTGTGTGTATCCTTTTACAACTAGGTATTAGACTGAGTGAGTCTAGAGTGGAGGTAAGAGGGGGTGTTCACCCACTATGATTTTGCTCCCAACGCTCTGCGATTAACGCGTCGGCGAGCACTGCGACCATAAACAATGTGTTTTCCATGTTTTCTCCGTCTCTCTAAGGCAGTAAATTCAATGTGAAAGATATTTCCTATACCTTTTCATGACTCCAACTTACATCCCTGTATGTTAGTGCACTAAGGAAGGTATTTACTGAATTTATTAATCCGTCCCTTGTAGTTTTCATTATATCTGAGGCTTCCATGAATAAATTTTTTTATAGAATATTTGAAAATATTGAAAAGAATTGACTGAAATAAGTCTACGAAAGAGAAATGCTTAAATCATTGATGATCCCTATTTACCCTCAGGTTTCTCCTGGGACGTTAAACCACAAACAAACAAACAAACAAACAATCTTGCCGAGGAGTCGCTCGATTTAACACATAGTGACACAAAGTAAAGATTGTTTGTGGACAAAAACTCTTATAACACCAGAATCTGTGGGGACCATTGGCATTTAATCTAGCAAAATGTCACATCTGCTATGCACAAACATATGCCTGGTGATTCCCTATAGGATGAAACTGCTTATTGAGCGAAAACCCATCAGTTTGAATCTCAAAACTAAAGTTGCCATCAAAAGTAACCGACAGCAGATACTGTCACCGAATGGCAGTAGTGCGTGTGACTGTTCTGATTGATGTCACAGTCTCTGTACCAATCCGCCATTCACAGTGGTAGCATAGTGCAACACAGTCGTATCCTTCACTAGCTCTGTCCAAGATCAAAGTCGAGACTGGGGATGCGTAGGCATTGCTCAAAATAGATAGCGGATCTATGTATCTATTGTCTCTCTGTGCTATAAATAGCCACATGCTCAAGCTCAGTAAGCAAAACCTTAACACCAACCAGATCTCTCTTTTGTATTATTCTTTGGTGCGACAACGGACGCGCTACTATTACGAGACAAGTAAGTATGAATCATACTCAACTCAATGCAAATCCTCAAGTGTTTTTTGTTTTTTTTCTCAGATTGAAAGTTTTAAAAAAGCACCGAGTCAGGAATAACACTCGTACTATGCTGACTTTCACCAAGTTTTTACTTAAGCGTCTTCTATAAGAGACGAAGTGATGTATAAATAGCAGGCCGACTTAAAAGACTCGGCAGGTGAGGCGCCTGGCCTGGCCCTGGACAGCCCAGTGTTGATGAGGGGCTGGTTCGTCGCCGCAGGGTAAGCTAATCATCATCTAGGCAACCTTTGGTGGTATAAATGCGGCAGTGGGACCAGGAAGTGGGAGCTGCTCAGAATACCGCGAGCTGCTCGCTCTCATCTCAGCGGCGGCGGCGGCGGCGGCGGCGTCAGAGGGGGCGGCGGTGTGATGCGAAAATTTGTTACCTTGCGAAAAGTTGTAATTATCGCCCACCTAATACGCGCATGCGTCTGGACACGCTCTTCCGTTCAGATATCACAGGCTATTGGCCGTACTATCATTTTAATGTGACTTTAATGTAAAAAAAAATTGTATTTCACCATGAGAATTACATGTCGTGATATGTCGTAATATGCTTGATTTCGGCAAATTTCTCACTCTCCAATCGTGGACTTCATCATTGCACATGCTCGTGGGCGATAATTACAACTTTTCGCAGGGTAACAAATTTTCGCATCTCAGCGGCGGCGGCAGCGGCGGCGGCGGCGGCGGCGGCGGCGGCGGCGGCGGCGGCGGCGGTGGCGGCGGCGGCGGGCGGCGGCGGCGGCGGCGGGCGACACGTGGTCGTCGCGACGCACGTGGGCGTGTCATGTCGCGCCGCTGACGTCAACGGCTTTTAAAGGCATAGCGGACAATTTGCCTTATAATCTTAAAATCAAACTTTTTCGATAGAATAGTCTCGGTCTACTTATAATTATAATTTATCAGACCTTTATTTTAGAACCATGTATAATGAATTAGAACCATGTTATAATACTATAACAGCGAAATACATCTTTTTATCAAGCAACGAATCATACAATTTAGGAACAATGGGCAATGGAGGAAGTGTATCTGATGTGTCGGATTATAAAAGTAGGACATGCTTCTCAACAATGGAGGAAATAACCATATGCAACTCACCGTGATCTTTGCAGAACATGTACACTATTTACGATTACCAACAAGCTTTAATGTTTGATGTCGCTTAGTCTTTATCAAATAATTAGTAGAAACCAAACGAGAGTTAGCCTTGTCAATGTTTATGTCACGATGGGCAGTTTGTGTATTACTTCACGAGGCGTTAGCTGAGTAGTGAGTAGCAGACCTGATCAGAGTGGTATAAACATTGAGAAGGCTAACTCGAGTTCGGTTTAGTATTTATCCTACCCCATCTCACCGATATACAGAGAAAATTTTGTAATTATCCATGTTAGTACCGTGTTGACACTCTTTGGAAGATGACCACATTTATCAATGCCGCCGGATCTACTTTCGTTATCTCGTCCCTGATTGGTCCGGCTTTTTTTCACCTCGGTGCATAAATAACACTTTATTCAACGCTCCGTCAAATACATTGAGTCAATGTTAAACCTATGGCTTTTTTTATTAGGGGTAGGATAAAACAATGAACTAATGGGCATTAACATTGTTTCCAACATTCCAACTTCAGGTTTGGGGAAAGTTTAGGCGGCGGTTTGCTGGTGGCTAAACTGGCCTGGCCCAATCAGTGGGTGCTGTTGGTCGGCGCCTTCTGCTCCACGATTGGCGCAGCTCTTCAGTGTCTCACAAGTAAGTACATGTTTCGTATTACCCGCCAAATACCAAGTCACCAGATGAAATGCATAGAACACCTGGAATCAACAAACGGGAGATTCTGACATGTTAGAAGCTCCGGTAAAAAAGATGACCCATCGATAATGAAGTCAAATCAATATGCACTTCGAAATAAGTTTCGTGAATATTCATTCAATATGAGTTATTTAGAATTAGTCCTAATAATCTCATTTACCATCAGATTTCATTGTCATAAAACGTTTTACATGCTAAAAACAATTAAAAAGGATATAGCGAACTACCTGTAGTATTTTTTATTTCTATGTGTGACTGATCTGGTATGGTCATAAAATGTTATAAATGTAAAGGGACTGACTAAACTTTGGGCAGGGTGAAGAAAACCAGCCAACACTGTATATGGCTGACACCCACGCCTCTTTGTTAACCACTATTCGCTAAGTTATATACGATGGATGTATGTAAATCATCAAGGTTAATAAAGAAATTCTTTAAAAAAAACCTATATAACTGACGTACATATGAACCAAATTACTACCATGCTTGACAGTACTGCGGCCTTATTGAATGTTGAATTATCCTATATTTCCATACATGGTCCATTCTTGTTATCAATCTTGTAGGTAGGTAATAAATACAATACAGATTCGTTTTGTATACGAGTGACCATAATCTCTTCATAGCTGACGATGTAATAGCTTCGCTGTCTCTCGGATATTACTACCAGACGACAACTCTCAGAGATTTTGGCCACTCGTAAACAAAACAAGTCATTATCAGAGCGTGCTTGTACACGCTAAATACATCGAGGTTAAATTGCTCATATATAGACTTCCATTCACTATCTGCATACTATTCACTGTGATATTGGCAAAGGAGCTGGGTGCCAATGTCTCAGGGTCTTAGAGGTGTGCCCAGCTGACCATGACCAATCACTCAAGAATACCTCTTTGATCCATTGGTGCTTGATATTTTAAGATCCTAGACTCAGACAGAAATTTGCAAGTTGAATGAGTGCAAGTGGGTTACAGAAAACTATCCATAGACTGATTGCTACCCAAACCTTTTAATTGTCATTCATGTATACATACAGGGCTCGTACAGAGCCTGGAAAACCAGGAAAAGCCTGGAGTTATGCTTTTTGGTTTTCCAGGCCTGGAAAAGCCTGGAATTTTCACAGAGAGCCTGAAAAAACCTGGAAGAGCCTGGAAAATTTAGTTTTTTTATAAAAAAGATTCGTATTAATCTATGAAATTCTGGTCATTATTAACTTTCCTTAACAACGGTACCTGACTGCCTATGAAATTTCAGTGACTTGGATTAAATAGTTGCAAGTTCCTTTATTTGACAATGTATAGCAAATTGATAATGATGTAGCTTGGATTTGATTATTTGTCTTCATATTTAAAAGTAGCAAAAAAATTGAAGATAGCTATCCCAAACCACTGGTAATGATGAAGATGAAAAATATTTTAACTAAATTTGGTCATGAATCAGATATATGGTTTAAAAAACAGTGACCAGATGTGCCATGAAAAAAAAATATTAGAGCCTTGAAAAGCCTTGAAAACGTCTGGAATTCTATTGGTTTGTCTATGTACGAACCCTGTTTATAATTGCATGCTCATTCATCAATGAACATAGAGAATAATCGATGGTTTTGTGGACAGGCGGCCGTTAACCACGAGAGGTTGACGCGTAGTAATACACGAGCGCTAGCGAGTGTATTACGAGGTCAACCGCGAGTGGTTTACAGAGCTGCCTGTCCACAAAATCATCGTCTGTTGCATTTATTGTCCATCTTTCCAAATAAATTAAACCCAGTAATTGCCATATTAACGGGTATAACATTAGGAACTATTTCTTTGCTCTATAGCAAAAGGGACTATTTTCCCGTATACCATGGTTTTGAGGCCGTATACCACAGGTTTGAATCCGTATACCACAGTTATGGTATCTGGCAGGTTTTATACAATGGGTCGTGGTTTACTGAGTCCCCATACATTTTCAATGGGGACTTTGTATACGATGGATAATAAATCCTATTTGCTCCTAGTAGTAACTGTAATCCATCACGCTGTTGCTGCTACACGCTGCCCTTGATCTGCTCCCTCAGGCGCGCCGCGGTTACTGCAGGCCATGTCGCGGGACGACATCATCCCCTTCCTGGGCATCTTCCAGAAGACCACCCGGAAAGGGGAGCCAATCCGGGCCTTACTGCTCACCTTCTTAATCAGCGAGGTCGGCATCATCATCGCCAGCCTCGACTACGTCGCCCCCGTCATCGACGTGTGAGTAGGGATCCTTTTACTACGTTATGATGCCTGGAGGCATTCCCGGGCATAGTAAGCCATTGTGTCTGGGGGCATTCCCGGGCATAGTATGCCATGATGCCTGGGTGCATTCCCGGGAATAATACACCATGATGCCTGGGGGCATTCCCAGGCATAGGACACCATGAGGGCATTCCTGGGCATAGTATGCCATGATGCCTGGGGGGCATTCCCAGGCCCAGTACGCCATGATCCCTGGGCATTTCCATTCATAGTACGCCATGATGCCCGGGGGCATTACCGGGTGTAGTACGCTATGATACCTGGGGGCATTCCCAAGCATAGTATGCTGTGATGCCTGGGGACAATCCCAGGCATAGTATGTTGTAATGCCTTGGGACATTCCTGGGCATAGTACGCTATGATGCCTGGGGGAATTCCCGGGCATAGTACAAGATGATGCCTGGAGACATTCCCAGGCATAGTGCGCCATGATACCTGGAGCCATTCACGGGCATTACTGGGTATAGAACGCTATGATGTTAGGGGGCATTCCTGGGCATAGTATGCTGTGATGCCAGAGGGTATTCCTGGGCATAGTATGCTCTGGTGGCATCATTTCCAAAATTTCAATTGCTATTTTCTAATGAAATAATGTGAATATTTCGATGATATTTCTTCAACCCACGTAAAACCATACTAAAGTTCATATTATTGCCTTTATGTAAAATACTAAATATTTTGGACTACCATGGACTTGTACTACAGCGGGGTATTTCAAGGTGTGTAATTAGTACCATGTAGCGTGAACCATTTCGAGGTTGACCTCGTAATACACGCCTGACACTCGTGTATTACTAGGCGCCAACCCTCTAGTGGTTTACGGCCGCCTGTCCACAAATCCATTGATTATTGTCTATATATAATATCTATTATATACCCGAATTCAATAATATTTTATCCTGCCTATATCGTCTGGCCAATGTTGCCTGTAGAGAAACTGACGTTCAGTGCACGTGGGTATGGAATAGTGCACATGTCGCGGCAAGAGGTGAAGAATAATATTTGTACAGTGGTGTAGCCTGTGGACGTAGACAGCAGGTGGATCAGGGCATGCAGAGGGTTATTCACCATCGTTATCAGAGGTTTTATAATAGTCGCTGGACGTAATAGGGTGCGGGCTGATTAAGTCAAAAAATTACCAAGCTATAAATGTTTGTTTGTTAACAATGAAAGAACAGCTGCCGATGGAGATACTTGATAAAAGAACAAGTCCAGGTGAATTCAGGAGATCTTGGAGATACCTGGGGACGAGTACCAAAATAAAATATGGCCAGTTCTTTAATGGACGTACCAAATTTTTTATCTCTCTTCAGTCTGGGGGGTTATTTACATCATTATTCAAATCATGAATATGATACATATAAATCGCAGCGATGTAACGATTTTAGACTTCATTTTACAGACACTTGAATCTCAATTTTATTCAACTATACTAAATAGATGCCAACGAATTACCTTGTTACGTCAGCCTTGATACATAACCGATAATTACCGCACCCCTAGCAGCAGTTTCTAACTATACATTGTTTGCCAATGGGTATATGATAATATTAGGAAACGTCCTTACTGTAGGCGAAACGGTTCCCCTTCGAGGTTAGTCGTCGATTTCATACGGCCTGACGCCATAGGTGGAAGTCAGTGTAAAATCGACGACTGACCGAGAACGAGAAGTGCTTCATCCACAGTGAGGATATTTGCTTAATATTATATGCCTCAAATCGATGAAAAAGCGCCGTTTTAATGACTTATAAAGTCACACTCACAGCAGGCACGAACATTATTATCATTGCACCCCTAGCAGTGAAACCTTTAAAACTTATAAAACCTATAAAAACCTATATTTTGATTCTTTAGCCTTTATTTTTTTCAAGGAACCTATATAACCTATAAAAACCTATTTCACTGCCATGCAGATTTATGTGTACAGGAAATCTTAGAAGTTATCTTGACACAAAGTTAGATTGTCAAATGACAAGAAATCCACATTTTCACTTTATTTGAGAGATCATAAAAGTGTTTAAGAATCAAACCATTGGTGTGACTTCTTGCCAGGCTGGCTTGCCTGTTGGAAACTCAAGTGTATACATGTTTGCTGGGTATGAGGCAGACATGCTGATGCCCTGCAATTTAGTACTAGGTACATTTTTTAGAAATCAAGAACTGAAAATAAGTGATTGACTATATTTTGACTCTTATTATGCTGAATATGTTAAACCTAAAAACCTATAAAAGCTTATGTTTTGGGCCTTGAAAAACCTGTAAAAACCTATATTTTGATTTTTAACCCTTTCAGGGCGGATAATGCCTTGAGGCATTCCCCAGCATAGAGGCATTCCCCCGCGGAGACCGGATAATGCATTGAGGCATTATTTATGAAATTTAGTAATATTTACCATTTCATTGTTTTATGAAGAAATAATTGATCAATATATCTGAAACTTTCAGAGAATATACCTATGATATAGTATTTGATATTATTTGGTAAACCAAATAATATAGATAAGAATGATGTGTCATATCACGTGATCAAAAAATGGAATATGGTTTTAGACAAATTTTGGCTCGTCCCCTGGAGTTATGCCAACCCAAAGTTCCCGCCCCAACCAACAGGGCTCTGCCACAGACCCCCGTCTTTAAAGGGTTAACACCTATAAAAAAACTATATTGAAGAAGCGGGGCACTGGGAGGCCTGCAGTATTTCATACATTCGCACATAGGTGTATAATGATAGAGCCGACTGCCCCCTGTTTTCAGGTGCTTCCTGATGTGCTACATGTTCGTGAACCTGACGTGCGTGCTACAAACACTGCTGAAGTCGCCACACTGGCGGCCGCGCTACAAATATTACCACTGGTCGTTATCACTGCTCGGAGTCATCCTCAACTTCGCGCTCTCCATCATTGCCGGCTGGTACTACGCCCTCGCCGCCTTCGCCCTCGCCGCATTCATCTACAAATACGTCGAGTATAAAGGGTGGGTAGCTTTATTCTTGATGAAGGGCTTTGAGATTGCGCGAAACGTCGCGATCTTTGATTGATATCACTGACACTATTTCCACTGTCATCTTGGTCAATGCAACTACAACTTAAAATAAAATCAACTGTATCTGGTTTCTTTTAGTGATTATACCTGCATCATATTTTTATTCATTAAAAAAATATTTAATGACAATAAAGTCATCGCACACGCGATCTTTTCTTCTTTTTTTTTGTTTATTTTATTTGACTAGTAATTCGCCTGCATGGGTGTACAAATGTATTTCAATTCCAGCAAGCTGTGTTTTCATGGTTACATAACAAGTTAAATGGTGTAGAGTCAAATAGACATTACGACACTAGGCTAGTAGTTTCATAGCCAACAGTGGCCAGTAATATTGAACTTTTCATATCAGATTCATTTTCAGTAAATTAGAATATACAGTCCAACTTTCCTTCTTAGTATTCCAACAGATACCTTCTTCTAGTAAGAATTTCTTTTTAATCTAATTATTATTTGTGCACACTGATATTTATTGACATAGTGCCTACGAATTTGGCAATTGGTCATAGAAGAGTGGATAGTAACCCAATGTAAGTTGGTTTTTTTTAATTTACTTTTTTTATTGCGCATAAATTCATCGCAAGGATGGTCTTCCATTCATGTCGTGTACAGTGTTCTCTATATAACATGTTTTGGAAAGAAATCTACATTTCCACATAGTATAAACTGTTTGCTTTACAATTAATAAACAAGAGATACCCTCCACCTTAGGTATGGGGTGAGATAATGATGATGATTTGCCAGCTGGTACCAGGCAATGTTCAGCACACCATATGACTTTGGTTCTGTGCCACCAGACCACAAGACCACAATTTATAGATAGATAATATTATTTTGGGCTGGAATCCACTGGGTTTATACAAATTCTTATTTCAATTCTAGTTTATTGATCGGAAATAGTTTCTATGGTATGTTAGGGGCAGACTTAAATCTTTTCTTGAAACAGTTTTTGGATGGAGCAGTTTTTATTTCTTTATGAAGCTTGTTCCAAGTCATTTTACCTCGATATGTTGGGGACTTTTTTACAAATTCTGTTCTGGGCCTAAATAGCTTGAACTGGTGGCTAGTTTGCGACCTGGTAACCCTGTTATCATTTCTTTCCCTCACATGGTCCCCCAGTGGAACCACGTCCGGGTTTCTGTCAGTTTCTTCTTCTGACAACTCGTCAGTTATCTCACCATACTTTTGTATATAGACTTTACGCATATACGTTAACAGTAACTCCTTACGTCGACGCCGCAACATTGGTATGCCCATTAGGCCGTGCAGTGCATCGACAGTGTGCACCATACCATGATCACCCAGACATATGCGTAGTGCTTTATTCTGAATTCGTTGCAATTTCTCAAGCCATACATTGAAACACAAAGGAACACAGATAGATGACACATTTTCGTAACAAGAAGTAATCCAATATAAAATGATATTCGACATTCTCTTGTGACGTCTTAAAAGATCTTAAACAAGAAAAATGAGTCTCAATTTGAACGTGTTATATTTTCAGAGGAGAGAAGGAATGGGGAGATGGTATCCAAGGTCTATCCATGTCAGCCGCGCAGCAGGCCTTGCTCAAACTGGAGGAGGGAGATCCACACACCAAAAACTGGCGGTATGGCTAAGAAATAGTTCTTGTTTTACATAGTATTTGTTACAAGAGTAGATCTTTTTAGACAAGATAATCCTTAATAGCGACCGTTTTGTAATTATCCCACATTTGGCGATAATTATGGATTCATTGGGACCAACAGTCGTAATATTTATCTTGAAAACCGTCTTGAATCTTTAATAATCGCCAGTAACGATTATCCCATATAAAAAACAGATCCCATGTGCTCATGATTTGCCTTTTTGCTATTTAATTAAATATATATAGAAAACAGACATTTCCCAAGAAATAAATGCGTGGAGTAAGTGGGATCATTGAATCTCTAGATGACATTGTCCAGATTGATATCTAATCGATATGTATGTCCCTTCCTCTACTTTCACTTATAGGCCTCAGCTTCTTGTCCTGTGTAAGATGTCGAATGGACTTCAACCGAAATACCCACAGCTCGTTAGCCTGGCCAGTCAACTGAAGGCTGGTGAGTGAACCGCTAGAATACCTAGAATCTTTTCGTTCCTAGAATCTTTTCGTTCACTATGTGAATTGGAACCCTCGAACTAGAGTTTAAACACTCAACGTTTCAAGGTTTTCAACAAATCAAGTGTTTTTTTACCCAACGTAAATCATTTTACTGATGTGCTCATCTTTTATTACCTACCCATTAAGAGGTCGCCGTAGAAAAAATATAGAGCGCCTGGAGTTTGCTACAAGTGTGGCAAAAGTGTCCGCTTACGCGGGATGTTGGCTTACGCGGGGTGTTCGCTTACGCGGGGTCAAAATAAAAAACTAATAGTGGGAACCGTTCCAAAGGTCTCCGTTAACGCTGGGTGTCCGCATACACGGGGTGTCTGTTAGGCAGGGTTCTACTGTATGTAGCTATTGTGTAACATTTTATGCAGAGCAGGACGAACTTGTATTTCCAAGTCTATAAGCTCAGCATTTGCATCCCCTTTGATGAGGTACGACCTTTAAATTGTCTATCTTCCTCAATGTCCTCAGCAAAGACACTCGTTATTGCGATTCACACTAGGACACTCTGAGGAAAAAAAAACAACCTCTCCTTCAGATATCCAACGGCCGCCTGTGTCTGGAACTAAACTGTGTGGCTACCTGGTGAGAATTAGGTGAACTAAATCGTAAATAGCAGAAATGGCAGCTTTCCATGGTCAATAAAATACATAAACACAATAGCAATGCACCACCAGTAAAACCTATATTGCATTGAAGAATATTTCAGCTTTCGTTTTTTCTGACGTGAACTGACATCCCTGTAAATAGTGTGAAGGGGTGGGTGGGGTTGTTTCAGACAACTCCAATAAAAACTCCATGCGTGGTGGCTACCTGTATGCCCCTGCTCATAAGATGTCTTCTACAATGAAAATGGAATATAAGGGTTATTTAAATGTCTTTTCCACTGCTTGTAATGTGATTGTTTACCTGCCATGGAAAACCGCCTACAGATACAGATCATTTTCCTTCGACAGGATACAAATATCCAGGGAGACTACAACATAATAATCAGTTGATTTAGATGTTTTTATTGGGTTTTTATTTCGATCTTTATTCTTATAGGGGGAACCTATGAGAGTTTAGAGTCTGAGCTCGTATCCCATCGAGTTTGAATCACGCAGTAATTCACAAGGTGAAGCGGCGTGAATTATGTAGTGATTCAAACCAGATGGGAACGAGCTCTGAACCTAAACTTGAATGGGTTTCTGAATTTATCTCACCCTTAACATTGACTAATGGGCTAACATTTGTGACATAATCCCATATTGGATATTTTTCCTAAATATCAAATGGGTGATAGATACGCGTTCCCAATGTTAAGTCTTTTGAGAAAAAATAGCAGGGGTGAGATAAACATGAACATCCGCTAAAGCTGGTTTTAGTGTCCATGCAGTGAGGCATGATAGGTACATATTCAGGAATGTTTCAGCTAAGCACTGAGCTTATAAAGATAGTGTTCATGTGATTCCATCACCAATGACAAGGTCAGTTGATACCACCATGTATTTTCCAACGGCACAATACAATCGGTGAGTGGGTGTCTTCAAAATGCACATATCAAGTTTGGTTACCAGTAAACTATAGCGATCTGGAAGCAGTGCGAGAATCAATTAGTGGTGGCCAGTGTACTGTAAACCCTGTGTTCCCACCCATTTTGGACCTCAGTCAAGTAATTGTCAGATGCAGGTTTCTCGTGAGCTTCTGCTCTCAGCAGTGAATGAAGGAATAACGAGAAAAAATATGCCTCATCAAACTGCGCCCTTTGTCGGAGGGTGGGACCAGAGTGACAGCCAAGTGGCGGTCTCCAGCTGTTGTTATGTAGTTTGGCCTGTGTTACTTTTTGGTAATTACGAACCTACAACAATCTGTACCCAATAATGTGCCATCTGTACTCAGTAACCCACCATCTGTACCTGCTGTCTGTGCCCAGTAACCTGCCATCTGTACCCAGTAACCTGCCATCTGTTCCCAGTAACCTGCTGTACCCAGTAACCCAATATCTGTACATTAACCCACCATCTGTACCTGCCGTCTGTACCCAGTAACCTGCCACCTGCACTCAGTAACCTGCCACCTGTTCACAGTAACCTGTCATCTGTAACCTGCCACCTGTAACCTGCCACTTGCACCCAGTAACCGTCTGTACCCAGTAACCTGCCGTCTGTACCCAGTAACCTGCCACCTGCACTCAGTAACCTGTCACCTGCACTCAGTAACCTGCCACCTGTTCACAGTAACCTGTCATCTGTAACCTGCCACCTGCACCCAGTAACTGTCTGCACCCAGTAACCTGCCACATGTACCCAGTAACCTGCCACCTGTTCACAGTAACCTGCCACCTGTAACCTGTAACCTGCTGTCTGTAACCTGTAACCTGCTGTCTGCACTCAGTAACCTGCCACCTGCACTCAGTAACCTGCCACCTGCACCCAGTAACTGTCTGTACCCAGTAACCTGCCACCTGTACTCAGTAACCTGCCACCTGTACCCAGGAACCCTCCATCTCTACCCAGTAACACCATTTTTTGTTGGCAATTCCAGAAATCACTGACAGTTGTGCCACTGGCTTGAAATTGAATATTAAGGTTCTAGATGTTTTTCTTGGGTGGGTAATAGTAATATTGTGTTAAATCAATGTATGTCTAAATGAGAGTCTTTAGCAGACGTCCTCTGATGTTGCAGGTAAGGGACTGACAGTGTTGGCCGCAGTGTTGGATGGTGCCTATTCCGAGAAGGCAGAGCAAGTGCAAGAGGTCAAACAGGTACAGTATCCTACATTTTAAGAAGGAATTACATCAAGATCCATGGAAGCTGAAAATATGCCATGAGCTTTAGTTGCAAAATAATCTTACGAGGCAAAGCTGAGTGAGATTATATAGCAAACCCAAATAAATGGCAAATTTTCTGTGGCTATGGATCAGGTGCGGTTCAGATTTTATCTCTCCCTCATCACTGACTAATTGGCCAATATTTGTGATATCATCCCCTGTTGAATATTTTCTTTACAATACTTCATGGGCGTTGAGTACGAGTTCCCAATGTTAATTCTGTGTGGAAAAAATACCAGGGGTGAGATAAGACAAACAATGGCACAATAGGTAGAGTAACCTTCCAACACTATATCACTAGTGAACATGTGCACTCTATAGGGTACAGCGTTATTGCTAGTTCTACCATCATCCTCCAGGAAATTATAAGAAAGTGCCACTGTGGTCGGGCACAACTGCTGTTGTTAGTTGTTATAAGCCCCACCCCCCTTTTTTCCCTTTAAAAAAAAAAATAAAAGTGACATATTAGATACACATTGATTAGAACCCTACTTTCCTTTCTCATGTCAGTATATATACATTTCATGTTGAAAATCTGTGTATTTTTTCAGACATTGAAAAATTTGATGGATGAAGAAAAGGTGAAAGGATTTGCAAAAGTAATGGTTACTAAGGATGTAACAGAAGGACTTAATATATTGTGAGTATCTCTACACTTCTGCATCTAATACCCATCCTGCTAATGCGTTGGTATAGTTAGAGAGAGTTGTGTTTCAATTCAGTCTTTTGTAATTCTAATTTCTGGTTACAAGAAGTATTTGACATCTTCTATATTGTTGAATGGAGAGATGAAAAGTGAATTAAACGGACACCTTATATTACACTCACAGCCGATTTTAGGACTCAAGACGAAAATAGACCCGTTACATCAATTCAAAAAATTCGATTTTTTTCTTTTCTTGTATAACATTCTTTCTTGTTGTACACAATATATATCTTGTTATAGAAATAATCCTGCAAATTTAAGTTCGTGAGGAATCATTTTCTGAAGACACATATCTTATTACAGTAAATCAAATTGTTTCAAGAAACTGGTTAACTTTTACGATATGCAGGTATATTCAGAATTTATCTATCGCTAAGACTCAGTTGTTGAACATATACTAGATACTGAAGTAATAAAATTGGAAATCCAAACGGAAATCTTGCAGTTTTATAAGAAAAAGTCTAGGTATTTAATTTCTATACCCAAGTGGCAACCCTATCAAGTAAACACATGCGTACATCGTGGTAGCTTATGTTCCCGCGAACAACAACCCAAAAAAAAGAAAAAGAAAAAAACATATTTATTCCCTGCTCGTCGTTCATCTAAAAGATAAAGATTAAGCTGCAGAATAATATTAGGTGTGCGCTTTCATCTTCCATTCATCGTTACATTTTCCGTTGTATATAGCGAGTTTTGGTTGGACAAAGTAGCTAGTTTTGTGTTATTTACAGACAAGTTCTATGCAAAGTTTTCCAACAGTGTGTCTCCCCTTTACCTTCTCACTTTATATGTACATGGGTGCTTCTCTGATGTTTGAAGAGCTAAGATATTGTTGCATTGGTGGTTGGCACAAAGTGCAATGGAAAGAATTTATTATTATTCTGTTTGGATATAATTTTGATTAAAAAGGTAAATACTATTAGTATGTTGGTAGAGCATGGCACCACCAACTGCAGCATTGTAGTATTTACGTGAATTGCAATTTCAATAAGTGTATGTTGAGGAGGAGAAGGTACACCAGCATCGTAACACGTGAAAGTTCTCATAAATTTTCTTTTATACCAATGTTAATGTTTCTAAAAGATCTATTATCTGATATAAAGAAAATTTATGGTCAGAGCTTGTATCCAATCGAGTTTGAATAGCTGCATAGTAATTCACAAGTCGTAGCCGCATGAATTATGTAGCGTTTCAAACAAAATGGTATCGGCCTCTGACCGTAAACTTGAATAAGTTTCTAGATTTATCTCACCCCACACATCGACCAATTGCCTAACATTTGTGACATAATCCCCTATTGAGTATTTTTCTAAATACTCCATGGGCATTGAGTACGAGTTCTCAATTTTAAGTCTATGGGAAAAAAAATACCAGGGGTGAAATAATGCAGAAACACACATTATCGTCACAAAAAGAAGTAAATGTTATTTAATTCCTGAAACTCTTGTGAGATTGTCCAGCCGGTGTGATGCGAGAAATGGTCACCCTGGGAAAAATGGTAATTATCGCCCACTAGTATCTTGTGCGCATGCACGAACATGCACAGTGTTGAAGTCCACGATTGGAGAGTGAGCAATTTGCTGAAATTAAGCATATCACGACATACCACGCTATGTAATTCTCATGTCTAAATACTAATCTTTTTATTTATTTACATTAAAATCACATCAAAATAGTAGTACGTCCAATAATCCGTGATATCTAAACGGAAGAATGTGTCCAGACGCATGCGCGTATTGGGTGGGCGATAATTACCATTTTTCCCGGCGTAACCAAATCTCGCAGCACACCGGGCCAGGAAATTATAAAATAATACAAAAAAAACCCCAAAAAAAACGCACGATGCTGGTCCCTCCTTCTCCTTCTCCTCCTCCTACCCGAGCCCCCGTCCTTGGTGTTGTGGTTAACGTTGTCGCTGTGGTGGCATGGCTTGAGGTGACTAGTGAGTGGTGTTGTTGCAGTGTACAAACAGTAGGTCTGGGCGGTCTCCACCCTACTGCCGTCGTGGTGAGCTGGCCGGACCACTGGCACCAGCACCACGACGGGCGCCACCACCACTGGAGCGTCTTTCTCGGTAAGCCTGGCCCTTTAACACCTTCTCCCGGACGTTCTCCTGTACGTTCGACGCTTCCCTTCTCCCCAATTATACGCGCAGACAATCTACGAGACACATCTTTTAGAAGCCCCGCCCCACCTCTGGTCGATTAAACATATTTATTATACTTTATTATCGGCATTATTATTATTATTATTATTATTATTATTATTATTATTATTATTATTATTATTATTATTATTATTATTATTATTATTATTATTTTTTTTTTTTTTTATTTATTTTTTTTTTTTAATTTCTCCAGTTTCTATATTTATTTCTGTTTAAAATCTAGCTATTATCTACAGTATACCTCGTTGTCATTTATCGTCCGTTTACTTGCACGCACAGCTAGTTTTCCTATAGACTCGTACAAATGTACATGTTTCCTAATTTGCATAGATACATGTACGCGCGACTATAGGACACTGGTTTTGCTATAATGTAATACCTCGAGAAAGAATATCCTGTAACAACACAAATGTTTATAAGACTCCCAGGCACTAGTCTGCGCGTGCTCGACTGAGAGTGGAATATGGCCCGGGAGGTGTTTCATAGACAGCGATATCTTTATTAGTGCTTATGTAAAAAGAGCGACTGTATGGGAGACTGTTTTGGCGAGCGATCATGATCACTGTTAGGCTGTGACGATCACTGTTGGTCCAAGACCCATTCGAAAACAAAAAAGTGACTTTTATGTATATTGCTCGAGAGAAAATTATGAAATTTGGGATTGCATATAACTGACCTTTATAATTCATTTAAAATATTGTTTCATTTGATTCAGTGTAAGTGTATAGATTGAAATATTCTAATTCGAAGTACTGTATAAGGCTATTTAACTACGATTGGACGGTGAAAAAGGAAATAATCATTGCAAAATTATGAAATTTGGGGTAAATGTAAGGCATTTATATAGAATTCTTCCCTGCAAATATCTTTTGATTTTTATAAGTTTTAGTATGGATATGAAGTCTGACCCTGTCACTACTTTGGAGATCATTTGGAGAAAATGCACTCATGATGATCATGACTATGGAACGCAAATAGTGACCAAGCGCTCACTGCACCAGAGACCGACAGCTATGTTATGATCATTTCTCGATTGAACGCGATGACCTCAAAACGGTCACTAACTGGTCACTATTAGCGATCGTCACGACTATGAAACACCTCCCTGGTCCCCGCGAGTTACAGCTCTTGGAGCCCCGTCCATACAACACCAAACTAGACCATCTCTGACTCCAAGGTGCATGCCCCAAGACACCTCAGAGTTTGACATTGACTAAACTTGGTCCGGACCACCAAACCATCTGCCTTGGTTTTCCAACGACCTTCTCAACGATTTTTTTCTATAATTCGGAATGGTTCATACATTACCAGATTTTCCACTCATCTTGTTAACATCATAACATCGTTTAATCACAGTGTGATCTAATACCCAAAACATTGAAACACAAAAGATATCTTACAGTAGAATTTTGGAGATAATTAACATATGAATATGGATATCGAGTAGTATACCCCGAACAGCAAATTACAAGCATTATCGTTTAAATCATACATACTTATATCCTTTATGTACTTGACAAGAAATAGAATCATAGTATATTTTGAGAATACCTCAGTGAAAACTTTCTGGTCTAGAATTTATATAAAAAAAGAAAAAAGATTACAATTATTATCGTTTAAGTTATACATGTACTCATATCTTTCATGTACTTGACAAGAAAAATGATAATCTTAGTATACTTGGAGAATACCCCAGTGAAAGCTCTCTGGTCTAGAATTTGTAAAATTAGTAAGATATTGGTTATTTGTCTGTATTATTGTATAACATTGTTTGACTGTTGACCCATGAGACGTTAAGCGTTGCGGTTTCTGACGACTTGCCTGTTTGGTTGCCCGTTGTAGCGTTCAGACTGTTGGGTTAGGTGGTCTCAGACACAATGCGGTGCTCGTGGGATGGCCGCAGGACTGGCGCGAGTCCAACGAGGAACGCAGCTGGAAGGTTTTCATGGGTAAACTTGTTACGCTCCTACCCAGATAGTTTATTTTGAATACATTGTAACTTTTATGTTTACAAACTTAAACCATAGGTTTTACAGCTCCACTCTTAAAGGCATATCGGGAAATTCACCCTGACGATCAAAACCCATGTCAATTACCTGAAAATTAAATATCATGAGTTTCAAGCATTGTAGAGCCGATATTTAATTTCTAGAATTGGGGTCACCTTGCTAGCTTTTGACCCAGAGGTCAATATTTCAACGATATTATAATGGAATATATAGAAATTCTATAAAGTTAGATTTCACATCGCAAAACCCATGTTATTTTCTTCAAACTTTCACAGAATATAGTAAATGTGTTATACTACACATTAACGCACGAAAAACTATAGGTCACCTCCTTGTGTTTGAATGGATTGAAGACAACTATTTTTTACTACATTTCCCATATAAATGAAGCAGATGAAAAATGGCATATTTCCATACGCCTTTAATAAGAATATTGAGTGTTTTCCATCAACAAAACCTGACATATTGAGCTGCTTGTCAAGTGGGGATCTACGTTCCCCCTACCTAATTTCTCGATTTAATTTTTTCCCATGGTTTATACAAGGATGCCAGTTTTTAATGTTTCCATGAAAATTCCTGTTTTCATTTTCAGAATAACATAATTTTTCCTTGTGTAATATTGACATACCAACTGCTAAACAACCCAATTCAGCCACAGCCCATGATCCCCAATTGAACCTCCCCACCGACCCATGTAAAAAAAATTGAGTATTCCCTTGATTCCCTATTGTATTGCGTAAACCCGGTATTGCAATGAAAAATATTTCAATGTTGTGGTTTTTTTTCGACCTCAACTGGCATCCCTTGTAATAATTTCTCTGGTTTGCTATACCTTAGGGTAAAAATCCCCTTTTTCGTTTTGGGGGAAGGGGGAATTCATTTCTGTTGCAGCTATGTACGTAGATCTACTTATAATGAGAACCCTCTCTGTCTGGCAGATACGGTACGCGCCGTGACGGCTAAAGAGCTGGCCCTGCTTGTTCCCAGGAACATCGTCAACTTCCCGCACAACAAAATGCGCCTGTCGTCCACCATCGACGTGTGGTGGATCGTACGTATCCTTGACTGTGACAAACTGTCCTGGTGTGCCAGTTTAGTCCTTTGAATAGACAATAATCGATGGTTTTGTAGACAGGTGGCCGTAAACCAAAAGGGGTTGACGAGTTTTAATATACAAGCAGTACCGAGTGTATTGCATCGTCAACCTCGAGTGGTTTACAGAGCCGCCTGCCGACAAAACCATGTTGTATTCATTATCCATCTTAAATTATCCAATAAATCACAAATGGACTATTTTCCCTTATGCAATGGTTTTGAGGCCGTATACAATGGAATTGAATCTGTATACAATGGTTTTTAAATAATGGGTAGTGGTTAACTGAGTCCCCATATATTCTCAATTGGGATTTTCTATAAGATGGATGATAAATTGTAGGAATAGGACAAGAAACTTGAGACTAGGAATGACAGTTGAGTATGAAAACTGAGTATGTCCCTCATATCTCTGCTCAGAGTAGAGAGAAAATTCTCATGTGGGCTCCCCACAGAAAGCATACACACGGGTCTTTCAATTCCATGCCTTGTTCTCACAGCCCAGCAATGAAAATCATAGTGAATCGTTGAGACAAAGACAGAAAGCGCAGAATGATAATGGACATGAGTAAGTACTTAATAGCCAGAAACTATGTCAAATTCTCCTATACTACTCGTGTCGCATATTCCATAGCCTGCTGAAGTGGGATCTTCCATATACTACTTGGGTCTCTTGGTACATTTCTCACTATGATGTCTACTTTAAACTTGGATGTTCTAGTTATTTAATACCCACCTATTTAGGGTATAGCTAGAATTACTATAAACCAGTTAATATTTCATCAATTATTCGGCACTGAAATTTTAAATTATCTAAGAAAATACAAAATAATCGCCGATCTTCTCACGCGCTACTTTGCACAGATGGGAGCCCCCGTAATCTCCACCCTGTGAATTTCACAGTCCCTATAGGTTTCTTATGGAGACTTTGTAATCGGTGGATAATAAATACCGTAAACAATTTTTGAAAAACTCCGGTTATAAGCCGGCCCTCGACTTCGGCAAAAATTTAAAAGCCGATCTTTTTTTTTTAAATCTATAGAAAAAAATCGGCTTATTAGCGGGGTTTTACGGTATATGCTACCGTGTTATAAGAGCGTGCTTGCACGCTATATATACGTTACTTAAAGGTTATAGTGGTCAAAAGTAGGCTTCCAGCTTACTGCAAAGACACTATCCCTTCACTATCCGTGTGCTACTCACTGTGCTAATGGCAAAGGAGCAGGGTGCCAGTGTATTAGAAGCGTGCCTGACCATAACCAATCACTCAAGACCGAAATACCTGATTGAGTTATTGGTGTTTGATGTATTTGGACCCACGACTCAGGCAGTTGAAGAAATGGCAAGTTGACTGGGTGCAAGTGAGTTACAGAAAACGATCCATACATATTGGATGTAGCCCAACGTAAACCGACCAGTTGTATTCTGTGGGGGTTATCTACAAATCACTCTTTATTCGAAGTATCTATGCTGATTATTGCCTGAGATAGGACTGACAAAAAATCAAGTTTTAGGTGGCACCACAATTTTAGAATATTAGGCCTGAAAAATTCTGTTATGTATTCTTTATGAAGTTCTCTTGATTTTTATATACTTACCTTTTCGAAAATATTATTTTTAACAAATGCTGCGTTTGATTGAACTAGATATTGTGATTTTACTCATAATAAGCGCTCAGGACTATATCTACTCCTAGTTCTCTGTATGTGAGCCTTGCCGCAGACATGGTGTAGGTCCTTAACCAGACACAGACGACGGCGGCATGCTCATCCTCCTCTCCTTCCTCCTCAAGCAACACAAGGTCTGGAGGAGCTGCAAACTACGCATCTTTACTGTTGCACGTATCCTTTGAAAAACACATGCCCAGGACGCATGGCATCCTATGTGTCTTCCAATATCTCGTCATTTAATTGTTATCAAATTCACCAGTTAGGGGATGTTTTTTGTGCATTATTTTCCATAATTTATAAAATCAGTTGTTTTTTTTAAAGAATTATCACAAACCAAACAACTACATGTATTGGATATGATGTAATTTTTTAAATATTTATCATATTTAGTTACATGAATAGATATGACAACGTTTCGAGCACTTATATGCTCTTCTTCAGGAGTACTTTCTACATGTCCTTTGTCCTTTGGGTTTTTTCTTTAATCTAAAAAAAAAGGAAATAATTGATGATTTGACATGAAACTTTCAACGGTTATCATATTATTTTAGCCTCATTTTTGTTATTCGTTAAAGAGGGGTGTTCACCTACAACGATGTTGGCATCGGCAGCATATCGTTGAGTCTCCTGATGACAAATTATATCGGGTCGAAAAAAAACGTGAAATCTTAGTAATGGATTAGGTTTTCCCGACGCGGTCTACAATTCACACCAATTCACTGCCGATAAAAAAGATGCATCTGCGGGATATGGGGAAATCTCGGGGGCTGTAGAATAAATTTCGGTCGTCTCTTTTGCTGCTGCTGGACGATACGATTACTCCAAAGATAAATGACATCCTGGGGGGTGTTTTTCAGTTGAGACGATCTTAACTTGAGACCGTTTGAGGGCCAAAGTGTTTTTCAGTCGAGATGATCTTAGGGGATCTCAAGTTGAGACTAAGATAAGACCGTTTGGGGCGCTTTGGGTGTTTTTCAGTTGAGACGATCTTAGGGGATCTCAAGTGAAAGGATCTCAACTTCGGTCTCAACTTGAGACCAGTTGATACTTGTCTTAACTTTCTCATCTGGTGCCAAAACATATCAAAATTAAAAGATATTTAGAGCAAAGTGTATTGATAACCTGGCAAACCTATATTCCAATTTTTATGGTTTTATTGTGGTTATTATGACCATGAGAGATGACTAATAAGCAACATAAAAATGGGGGCACTGCACCACTCAGCTAGTTTGTGCTGAACCTACTGTAATGCTCAAAGTCAGTTTCAACTTGAGATCGGTCTCAACTTTGAGATCGGTCTCAACTTGAGATCGGTCTCAACTTGACATTGGTTCACAAAAGGTATCGCAAGGGACTTGACATAACAGTTTGGGGCGACAATAGGCAATTTAGAGGCTCTGGTTTACTTAAACCACAGGAAGATCACTATAGAACTTGAGTTAGCTCTACACTGAGGGCTAGGGATCTCAACTTGAGATCCTTGGAGTTGAGATCCCCTAAGATCGGTTGTGTAGACTTGAGACAACGTCTGAAAAACACTTTCCGCCATTGATCTCAAAGTTGGTCTCAGGATCTTGGATTGATCTTAGCAGATCTCAAGTTGAGATCCTCTCGACTGAAAAACACCCCCCTGGGGCCTGTTTTTCAGTTGAGATCATGTCCACTTGAGATCTGCTGAGATCGAAAGTGTTTTTCAGTTGAGATCATTTGAGGTGATCTCGAGTTAAAACTAAGATAAGACCGTTTGGGGTGCTTTGGGTGTTTTTCAGTTGAGATGATCTCAGGGATCTCAACTTCGAAAGGCTATTAGAGGCTCTGATTTACTTAAACCACAAGAAGATCACTATAGAACTTGAGATAGCTCTAAACTGAGGGCTAGGGATCTCAACTTGAGATCCTTGGAGTTGAGATCCCCTAAGATCGGCTGTGTAGACTTGAGACAACGTCTGAAAAACACTTTCCGCCATTGATCTCAAAGTCGGTCTCAGGATCTCGGATCGATCTTAACGGATCTCAAGTTGAGATCCTCTCGACTGAAAAACAACCCCCAGGGGGGTGTTTTTCAGTCGTTGTCTCAAGTCTACACAGCCGATCTTAGGGGATCTCAACTCCAAGGATCTCAAGTTGAGATCCATAGCCCTCTGTGTAGAGCGATCTCAAGTTCTATAGTGATCTTCCTGCGGGTAACCAGCTCAGGTCTAAAAATTACCTCTAAATCACCTATTATTTTTGTCCCTCATGATACCTTTTGTGAACTGATCTCAAGTTGAGATCGATCTCAAGTTGAGACCAATCTCAAGTTGAGACCGTTTTCGAGCATACCAGTAGGAATTTCACATGCGGCCCGAGTGGTGCAGTGACTGCACTTTTTCACTCTCTTTTCAAAGGTTTCTCATGGTTATAATAAGCAAAAGAATATTTTGAAAATCGGTATATAGCTTTGCCAGGTTATTAATTTGCTTTACTTTAAATATCTTCTAATTAGACTAAGTTTAAGCACCAAATAAAAAAGTTGAGACAAGTATCAACTGGTCTCAACTTGAGACCGACGTTGAGATCGTTTGACTTGAGATCCCCTAAGATCCCTTGAGATCCTCTCAACTGAAAAACACCCAAAGCACCCCAAACGGTCTCATCTCAGTCTCAACTTGAGATCCCTTAAGATCGTCTCAACTGAAAAACACTTTTCCTCTCAAGTGGTCTCAAGTTGAGATCCTCTCGACTGAAAAACACCCCCCTGGACTATATTTTCCATTCAATGTTGTATGACAAAACAGAAGATATTTTCTTAATGAATGTCTTTGTATACAAAACCTTGTAAGACCTTTAGGTTACTGCTATCGTCAAAACATCTTATGCTTACAACACATTGTTGTATACAATACTATGGCCCTAAAAACAATTCTAAGATACTTATTTGTCGCTCGTAGTTTATTCAACGGCCCCCTGTATCGTACCGCATTAGGAGTTCTTCATTTTCTATCGTAGTAGGTGGACACCCCCTCCCTTATGGTTACACTGTATTGCTCGTCTTGGGAATGTCAGGGATTTCAGCATTCACCTTGACGCCCCTCACAGAGATCACCGACAACAGTATTCAGCTTAAGAAAGATCTACAACAGTTCCTCTATCAACTTAGAATTGACGCTGAAGTACATGTAGAAGAAATGGTAAGACCATTATGAATTTACAATTAAGTATACCTCATATGATATAGACAGAGACGGTTATAACTAGCATGGGGGTAGACTTGCTCAAGTCTTTGATTATGAGCATTCATTAAATGATTAAACACAATCAGAATAAATTATAACATGTATCCTTCTCTGACTGGCCCATGAATGAAAGACTTGTTCACTATGAATAAATTCTCCTGTTTATGGCCCCAAGCTGCTCCCTTTAACCCTATAACTCCTCATACCCCTCCCCCTCCCTTCCTCCAGTTCTCTGGCCATGTGTGTTGTCATAGCAATACATTTCGCCTGCTCCTGACTGTGACCCGATTGAGATCAAAAGTAATAGGGTATCAATCTCCCAGCAGATATTCTGACAAATAGCCAGGATATCTGTATGGAGAGTGTTGGGAATACTGGTGCTAAACAGCGCCAGAAATCCAGCACCATTACCGATTGTACCAGTCCCTGTATCCCAACGAGGAGGGTAGCCATAGGATGCAGGGACTGGAGCCAGTCTAGCATGGGGGTAATGCTCGACACTGCCCGACCTTTATATTGTCACTATACGCACTTCACCGACTGTTCCTGATTCTGAGTAAGCCGTCTAAATAGCGATGATATGTATCCTCCCATATATAAGTATCGTATAGCGATTTCTAGGTGACACGGGAGGTTATAGGTATGATAAACAGTTTTCTTATATCTTAAATAGAACAGAAGTTATAAAACTCTGCATTATTGTCCATAAATGCCTATCACCTGACCCTGGGCCCGGACGGGCCGGCTCCTGGTCGCTCTCTTTGATCTCAATCGGTTTGTTTTACCAGGTTATAAAGGGAGGAGGTTTTATCGGGAGAATATATGAGTTTATAAGACAGCGATATTATTGTTCCCGATTATTTTCGTCGATCGGATCGGTGTGACTCGGTAATAGACAGGGTTCGTTCAGAGCCTGGAAAACCTGGAAAAGCCTGGAATTATGCTTTTGTGATTTCCAGGCCTGGAAAAGCCTGGAATTCTCACAGAGAACCTGGATAGACCTGGAAGAGTCTGGAAAATTTGGTTTTGCATACAATTTTTTTTTTGCCTATGAAATTCTGGTCATTATTAGTTTCCCTTACCTATGGTACCTGACTGGCTATGAAATTTCAGTTACCTGGATTTAATAGTTCCAAAAGTCCTTTATTTGACCATGTATAGCATATTGTTAATAATATGGCATGGTTTTGATTATTTGTCTTCATACTCAAAAAAGGCAAAAAAGAATTTTGAAGATATCTATCCCAAACTATTGAAATTCCACAGATAGTAAGGAAGATAAAGAAACTAAATTTGGTGATAGATCAGACATGGTTTTAAAAGGAGTGACCAGATATGCCTGGAAAAAAAATATTAGAGCCTGGAAAAGCCAAGAAAAAGCCTGGAATTTTACTGGGCTGTCTATGTACGAACCCTGAATAGATGTCGCTGTCTTATGAACTTGAAACAGATCAGAAGTTATTAAACTTTAAATTATTTTCTATGACAACACACCACCTTGCCCCTGATACAGCAAGGCCCACCCCAGATGCGACCATTTCATCTCAGTCGGGCTGTGTGCGAGGATATAAATGGAAGGGGTGTGATTGGTGAGAGTCGGCATGTCGATATATGAGGATATAAGACATCGCCATTATTCCCTAACCGGCGGGATGGGGTTTAATGCGTGGCGGACCCGTGTCCTGGTCGTTAGGGACGCCTCCCGGCCTCCCCCTCTACCCCCTCCCCGGCGAGTCACGTGACCTACCCCCTCCAGCTCCTATAGCTCGGCCTCACTCGCCTCCAGCTCACCGAACACTCGAGAACTTCCCACCCACCCTACAAACAATAACTTTTTCCCTTCTCGCCTTCTTTCGGCGAGTAGGGCTTTAATTCATTTATTGAACAATTGCCCCGGCAATTGGCTAAGGACTACTCTCAGATATTTTCAATAAATTCAAATATCCGCGGGTCCGTCTTAGTCATTATTGTCCACGATTATCATCGTCCATCCAATCGGTGATAAATGTCATGTCTTATAGGCTCAAGGCCTATCGTAGTGTACCAGGAGCTCAGTGGACACTGCTCTGAATGTGTTTCTTGTCTCAGATTTATTATTCAAATGTGTGACAAGCCGATTCTAGATTTCCCGGATACAGGGAATGTGAAAGATCAAACAGTCTCCAATTGAACGCTCTCCCTAAAAAAACAGCTGATGATTATGATTGAAGGTCATGTCAGTTGACTTTGCTTCATTTATGCATATCCTGGAGTTTAAAGAGGAATAAATCATTGCAGTCAAATAATTGCATTGCAATCGAAAAGATATTGCATTGTCAAAATGATGGTAATGTTGTACATATTATTCAGCATTCCAAATATAAGTTATCAAAGGAAAGAAAAAAAAGCTGCCAATATTCTCGCGCACTGCTTTGCACGCGAGGAAGCTTTTTCCGTATACTACTGAATGGGGATCTATAGGCTCTATACGTTTAGTATAGAGACTCCATATTAGGTGGATAATAATGTTTCATATACTACTTTTACAGTATGGAGACTCCATATTAGGTGGATGATAATGTTTCTTATACTACTTTCACAGTATGGAGACTCCATATTAGGTGGATATTGATGTTTCTTATACTACTTACACAGTATGGAGACTCCATATTAGGTGGATATTGATGTTTCATATACTACTTACACAGTATGGAGACTCCATATTAGGTGGATATTAATGTTTCATATACTACTTTCACAGTATGGAGACTCCCTATCTGGTGGATAATACTGTTTCTTATACTACTTTCACAGTATGGAGACTCCATAGTTGGTATATAATAATGTTTCCTGACTACTTTCACAGTATGGAGACTCCATATTAGGTGGATAATAATGTTTCTTATACTACTTTCACAGTTAGGAGACTCCATAATAGGTGGATATTGATGTTTCTTATACTACTTTCACAGTATGGAGACTCCATATTAGGTGGATAATAATGTTTCTTATACTACTTTCACAGTATGGAGACTCCATATTAGGTGGATAATAATGTTTCTTATACTACTTTCACAGTATGGAGACTCCATAATAGGTGGATATTGATGTTTCTTATACTACTTTCACAGTATGGAGACTCCATATTAGGTGGATAATAATGTTTCTTATACTACTTTCACAGTTAGGAGACTCCATATTAGGTGGATAATAATGTTTCTTATACTATTTTCACAGTATGGAGACTCCATATTAGGTGGATAATAATGTTTCTTGTACTACTTTCACAGTATGGAGACTCCATATTAGGTGGATAATAATGTTTCTTGTACTACTTTCACAGTATGGAGACTCCATATTTGGTGGATAATAATGTTTCTTGTACTACTTTCACAGTATGGAGACTCCATATTAAGTGGATAATAATGTTTCTTGTACTACTTTCACAGTATGGAGACTCCATATTTGGTGGATAATAATGTTTCTTGTACTACTTTCACAGTATGGAGACTCCATATTAGGTGGATAATAATGTTTCTTGTACTACTTTCACAGTATGGAGACGCCATATTAAGTGGATATTGATGTTTCTTATACTACTTACACAGTATGGAGACTCCATATTAGGTGTATAATAATGTTTCTTATACTTCTTTCACAGTATGGAGACTCCATATTAGGTGGATAATAATGTTTCTTATACTACTTTCACAGTATGGAGACTCCATATTAGGTGGATATTAATGTTTCTTATACTACTTTCACAGTGTGGACTCTCTATATTAGGTGTATATTGATGTTTCTTGTACTACTTTCACAGTATGACTCTGACATCTCACCGTACACTGTGGAGCGGACACTTGACATGGAGAAAAGATCTCAGATGATCAGAGAATTGAAACTCATGAAGAGGCGACCTACGGTAAGTACGATCGCATCTGACCCCTTCTGACCGCTACAGTAAAATGCGCTACTTAAACATATAATCATATATTATTCACTCAGTAGCCAACTAAGCTTGGGGATAGATAAAACTGCTATCCAACAGTTCAATATAGTAGTTATTTACATTCGTATGATGAGAATGCTTTATGGTAAATACAATAGACTTTCATGGTTACCGGTTTTAAGTATGGCTTCGTTGTGTAGTAATACTTTGTTAAGTAATTTTGTCTTTTATCTTAGTTTTGAGCATATACCTTCCAGTCGATACTATTAGAATGGTCAGAATGTACTCATATACTTCATGGACATGCACAATGTACGGCCACAAACATCCATGTGCAGGAAAATATGAATACCTAACAAAGTACCATCTTCACCATTATCGTACTGTGGTAGGCATTCAGTATTAAAGGGTGACCTGTGAGTTAGAAGTGGTGTAGTGAGTGTGTAGAGGTCGTGCTTCTACTGCCCTCATGTGCCGTTTGATCCTCCATTAGGATTAACCGTCCTTTGCTGACATGAGATTACTGTCTTTACAGATCACAGCCGCGGTAACTATAACCTTGATCAGAACTAACTTCGCTGAGCCCAATCTCCTCTCTGTTTATTATAGCGAACACACCGAGTATCACACAAAGACACCCAGAGTAGCACTTAGAGCCGGCACCCACAAACCCCGATAAGGTTCCCGATTGAACCCCGACAAGAAAGGTTCCCGATAAACCCCGATTGAACCCCAACAAGAAAGGTTCCCGATAAACCCCGATTGAACCCGATTGGACCTCGACAAAAAAGGATTCCGATAGACTGATTGAACCCAATTGAACCCCAACAAGAAAGGTTCCTGATAATCCCCGATTGAACCCGATTGGACCTCGACAAAAAAGGTTCCCGATAGACTCTGATTGAACCCAATTGAACCCTGACAAGAAAGGTTCCCCATAGACACCGATTGGAACCAACAAGAATGGTTCCCCATAGACCCTGATTGAACCCCGACAAGAAAGGTTCCCAATAAACCCTTATTGGACTCCAACAAGAAAGGTTCCCGGTAAACCCTGATTGGACTCCAACAAGAAAGGTTCCCGATAGACCCCACTTGAACCCAGACAAGAAAGGTTCCCGAATAAACCCGATTGGATCCCGACAAGAAAGGTTCCCAATAGACCCCGATTGAAACCGATTGAACCCCGACAAGATATGTTCCCGATAAACCCCGATGAACTCTTGATAGAATTCTTATCGGGAACTCCAATTTGGGACCGCAAAATAGCGCTCCAAACCTTCAATGTTCCCGATTGGTTCCTGATAAGTTCCCAATACCAGTGCACCAAAGCATGACCTTCACCTTCTTTCGCATACACTAGGATTGGATTTATGTCGGGAATGAATATGAAATGCTATCGTAATGCATGGCACACTTTTCTTTAAGATATTTTTTTCTCTATCTTAATTGGAATGCTGCCAAAAAATTCCTCAGTTGGATTCCAATTAGAGAAAATATCAAACATGTCGAATCAAGACGTAAGGACTACGATAAGTATTTTGAATCGGGGTCCAGTCGTGGTTGAATCGGGATCCGCAACATAAGCTACGATTGGAAAAGATCCCCGACAAGAATTGTTCAATCCCAGTCTGGAACCTTATCGGGGGTTGATGGGTTCCTGGTACTTAATCTGGTTAATTCACCCTGAGAAAAATATTAACCATAGGTTTTCCGCAACGGCCATCTCTACTACTGATGTAAGGGCCATAGCGAGAGAAAACCTCAAGAAGGTGGGTTTCTGTACGTAGAAGGTAACCCACTAATAAGAGGTTTATCTTGTAGTTGTTTGCTAACACCAGGTGTGTCTTGACATGATTCCAGTGTGTTTCTAGAATAAATATAAGCAGATATCGTTGCGTTTCCAGCCATATCCGTTTTAGCTCGTCACAGTATTATACCCCAGTGGACATGGTCAGCTTTTCCCAATCATTATAGACACACGCCGTTAGTTTGCTGCCAGTTTACATTCCTCTTAGCATTACCCTAGCACCACCCTCCCAACATTAGCATGTGGTCAGTTCTGTTGTTTGGTAAATAGGGGAAGGAAAGCTTCGTCGGAACTGCAAATAATTTGGTAATATTTTTTTAGTATTCATCCCCTGGCGTGATATCCAAGAAAAGATAGACTTTTAAAAAAGAATTTTGCCCAGTTCAAAATTATTCAGGTCCAAAGTTGACAAATAAATATGTAACATCACGCACATAATTTTGTTTTAATTTTGCTGTGCAGTTTTTACTTGCACTTCCGAATTCTATTCAAAGTGATCTATGTAACTAGAAAATCTCTTCAAATTAATTTCGTCTACTTTGTTTATCTGCATCTATTTATACTTTCACATAAAACATAAGCTTTTGAGGGTTTACATCCTTATTCTCATTTCACCCTACAGATTAATTGTAAGTTTTTAATTCAAAAACATTGCAGATTTCATGCAGTGTGAATTACGAGCATTTAAACGGGATTTTGGACCTAAACCCCTTTTTTATCAATGTACCCGGTAGTGTTAATAACAAATACTCTCATGATTTCTCCATTTCATTTTCCTCCATTTCCTCACGGGTAACAGTTTATCTAACGTGCACATAATAGCCAGATAGATGTCAGTACAAAAGGTACACATTCTTCTTTGATCTAATCCTCAAGTATTAATCCAGTAGTGGCCTTTCTGGTTTTTGTGCAGAGATCGAAGACTTGCAGCGTAATAAGTGTGAGTACAGCTTGAATGATAAGGCGTTCGTCGTTCATGTTGTGCTCTCCTTCGGCGGGCCATGGACATCCTTTCGCAAACTCCATGGTGTCAAGCAAATTTGCTAAGTTATGGAAAAAGTCCCCATTTCCTGCTTGCCTCGTGGGACGAACCCACATCTCATTCTGCAGGGAGTTCCCCAGCACTTTTTCTAACTTGGTAAAACTGGTTGACATCCTGGAGAGAAAAAAAAAGAAAAAAGACAGAACACAAAACACAAACATTTTGTTTTCCCTCAGCGTTGAGCTAGTGTATATGAGACCTATTCGGAGCCAAACATATTGTGTCGACGATGAGTTGGGGGAGGTCCAGGCCCTGTACTGGCAGCTACGCCTGTGTCTGTCTGCGGCGTGGTGGTTCCCGTTGTGGTGCCAAAATTGGTTACCCTGCCATAAGTGGTAATTATCGCTCACTATTGTCTTTGGCGCATGCGCGAACATGCGCACTCTTGCATTCCCCGATTGGAGAGGGACAAATTCATCGGCCCTCGAACCACTAGTTTGTTACTCTCCAAGCAGAAATCCAGCGCTCTACTTCCTGCGGCCGATAGCAAGCGATGGCGCGGCGAAAGATCTGCTGGGAGAGTGCTAGTTTGTACATGCGCACTAAGCAAATTTACCCTAATATCTGTTTGGAGCTTTCCCGAATAGAATAGTCCGTGAAATCTAAGCGGTACAGGACGGGAAGAGACATGCTGGGATAGAGTGAGCGATAATTACCACTTTTGGCAGGGTAACCAATTTTGGCACCACACGTCTCTCCCTCTGAAGCAGTCCCTCCCTGATACACACTGGTGTGCCCTCAGCCTGCAGCTCCCACTCATGCTGCTCTTTGTGCTGAAGGGGAATCAAGTTTAGCGCTGCCAAGGACGAGAACGAAAACTTGATCAAGGCCTTGGGATCTGAGGTCGTGTTCCTTTGTAGGCTCATGGAGTTGTCTTCTGTTATAAATGTACCCTGTTACATTCCACAGAGTTCTTGTCGTTAAACTATTGAATGATTTCTTTTAGACAATGGAATAAGACACATTTTCATCGACATTCAATATATCATATGCTATTCCTGATTATTGTAACACATTTGTGTAGACTTGATCTCATTCACATTTACAACATACATTAAGCAGTACAATGTACGTGTAAGTGTAAGACATCAACATTCAAGTTATTGTAACACATTATAAAGTCACTAATCAAGAATCATCTTGAAACATGTCCATAATTTAGTTCTTCTGAAAAGTGACGTGACTGGTACAGATCCTGACTCTAACAAACAGAAAAAAAAGCCTCACAAAAACCAACATTATTTAATTCTTGATAGCAGTACTTCACCTTGATCTTCTATAAAGTGATCTTATTTCATCTCTTGATGGTGATTTGTCCCTGGCTGAAACTCCTGGGGCCCGTTTAATAATCTAGGATCGTACATGAAGACCCTTCTCTGTACCTCATACAAGGGTTATGTTCAAATAATATTCAAGTCTGTTCGCAGTATTAGCCGTCCATAAGTGTTGAATGAAGTTGACCCACATCGTCCTTGAGTCTCTGGCATACAGAAAAGGTCAACATACATGATCCTAGATTATTAAACGGGCCCCTGGTGTGTATATTTTTTCTGGTGTTTATAGAAGCTCACTCTCTCCCGTCTCAGATCCAGGAGATCGTGGACGCGAGTCACCAGCCCCGGACTCAGACGAGCCTGGCGCCGGGCGACCCGCCCGTCACGCCGCCCACCGTGCCCAGCGTCACCGTGTCCATGGAGGAGGACAAGGCGCCCGACCCGGACAGCGTGGAGGAGGCCAGCGAGCCCGCCAAGACCAACAACGGCAACTCGCTCAACGCCGCCGGCGAGAAGATGATCCACTTCACCTTCTCCGCCGCAGACGGCAAGGCCTTCATTGATAATGCCCATAAAGGGAGTCTGCTGAAGCCGGAGGGAATCAGTGTGTAAGTGTAGGGGACAGAGCCGTTAGAGTTCAGGGAAATCCCTGAACTCAGGGTTTTTATTTTTAAAAAACCTATCTAAAAGCCTCAATAGAACCTGTGTATGGCAACTCCATATTGTTTCGGGATCCCCATATACCCGATTTCCCTATAAATATGCCGACGGCAAGAAGGTGATTTACTTCACCTTCTCCGCCGCTGACGGCAAGGCCTTCATTGATAATGCCCATAAAGGGAGTCTGCTGAAGCCGGAGGGAATCAGTGTGTAAGTGTAGGGGACAGAGCCGTTAGAGTTCAGGGAAATCCCTGAACTCAGGGTTTTTATTTTTAAAAAACCTATCTAAAAGCCTCAATAGAACCTGTGTATGGCAACTCCATATTGTTTCGGGATCCCCATATACCCGATTTCCCTATAAATATGCCGACGGCAAGAAGGTGATTTACTTCACCTTCTCCGCCGCTGACGGCAAGGCCTTCATTGATAATGCCCATAAAGGGAGTCTGCTGAAGCCGGAGGGAATCAGTGTGTAAGTGTAGGGGACAGAGCCATTAGAATTCAGGGAAATCCCTGAAATCAGGGTTTTTATAAAAAAAAAACTATCTAAAAGCCTCAATAGTACCTGTGTATGTCAGCTCCATATTGTTTCGGGATCCCCATATACCCGATTTCTCTATAAATATGCCAACGGCGAGAAGGTGATTTACCTCACCTTCTCCGCCGCTGACGGCAAGGCCTTCATTGATAATGCCCATAAAGGGAGTCTGCTGAAGCCGGAGGGAATCAGTGTGTAAGTATAGGGGACAGAGCCATTAGAATTCAGGGAAATCCCTGAAATCAGGGTTTTTATTTTTTAAAAACCTATCTAAAAGCCTCAATAGAACCTGTGTATGGCAACTCCATATTGTTTCGGGAACCCCATATACCCGATTTCTCTATAAATATGCCGACGGCAAGAAGATGATTCACTTCACCTTCTCTGCCGCTGACGGCAAGGCCTTCATTGATAATGCCCATAAAGGGAGTCTGCTGAAGCCGGAGGGAATCAGTGTGTAAGTATAGGGGACAGAGCCATTAGAGTTCAGGGAAATCCCTGAAATCAGGGTTTTTATTTTTTAAAAACCTATCTAAAAGCCTCAATAGAACCTGTGTATGGCAACTCCATATTGTTTCGGGAACCCCATATACCCGATTTCTCTATAAATATGCCGACGGCAAGAAGATGATTCACTTCACCTTCTCCGCCGCTGACGGCAAGGCCTTCATTGATAATGCCCATAAAGGGAGTCTGCTGAAGCCGGGGGGAGTCAGTGTGTAAGTGTAAGGGACAGAGTTATTGTTACTGTAGGGATGGCAGAGTTGAGGGAAATCCCTGAAATGCCTGGGACCGGTTTTATAGACGGGATAATCGTTGATAGCGACCGTTTTGAGGCCATAGTCTAAGTATCATACATTTGGCGATAATTGTCAAACGATTGGGCCCAATAGTCGTTGTATGTATCTTGAAAACTCAAGATATCTTTAATGATCGCTATTATCAAATATCGCGTCTTAAAAGATTTTCTATAACCCGTTTGTTAGAGGGGATAATCGTAAATAGCGACCGTTTTGAGGCCATAGTTTAATCATCACACATTTGGCAATAATTATCGAACCCTTGGGGCCAATGGTCCTTGTATTTATCTTGAAAACCGTTTTGAATCTTTGATAATCACAGAGAATAAAACAAAGAGGGAATTAAATTGGCCTTATTCACAGTGATTCAAACCTCCCCATACACCCCAGCCTCATTCCATGGTCAGTAACGATGTGTTTTCCATATTTTCTGTCTTTGAGGCAGTAAATTCCGCCTGAAAAATATTTCATCTTTTTTCATGACAACAACTGACATCCCTGATTTCACCGTAAAGAAGATTTTGTTTACCAATAAGCAATTTAAGCACTTTTCCATTGCGTTCCACAGGGCCGAGGGCAAGTTGATGCGTATGCACACAGCAGTGCGGCTAAACGAGTCCATCCGCAACCAGTCGGGCGACGCTGACATGGTCATCCTCAACTTCCCCGCACCACCAGCCAGGCTCAACGCAGAGGAGAACTGTATCCTTTCTAGTGATTGTTGTAATCTATTCCTATATACCCATCTCCGAAACCTCTATAGTTACATACCGCTGCTAGGCTAGGTTAGGAGTGCAGTAATTATAAGTTATGTAGCGAGGCTGACGTTTTCGTCCCGGGCTGACGTTTTCGTCCCGGCCTGACCACGTGACATAAAGAGCAGCGGGACGAAAGCTTAGCTATTGCAGTTACTCGCTAAGCGTGGCCATTTTTCTGGGGCTATTGCAGGAAAAGAAATAATCATTTTTATCGATATTTAAAGGTATATAGGAATAGGGAAACCAAGTACCAGTAATCAAAAGTTAAAGTTACTCAATAAGGCTCAGAAAAATTACTGCCCGCGGCCAAGGCCTTGGGCAGTAATTTTTCCGAGCCTTACCTCGTAACTTTGAACTTTTGCTCACCGGAACATAGTTTCCCTCTGTAGATAATCGTGAGACGAGTCTAAAACCCCTAATATGACAAGCAAAATTCTGTTTATGTTCAAATCCATTGATAACTGGACGCGCCACCTGGTGTTTTTCTTGGCGCCAGGGGCAAGATGGCCGTTTCTATAACACAATAGCTATGTGCCCTGTATGTTTAATATGGAGACTCTGTAAGCAGTGTATAATGAATAAGACCTCCTAGTCTTTTGTTTGTATATGTATGTGATTCAAGATGACCATATATAAACCAAATACCAGAGTTAACTAAGCTCACCCTGTTAGGCAGGACCATGGAAAGCAGCCCCTAATTGGGCTGAGGTCCAAGCCTCTTTACAGTATTGTATGAATCCAGAGCAGAAGCAAATTTTGTCAAATTTATTTTATATTCAATAAAGCAACGTATCAAAAAAAGAGAAAAAAAGTAGCCAGATGCTACCCTGATAATGAGAACTTCCTGTCACTCTTGAACTAAGGTGCTACGCAATCTTCAGGTTACGATTGTTATCTGTGTGACATGGCCGACAAGGACATGCTATCCAAGTTTTCTCGATCTTTCTGTAGCAGAAAGATCCATATGAAAAATGTTTCCCCACTCTTTCCTGGACCCAGGTGACATCCCTGAAACATCCCTACAAATACGAGGCAGAGACACTTCTAATCACAACCGATACTACCTTGAAAATGATATCTACTATGAACTTACCTTGCAACTGACAACGACGATTGAAAATCGTCACTGTTAGAAAACCTGGAGCTACTGGTTAATATTTTTTTGATACATATTATTTTTCATCATATATTATATGATTTGAATGATGAACTTACCTTGCAACTGACAGCGACAATTTTAAATCGTTACTGTAAAAAAACTGGAACTACTTGTTGATTTTCTTTTAATACATATTATTTCGAATCATATATATGATTTGAATGATAAACTTACCTTGCAACTGAAAGCGGCGATATAAAATCGTCGCTGTAAAAAAGCTGGAACTACTTGTTGATATTATTTCTATAAATGTTATTTTCCATCATATATATGATTTGAATGATGAACATACCTTGCAACTGACAGCGGCGATTTTGAATCGTCACCGTAAAAAAAACTGGAACTACTTGTTGATTTTATTTTATACATATTATTTTCATCATATGTACGATTTGAATGATGAATTCACCTTGCAACTGATAGCGGTGATTTTAAATCGTCACTTTTAAAAAAACTGGAACTATTTGTTGATATTTTTTTTTATACATATTATGTTTTCATCATATATATGATTTGAATGACGAATTAACCTTGCAACTGATAGCGGCGATTTTAAATCTTCACTGTAAAAAAACTATTACTACTTGTTGACTTTTCCTTGATGGCCGTCCAGATATGGAGTACCTGGAGGCACTGACTGAGGGCATTGACCGCGTGCTCATGGTCCGAGGCAGTGGCCGTGAAGTGGTCACCATCTACTCCTAGGACACCGACAACCTTCCGTGCACCGTCTATCTCAGCCGTGGATGCATTCAGTTTCTCATCTAGTTGTATTTGAATAACAAATACAAAAATAGTCTCGTCGTTACAATCATGGTGATGGAATACATCACCAGCAGATTTATTAAAAAGATAAAAAAAACATTTCTACGCACCCATCGGACGCTCTCTTTGTGAGCATGACTACTGCCGCATGTGCACATCATTGATATTCTGCTGGGTTTGGTGGTAATTTTAGACCCTTCCCTTTTATTTCTAGAAACGGTAAGAAACGAATCACTGGGGCAGCAAGGTTTTAAACGGAGATGAAGGAATGTATTGTCCTTATTATCTGTATGCACTGGACTCTGCACCTATTCACACCTAGCAACACAAAGTTGATATGCAAAATGTTTGTATGGAATATTACTATTACTATTACTACTACTATGAAGTGCATTTTGATATATTCCCCATATCAGAAGGGAGGCGCACATAACTACATATTTGTTGGAAATATCCTGTACATAGAAGAATTATACAATTTCTACTGGTTGATGGCAGTACATACTTTGATAAGAGGACATCAATGCTAATTGTTTAGGCTGTTATTCGAGATAACTCTCTTTATTTGGTAATGAGTTTTTACGCGTAGAACCAATCGTGTTTTTTTTCCCTTGAGAGGGTCATTTTATTATGAATCACCAATCATGTCTTGTTCGTCGGGACAGGTCTGATGCAAGGGGAATTGACTGGACAGTGATGATGGGGGGTAGGAGACCTCTTCATGCTGAGTTTTTATTTATATCCTGTAGGAATTGTTCCAGATTTGATACCTTTAGGAGTTGACAGTTTGTCTGGGTTAAAGAGGAGTGAGTTTGTAACGTACGTGGCGGGTGACGGGTCACTGAGGGGGCTGCACTCAGTGCTGGGCCTCTCACGTATCCGCGCCACACCAGACACTCCCCACCCCCCCGTGTCCTGTGATGACAAAGCGGTTTTTGCTACTGTTGGACAAATTAAATAAAAGATGTTGTATAAAAAGGTCGTATTTGTTCACTGTGATTTCAACATGGAGAGTGTATTCCCTCAGTACAATGTCGATGATTTCATAAGGGGCCATCCATAAGTATGCACGCAGATTTTCCGAAATTTTTGACTCGCCCCATCCCACCTCCAGATCTTGTAACATTTATGTAGACTCGCAGGGATGCCAGTTTTTAATGATTCCATTGAATTTCATGTTTTCATTTTCTGAATAAGAAATTATTTTCCCTGGTGTAATATCGACATAATAATTGCTAAATTCAGCCACAGCCCATGACCCCCAATTGAACCTCCCCACTGACCGATGCAAAAACTTGAGCTTTAGTGGTAGGAGGAGAACAGAGATTCCTGTAAGTTCATTGAAGAATACTTTGAAAGAGTCGCGATGAATGGCAAGCAGATTTCTGTTTGAGGCATTGCAGGTGGTAATATAAGCTGAGAGGCAGGGTTGTGGAGGCAGGCATGGCGGCCGTGTAATATAGAATTCGGCCTCGTATAAGATGTATACTATAAGTTACCTCCTACTGAAATTTAAATTCGACGTACAGCAAAGGAATTCGTTGAAATAACCAATAAAATATCTCAGTGATCCCACAATAAACCTGTAATACCTATCAACCGGAAATGAATTCTAATTTTTTTTTTTTTTAATGAATTCTAAACGCCTCCAGTAAAGTGTAATGCAATAAGTACTCCACAATAAACGAATACAAAAATGACCCAAGAAACATTTATTCAATGCCCACACATTTATACATGTATTTCCATTTCAACACATTCAAACAATCTACTGATTTAAAATCCAGGTAATTCCTCAAGGCTAGCAATATATATATTCTTTAATGTGCTCTATATCGAAGCACAAATATGGTTTCAAAGCAGATGATGTGTAAAGGTACCCACACTATAATGTCTTAAAGCAAGCCTATAGACTTACGTTAGGTAAGAATTAAAGTACCAAAATGTTAACTCGTTCCTGACTGATCCAGTGAATACTGAAAGTCGTATTTTGAGAATATTTATCATTTAGTAAAAAGTTTGTTTTTAATCAACCTTTGAAATGAAAAATATGGTATATACAATGAGAACAGATGTGAAGTGTATCCAGTGTGGAGACGTGTTAGATATACTCGATTGGCTTTTTGTGGCAATCTTTGCTTTATGAGTACACATAGCATACTCAATAATATGTTGGGATTTTGACCACGAACCACAAAATGATACTTTAAGTGTTGATACCTTTCATATATCAATATATCATACCATTTTGTTACGAGTAAGTCTAGTTAATGCCAACGTTTCTTGAGATTTGGCCTACTTCAGGGCTGAGAATACTCTACAATACCATCTCATCAGACACAGTGTAAATGTCTAGCATCTGTACTTGGCTCACACTACATGAGGGGTCGCTGATTGGAAAGACATAGTGACTTGGGAAACAAGGAGCTGTAAGAAGAGAAGACATGGTTACTGAGACCGTAGGGAAGGTCGTTCGAGGTATTTTGTATTATATAGGCCCTATTGAGGTATCCCGTAATCCAGTCTGTTTACAAGTTCCGGTGCTCGCTGGTTGCCGACGTTGTATGATGATAGACCCTTGACCCTTAACCCAGAATTATCGCAGTTTAACGGGTTTTATAGATATTCAAATCGGAAATCCAATATCAGAAATGGAAATTTCAGCTATTTCTACATACAGATCCGAAATAATATTCAGGTTCTACAAATATAAATGGCAAAACCATAGTTCATGTGGTCGTGGTCTGCCCAGCCAGCCGCCAACAGAACTTGTATTTACCCTGGGCGATAATAGGGAGTTTAGTAGCCTCTGGAGGGCTTATGACATACGTCCCGACTCCAGAGGCAGAGGGACATATCTATGTTACAAAAGTCCGATCCCTACGGCTCAGTCACTACGTTTTCTTATCATATACCTAAAACTGATGAGAAAACTCCATTTTATTCACATATTTAATCATCCATTCATAGCTCGTTGAATAGGTAACAATAAGCCCAAGCATCATTGACACTACACCCCTAGCAGCGGTATTATCTTAGCCTGGTATAAACTTCCATAGGCTTAACATTAGGAGCTCGTTTTCAACAGGCTTGCGAGTACGGTAACTCATACTCAATGGGTGATAAACAGATAAATGTTTCCAGGCTAAGACAAAATCAGAAACATATTCGTGTTTGGTCTGAGTCTCCGTTAGCCATCTCGTTTGGAGTGCTTCAGAATATTCACTCGGCAATCACCTCGTTCATTTTACTGGCACTGCGCACTCCAAACTCGATGGTGAATGAGGACACAAACCAATTTCTTTCTTAGTATTTCATACAGGTTCAGCCATAGGTATATATTAATATTTATAGGTGAAGTAAGCGAGAAGGTGTGGTGCTGGCCGTGTGCTAGGTCTCCTTTAGGCATCAGCTTGAAGTATATTTGCGAGTGAAGGTGAACCGTGCGAAGGGGTCTTTATCCACGTTGTCCGACTCCACCTGCAACACAGGAGAAATAGTCGTATTATGAGAAGACGTGGTTACATGAAAAAAATGACATTTCATTTACTTAAAAAGTCGTCCATTCACAGATTGTTGACCCAATGTTGGTGCTCGTTCACTACGGGCACAGTGCGCCCGAACGTTATTAATACTGCACCCCTAGCAGCAGGTAGTATTTCATAGGCGTTCAGCCATCGGTATGGTATGTTATATTTAGGTATATGATAGTATGTTATGCAAATGGTCGGTAAAGGCAACTCAACACTCAAACTTCAAGAGTAGTTCATGCAACGAAAAACGTCACATACCATGTAACTCTCTGAACTTCTCCAGGTAAGGGACAGCGAAATTGCAGAAAAAAAATATCTGGAAAAATTGACAGGATATATTGGGGCCTCCTAGGCCCTCAACAGAGTACAGGAAAAGTGCCCTGAAGTGGGGGCCGGTGGGGGGGGGGGGGGGGGGGCATGAAGCCCCTGGAAGAACCTGTATTTATAGCTGTCCTAAGAGTTAAAATAACTTACTTTGCGCAAATATCTCACACTTTTTTCAGGTTTGCATTTCGTCATCCTTACCCCACCACCACCACTCTCAAACTGAATTTCTCCTTGGATATACATTGAACACAGCCGTTTGATATCTAGATAGATTCTCTTAGGACTGTCATATAATAGTTCGAGGACTGTCATAGGACGGTCATCATTAAATGAATATGGACTTTCTTTCAAAGGAGATGGAGAAGGACGGAAACCTGAACTGTTCTTCCATGCTGTTTAATAAAGCTATCATTGTCTTGACATTGATCCTGAAAGCTCTCCTTTTGGAAGGACTTCAATAGGTGTCTTCTGATGCTGGTAGCCTAAACTAACCACAATATAATCAATGAGTTTTTGATAGTACCCTTCGGAGTTTCTAACAATTATATGTAAATAATACATGTCTTCGTCATTATATGATAAGATTAGAATCTTTTTTATATAGATAAAATAAGCAACAGAAATTGGGTTTGTCTGCGGTTTGAACCCAGGACCTTCTGAAATACAGACAACACTTGTTTAGTGTGATAATTCTCCTATCTTTATCAGTGTCCTCCCATGAACTCTCTTATTATTGCCCTTATCATTCCCACTGTTCCCAAATATTTAACAGCCCCCTTGTTTGTTGGAGTAGTTTAACATCCAATATGTTCCATTAGACTTACTTTGGGTTTGACCGAATCTATGTGATGAATTTAGGTAGAAACCTCACCTCTACACATTTACCAAGGTGTAAGTTCTTTTACTTCCCACACCACATAGACATGGTATGAGACGGATTGGCCTTTATATAGCATCAAATCTACTACTGCTGGGGGTGAAGGGAATGCTCTAAACGTTGAACATAGAAACATCCCAGATCGAGAAATTTTTAAGAGGTACACAAAACAAAAGCTCAAAACTAGGCTGCTTATTGATGTTTAATTACTAAATTTTAAATAACTTATGGTATCTAAAGGAAATTCAAGGCATTTAGATTCGTGTAGGACACGGGTCCGCAGATATACTTGTTTTAACAAAACAACAGGACTAACGGTATGGAATCCCTGTTTTTCCCGAGATTAACACACGTACAATCTGATTATCTTGCTACTATTACGAACAAAGTTGTTTATTGAAGTGTATGAAAGGGTGACATAAAGAAAATTGTCAATCGTGTTTACTACTTGATGTTCATACTGTTATACTAGCCATAAGACGGATAAGTTGAATTTATTACTTTAAATGTAAACGGACTAGTTTGAAAGCCATGTAAGTCCATAATCTGGACGATAGGCATTACTAGGATTTTTAAAACTGGAGCCAGCGGAGGATAGGCTCTATTTGGCCAAGCTGTTTCACTCCAGTATAAATAAAAACCTTAAAAAAAAAAAGGGGGAAAAGTGGCTGTAGTGGGACTCGAATTCACAAAGTCCGACAACCTTTGGATTACAAAATACAAAACCCCTGGAAAATCCCATGCCTGTTTACTTTGTAGTAGAACCCTGGTAAATGGACACCCCTCATATGCGGACACCCTGCGTTAATGGACACCTTTTCTTGTAATGGTTCCCTCTATTAGAAGTTTAATTCAACCCTGTGTAAACGGACACGCCGCATAAGCCCGGAATGGAAGGTGTCTGCTTACGCGAGGTTCTACTGAACTTAAAATTCGTTGGAAACTAATCAGGTTCTTGTCTTACCTGGAGTCCCAGTCCTGCGCCGATGGCGACGATTTTTCTGTAGTACTCGAGGTATTGTTCGTTATCCAACTCGACCATGAACCTAAAAAGAATAATACACCTTTTCAATATCACTATAGAAGAAAGGGAATTCTTTAGATACATGTAGATGGTTTTCAGAGATCTATGAGCAATAGTAATGGTGAATATAAGAAGGTAAGCTTTGAAAATTAATCATAACATATTCATAAAAGAAAATGTAAGGCCTACTCTACAGATGGAATTTGGAACGTGGCTAATTGAAAAAAGCCTCCAATAAATATGAGCAGGAACTACAACACATTGCAATAAAAGAGATATCTTGTCCAATTCTAGAACATTATACAAACGGATGTTTTTAAAATTAACTACTTTATTCCATTAGACGAGTAATAAATGAAATGTACCAAAAACTTCCTTTTATACCATAATTCTGGTCATCTAAATGGGATGACCGAAATATGAATATTACAACAAATCAATCACAGGTCGGATCATTCAGATGGCCATAATAGGGCCATCAAGATAATTAATACAGTTCATCACAGTTCATTTGAGTATGAATATCCACGTTTGTATTTTTGTTATCTGAAAAAAAAGCCCAACCTTGTAACAAAGTTACAAAACATTTGGGAAGTAGTCCATGGCAAAACAGTAACGTTTCAACGTTTCAACTGTTAAGGTCTGAATTCATTTTGCCAAATTATACTCTGATGTTGACCTGGGGTCACTCTGGCTCGTTCCAGACGGGCACTTTATTATCAGTCCATATTTACATAAGGCATTGCCGGGAGCGGACTAGATGGCTGCACTCCATTGGCCTTCCTTTGATTTAACCACTGATGATCACTTGGGGCGCGCAATTTAAAACCGGGTGACATAACTTTAGGGGGGACTGGTCACAGGTCAGCAAACAGACGGAACCGGATACACCCCGTTCTACCCCTCCAGGTGGCCACCGGACGGAGACAAGGAGGGGTCACGATTTTAGAGCAGATTAGGGTGGAGCTGCTAGACTGCTATTCCATTATACCGGCGAACATCGGTTATGTACCAGATTTAAGGTCCGGAGAGACAACGGGACTGAATTTAGGGAAATGGAATCAGACCTTTTGAGTCATAGTACTGTAACAAATTGAATGGTTGCGAGTTCCTTACTTTGCTGTTTCCAGGATGAACGTGGCTTTGTCTGCTACCGTCTCCATCACATCCTCCTTCAGGAGGTGAACCATACTGCAAGAGATGTGTCAACGACGCAGATGTAGTGTGGATAAGTAACACCATCTCAATAGAATATGCAAGTGCAGGGGCCATCCATAAAGTATGTACGCACTGAGGGTAGGGGTAAAATTTTTGGGTATGCTCCCTTTTAGCTATTGTGTACATGATTGGGAGGGAGTGGGAGGCCCAAAATTTCAGAAATTCTGCGTACATACTTTATGGATGGCCCCATACAAATGATATGTATTACTTGATCGGTACGGAAAACACAAATCTAAAAACCAATCAATCTTTTGAATTCAATATTCCACTTTCGGGAAGTCTAAACAGTAAATCTTAGAAAAAGCACCTCACCAAGTTTCGTCCATTTTTCTATCATTCAAATAGCTTTGTCACTATAGTAGTAGAATATATTTGGTAAAGTATGGAGACTCCATACTAGGTGGATAATAAAATGGAAGATTATGCCTCAAAATATAGGGCGCTACTGTACCTGTTTGAGAGGTAGACCATATTGAAAAATTTGCTGAACTTGCTCTTCTTGTGCAGATCGGGCAAGGAAGCAATTGGAAGAAAGTAGACACGGAAATTGTCTGTCGGCAGAGGTTCTGTCAAAAGGGAAAAGAATACATTCATAATTTAATTTATTTTTTTAAGTGGCAAGAAACAAAAAAAATACATTCATGATTTATGCTTGCACAAATAACATGGACATATATTTTCAGAGGTGAATCTAATTTTCTTAGAACATCACAATATATAATACCATCAACTGATTCTGTGAGACTGGGCATTTCTCTGCACCAAGGATGGCAGAAATTGTTCTTTTAAACACACAGAAGTACAGACAGCCCCTGATTTGAAACTCCCTTCTCCACATCATTTGTGAATTTCTCCAAGTTCCTTGTTTCATCGATCGGTATACCTAGGTACGTGAACGTGGTAGAGTACGGTATTACTTTCCCACTAACTACAATCTGGTTTACATTGGAATCATAGTCTAGTCTGTTTAGTTTGTTCTTGTTGTGTAGATCATATTTTAGTTTTTTTCTCATTCACTTCTAAATGATTTTCATTTCGCCAGTTATTTAGCTTGTCCATGTCTGATCTTAATCGGTTTATAGAGGGTGTCAAAGAAAGGTCTGACGTTTCCTGTAATCTTGTTCTGAGGCAGGATATGGAAGTTGAGACTTACTGTAGTCTTCGTCTGAGGCGGGATATGGAAGTTGAGACTTACTGTAATCTTGTTCTGAGGCGGGATATGGACTTTGAGACTTACTGTAGTCTTCGTCTGAGGCGGGATATGGAAGTTGAGACTTATTGTAGTCTTGGTCTGAGGTGGGATATGGACTTTGAGACTTACTGTAGTCTTGCTTTGAGGTGGGACATGGACTTTGAGACTTACTGTAGTCTTGCTTTGAGGTGGGATATGGACTTTGAGACTTACTGTAATCTTGTTCTGAGGTGGTATATGGACATTGAGACTTTCTGTAGGATTGGTCTGAGGTGGGATATGGACATGGGGACTTACTGTAGGCTTGTTCTGAGGCGGGATATGGACTTTGAGACTTATTGTAGTCTTGTTCTGAGGCGGGATATGGACTTTGAGACTTATTGCAGTCTTGTTCTGAGGTGGTATATGGACATGGGGACTTACTGTAGGCTTGTTCTGAGGCGGGATATGGACTTTGAGACTTATTGTAGTCTTGTTCTGAGGCGGGATATGGACTTTGAGACTTATTGTAGTCTTGTTCTGAGGCGGGATATGGACTTTGAGACTTATTGCAGTCTTGTTCTGAGGTGGTATATGGACATGGGGACTTACTGTAGGCTTGTTCTGAGGCGGGATATGGACTTTGAGACTTATTGTAGTCTTGTTCTGAGGTGGGATATGGACGTTGAGACTTACTGTAGGCTTGGTCTGAGGTGGTATATGGACATGGGGACTTACTGTAGTCTTGTTCCGAGGCAGAGTTTTCTACTTGGTCTTCAGAAGGCGATGCCTCTGTTCCCGATTCATCCTCCTCGTCTTCTTCTGTTATTTCTGAAGTCAGAATTTATTCAAAATCCGCTTTTAATAGATCTAGTTAATTATAGAATGATATATGACAATTTACAAAAGCCGAGAAAAATATGGCATCATTCTCGTTTATTTCATAGAAAACTTGTATACACGGAATATACAGAAACCGGCTTACTGTCTCCATACAAAGAGAGAAGGCTAGTTTCCGTATTATTACAGTATGCCTAAAATCGGGGGAATTTGACCTAATCACGTGATCACAACGTGATCACAAACCCCGTGCGTCACACTGTGACGTAAGGCCATAAATACGACATGGTTAGTAGCGGGCAATAAATGTAGGACATACGGCCATAGGTATATAATAATACATATCTCCTCTTTTGTCTGTCATTCCTCGGTTCAATTGTGCCTTACTTAATTATATGATAGAATATATGAATTAATTAATGCCCAACAGATTCTTTCTGCGAGATCCTCTTCACATTCCATATTTTACATTCGTTGATAAGCTTCTACGACGTCCGTCTACACACCTTGTAGTTTGGGCGTCTCTGCTTTGGTAGTGGCGTCCTCTGGTTTTGGGGGCACGTACTTCTCAGAGTTCGCCATCTCGTAGAGCAGGGACAGCACATTGTATTCTGACACGTTTTGTGCTGACTGCAGTCAAACAAACATGAGAAATCACTAAAGGCATACACTAATTAACAAACGTTGTACCGGCGGCGAATTCCATCGGATAAAATATAGGAACAAATTATTTCGATAAAATATATTTTTGTAGATAATTCTTGATAAGTTGAAAGCTCACGTGAAAAATTAGAAAATGAGGAAACATAACGCGACCTTCACATGACCTTTAAAGTCCACCATTACTAAGGAACTCGTCAAATGACTTGTAAAAACAATATTTTGAAGCGCATTGATTTCACATTGATTAGATCCAGAACAGAACCCTGCACTAAGGTATTCCCGTGATGGCCTTATAATCACTTTATATATTGATAATCAGTTATGACAAATATCCCTCGCATAAATACCTCAGTAAACCTATCACAATTAATCACTCATTTATAACTGGACAATTTTCTTGTGTTCAAGTAAATTAATGAGAACATTATAACAGTGGTATAAAGAAATGAAATGAGTTTGAAAAAAATTAAAGAACTTCACATTCATTTTAAAAGAGGAATATTTTGAAAAATGAACAGCATTCTAAATTGTTACCTGTGTGTAGATGTTGTTGGACTTCTTAAAGAAACTTCTTTCTTCGCACTCGATACCGAAGGGAATATAAGGGCTGACGACAATGTCGCCCCAGTAGCCACGGCGGGGGTAGCGTTCTCCTTCCTAAAACAACAGTACTATCAGGAAACGTCCTTACTGTGGACAAAACGGTTCCTGTCCGAGGTCAGTCGTCGATTTCATACTCCCTGACGCCATAGGTGGAAGACAGTATGAAATTGAAGACTGGCCAAGAACGAGAAGCATTTCTTCCACAGTGACATTTGCTTATCATTATATACCTCAAGTCCATGAAAATGCCATTTTTATGACTTAGGGGACATTCATAGCGGGCACGAACATTATCATTATTCAGCCCTAGCAGCGGGCAGTATTTTATAGATATTTGCACACAGGTATATAATAAAAAAAAATCTTGGCATCGGCTGTGTTAAGAAGTGTATGTGCCTCGTATTCTTAATTTTATAATAATAAAATAGAACGACCTGAAACGAGATTGGAATTTAGTTCCATACAGAACGAGGCATTTAGCCAAGGTCCGTGCAACCCATAGATTACCATTGAGTTTTGTCGCTTGTATAAACATGGTAGGTTGTTCTATATTTATTATAAATCGGAAAATCAAGAGAACGAAATGACCAGAGTTTGGCCTAACAACCATGTTTTAGTTGACCCAAATGGAACAGACAGAACCTTGTTTTGTAGGGTATTTTTACGCTATATGCGAAACGGTGCATATTTACAGTATTTACGGTAAATAGGAAAAACGTGAATCATCTATTCACGATAGACCCTTCTCAGCAATATTGTATTTACTTTTACTTTCTACTCCATAGATTAAAGGCAACTGGACATACATGAGAATACACAGGACAGAACATAGACTACAGAAGACTAAACTCCCATCTTCGTAGAGATGCTTGTTTTTTCTCTATGTCATCTATGGCATCAGCGTGTGACGTGGTCCATGCAGAGTGATCAGTGAATTTTTTGTGGTTTTTTTTGTTCGTTTTTTCGAGTAAATATAGACACAAACTGTCATCCGAAGATGTTCTTCCCAGCAAGACCAAACCGGGTTAAATCCATGCACCCACTGCCGCCGATTTACCACGATAGACCTCCCAATACACTGTGATTAGTAATACTAGGGGCCATCCATAAAGAACGTACAACCTGAGGGGAGGGGGGTTAAAGAATTTCGGAAATTTTGCGTATGCTTCTGCTTTGTTCTAATTCGTACAAAATCAGGAAGGGGGTGGGGCAATTTTTTTTAGAAATACTGCGTACATACTTTATGGATGGCTCCTTAACACTATGGCCTATGAATCAAATTTCTCATTGAAATTGGGAAGTCAATCACAAAAAATGCTATCGGTGTGTATCAGGAGCGCAGCGGTTGCACGGTTGTAGAGAAGGTGGGTGGGGGCCGTACGTGTTTGAGGACGAGGCCCGAGACGAGCGTCAAGTTGGGCGTGTCGTAAGTGGCCTCTCGGATGGTGAAGGCCACGCCCTCCTTCCTCCAGTACCCGTACTGCTTACTGTTGATGATGTCCGCCTACAGGCACACGGTCAGGTACAAAAAATATATAAAAATCGTTCAACAGTCACGCAATCACTCAGCTTTATTTCTCTTTGTTGTTGTTCCTAACCTGGGACTGTAAATACTAACACTGTAAACTACTTCAGTAAGGACTAGAGTAAACTTTTATTGATTAAGTTCAATCTGGATTGATCACCTTGACACTCAATAAATTACTAAATGATGCCTATTGAGCTAATTCTAACAAAGGAAAATGGGGTGGGGGGGTCAACTTAATTTTTCACATATTTGTATTGAACATATTTTTTGTTTATTTCATACTATTTTCACAGAGTGATAGGTACAAGAAATATCAGAGTATGAACACCGGGCCTGGGAATTCTCTATCGATGTGGTCGTGAAAGTGATAGGTCGTCGAGGACACAACGCCACGTTACTTCACGAATAACTTTACAGAGTTCCACATTAAGAATACGGCGAGGGATTGTGCACCTGTATTATACTTCAAAAATTGACATTTTTCTACGATGGAAATGGCACATGTGCATAAACTTAATGATTGATAAAAAAAAGCGAAGCTCGTGTGAACAAAAATACATATTCCAGGGATATAGAGATTGAGATAGGAGAGACACTCACCCCTCGCTGTGATAACTTCATGCTGCAGTCCCAGTCGAAGACGTTAGGAATGGCGTCATAGCGCGACCCGAGGTGTTTCCGTACGCGAAGGTCCCTGCAGATAGAAATACTCAACGTCACTCTATGAGCCATATTCTGCAATCTCACTTTGGTTGATTCAACTATTACCCTTAAAGGCATATCCTTCAATACACAGTGGCACCAGCTGGTGATTTTCAAATACTGACAATTATCTATTCAAACCGGTTCCTTTTTGTTTTTTACTTATTTTTTACCAAATGATTGAAGTATAATAAATTATCGAGTTTGGCTTAACTCATTAGTTGAATTAGGCCAATTTACTTAGGATATGTACTGAAAAATATAGTTTTCTTCAATTCATTAAAAAACAAGAACGGTGACCTATGATATAAAAATCTTTTAGGGGTAGTAATATATATTTACTATATTCTGTGAAAGCTTTAAGAAAATGACATGGGTTTTACGATGTGAAAACTATCGTTTTAGAAACTCTATATATTCTATTATGTTATCATCATAATGATTACCTCTAAATCAAAAATTAACATGGTGACCCCCATTTTCAAGATTAGCAATATGTTCTATAACATTTGGAGATCACCATATTCAATATCCAGGAAATTGACACAGGATTTAATGTTTAAGGTAAATTGTCCGATATGCCTTTAAGCAGCTCAATTTGTTTAATACCTATTATTTCAGTTATTATATCGGCTATTTGAACTAGAATCTATTTAACCAAAATATTAATGCCATACCAAGCCATTGATAGGTCGAAAGGCTTATTATCCTTGTTCCGCCAGAACTTGAAGATGCTTTCTAAGAAGTCTCTTTCCTTGAACTGAAAATTCAAAGAAAACACATAATATAAATATATTGTATTTTAACTTACGGTTGGCGTATTTGTACCTATACGATGTATGCATCAATTTCAATACAGAGGCACCTCTAAATAATAGGAAGTCTAATTCGGAAATTACTGGTTGACATGCCACTGAAAGGAATAGGCGCTAACATTTCTTTTTTTAATTGAATTTTAAAGCCACATCATTTTTATCAGAAATAGAAACTATGCAATACCTTTAAGGAGGACATATCAAACAATGGCATCTTTTCCTTCAAATAGTCGAAGTCTGTCACCATTCTGAAAGAGAGAAAATAATCCTATAATACCAAGCTCAGTTCAATATCTAATAAAAATGCAATGCTTATGTTTTTTATCATTATCTGTGACCGACTCGGGCATGTATCCGGTATCTATTGAAGGCATATATCATAATTTCCACTTGAGTAAAGCAATATAACTACCAGATAGTTTTGAATAAGGAATTTCTCATGTGAACTTTATTTTCTGCCAGGTTTAAATCTGTTCTAATTATTATCTCCTTCTCTGACACAATAAAAGGATTACTTACTTTATGAATTCGGTAGAGAATTTTTTAACATATTCCATACATTGTTTTCGAACAAGGCTATTCCCGTATAGCTCCAGAAACAATTCGGTTTTATCTGAAAAAAAAGAAACCAAACTCATGTAACAGGAGCTAAGTATGCATTTAAATAAAACTTTCTTCACTGTTCATGGCAAATTCAAAGGAGTGTTCCACCGAGCCGGCGATATGCGATGAAAACGGCGCCGGTTGTGCAGTGGAGCAGGTATACACTCAGTGCCTACTTTTGTTTTATTAGCATTAATTTCATTGAGGTAATAAGGTGTGCACAACCACAGAGTTTGCTGATACAGCCGTTCTTCCACTCGGGCCCTATATGTAAGTAGCTTGTCACTGGATGTTATTCAGTGAACCAATCCCCCACACTCCTCATCCTAATAGCGGGTGTTAAAGCCGACTGAGCAATGGGTACAATTTTTGTCAAAGTCTATGGTATGACCCGACAGGAGTTTGAACCCCGACCTCCCATGCTCGAGGAGAACGTGCCTACCACTTGGCCACCGAGCTTGATAATAGTCAATGATAATGATTAATAGTCAATGATAATGATGGTAATGATAATCACAACCATAAGCATACATCAGTCGAGAGTCGTATATCTCCTGTAAGGTTAAATAAATTATATATAAGACTGTTGGCATTTAATCTTAAAAATAAATACAAAGTAGTTATATGTTGATACATGTTGCATCAGCCACCTTATAAAACTCACCCTGGAGCCCCATCCGGATGGTCGGCTCTAATGCGACTGTCACCAACAGGAGGTCTCTGGCGTACAACTCGAGGCTGTTCTCCATGACGTAAAACTGCCGAGAGACAACAAGAATACCTCCATGGTTCATTGTTATGTAAGCCATTTGGCCAAATTTTGTACCAATTATTATAAACCTAGGAAATACTATATGCTGCTAAGGGTGCGATATTGAGGATGAAAGGTCGTGAAACCGGCTAGAGAACCATCTTACTGTGGGGCCTTTTCAGTGTCCCAACAAAAAAGACCCAAAAACACATTTAGGATTAAAAAAAAAACAACCTCCTATTGGTTGTATCTATACATATACCTCTCACATACTTCTTAAATTTACAAATTCAAATCTATTGGATGTACTTGATCAATAAATGTTTTTTCTCCAGCAATTTAAGATATCAAATTCCTGTCAAACGTAAAGTTGAGTGAATAATGGAGAGCAAAATCAAATTCATCCTTACGTTGACTTTTCTTGCTTTATGTCTATATGATCGCGCCATTGTCTTTAGAATATGCCTGCAATCTCCAGCACCAACAAGCAAGACGTTTAAAGCATCTGAAAAATAAAGATGATTATAAAGTCACTTTAAACACATTTGTTTCTACATTTCAAATAGGTGAGACGTGGTATGTGCGCTTTCATTGGCAGCTACCACATGAATGCGCTGTCAATTATAGTGACTTATTCTTTTTCATATAAGCCTCTTAAGTATATAATTTTAATTCGCTCTCCGATATGAATCATCTCTTAGACATGACTCTCTCTCTAGCCGTGGCATGTCCATTGTTTTCAGCATTGGTCGTAGAGTAGCCACTGATATGATGCTACTAGTCATTCCCTTTTACCTACATGTATTTAAATGGAAGGTCTGTGAAAACAGAATTTGAAATATTTTTGTTTGAAAATTCCATTGATAAAAATCAGATGCATCTAAAGGACTTTTAACATAAGAAACAAAAAAGGGAATATAATTTCAGAATTATACTTTCTTACCTTCTTCTGAATCGGAAAACGATATCTCCTTGAACGCCACATTCATATCTGTATAAAAATGGTAGATATACGTTGTGACACATTTTTTAAGTAATCATAGATTATATCAATTCAATGGAAATTTAGGAAGACAAACTCCTATCCTTCTTAGGTCCTGCATCTACACCAACCTCCATTTAAACCCTTTCAGGACGAATGATGCCTTGAGGCATCAACCGACCCAGGACAAATGATGCCTCAAGGCATCATTTCTCTTAAATCAAGTGGAATATTATTGATTACCAATAATATCACAGGATGGAACATCAAATTAGGACTTTATCAAAAATGTGTTCGTCCTCTAGAGATATTCACTATCACTAGCACCTGTCCTTATGGTCACAGCTGTGCCACAGGTGGCCGTCCTTAAAGGGTTAAAGTGAGCTGATCCATCACACTGTTGGTTGATAGAGTTTCAATTAATGATATGGTATGGCAGAATGGGAAATAAGGTCTCAAACAAATATATGTTAAACATTACCTTAATGGAAATTAGTTACACAGATGTTTCTGTAAAGGCATTGAGAGTGCCGTTAATCAAACTGCCCAAAAGTGGTATCATGGAACATTTGAGTCTTAATATGTTCGAGAAAAACAATCATTCATTGGGATGGGTACATTCATCGCAGTGTAATTTAGCAGATCCCTCGCCTGCTCAAACTTTTCTTCGACAGATACCAGGAGAGACTAATATTGACTTAATAATACCAAAGAAGTTCTTAGATAATACTTATTCTTATCATCCCCCCCCCCCCCCCCCCAAAAAAAAAAAATCAATTAAAAAAAAAATATATATATATTTTCACGACTGGTCTGCTGGGAGTTCCAAATTTGCAAATATATTACAGCATATATTGGTGTATTTCTCTTATACATGTAGGGTGTGAAGTACGAGGGGATGCAGCGATCATGTAAAATGTAGTATTGAGAGAGAACCAGAACCGGCTTGGTTTAACAGGAACTTTCGTATGGAGCCTACCTTTCTGCTGCAAGTCCAGGCTTGGACTAAATCCCCACCATGTGATGGCCCCGAAAGCGTCCGTCATTTTCCTTTCGTGTTTAATGACTCAGTATATAACGTCAATATGGCACTTCGCCTCCGTAATCTTTGTTTAAACGATAATCCGTTCAACAGGGGGAATGGTGCTTCAGAAATTCATCTGCTGAAAGCGGCATCGAGCATCTTTACAGTAACATGCCGCCATTTGTAAACAAAGCAGCACCGCAGATTGTTAATTCAGTCAAAATATAAATACATTGACAATAAATTACTTCTCTCTTGTCATATTAATGTAACGGTACCAATTATCTAGATTGTACTTATATATTATGATTGTTAGTCTTAGCTATTTTTGAAATTTATTTGTTCCGATCCTACAATTTTGAGTTTTTCGTCTGGTTCGAAAATTGTCAAAACAAAGAAATCATAACATCAGAGTTATTTCTCATATCAAGAAGGTTGTATTTACCTGCCGACAGCTATGTCTGGTCAGCTAAAGATGTAAGTATGATGTAAACATTTGTATTTTCTATAACACTAGTAAATTCACATTATATTGATAACTGCTCTAATATCGCTCACTACCCGTGTGTTTCAAACCGGTCTCGTAGGGCGCACTCATCGGGACGTTAGGACCCACCTATGGTCCACCCTTCATAACAACAAATACAATTTGCGAAAACTTTCATTTTCGCATCGTTTGTGCCGTTTTTAGCTCAAACTACCAAGTGGTTTCAAGCAGAACAGTTATGCAAAACTAGGTGGGCCCTAAGCCTTATACCGTCAACTGGGGTTACTTGAGACAGTTTTTGAGGTTTATTGAAATCTCTGTTGAAAAGTTTGTCCGTCTCAAGTTACCCCATGTTGGGGTAACTTGAGACACCCTGGGGCAACTTGAGACAGAAACAATCTTGACCTTGGATTTGACCTTAGTCTTGCCTACACATGCACATATGGGTATGTATGATGAAGATGATATACACATTGACAAGGGTCTTGGTTTATGTCCTGTGAACTGGTCTTTTTTTAATAGTTTTTTTACCCTGCCCTTTGGCCATTTTTTTCTTTTGGAGGGGGAGGGTAATTCCTCTATTTTTGCAAACAGCACTTTTTACATTTTTGCAAACAGCACTTTTATTTTTATTGTAACATTCAGTTAATAAACAATAGAATGTGAAATCGTACATCTAAATAACGCTTTATTCACTGATTAGGCCTGTTCATTGATTTATGCTTCACATTTCCTTTTCGGCTTGTCATAGAGGTGTTCTAGCCACGTCTTCATAATCACATTTCCTTTTGGAATGGAATTTCATGGGCTTGGATAAAATTATTCCAAAAATGTTAGTACCGGTACTATAAGCATGGTTTTGATTATTTTTCTTTATTCTTAAAAGTGGCAAAAATGTGAACACGATATATATGCACCTTTCAGAAAACAAACAATGACTCTTTTCATTCACTAGCAACAGGGATGCCAGTTTTCCAGGAATCTCCGGTATTCCGGGTTTTCCCACAATTAAAAAAACATGAAGTGTGACTGAGACTGAGGTCGGGTAGCGGGAGAACCCGCGGCCGACCCCGGAGTCCCAGCCGGCCGCACCGTCCCCGGGCGCTCCACTGCCGGCCGCTACTGCACCGCGGCCGGCCGCTACTGCTCCAATCACCCGGGCCCACCCTGTCCCGTGGTCCCCGAGGGCCTTGCAGCGTCCGGGAGTCTCCCGGAGAGTACCCTAACTGCCTTGTTAACTGCCATAGGCGTAGCAGGGCACCCGGAATCCGGGAGGGCCATGGGGGTGTATGTATATGCTGCATTCGGTGCTGGACTGGCACTCATACACACAATGGCGCCTCTGACCATAAGGAGGTCATTTGCATAGACTTGCCCAAGTCTAAATGACCTTATTTTAAAATTTAAAAGGCTGTGGACATTTCCGGGTATTTTTTAAAACCTCACTGGCATCCCTGTAGCAAGATGGTATTGATTCACATCGTTATGTGCCTGGAAAACAAATATCAAAGCCTGGAAAAAGCCTGGAATTTCATTGGGCTGTGCATGTACAAACTCTGATTTTACTTTAACTTTCCTTTGGTCATCTGCTGCCCTTCCTATTGTTTTTCCAACATAAAAGCACTGCTGTTGCCCAACCTCATACTGAACCAAGAAAAAAACACCCTCACAGTCTCTCTTGTGAACAAATTATGATCTCTGCTTATCTTTCCATATTTTGTGTTTCTTTTTTGTATGTTTTGGTGTGCCATTTGTTTAATTCTTAACTGATCTGGTCTATTCTTATCCTCTTATAATGGCCTAAATGATCTGCAGAAGATCTTACAGATTGAGTGTATTGAAACTAGTACAAAATATGAAACAATGGATCATTTTAGCAATAGTGAAATAAAAAAAATTGCATTTTTATATATAGAATTTCAGCCATATATAGATTGAAGATATATCGAAATTCTCTCATTTTGAGGAAGATGGGTAAAAGAACTAGGGAGGCAACAAAGAAAAAATTGGTTTCCTTATATTTAAAACAATGACAAAAGGTGTTTTCCCAAAATCATTGAGCACAATTATTCATGGGGGGTAACTTGAGACACTGCCAAGTGTCTCAAGTTACCCCCAGAAACACATCTTTTTCAGAATTTGGATTTTCAATGGTATAAATTTGCCAGATTAGGGCATGATTTGGAATTGGTCTTGATAACAATGCATTTTAGTACAGTAGAAATGCAACAGATTTGATTAGGTATGCTAGTGGATGCCACCAGCACTGAAGTTTCCAAGACTTCTAAAAAAAGTGTTAAAAAATAAATAAATTAAAAACACATTATCTCTTGATATAATTGACTCATAGATATAGCAGTCAGGTATGAATACACCATGGCTGTTCTACTTGCATTGACTATAAGTCATATATACAAAATATATCATTAAATATTGACTTTTACATATTTTCATTGTTGAACCCAAAGTGTCTCAAGTTACCCTAGCTGTCTCAAGTAACCCCAGTTGACGGTACGGTATCCTAACGCCCAGTTCTGCTAGTATTTTTCCTTCCCGGCGCCACAGGTGCGACCGCGGCATCGCGGTGTGGCCGAGGCACGACTTTCTCACCACCGTTCTTGGTTGGGCTCTATCGTCCTGACTTTTGCCTAGTGGGCCCTAAAGTTGGTCGTGTGTGTCTGTCAGCCCGTCTGATGGAAGAGGTCTTTTACTCATGAAATGTCTTTTTTTAAAATTTGCAGATTAGTGTGTGGTGATGTGGAAGGCAACTTTAAGCAGTTATACAAAAGGGTGGCGAGTATCGAAAAGAAAGCAGGTCCCTTTGAGGTAAATATATCAAAGATTCAGCCTGATTCGGACTAGTATAAAATATCAAAATATTAATCGAGTGGTATTAAACGTATCCATATTATCTGAATGAGGTTTGTTTTAGTTTTTGTCATTTTGTGACTATTATTAGGAATAAACAGCTAGGTGTCCAAATATGATTTTTGAGTCTTCTTACTTGAAAATGATACTGGTAAATGTTTTCTTTTCTTTTTAAATTAAACTTTATTTAATAAGAGACGTAAGACTTCATATACAATGTGATAACTGTGTTGTTTATTTCATTGTCAGATCCTCTTTTGCATTGGAAACTTCTTTGGAGATAACAATGAAGAATGGGAAGAATATGCCAAAGGATCTGCGAAAGGTTTGTAAATAACAAATATGAAACCTACTTTACTAGAATCACTGTATATACAGTAAATACATATGCAATATTAACTGGTTTCATATACAAGCAGCCATAAACTCCGAGGAGTAGATGCAAAGTGATATCCGAGCGAATGTAAGGATATTAAGTTGAGACTAGCCCGAGGAGATTATAACCGCTTTTATCTTTTATTTTATTTATCATTCATCATTGCAAAGTAATGGAAGGAACAACATAACTGGCGATCTTGTCACGCACTATTTGATGCAAGGGACTACTTTTTCTTTAATCTCCGCTCTGTCTAGGCTGAAGACATTTCACTATGTTTCTTAATTCATAAGACGTAGCTATGACATAGGTGCTACCTTGAAAATGATACTGTCATTTTGCTACGTAATCTCCAGTTTATGATTGTTATCTGTGTAACAACAAAGGCAACCACCAAGGGAACCAGTCTTGACAGGTTCTCACTCTCCAGCACAGAACATTATGGGAATATTGTTCACCAAGCATATTTCTTGATGGAAATCTATTAAAATTAATATATTTGCTGGTTCAAAATCAAATGCCTATAAAAGCTAATTTGTTGCCTTATAAATGGTCATACACTGTATTCAACCATCTTTATATAGTGTAACATGGCAATTTATCTGTATGTAATATACAGGCACTTTCCCTTGGCCTAACTGATCATGCTGGCTCTACGTAACAGGCCGCTGGAGGTGACCCTTGGTTACGATCAACACGGTCGCCCCCACGCAGTAAACACAGAGCCAGCATATAACCTTGATCTTGATGTATAACTAGTCAATTGAGCTCAGTACACCAGTCCGCAGCTGGCAGCCATTGCAGTAACACCAGCAATAAAGCTTGTGACGGGACAAGGTCTTGGAGTCACTCATTTAGCTTACTATCTGCACACACATGATAGTATCAATATATCTATATGAAAACAATCAGTTAACCATTACCTTTGCTTCTCACAGTGCCCGTTCCGACATGTGTGCTCGGCCCGTGTAAGAAGGAGCACTTGAAGTACTTCCCGGATGCCGATGGCGGGGATCTGGCCCCGAACATCACGTGTCTGGGTCGTAAGGGAATCTACACGGGCAGCTCGGGCCTACAGGTGGCCTACCTCAGCGGCCTCGACGGCGTAGGCCAGGGAGGCGACGAGACACACTTCTCTGACGACGACATTGAGTCGCTAAGAACGCCCCTCACGTCGGACTCCAACTTCAAAGGCGTGGACATCCTCCTGTCGTCTGTCTGGCCGCATGGGGTGGAAAAGTACGCTACAGCCGTGGTAAGCAAGGATATGTGTGTCTCACTATCTAGTTTTACTCCCCCCCCCCCCACCTCCAGCCCCTTTTTACCCTACTTCCCATTTCCTGTGCGACAGAACAGCCTTAATTATCAATTGCATTAGGAGAAATATATCTATAATGGAATTATAATGAAATCTGGAAGTATGCGAGAGAACCTATCTGAAATATTTATCAGTTTAATCAAAGCTCGTTCAAGTTGTTCATAATGGACGATCTAGATTATTCAACGAGGCCCTGGAGTTCCCGTCAAAGTAATCAAATATGACGTCATAACCAGTAAGCTCGCCATGGAAAAGGCGACGGTGGGGGAAGTCCCTTTCCCTTCATAAGGTAGTGTCCAGCTGAAGGTAGACCTACTACAGCCTCCTCCAAAATATAGTTTTACATTCTTTGTTACGTTCATTGAACCGAAATGTCCTTAACATTAGTTTGACATTTATCTGTTTTCAAATACTAACAGTGCCATCAAGAGAAATTATAATAGATATACAATGTATATTGACTCATAGCTATTGTTTCAAAATATTGTTTTAAGTGCTCCCTTTATAAGGGTTTTCCGAATTTCTTTCCACAGTCCTGACTTTCATTCCTGTGGATAAAATACTCTTATTACAACTAAGAATCACAGGTTAATCGTACGATTGAAATACTAAATAATAGCTCAAATATTTTTTTCACCTTGAAAATAACGCAAATGGTTTATCATGAAATTCCATTTGAAATAGAAAACTTGGTTTGCTTATCTGAATGAGTATAAGTCTGTTAACACCTCATCGACGTGTTCCTCTGTGTCTAGGATGGTATGGCGTTTGACTCGAAGGACTGCGGCTCTCCGGCCATCAATCAACTCGCCCTGTCTCTGAGACCGCGCTACCACTTCGCTGCACTGGAGAGTGCCTTCTATGAACGACAGCCTTACAGGTCAGCTTTGATACTCAGATAATTGGTAACAAGTAAAGCAAATGTTCCATTGGCCTGACAAAACTCTGAAAAGACGATTTTCCACGTCCCGCGGCGATCACCCGCCGTCGGCCATTGAGCTGGTAATAGACAATAATATAATATCAAGAGACGTCACTCGTTTGAGTCTGAGTTTATTTATGCCACGCATTTTGTTGGCTCCATAATTTCACGAGTCGAAGACGAGTGACATTACGGAGCCAATAAAATGAGTGGCATAAATTAGCTCAAACTCAAACGAATGGCTTCTAGATTTTATCCTACCCTGTTTCCATATTTTTTCACTATCAGAAAGTAGTGGCATAAACAACACTTTATGTCACTACCCGTGACATAAACAAATTCCATGTTAAGCCTATGGCGTTTTTTATTAGGGGTAGGATAATGGAGCACCACCACCAGATGTCCTACGGCGTTCTCCGGCTTTTAGAATCACCCATAGTATTCATGCGCGACCTAACCACACACCCTATTGTCGTTGCCATTTTGAATTAATCCTTGCATAGAAAATAGTCCGAGTTTGTTTCTCTGATATATGAAGATTTTAAAAAAATAGTAAGTAATTACAAAATCTAGGTGAATGTGAAACTAGTGTAGGTAGACGAGGCGTATCGTTTTCTCACTACTGTCTCCCACCGCTTGCGACCACGTAATGAATGTGAAACTAGCTTTTAGGATTATTTAAAATCGAACCAAAAAGAATTATGGAAAATGAAAATCTGAAAAATTAGTTTTTGTCCGATTCCTGAAAACTCTTTGTACACTGGGTTTGTACACTATAATAATGTTTAGCACACACTCGATGATGATGAATTATCGCCGGGTCAGTGGAACACTCACTTAAGCCAAAGACTGTTTCTCAGTACTGTCAGGAATCCCCCGATGGTGATGTTCACCATGGTGACTTTTTTTTAGCCAATCCATCCATTAAATTTTCTTCGATCCACATTGGATATTACCCCCACTTACTTCAAGCTGTTATTTAATTATGATATTTATTGATAACCAATGATTCCGTCTTCTTTTTAGAAACCATCAAGTTTTAGTCGAAAATGCCAGACATGTCACACGGTTTCTTGCCCTGTCCAATGTGGGGAATTCAAGTAAAAAACGAGTAAGTTAACATTCTTTATTATTCACCACTTACAGAATCGTGTATCATATGCCATCACCTCTCTGAGATAATGAGAATGCAGTGCTTTATTATCCACCTAATAAGGAGTCTCCATACTAAACCTATAGGGGACAGAGCCATTGTTAGTTCACGAAGCAGTCACTAGGTAGTCGGGGGGACAAACCTGTATTCTGGCTCTTTGTTCTTACGAAATTCAACTGCCTTTCAATATTTTACCATGGTTCCATTGACACTCTACATCCATCCCAAAGCAGGATGACATAATGATTAAACCCAAGACATGATATTTTCCATATGGAACACTTTAAATAAATATGTGAGCAACTTCTTTTCCACCTCCTTTAGTGAAGAACACCTACTTTTTCACCTCCATTAGTGAAGAACACCTACTCGGGGGGCGTCATGGCGGCGCCCATGGATCATAGGCTATATGCCGTATAGGGAAATAAAGCGAAGGATGACAATGCAGTGGGCTATCTTAGGCATCCCTTCATCCTTGTCTTCACTGTCTAATACTTCCAGTACCTGTACGCCTTCAATGTCGTCCCACTGAAACACATGGACGTCACAGAGCTTGTCAAGCAGCCGCAGGATGTGACCGAGTGTCCCTTCAGAGTGGACGACAGTATCATCCGGTCCTCACGCTCACAGGTACTTACCGCTCTTCTCAGTAAATTGTTTAGTGTGAGTTCCATCACACTAATGGTTCATCGGAAAGTCTCTGATCTCTTTGGAGTATGTCAAAGAATATTGTATAGTGATACAAATATTTTGGATATGGTGAGGGGACTCGTTCATAAATTGCATTAGTGCCCAAAGTACCAGAAAAAAAATATGGGCAGCTTCCATCGCCAATTATGCTTATATGATTTTAGTGTGTCAGTAATGTGCATTATTCGAGAATGATACATCCTTAATTAAAAAAGACTCAGGGTTATGCTAGAAGCAAGTATGCTTCACGTTTCCGATTATTGTGTCAGAAATACAGATTTACAATCATTCTTTACTCTAGATCATCGGGGGGAGTGTAGTGGAAATGAAAAGTATATCCAAGATGTGGCTGAACAATAAAAAGAAATATAATTTTTGATGATTTAAATAAAAAGTAAACTTTTCAAGAACTTTTAGTGAACGGACCAAATTCTGAACTAAATGTCTTTAAAAGGTTTATATCTTTCTCCTACGTGTTCAGAAAAAGATCCTCACACTTCATGGGGTGTTTTGGAGTGTATTTTATAAGGGGGAAAAAATAAAATACTGGAATAAAGTAAGATAACAAAAAGTTGAAAAATAGTGTAAATGTTGCAGGGAGAGAAGTCGGCGCAGTTTTTCTACGACCAGGACGTGTTGGATGGGAAGAAGAGTTCGCGCGGTGGGAAGCGACACAACAGGGACCGCGACGGGCCCCCGGAGAAACGCAAGCACAGTGAGTCTCTCCCACCGTCTTTTTTATGACTTTTATTTAGACTGGAGGGTCTACTAGGCTGCATGGAGTTGTCCCATTACCTCAAGTCCATATAAGGAATAGAGTAGACCCAGTAGCCAATGACTGCATTCGCAGCAAACCCCGACCTTCACCCTGACCTCCTTACATGATATTTTCTAGCGCCTTGGGAGGGCTATACAGTCGAGAGTTGACCTCGAATCTTAGGGGCCACAACCACCCTCTAGGATAGTAGGGTAGTAGGCTCCAGTGGCCAATCATGCTTCAGTTCCTTACTAATTCTTTCCTTATCTTTTTTTAAATTGGGTCAGTTCGCCTACGTGCATAGTAGCGGTCTACCACCTTCCCATAAATTTCCCATTACGTTTACAGGTAGATCACTTACAAGTTACATTATTCAATCAGGATAGTCAATGGCTCTGCGTAACCCTACTTAACAGTAAGATGTTTATTTACAATGAATACGAGAATTATGTCATAGATAGTCAGTGTGGCTTGTCGGATTAGATGCTTATAGGCATCAGAGGGCATTATTATTGATACGGGAAGACGTTTGTTAATTTCAGTCTGTGAGATATTGATAAAATTATAGTTTGGCCTTGAGGGTTTGTATAGTTTTTTTCTTTATAGGAGGCATAGTCAGTGATTATCATGAGGTCAGGGTTTAGTGAGTTCATGCTTTTGAGGTCTTATAGGCTACGCTCCTTCTGTAGCACTCTAGTCTGAATGCTCTGGTTTTGCAATCAGCAAATTATCATACACAGATGCCACTTTTCCATGGAAGTCCTTGTCTACATATTCAAATGGTTTGTCGTGGTAATTTATTAAACACCTTTATGGCAAGCCGAAAAATACAAGATTCTATCTTTGTCTTAAACGATGATAGTAAAAAAAAACCTCATTCACATCAATAGAACCACGCTCATGATGAATACACCGTTTGTTCGTAGTTTAATACGTTATTTAACTCCTCCTTCACAGAGCAGCCGACGGGACCGTGCTGGTTCTGTCTGGGCAGTCCAGAAGTGGAGAAACACCTGGTCGTCAGTGTGGGAGAACATGTAAGTCAATATCACAGCGGTCAGGTACTCTTACAAATGTCACCTAAATGTCAAATAAATCCTTCTAATTATAGGTAAGTGTAAAAAACGCCCCAACCCCCAGCCAGTTTGTTTACCGTAGGTTTATATTAGATGGAACAGTGATCACAGTGTAGGCATCAAGTATTCTGAACCTGTCATCGACGTTTTGGTTATAAACTAGCGACTTCGTCGAGTCCGAGTTAAAGGGGAAAATATAGAAAATCGAAATACCGGACCGTCACTCGCATACCCAAGCGAGAGCTCTGCTGACTGCTCCACAAAGACAGGTGCATTACTCAGGCCAAACACTTAGGCTAGTGGTGGGTGGGGGGAATCAGCGGAGTTTTGAAAGGGCTACCAGCGAAAGTTGGGATCTCATTGGTTTCTCACGAGAAATGTAGATTAGAAAACTACAATATTAAACATTGATTTCGGCATGGCTCGAAATGAATCATAAGAGAAGAAGTTTGTCTGAGTATAGTGCTACAAAAAATAAGAACAGATTCGAGTTTTTCACTACACGAGAATCTCACTCCCGTGGGTCTTCAATCTCCAACCCTAGATCGGGTCCACTCTGTCCCTATGTACGGGAGCAACTTCAAGCGAATTCGACGAAATTCTAACGTTTTAAATATGGTAGGTAATAACCTTCTTCAAGACTCAGTCCAATTCACAATTACGTAGTTAATATTGTGGCGGAAGACATCAATATTTTCACAGGACATTTTTCTGAATGCTGCATCATTAGCGTTAATGTGGATCTGCCTGATAGAGATACATCTGAATGCTTCAGACGTACATGGCGCTGGCTAAAGGCGGCATGACAGCAGACCACGTGATGATCCTGCCCATCGGCCACCACCAGTCCATCACGTCGAGCCCGGACGAGGTGATCGACGAGATCAACAAGTACAAGACGGTCCTCACCAAGTTCTACAAGGCGGACGGCAAGGCCCCCGTCTTCTTTGAGCGAAACTACAAGACGTCACATTTACAAATACAGGTACATACACAATATTATTACATACCTATAGCCGAACGTCAGTGAAATACTACCCACTCACGGGGGTGTAGTATATCGCGACTACGGCCCACTACACTGCGCTTTGTCGCACTGCACGATTCTAACGTGTATGTATCTAACTCGCCGCACCGCGCTAGGCGTGCGTATTCGACGTCATCGCGACCAAAAACAACATGTCGTCGAATCGCGACTTTAAACTCGCGATACACGCCCCCCGTTACGACTACAAGTGCATACTGACCAAATATCAAAGTAGCTAATGATTTGGATCCACCAGACACCGTTTAAACTGCTCAAATATGCGAAATTCATCGATAATAACAACACGATCCGCAGCGGGGGACGCACAGACACGCTTACGCTGGTTCCCGGTTTGTCCGCCTCCACACATGCCTAACCCTCTCCAATCGTATCTTCTGCTAACCGCACTCGTACCAAATAGCGGCTAAACATCCGCTGGGCGAGTTGCGGCCTATTGCGCATGTGTGATTCACAGATCCTGCGCTACTTCCGGTTTGTAGCAGACAGTGTCAACATGGAGCGGTTGTGACTTAGGAACTCGATAAATGGCGTGTTTCTGATCGAATTAAGGTATGTTATAATAAGAAAACGCCCAGACTGTGGCCAGAACTATGTCTTAGTTCTCGGTCACCTATCGCCAACGTTCGCCCCTTCGCCTACGGCGTCGGGGCGAACGTCGGCGATAGGTGACCTCGAACTAAGACATAGTTCGGCCACAGTTAGGGCGTTTTCTCCTATTACCATGATTTCGATCTGAGTGGCCGTATTCTCCGCGATAGCGAGGAGTATTGCGTAGCGTCAACTACGCGGAGAATACGGCCACTCAGATCGAAATCATGGTAATGTTGTATTTATTACTCACTTATTTTTAGATTTAAGCAATAAATATGATCGTTAGAAAACTTTTCAACATAGTTAAGAAGTTATGTTTGGGACTACTTTCATCTCAAAAATCCGTATCCTCCTAGGAGGGTACGCAGCTCTGTATCCTACTCAGTAGCGATCTGTAAGCTACATAGGCTTAGTATGGAGACTACGTATTAGTTGGGTAATAAAAGTTATGACATAAAACCTTGTATTCAGTCCGTCTTAGAACTTATATTATTATTTACCTAGATTTAGAAAACGAGGCGAAAACTCTTCTGTACCCAACCGATGCCTAAAAATAAATTGAAAAAAAATTATTATATACCTATGGCTGAATGTCTATGAAATACTACCCGCTGCTAGCGGTGCAGTATCAATGTTCGGGCACACTGTGCCTGTAGTGAATGAGCGCCAACATTTGATCAGCAGGCTGTGAATTGATGATTTAAATATTGAATAAAATAGCGTTTTCTCACCAATTTCAGGTATAAAATGATAAGGAAAGGTAGTGAATGAGTCCATAGGGATGGCCATTCTCAGCCTTTTGTACCATAAATACTTCCCTCCGCCCCTGGCATTGGGACGTATTTATGGTACAAAAGACCTTGAACAGCCATCCCTAGGGCTTGATAACTACATTTTCTCTGAGTACATATGCTGACATATGATTAACACTGTTTGATACATATATACATACCTCTTTGCTCTCAGGTGGTCCCGGTTCCCCGAGGAGTGGTTCGGGAACTAAAGGAGACATTTGACGGTTGCGCAGTCAGTCAAAGTTTTGAACTTCATGAAATTCCCAAACACTCTGATATCAGACAGGTAAGCAAACTCCTTAAACTTTCTTATAACACCTTGTAAGCTTAAAAATCAAGATGTTGTATAATCCAGAGAAAACCAGACAAGCTGATTAGATTAAAAGTGAATTTATTTGGGGGTAACTTTATATCGAGATGAGGGGGGGGGGGGGGGGGGGATTTGAATTAATGATTTGCTTAAAAAAACACTTTAAAATCCTGAACTTCCAAACCATGATATGACCCTAACATTTGCTACAATATATCAGGTTCATAATCTATAAAGGGTGTGTTCCACCAGGCTGGCAGTTTGGCATGAAAAGAGCACAACACAGCCGCCACTTACTGCCCATGCACTGACCGTGTTAGCTCAGGTATAGAGACTGGCACAGTGGAGCAGGTCACACACCCACCAGTGGCGGTCACACGGCGATACCTCGTAAATTAGGGTTCGCCAATTACTGGCCGGCTACCAGCTGGTGGCTGGCAGCGGTGACCGAGCCGGTGAGTTTGTACACTATAAGCAGTGGCCATTCGGTATTCTTTTCTTGCCGTACCCCTGGCCTGGTGGAGCATGCCCTTATCATAAAACATTCTAACATAATATAAAGAACATGGAGTTTCTCTTTATAAGATCATGTCATTCTCTTTAGATGTAACAGTATCGTTCCCCTCTGATACAGATTGTGCCTAGTGGCGCCCCCTACTTTTATGCCGAACTCCCGTCTGGTGAAAAACTACTACATCGCATCAAGAGCGCGTTCCCTCTGCAGTTCGGCAGGTAAGACCATCAAAAAGAAACAATTTAAAAACTTTGCGGAGTGTTGTCCACACACCGTCCTCTAAGATGAGGACACTTAATAGAGGGAACATGTTCCGTTATCAGCACACTGTTAACGCAGGGTTTTTCCTTACGCAGGGTTTCCTTACCCGGGGTATCCCTTAAGCAGAGTTTTACTGTAATTATCGCGAGGATTGCATATATTAGAAGCAGTTCTTATATCATAAATATGTTTCGATATGAAGTATGGACGAGCAAATATATTGGCAAGAAGCTTTCACATTTTCAGTTTGGATGTAAGGATCCAGCTATATAGGTCATATTGTACTCCATTATATCCTGCTCATTTATGGTGAAATTACACAAAGTCAGCCTTCCAGAAGGTGAAAGATACATACAATGATGTCCCAAGACTACTTAGAGTCCGGAGGCGAATTGAAATACATACATAATATTAACAGGTTTCAGATAGAAGCGGCCGTAATCTCCGAGGACTAGACGCGTAGTAATACCCGAGTGAATGTGAGGATATTATGTAGTCTAGTCCGATGAGATTACAGCCGCTTTTATCCAAATCAAGTTTATATTGTTTTCCCACATTTATCAGTATTGCCAATTTCCGTAGGCTCTGCTATGTTTAGAAAAAGGACCACCTTCCGCCCTGTGAATTACACACTCCCTATAGGTTTAGTATGGAGACTCTGTATGAGGTGGATAATAGAAACTCCTTATAGGTTTAGTATGGAGACTCTGTATTAGGTGGATAATACACTCCCTATAGGTTTAGTATGGAAACCCTGTATTCAGTAGATAATACACTCCCTATAGCAGGGGTGTCAGTCGAGGTTAGAAAAAAAACACGGAAATATTGTTTATGGCACTTCAGCAGTTATTATGTTGATTTTACACAAGGAAAAATAATTTCATATTTTAAAGATGAAAACACGGATTTCCGTGGAAACACGGAAAACTGACATCCCTGCTATAGGTTTAGTATGGAGACCCTGTATTAGGTAGATAATACACTCCCTATTGGTTTAGTATGGAAACCCTGTATTCAGTAGATAATACACTCCCTATAGGTTTAGTATGGAGACCCTGTATTAGGTAGATAATACACTCCCTATAGGTTTAGTATGGAGAATCCGTATCAGTTGAATAATAAAGCACTGTGTTTTCTTGTTATCTCAGGGAGGTGATGGCGCACGACACCCTTTTGGATCTTCCACACAGAGTGGACTGGAAAAACTGTAAAATCAGTCGAGACGAAGAGAAGGAGCAGGCCAAGGACTTCAAACAGTTATTTGCACCATACGAATTTAATGCCGTATGATTTACTGTCCATGTAAATATATGAAGATAGTATTGTCATTATTTTTGAATATTGTGAATATGTATCACATTTCTGTTTAGAGTACATGTCCTATTCTAAGATTCAGGTACGAGAAAACCCTGTCTGAAGGAGAAAAGGGGTAAAAACAAAAATAAGTTAAACATTTTGTGATATAACTTCACATAAGTATGTGTACTTTTTATCACTTGGCAGCAATTCTCCTTCTGAAAAGCAGATTTGAATGTTTTTGGAAACTAACCATGTCTATACAGTTATACATCAAAAGGAAAATGAGAACGAAGGTGCAGCTAAGAGTTTTCATGTCGATGTTTTTCGTACCAAGACAGTGTATATAGCTTTGCCTTGAACCATATTGACGGAAGAGGCGAAAAAGATGAATATAAATAAAATGAAATTTTTATTTGAAAAATGATGTCTACCTTGTATGCAGCTGTCTCTAGACAAGTTGACCTGTGGCATGTCAATCATTGTAGCATAGTCCTTAATCGACTATTTATCTAATTACATATGATAATAGTAATTTGCAAATATTCCTCAACGATAATAATAAATACCAGGAAACTCCAATTTCAATTTGATATACATGTATTTATTTTGGGATATACAAAGAACTTTCACACAAGCCTTGCTCATCTTTTTTGGATCATCCCAAATTTCTACCACGTCTGTGTTCACATGAACTAGTCACAAATAAATAACCAAGAGTGAAGATATATGTGCTATTATCCTTCTGACACCCCCCCCCCCCCCCCCCTCCCCAAACGATGACCTAGTCCCATATCTTCTGTGGATGTGTACCGATTTGACAAATTTCATTCGGTTATTTCTGAGAAATATTCAAAGGACTTAAACTAATGTACTATATTTGAAAAATATACCTCTATTATCTAATTAAATCCTAACTAGATTCAGCTTTGGCAGCAGAGAGAGTTTGTCGTGCCATTTTAAGTACTCCTTCGTAAGTCTCGTTGCCACCGATGAAGCCTGAGGCGTGGACGAAGATGCAGCCCGGGATCCCCGAGACGCTGCTCAGCTCCTCGTCTCGCACACCGCGCCACTTCTCCAGGAGCGACAGTCTGAAACATACGAAATAAAAGTTTCATCAGATTTATTATTATATACCTATAGGCGAACGTCTCACTTTTACTGACCAGGAGAATAGATTCCGTTTGTCACTGAGGCACAAAAGAATAATCATATGTCCCTCCGTACCATGTGACCACTCTTTCTACTATTTAGTGAGTTGTAGAATGGCATTTTTAATGATTTCTAGGTATATAATAATATAGAGACACAGTGAGTGTGACTGAATTCCATCTGTTCCTCGATATTTTGGTCAGAAATACTCACCTCATTCTTTGAACTCGGGGAGTATTTCTGATCAAAATATCTCTGAACAGATTCCATTCAGTCACACAATCTATTTCTATACATTATCCATGGTATAAAAAGTCCCCATTGAGAATGTACGAGTACTCGGTAAACCACTACCCATTATTCAAAAACCATCCGATATTATAACTATGGCATACAGATTCCAATCTGTATGCCATATGTCAAAGTCATTGTATACTGGAAAATAGTCCTTTTGTGCTATAGAGCAAAAACATAGTCCCTGTTGATATAAACTTTAAGGTGGCAATTCCTGGTTTTAATCTACTTCAGCAGATGGATAATAAATACAACAAACGATGGTTTTATAGACAGGCGGCTCGGTAAACCACTCGAGGTTGACGTCGTAATACACACACTGACGCTTGTGTATTACTATGCGCCCACCTCTCATGGTTTACGGCCGCCTGTCTACTAGAGTCTGAAACACCAGAGTTTTGTATGTCACAGAAAATTGACAGGGGGTTTACTTTGTAAGGTAATTTGTCCGATATGCTTCAAACTCAACAAACAAAAAAGGGTAGAGAGGCAGACAGTGACCAGGGCCCTGTTTTTTAGTCACGATATCGCAAGTCTGCGATCACCTAAGATCGGATCAAGATTCTACGGCATTTTCTATGACACAAGATGGCGGGTGTGCTATAGACGGTGTCGTAGGTTGAATCAAACGATCTTAGCAGAGTTAAGACAAGTATAGAACTGTCTTAGGTTCTATAAAACCTCACTGTGGATTTCCTACGCCTTCCTTAGTAATTAAGCGATGAAATTTTAACACGAGTAAGGGATACATATAACCTATAATCGTACCAAAAATGGAAAAGATCGGACCCACCGTTATGAAAATATCTGCGTTTAAATTTGAAACATCGGGCTATCATCGGATATGGTACAAGCACTCTCCTAGCAGATCTTTCGCGGTAAAACGCGCGGAATCTCTGCTAGGAGATTGAAGTAAGCGCAGAGTGAGGGTAGAGCTACACTGGCCACCAGAGCAGCGTTTGCAATGACGAAATTCAAACGCCGAAATCTTCATAACGGTGTGGCCGATTTTCTTCATATTTGGTACGATTATAGGTTATATGTATACCTTACTCGTGTTAAAATTTCATTGCTTAATTCCTACGGGAAGCTAAGTTCCGCGTTGGTATGCCTTTAAAACACAACAAACAAAAAAGGGTAGACAGGCAGACAGTGACCAGGTTACCTGTTTTTGAAGGATCCCGGTGCTTCGGGCACACACTGCACCCGCCACTTCTTGTTCTGATCCGCGAAGAGAACAAACTTGATGGGCGTCGCAATGTCCAGCTCCCCCTCGAGGGTCATCAAATGGTCCTTCCACGGGCAGCCACCCGACACCAACTTAATGATCTCTCCACTTGGGTCGATCTAACGAAAACAAAATTTTCAATAGATTTGACAGGGAAGGAAAAGCAAGAACAAATAATGAGCAAAAGAATACTTTTTTTCTCCCTTCAGTTTCAGCTGGCACGCGCCTGAGTTTGGGATCGTTGGGTTTGATTTTTGTTTTTCATCTGGACAAATATTTCAACAAACAATTCATTAACACTCAACTGTACTGGAGCTAAACTTCAATTATGAAACACACTCCCAATAGGTTTAGTATGGGGACTCCGTATTTGGTGGATATTAAAACAATATTTTTCGGGTCCCTATAGATATTGCTATAGAGACTCTTGGGATACAGTTGTTGACATCATGATGTCACAACTGACAGACAGTGCACTATGGTTACAGTGGTTAGGGGCAGTTCTTTCAACTGTCATTCAAGGTAGCATCGCTGAGGGAGAAGGACGATGCCTCGTCTTGTTTTGCTTTTTGGATATTAAAACAACATACTTACATAGGAAATGGTGAAAAACCTATGAACATATTCATACTCACACTCATTTCATCTCATTATAAGGCGAGGATGTAGATTGTGATTAGTTCATAGATGTTACTACATAGTTCAAATCATTTTGTTTTACAGTGAAATTATAAGAGATGTATTCACCCATCGCGAATCTAAAAAACTGTATTCTCTTGATGAGACAAGAGTGACCGGCCAAGCCGAGCCTGCGTTATTGGTTAATATTATCGTACACAGCACCCTGATAAAACTTATCAACAACAAAAAAGACTTACCTCCTTGCGTGCATTGATTGCTTCGAGTACGAGTTCCCGGGCGGGCAGCCAGCTGTCCCGGTAGTATGTGACGCGGTCAGTGAACTCGCCGCCCACCAGTTTCATCGCCTGTTTGAACCTCTCCTACGAAAACAGGAAAACATACTGGTTTTATCTAATTGATAATCAGTAGATCGCTGTCGAGGTTCGAGGAACATGTATTTAGAATCTACTTAAAGACTCATAAAAGCAGCATTACCATTATTTATACTGCACCTAATAATGATAATGAGGGTAAATAATAAATATATATACATGTACAAGAGAAACAATGTATGTTGGATACTATACCTATTGTGGCGGTTTGATATGGATTAGGTACCTCGCAAGAATGAAATAGCGTCAAGGTGTTACCCAAGTGCCATTATATTGTCCCAGTTTGCGTCTAACTCGAACTTAACTCGAATTATGTGTAATATGGTAGTGCCTTGTTGATCCTCAAATATGTCGTCCTCTTGAGATCACTCCATCATGTAAGGTGAAGTCCCTACCATATGATGGAAAGTTATCTGTTTGTGTGTAGTACTAAAACTACTTGATGTGAAACCAGGATGCTATGTCAATATCCCAAATTAAAGGGCCCAGCGATGAAAACCAGCTTACTTGTAAAGCTGACGCCAACGGCCACTTTATTGATATCCATGTAAACGACCATAACATTTATGGAACCTATGTAAAGAAATAAGATCAATAAAGAAATTTATTTAAAAAAAAAAAAGAAGAAGAAGAGAAACAGGACCTACCTCTGGGTCAACATTTTCTGTCTCGTTCCACCTCGGGTTCAGGTGGCCAACGCGAGCACTTAAGTTGGATGTAATGGCGTACCTAAAAGTAAGCAAATTTACCCGAACTTTTATGAGCACTTCTTAGTAAAGGACAATATTTGTGAATGTACGACTGTGCCATCTAGTTTCCATCTTAAATCGCTAAATGTGTTTAATCTATAAATATGCTTGACTTATACCACAGACTTGTATATAGATCCGTATTTATCTCATATTGCTAAAGACTTTCAATTCAAAAAGTTTTCTTTCCCTTAACAATTCCAGGCAAAAGCCTTGTGACTGCAGCCGATTATATATATTTTAGATTAAGAAGACGTGCTTATAATACCTCTGGGGCAAGCCGAAAGCCAATAAAGAAGATAATATTTTTTTTTATTTAAATTTATGTTACAACGAACATTTTCAATCACCCTATACAGAGCGTTCTTCCTTGTGGTGTCCAAGACATACTGCAAGGGTGGATGAATGTGTTGCCCTATGGATCCGGTACTCCCTTTAAAATAACTATTCCTATATAGGACATGAGGACTGGTGAGTGAGGACTCTTAGAGTGAGGACTGTCAAGTGAGGACTCCTGAGAGATAGTTATGGAACGCACAGCGGTAACAGTAATGTGATAACTTAGTCAATTTGCAAACCCAAGGTATAAGACATGTTACCCTTTAATGCTTTATTAAACTTTAATAAAGTTTGGGAATCCACTCTCTGAGTTCTTTCCCTAAGTGTGACAAAGTCACACGCCTTGATACAGCCAAACATTAAGATGCCTGAAGAGTCCGATTCGGATGAAACCTTGACCCCCCTCCCCCTCTGTCTTTTTCTGACAGTTCCCCATACCTGTAAACTACTGGGTTAGCATGTACGCTTTCTGGGCTATTTTTAGCCACAGGGAGCGCCCACAATAGTGTGATGTCACTATTGTGAAGGGTGGTTGTTATGCACGGTGTTCTTTATGACACCGCTTTCTTGGAGATCGCATAGCAACGGTTTGGATTTGATGAGTAATTGTCACTTTCAAGGTAGCATCGGTTGATGACAGAAATGCATTCGCCTCGTTTTCCTAAAAGGTATAAGACATCGACATTTTATTCCCGATTCTCACTGAGCCGATGGTCGGGCTGACTCAGGAACAAATATTGATGTCTTACAGCCTTGACAAGTGCCGCCGTTTCCCCTCACCTCGGTGTCTCGTCTGAGGTGCTGATGCCGTTGTCGATGGCGTCCACCTCCTCGACGAAGAGCTCGTAGACCTTGTCGTAGATGACGTTGGTGATGTCGTCTGCGGGTTTGGTGCCGAGGATGCCGGCGAGCACGCGGTGTCCGAAGTGCAGGTAGACGAGACCGGCACTGCTCAGCTTCGTCACCCACTTCTTACCGGGACTCAGCGTGCTTAAACTCTCCGAGAACGTCCTGGTGGGGGAAGCATTAAGTATAATGTTTAAGCATAGATTTGATAGCTCCTGGCTAGAACCAGAAAAAAGAAGAACAACAAGAAGAGGAGAAAAGATCAACTTTAATATGCCATTTACAAGAACTGCAACTGTCATGAACAGTCCGTATTATCGGGGTGCCCGCGAATGGAATGGTCTTGGAAAAGAAATACAGTACTGTGACAACCTTCAAACGTTCAAGAAACAATTGTGTAAATAAGACAGAGATCTGATATGAACTGGAAAGAAAAGAAATTGATAATGGAACAGTTTCAATCGCCACATCTTCATATACTAATATTCATGTTTCTTTGTAATAATCTATATATGTTATAGACAACTGTGGAGAATCGAACCATATTATATGTAACTTTGGAAGCACTGTTACTGAAAAACTCATGTATGTGAGAGTAGCAATAAATAAATAAAAAAAAATTAAAAAAGAAGCAAATATGCTGGTTCAAAATATTTCACATGTTTTATTATCCATCGAATACATAAACGATGGTTTTGAGGACAGGAAGCCATAAACCACGAGTTTGACGCGTAGTAATACATGAGCGCTAGCGATGGTGTAACGACGTCAACCTTGAGTGGTTTACAGAGCTGCCTATTCACATAACCTTCGTTTGTTACATTTTCTATCCATCTTTTCGAAAGTTAAACCCAGTAATTGCCATATCAAAGGGTATAACAATAAGGACTATTTCTTTGCTCTATAGAACAAAGAGACTATTTTCCTGTATACAATGGCTTTGAGACCATATACAACAGATTTGACTCTGCATACCACAGTTATTGTATCTGACAGGTTTTATATGATGGGTTGTGGTTTACTGAGTCCCCATACATTTTCGATAGGAACTTTGTATACGATAGATAATACAAAGACCCCACTGAAAATGTATGGGATTCAGTAAACCACGACCCATTATATAAAACCTGTCAGACACGATAACTGTGGTATACGGATTGTATATGGACAGGCAGTCGTAAACAAGAAGTAGTTGACACGTAGTAATACACAAGCGTTTGCTAGTGTATTACGATGCTAACCTCGCTTTACAGAGCCGCCTGTCCACAAAACCATCGTTCCTTGTATTTATTATCCATATTCCTGAGTAAATTAAACCCAGGAATTTCAATAAGGACTATTTCTTTGCTTTATAGCACAAAAGGACCTTTTTCCCGCTTACAATGGCTTTGAGGCCATATACCACGGATCTGATTCCACGTAACAAATTTTAAATAGAACCAGATATTCCCTAGGATCACAAGTAGTAAATGATGGTTGCAATTGTTCTATATGTTTCGGTCTTTAAATGACTACATCACAGATGGATTTCATCAAATTGCACTCAGCTGTGTTTTACACGTTCAGTAGAAAAGAGAAAGTTTGATATCCCACCTTTGGTGATGGTCGTAGCGGTGTTTGCTTGCATCATACACTCCACCCACGTCCACAACGATGTCACATTCATCTAACTTGGCGGGATCTCGGGTTCTGAAAGAAATGGTAACCGATTTTCAAAGAAAGAATAGGAAGAAAAATGGAAAATATAAATAGTTGTGTTACAACTTTTGCAACGATACTTATTCTATAGATTTTCCTTATTCTAGAGGATGTGTATTAACCAAAGATAATATATATCATTCAGGAACGATATTTTGCTTTTATTGCAATTCTATTTGCAATCTTGCTAATCAATTATATTCTTAGATTTATTTTTTCTTGTATTCTCTGATAAAATGTATTCTCTGATAAAATGATGTTTATAAAATACTATGAGATAAAACCTAATGTTGTTGTTGGTCCAAACGATTTTTTATTACTATTGATACAAAAAATCCGTAGATACACATTCCCACAATCTAAAACAGCTTCTTTCTTCAAAAATAATTTGTGACGTTGTGTGTTTAATTCATTTTTATTTTTACCAAACAGATAAAACTTAATCTTACCTGATTATTTCTGCGTCAGTATACTCTGGTAACTGCTTCAACATGAAGCATGCAAACACCTCGTCACAGTGAAATGTTCCGTTGTGAGTTCCAATCTTCTTGGATGGACATATTTTCTTGGCTGCATTGGCCTCCATATCAGCTTTTATTGTTAGGAATCGACGAAATCCTTACAAAAGAGACATCGACGTATGATGTAGACATTGTAATAGAATCCAAGTGTACCTTTTTTCGATTGTCTACGAGGCTTTCTAAAAAAAGAGCTCTGATTCTAAATCATAATTATCATTAACTTAAATGACTAAAGGACTGGTACTGGTAGAAACTGGTATTTATAAGTACCGTAGCTGCTTCAACCCATTAATGTTACGATTGATATAACCAAGCATACATGTAAATATGTATTTGAACCCTCATATCTGTGCTTTTTTTAAAAGCTGTCGACAGTTTTATTTATGTTTCATTTGTGTTTACACAGACTTAGATATAATATAGGACATGGGTCCATGGTATTTACTTCTGTTTGCTTTGCTGTAAACATGTATTATATTATTTCCATATTGGTAAAATTGAAGTGAATATTATATATATGGTTATTTTTCTGGAGGCGCTTATCTGTTGGGGGTATATATGCCAGGGGGTGGTCATTTTATGTGTACACGTGTATGTATGGACGCGATTTGGTGTGACTTGTGAGTCCGAGTGTGTGGATAGAATAGATATTACTTAAGTTAGGCAACTTAGGGTACCGGGGGTACCGGTATTTGCCTCGGCTTGGGCTTGGAGGGATGCGCTACATATTGAACTTGTTTCCTTGGGGTAGGGGCAATGAGGTATTCCCGAAGGAGGCGCTTTATTGCGCAGGATTCGTCGAGGAAAAAGCTAACGTAGGTACAGGGACGGGAGATGCGCGGGCCCTCGCCTTGCTTAAGACAAGTTGGTAAGGGCGCGCGCTGCTCAAGCCGGTGCCGGTGGTTGATAATAGGGGAATTTGACGTCATCTTTAGTTTAAAACACAAAGTATCAACTCCTCATCCGTAAAGCGTTTGTGCAAATAATACTATAAATGGGGCACAGTGTATTCACGCTATAAACAAGTATATTCAATTGAAAACATTAAACATTTACTGACTGACATACCGTTAACAATTCTGGCCGGAAACCTGAGGCTCACCATGCAGCGATTAGATGAACTGGTCGAGACGCCCGCGTGTTTTACCAATTATGTGACTTCCGGAGAGGCGGCGCCAGCGCTACCTACCCCTTTCGTAGTTGTAAGTTTGGTCTATTTTCCTTTATCTATAGCAACAATGGACATGATTAACATTGCAATCATCCTAAAATAGGATATGCAAACACTTTCTTGGTGAGAGGCCAGAAAGAATAGTTCATAATACGTGAAGTAGGACAGTTTGCGGTATCACAATTCACACTACGGTACACGTTCTAGTTCAACTTCAAGCAACAATTTTGTCAATTTTATGTGCAAGACTGGAAATATGAATCTAATACTTGTTATAGGATGAATATTGTGGACCTATTTATGGTTTGTTTCAATATATATGCGCTACTCTGTCTGTTCTATTGGATAATTTCCTTGTTGACACTGCCCTCCCTGAGACCCGTAGGCCTACAGTACTCGTAGGAGTCGGGGCCTACTCCGCTGGTTCACTAGTCGTCCGCTAGGGGGCACGGTGGAAGCCCTTCCCTGAAGCCCATCGTTATTGCCTCTTCCCTAGCCAGTATAACCAGCCTTGTCTTTTTCTCAAACAGGCAATGGAAATGAGGGCGTGACTATTTTGATATCTACTTCTTCCCCTGCTTTCTCCATGATCCTTTACCCCCCCCCCCCCCCCCCCCCCACATCAGCCTCCCCCTAACACTTTTAGTCCTCAACCCATCTTCCTCTCAGCCCAATATCCACCGACCCAGCATCCATCCTCGGCGTTAACCATTATCATTCAGTCATGCAATACTCATCACATCTATTCTCACCTAGCCAAAGAAAAAGGCCAAGACTTTATTCTGAAAGAAAAGGGCATAAAGTGGAAATATTTGAAAAAGGGGTGGGGCAAAAAACCTTTAAAATTAAGTTAAAAGAGATAATGGACAACTGATAATTTTATAATAACTTATGTGTTATTTTACAGCAGCCCGTGGCCTTAAATAAGCAATACCTGGCACTGGAAACTGGAATATGAAACAGTACAATGTCTGCAGTATTAAAGTCATCTGTTGGGTCTTATGTCTTTCTAATAAAGGTTTATATCATAGGGTAAGTGGAACTAGCCCTTCTATGTTAATCTACGAAGTTTTAAAGACTTCGATTCACTATTTCTACATGGAACAAATTATGCGAGAAAGCATTTATGAATACTCGACAGTAATTCTTCATATATCTAAGATGATGAAATTATAACGAACAGGTTTAAGTTAGAATAGAGAAACTGCAATTTCTTCTTTAGAGATATCAGTTTTCCTATTTCCTAAGAAAATCTTTGTTTTCATATTCAGTTTATAGCCTTCTATTTTTTTCTAGTTTTTGATAAAAGATAGAATAGATTGGACCTCGTCAATAACCATAGATAGTGGTTCAAACCTCCCCACTCACCTAGCCACATTCCATGGCCAATAACGATGTGTTTTCCATGTTTTCTCAGTCTCTCTTAGGCAGTAAATTCCGCATGAAAATTATTTCTTTTTTTTCAAGACCCTAACTGACAACCTGCTTCTTGAAATCTCTCCCTACTACTGTGAAATGAAATCAGTCCCTTTGTTTTTAAGAAATGTATAATGTTTTAAAAAGAAAGAATCACAACTAAATATATTCACAATCTTTTGATGTGACTGTAGCCCATAGTCTCTGCCTTTTTAAGGTGGCTGGTGAGTTGGTTCCACCGGATCTGTGCGGGACTGAAGCTCTGCTCTGAGAGAACAACATCGGAGAGTGTAGACGAGCCGGAGACGATTCTTTATGCCCAGGTTAGTAGTGTCTGTAATATTTACTCACTACTAACTCGGCAAATTTTTTTTTCACTGAAAATACAGAACACAACTCTGTGGAAACTGATAAATCTCTGCGAGAAAGTGAGGTTTCCTATATAATGATAGACACAAATTTCCGGATCTTCCCACTCTAAAAAAAAAATATTATGATAGAAATACAAAAACATTAGCGGGAATATGTGGCTACTTACTATATACAAAGAGGTCACATGACTACCTCTCCTGACAGTGTCTATTGCCTACCCAGTAGTCAACGTATGAAATACTTGGTACATGTTAAAAAATGAATATATATAGTGTACGAATATAAAGGACCAGGCAGGTGTTTTTTTAGACATTGACGTCTTTATTAGTGATCATGGAAAAAGTAACTGTTTTGGAGATCATTTTGGTGATCGTCATTGCAATGCGTTCTATAGACCCGATCACTGTTAGATGGAAATAATAACTATTGATTTGATCACTGGTAGTACTCGTTTCAAAGCATTCACTGTAAATGTATGTAAACATGCCAGTTACCCACATGGAGGCATGCACAACACCACTTGGTGAGAGTTGGCTGCACAATGGGCTATTGTAACTGTAACAAAAATGTGCCTCACATGTATATTACTCTAGGGAAAACAGTGACCAAGAGCTCACAGCACTTGAGACTAATCGCTATGTTATGATCATTTGTCTGTACAACGCAATGACTTCCAAACGGTCACTATTAACGATTGTCATGAATATGAAACACCTCCCTAGATCTAAGTTTTAAAACAAAAATCAATAATTCGTTTAAACTTTCCCGTCGAGGTGGGTTTCCTCCCGTCAACTCGTTGCGAGTTTGGTTCGGGCGACTTCATCCTCTCAGAAAAAAGTTTTAAAACAAAAATCGATAATTCCATCAACATTTTGCTGAAAAGAAACCGACTAAGAAACTCTCTTCTACAGCTACGAGTAAAATGAGTAACTCTAATGACTCACCAAGGACCCCATAGTTGTACTTTTCTCATTATCTTGAGTGATATTTTTTTTCCCAATAAGTCGGAATTTGGTAAGTCGCTAATTTATGGAATACCTTTTTAAAGAAAAAAATTACTTGCATGATTACAAGCCTCCAAATGCCAGGATCAAGAAATATCATCGTAATTCAAGAGGTTCTTGTCTTTTAAAAAAAAATTACATTTTCTTTAATAAATTAAATTTACGACACTGACAGCAAAGGTCAGTGTGATAATTTATTAAAAAGACGTAGAGAAAAACAACTCTAGCTTTATCAGATGCCGAAATAGAGGTACTGATTTTTTTTCTGTCTTTCTAGACCTGGGAAGATACGAAGGTGCTGCGGCAGGCGCTGCGTGTTTCAGACAGGGACCACGTTCTGGCCGTGGCGCGTGCTGGGGATAGCCTGCTGGCCCTGCTTCTCGACAACCCCAAACGTGTCGTCGGCGTTGATAAGTCATTTCCCCAAATAGCTCTGTGTTATCTTAAAGTAAGTTTTCCTAAGATCATTCACTTATTGTTAAAATCGTTATGGCAAAAAAAAAGTTTATTTTTCACTTTTTATTACATTTTTTGCATACTGAACAAAATTGTTTTCTTCAATTCTCTCAAAAACAAGGACGGTGATCTATAGTTTTTAGTACTTAGATATGTAGCACAACTCACTTATCTCTGTGGAATTTTTATGAAATTGACATGGGTTTTAGCATGTGAAAACTACCTTTTTAGAATTTCTATATATTCTAATATAATTTGATTACAATATCTCTAAATCAAAAACTAGCACGGTCACCCTTAATTTCAAAGTTAGATATTTATTCTATAACACTTTGAGGTCATCAGATTCAACCTTCAGGGAAATGATATCGGTTCAAATGTTCAAGGTAAATCGTCCCATATGCCTTTAAATAAATGATATAAACCAAAACTAGCGATTTCGTCGTATGGGGATGGAAGATGTGCAGGTCAATCTATGTGCAGGCTTCTGCCGAGCCTTCTAGCGGATACTCGAGGAATGAGCATAGTCTCCAGAGCAAATGCTGGGGGCACGGCAGTCTGAGGTGGGGAGCTAATTTGGACAGGGGACCAGTCTAAAAGGTAACCAGCGTAGTTCTGAATGGGCTACCAGCACAATTTAGTCTCAGAAGCCTTTTCTCAAGGTAGGGAGATCAGAAATCCACACCATTAAATTCTGTTTTTGGCATGGCTAGACATATGTCATATGAGAATAGGCACCTCTGAGTAGAGAAGTACAAGAATGAAGAGCAGGTTCAAGTTTCACCCTTCACGAGATTCTCACTCTCGTGGGTCTTCAGTCTCCAAGCCTAAGTTTGGTTCACTCTGTCACTATGTGTGGGAACAACTCCAAGCAGATCCGACCAAAAATCATAGTTTTTTTAGATATGGTAGGTAACAAGCCAATGCCCATGTTTTAGAAAGTAAGGTTGATCACTGTACATTCCCAAGACAAACTTGTGATTTCTAATAGTATCAGCACAATTAAGTCTCAAAGGCTTCTCTCAATGTAAGGAGATCAGAAAACCACACCATTAAATTCTGTTTTCTGCACGGCTAGATATCATAAGATGAGATGCATACCTTAGTGCAGACTACAAAAAAATTGCAGGCTCTAGTTTTTCTTTCCATGAGATTCTCAATCTTGTGGCTCTTCCCTCTTCATACCCTGTACATATGTCTGGTTAGGTCTGTCTCTATGTGGGGCTGAAACTCCAAGCGGATCCGACAGAGTTCTAACGTTTTATATGTGGTAGGTAACAAGGAGAAAATTGAGAAATCTTAATTCCAAAATTTATGAATTCGATATACCCTGCTTTATTTGCAGGTGGCAGGTGTGAAAGCCTTGACATATGAAGAGTTTTACTACTTCCTTGGATTCTCGGAAGAGGTCGCTGATGGTCGCAAACGGCGAGAGATATACCGCTGCTCCCTGCGATCTCTGCTCCCAGTCGACGTCCGAGAGTTGTGGGACCAGCGAGAAGAACTACTTTCTTACGGCGTCATTCATTGTGGCCAGTTCGAGCAGTTCCACCGCACCTTCACAAAGCTCATTCTCCCTCTCGTGCATGATCACCTCCACACCAAGGCCCTGCTGGCCACGAAAAGCCTGAACCAGCAGAGGGACCTGTTCAACCGCAGCTGGAACAACCTGCAATGGCGCGCGCTGCACAAATTTTACTACAGTGAGGCCATGATGAGGCATGGGTTTCGACGGCACGCAGAGTTCAGGACCATGTTTCGCTGCGCTGACCCGAAGCCGGGCGAGCAGTTTCTACAGCGCGTCACCGAGAATCTGCGTAGCGTGCCCTTAACGAACAATCACTTCATGGAGTACATCCTCACCGGTCTCATCAAAGGCAAGAACTCCCTCCCAGACTACGTGCAGAAGGAGAACTTCCTCATCCTGAAGGCTCGAGTGAGCAGGTTGCAGCTGGTTCACGGTGACCTACTGACCTACTTGAGCAGCTCGGACCGTAAAGAGAGACGGGCATATGATGCCGTACATCTGGCAGATCTTCCGGACTCAGTGCCAGATGTGCAAGCTGTCTTCCGTGCGGTCCTCAGCAGTGTCAAACATGGAGCAAGAATCACTCATTGGAAGCTCCTTGTTGACCGCAAAACTGAGAATCTCTTCCAAAAAGAACTTCGCTTTGATATCAAATTATCAAATAATTTGAAGAGTGATGACCGCGTCTACTTTTATCGAGATTTTGTTGTTCAGACGTGTAAGAGCCGCTGAGACTCTTTTTCTCAGATATCTGTTGGGAAACACAGATGCCCCACTAAAACTGCAGATACCCGTGCTCAAAACACCATTTCCGGAGAGTAGCGCTCAGTACTTTGACTGTATAGGTTTGAGATTATATGCGTCAGTCTCCAATCTTTTAAATGCATATTTGTGATACACTTCACAACTGTCTTCGTAGCTTTGAGACAGACTTGTTCAGATACGATTGTAATAAAGTACACTTCAATAATGGCAAACAAGACCAAAAACGAAATTCTAGCCTCGAACCCCATAGCTGTACAATAAGCCTCATTCGTATTGGCCTATGGAAATGGTGTTTTGAGTACGGGTATCTGCAGTTTTAGCGGGTTCACTTGGGCTCCCTATTGTAATTAGGTGTAACCGCACATATAACTATTGGAGATATGTCTTCAAATATCTTTCATCAGGTTTTCTAGATAGTGAATTATCATGGCCCTTTTGCCAAGCACGTATACCAAACGACTTGTAAATATATTTATGAAGTTGCTCAATTAAAGGGATGATGGATTTTAGCACCATGTTGGAGAATCTCATAACTGTTATCAATGAAGCTTTATGCTTTCATAATTGTTATTTTTAATCAATTTTATTATTATCCTGTATTCGTCTACTCGTTTTTGTTGTTAAAATGGGGAATGTTAACACGATTTGTTTACAAGGTTAGGAGTTAACTAAAACAAATGCAGTACGATTTGAGGTAAAACTTTGCTTTCATTTCATTGTGGTTATGTATCATTAAGCCAATGAACGTGCACGGTTTGTATTGAATGTGTCAATCGACAACATTCAAATTATGGATTATTTCACAAAATGTTAATATAGATCCTTAAAAATGAAATGATGAAGACTAGTGCTTTAGAAATTACTTTTTTTTCAGTTCAAGAGAATTGATCTGGTTTAGGTCTATATTTCATTAATGATAAATATACGTACGATTAGAAACCTCTCGCAACTTGTAACATTTTGCGGTCACCCCTATGGAGAAAGATTGGGTGATACTTGAATTGGCACTTGAAATGTGATACTAGAAGAATTGCTCAATAAAATCTACTAGTGTTACACTTGTTATCGTCTATGATGTTTACGATAATCATCAGCATATACATACTAATTTTTGATACCGCTCTCTTTGTGTAATTTATTATAGAAGGAGTTCAGGGAAATCCCTGAAATCAGGGATTTTTACAAAACATAGATATTGTCCTCAGTATTTAAAAAGCCTTAATAGAATCTATGTATGTCAACCCGGTATTATTTCTAGAACACCCTGCACATGACTTCCCTCTACATATGAGTATTACTTACTCTTAACTCACAGTTACTACTTCATAATTTAATCACCTATGATTGCAGAGAGTTAAGACCAGCTAACCCTGGCGTTTCTGTTGATCTCTGACGGCTAGAGTTTTGTATAATTACACCTGTGTTGTTACATTCCAATTTCTTTATTTGGGGAGAATATGTGCACATTCCTTTGGCCTAACTAAGCAGGCTCGCTCCACGAAACACTCTGCGAGGGGCTTTCCATAGTTACGATAAGGCCACTCAAAAAAACAACTTGTTTCTCATCACCGCGCACATCAGAAAAAACGATTTTAGAGATTTAAAAAAAATTATCGAATTTAAACTCCTGATGTCAGGGATGCATTAAATGTGTAGCCAGTAAAAATCTGGAAACCCCGCGTAAGCAGCCACTTTGGCCTGGATCGGAGGGTTGTCCGCTTATGCGGGGTTTTACTGTATGTCTGCCATCTTTGATATAGCAAAAAAAAAAAAAAAAGCGCCCTTGTCATATTTTTCATGGCTTGGTGATGAGAAACAAGTTTGTTTTTTTAGTGGCCTAAATGGTCGCTCCCGCAAGTAGACACAGAGCTACCATATAGTCCAGCATCTAGATATATATGGTCAGTCCACAGCTAGCCATAATTGCAGCAACACCAGCAATAAATAAAGCTTGTAACGGTACACAGTCTTTGGAGTCATTCATTGATAAGTATCCACACATCCTGATAGTAACACTGGTGGAGAAACTATTTCTTTTAGCACATTTACATAAACACTCTTTCACTCATTTCATTGTGCTAGCATCATTACCATTCGTAGCAGCTAATTAATCCTTTGACAAGGAGGACTTTTTCTATATTATTTCTGCCCAATAAAACGTGGGACATTAAGAGGGAGAAGGCATCATGGATGAACGACACAATCGTGGGCTACATCCTTGAGTTAAAGGATCTGCAGACTAAGGATCAGAATTTGTTAAGAGAAACTAAAGATTTTAGAATCTTAAGTTGACGATTAAAGTTATTAAAAAGAGCCGAGCAGATAAAAACCACCCCAAAACATTCTGGAGAGAGAATAAAAATATACACAATCCAGGTACCGCAGTCATGCCTCCAACTATCATATATCTAGACAAAAACATTGTAGTAATGACCACCCATTGGAGCGAGAAATACGTGATGAAATGAGTTAAAGGCATGTTCCACTGGGCCGGCGATATTCAAGACCAATGAGAATGTGCCAAATATGCTTTGATATAGTGTGCAAAACAACAGCCCGGTTGCCACCAGCAGGTAACAGGCGAATCCTAATTCATTTCCAGTTTTGCCAGTTCAACTCAGACCTCTTCCACTGCTTCGTTCCCTATACTTGAGGTATAACCAGCACCATTTGGCGCTCGCATTGGTCACTGTTAGACAAACTGTGCCGCTTTCATGTCATATCACCGGCCTTGTGGAACATCCCCGTTAACAAGATACTGAAACTCAATCTGGAATTGGATATTCACAAATCAAGTGGTTTCGCTGGAGTAAGAAGTGAAGTATTGACAAGGAGCAATCCTGGTATCTGCCAGACAGAGGTACTATTGATGCTGTGTAACAGCCTAATAACCCTGGATGTTTTTGTCGACTTCAAAAAAGCATTTGACTGTGCACCATGATAAATTGATTGAAAAGTTATCACGGTTGGGAATGCCCAGAAATTATACTGCATGGATAGTCATACTTGGGCAATAGATTCCAACGCACAAACTTTGGTAACTACTCGTCTGGTTATGACTATGTGACATAAGGCGTGCCTCAAGGCTCCATACTTGGGCCGCTACTATTTGGTATGTAAATGACTTATGAAATGATCTCAGGGCTTGCAGGTAAGAATTAAATTATACACAGACGACTTGTTATTATATACCTGTGGCCGTATGTGTTTTTCAGACGTTGTCTCAAGTCTACGCAGCCGATCTTAGGAGATCTCAACTCCAAGGATCTCAAGTTGAGATCCCTAGCCCTCTGTGTTGAGCAATATCTTTTAATTTTGATAAGTTTTAGCACCGGATAAAAAAGTTATGACAAGTATCAACTGGTCTCAAGTAGAGACCGAAGTTGAGATCCTTTCACTTGAGATCCTTTCACCTGAGATCGTCTCAACTGAAAAACACCCAAAGCACCCCAAACAGTCTTATCTTAGTTTCAACTTGAGATCCCCTAAGATCATCTCAACTGAAAAACACTTTGGCCCGCAAACGGTCTCAAGTTAAGATCGTCTCAACTGAAAAACAAGGCCCTGGATACCAACCAGCAAGGTGTCACCTCACAATCAGACCAACTAGTATAGAATTCTCTATACTCGTTGGTGAGACCAAAAAGATTCGAAGGTTCTTATCTCTTTGGTGAGATTGGCTTCAGTCCCTGGTAAAAGGCACCAGCAACAAAATTGCAGGGGAAAAAAACAAGACATGTTTGAATTTTATCGCATATGATTCCTGGATCTGGGGAGGTACAATTAATACTCATATCTGGAATATCGAAAAACCAATAAACATATTTTCTGTGTTGAAAGTTCTTTTATCAGTAACACAGAGTGCCACAGGGCTCAGTTCTGGGTCCTGAGCTCTTCATAATTTTGTAAATAGTATCTTCAACATGTAAAAGCTATCATGTACACAGATGACCTCTTCATATCAGTGAGTGGAGGTGATCCACACTCTGTTGATACCAGGATGGAATCAGAATGATAGGGTGATTTGTGAAGAACTTATTAACAGTGAATATTCAAATGTCCAGGGAATGTGGTTTGTGAACCAAGGAACACAGCTTCCTGATACCTCATATTTACTTTTAAAAAAAGTGGTCTCAGGCTTAGTCAGGGCCAGCGAGGCGGGCTTGTTTAGGGGCCTGGGTTTTCTGTTGGTGTTTCCCCCTGGGCTGAACACACGGCCGATTTTTTTCCTTTCCCCCTCCCTTTGGAAGTCGTGGGTTGAGGGTCCACATTGTGGGGGAGAGGGGGTGAGTTTGGAGGGCCTAACATGTAGTCACCTAGCCTTTCTGGTGTAGTATAGCATTCAGAATGATTCAAATCTAACTTTCCCACATTCTTCACATGTGACTAGCATGGGGAACGTTCATAACAAAATCACCGCCTTGCTCTGCAAGATTTATGCATATCTTTTCATCTTTGATTTCTTCCATGGCTTGCTTCAGCTCGTGCTGAGCACCAATGAAATTACTGCCTTGATCACATCTCAGCTGCGTGACTGCTCCCCGTAGTGCAACGAAACAGCGTAAAGCGTTGATAAAGGCATCAGTTGTCATATCATCCAACATTTCGATGTGGCCAGCTCGTGAGGTCATACAAGTAAGAAGTAGACCGCTTATACTCCTGGCGACCTTCTTTAGTCAGAAAGGGACCAAAACAAGTGAAGGGCGGAGAAGGTTCTGTTCTATCATCTGGCAAGTCTGCCATCTTCTGTTCTGTTGTGCAGCTGTTTTTGTCTCTATTTTCTTGACAGATAGTCCGGACTCTTTGAGGGTGTCTTTGTGGTGTGAGCTGAAGGAACATGCCAGCCTGATCTGATAGTGCATCTCTGCGATCAGCCGACTCTCTGGCTCTAAATGATCCTGCTGCAGCTTCTGTGCCATATTCATCTTCATGCTCTTTTGCCACATCACATGCTGCTGCAATAGGTTCTTGATGAAACCTACACAAGGCATTTGCAGACAGACGTCTTTTCAGATGCCTGAGCCTATTTAAGGCTGTTTCTCTATTATTAGGCAGAGTAAGCCTATCTTCTTTAAAGGGTAATGGAATCTCGAAGTATCCATCTTCTCTTCGATGTATGCCATCCTTCAGTTTCTCTAGGAATCGTCATCTTCATCAGGGCATGAGGTGGAATCTTCACTCTGGGCATCGAAGTCTTTCTCAAATACTCTGACGAATTTCTCAGGACCTAAGACTTCTTTGTTTTTTGTGTTATTCACAAACTCCTGAGGAACCCTTACAGTAGTAATCCTGTGAGAAAGTCCTTGAGTGTCGTCACAGTCCTTGACAGACTCTATACTACCCACAACACTCCAACCCAACACTGTCTCCACAGCGAAAGGCTCATTGCTCCCTCCTGAAATACAACTACAGTAGAACCCAGCCTAACGGACAACCCTGTGTAAGCGGACACTTTTGCTCGGAACGGAAATTTTTTCCTCTATTAAATGTTTAATTTAAACCCGCGTAAGCGGACACCCAGCGTAAGCGGACACCCCGCTTAAGCGGACAGTTATTTCGGTCAGAAAAGGCCTAAAACCCCGTGTAAGCGGACACTTCGGACGGACACCCTACCAAAAATAGATCAATCGGTGCTTTTTATGAGTGTGTTTGAGTATTTTCATAGAAAAAACATTTTGTAGTTGAAGGTTTGATAACTTCGGATCCAATTAAGATATTGGGAAATGGATTTCAGATCCACCATCCCCTATGTTTCCTCTACATATCGGTATAAAATACTTTAATATCAGCCCGGGGGGAACTTGAAAACCCCGCGTAAGCGGCCACCCCGCGTAAGCGGACACTTTGGGCCGGAACGGAGGGTGTCCGCTTACGCGGGGTTTTACTGTACAAGGGGCGAGGGCTTGAGGGCAATTGTACCCAATCAGCAAACCAATCTCACAATCTTGAAGGGGGGGCAGCTTATGCTGAAGGCTAGTTAAATGTGGCCAGCACTGGGCTGTCTGTCTAGTAGGTATATGAGACCTCTTTACAGGAATGAAATCCTGACTGCAAACCAAAGGTAACTGTATTTTGGTGTCTATCTTGAAACCTCTTACGACAATATTGTTATACCTTTTACAGTAACTTAACCCTTTGGCGCCAGGTGATGCCTTAAGGCATCGCCGCCCGTGGCCGGATGATGCCTTAAGGCATCGCCGTGTGTGGCCGGATGATGCCTTAAGGCATCATTTTCTAAGACTTACAAAATCATAGTTTATGTGTAATAACTTTGTAAATAATTGATCAATAATGATGAAATTTCCACAGGATGTTGGTATAACATTAACCTTACGATTTTGAAATACTCATAAAATAATATTAAAGACCACATGTTTTATCACGGACTGAGTGTCCAAAAGAGCGTAAACTAAACGTTCCTTCTCTGGATTTTCTAGGGTAGCAACCCGTACTTGGACAATCATTGAAGACGCTAATTCAGGCTCACCATTAAATGTACTTTGACAAACTGCTTCCTTCTGCGGTCCCTTTCTTTCTGAGGCTGCTTTGAAGCCTTCTGTTTAGTTTCTACTTGTGGTACTAGCCTTTCAGACTCAGCAAAGCAAAACTCCATCTCGTGACTGTCCTTCTTACAGAACAAACACTCTCCTTCCTTGCTCTCCCCTGCTGAACAAGTGTCCTAGCAGATGGGCCTCAGTAGTGGAGACAGTCTTCTCCTTTTCCTTGGAAGCAGTGCCATTCAAAGCCTCAAGAGAAGTCACAGGGTCACAGGCTATCCTGGCTTCCTTGGTGATGAAATCAGAAAAGTCTGCGAAGGTAGGGAATTTCCCTTCCGTTCTTGAGGTTGCGACAACTCAGCTCCAGCGAGTGACAACCCACTCAGGTAACTTCTGCAGGAGTTTTTTGTTCTCTCTGCTGTCATTAAGAATCTGAAGATCGCTGAGTTGAGACATAGCTGTCTTGCATTGACACAGAAAATCTGAAAAGGCTCTTAAGCTCTTGCCATCTCTTGAAAGAATCTTCGGCCATGCATCCAGTTTATCATGAAAGGCATCGGTAATTAGGAAAGGATTACCATAGCGTTCCTCTAATAGTGCATGAGCCTTGTCATACGCAGTTTCAGTCCCTAAAAGAAAATAACTGCTGACCACTTCTTTAGCAGGTCCTCCTAGATACCTTTTCAGGTAATATATGCTATCCCTTGCAGGGATGTGCTTCTCCTGCACAAGAGTCCTGAAAGAAATGACCCAGTCACCAGAAAAGATTGGTGGTTCTGGAACAGGTAAACGTGAAAGTCCTATAGATGGCCTCAGCTAGAGCTGCTACATCACTTACCTTACTGGATGCAGCATCAGGGCTCTTGAGTTCTTGACAAGGAGAAATATGACTTACACATAGTGACTCCTGCTTCTCTATCATCGGACCTGAGTGTACCCAACGTGCACTAACAGATCCAATACTCCTGCATTCCTCACCATCCCTGTAAGCTTTGGCTTTAGCTTCTTCCATCTTGCGAAGCTTCTGGAGCTTAAGTCTTTCAAGTTCTCTCCGCTTCTTCTCAATAGCATCTTCAGCGTCCATTTTTCTTTTAGCCTCTTCTCTCTTCATACGTCTCACATGTTCTTGCCATAGGTCCTCTGTCTCTTGAGCCTCTATCTGAGCTGCAAGTTCTGCGGCCCTAGCCTCAGCTTCCAGTGTACCCAGCTAGTATGTCTTCTTCAATAGTTAGCTGCTTGTGGAAACTGGCAACATCCTTATTAAAGCGCTTCTTTAATTCTTCTACCTTGTGTTCTTGCGCTTTCTCTGTCAGTACGCGAGTACGCTTACCTCTGCCGAGCTCTGTGCTGGCAGCCTCATCCCTATCACCTACCTGAGAACTGTGCTCTGGCTGGTCAGCTTCATCCCTATCACCTACCTAGGCTGTGCTCTGGCTGGTCAGCTTTTGCTTGACCGTCCATCTTGAAAGGCCACAGACTGGGGTTTGATTAAGTAAATATTAAAGTATAGGAGACTACCCGACCTTACTGATCAGATCAGCTTTACCCTGTTCAGGTTCAAGAACGTTCAAGATAAATTATGATTTACCTATGTCTCATCAAAATACCTAACTTTAACATACAGGCAACTCCCAGACAAAGCAGTGCTACAGCTCTTCAAGGAATGTGATTGATACCTTAAATCAGAACAATAAAGTTCTGTAACTACCGTAACTTGCGTACCAGATCATACACGATAATATAGTCAGTAACGAATCACCTTCATATAATAGTAAAACAGTAATCAACTGGATCTGAAATAAAGGTATGTTATTAGTACATTAATAATTCAATGTTTCTTTTAATCATAAAATTTCAAGTTTCATCAAAGTTCTCACAGCTTCTTCAATTAGCTTTATTTCGTAGACTTGATGCCATCGTTGACATTCACTGACCGGATTGATCAGTGGTTTTCTTCTGTTTCACTGGCAGTTTCGCACTTTCGGATGTAGGAATTTGGGTTTACATCTAAACAAAGATTGCAATCACATTATTTTCTTTCGGATTGAACAGTGATTGTTCATGTGAGTTTAGCTCAGACACAGAAGTTGTCAAGCCAAGTTGTTCTCAGTGAGCGATATGATGACTTTTTCGTGATGACCTTCATAAGAACTCAACTGTGAACTTGACCACCAGGTTTCATCTCTCACATCCATCAGCAGATTGTGCAGAGTTCTCTACTGTACCATGGCTAATGATTAAAACAGAATCTCTCATAATATAAAAGATGATTTATTTCTTGCGTGACATGTTCGTAGAAATATTCGTCATGAACCACCGAAGTGAATTCTTGTTCATGTATCAACCATCGAAAACCATCGTATAAACCATTGTAGAGAACTGGAAAAATACAAAACAGGTGGTACCTTGACAATAACCAGTTAACTACACCATCTTGTCGAAACTCTGGTCGTAATACAACAAGTCTGCTTTAAATATACTCTACTCTTGGGTTTGTCACTAATGAAACTCATATGGTAGAATATGGTAGAACTACACAGACTTCTTTACTCAGTAGGGTGAAATAATATTCAGACACAGACTTAACTTGTTCATACACCATTTTACATACTTGAACATGGCTTTAGGCCTTAAATAATATAGAATGGCCTCATTTGGGCTCATAATCTACTCCATATAGGATAATATTCTTGATATATCTTGACTCAATATACTTCTAGGCTCACATCATGGAGCAAGCAGATTTCAAGTAGTCACATATTCAAACCAAAGTCATCTAATATGGGCCATAAACACATAATTATCCAAAATATCTTCATTACACAGATTCTGGGATACATCATTTTTGTAATACATACCTCTGTAGCACCTCAAAGGTTACAAAAGAGGAGAACTTTGATTTCTCACAGCTTTCCACAGCTTTGATTTGGATCCCCTAACATGATGGGATGTGATTCCACCTTTTTGTTACAATCACCAAACATAGACAAAACATAGATCATAGATCATGACTCACAAAAATATGAATATTCAGATAGAAGTACACAAAAAATATGCCATCTAAATATATAAAAAAATAACTCTCACACTAGAGAGATCAGACTGTCAACATGGCTCCTCAGTGCTAACAAGTCAAAGCAGGGGAACCAAAAACAAGTCCAATCTGAGCAAATTATATGGAATTACATCAAACCAGCACAGGATTACACTCAAAAGGTAATGAGGGATGTATCCTGGTGTTTTTTGTGAGTTGACAAATAACCTTTTTTACTTTGATGAGAAAGATTTGCTCAAATCCGCTATTATCACTGGGCTGCGTGATCTGTGTTTTTAATTGTTCTGTACATGTTGAGCCAAGAACCAATGAAGGATGACCAGTCTCGTTCTGGTCTGTCGCACGTCAGGAGCGCCGCTCATGACACTAACAACTCAGTGTCATTGTTAGAACACCTCGTGTGCCAGTCTGGGTACTAGAGTGAGCGATATTGAGTAATCGAGCAAGGAGTAATACAGGATTATCAGTAATACAGGATTATTCCTTACTATAAAATAATTCATTCATATTCAGTTACTGATATTTCAAGATATTCCGCCATATACCTCTTCCAGAGAAAGGTGGTTAAGAGTCCCCTTTGTGGTTTCTGTAATACCAAAGATACAATCTCCCACTTCTTCTATTCTTGCTGCAAAGTGAGAGCACTTTGGAACACGTTCGCTTGCTGGTACAGGAATTTCAGTAGGAAGCCCTTGAATTTGACAGAAAGGGATATTCTTCTAGGCCAGTGTTTGAATGTTTTTTTCCCGAAAGTTCTAAATTTCATCCTCCTTTCCTTAAAGTTTTATGTTTATAGACAAAGACTTTTCCATGAGAGTAAAATTGATTTTCTCTCCTGGTTATCAGAATTTTGTTACCAATTAAGGATCGAGGAACATATCTGCCTTTTGGAGAACAAGCCGGAAAAGTTCAAGAAATGGAAGCCCATCCTCTTACATATCCAGGTTGATCGGGCTGTAGGATTTACTTGTTAGGGGATAGGGGGAGGACTGGGGGGAGGGGGGGGGAGTGAGGATTGTCTGGGAGGCGGAAGAATCCAAGAAGAGTTAATTATTAACTATTAAGTCTTGTTGTCCAACTCCTGTTACGGAACTATATTTGTTGTTCCTTTTTTCTTGGGCCAGAACCCTTTTTTATTTATTTTTTTTTTTTTCCTTCCTCTATGTCATGTCTTGTCATGTTCATGTCTCGTATAACCATGTTTCTCCCAAAGGGGGGGGGGGGGGGAGAAAAAAAAGAGCACCCTCTTTTTATTGTTCTTGGAAGAATGTACATTGTTGTGAAATGCGTCCAATGCTTCAATTAGTATGAGACAGAATCAGAAATTAGTATAAGTGTGCTTTATTGTTCTTGCAAATAGTTAGATAAGCTTTTCAGAGTTTCCTATGTACAATCTTTGATTTCAGACAATGTTCTACATTGGAGTGACCACTTGTAGCCCTTTGGATAGTCCATTATGTGCCGATGGAAAGTTCACATGTATTTTCTACCTGAACTTACTGTAACTCTTTCAGTTCAATAAATAGAGCGAAGCTCGATGTTCAAAAAGAATAAAAATAAAGATATTCCACCATATGGTATGATAGTGGATGTTTAGCATAACTTTTCTTTACAAAAACAAAACTTTTCGTGGCCGAAGTATGATGATAATCGTTAATAGTCCTAATGCGTTGTCAATGTCATAATAGACCTTTTTCCATAGGCTGGTGTCGCACCTTATCTGCTTGGTTACGCAATGCCTGCAGCCAAACAAATACCTGGCAACGTTTTCTTTAGCATTGGGTGACTGGGAGTGTTAGTATAATACGTCTATGGTACCTGTTTAGATTATTTTCAGAGAAAAAGCAGTAAATGCATCGTATTCTATGGTATTCCAGCTCCAATTTGGTGTGTCAGACATGCAAATCACCTTAATGATACTTAAGATATACCTTAGATAACACAGGAACATCGAAACTGGATACACACTCATACATTGGTAGACCTAGCTATAATGTGCTTATCTTTTTCCAAGTCAAAACCAAGATGATTATCAACTATGGAGTTTAGACAGCCCAGAATCGTTAATACAATACCCTAGTGTGTTCCAGCAATTTAATCTGTCAAAAACAACACTCCTGCAACCACACCCACCGTTCACACTCTAGGTGTAGCTGCTGTATGTCCCTATAGGCAAGAGGCTGCACTTGACCGTGTTTGTCCGAGCGATGGCACCAACACACCGTTAAGTGGCGTTGAACAGCAACACCTGTATTCAGCCCATTCCAAAGTTATCCTCCTGTAAAGGTAGAATATCTCATTAAAATATCAGATATAATTAGATTAGTGCTATACAAATAGTTACTAGGTAATTGATAACTGTTATTTTGTATATGTACCTTTTACCCTTTATAGGGCAAATGATACCTTGAGGCATCAACCAACCAGGGCATATGATACCCAGGGCATATGATGCCACAAGGCATCATTTTTGAAAAATATACCAGTTCGTTTTCAACAAGGAAATAATGGAGCAATATCAATCAAATTTTTACAGAATGTAGGTCTGACACCACTATTCAGAAAAAATATTTAGGATTATGATCGTATCACATAATCAAACCTCAAATTATGGGTTTTGACGACTATATGCCCGTCTCCTAGTAGTATAAACTGCCCCCAGCACCCGTCCTTATGGGAGTAGCTCGGCCGCAGACACCCGTCCTTAAAGGGTTAAGATGAATTCAAACTTTTGTGACTGTCATATTCATTGCTGTCCCCCAGGCGCATCTATCTATTAAAGAAAAGTTTAACCTATTCCTTTAAATGACCCATTCCTTTTGCAGATTTTGCGGGTATTCCATTAAGACAGCAGAGGCGTCGACGATTGTTCTGGCTATAGGCATTTATAATGGAACAGCGACGCCCGACGTCCTGCGGCGATCCCCGGCCGTCGGCATTTCCCGCAGTACGCTGGTTCCCCGGTCATCCGCTAGGGGGCTAGGCGGAATTAGAGAGAATTAGAATGTATAGTACATTGTACACAGGCGGATACCAGCCAATCCCCGCAGTAGTGTTATTATATTCATGCGCCACCTAACCACACACTCCATTGCCATTTTTAATCAATCCTTGTAAAGAAAATAGTCCTCTTTCATTTTTCATATATATATGTGAAGTTTTTATAAGATTGTAAATGATTACCTCTACCTTACTATCACCCTCCTACTATTACCTCACCTTACCTTATGATTATTTACAATCAACACTAGTGCAAACTGGACTTATTCTTTATCGGATTCCTGCAACCGGCGATCCACGGTGATCACAAGATGTCAGTTGTCAATCTTCTTCCTCGGTATAACCATATTTGGTGGATGCCCGAAGATATCAAATTTCCATCGGATCAATGGAACACACCCTTTAGTAACACCATCATCTTTCATTTGTCCTACAGACAAGCTGGGTCTTCTCCGCAGATAAACATGACATAACGGACCTTTATCAAGGCACGTTAAGAAAAACAACACATGAACGATAGGGCGAGATGCGGGAATGACCAGGTGATGGGTGATAAGGTGGGCATTAAGATGGCACTCCGTAGAAACATGGTATCATTAGACTCGGTGATATTCTCTCACAACAGTCATGCTCAGGTACGCTCTTCTTCTCGTAGTCATCGGCTTCTGCTATGGAGACCCCAGGATCAGGGACTGTGGTACGTATCTACTTTTATCCTATCCCTAATATAAAATCCCATAGGCTTAACATTGAGATTCCGTTTGCCACGCTGACTGGCATACGGACGTTTGTATGCTACTAGGGGCATACGGAATTTTGATGATTTTCATTCATGATTTTGATATTAAAATATTGTAGAGAGGGGTAGGATAAAATCAAAACCTGATTCGTTTTAATCTTGGCTTCCGTATGCCACTCCTGGAGTTTGGTTCCGGATACCACTCGGCTCCACCTCGTGATATCACTATGCCAAACTCCAGTCGTGGCATACGGGAGCCAAGATTAAAACTCATCCGGTTTTACGATATTAACTCTAAAAAGGTATAGCTAGTATATATACTACAGCCGGATGGATATATATATATAACAAATATATTTATAATATATATATATATATATATATGATGTAAATACGAGTATAACTATATAATTAACAAAGCACATATCCTAGTAACCAGGGACCTGTGTCAGTAGTTTTGTGACATGTCTAGATGGCGGCTGTGACACCATACAGACAGATCAACAGAAGTTGCGGCACTTAGGACAAGACAGACCCCAAACACGGTGTGTTCGGTTTCAAAAGTATTAGACAATTTCACTCCCTTCCCATAAGAACTAAGCAATGAAACTTTCTCACGAGTAAGGGATACATAGAACCTATAATCGTTCCAAATATCAAGAAAATTGGCCGCTCTGATCCGCTGATATTTGACATGTGTTTTGAAACCCCACACAATTTTTCCGCTGTTGCTTGCACTGTTGGTGCCGCTGTTGATGTCTGTCTGGTCCTAATGTCATGAAACTAGTGAAACAGGTCCCTGGTCAGCTTGACGGTTGCGGCTGTTGTCTTTCAAGGTAACCATGTAACCAGGTTAACTGGTGACATCGACACTTCCATCCCCATAACGGTTATTGTTATTCGCTTATGTGCTACCACTCTACCCAGACCTGTTCTGGTTGTGTTTGAAAACTTGTAATCTTTGTGTATTGAATAAAGAAGTGTGTGTAAACTTTTATATTTCCGTCAAAATAAATTGTTTGTCTCCAATTATTTACATATTACCATTCCTTTCTGAGTAAACCTAAATTATGAGGCAAAAGAAAAGTTAAAGGCATATCCTACAATTCGCAGTGGCACCACCTGGTGATTTTAAAATCTTGATGATTATGCATTCAAACTGGTTCATTGTTATTCATTCTGATACTGGATGAGCAAAATGTAACATTTTGTCCACTTAACCCTAACCCAATGGGTAAAATAGACCTATTTACATTTGCTTGATCTAGACAAGACATGCACTATGAAATATAGGTCGAGGGGGGTGACCTATAGTTTTTGGTACTTGAATATGTAGTACAAACCATTTACTATATTCTGTGAAAGTTTCAAAGAATTAACATGCGTTTTGATATGTGAAAACTAGCCTGTTAGAATTTCTATATAATTCTATTATATCATTACAACATCTATCTCTAAATTAAAAAAAACATATTTTAATTAGACGTATATTCTATGATACTTTGAGGTCATATTCAACTTTCAAGAAAATGATGTGGGTTTTAATTTTCAAGGCAGATTGTCCGGTATGCCTTTATTGTGGCTTTCCACCTGTCGACGATAAGTCTACCGATGATATGCACCGTGAACTTTGGTTGATAGTCTTCCTTACGAATTTGTCTGTGCCGACCGATCATGTGTTCCTTGTACAGCGATTATTCAAAGTGTAAAGGACCTGCCAAGCCTGAAGATTAACATTTCCCATGAACAAAATAGCGGTGTTCCTACATGTAGAGTCTGTGGCGGTGAGAAAAAAACGATGTTTTTAGACTCTGACCGATTTTTTGTCATATGTTCTCAAAAGTCGGTCGGAGGTGCCATATTGCGTAATATTGGAGAGACTTTTTTTTAACCCTATTTGTTTCGACCTAAAGGTGGGCGTCCACCAACCACGACAAGGCTACGACAATAGCTTTCCGACAAGGTCCACGACAGGTCTATGATTGGAAGGCTTGTCATAGCCTTGTCGTGGCTGGTGGACCCCAGTTCCCGACAAGAGTCTATGTCAAGGCCACGCCAGGCTGCGACTGGAAGCTTGTCGGGAGCCTTACGACAAGGTTACGACAAAATCGAACATGTTCGATTTTTCCTATGACTGGACCTTTGTCGTGGAGTGTCATGGCGTGTCGGGAGCATGTTGCAGCGGTCTATGATAGTAAATTTTTTGGTGGAGCGTGCACTTCCCGACACCCTCCGACAATGCTGTTGTAAAGCCCCCCTTCTTGCGACAAGGCCGTGACAAGCGGCGCTTGTCGTAGCCTTGTCGTGGTTGGTGGACGCCACCCTTTACGATTACTGCACAGAAAGTATCATATAATCTGTCGACGGTGCTTAATAGAATCATCGGTAGTCGTAATCGTGAGTCGGAAACGCCACATAAGCTTACTCTTACAAAATATGAGTGTAACTCTTTTATTGATCAGTATCCTTGGTGATTGAACATGTGAGTTTCCCGACGTACATGTACTCTTTCCAACGGCGTTATACATGTGAACACTCCATTTGTTGTCTAACCATTTTTATTGTTCTTAATTGTTTAACTAGTTTGTATGAAAGTTGATTTCTATAACTTATTTCTAGCTAGCTCTCTTTTTGATATATCTTTTATTTTTTGTACATATCTATGGACAAACACAGGACTATACATAAGCATGCAGGACAATACATTGGTAATAAGTCATGGTACAGTATCAATTCCATTTCTTTCGGATCTTCTATCATGCTTTTCTTTCAGATCTTGTATAATGTAATACTTATGTTGATGTCAATAAAGAAATGATTTAAAAAAAAAAACCTTTTTTTTTTTACGGTTTTATTTACCCTGTAAAAGTAGTCAGTCATTCGACCGGTATGAGTTATCTTTACAGCAGAAAACAGGTAAATCATAAAACCATTTGCTAGGTTTTGACAAGATCTTATAAAATACCTTGGAATTTAAGCTTACACTTTTTGTATTGAAAAGCGCCCGGAGGATCATCGGTGAAGATCAACTCCCTGAAGGTTGATCCCCACCCCGTGCGTATACCCGGCCCCATCAGGATCAGCCTGGATGCAGAGGTCACACGGACCTTCACCAACTTTGACCTCAACGTTACCCTCATAAAGGAGGTCGGTGGAGTCAAGTTAACGGTAAGGTCAAACTCAAGGTCATTAAAAGAGGAAAGGGCCAGGTAGATGGGTTAGTGTTAAAAAGAATTGAAGTAAATGTTTTAACTCAAGTGAATATGTATGAGTATGTGTCAAAGTCAAGGTCATTAAAAGAGAAAATCGCCAAGTAGGCGGGTTAGTTAAAATATATTAAAGTATGTGTTACCTCGTGTGAATATGTATGAGTATGTGTGTATATGTTTATTCAAACCAGGAGCAAATGGTATGTTCATCATTGGTGAATGGGCGTGGAATTATTAAACTAGGAGTAAATAATAGCTTCATCATTGATGGATGAGGGTGGAATTATAAATGAATAACAAATAAAGGTTTTGGGATATATTCAGTCTATGGATAGTTTTCTGTAACTTTCTTGCACCCAGTCAACTTGTCTTTTCTCCAACATATCTAGTACCAGTGGGTATTAAGGTATTTCGGTCTCCAGTGAAACAATCAAAAGGTTTGGGTTTTATTCAATTCACAGATCATTTTCTGTAACCGATTTGCAACCAGTCAACTTGCCATTTCTGGAACTGCTTTAGTCTAAGATCCAAATGTATCAATCACCAATAGGTTAATGAGGTATTTCAGTCTCTAGTGATTGGTCATGATCAGCTGGGCAGGCCCCTAAGACACTGGCCCTTCACATCACCCACAACGACAATATCAACTCCAAGTGATTAAATGGCAATGGAAGAGTCAATATGATCCCAAGTTTAATTTCTGTACCTCCCTAGACACCCAAGACCTTTTGCAGCACTCTCTGCTGTTACACTTAACCACTTGTATTAATGTACTGACTTTCCTTTATCTGGACGTTCTCTTAATTGGCTGCCTTTTTGATTAGGTGTTTGACTATTTCAGTGATTTGTGTATACAGCCTTAACAGGATATTCATCCATAACCACTCATTATCATACTTTTCCCAACATATTTCCAGCATGGGCAAATCTGCTTCTAAAGTCTTGGAATTAGGTGATGCATGTTCTGTCACACATCTCTGGACAGTGATTTTTACGCTGTGTCACATTTTTTCAATCTACCCCCCTCCCCACTCCCCTATGTGTGACATAATTTATGGATGGCCCCCAACTAGGGAAAATTGTTTTACACCAGCTGTATGGGGTTTGCCAGCTGATCTGGCCTGTATCAGGGGACACCCTGGCCTGAGGAATAGCTCGGCAGCTGCCAGTCACTAGGTGCTGAAATGGAGGGCCGGCTCCTGGCTGTAGAGTGTTGTGCAGCATCGACCAGCTAAAATGATCAAAAAGTTTGCATTCCACCAGCTAAGGCATGGCCTAAGCATCATAGCTTGCCTTGGCTCACTTCAAATATTTCCATTATGACACCAGCTCTCCATCACCAGTATAACCTGATTCTTTAGGTTTTGTTTGGTCAGAGCATGGCAAGCCGGTAGATGGGATGCAGGTATGGCTCTCATATTGACTGCTCCCTGTGTCCACCTCAACAGACTACATGGCCAGGAACACGGTAGTGTGACTAGATGATACCTGTGAGTCATAGACCTGTGAATGGAGGTCGAAAGTTCAGACAGTTTCGAAAGATTGGACAATTTTAGTACCAGAGTGTGCTATAGACATTCCTAACAGCAATGCTTATCTTAGTTTATATCATATAAAACAATGCATATAGTAAATCTATACCATAACACTGCACATCAATGCCTATCTCTACTTACCTTCATTATTCAGTTAACCATAATATTCAGGAGATACTTGATGAGCTCACATTGTGTCATACAAAGTCCAACATGGCAGAAATGGCCTAGTTTAGCCAAACTGAGTCCGAACTACCCCCTATTGAATAAACAAGGGAGCTGTGTATCATGTTAATGCGGCTAACTTCAACCAGACCGTGTGTCAGTCCCAACCTCCCACTGTATTCTGGCTAGCATGGAAGCTCATGCCAGGTTGGTGTATCGGCCAGCTAGAATAAGGTGGATAAAAGCCAATACACACTGTACGATTTCGGAACATGAATGTTCCTTTCTCGGCGACAAAAGAACAATCGTAAGCTCAGGCGAGGCCTAGAAAATGTGTCGGCCAATGTGACACCCCCCTACAGTAATTTGCCTAAGATTTGGAAATCCCCCCCATGGCGATGTACCTTTGTCGCCGACAAATTGCAGTCCAATGTTCCGAAATCGGGACCGATAAATTAAGGAACGTGTTCCTTCCCATTGTCGCCGACAACGGAGTTTAAGAAATACCCCCCGTGGTTCCTACCAATCATGGTCCTTAATTAGTCGCTGGGTGATGTACATGTACTGATTTTCCTTGATCTGGACATTCTCCTAATTGGCTGCCTTTTTGATTAGGTGTTTGACTATTTCAGTGATTTGTGCATGCAGCCTTAACAGGATATCCATCCATAACCACTTATTATCATACTTTTCTCAACACCTTTCCAGCATGGGCAAAGTTGCCTCTAAAGTCTTGGAATTAGGTGATGCGTGTTCTGTCACACATCTCTGGACACCCCCCCCCCCCCCCCCCCCTGTGATTTTTAGGCTGTCACACTTTTCAATCAACCCCGCCACCCCCCTAAGTGTGACATAATTCCTGGATGGCCCCTGACCGAGGGGTGAAGCATTTATAGCGAAAGTTGAAGAGGAGTTGTTGATAAACATTAGACGATGATCATAAGATCATACCTTGTACTTATTCTATTATAGTTATTTACACTCTCTCATCTATATCTATAAGTTCAAGATTAATATTGGTAAATAGCGGTTTCTGTAAATGTTTGTGTTGTTGTCCATTTATTATTTGTCTCCCTGTATTGTCCTTTGACTTCTGTATGGAAGACCGCCAATATTTGTTGTCATAAAACTTGATGACAAAAGCTGGCGTTGGAGTCGTCGCCACCTACAGCTCCTTCAGCCGGTTCGGTTTCTAGATTGGGTTGCCCCATTTCCGTGTTTTCCTCACCAGTGTTGCCTTGACTGATTGAGTGGTGGTAGCTTGCTTATTTTGATTGTCATTGGGTACAGGGTCGACTGAAGGTAGCAGCCAGTCAATGCTACACTATCTCCTCTAACTAGGAGCGAAAAGTATGTTCATCATAGATGAATGAGCATGATATTATAAGCGAACAACAAATACCGTGGCAGGTATTGTGTGTCGCCATATACCATAGATAAACATAGGAAAATCATCAAACAAAAGTGGGCCTACAAGTCGCCAGTTGATTAATTAAGGTTGATAGGATGACATAATGAAGTGAGATTCCCGTCATGCACTTTATCTCACCCCTCGTACAAGTTTAGCCATAGGAATAACATTAGAAAAATATACTCAACGCTCACCCTGGTAAAAGTTACAATACTACGCCACGGCCGTGGCGTAGTGGATTTGCTAAGTATATTCCGATTATTCTGGAGTTGTGATGTTATTTAAACGATAGGAAGGGGTAAGATAAATCCAGAACCGCACTCGAATCGTAAAATAGACAATACTCCACTCGTTTGGCTGTGCCATAATCGTCACTCGGCTTCGCCTCGATGACGATTGCGGCCCAGCCAAACTCGTGGAGTATTGTCTATTTATACGATTCTCGATGCAGTTCTATATAATTCTCCATACACTTTCTCTGTCCCTCAGGTTCCCTGCCTGGACAACCTGGGCACATGCTACTACAGAAACGCATGTCCCTTCCTGGACTTCCTCTTCCCGGACAAGGAGTGTCCCCCGTTCATGTCCCAGTGCACGTGTCCCTTCAGCAACCACAAGCTGCGTATTGACGGACTCACGCTCATGATTCCCACCGTGGCCCCGGAACTGAACGACATCCTCAGCGGCAAGTTCGAGCTCATCCTAGCGCTGGTTGATAAGCAGACGAGGAAGACCTTCTCCTGCCTCAATGTGCAACTCGAGATTAAAGCCGGCTACCTGTATCTCTTGTGAGCATCTTCAGCGGATTAAATAAGCGGGTGTTCCATTGGTTTCAATAAAATATTTGATGAATTTAGTTATAATGCTGGGTGTCTGTTACAAATGATTTTATAGACAATAAGCGATGGTTTTTTTTTGGGACAAGTGGCCGTAAACCAAGATATATTGGTGCATAGTAATACCGATGTTCGATTATGCTTCGATTCTGACTGATGGTGCCAATATGAAATGGTTAACAAAGTTACAGCGATTGCAGAACCGGGCCCTGAGAATACACAACAACGAAATATCAGACAAAACCTTCGTTCAGCGAGTAAGCATAATTTTAATCTACCTCGCCCAAGAACAGAATTCTACAAAAAATCCCCAGAATATCAGTGCCGTCGATTGTGGAATGCCCAAAACAATGAACTGAAAGAGATGCAAAGTAAAGGTGCTTTCAAATGATATATAAAATCACTAGACCATATACCATCTATCTGGCCATAATCCCTCATCATAAGTTGTCATAAGCTTACATTATAGAGAATTCTAACAAACCTATCTGATAGATACAATGACTCGTAATGGGCACTTGGTAGATATATAGATACATTGTTATTGTTGTTTTTCGGTTTCGGGGCCAGGCTCTATATATCGTATCTTTATATATTGTGTATCTATAAACTGTATGCAGTTTCAGAGTACATAAACCTATACCAGAATCAGGAGAGGTTAAATCATTAATCATTATTCTCCATCTCATACAACCTGCCTAGGCTGATTGTCGCTCAGCCACTCATTATCTAGTATTACTGTATCATATATATGTGTAATTTTTCCTAATGTCTATGACTGAGAATATTTGATCAAGTTCACACCCGGATATGCCAAAGGCTGGTTGAAAACCAAATGTCAATATTTGAACTGATGCCTAGTAAAAAGAAAAAAAAGAAAAAAAAGCATAGCACGTCATCAACCACAAGTAGTTTACAGAACCTACCGTGCAAAAACCATCAACTGTTGTAATTCTTATCTTCATTTATTAGATAAACTGATGATAGCTCTCAACATTCTGGCTATACTGAAATCATTTGACAGTTAGAGATAAAAACCTAAAAGCCTATGCTATATTATCTGGTAAAGACGATGCAGAGGACAGGGTTCCTCATGCCCCGGTCCTTTGTTCAGTGCTGTTCATATCTTCATGTGTTGACAATATAAGGAAGTTGAGAAAGACCTTCTTCTGCCTCAATGTGCAACTCGAGATCAAGGCTGGCTACGTGTATCTCTTATGAGCATCTTTATCTGCTTGAATAAGTGGGTGTTCCATTGGTTTCAATAAAAAATTGATGAATTTAGTTACAATTTTTTTCATTATCATTATTATACAAATTCACAGGAGGGTGGTCTAGATTTATGTTGTGTTCAGCTGAACCACACAGGGTTAAAGTATCTGCTGGGTCTCTTTTACATAAAGACAATTATCGATTACTTTTTGGACATGTGGTGGCTGTGAACAACAAGATGTTGATGCATAGTAATACACAAGCGATAGCGAGTGTATCATGTCATCAACCACAAGTGGTTTACCGAATCAACCGTCCAAAAACCATCGACTGCTTTATTTCTTATCTTCACTAATCAGCTAAACTAGTGATAGCTCTCAAGATTCTGGCCATACTGAAATTATATCTGACAGTCAGAGATAAAAACCTAAAAGCACATGCTACTATGTCTGGTAAAGAAGATGCACGGGACATGGTTCCTCAGGGCTCGGTCCTTTGTTCAGTGCTATTCAGATCTTCCTGTGTTGACAATGTAAGAATGAAGGCCTTCCAGTAGAATCTTTGGTATCTAAACATAAAGCAGGTGAGGGTTGGCTCTGTGATCTATAGGGCAGGTAGGTAATGTTCCCTGGGTGTCGCCATTTTACCCCAGAGTCGGTGTTCTTCATTGACGGAGTTGAGATACTAGGTGGTCTTCACCAATGGAGGTGCAAAAGTAAGTGAATGACAAGAGGTAATTGTCGCAACTCCAGCCTTTCTCAAATATGTTTATACTATGTATATAATCTTTTACTAATCAGGTACTGGGGTTTATCTCTTAGTAGCTCTATTCTATAATGGGTGTATGCAGAGAGACAAGGGAATCATGTTAAAACTTCACCGACTGTTCCCGATTTTCAGCAGGCCGTTTGAATAGCTATGCTGCATTCTATGGCGATATATATATATATATATATATATATATATATATATATATATATATATATATATATATATATATATGTACATACATACATACATACATACATACATACATACATACATACATACATACATACATACATACATAAAGTGATATATGATGAATTTGCAATCACCAAGATGAGCAGAAATAAAACAGAAACACGGATATCATACATTCAGCGAAAAATAATCATTTTATTCCATAGATTCTCTGAATCTGATTCTGTAGATATTTAATCAATAAGATAGAGCTGATAACAAAGAGGAGAGACGATACGATATGATGGGTGGCTCCCCACACACGTCCCCCTCGGGCACTCTAATATTCCTTGGTAGAATCGGGATGCAACCATCTCTTTTGGAAGAGTTTCTTCATCATGCCGGAGTTGTATTCTTCTCCTAGACTGTTGCGTTTCGCCTGCCAGGTGACCGACTTCTCGCAGATGAAGTCCCCGATCCAGTTCTCAGGGCTGTCGTTCCAGCGCCACTGGTTGTGCTCTGTGAAGAACTTGAGCATGATGTAGCGCTCACTGCTGCGGTTTGGCTCTCCCGGTCCCCAGTCCTTGAAGTCTTCCGAGCCAAGTGCTATAAGGATGAACAGCATCGTTTTTTTAATTTTATTATCCACCTAATACAAAGTGTCCGTAGAAAACACATAAGGAGTTTGTATGGACATACCCGGCGCAAATGTTGTATGCTCCGGGTGGCACATACAAAAAATAGTGCGTATAGAAAAATAGTGCATAGCTAAAACGAACTGATATTGACATGCCACTTGTCCTAAAAAGGTGGATAATAAATACAATATAGATTGGTTTCAGTTAAAAGCAGTTGTATGCTCCTCGGAGATGACTCTGTGCAATATCCTTGCATACGCTTGGATATTACTACGTGTCAACTCCTCAGAGCATAAGGCTGCTTGTATCTGAAACCAGTCAATATTGTGTATTTATTATCCACCTAATACAAAGTGTCCGTAGAAAACACAGAGGGAGTTTGTATGGACATATCCGGCGCAAATGTTGTATGCTCCGGGTGGCACATACAAAAAATAGTGCGTATAGAAAAATAGTGCATAGCTAAAATGAACTGATATTGACATGCCACTTGTCCAGAAAAGGTGGATGATAAATACAATATAGATTGGTTTCAGTTAAAAGCAGTTGTATGCTCCTCGGAGATGACTCTGTGCAATATCCTTGCATATGCTTGGATATTACTACGTGTCAACTCCTCAGAGCATAAGGCTGCTTGTATCTGAAATCAGTGAATATTGTGTATTTATTATCCACCTAATACAAAGTGTCCGTAGAAAACACATAGGGAGTTTGTATGGACATACCCGGCGCAAATGTTGTATGCTCCGGGTGACACATACGAAAAATAGTGTGTATAGAAAAATAGTGCATAGCTAAAATGAACTGATATTGACATGCCACTTGTCCAGAAAAGGTGGATAATAAATACAATATAGATTGGTTTCAGTTAAAAGCAGTTGTATGCTCCTCGGAGATGACTCTGTGCAATATCCTTGCATACGCTTGGATATTACTACGTGTCAACTCCTCAGAGCATAAGGCTGCTTGTATCTGAAACCAGTCAATATTGTGTATTTATTATCCACCTAATACAAAGTGTCCGTAGAAAACACAGAGGGAGTTTGTATGGACATATCCGGCGCAAATGTTGTATGCTCCGGGTGGCACATACAAAAAATAGTGCGTATAGAAAAATAGTGCATAGCTAAAACGAACTGATATTGACATGCCACTTGTCCTAAAAAGGTGGATAATAAATACAATATAGATTGGTTTCAGTTAAAAGCAGTTGTATGCTCCTCGGAGATGACTCTGTGCAATATCCTTGCATACGCTTGGATATTACTACGTGTCAACTCCTCAGAGCATAAGGCTGCTTGTATCTGAAACCAGTCAATATTGTGTATTTATTATCCACCTAATACAAAGTGTCCGTAGAAAACACAGAGGGAGTTTGTATGGACATATCCGGCGCAAATGTTGTATGCTCCGGGTGGCACATACAAAAAATAGTGCGTATAGAAAAATAGTGCATAGCTAAAATGAACTGATATTGACATGCCACTTGTCCAGAAAAGGTGGATGATAAATACAATATAGATTGGTTTCAGTTAAAAGCAGTTGTATGCTCCTCGGAGATGACTCTGTGCAATATCCTTGCATATGCTTGGATATTACTACGTGTCAACTCCTCAGAGCATAAGGCTGCTTGTATCTGAAATCAGTGAATATTGTGTATTTATTATCCACCTAATACAAAGTGTCCGTAGAAAACACATAGGGAGTTTGTATGGACATACCCGGCGCAAATGTTGTATGCTCCGGGTGACACATACGAAAAATAGTGTGTATAGAAAAATAGTGCATAGCTAAAATGAACTGATATTGACATGCCACTTGTCCAGAAAAGGTGGATAATAAATACAATATAGATTGGTTTCAGTTAAAAGCAGTTGTATGCTCCTCGGAGATGACTCTGTGCAATATCCTTGCATACGCTTGGATATTACTACGTGTCAACTCCTCAGAGCATAAGGCTGCTTGTATCTGAAACCAGTCAATATTGTGTATTTATTATCCACCTAATACAAAGTGTCCGTAGAAAACACAGAGGGAGTTTGTATGGACATATCCGGCGCAAATGTTGTATGCTCCGGGTGGCACATACAAAAAATAGTGCGTATAGAAAAATAGTGCATAGCTAAAACGAACTGATATTGACATGCCACTTGTCCTAAAAAGGTGGATAATAAATACAATATAGATTGGTTTCAGTTAAAAGCAGTTTTATGCTCCTCTGAGATGACTCTGTGCAATATCCTTGCATATGCTTGGATATTACTACGTGTCAACTCCTCAGAGCATAAGGCTGCTTGTATCTGAAACCAGTCAATATTGTGTATTTATTATCCACCTAATACAAAGTGTCCGTAGAAAACACATAGGGAGTTTGTATGGACATACGCGGCGCATACGGATATGTTGTATGCTCCGGGTGGTGCATACGGAAAATAGTGCGCATGGAAAAATAGTGCATAACTAAAACAAACTGATATCAACATGCCACTTGTTCAGAAAAGGCGGATGATAAATACAATATAGACTGGTTTCAGATAAAAGCGGTTGTATGCTCCTTGGAGTTGACTCTACGCAATATGCGAGCATATGCTCGGATATTACTATGCGTCAACTCTTCAGACCATACGGCCGCTTGTATCTGAAACCAGTCAATATTGTGTATATAAAGCCATATGTTGTAAAATTCTTTCGTTTTCTCTATGTCTATGGATAGCAGCATTGGAAAAACTCTCATCACTGTGGCCGTGATAACGGTAAGGTAACGCTACGCATCGTTCACCTACAAAACATAGTATACATTCTCATTGATTATGTATGGGGTCTCAGTAAAGCGCCAGATCCACTAAGGCGACCAAGTGAATGCGTCTGCGATCCATGTGACTGTGCGAATCCCGTGCGATGATATTCAATATATTGAATATTGTCGCAAGGCATTCAAATGTCCATGCAAACGTCTGCGAACGTCTGCGAACGTCTGCGAACGTCTGCGAACGTCTGAGAACGTCTGCGAACCCAAATTCGCATGGAAATCGCCTTAGTGGATCTGGCGCTTTAACCACAACCCATCATATAAAACCTGTCAGATACAATAACTGTGGTATACGAATTCAAATCTGTGGTATACGGCCTCAAAGCAACTGTATACGGGAAAATAGTCCGTTGGTGCTATAGAGCAAACATATAATCTGAATTGATATGCCCTTTAATGTGGCAATTCCTGGATTTAATGTATCGCAGAAGATGGATAATAGATACAAAAGACGATGGTTTTGTGGACAGGCTGCCCTGTAAACCACTCAAGGTCGACATGATAATACACGTCAAGCTCTCGTGGTTTACGGCCGGCTGTCTACAAAACCAGCAATGATTGTCTATATACCTTTGGTCGAACAACCAAACCACTCCACATTCGCCTGGCGGCATGAAAAATTCGCTTCAGTGGATTAGGTGTTGGCATGGTGGTCGCTTAAGCCGGAGACACACCAAACAAGAACGGCGACGATATCTGGAATCGCCAACACAAAATGGCGTCTGTGCGAGCTATTAATCCATATTTCACCTGATTTTTGCTTCCGAGATGCTAAATTATCAGTCGGAGATATTCCTATGAAATAATATTTCATATACATGAAGTTTTGTGTTGGCCATTCCAGAGATCGCCACCTTGACTCGCTTGGTGTGTCCCCGGTATCAGGAGTCTCACATGAATTTGCATGGATATGCGACCGGCACGCGACTATATTAAACCCTTTTAATATTTTCGGATGTGTTCGCACGGTCACATGTATTTGCATGGTCGCATTGTCGCACGGTCTCACGAGAATTCTATGCCAATTCAGTCGCCTAAGTGGATTTGGCTCTGTAGGTATGCCCTGTCGCAAGCAATTTGGTAAGTACAGTCTCAAACTAGGTACCGCTACTTGAAAGCCCTCCAGTCGCACGATGTGAACGGGACTATGGGGCAAACCAATAGCAGATCTTTAGAGTAATTGTGTGGTTGCAAAGGGTCCCAGTAGAGAAGAAACCACCAAGTTTTGGTCATAGTCGTTGTTCTCCACAAGTTTCATGCTGAGTGATCACATAGCATTCAAACGAGTTGGACAATGAATTCTTTGACCAAAATGAGTTGCTTTCTGTATTCATCTCACCCCTGTAGACACTAAAAGAATGGACAACACACATATTACAGACCATTGAGAACGGCCTGCAATACTGGTAGGGGCATGGAGAAGGATTTCCCAATTTTAAGCCTATGGGACAAAAATACCTGGGGGTCGTTGCTCCACGTTTGGCGGATCGCAGAATAGCGATTTGAGGAATAAATCGGTGCTCCATATTTTTTTGCGGATTGCATAATAATCATGTTGCCATCTATTAAAGGTGTAATAAACCTCTCACCTATGACACTGAAAATGCAGTGTAGTAAAAGTTAGCAATACAACATGAAAATAGCAACTCGATCCGATATTACTGGAGCAACGCTTTTCCCCACATTTCTAGGAGCAACCACCCCTGCGGTGATATAACTAGGAGCAAATAGAATGTTCATCATTGATGAATGAGCATGCAATTTCAAATAGATAAGAACTAAAAGTTTTGGGATACATTCAGTCTATGGCTCATTTTCTGTAACCCAGTCAACTTGCCATTTCTCTAACTGCCTATAGGATCCAAACATATCGAACACCAGTAGGTCAATAAGGTATTTCAGTCTTGAGTGATTGGTCATGGTCAGTTGGGCATGCATCTAAGACCCTCAAACACTGGCACCCTGCTTCTTATCCAATAGACCAGCGATTAGCATGCAGATAGTAAAGCGATAGATTTTTCTCAGTACGCTGAAAGTGTATGTGACCACTCTAGCCTTTTGTAGGCAACGTATATAGTACGTGCGAGCCCACTCTAATAAAACCGTTTTGCTCGAAGATACAGAATTGTGTATGATGTTTGATGAAATGTAATATCAAATATAACCTAAAGAAAACTTTGTTGGATCATCATATGCAGCCTGTTGGATATACCATTGTTCGGCGATGGATTGAACACATGTCATAAAGAGAAATATTATCATGATGTCTAAATTGATCAATAAAGAAGAGCGAAGCTCGTATTAAAAAAAAAAAAAAAAAAAAAAAAAAAAAAAACGTTTTACTCACATGTTCCGTCAGCCCACTGGATCTTGTAGACTGAGTTGGGGTAAGACTTGTAGCCTCCTGTGTAGAAGGCGTGTGTGGGGTCGCTGACTCCCCTCTTGTCGAGCAGGCCCTTGACGTAGTCCGACTCCTCCTCGGTGTTGATGGAGAGCATGTAGGCGTTGTGCATGGCGCAGTACGCCGTGGCGTCCTGGTGGTTCAGTCCGAAGTCCGTGATCACCAAATACAGGTGACCTTGGAAGCGGCTCCAGTTGCTGTTATCATTGCCTGTTGATTGACAAAGTAAGAGAGCTGTTATAAAAGGCTGTTTACTATATACCCATGCCATATATATATATTGTAAATACGCACCGTTTCGGCATATGACGTAAGAATACTGTACGGACCGCTGGTCCGTACACTAAAATACGGACCACCTTGCCATACACGTTTATTAACATATCAGTTGTTAAAAATTAAATTAATGATTTTTTAAAAGATTTTGGGTATATAGTAAATATATAACGTCCAACCATGCTTGTACAAGTCACAGAACTCGATGAAAATTTACGGTTTGAACGGAACTCAGCATAAATGCCTCGGTCCGTACAAACCGTAAATTACCATCTCGTTATGTGACTTGTACAGTATGGTCAGGACGTTCTATATAATTATTACTATCCACCTATGGCTGAACGTCTATAAAATACTATAGAGGAAACCTAATACACACCTCACGCACACACCTTAGATTGAACTCGTTATCTAAGCAATGTTATGATATACGCTACTACCGTTCTACTAACTAATCAATCAAAATATGGACTTTCTACTAAAATAAAGACTATATAATTCTACAAAAAAATCAACAATGATAAATTATTCAACTAATTTATTCTAGTTGCTATTAAATACGGTTACTATAACCTGACTCCATCATCATTTACTACTACAATAAGACCTACCTAGGGACCACAACCAACTAAGAGCTGATGAGTATGATGAGCAACACGAACGACTCACAGAGTACCTCAGTACCAAAGTAACAATAGAGTATTTATGTAACCTTATAAAAGACTATGTGATAGTCGAAACGTCGGTTCTATACAATAAACGCCTACATATATAACGGTAACCCTGGTAGTTGTACTATTATACTCCACTTTCTTTAGAAACCTATAAATGTTTAGGGTTGGAGTTCATAAAATCGCGTATTTATTCACAAGGCGAAGCCACTTGAATTACATAGCAATTCAAATGAAATGGGATCGAGCTCTGACCCTAAACTTCAATGGGTTTCTGAATTCATCTCACACTTCACATTAACTAATTGGCTGACATTTGTGACGTGATCCCCCATTGGATATCTTTCCTAAATATATCATGGGCGTTGGATACGAGTTCCCAATGTTAAGTCTATAAGGAAAAAGGTACCAGAAGTGATATAATACCAGGGGTTAGGGGTATAGTATAAACATTGTCCGGGCTCTCTGTCCAAAATATCTCTGAACAGCTGGGACCTGTTTCAATAGTTTCATGACATGGGGTTGTCTAGTTTCGTGATAACACAAGTAGCTGCCCTCAGGTAAAGACAGACCCCAAACATAAGAATTAGACAAATCTACACATCATGGACTTGTTTCACTAGTTTCGTGACAAAGGTGTTAGACAGACATGAAAAGCGGCACCAACAGTGCAAGCAAGAAGGAAAAAGACAAAGTCTAATGTCTAGTTCTTATGAAACTGGACACACCATCTAGACGCCATTTATGATATAGACATGTCACAAAACAAGTGAAACAGGTCCCAGGTTTCTTTCAGTCACACTAGCCATGTCTCTATATATTATACATTGGTGCGCACCGCCCTTCTGCTTACTGACCTCTACTCCATATGGCGTATAAATCATGTATGGCACACTGTGCTGTACACTGTTTATAGGGCCCAGGGGCTCGATATATATACGCACCAACGATAGTTTAAGGTCCAACGAGAACTCGTACTAGGGTTCCGGTTTGATACTTCAGTTTATCGTGAAAGTAGCATTATCTATCAATTTGAACAAGCAGAAATATGTTTGTTATGGACTAAAAAAACAAAACTGGTAGTGTTAGAGGGAACACATCTGAAATATTTTGTTAGATTCATTTAACATTATAAATTAAGAAATTATTTACTAATGAGACACTAAAGGTCACTACCTGCAGTGATTACAAACTCTCGTTTAAGTGTACCACAAAGTGTCGTTAAGACTGGTTTTGTCCTCAGGGTCACTCAAAACGAGACTATAAACGTGGATTTCTCTTCCTATAGACGATAGGGGTAATAAATTGCGATTGAAGAATTATCCTACCCCAAATAATACCCTACGGCATACTCTCAAGCAGAGCAATTCTAGAAGTAGGAGTGCCTCAAGGCTCAATCTTGGGCCCCCTGTTTTTTATCCTCTATATAAATAGTATTGACCAAGATATGAAACACTGTCGGATAAAAATGTATGCGGACGATGCTGTGATTTACATTCCATACACAGACATAGTTGAAGCTCAAGCTAAACTTCAGGAAGATTTGACACAAATCGATTCATGGTGTCAGAATAACAAATTGACCATCAATCTGAACAAGACAAAGAGTATGAGATATGGGACAGCCAGTCAACAAGCTAAAGGTGTTAACATGAATATTGTTATGAACAATGTGGAGATTGAGGAAGTAAATTCTTTTGATTACCTAGGAATTACACTTGATCCTGGCCTTACATACAAGAAACATCTAAACAAACTGATTAGCAGAACCTCTAATAAAATAAACATCCTAGGTCGTATACGAAAATATTTAACAACCAAACAAGCCATTTTACTATATAAATCAAAGATTTTATCCTACATTGAATATGGCGATGTCTTGTATGATGAAATGAGCACAAAATACCTAAACAAGGCCCAACGTTGTCAAAATAGAGCACTTAAAATTTGCCTGAATGCCCATAAAAGAACAAGCACCAACTTTATTCACCAAAAATGTGAAGTGAATTTACTTCAGGAAAGGAGGAAAGCACACTTGTTATCAATGGCTTTTAATAGGAGTTTAAACAACAAGTACCTGAACCTAACAATTAGAGAAACCAGACTATTTGAAGGCAGAGTTCTTTTCTCAGAAGTACCAAAAAATTTGATATATGGTAGATCAGTTTTGTGTAAATCTACCAAATGCTGGAATGCCCAGGAGGTTGACTTCAGGAACATGTTGGAGAAAACTTCTAGTAAGTCCCAAATTAAGTCGAAGCTGAAACTCCAAAGAGAAGAGTACGTGATTGACATCTAATGAGCTAGTAATGTAGCCGAAGGAGTTAAGTCTATCCTCATGCCACCCAAAGCACTAGAGTATTTCCAAGTTATAATAGATAACATGGCCTGATAGAATTTATACCAGTCTGTTAAGTTTGAAATTACTAAGTGTTTTTGTCTCTCTCACTATTAATTTGTTTCAAATATCTTATAGATTTTGTGCCCTTTGTATTTCACAATTGTCTTGGATGTAAATATGATTATGTTTCTTGAAAATACAAAGTAGCACTTTGGTGATACAACCAGGTAGTTACACTTATTGAACAAATTGAAGCAATCGTTACATTAATAAGTGACTACGTTCATATTTTGCCGTGCCTCGGTGACACAACCGTTTCACGTTGTACATGAATATGGTAAACTCTATGCCCTTTTGTAATCTTGTTAATCTCACACTCATCTGTTATGGGTGTGGGTATAGAGTAGTGCTTGTAAATTTCCTGCCTGGAGCACTGTGGAAATAGGCACTTTTTTGAGCCTACAGAACCTCCAGAATAAATATTAATCATAAAAAAAAGTAAAAACGGTTCATGGGCATAACATAGGCAAATTTGATGCGGCATGCCATCAAAGTGCGATTTATGCATTTAGGGTCATAACAAAATCGACCAATTAGCGACCAGATTGTGAGCTGCTCTGAAAAAAGTTCCGCTTGGACTAAAAAGTTCCGGTTGGACTTCGGTTGGTCGTTTAATCAATATTTATATTTTAGTAATCGAAAAGCGTAGAGACGGGGTAGGATAGATACAAAACCGAACTCGAGTTAGACTTGTCAGTGTCTATGCCACTCTGGTCAGGTCTGTTCCTCACTACGCTCAGCTAACGTTTCGCCTAGTAATACACGACCTTCCCGTCGTGGCATAAACACTGACAAGTCTAACTCTCGTTCAGTTTCTACCAACTCTCGCTGTCGCCCGGAATACTCATCGAATGGCTATTTTCTGTAATTTCTTGTCAATCTTTAACAATAAAAAGAAAACGGACGTGGCATTTATATCTAGAAATGAATACGGACTCCCGGACTTGTAAATACTTGTACATGTATATAAGTATTTGACTGTCTGGGAGCTCGAATTTATTTCCATACACAACGCCCAGACAGTTTCCTAATGTACTATGCAAGTTGTATAAACATTTCGAAAATAATAATATGATTATAAATTATGCAAAGGAAATAGTTTTAAAAGTGGCTGAAATTTGTTTACGAAAACGCGATTATAAACAAAGCGCCGAGTGAAGTTCGTGTATGGGCCTAGCTCTTAACAAAAAGTCACTTCTGCCCGCCCAGCACACTCTGGAGATCGAGATGTGTTTACGAGGCGTATCAAATACTCACGTCCTGATCCTACCGCTTGCGACCACGTAATAGAGAGACCAACCACGGAGAACACACTCCAACGGAACGGACAAAATTGCGAAAACACTCTGGAGATCGGTTCAAAATCTATACTCTTTGTTAAATATTGAAATCATTATCGAGCTCGTGCAATATTTTTATCGAAAGAAATGCGGTACGAGAGGCTGACCCGAAAAGGTAAACATGTTTAACTATGGTATCTAATGTCTTGATACAGCTCCTTTTTTTGTTTTCGAAAGTACTATATTTTGAGACTCTGCTCACCTGAACAATCGTACAGATCTAGCAGCAGTTCCTTCAGTCATTTTCTAGAATTCCGCTCACAGGTCTGAACAGTGAGCAGAATAAAAACAGACACAATAAAACAAAGGCACTGAGAGGGATACCTACTGAGTTCACAGTATTTGCCGGAGAATCTGTAGCTGCAGTCACATCTGTACATGTCTTCTGACACAAAAACGCACTTCCCTCCATTCATACAAGGCTTACTGTCGCAGAGTGTCTGCACTGAAATAGATAAACAAAAACAATTCAGGACACCCTACTAATACTGTAGTCAACACAGTGCAAATGTTAATTTAGAATGGTTTTATCCTAGGTTTCTATTTCCATTCACCTTAAGAGCCTACCGACGAAATCAAACCAGGTTGAATTAATTGATGGTTGTCTGCAGTTTACAACCAAAAGTCATTTAACGGTGTACTTTGAAATGGCAAGAATGTGGAGAAAATGACCATGTAGATAAAAATCATGGTAATGTTGTGTAAATCCTCGACCGCCTCCAGGAATTACACAATATTACTATCATTTTTATGTAGGCCTACATGGCCATATTCTCCACATAGCTGACGAGTAATAATATACGAACACATGCGAGGATATTGCATTGTGTCAAGTACGCAAAGAATACGACCATGTAGATCAAAATCATTGTGATATTGTACTATTATTCAGCATTCCAAATATAAGTTATCAAAAGAAACGCAAAATAACTGCCGACCTTTTTCACACACCACTTAACATGCCAGGGACCTTTTTTTTTTTTTTTTTTTTTTTTACACCATTATTCACCTTGGAGAATAAGGTTTTCAGTTCTATACTCAAGTCTAATTGAACAATTTGGACATTAAACTACAAAAACAAACTACAAAAACAAACACAAGTATTCTATTCAGTAGCAATCTGTAGGCTCCATAGATTTAGAATGGAGACTCTGCATTAGGTGGATAGTAATTATATGGTACGTCCTAACCATGCTGTACAAGTCATAGAACGAGATGACAATTTACGATTCGTACGGAACGAGGCGTTTATTGTCATCGAGTTCTGTGACTTGTACAAGCATGGTTGGACGTTATATATATTTACTATATACCCGAAATAAAAAAAAATCATTAATTTCATTTGCCTTAACAACCAATGTCTAATAAATTTGTATGGCAAGGTGGTCCATATTTTAGTGTATGGACCAGTGGTCCGTACAGAATTTTTACGTTATATGTAAACGTTACGTATTTGCAGTAAATATGGCATGGGTATAGTAATTATATAGAACGTCCTGACCATGCTGTACAAGTAACAGAACGAGATGCTAATTTACCGTTTGTACGGACCGAGGCATTTATGCCGAATTCCGTACAAACCGTAAATTATCATCGAGTTCTGTGACTTGTACAAGCATGGTTGGACGTTATATATTTACTATAAACCCGAAATTAAAAAAAAATCTATTTCATTTGGCTTAACAACCAATTTTTTGATAAACGTGTATGGCAAGGTGGTCCGTATTTTAGTGTACGGACTGGCGGTCCGTACAGTATTTCTACGTCATATGCCGCAACGGTGCGAATTTACAGTATATACGGCATGGGTATATAGTAAAGGGGTTTAACACTCCAAACCGGGATAATATGAATAAAAATCTTCTTTTTTTAAGTACAAAAAATACCTACATTTATCGGGCAGAGCCTCACAGATGGGATAATACTTGATAAAGTTGGAGGCATCGTTCCATTTCCATCGGCGGCCGCTCTGCTTCAGCGCAATTCTGTCTTCTGGGAAGCCTCTGTATCCTTCATTGTTCGGTTCACCAGATGCCCAGTAAGTGTATCTCAGAGGGTGGTTTCCTGAAATATTTCAAAAGGTTAACAAAAACGAACTTAAATGACCTAAATCCCCAAATTTGGGAAGAGCTTTATTAGGCAATGTAGGATGTTTAGGCCACCCCCAAATAAAAACTTGTTTCTCATCACCAAGCCATGAAAAATATTTTTTGCAATATCAAAGATGGCAGACATACAGTAAAACCCTGCATAAGCGGACACCCTCCGATCTGGGCCAAAGTGGCTGCTTACATGGGGTGTCTGCTTACGAGGGGTTTCCAGATTTTTACTGGCTATACATTTAATGCATCCCTGACATCAGGAGCTTTAATTCTATAATTTTATAGAAAATCACTGAATTCTGCGATTCAGCCGTTCTTCCATTCGAGCACTGCACCCTACTCCTCTTTCTAATTTCGGGTGTTAAGCTAAATGGGCAGTGGGTACCATTTATGTGGAAGTCTTTTGGTATATCCCGACCGAGGTTTGAACCCAACACCTCCGAGGCTCGAGGCAAACACCCCTACCACTTAGTCACCGAGTTTAAAACCAATTAAAACCAGCTGAACCAGATAACAGCTGATGTCAACAGCCTCTTTTTTGACGCAAAATGTATATGTAACAGCCAAAGTACAGCCATTGATAAACATGTATCAAATTTTACTCATTTCCGTCCTTATCATTAAGCAACGGACATATAAACCCGAACCAATCATCCCAACAATGCAACAACACTTTGAATCTCTTTGGATTTGAACGTTTCTATAAACACCTGCTTTTGATGCAATAATATAATATGGGTTAACTCTGTTTTTGCTTTTTTTCTTCTTGGTATACCAGACACTGTAATTTGCAGATAACGAAAAGAGTAATATACGTAAACAGGGTGACTGTGGCTGTACGTGATAAATACGCGGTAAAATTGACCACATATTTATCAGGTACAGACACAGTATTCCTGTTATTGCATTATTATATACCTTAAAATATCCTATTTTCAACTTTGCTTCTGGGCGTGTTTTTGGATTTCGCCGCCGCACATGCCCCGTACGCGACATACACACCCCGTAGTCACCTAGGTGTCGTACGGATATAAATACGACATGGGTAGGAGCGGGCAATGCTGCCACAGGTATATAATAATTTTTATAAGCTACATTCTAAAGAAATACTCCCAATGAAGATCAATTAAATCGATCGAAACGTGGAGCCTTTTAATAATACACTTATCATCCATCTCGTTGATTGTCTGTAACTCATCCACTTATCATCAAGAAATCATTTTTAATTGAACTTCTAGTGTGTCTGGTTTTGTGTGGTATCTCATCTTTCAATTCTAAAGATATACTTCGGTTTTTTTTGGTGTTTTTAAAAATTTAGGCTTAGCTCTATCTATTTTCAATACTTTTTCTTCAGAATATGATATACATGTGACTTTCCATCGTAGTATACATGTGAATATTCCTCGCAGTTTACTTGTGTCACTCCCACATAGCTCAAATTTGAGATTATCAATTGCAACTTTCTATAATTCTTTGAATATCAGTTAAAATATAAAGTCTAGCTGAGTTTTTAGTGTGGTCTTAACCTAAATTTGCATATTATCGGTTTGTTTGTTAAGATAGATAAAGGAAATTGACACCTCTAGGATTGCTACTTAGAGACTACTATTTGATTCCACTGAGGCCCCTTCACCAGTTCGAGAGAGATGGAAACTTCTAACTTCAGCCACGATCACCAGATGACGCCACAGTCGTGTTCCTGACTTCCATTGGTGCCTCAGTATCTACAGACCCCGTGGGGGGGATTTAACTATTAGAATCAAGATGATAAAGTTGATATTGTCCTACAGTATCACAGATCGTTGATCGTATGCATGTTAAAGGGCTGGGTTGGATCAATAATAGAAACAACCTACTTTGAGCCATTCCGAGTAGCTCGGAGCTAGTTAGTGTCGTTATCCACCAGGTGGGGCGGTGGTGATCCTCAGGATACAGATCTTATGTAGAGGCGTCCTCGACAAGGGTTTTTGTTTTATCATACGGAAAAACCCATCAATTGTATTCTATAATTGCATAAATTAGTCTCCTCTCCTGAGAATCTTTGTCGGGGCTTGTGCTCTAAACAACGTTAATCAGTCTCAGAGTTAATTTTTCTCGCTCCATATTTCAAAAACTCAAAAACTTAGACAATAATCGATGGTTTTGTGAACAGGCGGCCGTAAACCATGAGAGATTGACGAGTGGTAATTGCATAGACAATAATCGATAATTCTTTGGACGGGCGGCTGTAAACCACAAGTGGTTGATGCGTAATGATACACGAGCGATAGCAAATTATTGCGTCATCAACCTCGAGTGGTTCACAGAGCCGACCATCCCCAAGCCATTTCTTTCCAAACCTTTTCTCTCCAGTGGAAAACAAAATTTAATGCTATAGTTCACTGATCTCCTTACCATTTTAAAATGGCGCAGAGTCTGCTGGTATCCATATCACGCTGCACTCGAACACTACAAGGCTATGATAGTTTGGGCTACCACCGCCTATTTGAATATTCATGATCTGCCCTGCCCCTCAAGCAAGTGGTTCACTATTCCGTTTCCTGACTAGCGTATTAGTAATCTTAATATCCTGGAATACAGAGACCGTAAGGCTCACTGCAATTTGAACATACCGTTACCACACACTTTTGGAATGTTCTCATTTCCTTTTCACCTTTCTCATTTGTCTTTCGTTTCTTCACCCCCCCAAATAAGTCCAGTGGCGGTCACAAACCTCAATTATTACTTATCACCCCCAGTGCAAGTGAGGCTGACTTGACCTTACACTTGTACTGTGTGCTGGCTGGGAATCCCCACCATCTCACAAACTACTACATCCACTCATCTCATATATATACCATCCCAATTGTATGCCTAGCAAAGGCCTCAGTCTAGTCCATGTGAATGTTAGGAGCCTTTTTCCAAATTTAGACCAAGTCTCTTTACTATTTGGGAAGGATGACATCATTAGCATATCTGAGACCTGGATTGACAGTCGGTATGCTGACAACTTAGTACATATTGAAGGCTACTCTTTGTTCAGGCAGGATAGGGAGAATAGAATTGGAGGTGGTATCGCATGTTATATAAAAACGGATTTTGGAGCCTACGCTACGAAGGAAGCCCGCCTGTCTGGGACCACGGATGAACTAGAGTACTTAACAGTAACCATCAAAAAGCCTAATTTTAGGAAACTAACAATTATCACGTTATATAGACCACATAAGACTAGTATGGCTGTAGCAGTAGATATTTTAGAAAGTATATTAACCTCGGAGGCCGTAAGGAATACCGAGATATGGTGTCTAGGTGATCTTAATTGCAATCTTCTTGACAAAGCTGACCATCATAGGGAAAAACTTCTACATTTTAGTAAAGAATGGGGACTTAAGCAATACGTTCAGGATATCACTAGACCTAACGAAAATGGTGGTTCGATAATCGACCTTCTATTCACTAATTGCCCAATAGTTAAAGAAAGTGGAGTGCGCTCACATTTAATTAGTGATCACCTACCAGTCTATGCAACACGAAAGAAAACGCAATCAAATGCCAAGAAAGCGGAGTTTCATGGTCGCAGTTACAAATTGTATAGTTACGACTCAATGGCTGACTATCTAAATGGTATTGACTGGTGTCCCTTTTGGGAAATGACCGATGTTAATGACATGTGGAGATTTATAGAGAAAAGTATCCTGTCTTATCTAGATAAGACCTGTCCTTCCAGGCATATGAAATATGTGAAAAAGAAAGAACCCTGGGTTAGTGACGATATCTACGACCTGATAGAGGAACGCCACCAAAAGATGACGATGTTTTCCTCCACTAAGGACCCAGTTTACCTGAAGGAGGCGAAAAAATTGAGTCATAAACTAAAAAATGCATTACGCTCTGCACGAAACGAGTTTTGTAAATCGCAAATCGAGAACTCAAGATCGAACCCTAAAGAGTTCTGGCGGTTAATTGGTGGCTTACTGAACCCTGGTGATACCCTGAGCGAGTGTTCCCTGGTTGACGATTGCACTGGCGAGGAAATTTCCTATGATGAAACAGCAGAATTTATCAATGACTATTTCTCAACAATAGGCGAAAAATTATTTGCTAACAGGGATCGAACTGCATTTGATAATAACTTAGAATATCTAAAAAACGTACGCTCCGAAAATGACCCCAAAGAACTTGTAATCGTGAAAGTTGACTTTCTGAAGTTTGTCAAGGAAATATGTATACACAAGAGCTCTGGTATCACTGGAATATCCATGAGAGTGATCAAAGACGCAATGCGCATCTTGGTAGATGAATTCGTCCTTCTCATGAATGTATCGTTAAACAGGGGCATAGTCCCTGACGCGTGGAAAACTGGTACGGTAATCCCGATACCCAAGGGAGGGAACCTTAAAAGTGTTGTTAACTGGCGTCCCATCACACTGTTGTCAGCCCCTGCAAAGATTTTAGAAAAACTTGTGTACTGCGAATTATATACATATGTTGATTCTAACTCACTGTTAACTGACAAGCAACTTGGGTTTAGGAAGAAAGTAGGGACGATAGATGCCGTCTTTCAATATGTTAACGACTTATACACGGCCAGGAACCAAAGTCATGTTACCGCTGCTTGTTATGTCGACCTGCAAAAAGCGTTCGACTCTGTCCCGCACTCACTCCTACTAGCTAAACTAAAGTACCAAATGAATATACCAGCTAAACTGGTCACCTGGTCTTCAAACTATTTAAAAGACAGGAAGCAGTGTGTAATCATGAACCAGAAAACTTCAGCCACATCTGCAGTTAGCAAAGCTCAGACAAAAAATTAGTTGCGATGTCGCCCTACAGATCTACACCTCAACGATAAGACCCATGCTTGAATACTGTTCCTTTGTTGTAGACGGAGCATCCGTGGCGGAAATACACCATTGTCAAGTAGCTCAAAACAGAGCATTACGAATAGTTCAGGGCTTCACTGTCAGGTTTCAATCAAATGACACGCTACATGAAAAGTTTAAGATAGATTACTTAGACTGCAGAAGAAATATTCAGTTACTGTCTCTAATGCACAAAATGTCTCAGAATCCGGGAAGCTTGGATGTTCGAGTAAGAAGGACACGTAGTGACAGTCGTATCAAGTTCAAAGCACCTAGAATTAAAAGTAGTCACTATCAACGCTCACCAATATATCGGGGTACTAGGTCTTGGGACATGCAGACTGAAAGCATACAAAAGGCTACTTCAAAAGGGGAGTTCAAGCTTCTGGTTAAGAGGAAACTCTCTGTATATGAGTGGATGGCATAAGTTACTTTGTTTGTCAGACCATTTCTCATCCACCATCCATCAATATTCATCAATCACTACTGTACAAATATTGTCCTAGTGTTAAGGATCTCGATGTATTACGTTGACGGCTGTAATGATGATTGTATTCCACTTTATACTTCCAGTGGAAGATCTGTCCTGATGTGACAGAACTGGTCGCAATAAAAAAAAAGAAAAAAAAAAGCACATGCTGTGGGGGCAGGGCTGTAGCTTTAGCGACAAAGTCGCTGATAAAGATAAACACATAGCAAATAAACATCCATTGTTTACCGAACACCGCCGATGCAAAAAGTAGGGAAAGAAATAAACTACTTATTTTTTCTAACGTCTCCCGCAAGGGAAGCACGAACGAAAAAGTTATCACAAAGAAATAAACTACTGTCTCACAAATGTACTACATGAGGCCAGTCATTGCACAACTTCCAGAAACACTTACAAGTTGATGTCAGCGCTCAGTTCCCGTCAGCTCTGGCCGAGAGGACCCTATATTTATATAGAACTGCACCGAGAAGCGTAAAAAATGAAAATACTCTACAAGTATGGATGCTCCGCAATCGTCATCGAGGTGAACCGAAAGACGATAACAGTGTATCCAAATGAGTGGGGTATTATTTATTTCATGATTCGAGTGAGGTTCTGGATTTATCTCACCCCTTTCACTGTTATGAACATCTAAATCTCTTGTCTTCTCTCTGAAATCCTGGCCGCCGATTGGTCAATCGCCTATGACGTCATCTCGTGTTCCCTACGCCACGACCATGGCATAGTATTTTCACTTACCTGGGTGATCGTTGAGTGTTTTTTTAATGTTATTCCTATGGCTAAACTTGTACCAGGCGTGAGATAATATCAAGAGACGTCACGAGTGTGAGTCTGAGAATATTTATGCCACGCATTTTGTTGGCTCCATAATTTCACGAGTCGAAGACGAGTGACATTACGGAGCCAACAAAATGAGTGGCATAAATAAGCTCAAACTCAAACGAGTGGCGTCTAGATTTTATCCTACCCCGTTTTCATATTTTTTTCAGTATCAGAAAGTAGTGGCATAAACAACACTTTATGTCACACCCGTGAAATAAAAAAATCCCATGTTAAGCCTATGGCGTTTTTTATTAGGGGTAGGATAAATAACATGCCAGGACGATTTTTGAAGGATTCCTCTTGGAATGAACAAACTATCTGATTGTCACCTACCATCAGGAAGTTGCCAGACGAAGCTGCTGCTATGCTTGTACCCGGCCGTCCAGTAGGACATGCCGTTCAGGAGGAGCAGCGATTCGATGCTCGTCTGCTCTGCGGAGGTCTCGATGGCCGCCAGGTGGCCACCCTGTCGCAGGCAGTACTTTTGCGCTGATTTGAAGTCCAAGCCGTACCTGTAAGACATACCATGGAGGGGTTTAATAATTGGGGACTTATATAGAACTGTATCGAGAATTGTTTAGATACACAATACTCCACGAGTTTGGCTGGGCCATAATCGTCATCGAGGAAAGGTCGAGTGACGATTACGGCCCATCCAAACTCGTGTATCATTATACTTTATCCTACCCCTAATATAAAATCCCATAGGCTTAACATTGGATTTCCGTATGCCACGCTGACTGGCATACGGAGTTTTATATGCCACTAGTGGCATACAGCATTGTTATCACGTAATATTCCAAAATCGAGGAGATAGGGTAGGATAAAATCAAAACCTGATTCGTTTTAATCTTGGCCACCACATTCCACTCTGAAGTTTTGGCTTCGGACTTCACTCGGCTTCACCTCATGAAGTCACTTTGCCAAACTCCAGTCGTGGAATACGGTAGCCAAGATTAAACCTCATCCAGTTTTACGATAATATTTTTGTTTCCCTACAAATCGTACGAGATATAATATCTATTTACATTTTTTTATTAGTTTATTATCTAATTCTGTACTGTACAGTTTTTCCAATGCGCTTATTACCACCTGTATTATCCATCGAGATCACCAAGTACAAATCTATTGCAAAGGTGCAGGTAATGTGTTAGTAAATCAACGAAATGAACAGTGATATATTAGTGTAGGTAGATGAGTGGTAATAGTGATGAGATGATTTGCAATGACTATACACTAATTTGCATATTTAATGGTAGATATTGCCCTTCTAAAGCAAGCAATGCCTTCGATTTTCTGAACTGTAGGATCAAGATTTACCCATAGCTGATTGCCCCCCGGAACTGAGGCAATCTTTCATATTTTCCACCCTTATGCGCATACGTTTTAAACATTCTCCTACCCTTAATATAAAATCCCATAGGCTTAACATTGAGTTTCCGTATGGCACGCTGACTGACATACGGAGTTTTATGTCACTAGTGGCATACAGAATGGTTATCAAGTAATATTCCAAAATCTATGAGACTGGGTAAGATAAAATCAAAACCTGATTCGTTTTAATCGTGGCCACCGCATTCCACTCCTGGAGTTTTGGCTCCGGATTTCACTTTGCTTCGCCTCGTGAAATCTCTTTGCCAAACTCCAGTCGTTGCATATGGTGGCCAGGATTAAAACTCATCCAGTTTTACGATATTATGGTGTTGCCACTGCGTGTTCCTACTCTTCTCAGGTCAAGATTAGTAGGATCTTTGTACTGTTTAAACATCTACTTTAGGAACTGACGATCCCTTCTACTACCCAACGTTTGAAGACCACCTACAGCCTCAGAAGGAGTTTCTAAATTTTGGTAACTTTTCGAGTATTCTCTTAAGTAGCCCTGGATTACTCTCATTGCTCAATTTTGTAATCGTTCCAAATTTTGGAACAATTTACATTATACTATATATTGTTACGATCCAGTTAAAACTACTGTTATGAGCTAATGCTATAAGTGGAAGTTCACCCCAGTGGCGAATTTATGAGCAATAAGATATCTAAAAAAAATCCAATAGAAAGAAATTCTAATAAAACACACTGCTTGCCTGTTCTGCACCCGGTAGCAGTGACTGCAGTGACCGCCCTTTGCGACAACATTCCAGCAAATCAATTAGATATCAAGCTAACCACTCAGCCGCAAAACGTACAGTCAGGTCTTTCATCCTTTTAACTCGTTATTTTATCTCATCTCATGCAAGGTAGTGGATACTATCATAAACAGTGTCTTATATTATAGTACTATATTTTTGTTTCCATACAAAATGTAAGAGATAAATAAATCTACTTCCTGTATATTGTCACAATCTATCACAGATTACTAGCTGTTATAAATGAATGTTATAAGTGGATGATCACCCGTGTGGTGAATTTATGAGCAATAAGATATCTAAAATAATAAATAGTATATTGAATATACACGAAACATCGCAACAACCCAAACCCAACTTCCCCCCCCCCCCCACTTCGATGTATAATTACCCCAAATAAAACCAATCAATCTAATTTCAACTTGTCTGTTTTTTTGTGGATCTTCTACCAAAATGATAATAAAAATCAGAAAAAAATGTTTAAAAAAGTTAAAAAAATAAATAAATAAAAAAAAATAAAGAAGAAGAAGAAGAATAAAACTCTGCTTGCCTGTTCTGCACCCGGTAGCAGTGGCCGCCCTTGGGGACCCACAGTCCCGGACACTCGAGCGGCCGACTGTTACAGTCTGTGATGTTCTTGCCGTACATGGTCCAGACGGGTGTGCAGTGTTCACAGTCAGCGGGCCTGTAAGAAAGCAGACATGTTACACGGGGAACAATATTCACACCTTAAAGCCCAATGCCCATCTACCGACTCTGGAACATTCATGTACCTTTGTCGGCGACAAACGGACGGTAATTTGTCTCACCATAGGCATCCTAACGGAGTCGGCCGTAGTCGGTAGATGTAGGACAGCTAGGCAAGGGTGAGCCACCAATTAGTAGACCGATTTGCTTAGGACTAATATCCACCACCCCATCTTCTCAATGTCCGCCGGTCGAGCGAAGAGTTACGTAATTTGCCTGCGACAAGTCAACCGACTGCTATACGATTTGGGAACTAATCGGTCAACCCTGAATCGGTAGATGAGCATCAGGCTTAAGTGGAATTCACACGGTGGTATCCATGTACATCACAGGGATCAAAATCTCATGCAATTCGGTTCCTTTTTAGGGGGAAATGTCTTTTACATTTACTAGGGGGAAACATATCTCAGGGAAATGAAACCCTATAATTTAGACCAATAAATTGTGTTTGAGTACAGAATCTCAGCAGGATTTGTCTCAGAAAAATACCCTGTGAAGTACATGAATCCCATCATGGGAATCCTGCTTCAAGCTCAATACACATCTACCGATTTTGGAACATTTATGTACCTTTGTCGGCCACAAAGGAACAATACTTTGTCTCAGGAGTGCCATCCTAACGGAGTCGGCCCTAGTCGGTAAATGTAAGACAGCTAGGCAAGCGTCAGCCAATGATTAGTGAAACCCCCTGCTTGAGATGTTCTTTTACAGCTGACAAGTTGTCATTTGATGTTTCTAAATCAGTCACCAAAAGCTTATTAACCTGTCGATAAATGCAGTCGCCGACAACGGAATGTTGGTAAATGGCCTTTGATTGGGTGGCCGACACGGGCTGAGTGTTTACCTTATTTGCCTGCAACAAGTTCACCAACTCTTACACGATTTGGGAACTAATCGTTCAACCCTGAATCAGTAGCAGTGTTTTGGGCTTAACTATTTAAGACATAAACTGAAACAGTGGCAAACATTGCCTTTCTAGCCTCCAAACAATATTCTGCATATGTATAGAGGTGCTGAGAAGATTTCTATTATATTTTGACTAGCCGACAAATATGTACGAATATGTTGCTTCTGATGATATTTTCAATATTATAGTAGTATTCAATCATTGAAATATGACCCCTGTTACAGGTTCCTGCCATTTTAATAAATGTGTGGTCAGCTAAAGCCGGATGCCCATCTACCGATTTAGGGTTGAGCGATTAGTTCCCATATCGTATAGGAGTCGGTCACATTGTCGCAGGCAAATTACGTAAACCCTAAGGAAATCAGTCTACACCTACACCGACTTATCGTTGGGTAGCCTTGCCTAGCTGTCCTACATCTACCGACTCCGACAAATTACCCTCTGTTTGTCGCCGACAAACGTACATAAATGTTCCGAAATCGGTAGATGGGCATTGACCTTTAGACAAATACTTATCAGGGTGAGTAGATCTTCATTCATTTAAATCACAAGTTCCTCATGCCGTTCTATTCTTCTACTCAAGGGGGCTTGTTCTAGTTTAGCCATCATTTTACATGTAAGATAATAAGAAAACGTAGTGAGTGAACCCATAACGATTCCGTTCTCGGCATTTGGTCCATAAAATCCGTCCCTCCGCCTCTGGCGTCGGAACATATTTTATGGGATTTTTATTTAGAGATCACAATGGTAATGATATTATAATAGAATAAATAGAAATTCTAAAAAGTTGTTTTTCACACAGTAAAGCCCACTTTCACGGAATATAGGAGATATTTAATACCACACATTTAAGTCTTAAAATTCATAGGTCACCGTCTTTGTTTTTGGGATAATTGAACGAAACCATATTTGTTTAGCACATTTCCTGTAAACCAGAAAAATATAAAGTGTTCTATTTTACCAATTGGGATTTTACTCATTTTGAAATAGAATGAATCCCAAGAAACCAGTTTTGACTAATAATTGACATCATCTAAAAATCACCGGATGGCTCCACTGTAAATTGTAGGACATGCCTTTAAGCCGTAATATAAGAGAAAATGGGGATGGATGTACGTACGCGCATGTGGCCTCAGGGTAGAGACTGCAGTGCGCCCGACCACAGACTCCGGCACATTTACGGGCGAGGGTTGCCGCATCGCAAACTGCAAGAATGTAAAACACAATTATATTCCAGGATGACAAATCAACGGTATATTAGTTGTAGTAGTTATAAATAGCAGCATCTATTGACATTAAGAAGATGGAATTAGAATGAGATATATCCATGATATCGTTTCTTTCCTTACTGGACCTGGGACCTGTTTCACTAGTTTCGTGACATGCCTAGATGGCATCTAGATGTTGTGTCCGGTTTCATAAGAACTAGACATTAGACTTCGTTTTGTTTGTTCTTGCTTGCACTGTTGGTGTCGCTTTTCATGTCTGTTTAACACTTCTGTCATGAAACTAGTGAAACAGGTCCATGATGTGTAGATTTGTCTAATTCTTATGTTTGGGGTCTGTATTTACCTAAGGGCAGCTACTTGTGTTGTCACGAAACTAGACAACGCCAATGTCTGTATGGTGTCACAGACATGTCACAAAACTAGTGAAACAGGTCCCTGGTCACTGGTGCACATCTTTAAATGCAGCATGCCTGACGCAGAACCACCGCTGTAGTCCAGGCCTATGATATAATTGTTGAAAAAATCTATTCTTTTCCACCACTTTTAAAGTTGTATGTCAATGTTTCCATGGCAATAACTATAATACTATTTATCGATTATCACAATAAAGGCATTTCACATAAGCTCTGAAAACTTTAAAAAGATCCATCTTGAATAAGCTGGGATAAATTACATTTTGATAAAAAATGGAAAATTATGCCCTGAGGCATAATTTGCACTAGCCACGGAAGTGCATTGAGGCACCATTGGTAAGGAAAGGGCTTTTAGAACAACTCCCACATACCAGTTCAAACAATAAAGAGAAATACAATGATCCTAGATTTTCTTATTAGCGTTTGAGTGACTGAAATGAAAAGAATGGCAAGAAGTGAAGTACATCTCGAGGTATAGATTATATATTGAACACTGTTCCATACGCTATTATATGGAACACGTTGAAACATTGACAGAGTGGAGATTTTTATTTTAACTTCCATGGCAATTTATTGAAAAATCTATTGAATTTAGACGAACCTATATATGAATCGTCTGTATGAATATAGACGAGCCTACCATGCTTGTACATGCTACAAAACCTGATAGGAATCGATGTTTTTCATGGAACGAGGCCTCTGGCCAAGCTCCGTAAAAAAACCCAATAACTCCTCTTCTCGTTTTGTAGCATGTGCAGCATGGTCATGGAAATTGTTCCAAAAGTGTATAGGATACAAAATAAAGGCATTTGGTGCAATAGCAATTATACAGCAGACTGATAAGCGGACATCTGTATCGTGCACGTAGTACTACATGTAGGTGAAGTGTTTGCCAGTCACATTTAAACTTTGGGTTTTCACTCAGAATGTGCATTATACGGAAACATGGTTAGTGTACCTGGATGGAATCTGTTCCGAGAATGGAAACGGTTCCTTTGAACTCGGTGAATATTTTCGACCTTGATATCGGTACAGGTACACTCACCTTGTCTCCTAATTATCATTATATATACGTGGAATTGATTTAATAAAACGCAATTTTGCTGTTTCAAGAATGACAGTGGTCAAGTTGATATTCTCTCGTCACTCATTGACAAACGGAATTCGTACTTCTGATCAGTAAAAATGAGACATTCACACATAGGTATATAATGATAAAAATTCAAGTTTTCTTCTGGAACAACAAATAATGTTAATTCTACGAGGATGTGAGCATTCACATTCAACTTTAGGGGTAAAACAAAAATCCCCATACTCGATACATGTGATGCATGTAATCCTACCATCATGCAGCCATCAAGAGAAAACTAGATCGTGACTTGGGTGGTAAGTGCCCCATTAGCTCTCTTGTGTCATCACGACTCCACCAGTAGGACACGACACAGGGAAAGGTCATCAGAGATCCTCCCATGTCATTACATTTTTGCTAAGAGAAAAAGTTGTCACTGAGCCCATAGGGATGTATAAATAATGTTCGGGCGCACTGAGCCCGTATTGAATGGCTATGGATCGATTATTAGAAAGTGAATAAAATGGTGTTTTCTCATCAATTTTAGGTATATGATAATGATAATAATATTAATAATTATTATGATAATAACAATGATAATGATGATAATAATAATGATGATAAAAATGATGATAATAATGATAATAATAATAATAATGATAATAATAATAATGATAATAATAATAAATAGCAATAATGATAAAACTTTTGCGTTTGCTCCTTTTTTTCTATTACATACAAGAGTGGAAGGGTCTACAATTTCGGAAATTCTGCGTACGTACTTTACGGATGGCCTCGTGCCTGTATCGATATGTACTAGGACAGGCACAGTTCACGGATTAAAAACCACAGGCTTAAGGAACAGCAGCGGTTGTTTTTCTGGCAACGAAAGTCTTATATAAGCAATATCTGAGTTCGTTAGACATGATAGAAAGCGGATGTTGTGCTATCATGCGGAGATGTTATGAAAGTCAAACCCGGTGCTTTTTGTTGTTGTTGTAATTGTTGTTTTTCTATTTGTACAAACAAGTAATAACAAAATTCACCTCTGAAAGGCAACTCTTCTGGTCAAGTATCATATAACCGTAACATCGTTTCATTATCTTTTTTGAAGCAAGAAGTGTTGATTCATAATCTTTCTTACAACTGTAGTACACGTTCCAACAGGACAGAAAGACATACCTGTTCCTTTTGACCTATATTTTCGGTGCAGTAATTTTCTTTTGCTCCCCTTTTTTCAAAATAATCTTATGTTTAGAATTTGAAAATTTATTTATGCTAAGCCATTCCTAACTGACTTCTCATTAGAGTTGCTTGTTTTTTTTTGTATCTCCTAAAGTGAAACTTAAAACGTTTTGTTCGTGTTGACAAAACCCGACCTTAGTAATTATATACAATTTTCAAGATGGGTTAGATGAGGATAATGAGGGAATAAAGTGCAGCTGTGCTTATCTATGTCCATTACCTATTAATCAAATCAAATCGGAAATCTAGCCAAACCTCTGAGAGAGTAAACGTATCAGAGGTATTTAAAAGGTTAGAAATCGTAAACACCAAACGAGTGACGCCTACAGATCTTCTGATTACTAGTTTCGCAATTTTGCATCATTTAGCGATTATGTAGACTATTTGACACCCACGACTATTTCAAGGCAGTATGTTTCTATACAAAGTCGTCTAGTGAAAGTTGTATAATCGAGCACCACTTGACGACTATTGCCTAGACGATCTACAGTCGTCAGGTTTTTGGTCGACTCGTGTAAACGCCGGTAACCCAACTAACCGGATTCAGACCTTTTATTTAGAGGGATGTATTTATGGCATCAAAAGGCCGAGAATGGCATCCTTACGGGCTCAGTCACTACGTTTTCTTATTATTACATTACCTAAATATCAAGAAGAACTATTCACTATGGGCATAGTATGCCCGAATATTCACTACGGGCGTAGTGCGCCCGAACATTATTTATACTACACCCCTAGTAGCGGGTAGAATTTCATAGACGTTTGGCCATAGGTATGTAATAATAATGACTATGTCTGTCTTAAGTTCATAGTTGATAATTGTTTTGGTTTTAATTTGGAAAAAGATAAGCATATGATAGCTAGACCTGTCAGCGTATTATTGTATCCGATTTCGGTGTTCCTGTGTCATCTAAGGTATATCAAATATATCATTGAGGTGATATGCGTGTATGACACACAAAATTGGAGCTGGAATACCACAGAATACGATGCAATCGCTGCACTGGTATTATAAATGTATTATACGGAAACTGGCTTACTGTCTTCGTACGTCAAAAATACGCGGTAAAATTATTGATCAGATACATCCCGATGCCGAAGGCAGAGGGATGTATCTGATCAATAATTTTACCAAGTATTTTGACGTACGAAGACAGTCAGCCCGTTTTCGTATTATTATATACCTAAAATTGGCATAATTTTTGCTAGTCACGTGATCACATACCCCGTACATCACAGTGTGACGTACGGCTATACATACGTCATGGTTAGCAGCGGGCAGTATGTGTGGGTCATACGGCCAGAGGTATATAATAATAAACTCATACACTCAGTCACTCAATGCTAAAGAATACATTGCCAGGTGTTTGTTTGGCTGCAGGCATTGCGTAACCGATCAGATAAGGTGTGACACCAGCCTGAGGAAAGAGGTCTATTGTTTAACCCTTCAGCTACGCTATGATGCCCTGAGGCATTCCCAGGCATAGTATACCTGGATGCATTCTTGGGGGTAATACGCTATGAATCCTTGAGGCATCATTTCCAAAATTTAAGTAATTGCCATTTTTTATTGAAATAATATGAATATTTTGATGAGCTATGAAAAACAATTGCTATGCCAATTGAGGCTTTGCCACTTTATTGGGCGTCTTGTAATGTCAAATTTTTTAGATCAACGATGACTTATTGTACACTTTGCTAGACCCAATAAAGAAATTGATTTGAAAAAAAATAAAAAATTTGTAACCTATGTAAAACTATATCAAAATTAACGGGATTACTTTTGTATACCAAGTAGATATGGTGTGAACGCAGCCTGTAGAAAATGGTCTATTAGCAGCTTAATCTTCAGTTTCTGTCGTGTTCCTTGTCGAGTCCCTTTACTTGGCAGGGGAGTGGGATTCGGGACATAACCGGAAGTCGACACTCCTCATCGAGACGCAGTGTTTGCTGAGTTTGCAATTTTGAGCAACTTTTTGCTCACCGAATCTGAATCATTCTTCCTGTTACCGTGATAGGTGTGGTCCTTGCTGTATCTATAGGTACTGTTTGGAGTGGGGAGTGGCGAACAGGATATGCATGACTGGAGAGTTATGTGACGGTCACGAATGTTTGGGATGGGGAACATGTGAGAGAAAAACAGAGGCTCAGATCATGTTCTGTGTGAAACTAGGGAGTGTAATTATGTGGCGTTTCCACCTGCCGATTATGAAAACCGATTTTTGTTTATAATTCAGTGAGTTCGCATACCCAGCGTTTACACTAGACGATTCTGGCATTTTGCACCGCCTGACAACCTTCAGCAGTAAAAAGCTAGAAATCGTCTAGTGTAAACGCTATGCGTGTGGCGACTGCAGATCGTCTGATTACATCATATTACGCAATTTGGCACCACCTGACAACTATTGGACACGCCCTGACGCCGGCGACTATTTCAAGCCGCCTTGAATTAGTCATCTTGACGAGCGGCGATTCTGTGAAAACCTAGTCGTCAGTATAAACGCTCGATCACATTCTGAGGTTGACGACTTTTGTGGTGTACATTGCCACCACCTGACGACTACAGGCTTGACAATCTACAGTTGCCACGTACATGTATTTAGTCGTGCAATGTAAACACCGGGATACAGAACATGTCGCAGTCTACCACTGCCCGATTTCACAGCTCATACCTACAGAATCATTATTACATTGGTTTCTCCTATGGGATCCAACACCCCCGATAATTATTGTGCAATAATCGTTAGGTAGAAACAACAAACGGTCAACGATTTTTTTCTCCAGCATTGCACAATACAGCACCACCGACAGACTTTTGGGGCCACTGGCGAAATCAAACTATGTTGAATCAATCGGTGGCGGCGACAATAAATTGGTCGGTGACCAGCTCCACTTCTGCCTAAAACAGTTTTTTTTAAAAGCCACCGATTTTTATGTTAATTTAGGTAGGGTTAATCTTCAGGCTGTTCAGGTTCTACAGGGGACAGAGCCATTGTTAGTTCCTGAGGCAATCACTTGGTGGCCAGCAGTATGGTGGTTCCCTTGAGGGGGCAGAGCCTGTATTATGGCTCTCTGTTCTTACAAAATTCAACTGCCTTACAATGTTTTACTATGGTTCCCTTGACTCGCTACACCCATCCCAGAGCAAGATGACATAATGATTAAATCCAAGACATGATGTTTTTCACATGGAACACTTTATATACATATGTGAGCAAGGTTAGAGTTGTATCACTTACCAATTATCACTCACTTCTTTTGCACCTCCATGACTGAAGAACACCTACCTTTTCACCTCCATTAGTGAAGAACACCTACTGGGGGGACGTCATGGCAGCACCCATGGATCATAGGCTATATGCCGTATACAAATTGAATATTTGGTGCATATGGAACACATAATCGGTTGTCAGGTGGAAACAGAGTGTGTGCTTTGCTGTGAATGATTGTTAGAACAGACACATTTTCAAGGAGGATCACAGACCGGTATTGGTCTATCCTTACTGCAGATGAATTTTATCTCACTTTCCCTTTTCAGATAGAATTTATTCCGGCCTCCCTACTGTGTCAGCAACTAGTTCCTCAGTTCATATTGGATTGTAAAGAGAACACAATCCGTCCCTTCAATACGTCAACATATGGCAACAAACTAGAATAAGTGTAAGCTACTTATTACCTGATAATATGCAAAACACTAGTAGTCAGTCCCACTTCGAGCATGAATTTAAACTTATCTGGATGGAAATCCGAATCTTTAGTTTTAGCCTTCTAACCTTGGGCCCGTTTAGTAATCTAGGCATGTAGATCCTTTTCTGTATGCCATAGAGACCCAGAGACAGACTTACGGACAGACCCAAATATCGTTAAATGATAATCCTTGTATGATGTATAAAAAAAGGTCTTCACGTACGATCCTAGATGATTAAACAGGCCCCTAGTCACCACAAACTCCACTCCAACCTGTTTGTTTATTTGTGTTGTCTACTGTTTTGTCTCATTGTTGTGATGTCTAATTCTCTAGTATAATCGAAACTTTATGTAGTATACTGACTACATTTAAAATCGCCCAGTTATGGTGAATTGTATATCCATACTTGTGTAGAATGTGTGGAGACGTGTCTGATCTGCTTGAGCTACTGTTGGTATGTCAATACTTGAATTAAAAAAGGCAGTGCAGCATTTTATACACACTAGTAAATATATTTTACTTAAAAAGAATGTTAAACTCCACTTTGTGAAGAAAATAGGAATCAGCTGAACCAACTTCACAAGGGTGTAGAAGACTGCATGAGCAAAAACACGTCTTTATAATGATCATAGGAAGTGTTCCATTGACCACAAGAAAATTCACAATCATCGGATGTGTGTTAAACATGGTTATAGTGAAGAAACCAACAAAGTCTATGTGACCACTATCTTTTAGGCAGAGTTTATGAGCGAATGGCCCACGCTCAATAAAGGCGTTTTCTAAAAAAACAACAACAGTTGTTTAAAAAAACAAGGACCCCTTCCTCATTTACATGTATATGGATGCATGTTTTTTTTAATTCTTTTATTATGGTTTTCTCAGCGGCGCAACCTGAGGTCCGTTTAATAATACAGGATCGTACATGAAGACCCTTTTCTGTTCCTCGTACAAGGGTTATCATTTACTAATATTTAATTCTGTCCGCTAAGATAGTCTTAGCCGTCCATACATGTCGCCCATAAAGTGTTGGATAATTAGTAGAAACCAAACGAGAGTTAGCCTTGTCAATGTTTATGCCACGACGGGAAGGTCGTGTATTACTACACGAGGCGTAGCCGAGTGTTGTGAGGAGCAGACCTGACCAGAGTGGTATAAACATTGACAAGGCTAACTCGAGTTCGGTTTCGTATTTATCCTACCCCGTCTATGCTTTTGTATTTCTAAAAGATAAATATTGAGTCAACAACCAACAGAACTCTTTTCATAATAGCTGACATGCTGCTCTCTGATTGGTCAATATTATTATTACTCTAGTGGCATAAAAAACACTTTATGTCACGGCCTGCCACATAAAATTTCCCTATGTTAAGTCTATGGCCGTTTTTTATTAGGGGTAGGATAAAGTTTAGCAACATCGCCCCTGGGTCTCTATGCCATCCAGAAAAGGGTCTACATGTAGGATCTTAGATTATTAAACACGCCCCTGGTGTCTATATGATCAAGAATTCTCACAAGCTGATAGCCTACAGTAATTTAGGTACACAGGCACCAATAGCGAACACATCCAAGTAATTTAGACACTCTGGTATGCCATGTCGTCGGTCAGCGACCTCATGTAGATTGAACCTGCGGTAAATAAGGTACGGGCCTATGATATATACCCGAGGGACATCAAGCCATGGGGGTAATGAGCCCTCTATCATCGCTCACTGAACACTCCCTTCCTTGCCTTTATTTCGTCATTATCATAGAACATTAAAAAAACGTACATCATCAACTAGTTAGAAGAAGACTGATAGGGCTGGCTTCATATGACCCTCTTCAGTGCCATTGTACAGTTCAGTTTGCAGTCAGCATTTGCAGTTGATTAAAATGAAAATACCATGATAACAGCATTGGATTCATACACAATATCAACTTGTTTCAGATACAAGAAGTAGACGCGGGGTAATGTCCGAGGGAATGTGAGGATTTTACGTAGAGTCTAGTCCCAGGAAATGAATAACAACTAAAATTGTAATGATCCTAGGTCGAGTCTGATCAGTGGAGGTTCTGATGGATATAATGGTATCTGGTTTGACTTTACATCTCTATTCGCCTTTTCATGTATTATCCTACAACTAATATAAAATCCCATAGGCTTAACATTGAGTTTCCGTATGCCACGCTGACTGGCATACGGAGATTTATATGCCACTAGTGGCATACAGAATTGTTATCACGTAATATTCCCAAATCGAGGAGATGGGGTAGGATAAAATCAAAACCTGATTCGTTTTAATCGTGGCCACCGCATTCCACTCTTGGAGTTTTGGCTCCGGACTTCACTCGGCATGTTTTTGAAAAAAATACTCAACGGGGGATGATATCACAAATGTTAGCCAATTAGTTAGTGATAGGGATGAGATCAAATCGGCATTCGACCCATAGCCACTGAAAATATGCCATTCATTTTGGTTTGCTACATAATCTCACTCGGCTTTGCCTCATAAGATTACTACGCAACCGAAACTCATGGCATATTTTCCGTATCTATGGATCTCGATGCAGTTCCTTATTATTCTAAACGCATGTGTTAATATTGTTAAAGAAAGTAGAGCTCGTGAACCATAGAATTATAGGCCTGAGGGGAGGTGAGAGGATAAGGTTGAAACAATTAACTTCAAAACAGCTACTGTGTCTCATTGTGGAATCGCCTGGAGCCTAGTATACAGAAAATATGAGATGAAAGTTGGATTCAAGAAGAGTGTAATGAATTGATATAACCTTGATGAAGGCATTACAAACAACGAAAAGTTGGCTTCACTAACTTATGTGCACGCATGCTAATAAAAGCCTAACCCAAACCAATTTGGTGGACTAGTGGTTGTTTTGTGTTTAGATATAAAACTAAAAGTGTAAAGACATGTTTAATGAGGGTGGACTAATTTCTTAGACTGTACCTGATTAGATTTGGTAATGACAAGTCATTGTTATTCATTAATTTTCATATTTCCATTTTCAAGTATACCATAATTTTGAAGCCATATACCACGGATTTGAATCCGTATACCATGATTATAGTATCTGACAGATCTTAACTTTGTATGCCATGGATAATAGATATCTATAATACATGATACATACATTCAATATTATTGTATCAATCGAGAAGGATAACAGAGAATGAGGAAAAGGTCCTTATCTAGATGATGATGAAGATGCATAGGCTCTGTGTTTACCAACCTAATATACTCTGATATGGCTAAAAGCATCATTAACATATAGTAGAATTATCATGGACCTCTGTATGATAATTGGTAAGTACATTGTGATTATACCATGGGACCAAATCGATCAATGGGAAATACCACACACTAATATCATCAGCAGTAATTGAAGTTATAGAGCCTGTTAATGACACCATCATGCTCCCTGTGTAAATGACAGCTCGATTATCTGCAATGGTTCACATCAGGATACTGCTGATAGTATTGTCACACACCAGCAGCATGGAGTTGTCCCATTACACTAAGTCCATATAAGGAATAGAGTAGACCAAGTAGCCAATGACTGCATTCACAGCAAACCCGACCTTGACCCGGACCTCCTTACATGATATTTTCTAACGCCTTGGGACGTAGAGAGTCGACCCCGAATCTTAGGGGCCACAACCACCTTCCTAGGTGTAAATAGCCAGAACTATTAATTCCTGATTAGTTTACCAAGACCAGTGGCCTAATGGTAAAATGGGTTACTTGGGTGTTGGTAGTTAGGGTGTTTGTTTTGAATATGGGAGGTTGGGGCTTCAAATTTTGGTTGGGTCACACCAAAGAGTTCCACAGAAATGGTACCCACTGCTCATTCGGCTTAACATCCAACGTTAGAGTGAGGATGAGGGGGTATGTTTCACGGAGAATATCCAGTGATGAACTACTTATGTATAGGGCCAGAGTGGAGGAACGCTGTATCGCCAAACTTCGTGATTGTACATATAAAGTTCCCTCAATAAAATTGACCGAAAAGAGAAGAAAAAAAAAGAAAAAAAAAAAAAGAAGTTGCATGGTGATTTAAAGGAGAGCAGTAATATTATAGATCTGACCTTAATGTATATATCATTGCCTTTATAGAGAGAAAGGATTACTTCTATTAGGCCAAAACAAAAAGAAATAGGTGTGTTTTGGTTACTCCACTCACTACCTAGAAAAACATTACTCTAACTAAAAGAGGTTTGCCCTCTACAATGTTTGTGACTTGCGATTCCTCCCGGAAAATACACAAAATATACACAGGGACAAAACAAATAGCAAAATATGGAATCTGAAAAATTGATAAAGAACCTTTCACAGAGAACAACTCTATTCTTACTCTATTTTAGAAAGATTCTGATTCTGAGTTGCTGTTTCAGTCACATACTAAAATATATAAGTGGGTATGCTGTACTGTTGATGCAAGATCGTTGTACGCCTATAAAGATTTTTTATAGTCAATAAACTCTTCAATTGAAAAAAAACCAACTAAATTCTGAAATGTATTTTTTTTCCTGTCAGAACAAAAATGGGAGAGCCAGAGACGGCAGCTTCCACTGGAATGCTAGGAAATTGCTAGTGCCATCATACCCCTTGTCTGTAGCCTTCGATTGTGAAAGCCAGAAATACGTGCCTCTGCCTCCGGCATTGGGACCTATTTCCTGACATAAGACCACAAACTGACGTCAATTCGCCCACAGTAAGTACGTTTCCCCATGATACCCTAGAATCCACACTGAATCACACCTTGAATCCAATTCTCTATCCAGGCGCTCTTAACATTTCCTATGGAGACTCCGTAATAGAAGGGCAATGGTCATGGTAATATCCGAGCAAATGCTAGGATATTGCGTAGAATATATTTATAAAAAGAAGTATGGAAAAATGAAGATGTAGATTAACTCTGTAAGGCGTACAAGTTGGACCTTGAAAATCACCAAGCACTTCGACACCATTGCCATAACCATATACACAATATTGACTATTGAGTTGACGCGACTCCCATGAACCTCCGAGGAGCATGTACACCCACTTTTAGCTGAAACCGGTCTATATTGCATCTATTATCCACCTTTTTCTGACAAGTGGGGTCCTGACGTTAGTTCATTTAGGTACACACTAAGTACGCACTAATTTTACGTATGCACGCTTCACCGGAACCTGGAACATAGAACATATCTATATGCTCCGGGTATGGCGACACACACTCCTCATGTGTTCTCTTTGGACACTTTGTATTATAGAGGAAACCTATAAAGGTTTACAGTCAGAGCTTGCATCCCATTAAGTTTGAATAGCGTAGTAATTCACAAGGGGAAGCCACATAGATCACATAGCGACTAAAACGAGATAGGATCGAGCTCTGGCAGTAAACTTGACTAGGTTTCTGAATTTATCTCACCAGTCACATTGACCTATCGGCTAACATTTGTGACCCAATCCCCCATTGAGCACTTTTTTCTAAATATTCCATGGGCGTTGAGTACGGGGAGTTCCCAATATTAAGTCTACGGGAAAAAATACCAGGGGTGAGATAATAGGTAGATATATATGTGTATGTTCCGGGTATGGTGATACACACTCCCTATGTGTTCTCTATGGACACGTTGTATAATAAGAGAAAACGTGGTTAGTGAGCCAGAAGGGATGGCCGTTCGGGGTCTTTTGATGCCATAAATACAAATGTGCGTCCCGATGCCGTAGGCGGAGGGATGTATTTTTGGCATAAAAAGGCCGAGAATGGCATTCCTACAGACTCAGTAAATTAAATACGTTTTCTTTTTATTTCATACCTAAATATCAAGAAAAACGTCATTTTGTACACTTATCTTATTGGCCTGATACATTCACTATGGGCACAGTGCTCCCAAATATTCACTACTGGTGCAGTGCGCCCGAACATTATCTATACTCTGACCTTAGTAGCGGGTAGTATTTCATAGACGTTCTACCATAGGTATATAATTAGAAGGAAACCCACGAGATGGAAATAACTTGGTGCGTACTCCACCGAGTTTGACTGTAGAGTAATTCACGAAGCAAAGCTGAGTGAATTACTCTGTGGTCAAACGAGGTGGAGCGTGGACGAATTTATTTTCATTGAGAGGGTTTCTGATTTTATCTCACCCCACATTTATTGATAAAATGAATCACCCAGTTAGCCATTGAGTATTGAGTACACGAACTCCACGGCCGTGGAGTACGAGTTCCTAATGTTAAGCCTATGGAGAAAAATACCGGGGTGAGATAATAATAAATACATATATATTCCCCGTATCTCCTCACCTTCTACTTCGGGGCCTCCCCCGTTGCCGCTATTGCCGCTGCCGCTGCCGCTGCCGCTGAGAAGTTGCCGCTCCGACAAGAGATCCTCATCGTCAGTCTCCGCCGCGTAGGCTCTCTCCAGCATGTGCCTCAACTCTCGCAAGTTCGCGCCAGCTCGTGAAGCCACGAGACAAAGCGCGAGCACCTGCCACACGAGGAGATTACTTCCAACCGACACCATGTCGCTTAAATTCTCTCAGATAGTAACGGGAGAGTCCCCTGCAGAAGACTGGCCGCCGGGACTGTAAACTATGTTATATATACGAAGCCCAACAGGCAGTCCCTCTGCTGTATTAATATAAGCCTGGGGGGTTGTGATAGGTGGCTGGTGGGCCTGTAATGGTAGCCAGCATTAATGATGCCAGCAATATCATTATTTAGTTCAACTGGGAGGATGGGCCTCGGGAAGGGGGGTGTAAATGGCGTCTAATCATGGGCAAACTACTGACCCCTGCGCGAACAGTTAAGAGCGAGAGTAATCAGTCAGGCACGGGGAACTATACCACACGGGTGTGTCGTTATGTGTGGGTATGGGGCGGGGGGGGGGGGTGTATGTGTATTTATCCTACCCCTCATATAAATCTCCATAGACTTAACATGGTGTGACTGTATGCCACGGTTATGGCATGAAATATTCATATGCCACTGGTGACATATGAAGTTAAAAAATGTAAAAGGGTAGGATAAAATCTAAACATCACTCAATTTCATATGATTATTTATTGATATAGGTAGTGCGAAACTTCGTAAACTCGTTTGGCGTTTACACTAGACGATTTCAGAGAGATATTTTTAAAACAAAGAACAACAAAAGAATTGATCTTATCATGGTCTTTGTTGCATTCTCGTTACATAAAGCGATCCGTCTTTATGGAGGACGGTCTTACAAGACGATCAGGAAAATATCTTTATTTTGAGTATTTGAAAAAGTCACAAGTTTTACCCCTTTTTTAGTCCGTTGCTAGGTGGGTTTGATCCTTCATAACAAAATGTTTTCCACTAAAATAGGAAAAAGGTCAACAATAAAAACCGCAGAAGATATAATGGAAATCTTAGGACTATATTTAGAAAACGGACTGGCACTCTAATCGTGGTCACTATCGCCTGAGGTTGGTCATAATCATAATCGCTCAGCCAGTATCGTTCTTAGTTTTAAAAACACCTCCTAGTCACGGACGACGCAAAGTCGTTAGGTGGTGCTATATTCAAGAATCATCGCCTAAAGCCCAATGCCCATCTACCGATTTCGGAACATTCATGTACCTTTGTCGGCGACAAACGGACGGTAATTTGTCCCACCCAAGACATCCTAACAGAGTCGGCCGTAGTCGGTAGATGTAGGACAGCTAGGCAAGGGTGAGCCAACGATTAGTAAACCGATTTGCTTAGGACTAATATCCACCACCCAATCTCCTCAATGTCCGGCGGTCGAGAGAAGGGTTACATAATTTGCCTGCGATAAGTTCACCGACTCCTATACGATTTGGGAACTAGTCGCTCAACCCTGAATCGGAAGATGGGCATCAGGCTTCAGATCGTCTGGTGTAAACGCCGGGTGCGCCTATCAGTTGTGTACAGATAATAACACGAGTCTTGTGTAAGGCACAGGGCCCTGGGAATAGATATATTCACATGTCGACAATTACCCGCTACTTTACACACGCGTCCACATACAGGCCGAGCCTTACACCCGCACACACATGGAATTCCCACCAACTGCACCGAACCTAATATCAAATACAGCCTGGTGACACCATTTCATAATACGCCTTTTAATATTCCCCCCCCCCCCCCACCACCCCCGCCATATATATATATATAATATATATATATATATATATATATATATATATATATATATATATATATATATATATATATATATATATATGTATATGTATGCACCCCAGTGGCAATCCTTGGCATTATATGATGCGGGTGAAAATGAAGGTTTCACGAATCATCGGGTTCATTGAATATAAGTGGTTTATGTGTCACGAATATAACCTTATTTTCAATACCTACCATCTCCGGAAATATATTTACGGACTTTTTTTTAAAGTACACATATTTATAAGTACATGTATTATCTCTGGAAATATATTTCAAGATATTAATAACTTTTTGACGTGCACGTAATAATCATATCCTCAACTGTGTACAAATTTATTTATATACATTGGGAACATGGAGAGGAGGGCGACAGTGACAGGAACAGAGATGACAAAAGGGCATAACAATATTCAACGAAAAAATACAGACGAACCACCAGCATAGCAGTAGATGGTAAATTGCGGATAATAACCTATTCCATCACGACATAATTGGTGTGACATTTTCCGCGGCCCTAATATCAAGTAGGGTCCAGAAAACGTATAAAATGAAGCATGAGGCCAGTGTTTGTGAGGCATAGTCCATTTATAGTAAAGGATGCAACAGCTCATTGAGTGACTCAAATGTTAGCTTGGGAATTAGATACAGTGGTCACGAATATCAAGTTAAGGAATTACATGCACCTATAGATGAGTATGTTCTAAGTGCTGATTGCACCAACACACAAGATATAACGAGATAGTCACGATTTGGTTGTCTTGCTAAATTCTGCTAGGTTTTGAATAATCGCGTGCATATTTACTGCAATGTGCCTTGAGGTGTTGTGGTGGTGGAGCAAAATCCACCAGGCCGATTTCTCACCCGATCAATTGTTCCTGGGCCCTTAAGAGGAAGCTCACGTATTGTAATTTATTTAATTCTGATAATATTAGTTTAATAAATGACCATTTTCAAAGATTTGAGAAATTCTAGGGCATCCGATAATAATCGGCGATTGTCTGGCTTCGGAATCGGCTACCGTCGGTCAAGTGGAACACCCCCTATATACATGACATCGCGAAAAAGTAAACATATTTCATCGCATGCTACATATGGCGACTAAGGAGGTACGATAAGGAGGTGCGACACTGTAAGATATACCAAGATATACCACGGCAAGTCCATCGTGTTGGTGGAACCAACTCTATGTCCTTAAATATATGGTATATAGAAGGGACATGTAAGTGTTCAGTATAGATATGTAGAACAATGGATTAAGAGAAAACGTAGCTAATGAACCCGTAGCGATTGTCGTTAAATCCCGTTTTCATTGACCGACGAAAACGGCACAGCTTCTCTTAAAAGGCAGTCGGTGGTAGCCAACGGCTGCACATCGGTTATGGGATTTTTATCGGTGTCTAATCGCAGAGACGTGGTCAACTGCCCCGATATTAGGTGACCTTCCGACGCGATTTTGATTTTTTATCGGGAGGTGCTTCGTAGACCATATCGGAGCCATATCGTACTAGGTGGACGCCGCGCCTAACACTGAAAAGAGGTGCCATCAGTCCAGGTGCCATCGGTCCATGGTGCCATCAGTCCAGTTCCCTATAGGAGATATAGGAATGATCCTCTTGAGCTTTTGTATTCCGCTAATTTTGCAATATTGAGATGAGACTGCGATCCGAAACCACTGAAAATATACCATGAGTTTTGGTTATGGAGCAAATCTCATAAGGCAAAGCCAAGTAGCAAACCAAAATGATTGATATATTTTCAGTGCCTATGGACCAAGTACGGTTCAGATTTTATCTTACCCCCGTCACTGACTTATTGGCTAATATTTGTGATATCATCAGAATGTTTTTACAATACTCCATGGGCGTTGAATACGAGTTCCTAATGTTACGTTTGTGGAAAGACAAAACAATGGTGAGATAAACATTTTTATCTAACCCGTGGTATTTTTGACCTATAGGCTTAACATTGGGAACTCGTCCTCCATGCCCCTACAAGTATTGCAATCTGTTCTCCATAGTCTGTATCATGTGCCGTGTCCTTTCTATTTATGTGTACAGGGGTGAGATAAATACAGAAAGCAACGCGTCTTGATCGGAGTCGTTGTTCTCCAACTGGCTTGTGATATTCACAGGTCTCAGTCTGTGTCGTCTCGTTCATATCACTGCACATCAAACTCGTGGAGAATGACCACTTTGACTAAAACTCGTTGGTTCCTTCTTTAATTCGCTATTCCTGTACGCTATTCCTGGCTAGATGGTGTGGTGGTAAAGACCAGCACCAATACGCAAAATGGTGGCGGAAGAAGACGAAAAACAGGAATTTGCTTCTATCATTTGCTTTTATCGACACAGTGTCCGCACAGAATACATGTATTATACCTCAAATTACAAAGAACCCTAACGCGAAATATTTGAAAACTTTTCTACGATATCTCCAACAAATCTAAACTTATAGAGCCTAGTATCATTTTCTCCTGTAAATTGCAGCAGGAGGGATAATAACTGCCCCAGCTTCTGGTTGGTCATTAGCATTAACCTCTATTGGCAGAATTAAAAAGCCATGTGTCGCTGTGATGCCATTCTTTTCCAGGTGGGGCCATACGAGTATACTTGATGTGGAACGGGTGAATGAGTGAGGGTGCGCCTTGGTTCAGGTGAGGAGAGTGAAGAAATCGTTCTGGAATATATGATAAAATTACAGTGAAACAGTAATAATCAATGTATACCACCAAGAGATTATCATTTCTACCTCCTATCAAAATCAAGGAGTGTAAATGCACGACTACCTATCACTTTATCTTTGGTTTATGTTTATGAATCGAGGAAAAGGAGGCTCTATTATTAAACTAGGAGAATTCACCCATAATTACTTGTCATATTCTACTTTCTATGATAATAACGACATTTGTGTACTGACATACCTCACTATACACATCGACAGTTCAATCACGAAATGGACAGCCATTTATCATCCACCGTATACACATTGAAAATTATGAAACCACTAACCATCATTTAAATGCTATCAGATACCATAACCATTACATACGGATTTCAAGTCCATTGTATACGGCATTAAAACCATTGTATACCAGAGGGGGGAGGGGTCTAAGAGTGATGAATAAATTGATCTTATCGTAGTCTTTGTTACATTCTCGTTACCTAAAGTGATCTGTCTTGGAGGACGGTCTTACAAGACGATCAGAAAAATAAGCATAATATTTTTCTAAAAGGTCACAGGTTTGACCTTTTTCAGGTCTGTTGCTAGGTAAGCTCGACCCCTCATAACAAAACATCTTTCACTAAGATAAGAAATGATAAAATTACAAAAGATGTCGATGAAAATTGAGCATCATATTCAAAAGTAGCAAACAAACATCCGCCGTTGACAATACAGCGCCAATGCAAAACAATATCAACAACAACACCCACCAACACCAACATTCACACCCATCAGCCCCAACATCCATCAACAACAACATTGACACTCACCATCACACACCTACCCACACCCACCAACAATAACACCTACGCCCATCAATCCAGTCCTACCTACCAACACCTACAAACATCAACACCAACATCTATGCCCACCAACACCAAAACTCAGACCTGCCAACACCAACACTTACCAACACCAACACCTCTACCTGTCAACACTCATAATCACCAACACCTACACCCACCAACACCAACACATATCTCAATCAATGTAGGATATTATCAGGTGTGGGTATAGTCAGAGGGTGGGGTAGGTATAGGACAGTGGGGTGTGGGTTTATGACAAAGTAGAATTTGGGTGTAGGACAGAGTTAGGTGTGGGTGTAGGACAGAGTAGGGTGTGGGTGTAGGGCAGAATGGTGTGTAGGTATAGGACAGAGTTGATTTGGGTTTAGGACAGAGTGGGGTGTGGGCGAAGGACAGAGTGAGGTGTGAGTGTAGGACAGAATGGGGTGTGGGTATAGGACAGAGTGAGGCGTGGGTGTAGGACAGAATGGGGTGTAGGTATTGGACAGAATGGGGTATGGGTATATGACAGAGTTGAGTGTGGGTGTAGGCCAGAATAGGGTGTGGGTGTAGGAAAGAATGGGATGTGGGTCTAGGGCAGAGTGTTGTGGGAGTAGGACAGAGTGGGGTGTGGCTATGAACAAAATGAGGTGTGGATGTAGGATATTATGGGGTGTGCGTGTAGTACAGAGGGTGGTGTGGGTGTAGGACATAATGGGGAGTGGGTATAGGACAGAGTAAAGTGATGGTATAGGACAGAGTTGAGTGTGAGTATAAGACAGAGTGAGGCGTGGGGATAGGACAGAGTGAGGTGTGAGTGTAGGACAGAATGGGGTGTGGGTGTATGGCAGAAGGGTGTGTGGGTGTTGGACAGAATGGGGTGTGGGTATAGGACAGAGGAGGCTGTGGGTATAGGACAGAATGAGGTGTGGGTGTACGACTGAATGGGTTCTTTGTGCGTGACGTAGTGTTGGCATAGGACAGAATAGGGTGAGGTACAGGACAGCGAGGGTATAGGAAAGTGGGGTGTGGGTGTAGGACAGAGTGTGGTGTAAATGTAGGACAGAGTAGGGTGTGGGTGTAGGACAGAATGGGGAGTGGGTATAGGACAGAGTAAGGTGTAGGTATAGGACAGAGTTGAGTGTGGGTATAGGACAGAGTGAGGCGTGGGTATAGGACAGAGTGAGGTGTAGGTGTAGGACAAAGTTGAGTGTGGGTATAGGACAGAGTGAGCCGTGGGTATAGGACAGAGTGAGGTATGAGTGTAGGACAGAATGGGGTGTGGGTGTATGGCAAAATTAGGTGTGGGTGTATGTCAGAATGGGGTGTAGGTGTATGGCAGAATGGGGTGTGGGTTAAGGAAGAGGGTGGTATGGGTGTAGGACAGTGGAGTTTGGGTGTAGGATCGAGTGGGGTGTGGGTATAGGACAGAGTGGACTGTGGGTGTAGGATAGAGTGGGGTTTGGGTGCAGGTCAGAGTGGGGTGTGGAATACTGAGGCAGCGGTTCAGGTACACTGGCCGCCTACAGCTACTGGTTCAAGGTGGCCACGGATTTAACCCGACCAGTGCTAACGTAGTGTAGCTCTGACGGCCAGTGTAAGTGCTGCAGGCCTGTGTTCCCACACGCTAGGTGGCGCCTGTCATGCCGTGCGGCTGGTGCCTCGCCTGGTTTTCTGGGTGCGTTATGCCTTGGAGCAGAGAACAACGGAGATGACAGGATACCAGTCGCCTCTTGGTCATCCACTTGGGAGGCGTTTTTAAAACTGAGAACGACATTTGTTGAACGATTACGATAAGGACTAACATCAGGCGATAGTGACTACGGAGTGTCAGTGCGCTTTTTAGATGTGGTCCACAGAATTCCATGATATATTTAGCAGTTTTAATGATTTACCTTTTTCCCGTTTTAATGAAAGACATTTTGTCATGAAGGACCCAACCCACCTAGCAACGGACCTAAAAAAAGTAAAATAAAGATATATCAAATTATTATAAAGATGTATCAAAACAAAAATATTTGCCTCATCGTCTTGTAAGACCGTCCTCTATGAAGACGGATCACTTTAGGTAACGAGAAAGACAACAATAAGATCATTCATTTTATCTTTCTTAGTTTTAAAAAGTACCTGTTCAACGAGGGAGCATTCACATGTTCACCATGATGTCTCAGAATGTCTATTTATCTCACCCCTGAATTTTTCCATAGACTTAACATTGGGAACTCGTATCCAACGCCAATGAGATAGTTGGGAAACATATCCAATGGTGGATTATGTCACAAATGTTGGCCATATAGTCAATGTGAAGGATGAGATAAATTCAGAAACCTATTCAAGTTTAGGGTCAGAGCTCAATCAAATCTCATCTTAATCGCTACGTAATTCAGAAAGCTTCGCCTGTGAATCACTACGTGATTCAAACTCGATGGAATACGAGCTCTGACCCTAGACTCTCAAAGGTTTCCTTTACATTATAGGAAATACAAACTGTATATAGAACCGCATGTACTACAGATGAAAGAACGGACCTAAAAACATTGTTATTTTTATCGGAAAGATGTAACTATATCCTTATTACCCATTGTGTGGAAGAGCGATGTTTTCATCGCACACAATTTTCTATAAAAAAAACACCTACTAAATCAGAACCAGTGGCTGGAGTGCGTTATTGAGAATATCAGACTAGGCCATTTGTAACCAAAAATCCTGAGGTGCTACGACTCGTGAACGATCCACCATGGTATGAAGGTCTGCATAAAGATAATCGCAAATGTTATGCCATTCCGATGTGATCCGCTTAAATTCGGGAGCAACGTTTAGGACCTCGGATCGCTATTCTGAGATCCGCAAAGGTAACACAAAAGCGGAGGAACGCCCCCCAGGTGGAATAAAAAAGGGTCAGCGATTTCTGGCTCCAATATTAGATAATGTAGCACCACCGACCAACTGGTTGTACCACCAACGAAATGTTGAATCTATTGGTGGCGGAACGAAATTGACTGTCAAAAATCGGCCGGCTACTACCTCAGTTTTCTCCAGAAAACAGCCTTCTTACTGACTGCCACTGATTATGCGCTCTGATAGTTTCTCAAATAGAACCACCGACCGATTTTATTTACAGAGTGCACATAATCGGTGAGGTTTTCGTTGGCAGATGGAAATGCCATATTATCCCATATGACAGCGACATCTACCACAGATTTCACCGACCCGATCGATGATAATGATCGGGAACGATAATGTCGCTGTCTCATTCTCTTATATATTCTTCCCGATCACACCTCCTCCCTTTATATCCTCGAAAAACGACCCGATTAAGATCAAAGAGAGCGGTGGGAAGCTGGCTGCGCCCTGGTCGGGGTGGTAGGTCTATATTAGACTATGATGCAAAGTTACAAAAATATTGTTTTATTTAAGGTATCGGAAAACTGTTTTACAGACATATAACCCCCTCTGTCTCCCCTACAAATCGTTGTATAAGACGTGGATGTAGGACGTGGGGATACATATCATTGGTATTTAAACAGTCTGTGAAGTGCGTACAGCGACAAGATTAAGGTCGGGCCGTGTCGGTCATTACCCTCGTGCTAGTCGGGTCTGTGAAATACGTATAGGGACTTAATGTTCACCGATTCTGACCGATCCGGCGGATTCATCGGCGTGATCGGGAAGAATCGGCGTGTCGCTGTCTTATAGGCTTAGGCCTGGCGTCCGCCTACTACGATGGAAATTTAGACCTACCGATATGGCACCGATACAAAAAGGCAACATCGGAGACATGTCGGGAAGGTGCAAGATCGTAGACACATGTCTAGATGAGCCAATCCACCACTCATTGTATTGGGTGGTCAACTGCCCCGATATTAGGTGACCTTCCGACGCGATTTAGATTTTTTATCGGGAGGTGCATCGTAGACCATATCAGAGCCATATCGTAGTAGGTGGACGCCGGGCCATTATCTCACCCCGGTATTTTTCTCCATAGGCTTAACATTAGGAACTCGTACTCCACGGCCGTGAGGTTCGTGTAACCAATACTCAATGGCTAATCTAGTGATTCATTTCATCAATAAACAATGTTATACGGGGTGAGATAAAATCAGAAACCCACTCGATGAGAATAACTTGGTCTGCACTCCACCTCGTTTGACCACAGAGTAATTCACTCAGCTTCGCTTCGTGAATTACTCTGCAGTCAAACTCGGTGGAGTATGGACCAAGCTTTTTTCATCTCCTGGGTTTCCTTCTAATAACACCGCTGACGTAGGATTCCGCTGCCTCCCACGCGGCCCAGTTCAATGTCCTCACCCAGCACGTCCCTCGGTTTTAGGTTGAAGGCAGCCTTCAGGGCTGAGGGATATCTGCCCGGTTCCAGAATGAGGAGAGGTAGCCGTGGGTGCTGAGAGGCAATAGGTGCCTCAGCCTGAATGTCCTGCAGAAGCAGACAGTATTTCTCTATTGCTTTGTGTGATGCTGAACTGGCCTCAGACTCAATATCCTACACCCTCATACTACCCAATTATACCGTTATCAAGTATTCGCTATGTGCATATGGTATTCTGTATTACAAGTCTACCGTTAAATGAATCAAAAGCAAACTGGAATTTCCTTTTACTTTGTGTGATGTGTTAAACTGGTCTCAGACTCAATATCCTACACCCTCATACTACCAAATCATACCTTTAGGCCTGGCGTCCACCTGCTACGATAGAAATTTAGACCTACCGATATTGCATCGATACAAAAAACAAATATCGGAGACATATCGGGAAGGTGCGATATCGTAGACATATATGTCTAGACATGCCAATCCACCACGCATCGTATGGGGTTTGTATCGGTGTCTAATCGCAGAAACGTGGTCAACTGCCCCGATATTAGGTGACCCTTCCAACGCGATTTTGTATCGGGAGGTGCATCGTAGAGCATATCGGAGCCATATCGTAGTAGGTGGACGCCGGGCCTTATCAAGTTTTCGCTATGTACATATGGTATTCTGTATTACAAGTCTACCGTTAAATGAATCAAAAGCAAACTGGAATTTCCTTTTACTTTGTGTGATGTGTTGAACTGGTCTCAGACTCAATATCCTATACCCTCATGCTACCAAATTTGACCTTTATCAAATATTCGCTATGTACATATTTGGTATTCTGTATTACAAGTCTACCGTTAAATGAATCAAAAGCAGACTGCATTTCCCTTTTACTTTGTGTGATGTGTTGAACTGGTCTCAGCTTCAATGTCCTACCCCTCATGCTACCAAATTATACCTTTATTACGTTTTCGCTATGTACACATCTGGTATTCTGTAATATAGAGAAACAGGCTTACTGTCTTCGTACGTCAAAAATACGCAGTAAAATTTTGATCAGATACATCCTAATGCCGAAGGTAGAGGGATGTATCTGATTAATAATTTTACCAAGTATTATGACGTACGAAGAGAGTCAGCCTATTTTCGTATTATTATATACCTAAAAATGGCGAAATTTTAGCTATTCACGTGATCACATACCCCGTTCGTCACAGTGTGACGTACGGCTATACATACGTCATGGGTAGTGACCCACACATACTGCCCGCTGCTACCTATGCCGTACTTATGGCCGTACGTCACAGTGTCAAGTACGGGGTATGACATTCCGTAACTAGCTAAAATTTCGCCATTTCTAGGTATACAATAATAGAAAAACGGACTGACTATCTTTGTATGTCTGAATACTTGGTAAAATCATCGATCAGATGTACATCCCTCTGCCTTTGGCACCGGGATGTATCTGATCAATAATCTTACCAAGTAATTTAGACGTACGCAGACAGTCAGCCAGTTCCTGTATATTACAAGTCTACCGCTAAATGAAACCGAAGCATACCGCACTCATGAAATGTGTTTGATTGGCATATATTGTTGCATAGTGATATCTCCAACCGATAATATAGCGTCAGAGAAGCAATAATCAGATGAAATATGAAATAATAGCTCTCATTTATTCTAATATAAAATCCCATAGGCTTAACATTGAGTTTCCGTATGCCATGCTGACTGGCATACGGAGTTTTATTTGCCACTAGTGGCATACAGAATTGTTATCATGTAATATTCCAAAATCGAGGAGATGGGGTAGGATAAAATCAAAACCGGATTCGTTTTAATCTTGGCCACCGCATTCCACTCCTGGAGTTTTGGCTTCGGACTTCACTCGGCTTCACCTCATGAAGTCACTTTGGCAAACTCCAGTCGTGGAATACGGTGGCCAAGATTAAAGCTCATTCAGTTTTACGATATTATGCCATTTTGTGTTGGCGATTCTGGAAATCGCTGCCTTTCTCTCCTGGTGTGTCCCCGGCTTTATAGGGATCCCAGAGTTTAAGTGGGCAATCGAAATGTATTGAGCAAAATGGAGCTACTGGTGTTTTTAAAAGTCTTTGTTGCATTCTCGTTACCTGAAGCCATCCGTCTTTATGGAACACGGTCTTACAGGAGGATCAGAGAAATATCTTTATTATGAGTTTTCTAAAAGGTCGCAGGTTTTACCCTTTTTTTTTACGTTAATTGTCCAACAAACATCGTTCTCAGTTTAAAAAAACACCTCCCTGAAGACATATATTACGATACGGCATGTTGTACCTTGTGATTTTTATTTCATCTCATCTCATCTCAGAATCTCGCTTTAAAGATATTTCAACACCCCCCAGAATCATAGGATGCACTTGGTTAAACATAGAAGGCCTTGGCGTACTACTGTGGCCATTCCTAAAATCAGAATCAAGACATTCTTGAGGCTGGTAATAATCGTATCTATGCCCGCTTACACGTTTTTATTATACCGGGCAGGCTATCATGATATATTCAATCCTGTGGTGACTTTTCTACCCGATTTTTTTAATCTGCCGTGTGTGTGAGCTTCGTGAGCATTCTTCTTGGCGCCGAGACGAGTCTCATCTGGAACATTCTCGAATTTGGGAACGAGCGTCTGGTGTGACGTCAGCAGGCAGGCGTCTGAGAGGCCCCAGAGTGAATACACATATTGCAGTTCTTTATCACCGGGCAGGTTCGTCGTGGGTTACTTTCACCTGATTATATGTACACGAGCAGATACGTAACATACATAGACGCATATATTATAAATATGTATCAGATACTATGCCTAATGCTACATGATATTAGCATTATAAGAGTGGGTTTTTTATATATATATTTTTTTAGCAGATTTATTAGGGTTTTCATCACATACAAAGCTGGATGTCCGTGCTCGGATTAACCGTTCTTCCGCACGGTCCCTCGGTTTACAACGTAACATTCAAAGTCATTAGCAAATATGCAGTTGTGTCGTTGACCATTTTTCTATACAGTAATACAATATACTGTAATTGGACATTTGTCATTTCCTAAGAACGTATAAAGCCGGGTCCCCACCTACTACGACGGTCTACGACATACTTCCCGATGGCTACGATTTGAAATGCCCAAATCGTGGCCTATCGGGAGGTCCTCGATAGCTCCAAATCGTAGACATGGTTTGAAATTGGAGAGCTGTGAATCATACTCACTGACCATGATATCTTCCCTATAGGCTACGATACCCTACGACGGGCTACGAAATTTCCAACAAGTTGGAAGTTATCGGGACCTCTACGATTGGCGTTTTCAATCGCAGCCTAACGTGAGCTGTCGTAGACGAAGTCGCAGAAACCTTTCCCACCTACCACGATTTTGGCTGACCTCACGAGAGAATCGGAATGGTGTCGGAAAGGACGTCGTAAGGCCAATCGGGACCAGAATCGTGGTAGGTGGGGGCCCGTCTTTAGGCCCGGCATCCACCTAGTACGATATGGCTCCGTTATGGTCTACGATGCACCTTCCGATGAAAAATCAAAATCCCATCGGTAGGTCACGTAATATCGGGGCAGTTGACCACGTTTCTGCGATTAGACACCGATAAAAGCCTCATACAATGTGTGGTGGATTGGCATCTCTAGACATATGTCTACGATATTGCACCTTCCCGATATGTCTCCGATATTTACATTTTTGTATCGGAGCCATATCGGTAGGTCTAAATTCCTATCGTAGTAGGTAGACGCCGGGCCTTATGGGATTCTGATGTGAATTAAGGCCAGCCCCCACCTACTACGATTCTGGGCCCGATATGCCCCACGACAGCCTTCCCGACACTATACCGATTCTATCGTGAGGTCAGAAAAAGTCGTGGTAGGAACAGGTTTCTGCGATTCACTCCACGATATCCCACCATAGGCTGCGATTGAAAACCCCAATCGTAGAGGTCCCGATATAATCCAACATAGCCTATCGTAGCCTATTGTAGCGGATTTGATGGGAAAATATTTCTTGCGGATGAAATACTAGGTGGAAATTCATGAAATTCTGGGATTAGGCAGACTGCATACAGATATATGATCGGTGGAAATATGATATTATTTGATTTAGTCTAAATGTCTGGAAATAATAGTTTCAGATCGGAATCATGATTCTATCGTAGCTATCGGGAAGTATGTCGTAGACCATCGGCGCAGGTGGGGGCAGGGCTTATAGCTAGACGACTAAATACGTGGCGACTGTAGATCGTCAGGCCAATAGTCATCAGGTGGTGCTCGATCAGGCAATCTCTGTCGCAAAAATCGTCGACCCCAGAATTTCCTCACAGATTCGCCACCCGTCTAGACGACTAATTCGAGGCGGCTTGAAATATTCGCCGGCGTCAGAGCGTGTCCAATAGTCGTTAGGTGGTGCTATATTGCATAATCTGACATAATCAGACGATCTGCAGTCGCCACACGCATAGCATTTAGACTAGAATATTTCTAGCTTTTTACTGCTGAATTGGCAGAATTGTCTAATTTAAACGTTGGGTAAGAGTCGGTGGTCGACATAAGGCCTTTCGTTTGCCCGAATTATGTGGCTTTTCCACCTGCCGATTATGACCACCGATTATGGCATTTCGCACCGCCGACCGATTATGCGACATATTCCGCGCAATAACCGTCAGGTGGAAATAGAAATAGTCAACGATTTTTCTCTCCCTCCTTTAAGCAATATGGCAGCACCGACCGAATTTTGAGCCGAAATCAAACCAAGTTGAATAAATCGCCGGTAGTTTGCAGTTTACAACCAAAAGTTATCTATTGTTGTACCTCGAAATGGCGGGCAGTGCAGGTCACATGCAAGCAGTGCAGGTCACCGATTTTGTACCACCGACTTTTGTACAGCGACTTTTGTACAGCGTGAAAATTATCGGTGGGGTGTTCGTCGGCAGGTGGAAACGGCACATTAAATGTCGCTAAATAACAAGGTGTCTGCTTTATATACACATGGTGTTTTATCATCCATCGTATCAAAGTTTCTATTGACAATTTACGGGGACTCAGTAAACCACTACCCATTATTCAAAATCTGTCAAGATACTATATACATTGTATAGATAGACAATAATCGATGGTTTTGTAGACAGGCGGCCGTAAACCACCAGCGGTTGACGCGTGGTAATACACGAGCGCTAGCGAGTGTATTACGAGGTCAATCGCGAGTGGTTTACAGAGCTGCCTGTCCGCAAAACCATCGTTTGTTGTATTTATCATCCATCTTTTTGAATAAATTAAACCCAGTAATTGCCATATTAATGGTATAACAATAGGAACTATTTCTTTGCTCTATAGCAAAAGGGACTATTTTTCCCGTATACCACGGTTTTGAGGCCGTATACCACAGGTTTGAATCCGTATACCACAGTTATGGTATCTGACAGGTTTTATACAATAGGTAGTGGTTTACTGAGTCCCTATACATTTTCAATGGGAGTTTTGTATACGATGGATAATAAATACAGATTCAACTGCATGGTATATATGTCCACAAAGACATTGTACATGTGTATGGGAAAATAGTTCCTTTAGGCCCTAGAGCAAAAAAAATCTCTGTACACCACAATAGGTTGACGCTAAGGCCCGGTGTCCACCTACTACGATATGGCTCCGATATGGTCTACGATGCACCTCCCGATAAAAAATCAAAATCGCGTTGGAAGCTAACCTAATATCGGGGCAGTTGACCACGTTTCTGCAATTAGACACCGATAAAACCCCATACAATGCGTGGTGGATTGGCATATCTAAACCTATGTCTACGATTTTGCACCTTCCCGATATGGCACCGATTTTGACATTTTGTATCGGTGCCATATCGGGAGGTCTACGATTCTATCGTAGTAGGTGGACGCCGGGCCTAACCCTCGTGTATTACGACGTGCCAATCTCTTGTGGTTTACGGCCGCCAGTCCACAAAACCATCGATTATTATCTCTCTATATATATATATATTTGACAGCTTGTACCAGTCGATCACAATAATATGGTTATCCAACTGAATCAATAATGTTAACTATTGCAATGTGTATTATATGCAAAGCATGCGTATCCAACAAACAAATGGCTTCATTGGGCGTACTGTATGCCGTGAGTATGGAGGGCGGGCGGGGACCACTGAAGGGTTCCCTACACACAGCAACACAAGGTGAATACAAATCGATAGGTCTAGTGTTAGGGCTTTACCACCCGGCACTGAGAGACTGACCCTCCATATATTTTGTTATCTTCGGCAGTAGAAAGCGTGCGTGGCATATGGAGCTATTTTGGGCAGAATTTCCTAGGATTATCGGTGGGCCGTATTTGGACCTCCCCGATGGTCTGTGTAGACATATTGTCTGGGTGTGAGTTCTTGGTATGGCTGCACTGGAAACTGCTGGTAGTGATGGTGGTGGTGATGGGTGTAGATGGTGGCACAGTGGTACGGTGAGGTATGCGCATTGTGATATAGTCCCTGGTGGCATCTATCTGTCAAAATTCACATTCACACTGTTATCATATCTGTGGTGGTACCACTGACATTAGAAAACGGAGGAGAAATACTATACGGAAACTGGCTTACTGTCTTCGTACGTCAAAAATACTCGGTGAAACTGTTGATCACATACATCCCGATGCCGTAGGCAGAGGGATGTATGTGATCAACAGTTTTACCAAGTATTTTGACGTACGAAGACAATCAGCCTGTTTTCGTATTATTATATACCTAAAAATGGCGAAATTTTACCTGGTCACGTGATCACATACCCCGTACGTCACAGTGTGGCGTACGGGTATAAATACGCCATGGGTAGGAGCGGGCAGTATGTGTAGGATATACTACCACAGGTATATAATAATAAGAGAAAACGTGATTAGTGAGCTCGTACTGAATGCCGTTTGAGGTCTTTTGTCCAATAAAATATGTGCTGACGCCAGAGGCGGAGGGGCGTATTGTATGGGGAAGAGCGCCGAGAATGGAATCACTATGGGTTCACTCACTATGTTTCCTTATCATTATACACTTAAAAAACATAAAAACACGTCATTTTATGTACATTTTTTTTTCATTCTTTTATTTATACTGGGAAACCATCTTAGGCTCGCAGGCCTATCTTCCTTCTGGCCAGTGCGCCCGAACATTCCCTATGTCTCAGTGAGCCCGAACATTATTTATACTACACCTCTAGCAGAGGGTAGTATTTCATAGGCGTTCGACCATAGGTATGTAATAATATGCATTTTTCAGTGAGGTTTCAATAAGCCTAGTCTTTCGTATAACATTGAGAATTCGTGTGAGTGAATGTTTTACACATTTCTAAACTGTTGTATGCTTGTATCTGTATGGTATATCAGATATATTCCAATAAACTAGTAAATCACAATCTAATTATGTAAAAGTATAGGCCCTTTAGTATGCAATTGATGCAGATATACAAAAGCTAAATTCAAAATGCAACACAATATAGTGGTATTATCATATACCTGTGGACGTGTGTCCTACGTATACCATCCGCTACTACCCATGTTGTATTTATGGCCGTACAACACGTACGTGGGGTACGGGGTATGTACGTGGCGTATGATGTTATATACGGTGGCAGACCCCACCAAATGGTCCAAAAGCAAAGGTAAAAAATGGCTATTTCACGGTATAAAATAATACGAAAACAGGTATACCTTGTCTGAACGTGATAGATACTTGCTGAAATTGACGATTAGATTAATTTCACCACCTATCTACCACGCACAGACACAGTAAACCTGTTTCCGTATAATATCACCATCCAAATTATTTCCATGCACTGTGGTACCTCATTTGGGTAAGAGTATGACCACACATTAAAGAGTCGAAATAACTGCTTCGTTCGCGACACACCATATAGGGAAGACATATACCACGGGCGTGTAATACGAAACATGGCTTACTGTCTCCGTACGTCAAAAATATGCGGTGAAATAATTGATCAGATACATCCCGTTGTCAAAGCTCGAGGGATATATCTGATTGATAATTGTCCCAGGCATTGTGACGTACGAAGACAGTCAGCCTCTTTTAATATTAGTATGTACCTGAAACTGGTGACGTTTTACCTCGTCCCGTGACGTCACACCCCGTACGTCTCAGTGTGACGTACGGCCGTATGTTAAGAAGATACGTCCATAGAGGATATACGATAATGATAATACTAATAACGCAGGCTCGAGAATAATTCAGAAAAATACCTCGGTGATGATCATCATGCTCTTGATCCCCCCCTCCCCCAGTTGTACCTCCGTCACTACCCCCTCCCCCCTCCTCCACCCCCTCCCCCAACCCCACACACCTCAGCCTGATAAGATCGGGTGTATCCCACTGTTCTGACGTCACAGCGCGCTATTACGTAAGCAGACGCTTGTCATGACACGGCAGCAGCAGCAGCAGCAGCAGCAGCAGCGGCAGGGGCCCTCCGTAAACGTGTTCCGGCAACTATCGATCGGTGGGCTATTTTTAGCCCGACGCGCCTTTCTTTAGAACTGGCTGGGAGCGGATGGGGAAGTGGGGCAGGGTCGGCGCCTACCAAGCGACGCCCGGGCGCTGGCTCGATCCCTCCTCTCCCTCCTCCCCCGCCTCATGCCTGCTGTACTGCCTCCTGTCCCGAAGGAAAATCCTCTATTCCAAGTCCAAGCCTCTGTCCCTTCCCCTGTCCCTGTACCAGGCCGAGTGGATCTGTCTGCTAAACTTGGTACACACACACACACACATGCAGTGGCGGTGTCTATTTTAGTCCTCTAGATCTATTCTCGTTTGGAAGGAGCTATCTTTGTGCTCCAGTGGTAGGTGCTGTATACCGTTGTCTATATGTGGCCTCTGTGACTGGCTCCGTATTAGGAAAGGAAAAAAATATAGATCATTTCTAACTCATGTGTCAAGCATTAACATTAAGGTCAGGAACTCTAACAATATATGCATGTAGATAATTTAGATTAGATGTGTCTTTGACCTCCAATAGCTGCCTACGTACATTCCCAGCAGACGATATGACGTCAAGGCAGCACTCAGCTTTATGCTAGGAAATGCTTTTAATAATAGCTGAACTTTAGACAAACGTTAAGCCATAGCGTTGTAAGAATACGGTGATTTTACATTAAGCAGTCGAATTTGTATCGTTATGAAATCTTTCGTTATCATTGTTCGTTGTTACAATCGTTACTGTCTCATTATCATCCATCGTATACAAAGACCCCATTGAAAACCACGACCCATTTTATATTAAGCAGTAGAGTTTGTATCGTTATGAAATCTTTCGTTATCATTGTTCGTTGTTACAATTGTTAGGCCCGGCGTCCACCTACTACGATATGGCTCTGATATGGACTACGATGCACCTCCCGATAAAAAAAATATCAAAATTGCGTTGGAAGGTCACGTAATATCGGGGGAGTTGACCACGTTTCTGCGATTAGACACCGATAAAAACCCCATACAATGCGTGGTAGATTGGCATGTCTAGACATTTGTCTACGATTTTGCACCTTCCCGATATGTCTCCGATATTTACATTTTTGTATCGGTGCCATATCGGTAGGTCTAAATTTCTATCGTAGTAGGTGGACGCCAGGCCTTACGCTATAAAGCAAAAAATAGTCCAGAGTGATATATCCGTTGATATGGCAATTTCTGGTTCAATTCATTGGAAAAGATGGATAATAATATCAAGAGACGTCACAAGTTTGAGTCTGAGTTTATTTATGCCACGCATTTTGTTGGCTCCATAATTTCACGAGTCGAAGACGAGTGACATTACGGAGCCAACAAAATGAGTGGCATAAATAAGCTCAAACTCGAACGAGTGGCGTCTAGATTTTATCCTACCCGTTTTCATATTTTTTCAGTATCAGAAAGTAGTGGCATAAACAACACTTTATGTCACACCCGTGAAATAAACAAATCCCATGTTAAACCTATGACGTTTTCTATTAAGGGTAGGATAAATACAACAAACGATTGTTCTATATACAGACTAACGCTCGTGTATTACCACGCCTCAACCTCTCGTGGTTTAAGGCCGCCTGTCCACAAGACCATCGATTATTGTCTACGTACAGCACGGTCAGGTCGTTCTATATAAGTATTAGACTGCCGACGCCCGTAGTGACGTAGGTGTCGTTATGGATACGGCGCCCCCTACAGCTATTTATCTGAAGCCGTGTGTGTGCGTGTGCCTCATCATTATATACCTATAGCTGTATCAACTGCGTATACTGCCCGCTCATACCCATAACGTATTCATACCCGTACGTCACACTGTGAGGTACGGGGTATGCCATCACGTAACAAGGTAAAATTTCATCATTTTCAGGTATATAATAATACGAAAACAGGCTGACTGTTTTAGTACGTCAAAATATTTGGTAAATCATTGATCAAATACATTCCTCTGCCTATGGAATCGAGATGTATGTGATCAATAATTACACCGCGTATTTTTGATGTACGAAGACAGTAAGCCAGTTTCCATATAATAAAGTGTGATGAATCGGACATTTATATATATATATATATATATATATATATATATATATATATATATATATATATATATATATGTATTATCGTAAAACTGGATGAGTTTTAATCTTGGCCACCGTATGCCACGACTGGAGTTTGGCACAGTGACTCCATGAGGCGAAGCCGAGTAAAGTCCGGAGCCAAAACTCCAGGAGTGGCATGCGGTGGCCAAGATTAAAGCGAATCAGGTTTGATTTTATCCTACCCCGTCTCCTCGATTTTGGAATATTACATGATAACAATTCTGTATGCCACTAGTGGCATATAAAACTCTGTATGCCAGTCATACTGGCATACAGAGTTAATAAGCCTGTTTGGATTTTATATTAGGGGTAAGATAAATGTGTGTATCATAGTCTATATCTGTTAATCCAGACAGCTATAACTTATATTTAACCATCGGACGAAGAACTCAAAACTACAACCAATGTCATTACCCTAAATAAACTGAGACCTGTTGAGAAGTCAAAGATATGACAGTGGGTGTCCGGTGAGCTGAAATTGGAAATGTTAGCTTACACCTACATTAGATATCTATATATAGATTGACATTTGTTATCTCAGCTGACCCAGATCCAGATTTATCCAGAGAATATAATCTGATAAGCTTTTTATAATTTACTTAATTTGATCTGGCATTACTTCCAGTCAATTGTCGTCTGCCTCCAAGTGCATGTGCACTGAATTCTGCCAAGGAGTGTACCACAAACCATCATACGAATTCGTCTCAATGTCATAGGACGTGGGCGACGTAGCCTTTTATTATTATGCCATTTTTTTACTTAACAAATTGAGGCGCGTTATGACTGGAGGTGACCATGAACTGCCTCCTGGCTTGCTGCTATTTTAAGAACGCCACTCTGGACATTCCGTTCAACTGCTGGTAGCCAGCGTACACCAGCCGCGCTTGACAAGAGGCAGCTACCAGCGCTGGCACTGGCCGTGTTCTAAAAATAGCCCGGCATCGCGGGAAACTAGGTCACGGGTGATTGAGGCGAGAGCGGCGGCCGATGTCCTTCGCCCGACGTGCCAGCGCCAGTTGCTATTTTGGTAGCCATCATAAAATCCCACTTTCCCTTCACAACTCCTTTCACGTCTTGTGCACTGTTTCTTTGCTAGTAAACCCAGGATCATGAATATCCAGTTAAAACTCCATGGACTGTGCCTGATCTTTTTTTAGTGGGGTTGCATGATTGAACAGGTTATCAGATATTCTTTAATTCTTAACGGGAAAATACCCGCTTTTATCCTACTCATGTAAATCTCCATAGACTTAACATAGTGAACCTGTATGCCACGGTTATGCCGTAAACTATTTATATGCCACTGGTGACATATAAAGTTAAAAGCATGTGACAGGGTAGGATAAAATCTAAACATCACTCAATTTCATATAATTGTTTACATGCCATTCGTTGTCTTCCGCTACAGATATCACTCTGCTCCGCTTCGTGATATCATTCCGCAAAGACAACTCATGCCATATAAACAATCATATGAAATTTTGTGATGTTTCATGATATTTTCCTACCCCTCATATAAATCTCCATAAACTTAATATAGTGGGCCTGTATGCCACGGTTATGCCATAAAATATTTATATGCCACTGGGGGGATAGTATGTATATGGCCTCTTTTGCTGTGTGGCTACAGTTGTAGGTGATTTTCCATTTATTTTCCACCGATTACGGAGTCTCCATACTAAACCTATATGGACTGTGTAATTCACCGGGCAGAGATTACGGGTGCTCGTATTCTCCACCCTACATAGAGCGGATATTACTGAAAAATAGTCCCTTGTGTACAAAGAAGTGCGTGAGAAGATCTGATGTCATTTTGCCTTTTTTTGATAATTCTATTTTATAATGCTTGACAACAAATATGATATAATCTAGTTTCAGATAAAAAGCCGTCGTAATCTCCTTGGACTATGCTCTATGCATTTCTCCGATTATACTATGGGTCTATTATCTCACCTCAGATTTTTCTCTCCATAGACTTAACATTGGAAACTTGTATCTAACACCCATTAGATATTTAGGAAATATATCAAATGGGGGATGATGTCACAAATGTTAGCCCACTAGTCAATATTAAGGGTGAGATAAATTCAGGAACGCATTCAAGTTTAGGGTCAGAGCTCGATCCCATCTCATTTGAATCACATAGCAATTCACGCGGTTACGCCTTGTGAATTACTACGTGACTCAAACTCGATGGGATACGAGCTCAGACCCTAAACTTTCATGGGTTTCCTCTATAGTCCTCGGAGATTACGGTCGCTTGTATCTGGCACCAGTTAATAATGTGTATTTATTATTCATCTAATACAAAATGTCCATAGTAAACGTATAGGAACTCTGAATGGACATACCATGCGCATACGGGTATGTTGTATGCTCCGGGTCGAAAAAACCGGCGCAATACAGAAAAATAGTGCATATGAAAAAACAGTGCTTAACTAAAGTGAACTAAAATCGGAGCGCCACTAGTTGGATAAAGGTGGATGATAACTATGATATAAACTGGGTTCAGATAAAAGTGGTTGTATGCCCCTATTCAATGTCCTCGCTTGGGCTCGAATATTACTACGCCTCAATCTCTCGGAGCACACGGCCGCATGTATCTGAAACCAGTCAATATTGTGGATTTATCTCACCCCGGTATTTTTCTCCATAGCCTTAACATTAGGAACTCGTTCTCCACGGCCGTGTAGTGCAACAATGCCTGGCCTGATTTCCATTTATCAGCTTCGCTTCGTGAATTATTCTGCAGTCAAACTCGGTGGAGTACGGACCAAGTTATTTTTATCTCGTGGGTTTCCTTCTAAGTATTCCTCCCTGTGATTTTCCTTGCATCATAAAGCCCCGACAAGGGGTAGTATTTTTATTTTTGAACATATAACATACTAGTTATGATATTAGATATTCAAAAATAAAAATACTACCTCAACATCTGCATTGTTGCACTGATTGCATTGTGAGGAGCATCGGGACTGTGACCACCTTTTTGTACTTAAAATCCCGTTATTATGCACACCAATGATTCTTGTCTAGACGTTTGTCTACGATACAGACCTTCCCGATCGTCTACGAATTTTGACATTTTTCATCGTAGTGCATCGGAAAGTCTTTGATTTCGATCGTAGAAGGTGGATGTCGGGCGGTACTATATAGAGACAAAGCTACTGTGACCGAATGGAATCTGTCCAGAGATGTTTTAGTCATAAATATTGACCGAGTTTCAAGAACGAGGTGAGAATTTCTGACCAAAATATCAAGGAACAGATGGAATTCAGTCACACTCACTTTATTATTATATACCTAGAAATCATTAGGGATGCTATTCTACAACTCACTAAATGGCAGAATGACAGAATGACAGTGGTCACGTGGTGCGAAGGGACGTATGAATATCATTTCGTCACTCGGAGCTGAACAGAATTTGTCCTTCTGGTCAGTAAAAGTAAGACATTCGCCTATAGGTATATAGTATTTTATCCACCTAATACGGAGTATCCATACTAAGCCAATGGAGCCTACAGATCGCTACTTAGTAGAATACGGAAGCTGTATTCCACTAGGAGGAACGGCTTTTTCGGTCATCTGACGGGCATTATAAGAACTATTTCATATAAACAATGCATGGCACTTACGTGAAATTTCTAATTATTTACAAGATTTCTTTTCCCCTAATAATTACTCGAAAGGTGAGAAATAAATACAACATTCCCATAATTTGGACCTGTGTGGTCGTATTCTCACTGTAGTTGACTCCACACATTACTCCTTGCTATTGCTAGGAATATAATAACGCGTCAACTACGCAGAGAATACGGCCAAGTAGATCCATATCATGGTAATATTGTGTATATACATGTACATTACCCATACCCAGATTCCAGTGTGAAGTCACCGCATCCAGTCACTGCATATTACCATCGTACCACATTTAAGAAGCGATGACAGGGTTAAAGGCAAACCACGTCAGCAAAATCTTTACCTTTAACCCTACTTTATGCGGGAACTGTTCACGTGGCGTTGACGTATCTACCATCGTGCCCATATTTATACCTCCAGAATCACGTGCCAGAATGACTGGATGGCGGGAAAACTGACCTGGCGTTTAATCCGTGAATTGTTAGGCCTGGCGTCCACCTGTTACAATAGAAATATAGACCTACCGTTATGGCACCGATACAAAAAGCAAATATCGGGGACCTATCGGAAAGGTGCAAAATCGTAGACATATGTTTACTTATGTCACGCATTTTGTTGTCTCTGTAATGTCACTCGTCTTCCACTCGTGAAATTACAGAGCCAACAAAATGTGTGACATAAATAAACTCAGACTCAAACCTGTGACGTCTCTTGATCTTATTATCCACCTAACACAAAGTGTCCCTAGAAAACACATAAGGAGCGTATATCACCATACCCGGAGCATACAGATATGTTGTATGGTCCCGTCTGAAAAAGCCGGAGCATGCGGAAAAATAGTGCGTATAAAAAGATTGTACGTACCTGCATGAACTAATATCGGTGTTCCATTTGTCAGGAAAAAGGTGGATAATAAATACAATATTGACTGGTTTGAGATACAAGCGGTCGTATGCTCGCAGGAGTTGACACGTAGCAATATCTGAGCGCATTTTGTATATATCAATGGTATTTTGGGTTTTTACGATCCGTGTGCAGGTATGAGTTGGTGCAACATTGCCACAGGAAGCCAGGGAGCTGTTTCATTAGTTGAAAAAACTCTCGTAGTTGCTCTCACTAACCAAATAGCGGCACCTCGCTAACAGCGAGCGACACTTTGGACCAAAGCGGCACCAACAGTGGTAGTACCCGTTTCAATAGTTAGGCTCTGTAACTCCGCTAAGAATTCATATAGAAGCGTCCAATAAAAACTGAAATGTGGGGACAAATACAAGGAATAATTTGGAATTATTGAATCATTCGATATATAGTGATTTATTAAATGTCTCATTTGTTATGCTGGCATAGCTATCGGCACTGGGATCTTAACAGCGACGCCAGTACTGAAACAAGACCTGAGAACTCTCGCTTTTAATGCCGTTGATCGCTCTCGCTTTTGGCCATTCCCGTTCACTCCCCCCGGCTTTTGAAACAGCTCCCTGGTTTAAACTCCAATTTCGGTGTACTGCTCACAACTGACCTTTACAACGTTTCTCTGTATCCGGATTCATTTCCATGATTAAACAATAACTCCAAAAGATAAACACTATTACCTTTATCGTTTCTGTCACTGACCGAAAAAAATGTAATTTGAAAGACATCTCAACGGAATATTTTGGAATCTGGGAGTTTGTGATACAAGAATGTTAGTGTCTTTTTACCCTCATAGCACCCTTCATTATTGCCATGCGGAATTCCGCATACTGTATTTTCTCAAGCCATAAATGAAAGAATAAATAGGAACCTTTTATGTTTCTCTTCATTTGAGCTTAAAAGGGAATCACTGTTTTTTATCGCATTTTTAAATGGAGGAAGCTCTTCCAAACAATTTCCGTTTCCACAATTAAAAATGTTATCTTCAATTGTGGTATATTAAATAATAAATAGAATGGGAAAATGAAATAGCAATACACAGGTGATCGAACAGCTAAAAAATATCATTGGTTAAACATTACCAACTACCAAAAGTATCTATGATTATGGTCTATCTTAGGCTCGGCGTCCACCTACTACGATAGAAATTAAGACCTACCGATATGGCTCCGATACAAAAAGTCAATATCGGAGACATATCGGGAAGGTGGAAAATCGTAGACATATGTCTGGACATGCCGATCCACCAAGCATTGTTACAACATGTGACACCAAGCCATAGATTTTTTTTTAAATTTCTTTTATTTATCCTGACAATACATGAGCCTCGTATGAGGGCTGGCATTCTTGTACAATCAGCCATACAAACAATCTACCGAATATATATCCCATTTTGCTGTGCACAGCTTAACAACAGTAATAAAATAAGCAGAACATATAATTCACCATCAGACAATAAAATAATAAAACTGCATCATTCAGTGTAAAGTCAATACTTTCAGGTCACAAGACCAGGGATGAAGGAGTCATTGAGAGAATTGGTACCATCAAGCAATTCGATATGCATGGGACAGTTTCATGGGATGCATTCATTGAGCTTAAGTTTGATAGCAGCTTTGAGTTTATTAAATATGTCAATATTTCTTAAATCAGGAGACAGATTTTTCCATGCCAAGGCACTAAAATAATGCAAAATTACGCTTAAAACATTCAGATCTGGGTCTGACTGATTTAAATACAGGCGCTTGATGAAGTCTTGTGCTTTTTGCTTTTTATTTTAGCAATTTTTAAGGGGATATTGTGTCACAAAATCACCGAATTCGGCTATACAGCCGTTCTTCCACTCGGCCCCTAGACCCTTACTCCTCATTCAAATGGCGGGTCTCAGGCCAAATGGGCAGTGGGTACCATTTTTGTGCAAGTCTTTGGTATGACCCGACCAGGGTTTGAACCCACGAACATCACTACCACTTGGCCACCGAGATTGATGAATCGATAAAAAAAGTCCCGTTTGCAGTTGGTTCATATAAGTCAATATGTGATAATTTTGATTGCGGCTTCAAAATATAACAAAATTAATCGAAATGTATAGGGCAAAGAGTGATTGCTAGTTCGACCATCATCCGACAGGATATTGTAAGATTGCACCACTGTAGTCGGGGGACAACCACTGTTATCAGTTGTTATAATATATAGATAATCTTGTGACGAGGCTAAATATCCTCTATAGTAAGCTAAAAATTGTTGTTTTGATAAAATCCATTCATAACTTTACCGACTACATGCTGTTTTGTTTAGCGTCGGGGGCCAAGATGACTGCCTCGATAACATAATAGCTATGTGTCCTATACGAGTAACATCAAATTTACCACTGTAACGTGTCCATGTAGAGTATTTATTATTATTATTATTATTATTATTATTATTATTATTATTATTATTATTATTATTATTACTATTATTATTGTTATTATTTTTAAATATTTTTTTTTTATAATTTCAGCGAATTAATTTCGGAGGTACAGTTCGTGCTACCATTTGATGGTATTAATATTATATATGCTCGGTATATTCACAACATTCAAGATCACGGATCAGTAGTAGATAAAGTGGGGTTAGATTATTGGAGTTTTGCTATTGAAAGTAAGTAGTTCATATTTCCAGTATATTGCCTAAAATATTCAAAGCAGACCAGTCGGCTGCCTCTCAGCCTGTTAACTGAAATTTGTTTTCTCTTTTTATTATCAACAAAAGATGTCTCTCACATCAGTGAGTTTTTCAGACAGCCGTTACACCGAAATACTGTATCGTTCATAAAAGGACTTGAAGTTATCTTTCAGCAGTGAAACCTGAGTAGTTTACTTGATGTGATTTCTAGTCCTAGATCTGTTATACGAAGTTCGACTGCCTTTTTTCAGGAAGTGAGGATAACATTTCTTTTAATATTTTGTTTTGTTTTACAGCCTTTATTTCCATTATCGATATAGAGGATTTAATCTATATTGTGATCACTATTCCAATGCTTCCAACTATTGAAATATCTGGTTTATTTCAAAATGCAGAGTGATTGTGGCTTTATTGTAATCAATATATCAAATACACGTAGAAGGGAAGAGGGGTGGTAGCAGTTGTCCTAAGCAATTCAGTACACATAGGACGACACAAATATGATTTTTTTTCTTCAAAGACTGATTGTTAGCCTACCGTTAACCTCCAGTATAAATAAAAAGTTAAAAAAAAAAAGATAAAAAAATACTGGCTGCCGATCTCGGGACAATCCTTAAAGGTAGGGGTTTCCTCTGATTTAGTTTTTTTCTTTATATTTTATATATATCTATTTTCATCATCTCTATTATTAAAATTTAGTTCATATTTATGATGTTTATATGGTGAGAAGTAAAAGCAAAAGAGAACAACAAAGCTCGGTGTATGGCTATATTTGATATGTTTATAGAATTAATATTATTTGAAACTCTTCTTGTTCTTCTCTTTTCTATCTCAAATCTCAAATCTATATTTCACTTTTTAAAAAGGGTTTGATAGAAAACCATACTTTATAAAAAATTTCCCTGCCGGTGAAACCCACTCTTCCACACCCCACCGGGAAGGCGAAGAGATCCCGACAAGCAAAAGTTTTTGATATATAGAAAACAATACTGTATTTATACAAGGGAATCAATTCCCAATGAAAAAAGAATCGGTCTCCAGGAGAAAAATCGGCGGGAATGACTAATTCTGTGTGTGGCATACTCTTTTCAGCAACCCTTAAGACAATCTGGGGCCAATATCGGAACGCACCATGGGGGGTATTTCTTAAACTCTGTTGTCGGCGACAAAATTTATCAACATGTAGATAAATCTGTCGGGCCCGTTTTCGGAACATGGACTTATACTTTGTCAGAGACAAAAGAACATCTCTACGTGGGGACTAGTCCTAGGCCAGGGACGGGAGGGAGGTGCCACACTGGACGATTCTGTACTGGAGGCTTGGCCTGAGACTAAAGACTGTTCCTTTGTTTCAGACAAAGGAACATCCATGTTCCGGAATAGTACAGTGAGTAATGTCTTTATCGCAAGCTAGTCTAGCAAGTTTGAGGCAAATTTCCGCAGGGCGTTGACGTCAGAACAGGATTTATGGATGGGGGTGGTGGGAATTAGTGGGAATTAATCCTAAGCAAATTCTATCCACACTGGACAGCTGACTTACAATTTTCCTGAAGATTAGGGGCTAAAGATAGAGTAACAAGTCCTTAATCTATTGGCGGAATCGGTCTCTGGGGACTAAATCGCTGAGTCTGTGTGTGGTATTTCTTAAACTCTGTTGTCACCGACAACGGGAGGGAGCAGGTTCCTTAATTCATCGGTCCCGATTTTGGAATATGGGACTACAATTCATCGGCGACAAAGGTATAAGTCCACGGAGGCATTTTCTAATCTTAGGCACGTTTCTGTAGTGACTTTATTTTATGGCCTTGCCTGAGCTTACAATTGTTCTTTTGTCGCCGAGTATGAAACATTCATGATCGGAAATCTTAGAGTGTGATTTGACCTTAAGACACAGATCAGATTACTCGAATTCCAGTAGTCTATAATGGCCTCCCTAAATTTAGCTTGGGTGGCGTGCTTCTGTTTCTTGTCCCATCGTTTAGTTGTCTTTCTTGTGCTCTGTCTTACCTCAAATAGTTTTTTAAAAGAGAAAGGAAAAAAGAACGGAGCTTGAACTTCGATGTGCGAAGAAAACAAAAAGTAGGTACACCAAAAGTATTGTAGTATAATGATTGAAAGATAAAGAGTCTCGATGGATTAACATTGATTACTGTAATATATCTCCTGATAAACAATAAAAGAGCTCAGCAATTCTATTGCAAATGAAAAGCCATAGGTATGTATTTCACTAGTTATATATGAAGGCATTTTAACGATACGCCATGTGTATTTTTGTCACATATTTTGAACTTATTAAAATAATTTATCTGTTTTCATTTTTGACTAGTTTTTAAAAATCATGTTAAAAGTGATGCAAAATGTTTGACTTCGAGAATATGAAGGATATGAGGACAAATTTTATAGAACTCCATGTGGAAGCAAAATCTAAAACCAGTTTAATAAAGTAGAGGATTATTTTACAATCATTTTGATTCCTTAACTTTTGTTGTAGTCATGGTAGAAGTCAAACTGGACTGTTTTGATATAAAAATAGAAAATAGAAAAACTGCATACGTAACAGGTCGAAAATCACGAAATTGCAGCAAACAGACTATATTTCGAATATTTCAAAATGTCCTTTTTGGGGACTAGTTTAAATAGTTTTCATGCATCTAGGGCATTGTAGGGCAGAGTCTGGAACCAGAAATATCACATAACTACAATATTTAGACAAATTATGGCTAAAATCGTGAGGGCGTCACGTTACGACACCAGCATAAAATCGTGCATTAAATAAAATAAAAAAGTGGCAGAATAAAATGACTTTCACTGTTTTTAATGACTCATTTATATATGCATCTTCCCACCATAAAAGGATAGGCCTATATGGCTTCCTTCATACTAAACTCAATTCAGCCCCAACGTATTTTTTCGTCACAACGTGACGTTTTTATATTCATATTAGCCATGTGCTAAAGCTATTTATGGTAGTTAGCGTTCCCAATTTTGCACATGAGTCTTTTAATATGTTGAGATAATACCTGCAAAAGGAATTTATGATCCTCTCAGATTTGATTTTTTGGGCAGTTGCTGCAATTTCGTGATTTTTGACCAACAGCTGCAAAGTATGGTGTGAAGAGTAGCTCAGTACCATTACATTATAGTACTCACCACTCAATCAATCGGTTAATCATTGATAAATTCATTGACTAATCATCTTATAGGTAAGTAAATCACATAACTATGATAGAATTGATTATGATTATTACTTTGTATGCACGCAAAATCAGACATTTGTCAATTAGGTGAGCGCATCACCGACTCGCGATGGTCTATTGGAATGAGGAACATGTTTTAGCAAGTAACAACAATACTAGAATGAGTGAAAAAAATGTTATATGAACAAAGCAGCCGTCGACAGAAATGTAAAAAAAAATTCCTTTATACCGGGGGATGCTTATGTGGAATCTAATTACATCAGAAATTTAAATGAAAATCTAGTAAGGATAGCTTTAAGAATGTAGTTAAACAGTATTTACTGCGTGATGACATTTTAGGTAAAATCCCAACGTAATTAAAATATGAATATCTAAGTCAGATGACCATACTAGTAACAGAGTTGTATGACCTGTGGAAACAATTTTTTACCTGAGTCATATGACCAGATGCGAACCATAAGAAAATTATGATCTCAAAACCGTTACATGTATATTGTCAATAACATCTAATATTGCCTATCACTGGTGGGAACTGGCATCAACTGAAATAAATGTATTGATATGGTGAGTCCTTGTCCTGTCGTTACATATATGCTGTTTTTTATGTCTGTGTTCTTGTCCTTCTGAATATGTCTTTGAACAATATAAGATGGACTTTGATGATAAAAGATGTATATTGCTGTATGTTCTGTTTTTCATGGTTGACAGACAAATCATTGAGCATGTTGCATTGGACTGTGTGCAAGACTCCACAGGACATTATAATATATCAGCAAACAGAGTCATATGACCTGTGGAAAAATAAACAGTCCATATAACATCTATGAATATGATATTCCAGACATAGTCTGTCACCCATCTGGCACAACTCACTTTGTACTTGTCTTTTGTCTTGTCTTTGTGTTTGCAACTGTTGACCAGTATGTGGAAGAAGGCCTTCGGGTGAATGTACCATGTCATTTTCCTTAACTGAATAAAGAAAAATAGAAAAACCCACAGAAACATTACAATCAAAACCCGCTCCCGCAGAATGCATGCTGTACTCTTCTTATGAGTAGTATAAGAAATAGATGAAAAGAGAGGACTGAAAAATGTTCTCAGGTTTTTAGAGCGTGCTGACCATGGCAAGTCACTAGAGAATGAAATACATCATTGACCCACTGGTGCTTGATGTATTTGGATCCTATAAAGGCAGTTGTAGAAATGTCAAGTTGACTGAGTGCATGTTGATTACAGAAAATGACCCATTGACTGAATATAATCAAAACCTTTTGGTCATTACTTTTGAGTGTGGGCTTCATGTTCATATGTTCTACCCAAAGTTTAGAGTGGCCACATAGACTTTGAGCTTGCTGCAAAAACTTAACCCTTTACCATCTGCATGCACACTCTGTGACAATGGAAAAAGAGCAGAGGGCCAGTGTCTTAGAGGCATGCCATATCATGATCAATAACTAGAGATCGACATACTTGTACCTCATTGACCTACTGGTGCTTGATATATTTGGGTGCTAGACAGGCAGTAGAAATGACAAGTGGACTGGGTGCAAGTGGGTTACAGAAAATGACCATAGACTGAATTAACCCAAACATTTTAACTGTTATTCATCTATAATTACATGCTCATTCATCAATGATGAACAGTGATGATGATTTCTGAAGGAGTTATCCCCGTCGGTCACAAGTTTAAATATATTTCTGAGGTGTATATTATATAGAATTCTGACGCACATTACTGTATACTCTTAAGTAGGTCTATGACATATAACAGTAGTATGACATTAGTTGAGGGATATAAAGGGATGGCAAAGAATAGTAAATTATGTCATTGCCATACACGGACCTGTCTTCTGAAGGTTACACTGTGACTATCTCAAGGTTATGTAAGGGTACGTTGTGTTTCTGGGGAATCATGCTTTAAACATTACATGTCAACATATTTACGTCATTATATACATAGTATCACCAGAATTTGATCTGCACGGTCGTATTCTCCGCGCAGTTGACGCGTTGTAATATCCGAGCGCATGCGAGGATGTTGCGCAGTGTTAACTACAAGGAGAATATGACAATGCAGATCAGAACCATGGTAATGACGTATTCATTATTCAGCATTCCAAATAAAAGTTATCAAAGGAAAAAAAGTAGTCGCCCATCTTCTCACATACTACTTTGCACGCTAGGGATTATGTTTTCGAAATCTCTAAGCAGAATACGGTTTTCTGCATTCTACTCAGTAGCGATCTTTAGGTAAGAGACTCCATATTAGATGTATAATGAGATAATCCAAAGAGACAATTGAGAGTGTTACATGGGTGCATAATGACCGTTCAGACGTATACTTTATATATCATTCATTGATTGGGACTATTTCTCAAGTGACCAGAGACACCCTGACTGTAATACATACATAATATTGACTGGTTTCAGATACAAGCAGCCGTATACTCCAAGTACTTAATATCCGAGCATATGCGAGGATATTGCTCAGGGTCAATTCAGAGAAGAATGCAACCGCTTTCATCTGAAACTAGTCTATACTGTATTTATTATCCACCTTTATCCAACTGGTGTCCTGCCGATTTTAGTTCACTTTAGGTATGCACTATTTTTTCATACTCACTATAGTTTTCGTCTGCGCCAGTTTGTGTAGGCTGGACCATACAACATATCTGTATGCTCCGGGTATGGTGATACACACTCCCTATGTGTTTTCTAGGGACACTTTGTATTAGGTGAATATATCTGTATGCTCTGGATATGGTGATACACACTCCCTATGTGTTTTCTATGGACACTTTGTAGTAGGTGGATGATAAAGGTAACTCTGATTTGTCAATTGGGATACACTTGACAAATGACGTAATTTGTTAATGTAGATGTAATTTAGACGGGCGGGGTAGGATAAATTCCAAACCAAACTCGAGTTAGTCATGTTATTGTTCCTCGCACTCTGGCAAGATCGCGTATTACTGCTCTCGGTTTCGCCTCGCGCAGTATTGCATGCTCTTGCCGTTGTGCGATAAACAACAACACAACTAACTCTTGTTTGGTTTCTCCATAGTATACGTAAAGTCGAAGTTAATCCTACAGATTAGTCAGTTCGGAGCTGTCACTCCTATCCTCCACCGCCTCCGGTCGAGAGAATACTAGAGGGAAACTATGTTCCGGTGAAAGGAAGTCAAAGTTACGAGGTAAGGCTTGGAAAAATTACTGCCCAAGGCCCTGGCCGCAGGCAGTAATTTTTCCAAGCCTTACCGAGTAATTTTGACTTCCTTTCACTGGTACTTGGTTTCCCTATTCCTATATACCTTCAAATGTGGTTTAATAAGAGACAATCTGATTGGTCTAAATGTCAACCTTGGGTAGTATACGGCAACCTTGGGTAGTATACCAACCTTGGGTAGTATCAGATAGTTACTCCATCCCCCAGAGCGTGGTGTAAGCATAGACTGTACAGCCATAGGTATATAGGAATAGACTCCCCTTTGCCCAGATTATAGGCTTACAGGATGGTATCGATCATAAAATGTGAAAACTAACTAACAAACAATTTGAATATTCCAATTAGACATTAATCATATACATGATAGTAGAGCACTTGTTGAATACACAACACACTTGTGAGTGCCAACCTTTGACATTCAGCTGGGTAGTTTGATCCTTTGAAAACAATTGAACATAATGAGCTTAGGCAGTTAGGATGCTCAATCATTGATCTAGGTAGGTAAGAATAGGGGTTCACACACAATTTTTAATCCAGTACATCGAAATAAAAACCATCAATGATTGTCTCTTAGTGTTTTCAACTTATGTCTTTGACATCTATTAAATGATAGATTATCGAGCAAGCTGATGATTACTGGGTCGGTGATTCGTCGACCTCCACCTTTTCACTGCAGAACAATGCATTTCCCAACCGACAACCCAGTATGCACATATACCAACCCCACAAGTATGTCTATTGGAAGTACATATTGGGCTGCGGTGTAGGGAGGGTTAATGTTCAGTCCAGGACCCATGTAGCAGCATCGATGTTTTCTGGATTACTTTAAGTCAGGGAAGTCAGTCGTCAGAGTGCAAATAGTGTATGAGCTTTGGAGGTCGACGATTATGTGTTCAGATATTTAATCCCTGATAAGTAAGGCCAAATATATTATCAATGAAATTTAATTCTATTTAAACAGATTAACATAGATTCTATTCAAATGGACAGGTAACTGTTATGAACGACAAGACAAGTAAACTGGACACTTAGATCTCTATGAGTTTATGCATGAATAATATCATATGTAATTTGTAATTATATCACTGTATGTTATCATTGTATCTCTGATTGCTGATCAAAACTCTACATGTTCTCATAGCATAGTTATCTTGAAAATGTATGGAATTTCTGTAAAACGGAGCTGTAAGCACATGGAAACCAGCCATCCACAGGCTGAGTACTACTACAGTAAGAATAAAAGATTTAAAAAAAAAGAAAAAAGATTCACAAGCCTCACCACCCGACGACTGATTTCTCGGTAACCACACAATCGGGGGCACTCAGTCTTCAGGTGGAGATTGTGCATCATGCATTTGGCAACCAATCTGTGAAATGCTTGAAAGGGTTTATAGTTGTTTTTGAGCGCGTGAAAACACGCTCATATATATATATACATCACCATGAGGTTAGAAAGCTCACACAGGCTTTAAGCTTGCTGTAAAGAAACTAACCCTACACTTTCCATGCACCAACTATAAAGGCCTGGTAAAATAGTCAGGTGTCCAGTATCCCAGCCTGACCATGCCCCTGCCTCACTACTGACTTAGTTTTCAGATCTGATGGGACAGACCTAACTGTACTGTATTCAGACTGCCAAATCTGATGGGACAGCCTTGGTGTTCAAACCCACTTGGCCCAGGCCTGATAAACCAGTTTTACTCCCATCCACCCATTCATGAAACTCTGGGCCTGAAGCCACTCTAATTTGCAGTCATGCCATAATAGCCCTGCCCTCTCCCCTCCCACAATCACTAGCTATCTACCCTGTACCTACCAGCTAGGCACACTCAAGAGCCTGTCTCTTCTTGCTCACTTCTTTGATACCACTCTAACTTCACAATGCATGTACTCGCCCGCAGGTATTTCTATGCCTATTGGCTTGTCTTTGTTCTTGTACTGTTGATATATGTACACCAGTGTTTGTCATGTAGCACTCAGTTGGACATGATCATGGAAGAACGCTAAATTGATCTAGCGAATGCTCAATTGTCTCTTATAATTTTTTCCTGAATAAAAAAAAATACATTCAAACTGTCAGATCCGATGGGTCATGTACTCGAACATAATTTATTCGTCTGAATTGTATGGTTCCATTTTGCTGAGACATATTCCCCACCCGCAATTGTTGGTGACATTTATCCTAAAAAGGAACAGATTTTGAACCCTGTAAGATACATGAATCCCACCGCGTGAAACTTAAGATGGCTTCTGCCTTGTGCTAGATGGTATCCCCGTCCTTATTGGTTGATCTTTCCGTCTAACTATATGCATTACTTGGCCAACGGTATCTCAACTCAGGGAGAGGCAGGACTTCCATGTGGAGCAATCAGTTGTTACAGTTATTCTCTCAAAAAGATGTGATAGCGATTTTTTAAGGGTTTCTATTTATCCTGGAGTGAAACGCTGAGGGATAATATCGTTCCTTATCTTCCAGCGGCTCCAGCGCAATATCTCTCAACCGCAAATGCCTAATTAAATAGTCTTCCATAGCTCAGGTGTAAACTCTCGTAATGAATCCAAACAAAAGAAAAACAGTCAACATAACTACGGGTTATGGGTGCGGCTCCTTTATAATTAAAAAAGTTTAGAGAAATATTCGTTTGGCCATTTCAGCAGTACCATCAGAATTCTCGGGTTTCTAAACCTACATCCAGATAAGACCAATACCAGATTTGGCAAGAAATAGCTTTCAATAATTTGAAATCAAGGATAGCTTCTTGCAGCAATTGAATCCTAATAACTTTGTGTGTGTTTTTAGACAGAGAATGCTACTTGAGGAAGGTTAATGGAAGCATTAAAGCATTGTAGAGTACACAGTGCCTGACATACGGTGCTTCTATACTGGCCTTTCCGTTCAACGCCACCTAACGGTGAGTTCATTAGTTAGGCCGTCACTCGGACAAACACGGCCGAGTCTGGCCTCCTGCCTATAGATACATACAGCAATCACACCTAGAGTGTGCACGGTGGGTGTAGTGGCAGGAGTGTTGTTTTTTGACGGATTACACTGTTAGTGCAAACTTTGTTTAGACTTCAGTGTTGATTATGATCTTGGGTTTTCCCTTGTAAAAAGCCTGCCAATGCATTTTGTTGTATCCAGTGTTGGTATTCCTGTGTTATCTAGGGTATATCTAAAGTATCATTGACATTCTATGCATGTATGTCACACCAAATTGGAGCTGGAATATCATAGAATAAGATGAAATCGCAAGACTTTCTCTGAAAATGATATACACTGGTATTTTGAATTTATTACCCTTGTATTTACATAGAACGACCTGACCATGCTGTACATGGTACAAACGAGATGGGGAATTCTTGTTATATACGGAACGAGGCCCCAGGCAGAGTTCCGTAAATAACACCAATTCCTATCGAGTTTTGTAGCATGTACAAGCATGGTGGGTCATTATGTATTATATACCCAGAATCAATTAAATCTTACCATATATAAGCATAGAAGACATGTCAGCATGAAAAGCCACACACTGCTGATGTTTCAACGTGTGCAGTATAATAGTGTACTGCACAGGGTTCAGTATACAATGTATAATGCATAGGGAGCAGCAGTATATAATTATCAAATATAATGCATCGGTATATAATAAACTCAGTCATCCAATGCAAAAGAATACGTTGACAGGTGTTTGTTTGGGTGCAGGCATTGCGTAACCAAGCAGATAAGGCGCGAATCCAGACTCTGGAAAAATGTCTATTCTGTTGGCGGCGTGCGGCCGCGAGTGGTGGAGGCGAGGGTTAACCCTTCGCCTTGCAGAGACGATGAGGAGTATACGGAAACCTGCTGACGCAGCGTTTCCACCTGCTGACCGAAAAACCCCACCTATGGCTTTCACGCTGAACAAAAGTTGGTGGGTGGCTCTCCTTGTGAAAGGTCGGTGGTCCATAATCGGTGACCTACGCTGCAAAAATACAGTGGACACTGGCTGACCTTCGGTAGTAAAATGCAGACTGCTACTGATTAATTCAATACATTTTGTTGGTGGTGTAGAAATCAGTCGGTAGTAGAATTCCGTCGATGGTGCAATATTGCTTAAGGAGGGAGAGAAAATTCATTGACCATTTCTGTTCGCACCTGATGATTATTGCACGAGATGCGTCGCATAATCGGTCAGCGGAGCGAAATGCCGTATATATACTGTGAATACGCACTGTTTCGCTACATAACGTAAAAATACTATACGGAACAGTGTTCCATATGGAAAAATACGGAACATAGTTCCGTACACGTCATTAGTTAGAATATTAGTTATTAGCCAAATCAAGTTATTTGTTTTATTGTTTTGGGGTACATAGTAAATATAAAACGACCTACTATGCTTGTACACGATACAAACTGGATGATAATTTACGGTTCGTACAGAACTCGGCGTAAACGCTTCGTTCCGTGCAAACCATAAAGTATCATCTCGTTTTGTAGCTTGTACAGCATGGTCAGGGCGTTTTATATAATTACGGCAAAATTCTACCCAGTCACATGGTCACACATCCCGTTCGTCACAGTGTGACGTATATGGCCATACATACACGCGGTGTACGTAAGAGGTGCGGCTACAGGTATATAATAATACACGGAAACCGGGTTCCTGTCTTCGCACATGAAAAATACACGGTGAATTCCTCGATCAGATGAACCGATGACGCAGTGTACAGTATACAGCCTACCGTATGGGAGAAAGGATGCATTGTGACTGGTGTATAGAGTTGATAACAAGGTGGCGGGAAAAGAGGCAACTCTCCAAGCGCAGCTTTTGTCATTTATGCCGCGAAATTACAAACATGCAACTTGCCTGTCACCATCGGACGAATTCCAGCTTAACCTACTCCGATATCATCTTGGATGTTTGCGTTTATATTGTTCGATATCTGCATGTTATAGATCTCCTTCCTGCATTAGTCATTAAACAGAGATACATCGTTAAATATGTTATTGTTATTTTCGAATTCAAGTAGGTTATGGACTTTTTGCATATTTATCCAATATTGTCCCATAGGCTTAACATTGGATACCATCTTAGTTATTTTTTAACTATTGTTCTGTATACTTCGGGGTTTGATCCTGAATCAGTTCATCTCCTGTCGTTTTATTAGAGGGTGATTCCATGTGCTATATACATTGCCTATATAGGTTAGGGTGGTCACATATGAACCAGGGTACTGCATGAAAACTACCCCTTCACTATCTGCGTGCTATTCACTGGGATATTGAGAATGGAGCAGTGAGCCAGGGGCCAGGGTCGAGTTGAATATTCTAGGTTCGTACATGAATACCCCATTCTGTACGTTTACTGGAGAACTCGACCCGAAACGAACTTGACCCTTATAGTTGCCAGGAGAACTCGACCCGTTTTGGAGAAATCGATTGGAGAACTCGACTCGTGTATGAATAAGAAATTTTAATAGAGAAGGAAAGGTCTGACTATTTCGCTCATTCCAGCGGATATAGAAAGTAAGTCCAGTTATGTTTAATCAGGTGGACTGTAGGGTTAAGGGCCAAGTTCGGTACGAGTCGAGCTTCCTGAAAAATATCTATCCCTTCACTATTTTTAGAGCGTGCTCGAACGCGGTATATACGTTGCCTATAAAAGGTTAGAGTGGTCACCTGCACTTTCAGCGTGCTGGGAAAAATCTATCCCTTCGCTATCTGCGTGCTATTCGCTATGACGTTGGATAGGGAGCAGGGTGCCAGTGTCTGAGGGTCTTAGAGGCATGCCCAGCTGACCATGACCAATCACTCAAGACCAAAATACCTCATTGACCTACTGGTGTTTGGATCCTATAGGTAGACTCAGGGAGTTACAGAAATGGCAAGTGTACTGGGTGTAAATGGTTTGCAGAAAACGACCCTTAGACTGAATGTAACCCAAACCTTTTAGTTGTTATTCATTTAAAATTGCACGCTCATTCATCAATGATGAACAGTCAATTTGCTCCTAGTCTATTAGAGGTGTGCCCAGCTGACGATGACCAATCACTTGAGACCGAAAAATCTCCTTGACCTACTTGTGTTTGATATGTTTGGATCCTAGACTCAGGCAGTTACGGAAAGAGAGTTTAGTGGATGTAAGTGGGTTACAGAAAATGATCTATAGACTGTATAAAACGCAAACCGTTTAATTGTTATTTATTTATTTATTTATTCATTTATAATTGCACACTCTTTCATCAATGGTGAACATACCTTTTGGTCTTTTTGCCTAACTGTGTGCGTCTGCACTCTGTATAGTGCACAATGTTTGTCTTTCACTGTGACTTCAATCTGGAAGATCGCCTGCTGTATGGCGAACATCGTTTGTCGTGTTTTTCACCTGAATAAAAAGAGAAAAAAAGGTTATAAGTATACAAATTATCACCATAATTATACAAACTTAAGATTTTGGTCTTGAAAGCAAGCCACAGTGTGTGAGATTGATGAATTTATGGAAGTAAGTTGTCCGTAACTGGTTGGGTGAAAGCCAAAACTGATGTTATCTCCAACGTTTGTTTGACCAAATATATTGACATGGGTAGTATGCCAATGATAAATTGGTGCCTAATGTTATATTATCATATACCCGTGGGGCAAATGACTTTTATCGACCAGGATTATAGATTCCGTTAGTCACTGAGGGATGAAAAGAATGTTAATATCTACCACATGACCATTGTCATCCTGCTATTTATTGAGTTGTAAAATGGCATTTTAATGATTCCCATACATGATAAAAAGGGGACATAGTGATTGTGTCTGAATTACATTTCTTCCTTGTTGTGTTTGATCAGAAATATTCACCTCGTTCTACAAACTCGGTGACTATTTCCACCCAAAACAACTCGGAACCACTAAGCATGTTTTCATATACTATTGTCTTATATATGTGTTTAACTAAAAGAGTTTCTGACACGAAACCTTTATGGAACTGCAACCGTTTTCAAACCAGCTGCATACCTTTAACGGTCCGCAGAACACATTAAGAATGAACAATATCTATTTGTGTTGTTCCTAGCTCTAAATAAAATTCCGTGATACCTGTGAGAAGGTAATGGAACCCTCTAATGACATCAGTTCTCTCCGCGACCTCTTCACACGAGTGTACACATTTTCTAACCTAATTCTTATGTCATTTACATTTTTCATATACAGCGTTCAGTTTTACAATTTTCTTACATTTCTTTAACATACTTTGATGTATCGTTTAATACACCAGTACATCACGGCTAGACTTTTGTGGTCTATTCATATTGCTATTTTTTTTGTTTTTATGTCACACTACCCCTAACCACAGATAATTTGTAACTTGTTTGTTTTTGATTGAAAAAGCTTTATTCCTCATCTGTAACACAGACTTCCATGAGAAACAATGACATGATAACACAATTACATTAAACTGTGAAGATAAATCCAACATTAAAAACAATTGAGTTGATGAAGTATGATGAGTGTTCATATAGTTAAAAACGGTTTCTGACAATTCAGATAAATATCTCATATATAACCTGTGTAACTCTTCTTAAAGCCTGAGCGCACTGAGCTCCCAACACACTACGACAAACGTTCCGACACACTATGCCAAAGAATTCTCCAACTTTCAGACACAGTGATGATGCCATAATTTAGTTTCATACTCGAGCATTCTATGAAACCGATTTTTCCATCAAAATTCTAAAGGCCAAGGTGTGGAGATTTTGATTCGTGTTGTGTCGTTGCCTTGTTGGCTTCCTGACAAGGTCAATGATTGGCCTACGATTGGAGGCCTTCTCATAGTTGGTGGACCCCAGTTCCCAACAAGAGTCTATGACAAGGCCACAACAAGGCCACGATTGGAAGCTTGTCGGGAGCCTTCCGACAAGGCTACGACAACATCGAGCATGTTCAATTTTTCCCATGACTGGACCCTTGTCGTGGAGTGTCATGGCGTGTTGGGAGCGTGTCGCACAGCTCTACGCTAGGAAATTTTGGTGGAGCGTGCACTTCCCAACACGCCCCAACAATGCTGACGTAAAGTCCCCCTTCTTAAGACAAGGCTGCGACAAGCACCGACTGGGACTTTCTTGTCGGTGCTTGTTGTAGCCTTGTCGTGATTGGTGGACGCCCCCCTTTAGGCCTGAATGCACTGATACATTAATACTAAAGAAGAAACCAACAAGTTTTGGTCAAAGTCGTTGTTCTCCACGAGTTTGATGTGGTGTGATATGAACGAGGCGACAGCCGAGTGAATATCACGTAGCAGTCAAATGAGTTGGAGAATGACTTCTTTGACCAAAACCAGTTGCTTTCTGTATTTATCTCAACCCTGTACACACTAAAAGAATGGACAATATACAGGATATAGACCATGGAGAACGGACTGCAATACTTGTAAGGGTATGGAGAACGAGTTCCCAATGTTAAGCCTATGGACATTTATTCCAGGGGTGAGGTAAACGCTTCCGACACACTACGACACAGAATTATCAACATTTCAACACAGCTACAATGCAGGAATTTAGTGTCGTTCTCTGACACGCTATGACGCACAATTTTCCATTCTTACTACTACTAACACTACTACGATGCATGAGTTTTGATTTGTAGCCATGTTGGAGTGTGTCGTAAGCAGCGGGTAGCTCGGCTTACCACTACTTTCCTGATTGCCATCCTTGTATTTATATCAACACTAAAATAAACTCATCGGACTAATACCATCAAGGTACTCCTAAATAAGAAGGGCTTCTCACACACACTGACTTCCTAATGATATTTGTAGAGTGTGTTCTTAATGATTTATAGATGAAGAAATATGGCTTGAAGTAAAGTAGTACGGAGATCTTTTCTGTAGCTCTTTCCAAATGGGTTAGTATGTTTTCGTTTAGTATTATCTCGCTTCAAGTTCATTGACCTGTTGGTGCTTGATACACTTGGATCCTAAACAGGCAGTTGTAGAAGCAAATTGACTGAGTGCAAGTGGGTTACAGGAAAATGGCCCGTAGACTGAATACCCCCAAACCTCTTTGTTTTTTTTGTTTTTTTTTGCATAATTCCATCAATGATGAATATATCATTCCCTCCTAGTTATCATTATATGTATTTCCGAACGTCTAAGAAATACTACCCACTGCTAGGATTGCAGCATATACAATGTTCGGGCTTACTGTGACGTAGTGGGTGAACATGAATCAAAGACTTTGTAGTTGAATAATATGGAGAAACCAAACAAGAGTTAGTCGTGTTGTTGCCGGAGTGCGATGAACAATAACACGACTAACTCGAGTTTGGTTTAGAATTTATCCTACCCCGCCTGTCTAAATTACTTCTACATTAACAAATGACGTCATTTGTCAAGTGTATCCCACTAGAGCGATATTTTTCATTTTTCTGAACTCCAGACCGAATACAGTGACCCAATGTTAAGCCTATGGAGTATTTTTTATTAGGGGTAGGATAAAATGATTTTTTCTCATCAAGTTTAGTATATGATAATAAGAAAACGTAGTGACTGAGTCTACAGGGATGTCGTTCTCAGTCCTTTGTAACATAAAATACATCCCTCTGCCTCTGGTGTTGGGACGTATGTTATGTCACACAAGACCTCGAACAGTCATCCCTACTGGGTCAGTAACGACGTTTTCCTTTAGCAGTTTGCATGGAGTTCAGAGTCCTTTGATTCTATATCCGACTCTGTCGTTGTATATTTTCTTATTATTTTTCGGCAAACACTAGGCAAATAAAATATTATCAATGAATTGAGAGTTTGTCCCGAAGTGTTCGGAGTTATCGTACTCAAGCTAAATTGTATTGAGGGTTTATATGTATCTGTGACATTTAAATGTTTTAATCCTTAGGGTGGAAAAGGTCAGTTGCATGGGTATCATTATTATCTCATCTCATTATATCTATATCTACAACTTTGTATATCTTGCATAGCATACTTGTACTTATTGTCTGATAAAAACCCAATTACCAGCATATTCTTGAAAACTGACCAAACAATGTACGTGAGAGGGGCCGGGTGGCAGATCGGCCATTGCCGAACCCGGCAAATCCTGCTATTATTGTAATAATGAGTGACCCTAATAAAACCATAAAAAAAAGAGAAGTAAATCTGGTAGATCTAAAATAAATTCAGTATAGATTCTAGTCCCTACTAGTCAAAAAGTATTTTCCTATTCGTAATTTGCCGAACGGTAAAACAGAAGTATTTTGTGATACTAGTCAGATCACCTGTGATGTATTCAAATAGGCGGGCGTCATCGCGCTGATAGTTCAGACAGACACATGAGAAACCAAACACAACAAACTGAGAATTCGTTTCCGATTTTAATACCTTAGAAATGTATGATAGACACATATAACATTGATTCATACAAAATAGTGATAACTAGAATTCACAGGTCACTCATTTGACGTCATGTGTATTGCAGTAGTTGGTGTGGAGAAAAAAGGGATTATACCCATGACGTGTACATGATGAATATAGAACATACTGTATAAGCTTCATAACTCGATGAAAATTTACAGTTTGCATGGACCTCTATTCCAACCTCATTTTGTAACTTGTAGAGCATGGTCAGGTCAATCTATATAAGTACAACATATCAGCAATGACCGGGTGGACCCCATTTAGCAGATGAAAATAATAAACAACCTAAATCCTCATGAACAGACTTCTGACCGCCATATGGGCATGCTGTACAGATGTCATTCACTTTATCAGATTGTATGCCTGATAAGCATGAAATAAAGTTTGGTTGTTTCACCACAAACTAATGGACGTTATGCATGTATATATAGAGGTGAAGTAAAGAAGAAACCAACAAGTTTTGGTCAAAGTCATCATTCTCTATGAGTTTGAGTGAATATTGTGTAGCATTCAAATAAGTTGGAAAATGACAACTTTGACCAAGATAAGACTTCACTTTCTGTATTTATCTCAACTTTGTACACACTAGAAGAATGGACAACACACTGTATATGTGATGTCATAGACCATGAAGAACGGACTCTAATACTCGTAGGGGCATGGAGAAAGAGTTACCAATATCAAGACTATGGGACAGAGATACCAGGGGTGAGATAGAAGTTTAATTTATACATTGCAAAACTGAATTGCAGGTTTGGCAAAGAGGCATACTCTTTGTATGAGTTATAGATGTATTTCAGATAAATGCGTAGCGTGTTATTTTCCGAGAACATGTAGATGCAGATCCACAGAGATTTAGAGAGGTAAAGGTTGACCATAAGGCCCGGCGTCCACCTACTACGATAGAAATTTAGACCTACCGATATGGCACCGATACAAAAAGCAAAAATCAGAGACATATCAGGAAGGTGTAAAATCGTAGACATATGTCTAGACATGCTAATCCACCATGCATTGTAATGGGTTTTCTGGTGCCTAATCGTAGAGACGTGGTCAACTGCCCCGATATTAGGTGACCTTCCGACGCGATTTTGATTTTTTATCGGGAGGTGCATCGTAGACCATATCGGAGCCATATCGTAGCAGGTGGACGCCGGGCCTTAAAGGGGTATCCCACTATCATGATTTGAGCCTCCGACACACTACGATAGCCTTACGACAAGCGTTCCGATGAAAAAATGAAATTTTTTGTTCAGAAGGAACGGGTCCATCGTGAAAGCTAGACTCGTTCCTTCCGATAAAAATTTCATTATTTTCATCGGAACGCTTGTCATAAGGCTATCGTAGTGTGTCGGAGGCTCAAATCGTGATAGTGGGATACACCTTTTACAGTGTTGCTATTCATTAATGTGAGGTTATCAAAGAATATTGTCAAATTGTTCATCTATATAATGTTACACAGAGTGTGGAGGGTTAAACTGAAATATCATATATTCAGAAGGAACTGCATCGAGATCCATAGGCGCTGAAAATACACCATAAGTTTGGGTTGCTGAGTAATCATGAGGCAAAGACGAGAGTGAGCATGTCGCAAACGAAATGAATAGCGTATTTTCAGTGGCTATGGATCGAGTGCGGTTGAGATTTGATCTCACCCCTATCACTGACTAAGTAATCACCCATTGAGTATTTTTCTTCACAATACTTCATAGGTGTTGGGTACCAGGTACGAATGTCAAGTCTATGGCGGAAAATTTTTAAACAACTCTCAATGAATACGTAAGTCTGTCAAGATATATTCCCAACACGAAACTAGATCATCAAATACCTCAGGGTGTTTATAGGAGATTAATAGCTACACTTTGTTAGATTGAAAAGCAACAGGTATCGAAAATTTGATAGTATATATAACGTAGATTGTATGTCAATTATCATCCTGCCCCTCATATAAATCTCCATAAATCTCTACATGGTGTGACTGTATGTCTCGGTTATGCCATAAAATATTTACAAGCCACGGGTGATATTTGAAGTTAAACACATGTGACATGGGAGGATAAAATCTAAATGTCACCTAATTTCATATAATTATATAGGTATTTGCTGTCTTCTGCTACAGATATCACTCAGCTCCGCTTTGCGATATCATCCTGCATAGACAACTCACACAATACTAGGAGTAAATAGTATGTTTATCATTGATGAATGAGCGTGCATATATATATGCATAACAATTAACAGGTTTGAGTTAAACTCAGCCTATTGATAGTTTTCTGTAACCCAACTTGCCATTTCTGCAACTGGCTATCTAGGATCCAAACAGATCAAGCACCAGTGAGTCTTGAGGTAATTTGGTCTTGAGTGATTGGTCATGCTCATCTGGGCACCCCTCTAAGACACTGTGACACTGGCTCCCTGCTCTGTTCTCAATATCACAGTGAATAGCACACAGAAAGTGAAGGGATAGTTTGTATGCAGTACCCTGAAAGTTTATATGGACCCCTCTAACCTCTAGATGATGTATTTAGCGTGTGCAAGCACGTTCTAATAAATAATCAAATGAATCTGTGACACTTCTTGATGATATTAATTACATTTACAGTACCTAGATAACTGCGGGTGAAATGGCCGCTTTCGCCTGTGTCCAGTTACAAATAGCGGTCACTGCGGTACTGAATTCTAACTTCAATATAAATGAAAGTGTTGAATAATTTTCTAATGGTAGAAATATAATGATACAGAATATCTTGGCCTTTTTAGAGATTATATGAAAATCTCTTAAGGCGCACTTGTTATTACAATATCGATATTTGTGTGCGCCACAATTCCTCATTTGTTCATCGTTTAATCATTACGGATTTTATCTACGAACAAAGTAGTGTTAAAATGTTGTAATTTAGCTACTAATTGAACGCCAGACAAATATTACTATATGGATACTAAGGCGTCGTTCGATTAGATTTGAAAGTAAATGCATATACTCATCGATTATCCCAATAAGATACCCTTGGATTTGTTGTGGATTTTATTTTATATTCTTTTAAAAGCAGATTTTATATATCTATTTGTCACCGTCTTTTACACCGTTTTCAACGTAAAAAAAGACAATTAACGTACGTTTGAATAACAAAGGTATAAAGTACGGCAACAACTGAATAACAACTTGACAGAATATATAGTGAGTCACTTCTAACCTTGCTAATTGCTTACAGATATATTTTTCCGGATGCCGAGTAAAAACACTCGCCATCCGCCTTCGTGTCCTTATTAATATCAGCCGGTTTCGTTTCCCACCGAATCGAAAGTTAAAGTTATATCCTTGACCATCGTACTTGTTACACGAAGGAGTGTTGTGGCGTGTTTGTGCAAATGTCGGTCTAATAACATCATCCGACCACAAGCAATCAGGATACCTTCACTGTATGACTCACAAAGTAACGATCGTAAAAATAATATAATCTTTGTTTCAGGCAAGATCCTGACAGGATTTGACGTTTACAAACTATACTGTAATTTCAAGAAGGGATTTAGTACTTGCTTATTCATGACAGTTACGTTTGTAATCTGCATATAAATTCTTTACTTTGATGATGGAATTCTTGTGAAATTATGATTTTTTAAACACCAAATGAAGTTTGTATGAAACAACGAGGCTTATCTGGAGTGTAACCGTCTCCCACCGCTATGCGACCACGGATCAAGTGATCAAATGAAGTTTGTACAAAATGAGAAATAAAATAAAATGAAAATGAATTTCCGGACTTATTAAAATGATTGTTATACCATCGATATATCGAATAACAGTAAAATTGTCAGCGATTTGAGCAAGCAATATGTTTTACAGTAGCATAGCTTTAGAGCCTGCTGAATTAGTGTCTTTTATCAAAAAAGATATAGCCCAAAATATAATTTCTGTTATCCTTTTCTGTATGCCAAATAAATGCTGGAATCAGAACTCTCGTAATTCGTACAATCACAGAAGCTAATGTTATTCTTTTAAGTGGAATTCACACGGTAGGATTCATGTACCTCACAGGGTTCAAAATCTCACGAGACTTTTAGGGGTAAATATCGCCAAAAATTGCAGGGGTTAAACATGTCTCAGGGAAATGAAACCCTACAATTTAGACGAAGTAATTGTGTTTAAATGGGGAATGTCATCAGGATTTGTTTCAGACAAGCACCCTGTGAGGTATATGAATCTCATCGTGTGAATCCCACTTTATTGTTTCTATATCTAAGACTATTGCCTTGAAGGTGATAATGGTAGTAATTCCGGGGTAAAATATTTTACTTCTCTAATGTATTTTTTCCCCTCCCCTTTTTTCCCTTTCCCTCTTTTTCTTCCCCTCATCTTAGTTGCAGTTTCGCCTTATATTAACATAATTCGTCATACAACAAACAACCATAGGAATATCCAAACATTGGAAACATCTTTGTTTTGAGAGGTATATATACTGAGCAATACAACCCCTTGAAATATGAAACCACAATGTTGCAATTCACTTTATCATTTATATACATTCCGTACCAAATTTTCCCTTCAGGATGGGTACAAATCTGAACTATAAAAGAAGAAAATATCATTATGTATACAAGTAATTCATAACATAACAGATTATATTTTGTACGCAAATAATGTGATCCACCCTTTCATTCTCCTTATATTGTTACCCAGTAATTTGGTAAATTACTGCGAATATACCCTGTGAAAGATCCAGAGAATCTGGAATTATCCTTTAGACCAGGATTGGTCTTAATTACAGAAAGGACACAAAAACATGCAAAGGGGTACAAATAATAGTGTAACAGGACATACAAAACAGGACTATCACATTTTGGTATGAGCAATCCAACCCCAAACTGAAATATGACTTCTCTAATGTATTGTAATTCTAAACACTAAGTACCAGGCCAGAGCCATTCCTTTAACCCTTTTCCATATGGTCTTAACAATCAATAAATTACTATATACCTGTGCAAGAATGTCTCACACTTTCTGGCCACCTGTGCGGATTCCGTTCTGCACACTGTGCACGAACTATCAGTTCGTGCACAGTATGCCATTATTGACTTGTTGTTGACTAGAGTTTTTAATGATAACCAGGGACCTGTTTCACTAGTTTCGTGACATGTCTAGATGGCATCTAGATGGTGTGTCCGGTTTCATAAGAACTAGACATTAGACTTTGTTTTGTCCGTTCTTGCTTGCACTGTTGGTGCCGCTTTTCATGTCTGTCTAACACTTTTGTCACAAAACTAGTGAAACAGGTCCATGATGTGTCTAGATTTGTCTAATTCTTATGTTTGCGGTCTGTCTTTTCCTAAGGGCAGCTACTCGTGGTGTCACGAAACTAGACAACCCCAATGTCTGTATGGTGTCCCAGACATGTCACGAAACTAGTGAAACAGGTCCCTGGTATAGTAATGTATTAAGGAGACATAGCAAATATGCCTGATTTAGGTCTTATTTTTCTTGATTTTGGTCTTCGAACTCGGTGAATATTTCAGAACAAAACAACTCAGAACAGACTTCATTCAGGCACCCTAACCATGTCTTTATATACTACCCAAAAGTTGGCAGTTGGATTACCTTTGCCATCCACATCTGGTTTTCCATATTCTGAAAACATAGTCATCATCTTTCAATATATCTATGTGATATTGACTAAAATATGATAAGTAGATGAAAAGAAGGCTTCTACTTTTCAGTGTGTTGCAATAAATATATCACTATCCTGTTTCATAACAATTCGATCCGTATCTAACATATTGTCCAGGATAATGGAGACTGGAAAGCGTGAAATCGGTTTCAAGGGTTAATCAAAAAACACACTCCCTTTTCCTGTTCTGTATCGACGCTGAAGGATAAAAATGAAATTTAGACTCGAATTTCTTTCTCGTTAGAATACATCGCCCATTTTTGTCAAATTCGATGTCGCAATTGTAGTCGCCATATTCATGTTTTCACCGTAAAACACTAGATTTAGAAATAGTATGATTTTCAATAATGATCGCTTTATCAGAGATTGTAGTTTCTCCGTTTTCGACGTTCAGAAAAAAAAACCGCCTCCGAAATGATCACAGATTTCTATTTCTGGACTCAGTACTTGTGTTTATTAAAGGAATGATATTTTTTTCTGATCAAAACCGATTTCGGATGAAGAATGGGACCTGAATAAAAGTAATCTACGTACATTATTAGAACTTGCTACGATTAACATAATATATATTACTGTGGGATGCAGTGCACTCCGAACGAAGAAGAGGATAGATGGAAGGGAGGCTGCAGCTGCCATTAAATCCATAAGTTCATAGATCTAGCACTGTTCCTTCCGACCGATCCCGAGTCAACTCTTATTCCGAGTGGGTCTACCGGGCGTTTTTTGCGAATGGATCTTTTCAGAAAAGTGGACCACGGTTTAATGATAAGATATTTAAACAAATGCAACATGAAGAGAGCAACCGGAAGAGACCAGATGTGTGTTGTGCGTTGGTGGCGGGAGGAGGCAGTTTGTTCGCTCTGAGACCGTCCGATTTTACAGAGTGCGCTGTTTACTACCTTCTTGGAACTCATACAGGTAAGTTGGCCCTATTGACCCTAATAGCTGTCCGCTGGAAGTATGCGTATACTGCATAAGGTGTCGTAGTATTATATGTGTATGATAATGATAATAATTTTCATATACTCAGTTCTCAGTAGGATCAAACTAATACGTATCTTAATGCTGTCCTATCTGCAACCCCCCAGTCCTCCCACCACCACCACCACCACCACTACTAGTACCACCGCCACCACACTGCCCCCTCACATGCGCACGGCACTAACAGCACCCCCCACCCACCCACCACCCTCAACCCTGGAGAAGCAGGGCCTTTCAGAATGCCAACACCTCCTTCAGCCTGCTCCGGGTAAGAGCGGAACCTCTCAGGTAACGAATTGATACAGGGTCGCCCCCGAAAATACCCAGCCCCCTTCTCCAGCCTACAGCCACCCTTTTGCATGATCCACTGGTTGTATATATGGTCCCTCTCTGGCCCGATCATTTGAGTTGGGGAGAAAAATGGCACCATGTTGCTCGACCCTGAACTCTTAACATAAATGTTAATGCCTCTAAAAGGGTAGGTCTGGACCAGGGAGTTATTGAGTCCTGCAGAAGGTATCAGTTACAAACAGGGTAAAAATAGGAAGGTATGCGTTGTTGTTGACATGAGTACGCTAATGGTATATATATGCTTGACAGTGCTCTAGGCCACCTTGACAGCGGCATTGTGACTCCAGCGGCGGACCTAGTAACATCCACTGATGCAAGATACCAGGATACAATATCTCAATGGTTTGTATTGTCTTGTTTCAATCATATATATCCAAGAAATAACTAAACAGAGAATATTTCTGCAGGTAGTACATCTCGTTCTTGACAATGACGAAGAGATTTGCGCTACTTAATTATGATAAGTACTAACTGAATACATAAGTGATAATCTTTTATGATTCGTCGTGTATCCCTATGGTTTCCCCTGTTGGTAAATCATGTATTTTTTTCAGGTTTTTCTTCCAGTGTTTACTTACCGATTTTAATTCGAGTAATAAAAACTACTGATGCAATATACGCAATAACTGAAGGCGCCCCCTGTGATTGGTTGAGTTAATAGCGATTACGTTTTTCCTCCGAATTCTTATATTTCTGTCCTCCATTAACAATGATAAACAATAAACAACGACTCGAGGATGTCTAAAACATCCCTTTCCTTCGTTTACATGTATTTGTTCCTTTTTTGTGAATAAATATGCCAAAAAATTGTAATCTCCACCTGGTACTTCAGCATAACCTAATGAAAGCGTACCCTCAAATAGAAAGCTGAATATTTCAGTTTGGGGCCGTCCATAACTAAAAAAAAATCCCCTTTGAACTCATATCTCCCCCCCCCCTCAAAGTCTATCTGGAATATGTTATCTGGGGCCATCCATGAAGTATGTACGCAGAATTTCCAAAACATTGAACACCCCCAAACCCTACTCCCTATCTTTAGACAAGATTAGTATAACATGAGAACAGATGCAAGCTAGAAAACCTTGATAATATAGATATACTTATAGAGAATGAAATGATAAAGGCGGGTGATCACTTTAATTATCTGGGTGCAATAATCGATTGGGAATTAAATTTTATGAAACATGGTGCAAGAACTTAATATGAAGATCTGCATTTTTAGAAGAATCAGACATCTCCTGAACAAAGAAACAGCTTTAAAAATCAATAAAACTTGCATGATCCCCATGGCAGACCACTACTCATTCCTTATAGAGGTTTCTAATAATAAAAAAGAGTTAGAGGACAAGGCTATATTCAAGGGCTGTAGAGTGGCCCCAGGAAAGGAGGGATTCTCGAAAGGTATGTTTTTAAGTACCAAGGAACTCCTCGAAAAATGCAAGATACCGCCCCCTCCAAAGAGAATTTCCTCATGCTGTTAATAGTAGGTATTATACGAAGTCTGGTTAGATTAAATGATATTTTTTATTATTATTTTTTTATTAGGTATCAGTTTAAATAGTTACATTTGGTTTTCAACCGGCCTTTTACATATCCGGGTGTACTCGTATCAACCATTTTCTTATCATAGATACTTTGAGATTTACAAATACATTTAATTACAGTATATTACAGATATTACATTAATTAAAAGGAGTAGTACGAATAGGGTAGCCAGGTCGCACCAAAAACTGGATATTTTCCTGCCAAGGCCCAATAAATAAAAGTTCCGAAATTGCTGCATTTATAAAGGCATTACTGTATATAACACACTAACACAAGCAATAAAGACTATTGAGTCTTAGAAGCTTTTCAAAAATAATGTTATTACGAAGGTAAGACAGAAACAATGTTGATCATGCTGGTAACCCTTAAGTCATTAGTTATGATACTGTGATCTTATTTGTATTGTATATATGTTAGCCACGCGGATAGATATATGAGCGAAAAATATTAACTAGATAATGGCAGTACTTTTTACATGTCAGCAAATAGTTTGATGTTGAGCTGTAATAAACTTTTCGTGAAACAAATGAAGAACATTATGAATATGATATGTAGCTATGGAGTGCTTATAAATATGTCAGAGTAATGGAATCTAGTGATATCACTGGTGTAATCGTTATTAGAACGAATGGCACCTGTTTGTCACTTTGTAGGGTTAATTTCCAGATACATTTGTCAGGAAGATCAATGGAAACCATTGAGAGAAAATAAAATCCATTTAAAAAAAAGAACAAAGCTGTGGCATACGCAAAAATTCCAAATATTTTTACTCCCACCACACCCCTCAGTGCGTAGTGCTTTAGGGATGGCCCCTTTTTAACTTCATCAAGATACAATTGACTTAAATCACTTTCAGAACATTAATTGTATATGTTTGGCCCTGTTCTCCGAAGGTTGCTTCCTTGGGTTCGCTTTTATGGGTTTTAGGACATGTACCTCCTGAGACATTCACCATCATTCGCCATACACACCTAATAAGACATTAACCCTATTGTTATTTTAACTCCATAACTCCATTACATTTCTGCCGTTACTTTGAATATTTCCAATTTATTATCCACTTAAGTCTCCATTCTATACCTAGAGGGAGTGTGTAATTCACCGGGCGGAGATTACGGGTGGTCGTAATCTCCAGCCTACAGAAAGCGGAGATTACGGAAAAAGGTTTTTGCATGCAAAGTAGTGCGTGAGAAGATCGGCGGTTATTTTGTATTTTTTCTTGTTTGAAAACTTAAATTTACAATAGTGAATAGAAAATACAATATAAGCTGGATTCAGATAAAAGCGGTCGTAATCTCCTCGGACTAGACTCTGCTTGATATTCTCGTATTCGCTTAGATATTACGACCGTTTGTATTTGAAATCAATTGATATTGTATCAATAATACCCGCCCTATTTTCTTCTCCCATAAACAGCATTTTTGCCTAGATTTTTAGGTTTCTGAATTTATCCCGTTCGACAAAATGTGTATGAATGCTTCATCTCTGTTTAATAAAGCCTTTACCAAACGTTCCTTACGCTTGTGAGTATTGAACTGTTTACGTATCCTTTGCGACTTTTCCCTTTTTTTAGCGGAAAAGTCGCTATGCGCACACTTTGCGACTTTTTCCTTTTTTAGGGGTAAAGGCGGCGCAAAACTCACCTTGCAATATTTTTCCAGTACAATATCTGAAGAGGGCATAGCTCTCCCTGACATTTTCTACCACCCCTTTTCACCCCCGCTGAGAATGTTTGTCGCCGACTTTTCATTGAAATTTTCAAATGAAGCATATTTCACTTTTTCCCCCTTGCGATTTGTCCCTTTTGGATACAACCTCTCGCTGGGAAGGATGCCAGTCTACCTCCTAACCCCTCCCAGCCCTTTAACTATATTTATTTCGGGGATTTAGTCGTGAAATAGAAGTATTTATTCTTATTTGTGATACGTATAGTATAGGTATATGTCTCCAAATATATATATTTTTTCTCCTCATAGAAACAAATCATAATTGAAAAAAGGTCTGCAAATTTATACAAAAATCTTTCTTTTAATAATGATGTTTAAAACTGTATTTTCAGGAGAGATAGATCAAATGATCTCCACCAATAAAATACACAAGAATAGAACTTGACATCCTCCAGATCTTAAAAATACATAAACGAACTTCCAGCCATCGATGGTTGAGATTTATTTCACTGTGTAAAGGGAGGTAAATCCCAGAAATAATCTCAAAGTTTGTATAAATTTGCCCAGAGATTTTCGGCCCACCTCCTGCTGTGGAGACCGACGCCCGAACAGAATTTGTCGCAGACTTTTGCCATCCCACCTGCTGTGTGGCCGCTCCCCTTTGCGATATCTTCGGTGCAAAATCTCAAGCATATCTCAAAGAAAAAAGTCGGAAAGTATTCCCCTTGCGATATTTTCCAGGTACAAAATGTACAAGGTTGTGCATGGGTTCCCTGAGATATCGCAACACCCCTTCAGACCCCTCCTACTGAGATGGGGTTTGTCGCCGACTTTTCCTTGCGACTTTCCTTGAGACCTTCAAATATGGCATGTTATATTTCATCTCTTTCGATATATATACCTTCTGGTCCCTACCTCCTGCTGGGAAGGCCGCTGGGAGGGCCACCAGGGAGGTTTTTTTTTCTAAAACTAAGAACGATAAAGGCTGAACGATTACGATCAGGACTAACATCAGGCGATAGTGACAACGATCGGAGTGTCAGTGCATTTTTTAAATGCGGTCCTCAGAATTCAAGAATATCTTTTGCAGTTTTCATCATCAACTTTTCCCCCTTCTTAATGGAAAACTTTTTGTTATGAAGTATTAAACCCGCCGAACATCGGACCCAAAATCAGATAGATCTTGTGACTTTTTAAAAACCTTTAAAAAGATATTTCCTGATCGTCTGGTAAGGCTGTCGTCCATAAAGACAGATCACTTTGGGCAACAAAGACCACGATAAGATCGATTATTTCATCGTTCTTAGTTTTAAAAACACCTCCCAGGTCACTTTCGAGCCCCTCACAGCCATTTCACTTATAAGTATATTTCTCAATATACATGGTTCTCTTTACAGAAATAGAACATGATTAAAAAACATAATTAATATGTCATGAATGTGTTTGGCAAAATCATATAAACATTTTTTATTTGAATACTAATTTAAATATGTATGTTCTCAGTGTGAAAGTGGAAAAGTCTCAAGGCGTGCACAGATATCCCTAGAGATATTCAACCCACCTTCTGCCGGGTGACCGACTCCCGAACAGATTTTGTCGCCGAATTTTCCCGACCCCTGCTGCGGTGGTTGCACCCACGATATTTTCGCTACAAAATTTCTAGCATATCGCAAGAAAACAAGTCGCAAAGTGTGCGTCGGTCTTAAAAGTTCTAATGTGCATACCCTGCCTATGAATTGATTTATAACTAAGAAACCTATGTAGAAGTTTATGAATCGAAAGCCAATAACACCTAAAACAGATTGACTGTCAAGCCTGAACATGCGTTTTCATGTGTAATGTATACTCTATTTGGCCTTTCACAAAACTAACTAATGATAGAACAGTAACGCGAATAAAAAGTCCACATTGAAAGACCAACTACACAATGCAATTCCTCTCTCAATACGCAAAAAAAGTAATTCAGAATTGTTCTGCAGAAAGTCAGACATGGGGCATCTAGCCAGGTTGGGTCCAGTCGCCAGAAAACGAATAAGAACAACGTCAATTCAAAACATGTTGCACATGTGCAGTACTTAGGTTCTCAACTAGCCAGGTACAACTGGCTAGGTTCTCAACTAGCCAGGGACAACTGGCTAGGTTCTCAACTAGCCAGGTACAACTGGCTAGGTTCTCAACTAGCCAGGGACAACTGGCTAGGTTCTCAACTAGCCAGGTACAACTGGCTAGGTTCTCAACTAGCCAGGGACAACTGGCTAGGTTCTCAACTAGCCAGGTACAACTGGCTAGGTTCTCAACTAGCCAGGGACAACTAGCTAGGTTCTCAACTAGCCAGGTACAACTGGCTAGGTTCTCAACTAGCCAGGGACAACTGGCTAGGTTCTCAACTAGCCAGGGACAACTGGCTAGGTTCTCAACTAGCGAGGGACAACTGGTCAGGTGTGACCATACTGTAGCCATAGTGAACTGCTAAGCGAAAAGTGGCAAATAACCGTGTTGCCTTTTGGGAATCAAAGTATAAACTTGCCAAATAATTTATAAATGTTTCTGTCTGGACTTTTTAGCTGTAATTATTCCCAGAGTTACGATATGAAATGTGTTCTTTTTTCGCTATCAAAGTGTAAGTTAGAATCTATAGTCAATCCTGATTTGACACATTGGTACAGTATCAAATGACACAATATTTACAGCAGAAAATGTGTAACGTCCATTTTACCCTATTCCGAGATATCAGAATTTTCAATTGAGTATTGAACATTTGTCTTTTTTTGAATTGATGTGGTTGTGGACCTGCTGAGTTGTCTTGGCCAGAAGTTCCAGTTACCTGGCGAGTTGTCTAACGTTACACCTGACCAGTTGAGAACCTAGCCAGTTTTCCTTGGTCAGTTGTCCCTGGCTAGTTGTTGTTAGCCAGTTGAGAACCTAGCCAGTTGCCCCTATTCAGCTGTCCCTGGTTAGTTGCCCTTGGCCAGTTGAGAACCTAGCCAGTTGTCTCTGGCCAGTTTTCCTTGGTCAGTTGTCCCTGGCTAGTTGTCCTTGGCCAGTTGAGAACCTAGCCAGTTGTCTCTATTCAGCTGTCCCTGGTTAGTTGCCCTTGGCCAGTTGAGAACCTAGTCAGTTGTCTCTGGCCAGTTTACCTTTGTCAGTTGTCCCTGTCTAGTTGTCCTTGGCCAGTTGAGAACCTAGCCAGTTGTCCCTGGCCAGTTGTCTCTGGTCAGTTTTCCCTGGCCAGTTGTCTCTGGCTAGTTGATGACCTGGCCAGTTGATAACCTTGTCCACAGAAAGTTGGCAACCTTGCCAGTTGTCCCATCCCCGTTCTGCCTATAATGGGCATTAAAGGGATAAAAATTACCTATAACTTGGGAGAAGTTGGAGGGAGGGGGCTGGAGAGTATTGGTGTGGGGGATGGGGTGGTGGGGGACTTGATGTGTTAAGTGGGATTCACACAGTGGGATTCATGTACCTAATAGGGTTTTTGTCTGGGACAAACCCTGCAGAGATTCTCTACTGAATTGTAGGGTTCCAATTCCCTGATACATGTATTTTCCCCTGCAATTGTCAGCCACAATTACCCTTATATGCGATTCACACGATGGGATTTATGTACCTCATAGTGTGTTTGTCTGAGACAAATCCTGCTGAGATTTTGTACTTGAACACAATATCTTCGTCTAAATTGTAAGGTTCCATTTCCCTGAGACTTTTCCCCCTACAATAGTTGGTAACATTTACCCCTAAAAGGTAGCAGAATCTCATGAGATTTGATCCTTGTGATGTAGATGAATCCCACTGTGGGATTCCCACTTTAGCAAGGTACAGAATCCCATGAGATTTCGATTTTGAACATGTTTAAAATTTATAGGGGCATTTTTGTGAGACTAATGTACTCACTGCTGAGTCGCAGACTAAGTACCCAACCTAGCCAATAGCAGGCTAGAATCAAATTCGCCATTTTCTCCTGAGACTGACGAAAACACTTTGCCATGTGAATTTTGTACCAAAGGAGAATTGTCTGAGACTGGGGAATGGTGTGAAGTACACCAGTCTCAATTGCATTAGTCTCTACGTGTGAATCCCGCTTTATGGGACTACGGGCTTTAATATAGGGCGGGACAAAGAACTCTCTGAAACTATCCTTGCTAACTATGACAAATAGCTACCTTAAAGTTAGTTGTTTGAAATTGACAAAAAAAGCGTGGTATTGTGAATAACTTTTGAAAAGAATATTGCAAACTTAAAAAACAATTCTCAGAACTATCAATTAACATACCTATAAAAAAAAAAGAAAATGGAAACAATTTTCACAAATAAAACCACCCGGCAAAATCTGCAGGTATTGGTGGGGGGTTTAAACAACCTACAGTTTCTATATCTATTTCGTCCTATAGAGGAAACCTATGAAAGAATAGGGTCAGAGCACATTTCCCATCGAGTTTGAATTGCATAGTAATTCACAAGGCAAAGCCGCGTGAATTATGTAGCGATTCAAACAAAATGGGATCGAGCTGTCACCGGAAACTTGAGTTAATCCAACCCTTCACATTGACTAATCGACTAACTTTAATGATATGATCCCCAGTGAGTATCCAAGAAATCATGTTCATGTTGTGTATATACTCCCTCTAATTGACCATTGTACAATTGCATAAATTTGCTCGGATTTGAGTCCTCTATTTTGTTTTTATCTCAAATTTTCAAAAGAGATGTCTCAGCGGACTGCCTCTAGGAGGGAGGGTGATCCGCTTTTAATGGGATTCTACTCATTAGGGCACATAGCTATTGTGCTATCAAGGCAGCCATCTTGCCCCCACCCCCACCCCTCTCCAGATGCTAAATAAACTACCAGGTGGCGGGTTCAGTTGTCAATGGATCTTATCAAAATTATTTCTGGGGTTTGCCACCTAAATGGGTTTTAGACTTTTCTCACGATTATCTACAGATTATGATAGCAGAAAATGTGGTCATCCCCGACTACAGTGGTGCCATCTTACAATTTCTTGGTGGATGATGGCGGAACTAGCAATCACTCTGTGCCCTTTACAATTGAAATACATGTATACAGGAATGTGGCTCACCGAATCTCTCCTATGGATTTTATCTTCTTCTGAATATCAAATTTATAATTCTTTCCTCAGTTATGATCCCTGTTTACAATAGATGAAATGATTCATATTTTGTATTCATCAGCCTGATGCTAATTATTTAAAATTCTTCAATAATCTTTCCCAATTATCCATGGAAGCTTTTGTTAGGCGAAAGCATTATGATTCAAATGAATGGAAAACATTTAAATGCATAGTTATATAGGTTTCATAAATAACACTGGATAACATTTATTTTGCAATGTAAACCCCAACTATTTCATAATAATCTTATAGCATAGAAAGTTCCCAAAGCATGGCAGAATATATTTGATTTATCATTGTGTTGTACTTCAGAATCCTCAGAGCATAATGAGCTTAAATGGCATACCCTACAATGCACAGTGGTGCCAAATGGCTGATTGTAAAAACTGACAATTATCAATTCAAACCGTTTCCTTTGACTTATTCTAATACTAAAGTAGGCTGGCCTCAGTCCCTGTACATACTACACCCCTCCTCGCCAGAATTCATGGAAGGTCTATTCGAATTTATTTGAGTCATTTAATGAATGTTCATAATGAAGGACTTGAGCAAGTATAATACCTAATAAATAAAACATAAAATATTATGAGGTGTGACCTAAACCAATAGGTAAATTAAGTCAATTTACATTTGGTTGATTTATATAGGAAATGTTGCAACAAATATAGGTTTCTTCAATTCTTTCAAAAACAGGGACAGTGCTCCATGATTTTTAATCTTACTGTGAAGTACACCACATTTATAATATTTGGTGAAATTTTCATAAATATTGTATGGCTTATACTATGTGAAAAAAAACTTTTATGAACTTCTACTTGTTATAGTATTTTTTTAAATTATGTATGTATTCTATATTACTACATGTAATCCATTTTGTATCCCTTCGTATCAGGCTAGTCTAGATCTTCTTAGAGTCATGAACATAGATAATAAAAAGCAGATTGCTCTTCTGGGAAATGAAGTACAGTAAAACCCCGCTTCTGGGACACTCCATTTAAGGGGACTCGAAACGGAAATTGCTCGAAACGAGAATTGTCCACTCTATTAAGAGTTTATTTTAACCCCGCTTAAGGGACCACCCCACTTAAGGGGCAGTTATTTCGGCACAGACTGCCTCTTAACCCCGGTTGAGGGGACACCTCAGAGGGACACCATTTTAATAATATTTCAATTGTTTGTTTATGCTATGTGCCTGGAACGGGTAGACTGGTGTCTAGACGATCAGACACCAGGCTACGGCCTCTGTGGGCCCCTGTAGGCGTCAGGTAGGCGTGTCTGGGGTGTCTTGGGTGTCTCAGTGTAGGCGTCAGGTAGGCGTGTCTGGGGTGTCTGGGGTGTCTGGGGTGTCTAGGGTGTCTGGGGCGTCTCAGTGTAGGCGTCAGGTAGGGGTGTCTGGGGTTTGATTGGCGGGAGAAGGGGGTGGGCTCGGCGGCGAAAAGGTGTACTAGGAGCAATTGTTATGATCATCATTGATGAATGAGCATGCAATTTTAAATAAATAACAGCTAAAAGGTTTTGGTCACATTCAGTATATGGATCGTTTCTTGTAACCCACTTGCACCCAGTCAACTTGCCATTTCCCTAACTGCCTGAGTCTAGGATCTAAACATATCACACACCAGTATGTCAATGAGGTATTTCGGTCTTGAGTGATAGGTCATGGTCAGCTGAGCATCCCTCTAAGACCATCAGACACTGGCACCCTGCTCCTTATCCAATAGCACAGCAAATAGCACGCAGATAGTGAAGGGATAGCTTTTTCTCAGCACACTGAAAGTGCATGCATGTGACCACTCTAACCATTTATAGGCAATGTATATAGGGCGTGTGAGCACGCTCTAAAAAGCAGGACTTCACCTAGAATGGGGTAGGTGGGAGTCGGGTGTGAAAATCCAGTTCACCCACCATGCCTACTTGGACTGTTAAACAGTGTGTAATGCAGTAAATTTGTCCCTACCATTCACTTGTATTTATATATCTATTCATATTGTATCCATTTTCCATGTATTTGCTTAGAATTATTTGTTATACCTATTATATAATAACCGATGTTTCCTTCATTTATATAGGTATACATTTACTTTACTATATAACAAGTGACAGACTCAAAATCCTTAACGGGACACTTTGTCGGAAAAGATGGTTCTCCCTTAAGCGGGGTTTTACTGCAATGGCATAATTGCTTTCATCCCGGCACAGTATGCTGGGATGGATAGAAAACCAAAACCATAGTAGAGGTTGGTATGTGTAGGATTTCCCGGCATAGGTACATTTTGTGTATATATATATACACAGTAAAACCCCACTTCTGGGACACCTCGCTTCAGGGGCCACCCTGCTTAAGGGGAAAATTTACTTGGAACAGAAATTCTTATTTAGTACATTTTCACCCTACTTAAGGGGTCAATTTGCTCGGTACGAAGGGTGTATCCTTAAGGCGGGTTTTTACTGTAATAAGGACCAGAGAACTCGGCACTCGGGAAAATCCGGCCCAGCCATTACAATGTTCTGTTTTAAGATATCCGCATAGATAATGTGTATGTACATAGTAAACCTTCGTTATAACAACGCAGAGGAGAATTAACTGTGTTGTATGTTTGCTAAATCTTGTATTCATGTTTATTTTTGAATTCTACTTGGGGCCGGGTTATCCTAGAATGGCCCATGCCAGGTTCTCTGAGGAATCACAGTGAATTCGATACCGCGACCTATCCCTATCCCTATCCCTTACCCAAACTATAACGCTATCCCTAACCCTATCCTTAACCTTAACCTAACCCTATCCCTATCCCTAACCCTAACTATAACGCTATCCCTAACCGTATCCCTAACCTTAACCTAACCCTATCCCTATCCCTATCCCTAACCCTAACTATAACGCTATCCCTAACCTTATCCCTAACCTTAACCTAACCCTATCCCTAACCCTATCCCTATCCCTAACCTTAACCTAACCCTATCCCTATCCCTAACCATAACCATAACCTAACCATAACCTAGCCCTATCTCTAACCTTAACCTAATCCTATCCCTATCCTTAACCGTAACCGTAACCATACCCTAACACTATACCAAAGGAAAGGAATCCTAGTGAGTTCTATACCAGGACCGTCTCATTTACCCCTAACCCTACCCTCACCCTGCCAGAACCTAACCCTATCCCTATCCCTAACCCTATCCCTATCCCTATCCCTAACCTTAACCTTAACCCAACCCTATCCCAAACCTTAACCTACCCCTATCCCTATCTCTATCCCTAACTCAACCCTATCCCTACCATAAGACTGTACCGGACGGATGGAATCCCAGTGAATTCTATACCGCGACCGTTTCGTTTACCCCTAACCCTACCCTCATTCTGCCAGAACCTAACCCTTAAACTTAACCATTCTCTGACCCTAACCCTATCCCTAACCTTAACCTTAACCCAGCCCTATCCCTAACTTTAACCTAACCCTATCCCTAACCCTATCCCTAACCTTAACCTTAACCCAGCCCTATCCCTAACTTTAACCTAACCCTATCCCTAACCCTATCCCTAACCTTAACCATAATCCAGCCCTATCCCAAACCTCAACCTAACCCTATCCCTAACCTTAACCATAACCCTAACCCTATCCATAACCATAACCTAACCCTATCCCCAACCTTAACCTAATCCCTATCCAAACCCTATCCCTTACCTTCCCCAACTCTAACCTTACCCTAACCCTATACCGGACAGACGGGCCGGCCGACCTGACCGCCACACGGGCAGGCGGCCCGGGACCGTAGCGGTATAGAATTCACCGGTACCGAACTGGCAGCAGTAGCGAACTCACCGGTAGCGAACCTGCACGGTATCGAATTCACCGTATACTACTATGAGACCGTGATAGAGCTCAGACTCAGGTCTGGTGTTAACCCTTGCGACCCGCCACCTGGGGAGACACAGGAGTACTACGGTAGAGACGCTGCAATGTGGAGACGAACGCTGGGGGAAAGAATGCAGCACACATTGCCAGCTGGATAATACTATCTCAGTGTCTCTGTCTCTAGTTGAACGTTGTGTACAAATGCTTCCGTAAAGTTAAACATGTCCTACTATAGGTATATGCATCATATTTGAATACATTGACATTGAGGTTACTTCTGAGTAGGGAGCCATATATAAAGTATGTACGCACAAATTCCGAAGATTTTGACCCCTTCCCCAACCCCCATTCTTAACCTTGTACGCAATGAAACAAAGAAATTTCCGAAATTTTCGACCCCACCTCAGCTTGGTGCGTACGTACTCTATGGATGGCCCCTAGCGGTACAAGGCTACTACCGTGTCTAGATCCTTTTGTATTCGGAATGTATTACTTTGCTACCCCGTTTAGTATATTGTGAATCGATTATTGAAGTAAAGCCTACCATTTATGAGTGCATAATAGCAATGGCACTTCGTATACCTAATACGCGTATTTGCATGGGTGTGATTTGTCTAGGGTATACGTACTTCGATGAATATTGTGTACTGTGCCCTATGCTCACTAGATATGCCTACATGAATGTCGAGCTCTGAATTGTGGCATTTCCACCGATTATGTGCATCCTATACAAAAATCGGTCGGTAGTCCTCCTTGCGAATGTATCCGTGCTAATAATCGTTAACAAGTATCACTCTGTTTCCACCTGACAACCGATTATGTGTTCCTTGTGTATCGATTATTCAATATGTATTGGACCTAAGAAGCCTGAAGCATTACTAAAAAATCTTCCCTAAGCAAGGGCCAACTGTATATATTTTCCATTAACAAAATAGCGGTATTCCCACATTTATACTAGGGTTATATAGAAATCGGTGGCAGTGAGAAAAAAATGGGGATTTCAGATGAAAACAGATGTGGGCACCGCCACCAATTAAGGCCCGGCGTCCACCTACGACGATAGAATCGTAGACCTCCCGATATGGCACCGATACAAAATGTCAGAATCGGTGCCATATCGGGAAGGTGCAAAATCGTAGACATGTGTCTAGACATGCCAATTCACCACGCATTGTATGGGGTTTTTATCGGTGCATAATTGCAGAAACGTGGTCAACTGCCCTGATATTAGGTGACCTTCCGCGGCGATTTTGATTTATTATCGGGAGATGCATCGTATACCATATCGGAGGCATATCGGAGTAGCTGGACGCCGGGCCTAATACTCTAAAATAGGCCTTACGATGCATGCTTCGGAGTGCATCCTCTAGTGTATAGGCTACGAGTGAAAGTTGATTTCCCAACGCGATATCGGTTTAGTGTCTGGAGATGCATCATAAGGCCTGTAGCAATGTGTCGGGAGCTCAGTGGATACCGGGCCAAAATATTCCCTAAGCAAGTGCCAACTGTATATATTTTCCATTAACAAAACAGCGGTATTCCTACATGTATACTAGGGTTATATAGAAATCAGTGGCAGTGGGAAAAAATGCGGATTTCAGATGAAAATAGATGTGGGCACCGCCACCAATTAAGGCCCGGCGTCCACCTACTACGATAGAATCGTAGACCTCCCGATATGGCACCGATACAAAATGTCAGAATCGGTGCCATATCGGGAAGGTGCAAAATCGTAGACATGTGTCTAGACATGCCAATTCACCACGCATTGTATGGGGTTTTTATCGGTGCATAATTGCAGAAACGTGGTCAACTGCCCTGATATTAGGTGACCTTCCGCGGCGATTTTGATTTATTATCGGGAGATGCATCGTATACCATATCGGAGGCATATCGGAGTAGCTGGACGCCGGGCCTAATACTCTAAAATAGGCCTTACGATGCATGCTTCGGAGTGCATCCTCTAGTGTATAGGCTACGAGTGAAAGTTGATTTCCCAACGCGATATCGGTTTAGTGTCTGGAGATGCATCATAAGGCCTGTAGCAATGTGTCGGGAGCTCAGTGGATACCGGGCCAAAATATTCCCTAAGCAAGTGCCAACTGTATATATTTTCCATTAACAAAACAGCGGTATTCCTACATGTATACTAGGGTTATATAGAAATCAGTGGCAGTGGGAAAAAATGCGGATTTCAGATGAAAATAGATGTGGGCACCGCCACCAATTAAGGCCCGGCGTCCACCTACTACGATAGAATCGTAGACCTCCCGATATGGCACCGATACAAAATGTCAGAATCGGTGCCATATCGGGAAGGTGCAAAATCGTAGACATGTGTCTAGACATGCCAATTCACCACGCATTGTATGGGGTTTTTATCGGTGCATAATTGCAGAAACGTGGTCAACTGCCCCGATATTAGGTGACCTTCCGCGTAAGCAGACAGTTATTTCTGTACGAAAAGGCCCAACACCACGTGTAAGCTGCCACCTACGACGGACGCCCTGTAAAAATAGATTAATTTGTTGTTTTTGGGCGTGTGTGTGTTTGTATTCTTAGAAAATACATTTTGTTATTCAAAGTCTAACAACTTCGGATACAATTAAGGTATTGGAAAATGGATTTCAGATCTACCATCATCACTGATGCCCCTCTGCATATCAATAAATAGCACTTGCATATCGGACCAGTGGAAACTTGAAAACCCCGCGTAAGCGGTCACTCCGCGTTAGCGAGCACTTTGGCCTGGAGTAGAAGGTGCCCGCTTACGCAGGGTTTTACTGTATATAGATATATTTATATGATATAATATGATTTAGCAGTGTTGTAAATATCCTTATTGAACAATACATGAAGTACATGCTCCCGCTTTCCGAATCCAGTTCCCAATTGTTTTAAGCGTTTCTAAGCTAATTGGTAGCCATTGGTATCTCCTTGTATCAATCATTTACTCTGTGAGTTAAATCATGTGAGGTTTCTGGTTTACCATTTCAGTATTTTCTGGTAGTGAGCAGCCTCTGCATGGTCAAAGATATCGAGGCTTTCCCGTCGCTACCACGTTTCAGTCCCCATGGTAGGTACCACCGGCAGGTAAGGCAGTGCACAGAAATAACTATGAAAGAAATTGGTGAGTGTTTGGTATGTGTCCCCATTCGCCATTGATTTTGGAGAGCGCAGTAGTATGAACGAGGCGATAACCTAGTGAATATTCCGAAGCGCTCCAAATGATATGGCGAATTGGGACTCAGACCAAGCATGTTTGTGATTATATCGTACCTTGGTAATATTTATCTGTTTATCATCTATTGAGTATGAGTTACCGTATTCGCAAGCCTGTTGAGTATGCATGATTTCCTAATGTTGACCTTATGGACGTTTATACCAGGCTAAGATATTGCATAGACATACGTGGCTACTGAAATACGTCATGAATACCTATATAGCTAAGATCTCAAGCGCTCCAGTCGCAAGCGGGGTAGTCTCCACACCGAATCGATGTTACCTTGCGACCCGAGATACATGCAGTACGCCAAGCCGGTACCTGCAGTCTCAGACTGGAGGTACCGGATCACAAGCCCCCCCCCCCCCCCCCCCCCCAGTCTCACAGTGGAGAAAGGCCTTAAAGGGGCACAAGATATAGTGAGGTTTGTCACAATTTGATTGCCTTGCTAAACCTTGCTAGGTTTCGAATAATCACGTGCATATATATTTGCCGCACTGCATCTGTCTGGTTGAGCATCTTCACCACATTCTGGCCACAAAAGATCGCAATATGCCGCGATATGTCAGCAATAGATTGTGAGTTGTCGTGGAGATGAAGCACCATAATATACCCACATCATCATGAAAAAATAGATATCATCGCGCGGGACATGTTGCAGCAAAGGATATACGACATGTCGTAATACTGTAAGATAAATACACAATATTACCACGATTTCGATCTGAGTGGCCGTATTCTCCGCGTAGTTGACGCGAAGTAAAACTCCGAGCGAGAGCGAGGAATATTACGTAGTGTTAAATACAAGGAGAATATGGCCGCTCAGATCAAATTGTGGTAATGTTGTATTTAATACTCACCTTTCGAGTAATAAAGAGGAAAAATATCTTGTAAATAATTAGAAATTCGACCCAAGCGCCATGCATTGTTTATATACATTAGTTCCAATAATGCCCGTCAGGTGGCCCAAAAAGCCGTATTCTCCTAGGAGATTCCGGAGGTCTGTATTCTACTCAGTAGCGATCTGTAGGCTCCATAGGCTTAGCATGAAGACTCCGTATTAGGTGGGTAATAAAACCAGATATATACACAATATTGACTGGTTATAGATACAACCGCTTTTATCTGAAACCAGTCTATATTGTATTTATCACCCAACCTTTCTGGACAAGTGGCATTTCGATATCATTTTTTTTTTTTCGTAATGCACTATTTTTCCTGGCGCACTTTTTTTTCCGTATGCGCCACCCGGAGCATACAATATATCCGTATCCGTATGGGTACGTCCATACAAACTCCCTATGTGTTTTCAATGGACACTTTGTATTAGGTGGATGATAAACCATGATACAACACGGCAAATCCATCGGGTAGGTGGAACCAGCACTTAAGCCACATGGCTTATCTATGTCTTATACATGCATCTCGTGAGGTCGTTTTTGGCTTATGATGAGCTATACGTATACATACTCAGGAAAGGTGCAAATACATAAATATTCAGGCAGTACAATACAAACACAAACAACACAAACCTAATGAGCAGATGGAAAAAATCCTACAACAATTACTCTTATAATATACCGGGAAATATCTGAGGATATATCATTTTAAGAAATTGACGATTTGCAAAGGAAACTGCAGGTAGCATGCAGTAATTACATAAATAAGGCGAGGAAAGAGTGAGCCAATGGCATGCAAAGTTGCAGAGGAATTAGATAGATTTAAGGCTTTTGGGGAAATTTTGACGGCATCTACGACGGCAAAATACGTTGCTAAGAGGAAAGATGCAGTATTCAAATGAAAACTGGAAGCTATTACATGCTATAAATATTTGAATTGGAGAAAACCTATAGGAAAGTGATAATGGGGTGAATTCGGATATTAAGTGGAATGTGACTTTCCTCTGTGTAAGGTATACATGTATATGGAAACAGCGTTACTGTGGCTGTACGTTGTAACTAAGCGGTAAAATTGACGATTAGATGAACCTGTCTTCGGTATTGTCAATTTTACCAAGTAAATATAAGCGTACAGACACAGTGTCCCTATTCTCGCATTATCATTTACCTTAATTAAAATAGCCATCGTTTCTAGCTTTGCTTTTGAACAATTTGTTGGGTTTCACCGCCGTAAATGCATGTAAACCCCGTATACGCCACGTACATACGCCATATGCCACGTGCGTGTTGTATGGCCATAAATACGCCACGGGTAGGAGCGGGCGGTAAATGTAAAACATACAGCCACAGGCATATAACAACTAGGAGCAAATAATGTGTTCATCATTGATGAATGAGCGTGCCATTATAAATGAATAACAATTAAAAGGCAGGGGTTGCATTCAGTCAATGGATAGTTTTCTGTCTTGCACCCAGTAAAATTGCCATTTATGCAACTGCCTGAGTCTAGGATCCAAACATATCAAGCACCAGTGGGTCTTGAGATATGTTGGTCTTGAGTGACCATGGTCAGCTGGGCACACCTCTAATACCCTGAGACACTGGCTCCCTGCTCTATTCTCACTATCACAGCACATAGCATGCAGATAGTGAAGGGACAGTTTTCTGGAAGCATACTGGAAGTCTGTACGTGACCACTCTAACCTCTAGATAACTTCTGTATATAGGACGTGCAAGCACGCGCAAAAACAAAAAACAAAGTATTTTAACCATAACAAAGAGAATAGATTCTTTCTGTTGGAAGCCCCACTCACCGTAGTGTGGAGCAACTTGCGGCGAGTCGTCAATACTTTTTGAGACTTGGTGTGCGGGGTGAGCGGATCCGCGCGTGCTGGCACGTGCAATGCACGCGCAGGATAGCCTGGATGCTGGTGCATCAGCAGGTGGTCTATAGGTATGCGGACCACTGCCTTCTGGGCACCTCCCGGTGACATACAGCAGCTCAGCTCAGTCGAGGTGCCTCCACTTGCTCACTGTTCGAAATGCCCGCCATGAGCGCTGGGACCAGGGAATTCCCTCCGCGCTGTCCTATAAATAGCGCTCAATAATTGACGTCACTGGCTCTCTTTTACTTGTAGATGGTCGGCTATAAAAAGCGAAGACTCTGACGTCAATGCCTGTGTGACGTCGGGAGGCGTTCCACCAGTCCTGTGGCTCTGCGCGGCTGCTCGGGCTATGTGGTTACCATCCCCCTTAGCAACGCATAGCAACGGAGCACTTTAGATGCCGCCCCGCTCCCATATAAGGAAATAAAACTGGATTGGAAGAGGGGAACCCCGAGGAATGACGTCAATCAGGGGGGATTTACGCTCGCCGGCAAGGACACCCCTTGCACCCCTGCCTAATTTAAAATGTGGCGAACTGTGTATGCTATCGAAATGGTATAAAGAAAATTGTCGTCTGCTTCTCCCGCCAAAAATCGGTCGCGCGCGGGCGAGAGCGGACGCTGGTGGGCGTTCGGCTGGCCCGGTTGGAGGTATGGGGGATTCCCTCTCAGGCGAGCAGAGGGAAACCTCCACTGACCTCAATGTTTACGTTGCGAGCCACATCAGCCTCGAGGATTCCCCGACATCGGCGGCTCACATGCCTGTCACATGGGCCACTGTGAGTGGTAAAAAGCGGGCGTACCTATATAAACAGTAGAGTTGAGTACTCTCCCCGCTCATGGGGGCTGGGGCCGCCATGGCGTCGTCAAACACGTGCAGCTGACTGTATCGAGCACATGAGGATTTATAAACCACACTGCGCACGTGTACTGCGCGTGGGGGAACCACCACCACCACCACCACGACATAGACACTGGAGGAATACGTCCGCTCACTGGAGGACTGGATCTCCACCACACGGTGAGTACATACATGTATGTTGGTGTTTGGACAATGGGGGATGATGTTGTTGTGTTGTGAGTGTGTAGCGTGTCCGCGGTTTGGATACTTTACTCTATGGGAATGCTGGGGGTTGATCACTGCTATCACCACGTGCGTGATGGGAACTCTTGAGGATCAACATGGCACACCCAGGAGGACGCCTACGATGTGGGGATAGGTCACCTGTCTTCACCGGATAACCCGGGGATGTGATACGGGTACGTGGGGTGATACGAGAAATAACCCCAGAGTCAAACAACCCCAATATCCACCCCCACCCACCACCCCCATCCCGACCCACCACAGGGAGTATAGTTTATATTTCTTTATCAAAGGAATTTATACTTGTAGGAGAACAAAGGCATGAATGAGTGATGAGGAGGGTATGGGGCTGCGTCATAGCTGTTTATAGGTCTTTCACACACATACGCAGAATAACAACACGCCTCCTCCACCCAAAACACTCGCCATGCTTCCTGGAGCACACTCGGAGGGGTAGGGCCGGTCATTTTGGGGTTCCTCTGGATTTTCCCACGCAGGGATCCGAGCAGCAGGGCGGGCGGGGGTTGGGGAGGCGGTGGGAGGGGGTGTACGGGAGGAGGGAGGGAGGGGGCTGTGGCGGTGGCGGTGTTTCGGGCGGGGTGTTATAGATCGGAGGTCCGGGTGTTTACCACCACAAGGCCCCGGGTCTGGGAGTTGGCCGGGGAGGGTGGGTTGAAGTGCGTCGTACCTGGGAGAAAACTACGCAATAGGACACGCTGCTCTGTATAAAGTGCGCAGAGGGGGCCGCCGCCCGTCCGACCCCCTCCCGACGCCCGCCCGACGCCCTCCCGACGCCGCCCGATATGCTTCACTGGGCGCACGATCTTTCGCTGGTTCCCAGTCGCCACGTGGTGTCCGGGAGGTACCGCCCAGAGGAGTGGGTACACGTATGTGTCGTGTATACAGACAATAATCGATGGTCTTGTGGACTGATGGCCGCAAACCACGAGGGGTGGATGCGTAGTAATAGATGAGCGTTAGGGAGTGTATTGGAGGTCATCCATTAAGTACGTACAAACTGTGGTGGTGGTGGTGGTGGTGGTGGTGTGTGTGTGTGTGTGTGTGGGGGGGGGGGGGGGGTCCAAGAATTTTAGACATTTTACGTATGGTCTTTTTTGTTCTATACAAGATTGAGGAAGGGGGTAGAAATTTTCAGAAATTTTGCTTTATGGAAGGCCCATAATGACGTTAGCCTCGAGTGGTTTACAGAGCCGCCTTTCCACAAAACCATCGGTTTTTTTTTGGTATTTATTTACATTTTCTCGAAGAAATTGAATACAGGAATTACCATATTAAAGGATATATCAATAATGACTATTTTCTTGCTCTATACCACGACTATCTTCCCTTCTACAATGACTTTGGGGCGGTGTATACAATGGATTCGAATCCGTATACAATGGTTGTTTTATCTGACAGTTTTTAAACAATGGGTAGTGGTTAACTGAGTCCCCTAAATTTTTTAATTTATGATAAATAAGAATCATAAATATAATCTGTATTGTCTATACACCGTGTCCATGGGTGAATATATCTAAAATTACGTGTAATTATACGTCATATTATATATATAATTAGATTTTAATTAAACCCAAAATACACTCGTCAATTATGGTAAAGAGGTGTTACTGTTACAGTTAATGTGCAATTCATATTAACTTTCTCGGAGGATGTAATGTTTTATGTTAATTACAATGTACATAAAATGGCTTTTTAAAGAATTATTTAGGTATACAATAATGATAAATGTAGTAACTGAGTCCGTAGGGATAACATTCTCAGTCTTTCATCCAATAAATACGTCCCTCCGCGTCGTGACATATTTTACGTAAGACCATTACACACTGTACGATTTCGGAACATGAATGTTCCTTTCGCGACGACAAAGGAACAGTACTTTGTCTCAGACGAGGAATCGTAAGGTCCGGCGTCCACCTACTACGATATGGCTCCGATATGGTCTACAATGCACCTCCCGATCAAAAATCAAAATCGCGTCGGAAGGTCACCTAATATCGGGGCAGTTGACTATGTTTCTGCGATTAGACACCGATAAAAACCTATACAATGCAAGGTGGATTGGCTTGTCTAGACGCATGTCTACGATTTTGCACCTTCCCGATATGGCACCGATTTTGACATTTTGTATCAGTGCCATATCGGGAGGTCTACGATTCTATCGTAGTAGGTGGACGCCGGGCCTAATGGTGTCGGCCAGTGTCAGTCAGTGCGGCACCCCCTGCAGCAATTTGCCTAAGATTAGGAAATCCTCCCCGTGGAGATGTACCTTCATCACCGACAAATTGCATTTGGATGTTTCGATATAGGCCCCAATAAAAAATGGAACATGTTCCTTCCCATTGGCAGCGACAACGGAATTTGAGAAATACCCCCGTGGTGTCTTCCGATATCGGCCCAAAATTAGTCGCCGGGTGAGGAGAAATGGCCCTGCCACACCCAGTTACATGGTGAGATGTGGTCCCTCACCGATTAGTGCCCCCGAGTTTTCCCACAACTAGAATCGTAACACAGTCGGCAGGGTAGAACATCATAATACTATCGTACAGTGTGGACAGAATTGCTTAGGACTAACTCCTACCACCCCCTTTCTGGTATCTCGCTGTGATGGTCGATGACCTGCGCAAATTCGCCCGAGATTCGATTAGACTAGTTTTAGGACAAGGGGAGTTATTCTTAAGAAACAGGGGCCCGTTTAATAATCTAGGATCGTACACGATGACCCTTTTCTGTAACTTGTACAAGGGTTTTCGTTTAGTAATATCTATTCCTATATGCCCATTATTGAACTAACTAGAGTTACATACCGCTGCTGGGGGGTGCATTAAAAATAAGTTATGTGTCGAGGTTAACGTTTTCGTCCCGATCTCATGTTTTCGTCCCGCTCTGATCACGTGATACAATACAGCAGCGGGACGAAACAATAGCTGTTGTGGTTACTCGATAAGGGTGGCCATTTGCTTCGGAAGTGTTTCAGGTAAAGAATTAAGCATTTTTATCGATATTTGAAGGTATATAGGAATAGGGAAACCAAGTACTGGTAAGCAAAAGTCAAAGTTACTCGGTAAGCCTTACCTCGTAACTTTGAACTTTTGCTCACCAGAACATAGTTTCCCTCTAAATCTGTTCGCTGAGACCATATTAGCCATCAATGAGGTCGTCCATAAGTGTTGATTAAAGTTGACACACATTGTTCATGGATCTCGTTGGCGTACAGAAAAGGGTCTTCATGTACGACCCTAAATTATCCAACGAACCCCAGAATCGTAAAGTGTGTCTTCTACTTTACTCGGGCTCAGTAACCACGTTTTCTCTTATTACAGGGGGTGTTCCACTGGACCGACGGTAGCCGATTTCGTAGCCAGACACTCACCGATCATTATCGGATGCCCTAGAATTTCTCAAATCTTTGAAAATTGTCATTTATTGAACTATTATTATCAGAATAAAATAAATTACAATACGTGAGCTTACTCTTAAGGGCCCAGGAACAATTGATCGGGTGAGAAATCGGCCTGGTGGAGCACCCCCTTACTTCGTTGCAGAGCGCGTACGGTAAGATGGCGAACATGATATGGGGATGGAGTGGGTGAGGAATCTATTCAGATTTAGATTAAGACATAATCATATTAAGTACAACACTGAGCGTGTTTGATATGGACTGTAAGACTTATAGAACAATAAACAGTGTCATATGACCTGCGAACCTGGCACACTGGCTCTCAAAGTTTGGAAAGAAGAAAATGAACGCCAAATCTAAGTTCTATCTTCTTCATGTTTGCAAATTGTCTTTTCTTGTTTTGCATTAGTTTTCTTTTTTGTTTGACGGTGCCTGGAAGAACATACTTTGTCACTTCTGAATAAAAAAAAAAATAATAAAAAGAATTGATAAATACTTCAAAATGCCACCGTGAAGTTCCGGTTATGTCACGATGAGAAATAATTGGTCTAGACAAAGATTTAAATATACTAATGAATCAAATTGCACTAATTACAGGAAATTAAACCCTTAATTAGGCTAACGTCTTTTGTCCACATGCCGTGGGAATTCCATAAATATCCCCAATATTATGTTCAGGGCAAGGAAAAACGCAAATAATCTACACTAGGTGTATGTAGAAAGGAAACTGGGAGTGAACACTTGAGTAGAAGAGTGCGTAATAGTTTCTCTGATTCTCCGTCTTTATGTTCCCCCAACAGATGCCTACGTATCTGTGGAGTCCCACCTTTTGACCTCCTCTAGCCAGGCTCAGTAGGTTATATAGGTGCAGTAGGGAGTCTTCAATAAAAGGCTGTCTTATAATCTGTTTGTACAGTACATCTCCGTCTTGGCTCAGTGTTTTTTTTTGTTTGTTTATAAAAAGATAAATCACGATGGGCAATGAAGTTTACACTACAGCGCTATGACATACTTGACACACCTTCGCGCCTAACCGTTTACATGGCCCGGTGCCTTTAGAATGTAATAAATTACATGGGAGACCTGCCAGAACGGACGCGTACTTATATTGGGTCGACGCCCCACAACGGGTAGAACCACCTACCCGCCAACAGCAATACGTGTAGTGTCACAGCGTGGCGTTTCCACCTGCCGATTATTACCACCGATTTTATGACATTTCGCACCGCCGACCGATTATGCGACACATTCCGGACGATAATCGCCAACAGAAATACGTGTAGTGTCACAACGTGGTGTTTCCACCTGCCGATTATTACCACCGATTTTATGACATTTCGCACCGCCGACCGATTATGCGACACATTCCGGACGATAATCGCCAACAGCAATACGTGTAGTGTCACAACGTGGTGTTTCCACCTGCCGATTATTACCACCGATTTTATGACATTTCGCACCGCCGACCGATTATGCGACACATTCCGGACGATAATCGCCAACAGCAATACGTGTAGTGTCACAGCGTGGTGTTTCCACCTGCCGATTATTACCACTGATTTTATGACATTTCGCACCGCCGACCGATTATGCGACACATTCCGGACGATAATCGCCAACAGCAATACGTGTAGTGTCACAACGTGGTGTTTCCACCTGCCGATTATTACCACTGATTTTATGACATTTCGCACTGCCGACCGATTATGCGACACATTCCGGACGATAATCGCCAACAGCAATATGTGTAGTGTCACAACGTGGCCTTTCCACCTGCCGATTATTACCACCGATTTTATGACATTTCGCACCGCCGACCGATTATACGACACATTCCGGACGATAATCGTCGGATGGAAACAGAAATAAATTTTTCTCTCCCCCCTTATGAAATATAGCACTAATATAGCAATAATGACCGACTTTTGAGCCCACTGAAGAAATCAAACCGGGATGAATTAATCGGGTAGTACAGCTCACCGATTATATGCCACCGAATTCTCAAAAGGAGAACCACCAACCGACTTTTGTACAGGATAAAAATACCAGATAATAATGTGAAGTTTCCATCTGCCGACGAATACCCCGGCGATTATGTGCACCGTGTATAAAAGTCGGTCAGTGGTACTCTGTGCTAACAATCGTTAACCCAAAAGCACACACTCTGACGACCAATTACGTGTTCCATGTGAACCGATTATTGAATTCTACATAATGTGACATTTCCACCTACCAATTATGACCAACGATCATGGCTTTTAGCACTGCAAACCGATCATGTCCGACTTTTGGTGCGATAATTGTCAAATCAAAACAGAAAAGACAAACAATTTTTTCTCAAACATTACATAGTGTAGCACAACCGACTGATTTTTGTACCACTGACGAAATGTCTCTCCATTGAATTCATCCTTGGCGGAATGAGCTTCAGTGTCAAAAATCGGTCGGTGACGATTTAAGTATCCATCAGAAAATAGCATTTTTGCTGACCGTCACCGATTTTGTGCACCAGGGATATCTCTATTAGAACCACTCTCGAACTTTTGTACAGGTTGCATGTAATCGGTGGCGTTTTCGTCGACAGGTGGAAACGCCAAATAAGACGGGGCAGTGCGTAAGCCGGCGCCGTTTCATATTGCCGCTTAAGTTGCTTGTTGTTTTGTATTGAAAAAAAAAATTTAGTTCTATTATACACTGAGTAATTTGATATAAAGACATGCTCCGTTTTTCCGATTCACTAAATCGTGACAGTGGAATTATTTATTCGAATCATTCACCGGAATAAGTCATTCTAAACACGTGTAAATGCGTTGAAGTCAAGAGACACTTGTGCACTTACTTAACCATTTGATGACGGTCGGTCCTTTAATTAACCAACTAATATGGAGTCTCCATACTAAACCTGTGGATTCTACAGATCGCTACTGAGTAGATATCGGAAAGACGGAATCTAGTCAGTAGAATGCGGCTTTTCCTTCCACCTGACGGGCATCATATGAAATATTTTATATGAACAATGCATGGTGCTTGCGTCGAATTTCTAATTATTTACAAGATTTTTTATCTAATGATCAGTCGAAAGGTGAGTAATAAAGACAACATTACCATGATTTTGATCTACATGGTCGTAGTATTCTCCTTGTAGTTGACAATACGCAATACTCCTCGCTATCACTCGGAGTATTACTACGCGTCAACTACATTTTGTACTCGGAGAATACGACCATGTATATAAAAAATCATGGTAATGTTGTTTATGTATCGGAGGCCAAATGTAATTAACTAAATGAGCCTGGGGTCTGTTTAATAATTTCTTTACCGATTTCTCTTATGACAGTCTCGTTTAAAAACTGCATTTTCGTCCCGCATGAGTCTCCTGCAAGAAGATAAATCTATTCTCGTCCAGAAGTATTGCATAGATTTAACCCACATCTACCTTAATGAGAAAGACCCTTGTGGTATCGTAGGTGAAACAAATTAGCAAGAACAGTCATATTTATCAATGAAACTGGGGGAAGTATGTCTATTATGGATTCGAATATGAAATGGCATTGTTAGAGGGTAAATACCTGACATAGTTCGAAAGATGCATCTATTATTATAAGTGATGAAATTAGTAACCAAAAACGCCACTATGTGGCACCACCTGCGGTGAATATGAACCCTCGTACACACTGTTCTCCAATCTATCTTTTCTATAACGGGCATTTCACCCCGCATACTTTTCACTTTCTATATGAAATTACGGGTTACCCAGACAATGACAAATTTCACACTTGTATATATATATATACATTTCTATGTATCCCTGGTTTATATTTCAATATACTGGTGTACTACAGGGTGACGGTATATCTTTCTGTCTATAGACAAAATCATGTATGGGCCATTGTGTGCCATCTGAAGAAAAAAACATGTAGTTTGGTATATTGGCGGAATTATTAATGAAGAAGCCAACAAGTTTTGGTCTAAGTCATCATTCTCCATGGGTTTGGTGTGGAGCGATATAAACGAGGTGAAGCCGAGTGAATATTGCGTAGTTGGAGAACAATGACGTTGACCAAAATGAGTCGCTTTCTGTATTTATCTCACCCCTATTCACACTAAAAGAACCAAAGACACACTGGATATATGATGCCATATACCATAGAGAACCGGCTTTAATGCTCGTGGGGGCATGGAGAACTAGTCACCAATAGTAAGTCTATGGGATAAAAATACCGGGAGTGGAACAAAGTATTGTATCCTTCCCCTCATATAAATCTCCATAAACTTAAGATGGTGTAACTGTATGCCATGGTTATGCAATATGATATTCTTATACCACACATGACATATATGAAGTTAAAGACATGTGACAGGGTAGGATAAAATCTAAACGTCACTTAATTTCATATGAGTGTTTACATGATATTCATTGTCGTCTGCTACCGATATCGCTCAGCTTTGCTTCATGATATCATTCCGCGAAGACAACTCACTCAATTTAAACAATCATATGAAATTCCGTCACATTTCTTGATATTATGCGACTGGAAAATCTGTGGGGTGGAGGCAATAGAAAGGCGACTGCAATACAGCGACCCAAATATGTGTGTATAACCTGTATAACATACACCCTACGTACAGCAACATGTTCAACCACGCCCTGCACGATCTCAGAACGTACCCCCCCCCCTCCGTCCTCCGAGACCCAGAACAAATGATGGCTGAGTAGACATCTTTCCCGGTCATTGGACCTTGTTATTTATACGGATTTCATGCTCTATATACGGCAGTGGTATTTAGGCCTCAGCGATTCTCCCACGGGTCAAGGTGTAACTTTCTTATGTATGTGTAAATAGTATCTGGCATTATGTCAATCACAGTGTCGTACATTTACTTGCTGTACATTCCCCAGGTACGTATACGGAGGCCTATATAGACCTGGGGCCCGTTTAATAATCTAGGATCGTACATGAAGACCCCTTTTTCTGTACCCAATACAAAGGTTATCGTTTAATGATATCTAAATCTGTTCGCTAAGGCAGTATTAGCCATCCATAAGGTCATCCAAAAGTGTTGAATAAAGATGACCCACATCGTCCATGGGTCTTTATGGCATACAGAAAAGTGTCTATATATACGAGCTTAGATTATTAAACGCACCACTGGGAGATGCTTTTAAAACTAAGAGCGATAAAAGAATTGATTTTATCGCGGTCTTTCATGCATTCTCGCTTCCTAAACTGATCCGTCTTTATGGAGGACG